>CM076684.1:107447071-108912696 GCA_038501925.1 Xenopus petersii
AGAACTTAAAAAGCATAAGAAAATACTTGACATCCAACACAGCCTATGGGAAAACTGGAATCAGAGACGTGCACCTAGAACTGAAAAACTTGACCATGTGCGGCCGCAAAGGCAATTTGCACTTCATCCGCTTCCCGACGTGCGCTATGCACCGATTCATTCAGATGGGAAGCGAAAAGAACTTCTCAAGCTTGCACACCACATTATGTGCTACTGGCGGCGGGGCCTATAAGTTTGAAGAGGACTTTAGAATGGTATGTGGGGTAAAAGGTATCATACACTTCTGATCTCTTTCAATAAGTCAATAATGCCCTTTTAGGATTAACACAGTATAATTAAAAAATACCATTATTTGTAAAATAATTGCTAATAAGCAGTCATTATCAGATTTTTAGGTAAAATTAAAGTTCTGGAGAGAACAGTTGCTGCAGTCTTTTATTAAAATCAAAACCAGAATACTGGCATAATTGTTAAAGCAAGTGTTTAGCTCCCTGCCTATAGCTCCTGTCTGCTACACTTTCTGAATTTAATCATATCTTTCCAAACAGTTGCATGTGCTCCATTTTACAGCCTTCTTGCTTTATCAGTCTTCTGTCTCATTACATAGATAAAAATGTGTTTTTATGAGAAATTATTTTATGTAGATCTCATGCAAAGATATAGTGTTCTCCACATAGAAAGATCTTATTTGTGCCTGAAAGTAATGAATAAGGGCAATGGCAATTACTTGTAATTGTCACTTCAGTGTTGAGGGACCAGCAGTGTCTAGGATCCAACCCTAGCCTTAAAATTTTAGTTCTACCTGTTTCTGGTTTCACTGTAGTTTAAAGAGGACCAGGCAAAATTATGCAGAGCTTAATGGAGCTGGAACCCATAAATCTGAGAACTGGCCATCTGTAGCCTCACATTTTGCCCATTAAATTAATTTCTGTTTTTTGTTTAATGACTTGATTTTAAAGTTTAGTAAACTTGTTCAAAATGCTTTTCTGAGCACTCTTGTTTATTAACTGTTTTAAAGATACAGGTATGGGACTTGTCCAAAATGCTCGGGGCCTCGAGCTTTCCGGATAATGGATCATTCTGTAATTTGGATCTTTATATCTTAAGTCTACTAGAAAATCATGTAAACATTAAATAAACTCAATATAGAGGTTTTGCCTCCAATGAGGATTAATTATATCTTAGCTGGGATCAAGTACAAGGTACTATTTTATTATTACAGAGAAAAAGGAAATTATTTTTAAAAATTTGGATTATTTGGTTAAAATGGAGTCTATGGGAGACGGCATTTCCGTAATTCAGAGGTTTCTGGATAACGGAAATCTGGATAACGGATCTCATATCTGTATTAACAGCTATAAGGACAACTACCCCTATACACAGGCTTGGCCAGTTGGGAGAGGACCCGGTGCAGGGATGCTGTCAAAGGGATGGTTTACCTCCACTATAATTATTAGAATGTCTTCATTTTTAATTTGTTGATGTTTTTTCATTATTTGCATTCTTCTGACTCTTTCTAGCTTTAATTTGGGGTCACTGACCCTGGTAGCCTATAAACTGTTGCTTTATGAGGCTACAATTTTAAAGACGTCCTTTCTGAAGTTTGGAATTATGGAAATGCCATCTCCCGTCGACTTCAATTTATCCAAATAATCCAAATTTTGATGTAATAATAAAACAGTACCTTGTACTTGATACAAACTAAGATATTATTAACCCTTATTGGAGGACAAACCAGTTTATTTAACGTTGAAATTATTTTCTAATAGGTATATAGATCCAAATTACAGAAAGATCCGTTATTCAGAAAACCCCAGGTCCCAAGCATTCTGGATAGCAGGTCCCATACCTGTACTGTAATAAGAATGTTAAACGTTCCAATGAGGAAAAAACAATAAATCATGCATTGTGTCATAGGGGAATTATATTTTGTAAATTATATGATATCAGGAAAAAAAGGTCTCTTATGTGGAATATTATGTGATAACAGACAAAATGGAGGAAAGCTGAGTGGCATTTTATTTGCCCTACCTAGTGCCAAAGCATTCAAAATTGCACCTCGAATGCATTGCTTAAAATTAAAGGGGAACTCCGGCTTCTAAACCAAAATTTGATAAAGAGGCCCACATAACACAGAAACTAACCCTAATATACACATCACAGTTACCTGTTTCTTCAAAAAGTATGAATAAATGCTATTTCTATGCTGAAATCCAGCTGGTTAACAGTTCTTCTCTTCTCTCTCTGCATCTAAACACTGATGTTACAAATTGTAACAACTTCTCCACAGTTTACAGACAGCATGCAGGAACTACATAACCCACAGTGCATTACACTGTGATGTTCTGTTTCTTATTGAAATCAATTGTGGGGTTTGTAGGATGCAGGCTGAGGACAGCTGGCTGCTGATGCAAAGTAACAGTACTCAGCCAGCTCATCAAAGTAGTCAGACTGATCAGCAGGAGACTAGGTTTAGGGAACTGTTCCAAAACATTCAAAAAAATCTGCATATTTTTTAATTGATGTATATTGCAAAGTTGCTTAAAATGATCGTCGTTTGCTTATCAGAACGGCACTCTTATTTAACTACACTATAAATCAGCATACAAGTCTGATATACGAGTCGTACCTTCTTTACACTTAAATAATCATAACAATAAAGTCCCCTTAGTGACTTTAAATTATTAATCAGTGATTATTAGGGATGTAGCGAACGTCGGAAAAAAAGTTTGCGAACATATTCGCGAACTTGCGCAAAAATGCGAGCGGTTCGCGAACGGTTCGCGAACCCCATAGACTTCAATGGGAAGGCGAACTTTAACATCTAAAAAAGACATTTCTGGCCAGAAAAATGATTTTAAAGTTGTTTAAAGGGTGCAACGACCTGGACAGTGGCATGCCAGAGGGGGATCAAGGGCAAAAATGTATCTGAAAAATCTGCCTGTGTGTGCTTGGAAGAGATAGTGTAGGGGGAGAGCTGTTAGTGATTTCAGGGACAGATGATAGTAAGTTTGCTGGCTAGTAATCTGCTTGATACTGCTCTGTATTGGAGGGACAGAAGTCTGCAGGGATTTGAGGGACATTTTAGCTTAGGTAGCTTTGCTGGCTAGTAATCTACTGTTCTCTTTAAACAACTGCCATACGTTGACCTTGTAGGCATTGTTTGCCCAGTTTTTTTGGACGCAGCCACTGAAGCACAGTTGCCAGAAAAAATATGCCATATAAATGCTGAAAATAGTAATTTTTCGCCATACGTTGACCTTGTAGACATTGTTTGCCCAGTTTTTTTTGGACGCAGCCACTGAAGCACAGTTGCCAGAAAAAATATGCCATATAAATGCTGAAAATAGTAATTTTTCGCCATACGTTGACCTTGTAGACATTGTTTGCCCAGTTTTTTTGGACGCAGCCACTGAAGCACAGTTGCCAGAAAAAATATGCCATATAAATGCTCAACGTATATGGCAAAAAATGACTATTTTCAGCATTTATATGGCATATTTTTTCTGGCAACTGTGCTTCAATGGCTGCGACCAAAAAAACTGGGCAAACAATGCCTACAAGGTCAACGTATGGCAAAAAATGACTATTTTCAGCATTTATATGGCATATTTTTTCTGGCCTCTGTGCTTCAGTGGCTGCGGCCAAAAAAACTGGGCAAACAATGCCTACAAGGTCAACGACGTTGACCTTGTAGGCATTGTCTGCCCAGTTTTTTTGGCCGCAGCCACTGAAGCACAGAGGCCAGAAAAAATATGCCATATAAATGCTGAAAATAGTCATTTTTTTGGTCGCAGCCACTGAAGCACAGTTGCCAGAAAAATTATGCCATATAAATGCTGAAAATATAAATTTTTTTGGTTGCAGCCACTGAAGCACAGAGGCCAGAAAAATTATGCCATATAAATGCAGAAAATATGCATTTTTTTGGTCGCAGCCACTGAAGCACAGTTGACAGAAAAATTATGCCATATAAATGCTGAAAATATAAATTTTTTTGGTTGCAGCCACTGAAGCACAGAGGCCAGAAAAATTATGCCATATAAATGCAGAAAATATGCATTTTTTTGGACGCAGCCACTGAAGCACAGTTGCCAGAAAAAATATGCCATATAAATGCTGAAAATAGTCATTTTTCGCCATACGTTGACCTTGTAGACATTGTTTGCCCAGTTTTTTTGGTTGCAGCCACTGAAGCACAGAGGCCAGAAAAAATTAAACCAGTAGGGTTTGCACCCTAGTTTGTAACGGTGGCGGAGGGAGGAGGACGCTAAAGGACAGCTGTGTGTGGAGTCTTGAAGAGAAGGACAGCTGCATAGAAGTCAGAACAAGTCTTCCGGCGTGCAGTAACCCTCCGAGATCCACCCCTCATTCATTTTAATAAAGGTCAGGTAATCGACACTTTTGTGACCTAGGCGAGTTCTCTTCTCAGTTACAATCCCTCCTGCTGCACTGAAGGTCCTTTCTGAGAGCACACTTGAGGCTGGGCAAGACAAGAGGTTCATGGCAAATTGTGACAGCTCTGGCCACAGATCAAGCCTGCGCACCCAGTAGTCCAGGGGTTCATCGCTCCTCAGAGTGTCGATATCTGCAGTTAATGCCAGGTAGTCCGCTACCTGCCGGTCGAGGCGTTCTTTGAGGGTGGATCCAGAAGGGTTGTGGCGCTGCCTTGGACAGAAAAACATTTGCATGTCTGACGTTACAGACCGGCCAAAGGGCTTTGTCCTTGCAGGTGTGCTCGTAGCAGGATTACTGGCACCTCTGCCCCTGGAATGTTGATGAGTTCCTGAAGTGACATCACCCTTAAAAGCATTGTACAACATGTTTTGCAGGCTGGTTTGTAAATGCCGCATCTTTTCGGACTTGTGGTATGTTGGTAACATTTCTGACACTTTATGCTTGTACCGAGGGTCTAGTAGCGTTGCGACCCAGTACAGGTCCTTCTCCTTAAGCCTCTTGATACGGGGGTCCTTCAACAGGCATGACAGCATGAAAGACCCCATTCTCACAAGGTTGGATGCAGAGCTATCCATCTCCGCTTCCTCATTATCAAGGACTGCATCATCCACGGTCTCCTCCCCCCAGCCACGTACAAGACCAGGGGTCCCCAAAAGGTCACCACTAGCCCCCTGGGAAGCCTGCTCCTGTTGGTCCTCCTCCTCCTCCTCCACAAAGCCACCTTCCTCCTCTGACTCCACTTCTGGCACCTCTCCCTGCGTTGCAGCAGGTGCCTGGGTTCGTTCTGGTGATTGCGACCATAAATCGTGCGCTTCCAGCTCCTCGTCACGCTGGTCTACAGCCTCATCTGTCACTCGTCGCACGGCACGCTCCAGGAAGAAAGCGAAGGGTATTAGGTCGCTGATGGTGCCTTCGGTGCGACTGACCATATTTGTCACCTCTTCAAAAGGTCGCATGAGCCTGCAGGCATCGCGCATAAGCACCCAGTAACGGGGGAAAAAAATCCCCAGCTCTGCAGATCCAGTCCTACCACCCAGTTCAAAAAGGTACTCGTTGACGGCCCTTTGTTGTTGCAGCAGACGTTCCAACATAAGGAGCGTTGAATTCCAGCGAGTCTGGCTGTCAGAAATCAAACGCCTGACTGGCATGTTGTAGCGCTGCTGAATGTCAGCAAGGCGTGCCATGGCTGTGTAGGAACGTCTGAAATGGGCCGACACCTTTCTGGACTGGGTGAGAACGTCCTGGAATCCTGGGTACTTGGAGACAAAACGTTGGACTATTAAATTTAACACATGTGCCATGCAGGGCACATGTGTTAAATTTCCCAGTCTCAACGCTGCCAACAGATTGCTTCCATTGTCACACACCACTTTTCCGATCTGCAGTTGGTGTGGGGTCAGCCACCGATCGGCCTGTGACTGCAGAGATGACAGGAGTACAGATCCGGTATGATTTTTGCTTTCCAGGCACGTCATCCCCAAGACAGCGTGACAACGGCGTACCTGGCACGTCGAATAGCCTAGGGGGAGCTGGGGGTGCACAGGTGTGGAGGAGGAGAAGGAGGACCCAGCAGCAGAGTAAGAAGAAGAAGAGGAAGAAGACGAGGTAGAGAGCGATGGAGGAGTAGAGGTGGTGGCAGAACCGCGTGCAATCCGTGGCGGTGACACCAACTCCACTGTTGTTGTTGTTGAGCTACCCATTCCCTGCTTCCCATTCCCAGCCATTACCAAGTTCACCCAGTGGGCAGTGTAGGTGACATACCTGCCCTGACCATGCTTGGAGGACCATGCGTCAGTAGTCATATGGACCTTTGGCCCAACACTAAGTGACAGAGATGCGGTAACTTGGCTCTGCACATGTTGGTACAGGTGTGGTATTCCCTTTTTAGAAAAAAAATTGCGGCTGGGTACCTTCCACTGCGGTGTCCCAATTGCTACAAATTTGCGGAAGGCCTCAGAGTCCACCAGCTGGTATGGTAAAAGCTGGCGGGCTAAGAGTGCAGACAAGCCAGCTGTCAGACGCCGGGCAAGGGGGTGACAGTCAGACATTGGCTTCTTACGCTCAAACATGGCCTTCACAGAAACTTGGCTGGTGGCAGATGACTGGGAATGGGAACAGGTGGTCAAGGTGGAAGGCGGAGTGGAGGGTGGTTCAGATGGGTCAAGGAGAGCAGAGGTAGAGCAGTAAGATGCTGGACCAGAAGGAGTGTGGCTTTTAGTTTGCCTGTTGCCTTTGAGGTGTTGCTCCCAAAGTGCTTTGTGCTTGCCGCTCATGTGCCTTCGCATAGAAGTTGTACCTATGTGGCTGTTGGGCTTACCAAGGCTCAGTTTCTGACTGCACTCATTGCAAATTACAATGCTTTTGTCAGAGGCACACACATTAAAAAAATCCCACACTGCTGACTTTTTGGAAGTGTGCGATCTGGCGGTAACAGTAGAAGTTGGCGGCATTGGCGGCAATGGCGGGTGCGTTGGCCGGCTGAACACAGGTGCCGATACATGTTGTTGCCCTACTGATCCCTACGGGCTGTCCTCCCTGCTTCTTCTAAGTCTTATTCTCCTACTGCCTCTCTGACTCTCCGTCTCTCCATCTGAACTACCCTCCTCTTGCTCTCTTCTACTAGGCACCCACAAAACATCAATCTCCTCATCATCATTCTCCTCAGATGCATCAATTTCTTCTGACACATCACAGAAGGAAGCAGCAGCGGGGACCTCCTCCTCATCACTCATCATTATGTCCATCTCTGTCGTGTTCTCTGCCAGAATTAAATCTGGTGTAACGTCCTCATCTCCTTCATCTTCTTCTGCCAATAATGGTTGCGCATTACTCAGTTCAAGAAACTCATGGGAAAATAACTCCTCTGACTCCAGTGAAGAAGGGGCACCGGTGGTGGAGGAAGTGTTACGTGGGGTGGCCATAGCAGTGGAGGATGAGGAGGATGTTGTGGTAAAGTTAGAAACGGTAGAGGATGGGGTGTGCTGTGTAAGCCAGTCAACTACCTCTTCAGCATTTTGGGAGTTCAGGGTCATTGGCTTTTTAAAACTGGGCAATTTGCTAGGGCCACAGGATTGCATAGCAGCACGGCCCCTAGCACGGCCTCTGCGTGGCGGCCTGCCTTTGCCTGGCATTATTTTTAAAAAAACAACAACAACAAAAACTCAGTTGGTTTTTCTGGAAACGATAATACACACAGCTAGATGGCAGTTTGAAGAAAACAGTGTGCAAATAATGCCTACAAGGTCAACGTATACACAGCGGTGGATACGGATTACGTAAAATATATGAATGCTGCTTGAAAAAAAGTAACTCAAGTGGTTTTTCTAGAGACGATAATATTATCAATATTTAGACAAAATGTGAACAAGCTCACACAGCTAGATGGCGGTTTGAAGAAAACACTGTGCAAATAATGCCTACAAGGTCAACGTATACACAGCGGTGGATACGGATTACGTAAAATATAAGAATGCTGCTTGAAAAAAAGTAACTCAAGTGGTTTTTCTAGAGACGATAATATTATCAATATTTAGACAAAATGTGAACAAGCTCACACAGCTAGATGGCGGTTTGAAGAAAACAGTGTGCAAATAATGCCTACAAGGTCAACGTATACACAGCGGTGGATACGGATTACGTAAAATATAAGAATGCTGCTTGAAAAAAAGTAACTCAAGTGGTTTTTCTAGAGACGATAATATTATCAATATTTAGACAAAATGTGAACAAGCTCACACAGCTAGATGGCGGTTTGAAGAAAACACTGTGCAAATAATGCCTACAAGGTCAACGTATACACAGCGGTGGATACGGATTACGTAAAATATAAGAATGCTGCTTGAAAAAAAGTAACTCAAGTGGTTTTTCTAGAGACGATAATATTATCAAAATTTAGACAAAATGTGAACAAGCTCACACAGCTAGATGGCGGTTTGAAGAAAACACTGTGCAAATAATGCCCACAAGATCAACGTATACACTACTACAGCGGTGGATACGGATTACGTAAAATATATTATGGCTGCTTGAAAAAAGTCACTCTGGTGTTTTTTCTGGAGATGGTAATATTATGGATATTTAGACAGAATGTGAACAAGGTCACACAGCTAGATGGCAGTTGGTTGAATAACACACTGGGCAAAAAATGCCTACAGGGCAAATAATGCCTAAAAGGTCAACTTATACACTACTACAGCGATGGATACGGATTACGTAAAATATATTATGGCTGCTTGAAAAAAGTCACTCCGGTGTTTTTTCTGGAGATGGTAATATTATGGATATTTAGACAGAATGTGAACAAGGTCACACAGCTAGATGGCAGTTGGTTGAATAACACACTGGGCAAAAAATGCCTACAGGGCAAATAATGCCTAAAAGGTCAACTTATACACTACTACAGCGATGGATACGGATTACGTAAAATTTATTATGGCTGCTTGAAAAAAGTCACTCCGGTGTTTTTTCTGGAGACGGTAATATTATGGATATTTAGACAGAATGTGAACAAGGTCACACAGCTAGATGGCAGTTGGTTGAATAACACACTGGGCAAAAAATGCCTACAGGGCAAATAATGCCTAAAAGGTCAACTTATACACTACTACAGCGATGGATACGGATTACGTAAAATATATTATGGCTGCTTGAAAAAAGTCACTCCGGTGTTTTTTCTGGAGACGGTAATATTATGGATATTTAGACAGAATGTGAACAAGGTCACACAGCTAGATGGCAGTTGGTTGAATAACACACTGGGCAAAAAATGCCTACAGGGCAAATAATGCCTAAAAGGTCAACTTATACACTACTACAGCGATGGATACGGATTACGTAAAATATATTATGGCTGCTTGAAAAAAGTCACTCCGGTGTTTTTTCTGGAGACGGTAATATTATGGATATTTAGACAGAATGTGAACAAGGTCACACAGCTAGATGGCAGTTGGTTGAATAACACACTGGGCAAAAAATGCCTACAGGGCAAATAATGCCTAAAAGGTCAACTTATACACTACTACAGCGGTAGTAAAATAAAAAAAAGTAAAATAAAAAAAAAATGAATATTAAAAAAAAAAAATTACAGTTGGTGCTGCTGAACTACTAGGAGCAGCAGATTAGCACACCAGTCCCACTCCCCAACACTGCTAGACTAATAGCACTGGGCTCTTATAGTAGTAGTAGTAGTAGTAGTAAAACAACAAAAAAATAAATAAAAGCAGTCCTTACAAGGACTACTGTTATTGCAGCAGTCAGCAGATGAGATCAGAAGCAGGACAGCTGCCCACTGCAGCTACATACAGAGCACTGCAGTAGAAGGTAGATTACTAGCCAGCAAAGCTACCTAAGCTTAAATGTCCCTCAAACCCCTGCAGACTTCTGTCCCTCCAATAACAGAGCAGTATCAACACGATTACTAGCCAGCAAACTTTCAACTGTCCCTGAAATCACTAACAGGCAGCAGCTCTCTCCCTACACTATCTCTTCAGCACACACAGGCAGAGTGAAAAAACGCTGCAGGGCTTCGGTTTTTATAGGGAAGGGGAGTGGTCCAGGGGAGAGCTTCCTGATTGGCTGCCATGTACCTGCTGGTCTGGGGTGAGAGGGCAAAAAAAAGCACCAACAATGGCGAACCCAAAATGGCGAACGTCGCGCGACGTTCGCGAACTTCCGGCGAGCGCGAACACCCGATGTTCGCGCGAACAAGTTCGCCGGCGAACAGTTCGCGCCATCTCTAGTGATTATTCCTCCAGATTAATGTGTACATTTTTTGTGAATGACAGAGTACGTGTTCAGTGTGCATTTGAGTTTTTATACCCACCCACTGACAGACGCAGGGTGGGTGACGGACAGCAGGTTTATATATAATACTAAACTAATGTTGCTTAAAGCAAGTTGTGCCTGTGGTAAATATGGCAGCACTTGGGCGCTGGGGGCCATATGCTGCACATTCATTAGAATAATCCTGTCAATTTCATTTGAAAGCCACAAAGTGGCTGTGGAGAAGACTTCCTAACCGCAGCCTGTTGCATAGCAACAAACAGAGCGTGAATGGAAAGCAGAACTCCTCACTGTGCTCTCTCTATCTTTCCAAATCCCCACAAACAAAAGATCTGGAACTCACATTATCACAAGGTTTGAGGAACAACAGAATGAGAATTCCTGCCACTCACTCACCCAACAAAATGCTGCTGTCAGCAATAATCTCCTATTTATTTTATATTTGGAATATTTAAAGGGAGAGTAGATTAGTGTATTTTTCATTTATTTCCCTTAAAGTGACAGACGATTTGAGGAGAGTAACCTTGTGCTTTATCTTAAAGGGGACATGTCACTCACACATAAAAAATTGTATCCTAAACCTCAAAACCCACATTTAAAAAAAACAAAAAAAAAACATTTGCACCTGTTGTAAAGGATATTTTAAAAATCTCAACTGTCAATCATATATTGCCTGCACCACCTTTATTCCAGACATAGAGATGGGGCAGGCAATTACTTTCACTTTCCATTCTGCACTTCTTAGATGTTTGGTGCACTCCTCACATTCTTCCTCCTTCCTCACTGCCTTGTGTAGCCAGTGCAAAGACCAGGGCCAGAACTGGGGGTAGGCAGAAGAGGCACGTGCCTAGGGCGCAAATGTGGAGGGGCACCAGGCACCATACCTCTTCTGTGACATGCCCCTAGTTCAGACTCCTCTTTCCCCACCTGTTGCAGAATTCGCTGTCTTTCTAGGCGCGCACAGACACACACCCTTCTGCGCAAGCGCACGATCGAGTTGTGTGCTTGATCGCCCGTGCGCGCGCGCACTTCAGAAGGGGGCGATGTAGTTGGTTGGGTTGCCTTGGGCTCGGGCACTGGCACTGGCAAAGACATCGCATCAGGTCCCCCAATTTGGAGCATGAATAAGATTCTGGCAAAGATGCAAAGCTTGTCTTAATAACAATGTTCAAAAAATAGTGACTGCCTGCTTGCTGTGAGTGTGTAGTTCCATGCTTGACTAACACAACAGAAAATAATTTGGAATCATTTCTTAGGGTGACAGCTCCCCTTTAAAACACATTTTTTCTGTAGGTGCAGATACCTAAAGTTCGATTTTGACTGGAACAAACTATAAATTCTTCCTATGGAATCAGACTGGACATGTAATAGGAGCTAAGCCCAAAATGAACTGAAGAGTCGTCACATTTGCAGTTTACATTAATGTTCTTTTTTTTTGTGGTTTCAGCCATGTTAGCGGTTTTGGAATACTATTACTAGTCTTTCAGCTAGTGTTAGGGACCCTAACCAGGGTCGGACTGGGGGACCGGGGGCCCACTGGGACTGCTGTCCAAGGCCTCCCGCCCCCTACTGCAGCACGCATGCATGCCAGTGCCGCTCAGTGTGCATCTGCGAACATCGGCACGCGCATGAGCGAATGGCACAGCTCGGCGCGCATGCGCTGACGGCGCTGCTTGGCGCAGAAAACATTTTTTCCTGGTAGAATTTGAATATCGGAAGATCAGGTCTGGCCTGGCGGGGGCCCATGAGGGTCAGGGCCCACCGGTGTCTCGTTGGGACAGTTCAACCCTAACCCTAACTGTTTGCACTTTCTATGAACTTCTTGTATAGTCCGTTAACCCCAGAGTTGCTGTTGAGCCAAAAGCCTGGTATTGGCAGTCTAACCTCCATATGTAATAAAATGCACTAAGTTTGTCCAGGTGTAGTAACTCATAGCACCAAATGAGATGTTTACTTTTAAACAGGTGACCAATAAATACTGAAAGAAGTTGCCAACCCACACTGTGACACTGACTAGCTGCTATAAGCACTCTAGTGCTAGCACTTGGACTAACCCACATTCTGCCGAAACCAATATGGAGCAGGCACTCAATAAGGCAAACTTCCACCAGGCAAATGTTCAAAATTGAAAAAGGTTTATTGTGTCCACAGCCTGACGCGTTTCGTGTCACAAGCACTTAATCATAACCCACATTCTGCACTTGACCAGCTGCTATAAGTGATAAAAAGCATTATTTGTACACAAAAAGAAGAAGGAGAAAGATTGCCAGTGCACGAAGCCTTGACGTTACACATGAGCTTACATATTTTGGCCAAAGTGTGGTACAGGTTTGGGACATGTTATCCAGAATGCTCAGGACCTAGGGTTTTCCTGATAACAGATCTTTCCATAATTTGGAAGTTCATACCTAAAGTCTACTATAAAATCATCTAAACATTAAATGAATCCAATAGGCTGGTTTTGCTTCCAATAAGGATTAATTGTATCTTAGTTGAGATAAAGTACAAGGTACTGTTTTATTATTACAGAGAAAAGGGAAATCATTTTTTAAATTTTGTATTATTTGGATAAAATGGAGTCTATGGGAGACAGCCTTTCCATAATTCGGAGCTTTCTGGATAACGGGATTCCGAATAACGGATCCTATACCTGTACCAACACTCATTTTTTGTTAATAATGACTTTTTGAGGGCAATCTTTCTCCTTTTTGTGACCAATAAATACTACCTGCCTGACTACTATGGGTGACTAACATCTGGGCAAAATTGGTGTCTTTCATTACATAACCCCAAATAACTGTTTATATCTCAGAAAGGCTTAAAATAGAAAATGAGTGTACAAATTTATATAAATTCCTATTTTGGGCTTAGATCACTTGCTGTAAGTAAGGCAAGAGCATGATCTATCACTTTGTGGCTTTGTAACCTTTGTTTGCGCAAAATATCCCTTCAAACCCTTCAGTGCTGTCATGTGAAAAATCTGTGAAAAATAGGTAAAGCAATTTAGTAGGCGACTATACCACTGGTTGCAGCTGCCAATCGGCACTTAAGGGGTCAAAGGGAAGTTTTAAGCTTTTCCATCCACTTTTTTTTTCTTGTATCACTTGTTTATAATATTTCGCTGCTTTGAGCCAAAGACCAATGTTTGTTCTGTCCTTACTTTTATTGTTGCTTTGTTATTTTTATTGTATATAGTTTAAACCGTTATGCAACAGGCTCTGCAGTACAAAGTGCTAGATAGGAAAGTAATATAGTCCTTTGGCCTTGTCTTTAGCAAAGCTGTAGCCCTTGCTCTACTTACACCTGCTTATTCATTAACCTGCTCTTTCTTCTTTATATTCTGCAGATAGCTGACCTACAGCTTCATAAACTAGATGAACTGGACTGTTTGATTCAAGGCCTGCTATATGTTGACTCAGTGGGATTCAATGGCCGGCCAGAGTGTTATTATTTTGAAAACCCTACAGACACAGAACAATGCCAGAAGAAGCCGTACTGCCTTGACAATCCTTATCCTATGTTGCTGGTTAATATAGGCTCAGGGGTCAGCATCCTTGCAGTGTATTCAAAAGACAATTATAAAAGAGTAACTGGAACCAGGTAAAGTGTTCTTTACTTAGGCAATAAAGGTGCACACATTATTTTGAGAAAATCCATATGAAAATTTAGTTTCTTAATATGTTTATCAGCATTCATGCTCTGTATTAAAAGAAAGGTGGCGTTTGCCTTTAATATTAATATATATATTGAAAATAGATGTAACCTGAGCAATAGGGATGCACCAAATTCACTATTTTGGATTCGGGCAAACCCCCGAATCCTTTGTGAAACATTTGGCCAAATACCTGAATCTGAACCCTAATTTGCATGTGCAAATCAGGTTGGGGGAGGGAAAAAATAGCACACGCGGCTAACAATTTTTTAACTTCCTTGTTTTGTAACAAAAAGAAACATGATTGTAAGGATTCGGATTCGGTTAAGCCAGGCACGAGGATTCGGCTGGATCTGAATTCTGCAGAGAAAGGTCGAATCCGGGCCATATCGCGAACTGAATGCTGGATTTGGTGCATACTAAGCAACTTTGGTCATTTTTGTTTTTGTGGATTTAATCATTTACATTTTCATTCTGCCCCAAAGTGAAATTTAAAAGGCAATCAACTAGCTAGGAGAGCATATTGAGCACATTTTTTAATTTCTAAGTTGGTTATGTGGCATCTCAAACCACTAGATAAGAGTGTTCATTAATGTTCTGCTTAGTATTTAGGGATTTTAGCAAGACAAGATGTCTAAAGAGACATCTTTTTGTTGCAGACCCCTATAAACCTTATCTCTGACTATGTCTTGACGCTATGAGAAAGAGATTTAAACATTCACTGTTTCTGTGTGTAGTGTTGTGTACAAATAGCAATGCATTCTATGTGTATCATGCTGACTGTTAAAATTAAGCCAAGACTGCAATTCACAGGCACTGCAGACTATCTAATCTCTTATATTTTATTGCTATTTCTACCGGCATGCTGCGCTTTGAACAAATGCCAAAACAAAGGAAAGTTTGGAATACTTTGTTCCCTGTTATTGTGACATGCATCTAAACGTTTGCACCATTCACGTGTTGCTGGAGTGTTTATATTGGGAAAATTAAAAAAAAATACTTTTTTTTTAAAAGTATCTTTTGAGAATCCATGTAAAACGAAAATTACATAATTCATTTCTAAATGTCACATTCTTTATGGGAAGTGATAAGAAAGGCTGTGGCTTGCCAACCTGAAAGGCCAACTGAACCATTTACAGCTCCAGAGACAAAAAAGATGGTACAGAGAAAAAAAAATACACCAAACTCTCAATATATCAGTGAAACAAATCATATGCAAAAAAAAAACACAATTGGCCATTTTTCTGTACTTTGCACACTTAGTGCAGAATGGGGAGCAAGTGTTCTGAGAGTGAGCACTATATGTTAGAGCTCTTGCATTTGCACCCCCGGAGTTCATAAATGACACCTATAGTCTAACTTGCAAAGTGGTAACAACACTTGGTAAAACGGGGGGGGGGGGGATAGTCATGCATAGAAGGTTGAAAAGAGTACTTAAATTGGACTGGTGGGACACTGGGAAAAAACCTGGTGGGCCCAAGCCCTTGTGGGCCCCACTGGCCCAGACCCACTCCCTGCCTTAAACTATTACCGCTGCCCCCAACCTCGCGGCCCTGGCCATGGCTGCAAAGGAAAAAAAAGTATGTGCAGTGGGGCCGAAGGGGGATTGCAGCTGGAGTGGGGGGCCCAGGCAGGGGTCCCTAAGGCCACATTAGTTATAGAATTCTTGCTTTGTCGAGGTCAGTATAAACAAAAGTCATTTTAATTGTGAGATATGGTGCACGACTTACGTGGACGATAAGTTTCACAGGTTTCACAGTCAGCACCCTTGACCTCCAAATTACTTTAATCTGATGCATGTCCAACGGTTTCCATCTTAAATCTGTTCAATCAGACCACATTAGGGGTCCCTAAGGCAGCAGCCCCTGTATGCCCCAGTGTCCCCAGTCCAACACTGGCAATATTAGCTTAACTGTTCTCTTTTTTTTTTTTTAGCCTCGGTGGTGGAACATTCCTTGGCCTGTGTTGTCTACTGACTGGCTGTGAAACATTTGAAGAAGCTCTAGAAATGGCAGCCAAAGGTGATAGCACTAATGTTGACAAATTGGTTAAAGACATATATGGCGGAGACTATGAGAGGTTTAGTCTCCAGGGATCTGCAGTTGCATCAAGGTAAAATTAAGTTTGTTCCTATTCTTCCTAGGGGTGGGGGTACTCCTGTAAAGTGGCCAGTGTATGATACTGTGTGAGGCTGCATATGTCAGTCACCTGAAAGAACGGATTTTTTCCCGCAAACAAAATCTTCGGGAAAGTGCATTAATAAATAAGGCCAAAAAACTCATGCAGAGTTTTTTTCAGAAAATATTGAGATAAATTCGGACTTTGATAAATAACCCCCCTTAGTATGTTATAGAATGGCTGATTCCTAGTAACTATTCAATTGGTCGTCATTAGTGGTGGGCGACTTTGACTCATTTCACATTTTTTTTTGACTAACAAATTGTTTTGACGTGCAATTATTTTTTCCGCTCATTGGAGTCTGTGAGTGTTTTTTTCATGGCAAAAAACCTGGCGAAAAAATTTGCCCATCCCATGTCTTCATTTTTTCTTTTTAAAGGTTTTGAATGATTTGGCTTCTTCTTCTGGCTCTTTCCAGCTTTCAAATGGGGGTCACTGACCACATCTAAAAAAACAAATGCTCTATAAAGCTACAAATGTATTGTTATTGCTACTTTTCATTATGCCTCTTTCTATTTAAGCCCTCTACTATTTAAATTCCAGCCTCTTATTTGAATCAGTGCCTGGTTGCTATGGTAATTTGAGCCCTAGCAACCAGATTGGTGAAATTGCAATCTGGAGAGCTGCTGAATAAAAAGCTAAATAAGTCAAAATCCAAAAATAATAAAAAGAGAAAAATGCAAATTGTCTCCGAATATCACTAGTGATGGGCGAATTTATTCGCCAGGCGCGAATTCGCGGCGAATTTGCGCGATTCGCCGTCGACGAATAAATTCGCGAAACGGCCGCGAAAATTCGCGGAAAAAATTCGCCGGCGTCAAAAAAGTTTTTTCGAAAAAACGGACGCCGGCGCCAAAAACGGGCGCCGGCGTCGAAAAACGGGCGCCGGCGTCAAAAACGGGCGCCGGCGTCAAAAACGAGACGCCGGCGTCAAAAACGAGACGCCGGCGCCGTTTCGCGAATTTTTCGCCGTTTCGCGAATTTCGCGCAAAATTCGTGAATTTTTCGGCGAAGCGAAACTGCACAAATTCGCCCATCACTAAATATCACTCTCTGTCATACTAAAAGTTAATTTAAAGGTGAATAACCCCTTTAAAAGAACCCCTGAAACTGTGTATATTACACAGCACTACGGGTCTCCTCTCTAGCTCTAGAGTAAACCAGACCCTGAGTTTATTTATTGTAGCTTGAGTGAAGGTAAAGTGGAATACTTCTTCCCTAATAAAGCATCAAAAATGCCCTACATCTTTATTTTTCAGGATACTTGGCCTAAACATGTATTGGTTGGTAGATGGGAAAAAAAGAATTGTTTGTTTTTAAATAACATGGTTGTTCTTGTGTTTGACAGCTTTGGTCACATGATGAGCAAAGAGAAAAGAGATTCCATCAGTAAAGAAGATTTAGCGAGAGCAACTTTAATCACTATTACTAACAACATTGGATCTATTGCTCGTATGTGTGCACTAAATGAGGTAGAACCACAATTTAATAAAACATTTTATATTTTTAAGATCATAGTTTTTATATGGTAATTTGGTAATTTATAGCAGTGCTAGGCCGGTATCTTGGAGAGCCTGTTTTGGGCCTCAATTCTCCCTCTTCTACCTCCAGGGCCTGGATGTACTGTATAAAATGTACTGCTTTAAAGCTTACCACCAAGAAATATGTACAATTTCATTATAAAAGATAAAAAGAAAAACCAGTAAAAAAAAACAAAATACAAAATAAAAAAAATTAAAACTTGCTAAGAATAGGCCGATCTATAAAATACTAAAAATTTCCTTTAATAGGCTTTCTGTGTTAATGGATAACATTATTTCCCCATAAAAAGGGACAAAATATAGATTTATGGTCTATCTTTTTCCTTCTTTGAAATTATTCTGTATATTATTTTAAAAGGATTAAATAAAGAAACAAGATGGTGACTTTCACCTCCGTCTTTCATGTTTAGTCCTATGATCAAACATTCCAAATGCTGGCCCAGGATTTGATAGGGTTGAAATTCTATAATTTCTGAGTTTCTTTTACCCACATATTTGCAGTAGAAGATACAAGTGGACAGGAAGTTGGGTTACTGAAAGTTACCCAGAAAATACAAGTTAGTAAAATGGTAATTGTTGATTAAAATGTGTTTTGAAAAGCTCCTCACCTCCTCTGCTTAGTGCTAAATCATGTCTGCTCTCATTCAGAAAATGCCTAATTTATTTGGATTTTTCACTAATGCCAAAGATAGGGTTTTCTACAATACCAAAGTTCTATATTAGTTTGCTTATTTTCAGAGTGGAAAGGAAAGCTTTGACATTGGATGCCAAGTCCATTTGAGATGTATTCTTTTTGCTTTCAGCTTCTTTACAGTGTTGCCTTGTGGCATGGAGTTCAAGCAGCATTGTACAGGGCTATCAAAGCATTAAGAACTGCTACAGGATCCACTGGGACAAGAATAACTGATTTCCGACTAAGCTTAACTATGGCAGGAAAGATATCTGCAGACTGAAAGAACTACAAGTTGTAAATAGTTTTATTGTAGGACAATAAATCATTTTTCAGCCATAAAAGCTTCTAGTTCACTGAGAGATTGAGGCAGCAACATTTTATGAAAACATTTTAGAAATGTTTAGAAAATAAACTTTAAAAACATAAACCTATAAGATACGGTTTCTGGGGTTAGCAGTCCTAAATGGACTTATATATTCAGAGTATATGAGCCAAGGTTTTGTGCGCATTTAAAAAAACTGCACTTTACTGGAATAAGTTGAGTATTTGATTATGAAATATCAAATTATGAAATGATGACATATATATGGTTTTTGATATTGCGTGCACTAAACAGGGCAACACCCTGTTTGTACAAGCACAATCAAAACAAATAAGTAGTTCCCTAAAAAGTCCTCTGTATAAACAATCCCATCCCCCAGCAAGTCTTTGTTAGCTTTCAAATAAGGAGTATCTGATACAGATGCTAACATTAATGCTGACAATATTTCTGCCTTACAGAACATCGACAGAGTTATATTTGTAGGAAACTTCCTCAGAATTAACATGGTCTCCATGAAACTGCTGTCTTATGCAATGGACTACTGGTCAAAGGGGCAATTAAAAGCCCTTTTCTTAGAACATGAGGTAAGATGAGTATCTCAACACGTGTGAACTATATTTGTTATAAATAAGTTATCCTCTTGGGGGAAATAGTTCTGAACAGAGGCTCTGTATAAATGAGAAACAAAACCCTAGTATAAGTGCTCTCAAATGTCTGCATTTTATCTACTTTGTTTATGCTGTTGACCATGCACCATCTTTATCTTATACTTTCTGGTTCGCTTCCTAGTTTCCTTCATTATGCAGCTTCGTCCAGTAGGGGACAACACCAGATGTGCTGCATGTGTGTTTGCTTGGACCTATCAGGGGACCTACAATATATTTCCATGTTGTGCAATATGGGTGTGCCTATCAATTGGCACCCCCAGCGATTAGGACTTTTCCTTCAACTCTTTTCTTGTAGCTCTACCTGTATAAACCACAGTTAAGTCACCTACTGAGTTTCACTTGAAGGACTGCTGCATTCACAGCTCACTTCTGAGACATCACTAGAAATAGATGAGAAATGTGGAACTGTTAGAGATTTATCTTTTACAAAATAATGTCATGGCAGAGGCTGATATTTTGAGGATGCTTCAAATCCATAATCCAAAGTATTCAATCCAGTCACTGCTTGAAAGTCATGAGAAAGATATTCTGTTTGTCCTACTACTAAATATTTGATCAAATCCGAAATCAGGTAAATAAAAGTGTTGAGATTTGTCCAAGTCCTGTATTTAGTGCCTTTCTGTTAGGGTTTTTTGTAGGGATGCACTGAATCCACTATTTCGGATTGGGCTGAACCCCCGAATCCTTTGTGAACGATTCGGTCAAATACCGAACTGAATCTGAATCCTAATCTGCATATGCAAATTATGGGTGGAAAGGGGAAACCATTTTTTACTTTCTTGTTTTGTGACAAAAAGTCACACGATTTTCCTCCCCTTCCCCTGATTTGCATATGCAAATTAGGATTCGGATTCGGTTCGGCCAGGCAGAAGGATTCAGCTGAATCCAAATCCTGCTGAAAAAGGCTGGATCCTGGCCGAATCCTGGATTCGTGCATCTCTAGTTTTTTGTAAGAAATCATGGGGCCACACATGCCTGTTTGGCAATGCCCTAACCGGCCTAACGCTGCTAATTTGTTTCAATAAACTGCAGGAGCTCTACAATATATATGTTTAAAAAATATATATTTTCCTAAGTAGATCATACTTTTGAACAACTGGAGCACATGGGTACCCCTACTCCCATCCCATTCATTCAGGAAGTTGCTCTAAGGGGCATATATATTATGCTCTGTAAAACAATATTCGCCAGAAAAAATGTGTAAAAAGCTGTGTAAAATAAATGACAAATTTATCAAGGTGTGGTTTTATTTTACACCATGGGTAACGCCAGATTTACTTCTGTTATTTAACATTGTTACCAGCTCAGAAAAATCACGTAAAAGTTTTATGGCATCTTTTACACGATGAACCTGGTGATGTGCGATGAATTATCCCACTGGTTTTTACACCACTTAATAAATATGGCCCTAAAAATAAGCCAGACAAATACCTTATAGCTGGATGCTGTTTTAAGATTCTTCTCTTTGTGTATTGTTTCACCTTTTTCATAATGATAGTACATGGAAAATCTAGGGTGCTGGCACTCTTATGTGGATGGTATAGATTTTACACTCCCCCCCCCCCCCAAGAATTACATTTCTTACTTATTTGTAGTTTTATATGTATACAATGTTAACAATGTCATAGCATTTTGACGTAATTTTTATGTTAAAAAGGCTGTCCCCTGTCCAAACACTTTCTTTCATTTCAATTGTTTTCACATTGTTCACCAGAAATAAAGACTTTGTTTCAATTGCTTTCCATTTTTTATTTTTTACCGCTTGTTGTTTTATTTTCTTAGGGTTACTTTGGTGCTGTCGGCGCTCTCCTTGAATTGTTCAAAATGAATGACGATCAGTGAGAAGGAACCGGCTATAAGAATCTATTGCTATGAAGATACATGGGAAGGCATTTCCCACTCGTACATTATGACCTGTAATTATTTATGGACTCTTTTAACAGACACTGGCAGCCTCTATACTTTTATTTCTAAAATGTGCAGATGGTGCCAAATGTGCCATAGTAATATATGTGGAGTAATTTAGGATGTCTGATCCTTATATCCTTTAAGTGGGAGAATTTATTCAGAATGCTAACCTGTAAGAGGTTTTAGAAGACAAAAAAATATAATGTAGACTTATATATGTATGTGTATGTATATATATAAATATACATATATATATATATATATATATATATATATATATATATATATATATATATATATTTAACTTTGGGCCCCCTTTTTCCCTGCAAAATTGCGGGTCACTCACCAGCCACGGGGTCTGCTTCCTCTGAAGTTACTCCACTGAATGAAACCTTTTCTGTTTTAGCACTCGGTTAATCTCCCTTTAATCTCGAAACTGCCCTTACGGTGCAGGACTGCTGCTGTTTACTCCCTGACATCTGATTCAGAAGATTCAAATGTAAAATGTATATACTGTAAGTACTGGAAACAACATGATGTCACTTAAAACAATGATACTGTTTGACTCAGAAGCAGAAAGCCTATGGATCCCAATTAACTCAAAGGCCCCAAAAGGTTGTAATTTTTTTAGTTCTTTTCTGTGGTGGTCATAATTGGAGTGGAGTGTGGAGCAGCTGTAAACCACCCATTTGTACTTGCCAGGCTTCCCTTTGACTTCTCTAATCTAGAGCAAAAGGCTTTGAGTACTGGACCAATGTCTGACAGTAAGTGACACTCACTGGTTGCCCATGAATGGATCAGGGCAGCTTATCAAATTGCTGCTTTACATCAAAAGCTGCCAAATATTGAAACACATCCATGATGTTGGAGTATTTATTCTCTGGAGTTTCTGTGGATGTTTTGACTGTTCATTGCTAACCACTGTATTTTTTTTAAGATGCCACAATTGTTTCCTTTGTTTCAGATAAAATGGTTTTGCCAATCATGTATAAACTCTAACATTACCCCCAGTGGGATGCTTATTGGAAACCATATTTTGCACAACTGATGCACTGTTCTGATTATCAGCAGTGTAATACTTCTGTGTTTCGCTGTAAAATACATTAGTGAGATTATCAAACACTTATGCAAGCCCATTGTAGCATATAAAGGTACTGTATACAGTATGGCATTCGTTTCAGGAGACTGCTATGATTTGTATGTTCCCTAACCTACACTTGCCTTTACTGCACATTCAAATCAAGATTTGATTTGGTTTTATTTAAACACTGTTTTTTGCTTTAATTAACTTTAACTCTTTAAAGGACCAATATCCTGGGGAAGTAACTGTTTAGTAAGTTTCCTTCTATGGGGGACATAACAGCTTGCCAATGGCTGTATGTTTGAGCTTCCAACATATACAGGTTCCTATCGCTGCCATCATATATTATGTGGCTGAAATAGGAAGTGTTGGCTTTCATAAGATGTCTGTGGATTAATTGCTCCAGTATATATTAATGCAATGTTCCAGATTTGGTATACTGTGTTTACGGTGAGTCTGTCAGTTCAATCTAGTAGACGAGAGGGAATCAAATCTAGTCTACTATTCACAGTGTCGGACTGGGACACCAGTGGCCCACCAATTAATCTTAGACCAGGGGCCCACTCTTAGTACTATTTTTCTTCCTCTCCTCACTTAACCTCTCTTCTCCTAGTCTCTTTTCTTTACATACTATAATCTATTTTTCCATATATTTAGCCTCTTTGTTCTCATAGAAATAGGGAATGGCCATGAAATAGGCCAAATGTTTAGCAGCATGAGGGCCCACTGACACCTGGGCCCACTGGGACTTTTCCTGGTATCCCGGGGGGCCAGTCCGACACCCCCTATTCATTATTTACTGAGATTGCATTACTAGAAAATGTTTCCTCTATCCTGAGCCATAGGCCTGCATAATGCAGCTTTTAATGAATAGCTGTGTGTTTTTGTAGTCGCCAATTTGTTAATTTTTATTCCACAATGGTAACTGTGAAAATCTATTATAAATATTTATAATCCTAAAGTTTAATTTACACTGGCTGCTTTGTACATACCTGGCCCAGTTCCCAATTTATCCTATCGTATTATTTGGTCCGAAAGAGAGAGACTGTCCTTCACCATCAGATGGAAATTACTAGGGAAAGAAAAGTCAAGCAAGTATGGCTGCTGGACGAATATATGTAGGGTGTTTCCTCTTTTCTGTACATCATTTAAAGAGGAAGGGAAGATGATACTCGGTGCACTTTATTGCAGCAAAACCCTTCTGCAAGATTATTTTTTTGTCAAGTTGCTGTGGATTTTATGTGGATTTTAAACTGAAGTATATTTTTTGATGTTATGTTTTCCATGCAATGATACCTAATCCTGCTTCTGAAAAGCACATTATATTGTGTAGATAGCATACTATACATGGTTCATATACATAATAGGGCTCCTTTATGACATCACTGTTGCCCAAAATGCAGCATTATTTACGAGAACAGCCAGCAGGCACCAGGAAATAGCATGTAGCACAACTTGTACATGTTTTGCTTTTGCAGACAAATTGTGTGTCGACATCGATTGCCTCAATGATGATGCAAACTACATTACTCATTTGTAATGCTTGAAACGGTTGTGTGTGAGTCCTTTGTAATGCCAAAACAATCCTAATAAAGCAAAGCGGATGCAACTGGCATTTTGGTGCAACATATAAGTGTCAAGTATTGAGGCAGGTGCCTTTGTGAAAAGCATTTGGAGAGATGCAATTGTGCATTCATTTTTGTACTTTTATCTGCACCTTGTGATTGTAAATAAGCCCTAATATCTGTAATTGCTCGCCGTTTGCTTTTCAGTTTTATAAGATCTCTGAATTGTTATTGTGTACATTACCTAGGAGTAAGACATGTTTAATGTGGATACTTTTATATTTAATGCCCATTAATAAGCTAATTCATCTGTTTAATGGTACAGTTGCTTAAAGGCATGTTCACATTGTTCAGGCTGACTGTAGTGCATATGATGCAAGAAGTCCTAAGTGTACTGCCACCATAAAATCCATTGGATTGCACAATCCACTTTACACCATAGACAGCATGATATGTAAATGAGCTCTAAAAGGAATATACTGTATAGAAACAAGTGCAGGTATAGGGCCTGTTGTCTAGAATGTTGAGGACCTGGGGTTTTCTGGATAACTGTTTTTTCTGTAATTTGGATCTCCATATCTTAAGTCTACTAGAAAATCATGTGAACATTAAATAAACCCAATAAGATTCCAATTCGGATCAATTATATCTTAGTTTGGATCAAGTACAAGGTACTGTTTTATTACTACAGAGAAAAAGGTAATCATTTTAAAAAATTTCTAACGCCAGGTGCTCTGGTGAATAGACGTAACTACGCAAATTCACTAAGATGCGGATTTTACTGAACATTACCTCTTGCACCAGACTTGCCTTCACCACCTCAGACCAGGGGAAGTGCAATAGCGTAGATAGGACTTCCTCAAAAATAGTTGAAAAAAGTCCCAAAAAACGCTGGCGTCTTTTCCTTTTTTCAAGGTGATAGGCTGCAAAAGAGCGTAAATTTTTTTTTGGGTTATCTGGCTTCCCCCCTACATTTCCTAACATATGGCACATAAACTATACACTGGGCTCATGTGTAGGGCAATATAACAACTCTATTTTCTTTTATTAAGGTTTCCCGGACTTGTGTAGTGTAATGTATTTGCTGCAACATATACGTCCATTGTACTTTAACTTGCCGCCATCTGCAAATTAGGCAATGCTAGCGTAACTTCGCTTTGCTTGGCAATGCTAGGCAAGATGGCCATCCTGTAATTCTGAGCTTTCTGGATAACAGGTTTCCGGATAACAGATCCCATATCTTTATCTCCATTCTAGAAACTAGTTAGTGAAAAAGGCAAGTTCTCCACTGTAAACAGTACAGTAATAGACATTTTTGTAAAAAAAAAAAAAAGTTGTTTGATTTTTCATTGTCTGTTTATAATCCACTTTGTCTGTACCATGTCATGCCTGTCAGTAATTTAGGGGAGGAAGGAAGCAGATCAGCATTTTCACTCCATATATACCATAGCCTTAAACTGGCCATTTACTGAAATATCTGCTCGTTAGTGAGGTCTAAGGATGAGCAAAATATTTCTCTCTGTTTCGCTGTGAAAAAACGCCCATGTTTTTTAAATGTTGCGCAGTTTGAAAAATGGTGTGCAAAAACGGGTCAAGTTCGCCCATCACTAGCGAGGTCGCCAAATAAGCAGATATTTCCCCTAATATGCCCACCTTGAGTTTATTGCAGGCCTTCGGGGCGAGGATCAAATGAACAAGCCAATGTGGTCCTTGTCCAGATGGGATTTAAACCTGGCACGTCGATATCTGCCCAATTTTAGCAATCTGCTTGCTAGGGACCTAGCTACTCTAGCAACCATGCATTGCATTGAATACAAGACTGGAACATGAATAGGAGAGGACTGAATAGAAAGATGAGTAATAAAAACAACAATAACATTGTAGTTTTACAGAGCATTTGTTTTTTAGATGGGGTCAGTTACCCCCATTTGAAAGCTGGAAAGAGTCAAAAGAAGGCAAATAATTCAAAAACCATTAAAAAAAAAAAAAAAAGTAAAAATGAAGGTCAGTTGAAAAGTAGCTTTGTATTGACCATTCTATAACATACTGGGCAAATTTTTCCCATTTCGCTAAAAAAATTCATGGATTTCTTGCGAAATTCGCAAAGTGGCGAAAAATTAGTGAAGCTCGAAAATTAACGCTCGCTCAATTTTGCCACCAGAATTAAAGTCAATGGGCGTCCAAAATGATCACATGTGACTTATTCCCTTCATAGAGGCAAATGTATTAGATGCTGTTTGGCATACTACTCCACCTGTTTTTGGCACCTGGGATTTTCAGGATAAGGGAACGTTCCATAATTTGCATCACAATACCTTTGGGGGAATGTAATAAAAGTTGAAAAGAGCAAAACAATTTACACCAATAAAAACTATAGAATTCGCAAACGGTCTTCCACTGTCGGAAGTGGTCGCTAAAAAGTTTCCGGGTTCGCAAAAGCTGTATTAAATGCTCGCAAAGCAAAATTGTTAGCGCAAAGGCATAACTTTTCGCATTGCAAATAGTTTTTCCGTTACTGACTTTTATACAATTCCTCCAGTTGTCTGCTAAAAAAATTGTCGCAAAGACTAAATAAGTGAAAAAGGATTGTTTTACCACCAATATAAATTCAGGTAGCTTATTATTACAGAAAAAGGAAATACCTGTCAGTAGGTAGGTAGAACCCGGGAAAAGGGAAATATTGTCAGATTGTCGTCCAAGATTAGTGCAGGGGTTGGAAACATGGATGACAATCCTTGGTAATTCTGTTATCCAAAATGGAGAGAATTATAGTAATTCAATCCGTGTAACATACTGTAAGTGTGTGAGTATCAGTGCCCCTCTTTATAGGATGTGTAATCAAAAATACTTGTATTCATCAATACAATATATATATATATATATATATTCATCCATTGTCCGTACTGTTTCATAAAAACAGTGAAACCCTAATGTACCTTATAAGGAGACATTCAACTTCTTCTGTAGCCAATAATGTATTACATTTCTTGAATGTGTTTTATAAATCATTATACAATACTTTCAGTTTATATTTTTTTAAGAAGAACAGACACTTCTGCGCAGACGTTTTCTTATGCTATTTTTTTTCTAACATCATCGCTGCACATTACGGCTTCTTAGTCTTCGTGGTAATATGATTTATTTGCAATACGAATTTCACTTTGTGATGACTTGAAATTTAATTTCCTTGAATCATAGCTGACACTGCTGAAATCTAAAATTATTCCACTTTTGGTTGCGCTCTCGCAGGCATTAACCTTTCCACTATATAAAAATATGATTTATGGTAAACAGATCAATAATGGTGGTTGTCATTTTATCTTTGTAAATTACCTAAAACGTTTTTTTAAATCGCAAGGTTTTTATTTATGATAATTTCTAAAAATATTTTTTTAGATTATAGATCAATTTATGGTGATTTCTTTTCTGTAACATAATTCAGAATATACGATGGAGCATTTGCTCAAATATATTATCTTCTTGTACATATTTGTATAGTACACTTGTCACTTTCCATTTTAGTATTTGCCAACAAATTTTGTCTCTGCTTGAAATTAAAAAAAAGAATACAAGTGAAATATGACTGTTTTCTCTTATTGTGAAATATATACTGTATATGAAAGTCAGAGAAACTTGTCTGCTTTTTTTTTCTACGATCTTTGATCATGATTTTTTACCATGAGAATCATTAAATAGACCCCCTAGTATACAGATTTGGGGAGATTAGTCGCTCGGCGACAAATTGAGTCTTCTTCGGGCGACTAATCTCCCTGAACTGCCTTCCCTGCCGGCTAGAATCTAAATCGCCGGCGGGATGGCACTCAGAGTGCTTTGTGAGGCAACTTCGGGCAACTTTGGAAAACAAAGCACTCTAAGCCAGTCCACCAGCATTTACATTCTAGCCAACGGGAAGGCAGTTCGGGGAGATTAGTCACCCAAAGAAGAGGTGATTTGTCGCCAGGCGACTAATCTCCATGCTTGTCTCTGCCCTTAAAAGGGGATCTACCATAAGTCAAAAGTCACGACTCTACCTCAGGTTGTGCACCCACATGCCACATGAGAAAATTTAAATATGAAGTTACTTGTGAAGTGGAATTGTCAAGCTATAGAGGAAGCCGACCAGTGCTCCAGACCCCATTTTTCACCGGGTCCCCTGCCTCTATAGTTACACTGCTGGTCTTGGTGTTTATTGGCTGCCATCATCCTACAATCAAGAGTGCTTGGAGCCGCAGGCAACCCTACAACCCCTGGGAATGCTTCTTAGAAGAAGGTAACGTAATGGCATATTACAAAAGACATAAAATAAAGGGCACATCATTGTACAATTTATATTATTCTTTAGATTTCTGTTCTGCAGATACAAAACACAAAACCATTAAGGTGGCCATACAAAAAGCATTAGTGTTCCTGCCTCCCCTCCTGACAGGTAAGCTGGCAAGGGGGGGCGGCATTGCAGGAGCCGCCTCAGGCGGCGCATACATTAGAATCGCGCTGAGCAGTAGGTAGTGCTCCCCAAGCCAAGACTCAAATTCATTCAAGGGGTTGTGTGTATTGCAGCTCACTGTACATTGTACTTAACATCCCATAAATCTTATCTAACACTAATTTAACTGATACAGGTTGGTGTCGTGATGTTGGTAACAAACATAGATATAATAAAGATACTGATCAAAGGTGTTCACGCATTTAGTTTAACTAAGGTGAGGCGGCAGTTGCACGATGGCTCATCTCCCTATTATTATTATATACATGATACAATGTATACCTGGCCTAACTCCCAACTACACTTCTTGTTCTCTGTCCTTTTTTTTTCCATACACATTCAGTTCCCTTGTCTGCCCAGAACTCTCCCCTTGGTCCTCTCACTTTAAGACCTGGCGGCATCTGAATAGTGGTGGGCTCCCCCCAAATCAAATTATGTCACCAATATGGCTGCTTAGTTAGGGTCAAGTACAAGGTATTAAGAGGAAATCACAATTAAAAATCAGAATTATTTCCTTAAAATGAAGTCTATGGGAGTTGTCCTTTCGTTAACTCTAAACTTTCTGGGTTAGGGATTCCATACCTGTCTTCTATACACTGCTTTTTCTACCTGGGTATGTACCTGTCTTTCTCTGTAACATCTACATATGAAATCATCTTACTATTGGTCTCACTGGTGCTGTGAAGCCATTTAAATGATCTAGTCAGTGTGGCCATCCCATTCTATCAGAAAGATCAGGTCACAAAATCACAGGCAGCTAAGGGGCATGAACGTGTACACCCAACTTTAATACAAAACCAAGAATATTGTCACAGGGTAATCTGTTGTCATAATGGCTACATAATACATATTATTTTCCTTTTTATCGCAAAATTTCTCCTTTAATATTGTTTACATATAAACTCTTCTTCTACTATCTAACTATCTATCATTTATCTATCTATGGGGCAGATTCACTAACCGGCGAAAAGTCGCCAGCGACCGCTTCACACCCATCGATACACTTTGCCAGACGAAAATTCGCTCAGACAACGCTAATGCACTAAAATGCAGAGTTTAGTTGTGGGCGCGTAATGCTGGCGACTTTTCGCTAGCGTTACTTCGGCACTGTGAGCAATTCAAAGCGAAGATGTGATAGCATTCATTTCTGCCTAGTGCAACTTCGCTGGAGGTCTTGGGCTCAGGTTCATTTGCATACAGCGGGAAATTTAACGTTGAATGGACGTGTTTATGTGTTTATGTTATGTTGCAGCAAATGCATTAATATTTCCACTGTTAATTACACATGTCCAGGGAACCTTAATAAAGACGAGTTGTTATAGTGCCCTACACATGAGCCCATTGTATAGTTAATGTTTCATATGTTAGAAAATTATGGGGGAACCCGGTTACTCCAAAAAAAAAATTATAAGAAAAAAAAGGAAAAGTTGTCAGCGTTTTTTGAACTTTGATGCTTTTTTCACTCACAGAATATGATGTAAGTAACAGGAGATTGAGGAACATCTATGCACTATCTAGCTATCTGTCTGTCTGTCTATCTATCTATCTATCTATCTATCTATCTATCTATCTATCTATCTATCTATCTATCTATCTATCTATCTATCTATCTATCTATCTAGCATTGATCTAATCTATCCATTAGATACACAGTAAATTGTTATGTTTCCGAGTGTCTGGGTAAAGAGCAGCACCTAGTTCTAGTTTGCTTACAGTTGCAATGCTCTTTCTTGTCCAGGAGGTGGAGCACCCCTTCTTCCCCACTGTGCTAATTCTTGGATGTCACTTGAACAACAAGCTGGCAAGCTGGACACCACATAGTCTGATCCAGTTATGATTTTATATTTTTCCCAGTGTTTCACAGTTGGAGTGAAACTGAGACATTAGTGAGTGCTGATACATAATCACATCCCTGACTTTTAAATTAAAATTATTTCCTAGGGCTGACTGGTTCACATAGTTCTTGATTTCAAAGTGATAGCATTAGCCAGCTGCTGCTTCTTGGACAAGTCCTAAATTTTACAAATGTCCACTGTGTGGTGCCATGGAGCCAGTTTCAGAGATCTCTACACACAAATGATCGAATGTGTCTGTCTGTTGAAACTTGACATATTGCATGAAATTATCAATATACACTTGCAAAAACAAACACCTTTTAGTAACCAAATGAGCATTTGGTTTAAAATAACTTCTCTTTAACCTGGATGTTTCTGAAAGGGTGTGTTATTGTAAAAGGTAAATATGGCTTGTAAGGATGTCTGCTTAAAGTGGACCTGTCACCCAGACACAAAAATCTGTATAATAAAAGTCCCTTTCAAATTAAACATGAAATCCAATTTCTATTTTGTATTAAACTAATTAAAGCATTCATAGCTGTTGTAAGCTCATTTAAAAATCTCAGCTGTCAATCAAATATTGTCTGCCCCTCCTCTGTGCCTTAGGCATAGAGGCGGGGCAGACAATTAAGCTCCCCATAGAGGCAATGATTCTTCTTGCTGAACGGCCGATTTTTAGGGAAGTCCGACCAATCATTCGAAATTATCGTGCGGTTAGTGGTATTCGAACGATCATACATCTTACGATTTCTCGGCCGACATCTGTCGGGAAATTGATCGGCCAGGTCAAAAAATCTTTGTCGGTCCCAGTGCAATCTATCTATGTTTGCAGGGCCAAGCAGGCAGCTCCCCTTTGTTTTCCTGGCAAATTGGTCTTTTTAGAAAATGATGGTCAATTCGTACGATCGTACAATCGTTCTGAGAAGATCGTGGTCTCACGATCAGGTTCTGATCTTTTAAAAATCTCAACATCTATGGCCAGCTTTACTTTCACTTTCTATTCAGCACTTCCTAGATGTCACTGCTCTCCACACATTACCCCGTACTCTTCACTGTTTAATTGTGTAGCCAGGGCATGCTGATGGATTTCGGATCACCCATTCTGGTGCACAAACAAGATTCTGAGATGATGGAAGGCTTGCCTTAATAACAGTGTCCACAAAATGGCTTCTGCCTGTTTGCTATAATTATGAATTCCCAGACTGAAGGAAATAAGATTCAAATAATTTATATAGTGTAATTAAAGTTCATTTTATTTGATTAATGTGATAAAATAGGATTAAGCATTTAGTTTCTAGGGGCATATGTTTCAGAAACGGGACTGTGGTCCCACCAGAGCTTTCCATCCTGGCTCCAAAAGCTGATGGGGATTGGGGCAGGCAGCCATGAGGCCACCCAGCCAAAATGTTCTTCCACCGCACCTGACTATGGGAGCAGGCAATGTCTTATCTCTTTCAAACTATATTATACTTCCTAGGCAAGTATATACAAAAGAACCACAAAAAAATCTATTGTCTGTGAGTACCGTTTGTTACAAACTAATGTTTTCTTTAAAGGAAAAGGAAAGATTAAAATGAAATTAGCTTTATCAGAAAGATCTATATAAATACACCAGTAATCCCTCAAAGTAATGTTGCTCTGAGTCCTCTGTCAAAAGAAACACAGCATTTCTTTCCTTTTATTGTGTACTCATGGGCTTCTGTATCAGACTTCCTGTTTTCAGCATAAACCTCCGACCCCCCTGCCTCCCTACTATGACGCGCCTAGCACGCTTGCACAAAGGCGCTGCTCGGCGCCTGCGTGTAGGCACCGATCCTCAGTGAAAGGTGCCATGCACAAATGGCGGTATCCCGCCGTGCCAGTCCTACACTGCCCTCCCTCCTCCCATTAGGGATGTCGCGGACTGATCGCTGGCGAACTTGTTCGCGCGAACATCGACTGTTCGCGCTCGCCGAATGTTCGCGAACGTCGCGCGACGTTCGCCATTCTGGGTTCGCCTTACCTGGCGCTTTTTTTTGACCTCTCACCCCAGACCAGCAGATACATGGCAGCCAATCAGGAAGCTCTCCCTCCTCGACCACCCCCACACCCCCTGGACCACTCCCCTTCCATATATAAACTGAAGCCCTGCAGCGTTTTTTCATTCTGCCTGTGTGTGCTTGCAAGAGCTAGTGTAGGGAGAGAGCTGTTACTGATTTCACTGATTTCTTTGAGGGACAGTTCATAGTAAGTTTGCTGGCTAGTAATCTACTTGATACTGCTCTGTATTGGAGGGACAGAAGTCTGCAGGGATTTGAGGGACATTTTAGGTTAGGTAGCTTTGCTGGCTAGTAATCTACCTTCTACTGCAGTGCTCTGTATGTAGCTGCCTGCTGTGGGCACTGATCTCTTCTGATCTCATCTGCTGACTGCTGTAATAACCCAATAGTCCTTGTAAGGACTGCTTTTATTTTCTTTTTTGTTGTTTTACTTTGCTACTATAACAGCCCAGTGCTATTAGTCTAGCTGTGTTGGGGAGTGGGACTGGTGTGCTGCTGTGCTGCTCCTAGTAGTTCAGCAGCAGCAACCCGAGAAATTTTTTTTTTTTTAATATACATATATTTTTTTTTTCTTTTACTTATCTTACTGTTCTTTAACGTGTACAGTGCTGTTGCTGTTCTTCATAGTAGTGCACCAATAGTAGTGCACTTGCAGGCATTATTTGCCCAGTGTGTTCTTCAAACAACAACCATCTAGCTGTGTGAGCTTGTTCACATTCTGTCTAAATATCAATAATAATACCATCTCCAGAAACACAACCCGAGTGACGTTTTTCAGGCAGCAATAATATATTCCGTATCCACTGCTGTAGTAGTGTATACGTTGACCTTGTAGGCCTTGTTTGCCCAGTGTGTTCTTCATTTTCAAACAACTCCCACCTAGCTGTGTGAGCTTGTTCACATTCTGTCTAAATATCAATAATAATACCGTCTCCAGAAACACCACCCGAGTGATGTTTTTCAGGCAGCAATAATATATTCCGTATCCACTGCTGTAGTAGTGTATACGTTGACCTTGTAGGCCTTGTTTGCCCAGTGTGTTCTTCATTTTCAAACAACTCCCATCTAGCTGTGTGAGCTTGTTCACATTCTGTCTAAATATCAATAATAATACCGTCTCCAGAAACACCACCCGAGTAACGTTTTTCAGGCAGCAATAATATATTCCGTATCCACTGCTGTAGAAGTGTATACGTTGACCTTGCAGGCATTGTTTCAATTTGTTTGCCCAGTGTGTTCTTCATTTTCAAACAACTGCCATCTAGCTGTGTGAGCTTGTTCACATTCTGTCTAAATATCAATAATAATACCGTCTCCAGAAACACCACCCGAGTGACGTTTTTCAAGCAGCAATAATATATTCCGTATCCATTGCTGTAGTAGTGTATACGTTGACCTTGTAGGCCTTGTTTGCCCAGTGTGTTCTTCATTTTCAAACAACTCCCATCTAGCTGTGTGAGCTTGTTCACATTCTGTCTAAATATCAATAATAATACCGTCTCTAGAAACACCACCCGAGTGACGTTTTTCAGGCAGCAATAATATATTCCGTATCCACTGCTGTAGTAGTGTATACGTTGACCTTGTAGGCCTTGTTTGCCCAGTGTGTTCTTCTTCTTCATTTTCAAACCACTGCCACTTAGCTGTGTGAGCTTGTTCACATTCTGTCTAAATATCAATAATAATACCGTCTCTAGAAACACCACCCGAGTGACGTTTTTCAGGCAGCAATAATATATTCCGTATCCACTGCTGTAGTAGTGTATACGTTGACCTTGTAGGTCTTGTTTGCCCAGGCCCGGATTTGCGGCAAGGCCGCATAGGCCCGGGCCTAGGGCGGCAAAAAAATAGGGGCGGCATGCCACCCAGCCGCACTATGGGGACGCGTGCGTCCCCATTCAATTACAGCAGCTGCGCCGCCGGCGCGCTGGGAAGGTGAGGTGGGCGCTAGGACCGCACGGCCGCCTGGTCGGACCGCGCGGCCGCCTGGTCGGACCGCGCGGCCTAGGGGCGCCGCACACTGAAATCCGGCGCTGTGTTTGCCCAGTGTGTTCTTCATTTTCAAACAACTCCCATCTAGCTGTGTGAGCTTGTTCACATTCTGTCTAAATATCAATAATAATACCGTCTCCAGAAACACCACCTGAGTGACGTTTTTCAGGCAGCAATAATATATTCCGTATCCACTGCTGTAGTAGTGTATACATTGACCTTGTAGGCCTTGTTTGCCCAGTGTGTTCTTCATTTTCCACCAACTCCCATCTAGCTGTGTGAGCTTGTTCACATTCTGTCTAAATATCAATAATAATACCGTCTCCAGAAACACCACCCGAGTAATGTTTTTCAGGCAGCAATAATATATTCCGTATCCACTGCTGTAGAAGTGTATACGTTGACCTTGCAGGCATTGTTTCAATTTGTTTGCCCAGTGTGTTCTTCATTTTCAAACAACTGCCATCTAGCTGTGTGAGCTTGTTCACATTCTGTCTAAATATCAATAATAATACCGTCTCCAGAAACACCACCCGAGTGACGTTTTTCAAGCAGCAATAATATATTCCGTATCCACTGCTGTAGTAGTGTATACGTTGACCTTGTAGGCCTTGTTTGCCCAGTGTGTTCTTCATTTTCAAACAACTCACATCTAGCTGTGTGAGCTTGTTCACATTCTGTCTAAATATCAATAATAATACCGTCTCCAGAAACACCACCTGAGTTGTTGTTGTTGTTTTAAAAATAATGCCAGGCAAAGGCAGGCCGCCACGCAGAGGCACTAGGGGCCGTGCTGCTCTGCTATCCTGTGGCCCTAGGAAATTGCCCAGTTTTAAAAAGGCAATGACCCTGAACTCCCAAAATGCTGAAGAGGTAGTTGACTGGCTTACACAGCACACCCCATCCTCTACCGTTTCTAACTTTACCACAACATCCTCATCCTCCACTGCTATGGGCACCCCACGTAACACTTCCTCCACCACCGGCGCCCCTTCTTCACTGGAGTCAGAGGAGTTATTTTCACATGAGTTTCTTGAACTGAGTGATGCGCAACCATTATTGGCAGAAGAAGATGAAGGAGATGAGGACGTTACACCAGATTTAATTCTGGCAGAGAACACAACAGAGATGGACATAATGAGTGATGAGGAGGTCCCCGCTGCTGCTTCCTTCTGTGAGCTGTCAGAAGAAATTGATGCATCTGAGGAGAATGAGGATGAGGAGATTGATGTTTTGTGGGTGCCCAGTAGAAGAGAGCAAGAGGAGGATAGTTCAGATGGAGAGACTGAGAGTCAGAGAGGCAGGAGGAGAATAAGACTTAGAAGAAGCAGGGAGGACAGCTCGCAGGGAACAGTAGGGCAACGACATGTATCGGCACCTGTGGTCAGCCGGCCAACTTCTACTTTTACCGCCAGATTGCCAGCTTCAAAAAGGTCAGCAGTGTGGGATTTTTTTAATGTGTGTGCCTCTGACAAAAGCGTTGTAATTTGCAATGAGTGCAGTCAGAAACTGAGTCTTGGGAAGCCCAACAGCCACATAGGTACAACTTCTATGCGAAGGCACATGAACGGCAAGCACAAAGCACTTTGGGAGCAACACCTCAAAGGCAACAGGCAAACTAAAAGCCACCCTCCTTCTGGTCCAGCATCTTACTGCTCTACCTCTGCTGTCCTTGACCCGTCTGAACCACCCTCCACTCCGCCTTCCACCTTGACCACCAGTTCCCATTCCCAGTCATCTGCCCCCAGCCAAGTTTCTGTGAGGGCCATGTTTGAGCGTAAGAAGCCAATGTCTGCGAGTCACCCCCTTGCCCGGCGTCTGACAGCTGGCTTGTCCGCACTCTTAGCCCGCCAGCTTTTACCATACCAGCTGGTGGACTCTGAGGCCTTCCGCAAATTTGTAGCAATTGGGACACCGCAGTGGAAGGTACCCAGACGCAATTTTTTTTCAAAAAAGGGAATACCACACCTGTACCACCATGTGCAGAGCCAAGTCACCGCATCTCTGTCACTTAGTGTTGGGCCAAAGGTCCATATGACTACTGACGCATGGTCCTCCAAGCATGGTCAGGGCAGGTATGTCACCTACACTGCCCACTGGGTGAACTTGGTAATGGCTGGGAAGCAGGGAATGTGTGGCTCAACAACAACAGTGGAGTTGGTGTCACCGCCACGGATTGCACGCGGTTCTGCCACCACCTCTACTCCTCCTTCGCTCTCTACCTCGTTTTCTTCCTCTTCTTCGTCCTCTGCTGCTGGGTCCTCCTCCTCCACACCTGTGCACCCCCAGCTCCCCCTAGGCTATTCGACGTGCCAGGTACGCCGTTGTCATGCTGTCTTGGGGATGACGTGCCTGGAAAGCAGAAACCATACCGGATCTGTACTCCTGTCATCTCTGCAGTCACAGGCCGATCGGTGGCTGACCCCACACCAACTGAAGATCGGAAAAGTGGTGTGTGACAACGGAAGCAATCTGTTGTCAGCACTGAGACTGGGCAATTTAACACATGTGCCCTGCATGGCACATGTTCTGAATTTAATAGTCCAACGTTTTGTCTCGAAGTACCCAGGATTCCAGGACATTCTCAGGCAGTCCAGGAAGGTGTCGGCCCATTTCAGACGGTCCTACACAGCCATGGCACGCCTTGCTGACATTCAGCAGCGGTACAACATGCCAGTCAGGCGTTTGATTTGCGACAGCCAGACTCGGTGGAATTCAACGCTCCTCATGTTGGAACGTCTGCTGCAACAACAAAGAGCCGTCAACTAATACCTGTTTGAACTGGGTGGTAGGACTGGATCTGCAGAGCTGGGGATTTTTTTACCCCGTTACTGGGTGCTTATGCGCGATGCCTGCAGGCTCATGCGCCCTTTTGAAGAGGTTACAAATATGGTCAGTCGCACCGAAGGCACCATCAGCGACCTAATACCCTTTGCTTTCTTCCTGGAGCGTGCTGTGCGACGAGTGACAGATGAGGCTGTAGACCAGCGTGACGAGGAGCAGGAAGCGCACGATTTCTGGTCGGAATCACCAGAACGAACCCAGGCACCTGCTGCAACGCAGGGAGAGGTGTCAGAAGTGGAGTCAGAGGAGGAAGGTGGCTTTGTGGAGGAGGAGGACCAACAGGAGCAGGCTTCCCAGGGGGCTAGTGGTGACCTTTTGGGGACCCCTGGTCTTGTACGTGGCTGGGGGGAGGAGACCGTGGATGATGCAGTCCTTGATAACGAGGAAGCGGAGATGGATACCTCTGCATCCAACCTTGTGAGAATGGGGTCTTTCATGCTGTCATGCCTGTTGAAGGACCCCCGTATCAAGAGGCTTAAAGGAGAAGGAAAGCCCCAGGGCGCAAAACCCCTCCCCCCCTCCCCTCCGTTGCCCCCCTCCCTCCTCCCCCCTGGCCTACCCCTCCCCCTGGGCAAATGCCCCTAACTTGTTACTCACCCCTCTGCGCAGGTCCTGTCCATGGAGTTCACAGTCACCATCTTCTTCCACGCGCGTCTTCTTCCTGCTCTGACCGGCGTTTTCTGGCGCATGCGCAATAGGAACAGGTACCGGTACGGCTCTACTGCGCATGCGCCGAATGTCACGAAGTTTTCCGATTTCACTTCGTGACATTCGGCGCATGCGCAGTAGAGCCGTACCGGTACCTGTTCCTACTGCGCATGCGCCAGAAAACGCCGGTCAGAGCAGGAAGAAGACGCGCGTGGAAGAAGATGGTGACTGTGAACTCCATGGACAGGACCTGCGCAGAGGGGTGAGTAACAAGTTAGGGGCATTTGCCCAGGGGGAGGGGTAGGCCAGGGGGGAGGAGGGAGGGGGGGCAACGGAGGGGAGGGGGGGAGGGGTTTTGCGCCCTGGGGCTTTCCTTCTCCTTTAAGGAGAAGGACCTGTACTGGGTGGCAACGCTACTAGACCCTCGGTACAAGCATAAAGTGGCAGAAATGTTACCAACGTACCACAAGTCCGAAAGGATGCTGCATTTACAAACCAGCCTGCAAAACATGTTGTACAATGCTTTTAAGGGTGATGTCACTTCAGGAACTCATCAACATTCCAGGGGCAGAGGTGCCAGTAATCCTGCCACGAGCGCACCTGCAAGGACAAAGCACTTTGGCCACTCTGTAACGTCAGACATGCAAATGTTTTTCAGTCCAAGGCAGCGCCAGAACCCTTCTGGATCCACCCTCAAAGAACGCCTCAACCGGCAGGTAGCGGACTACCTGGCATTAACTGCAGATATCGACACTCTGAGGAGCGATGAACCCCTGGACTACTGGGTGCGCAGTCTTGATCTGTGGCCAGAGCTGTCACAATTTGCCATGAACCTCTTGTCTTGCCCCGCCTCAAGTGTCCTCTCAGAAAGGACCTTCAGTGCAGCAGGAGGGATTGTAACTGAGAAGAGAACTCGCCTAGGTCACAAAAGTGTGGATTACCTGACCTTTATTAAAATGAATGAGGGGTGGATCTCGGAGGGTTACTGCACGCCGGAAGACTTGTTCTGAGTTTCTGATTCTGACTCCCCATGCAGCTGTCCTTCTCTGCATGCCTCATGACTCCACACACAGCTGTCCTTTAGCGTCCTCCTCCCTCCACCACCGTTACAAACTAGGGTGCAAACCCTACTGGTTTAATTTGAATCCAGGTAAATCCTGAGTTTTTCTGGCCTCTGTGCTTCAGTGGCTGTGACAAAAAAAAAATGAATATTTTCAGCATTTATATGGCATATTGTTTCTGGCCTCTGTGCTTCAGTGGCTGTGACAAAAAAAAGGAATATTTTCAGCATTTATATGGCATATTGTTTCTGGCCTCTGTGCTGCAGTGGCTGCGACAAAAAAAAATTAATATTTTCAGCATTTATATGGCATATTTTTTCTGGCCTCTGTGCTTCAGTGGCTGCGACAAAAAAAATTTATATTGTTTGCATTTATATGGCATATTTTTTCTGGCCTCTGTGCTTCAGTGGCTGCGACAAAAAAAATTTATATTGTTAGCATTTATATGGCATATTTTTTCTGGCCTCTGTGCTGCAGTGGCTGCGACAAAAAAAAACATAATTTTTCAGGAAAGTACACATGCCTAATTTTTCAGGGTTCTGCAACAGTGGCAAAATCGCATCTTTTTTGGTCACCGTAGGTGATCAATAAAGTAGACCAAAACTGGGCCCACACTGCAGAATCGGTGTTTTTTGGTTCGTTTCACTTTACATTGAATTACCTCTGCCTGACCGTGCACGTGCGCACAAGCACGGTGACTGCCAAACACACCACTACAGAAATATTGCCACCAACAGGACGAACATCCTGGAGGTGACAAGCTCAACTAGTAATTAACAACTATTATTTGCTCACTTGACGGTATCATTCATTAAAGCTCTTTGCGTTCTTTTGCGTTGCAGTAAGCGACGCGTTTCGTCTTTGCGTGTGAACAGGCTGTAACCTTTACACGACTTGATTGGCATATAGACGCCGGACGTTTTAAAGCATTTTATTACACAGGTTTAGAAATGTAGTGTGATTTCTGCCCTTTACAGCACAAAATGCAGCGCTGTGTCAACAATGTATTTTTCAGATACATTTTTGCCCTTGATCCCCCTCTGGCATGCCACTGTCCAGGTCGTTGCACCCTTTAAACAACTTTAAAATCATTTTTCTGGCCAGAAATGTCTTTTTTAGCTTTTAAAATTCGCCTTCCCATTGAAGTCTATGGGGTTTGCGATGTTCGCAAACCGTTCGCATTTTTGACGCAAGTTCGCGAATATATTCGCGAACTTTTCTTCCAACGTTCGCTACATCCCTACCTCCCATTCCTGCTGTAATCTGAGCTCAGAGCTGTAAGTGAGCAGGGAGAGACTCAGGGAGGAAGTGAGGTCACACCAAGTTCATATGGCAGCTTCTATCCTAAACAAACAGAGACAGTGTCTTGAGCTGTTTACTCAGGTATGGTAAAGCATTCTGCAGAATAAATATAGCGTTCTAGCTTGCACTATTGTGGCTAATCTGTTGGCAATAAACCGCCTTGGAGCTTTCCTTCTCCTTTACGGGGAAAATAGATTGGATCCAAATTCCTTTTCATATTATAGGTATGGCACCTGTTAGCCAATATACTCAGGACTTGGGGTTTTCTGGATAAGGGATCTTTCTGTAATTCGGATCTCCATACCTTACATCTTCTAAAAAATTCATTGTTTTGCCTCCAACAAGGATTATTTATATGTTAGTTGGGATCAAGTACAAGATAATGTTTTATTATTATAGAGAAAAAGCAAATAATTTTTAATGATTTGAATTATTTAATAAAAATATGTGTCAATGGGAGATGACCTTCACTTAATTTGAATCTTTCTGGATAGTGGGTTTCCGGATAACGGATGCCATACCTGTAGAGCATGTAAACCTCTTTTATTACACAGACCATAAACAGCCTCACACAGGCCCAATATAAACTCCAGGCTCTAGCCAGTTACGAGCAACATTACCCAGACTGTTGACTTGCATCAGCCCAATTTCCCCGATCATCCATGGAACAATTGCAGTAGTACTGGCTGCAAACTCTATACACACATAAATGTGGTTCCTGAAAAACTGAATTGTAAGCCTGGGTTGATTATGTGAAAAAACACCAGAAACAGATTGTTTTTCCTCCATAAAAGGGGCCAAAAAGCTGGCAATCTGATATATATTTGGCTCAATCATTCCAGATGTGCATTTCAGTTATAGGTAGGGGGGACCAAATCAATCCAAGCAGCTGATGGTATTTATTAGTACAAGGGTTCTGGTACTTTGTACAACAAATAAGTCAACAGGGGCACAATGACAGTGCGACTAAAGAGCAGAAGGAATAATGAATATCTGACAGATGAGAAGTCCAGGTGTCCCAAGTAATTATTAGGAGTCAGAGACAAACATGCCTTTCCCAGTAGATAACTATTGTTTACATTGGTTTGCCTGGGCTTCCTAAACAAGATTAGGTCATGACACTTGAAAACAATGTGTTCTTACAAGGGGCAGCTAATTCAACTATACAATTTCCCATATATATTCAATGGCTGGTTTATTTAACAAGGCATCTAATTGCATATATTACTTTGATCGTTATGTATTGAAATAGTTTTCATAACATCTGAATAAAAGGTACCAAATGTCTCCATATGTGACCAAATAGGCCTATATGTTCTGCAGCAGACTGCCCAATTTACATTCCCACTGCTTCTATCCACTGTCTGGCAAAACCCACTGTGCCAGTGCAGCCCAATTATTTCCCTCCCCTCATGCTCTTGAAAACATGCCCTTAAAGGAGAACTAAAGCTTAACAAAGAATTAGGCTAGAAATACTGAACGTTGTTTTTAGGTTCTGTATCAGCTAGGGTTGCCACCTTGCCGGTATTGATGATGGTTGATCCCAATGTTATTAATAGGGAAAACAGATAAATATATACAGGAAGGTCGGTATTTTTTTCCAAAAAAGGTGGCAACCTTAGTACCAGCCCAAGTTAACCACAGTCCTTTAGCAGTGGAGATCTGTGAATCCAGCGATTCACCCAGTAGTTACCCCATTTTCTTCTGCTGATTTACAGACAATGCTCTGTCCTGCTATCAGTTACCTGAGCTTAGGGACCAACTCAAAATATACTATAAAAAGGCTCAATTGAAAGCCTTAATTATTACTGTTATAGAGATTCTGAAACTTTAAGCTGGTGCAGTTTGTTTATTATATAAAATACATAATGTATAATACACAAAAGCCATGAATATCTTGTAAATTATATCCTTATAAACGGCGAGTATAGATGTAATCAGTTATAAACGGTGAGTAGTGATGTAATTTTTGTTACATGATCCACTCAAACTTTTTGTATTTGTATATATTTTCTTAGTGGTGTAACTTGTGGACCATGGCCTGGGTACAGAAATTTTAACCTGCCCCTGCCGGGACATGCTCCACACACACGATTTTACCTTTGGTATTCTTTGTAGCTCATAGCAGTGACTCTGGTGGGCCCTATTGGGGTAATCATGCCACTGTATTTTCTAGGATGAGGAATTAATTCACACTACCTGGCCTGGTACGTGTTTATAGAAAATAGGACAGAAGCGTGCATGCTTGGTGAGGGACTCTTGTCTCATTGGGGTCATTTATAAACATTTGACAAATTTGTGCCTTGGCAGTAACCAGTGACATCCAATCAGATGTTTCCTTTAATTCTTCTGCCTGCAGCTGGCTGAAAAAGATATTAACTGAGTGGTTGTGATGTGTAACTGTCAGGTGTAAAATTTGCTATGTGTTTAGAAATATATAATAAGCCCCATTGTGTACTACGAAGGTATCTGCCCCTGAAAGGGTGGTTGTAGTCCTACTTCTTTAGAACAGGGGTACTGAAATAAATCTATCTATAATCTATTATCTATCTATCTATCTATCTATCTATCTATCTATCTATCTATCTATCTATCATCTATCTATCTATCTATCTATCTATCTATCTATCTATCTATCTATCTATCTATCTATATATCTGTCTGTCTGTCTGTCTGTCTGTCTGTCTGTCTATCTATCTATCTATCTTATCTATCTATCTATCTATCTATCATCGTCTGTCTGTCTGTCTACCTATTATCTATCTATCTATCTATCTATCTATCTATCTATCTATCTATCTATCTATCTATCTTATCTATCTATCTATCATCGTCTGTCTGTCTGTCTACCTATTATCTATCTATCTATCTATCTATCTATCTATCTATCTATCTATCTATCTGTCTGTCTGTCTGTCTGTCTGTCTGTCTGTCTGTCTGTCTACCTATTATCTATCTATCTATCTATCTATCCATCTATCTATCTATCTATCTATCATCTATCTATATCTATTGTCACTAGAATAATTCAAGAAGAAAATAAGAAATGAAGTTAAAGACCCTTTAAAGGAAGGATATTTTCTCGTCATATGTGTTCAAGAAGTTATTTTTTCCCTTTCTTTTTATCTTTGATGGGTTGAACTTAATGGACTAGTGTATTTTTCTGACTTAAATATCTTTATAACTTGTGGGTCTTTGGCTGTTTATTAACTTACTTTTCCAGTAACTTGCTGCTTGCTGTTCAAAAATAACTAGAGATTCTGCAGTGCACTCTCTACACTGTGTCTGCATCATACAGTCCATGACTGCAACTTACTGGAGAATGGCTAAAGGATATTCACCTACAATCTCATTTATGAATTGTAGGGAAGGAAGAATTGGGTTATACAGTTAAATACTTATTGGGTATTTGTATCTGCGGGCTGCTCTCCAATAAAGACACAGAGCAGAATGGAACTCTTACTTAGCTCAGCAAAGTTGCACTGAGACAAATTCCAGGGATCAGTATAGATAAAGAAGCTGCTAAAGGAATTGTAGTGGGGAAATAGTTGCAAGGTTAAAAGACACAAGTATGTTGGAGTTAAAGTCTAAGGGCTAAAAAGCTAGTTGCATCAGGACTTGATTTATGGAATGTCTGTTGGGAGAGAGAAAGCAAGAGAACTAGAAGTTAGTTCTGCTGGCATCCTTCTGGTATAGGTCCATTAGAGGCCTAACCAGCCATATTCTAAAGCTAGGATATGCAAGAGACTGGCCCATAGGCAGGCCCGGATTTGTGGGCAAGCCACAATGGCTTAGGCCTAGGGCAGAAAAGATCTGGGGACAGCATACCCCGTGCTGGCTGCATCTGAACTGGAGACTAGGCCAGAGAATTTGACATTTGCTTATATCTCCCACCAATTTAGTCACCAGTGGTGGCGTTCAGTGACAGGCACCAGGTGAAGGAGTAGGGGTATGAGTGGGGATGGAGTGTGAGTGGGTGCTAATGTGCAAGCAGTGAGGGGGCAGGGAGTAAGAGCAGCCTAGGGGTGTTGAAATCTGGCGATGGTCATTCACATATATGTACATTATTCAGAACAGTGGACCTATGTAGTTCTGCAGTCAGCAACCACACAATAGAAATGCCTCGTCAGGTCAAGGCTACATTACAGAGCATTCTCCATTCTGGTATTTTTACATACAGTACAGGTAAGGGATCTGTTGTCTGGGAATCCATTACAGAAAGCTCTGAATTACAGGAAGGCCATTTCTTATAGACTCCATTTCAAATAATGCAAAGTTTTAAAAATTATTTTCTTTTTCTATATAATAATAAAACAGCACTGTGTACACAGTGCCAGATTAGGTATAATTAGTCTTTCTTGCAGGCAAAACAATCTTATTGGGTTTATTTATTGTTTACAATATTTTCTAGTAGACTTAAGATATGACCAAATTACAGAAAGATCCCTTATCTGGAAAACCCCAGGTCCCAAGCATTCTGGATAACAGGTTCCATACCTGTACAACATTTTAGCCCTAACCAACCTACAATAATAGGCATCTGTCCATAGCTACAATGCTTATTCCTTGCAGGTATCTCTCAGTTGGGTGCCATCCTGTACAGTTCTCTGTCTCTAGACATTTCTTTTTACCTCTTTCTTTCTGTTTACCTCTTTCTGGAGCTCTTTGACCCTCATGACCCCCCAATATGGCCACTATTTGCTTTTCATGAATAGGGGCTGTTCCTTCCCATTGCCCAATGTCACACTCAGATCTTATTACGCTGGTTAATCTCTTTGAAATCATCTGGAATGTTTTTGTCAAAGTCTTCCCCTGACTCCCATACACTGTCCTGCTAACATATACAAAATACCTAAGATTACTCATTAATGCCCTTTACGTCCCTGGGTCTGAATAAAGGGGAGAAAGTAAAGTGGGGCAGAGATTTATGTAGCATCGGTGTTCGTAAAAGAACTAGCCACCTCTTCCATATCAAAAAGTCAACCTTAGCAGGAGGTGAAATTGCATCATGTCAATTGACTTTACTAATTAAATAAATCCAGTATTGTAGGCAAAAACACAGAGAAGCTTGTTATGGTACAGTTTAGTTTTAACAGAGGAGTAGTCAATTTCCAGTAAAGGTTTACTAGTGGATAGCAATAGCACCTGTGAAAACATAACAGATTGTGTGCCTTTAGAAATAACATTGCACAGCCAATAATAACAATCACATAGCGCCTTTCTTTCATTTATCTGTAGCATTCATTAGCTTCTAAAGACGAAAACTGGCCTTTATCAGCAGGAAGGCCTTAAAGGGACAACATGCCTAGTTTATAAGAATGTTTTATCTTCTATTTACTTTGAAGTATTGCATGACAGTATTACCCATTGTGTGTAGAGAACAATTTTTTTAATATGTGAGTAGAAGCTGATATATCGTTTTCTTGTGTTGGGTATATGGCTTAAACCAACAGTAAATAGTATCCAGGGTGGACATAAAATAGTTGTTGATGGGGAATGCAACATGCCATGCAGACAGACTTAATGATATGTATAACAGTAAAAAGTATGTTTTTAAATTGATTTTTATTTTATATTTACAATTTAAAAATAGATTTGTTTTGTTTCCACCTTTCCTGCCTTTACTATATATAAATATCCTGCATGAAGTTGTTTCAGCTGGACCCAGTATAATTTTGGGCTGGGCTCAGTCCTAACTTTTCTGCCTAGATCCCTCTTTGTAACTCTGGAATTGTTTGGCTGGATTGAACAGGGGCAGCCAGTGAAATAACACATGTACCAGGCACTAACCATTGGCAAAACACAGGTGTCGGGTCTCAATAAATACTGCTGTTCATTAACAGTTTGCTCACAAAAGACCAGGTGCATGGCAAATACAAAAACTAAGAACAAAATAATCCTTACAATACACTTGTTTGAAAGCCCCAATATATAATTTGATGTTGAACAGAACAAAGAACCAACCGTATTTGTCCAGTGATTGGATTCATTTTGAGATAATTTACAAGGAGGCAAAGTCCTGCACAAGGGATTTACTGCTTCCAAGAGGTAACAGGAAATCTACACAAAATATTTCATTTTTCTGTCTCCGTTCACATTCTTTCTTCTGTAATCGAATCCCTCCTTCTTTTCCCCTCTATTCCCACTTCTGTTACCTACTTCATCTTCTATTTTCGTATCCCATTTTTCTCTTCTGCTCCATCCTGATAAGTAGGATAACCCCTTGCTCCACTATTTAACATAATAATATATCATCATCATCATTTATTTATTTATACATCGCCGACAAGATACGCATTGCTTTAGCCTCATATAACTAAATATTTATGGGAAAGGAAATGTAAGCTCTGCATATAAATGGACACAAGGCTCAGGGAGACCTTGGTTTCATTCTTGGTGAGAGCTCATGTCTCAGCTTCTTTGTGTAAGACTATATAATGATTAATAACTGTAAATATGATATATTTTCCATTTACCAATAAAGTACAGCACTAAATGTGCAAGGCAATTACTGTATGTATTCCCTTGTCCCTGGAGACCACAGAAGCCGGAAACAAGAAGCAGAACACCTGTTCCCGAATCCTTTGTTAAATTCTACAAATGCAAGATGATGCGGTCACCTTTCCCTAACTAGTAAAACCTGATAATTACAGTAATTACTCTCAACTGCAAATATATAGGAAAACCCATTGTTCTCTTTGCCATGGTTACCAAAGAGCTAAGTGCATTTTTGTATTTATTTACGTGAATTTAAGCTCACTGTTTCCTTCTGTAGCATCTAACCCTTTTTCCTCATGTGCTGAGAATTTAATTTTTAGATTTTAAATGGAAAATCCAGGTAGCAATGAAAGCAATTTGCTGAGAGGGTGCAGCTGCCTGGCAGTAACGGGACCTGAAGGCAGTCTGTGATATAATCTTCTTAAGATCTTAAAGTCAAAAAGACCTATTGAAACATTGATTAGGCTGTTCAGTTTCACCAAAACTTCCTTTTAAAATAACAAAATAACATTTAAAATTATACATACTGAAAATAATAAATATGGATATTGTGTGTATTTATAAAAAGTAAACTAAATGAAATTTCAAACAATAATATAAAGCTACTTCTGTCACAGTTGTTTTTCCATTTTTTTTATTAATCTTTGCATTTTAAAGCCTGGTATTTCCCCTGCTGCACTGAAACCCATTTGTGTGCTCCAGATAAGATCTATAGCAAATTTACAAAACTGTAAACATAATATACAGGTTCCAGAATTTACAGCACCAGAAATGATGGGCTATAAAAGGGAACGGAAATGGGGAATGCAAACATTTCAGATAAAAAGCAGTACAAAGCAAATGCTGACTGTGCTTTGCACATGATTTATGTAAAATTATTAGTGTGTTTTTGGTGCATTGGTCAAAGTTGCATCAAATGCAACTTGCCGCACTGGTTCTGGAATTTGCATGCAAGAAATGTTGCATTGTGCAATGTAGCAATTGTGGAAAAATACATGATGATTTGCACTACAGTAAGTGAGTAAAATGTAACATGTGCTCTACCAGCCAGCAGCAGGAGGCCTAAAATAATTCAGGTATGGGACATATTATGTAAAATGCTTGAGACCTGGGGTTTTCAGCATGAGGGATCTTTCCATAATTTGGATCTTCAACCCTTAAAGGGAGTATTTACTAAAACTTGAATCCAACTAATTTTTATAGCTTGAAAATGTCTTGACAACAGAATCATATACATTTTTCAAGTTTGACATCCAAAATGTACAATTTTTTCACGTTGTCACCCAAAAGCACCCCACCTTTTTCGGATTATTATACAAAAACCAGAGCAACTCACAATATCTTTAAATTGTATAAGGGATATCTTTTTTAGCAGCTTTAGGGTATAATAAATCTCTAAAAATTGGAGTTTTTTTTCCTTGACCAAAAAATAGGCCCCTAAGTCAAAAATCATTTGACCATTAATTAAACCCAGCAAGCTTGTTTTGCCCCCAATAAGGATTAATTATATTTTAGGTGGGAAAATGTACATGGTACAGTTTTATTATTACAGAGAAAAGGAAATAATCTTTAAAAAATATTTTCAAAACTTTGCATTATTTGATTAAAATGGAGTCATCATGAGAAATGGCCTTTCTGTAACTCAGAGCTTTATGGATAAAGAGTTTCTGGATAATGCATCCCATATCTATAGTATTACACCCCATATTTGATACAATTAGAGAAACCATATGCAATTTTTCTTAGCATTAGACTTTTCTGGGTATGACTGCAGACAGGGGTTACAATTACTATACTCTGTACAGAAATACACATATGTGCTCTAACACCAGTAAAGAAGGAATAAACAGTACTATACAAAAATTATATATCCAACAGATGGTCATATAAGGTTCAAAGTTCTTATAACCCATAGCAACCAGCCAATGCAGGTAGCATTTACACATCATCTGTTCAAAACCAACTATCGTATTGGGTACCTTGTATTACATATGGGGGTTTGTCACATTGTTTAGTTGTAACATTTTGTTATTATTTAAAATAGCAAATCTTGTCTTAAAATAAAAGTAGATAGGAGCAGTTAACCAGCAGATATTGGTCATGGCGTGCATTGGTGCATGTAATGACATTTCCATGTGCTTAGTGGTTAAAGTGAGCATGAAAAAGAAAACTATTGCAGGGTATTCACAATTAGCAGAGACCCCTGACAGGAACAATAAATTGGCTTAAGCCTTTTATAGCCCAGTCTAAGGCTTCACAAGAGTATGCCTGACTGCAAAATTTTGTACAGCTCAAAAAACTATTGGTTATTTACTAAACTTCAATTTTTTCTGGTCAAGTTATTTTGGGGAAAAACTCAAATTTTTAGAGATTTATTATAACCCGAAGCTGCAAAAAGTCAGAATCCAAAAACCTGCTATCTCAAAGGTCATGTCATTTGGGTTTTTTACTCTGGAGTTTTTTCCCGACCGACTTTTAAAAGGTATGTTATCTTATAAATAAATTATCTTATAAATAAGATAAAATTGTGGATGGGAGTTTGGTCAAACTTGGTTCAATAAAAACATGAGATACAATTGAGTTTTAGTAAATACAGTAACCCCGAAAGTATTTAACATCACGGGAAAGTAGCACTATATCGCAATGGTTTGCTTACTATGATCTCAGATTAGAATTAATCACATTTTGCTGTACTAATTTGTTGGTTTAAGTCAAAACAGTGCACAGATTTATGACCGCTCATAAGATAAGGAATAAGCAGCTCTAATTTAAAAAAAAATATTATCGTGTTCTATTTATATAGTGCAGATACATTTACAAAGACCAATCCCTGCCCAGTGAATTTCTAAAGTTCCAATCCCATTCGCACTAGTGTCAGTATGATCACAAACCAATCAACATGACTGTAGGATTCCGAATTGGTTCTTTGGAACCAATTTGTTCAACTATTATACCAACATTAATTTGACAGTTCCACTCTTGTAATAAAATTAAATAATTAATTTTCCATCTGTGATATCAGTTCATTTTCCATTTGTAACAAAGCCACCCATACTTCCTTTTCCCTCTAGTGTTTTCTTTATGCCCTCATACAACTTTACCCTGTATCAAGCCCTTCCAGTTCAACTTCACCCTTCTTCAGTTTTTGTAGTTCCTTGTTTCAGTAATTTCTATTACAGGGCTGCTATTAGAAATCACAGGCCCCGTACAACAACATTTTTAGTGCCCCCTGGGCCCCACCCCAGATCCTGCCCACACCACAGTTAAAATACCACAAAGACATCAGCGCTAGAAAAAGATAACCCCCCACACACATACAAGTTATAAAAAGCTATTGATAGTCAGGGCCCCCTTATAAAAAACTGTTAAAAAAAACTGTGCCCCCCCCATAAAAGTTTTTTTTAAAAAAAATTGGTGGTCAGGGACCCACTTTGAATTGTGTCTGAAATCCACCGCAATCCACAAATTCAGTTTAAAACATCTTGCTTTATTGAATCTTCATAAAAGCACACATTCTTAGGCTACATATGCAGTGAAAAGATTGCCAACGCGTTTCGTGACCTCGTTAGTCACTTCCTCAGGGCATTACACACTGTACAAATCAGCATAGCTTTATACATAGTAACAAACGTCTGTTCAGTTCTCTTAAAGCTATACAACCACAAATAAAACCAATTTCTTTTCAATAAAAACAATTTGGTGTCAGGGACCCCCTACAAGTTAAAAAAATAATTGGTAACCAGGGCCCCCCTATAAGTTAAAAAAAAAAACATTTGCACCAGGGCCCCCATAAAAGTTTTTTTTTTTTAAAAAAAAACTTTGGTGCCAGTGCTCCCCTTACAAGTTAAAAAAAAATTGGGGCCCCAGAGAACATTTTTATTTTTTAAAAAAAAAACATTGCTGGCAGGGGACTATAGATTATTAAAATAACACATTAATTAAAAAATAAAAAAACACACATCAGTGTTCAGTAGAGTTGAATTTGTGGCTTCAGGACTTCAACTTCACCTCCTTTCGTGACTTTGGGGCTTTTTGCTGCTACGGGACTTCAATTTCGGATGTTTTCGTGACTTCGGGTCTTTTTGTTGCTTCGGGACTTTGGCTGTTCGGCACTTCCGGGGACTTTAGGAGAGGCAGTACAGCTTTGGTGCTGTCAAGGGGGGCCCAGCTATTTTGAAATGTGCAGCACAGGTGCCCCCTTCAGCAGTACAGCAGTACCCCCTGTGCCCTACTGATGGTGGCCCTGTTCTACTATATTACATTATATATTGCTAGGATCTTTAATTTCCTTGAATCCAGCTCCAAGTGCTATTGCACTTGCTGCTCTAGCAGAGGCTAAATTCCAGTTTAAAAATTTGGCTCTTAAAGATGCCAGAGGTGGCTTTTTGCCGCCTTGGTAACTAGCCACTCACTGATACCTGAATCAAGCTCAGCTTCCCTCATGGCAGGAGTGGCCCTGCTTGTATCACATAATTATAGAAATAAGCAGTTATTCAATCTCTGGTCTGAATCATATCAGTTCAGGTTTGAATCTGCTAAATGTTCCTTATTTTTGCATCAATTTCTTTATTCTCTTTTATCTTCCTAGCTCAAACTATAGTAAAATGACGTTTCATCCTCTTCCACAATGAAGGCAAAGGTCACTGTATGTAGAGTGGTATCAGAGTTATATGGTTTCAAATTAAACCACCCACAGACGTAGTGGAGTTGGGCAGCTAAATTGTACAGATAAATGTGGAAGTCCCAATCTATCATTTTTTTTTTTAGAGATGGTTTATTTGTGCCAGGCTCCTGTTAATAATATTAAAGAAAGACCCTGGAACCAGTGTGTTATTAAAGATGTCCAAAAATCTTCCACATATTAAATTTTTAATTTTAATTTCCTTCCAACTGACATTCATCTCACCCAAATTCACTATTCATCATTGAGTTTACATATTTGGTATGATTTATTACACCTCAGTAAATTTAAGTTTGCTAGTATACCGGGGGTATTGTTTACTTTAAATAAAGTTGCATATATATATATATATATATATATATATAGTCAATCCCAAAGCCGGCACTCTCGACAGCAGGTTACAGTTGCCTGGGTGCAGTATCAAAAACGAAATTTCCAACGTACAAGCAAGATCCGCACTCACAGGTCTTAAAAATGAATAAAAGTTTTTATTGTAAAGGACTAACGTTTCGGCCTCCTCCGAGGCCTTTTTCAAAGTACATAATACATAAAACACACGCATTATATACCCAGGTTGGCGGGAAAACAGGCCAACTTGAAAATGACGTGTACACCTCATCATCAGACATCGACTATTACTAAGTTGTCACATGTTATGCATTATACAAATACTAATCAGCCATTCGCAACAAATAACATAAATTACAACAAACTATTAGATACTAGTTAAAATCAAGATACTGTGCAACAAAGTTCTTAACTTCCTTTATCAATTGCTATGACATTCAAATTGCTATCAATGTTGCACAATGTATCATCATATTGAAAAGAGATGGGAGGTCTGCGCTGGGGCTCTCTCAGTCTAAAACATATTCGTATCCTTACATAGTGTAACATCCCTCTAAATTAAAATTTAAAAATATTTTAAATTTAAAACATTTTCAAAAAAAATTTTTTGTTTTTTGTTAACACTTGTTGCCTGCCTGCTAGTGCTATAGTACCCCCTGTATGATACTGACCACTTTAGATATTATCAAATCCCTCATGTGTTAAGTAACATCCCCAGGCCATACATAATAATAAGGATCCACTAACCATCCCCTCAGTGCATCGTGGTGGCTATATTATTTCTATACCCCAACAATAAATTAACCGTATCAGTGCCACATACTAACAATCCATACCCAGACCACTAAATGTTAATAATAAAGTCAGAAGTGCAAATAGAAGAAATAAATAACTATTAGACTATAGAACAAATGCAAAAAATTAGCATAAATATAAAAATAAAACTAAAATAAAATAGAAATAAAAAATAAAAAATAGAAATAAAAAATAAACATAAAAATATAGAATATATATTTTAAATCACCGTGTCAATAAACAAATTATGTATATATCTAAACAAAAGTCACCAAAGAATCGTTCATAAAACAACCAGTGTGAAAAAGTCATGGGGATATCCGGTTGGTAGTGGCTTCGGTGTAGTGTTGAAGGTCCCATCTAACGAGCACCACCGAAGAAATCAACGGAGGGATTGCACAGTAGTCCACGTGCATATTGCCCCGAAACCGGGGAGTATCGCTCTCTGGGGCCAATTTCACGGGCGCCAACAGACTCCGCTTCTCAAGTGACTCTCCTCACCATATGCGCTCGTAAATCTAGAGAGCCGATGACCTTCAAGTGCGGGTCCCGGTACGGTATAGGGCTCAAGCAGATGAACGGTTGTAGACATCAGGGCTTTCATGGTTGCCGGCTATCAAGACGAAGCGGTGAACCTCGCCTCTCTTTAGCATCGCATCAGCCGACCAGGTTGTAGACCTCAGGGCTCTCATGGTTGCCGGCTATCAAATCGAAGCGGTAAGCCTCGCCTCTCTTTAGCGTCGCATCAACCGACTGCCCCGTCGCAGGCATCTGTCAGTGCAACCGGCACGCCATCACTGGTGCGGTTCAACTGTAACAAGCAGGCAGTGTATTCACGGGACTCAATTCAATAGTAAGCGTATGTTGTCCCCACTCCAGACCATTGTGACCTCTGGGAGGTGTGTCAGCACGCCAGTCCAAGTCGTAGTTATCAAGCCAATCAGAGTATGAACGTATTGTTAATTTTACTGTTTATAGTATCTCGAAACTCACGGGTGCCAGGCTAAATAATTTCAATCCAGTCAATCCCAAAGCCGGCACTCTCGACAGCAGGTTACAGTTGCCTGGGTGCAGTATCAAAAACGAAATTTCCAACGTACAAGCAAGATCCGCACTCACAGGTCTTAAAAATGAATAAAAGTTTTTATTGTAAAGGACTAACGTTTCGGCCTCCTCCGAGGCCTTTTTCAAAGTACATAATACATAAAACACACGCATTATATACCCAGGTTGGCGGGAAAACAGGCCAACTTGAAAATGACGTGTACACCTCATCATCAGACATCGACTATTACTAAGTTGTCACATGTTATGCATTATACAAATACTAATCAGCCATTCGCAACAAATAACATAAATTACAACAAACTATTAGATACTAGTTAAAATCAAGATACTGTGCAACAAAGTTCTTAACTTCCTTTATCAATTGCTATGACATTCAAATTGCTATCAATGTTGCACAATGTATCATCATATTGAAAAGAGATGGGAGGTCTGCGCTGGGGCTCTCTCAGTCTAAAACATATTCGTATCCTTACATAGTGTAACATCCCTCTAAATTAAAATTTAAAAATATTTTAAATTTAAAACATTTTCAAAAAAATTTTTTGTTTTTTGTTAACACTTGTTGCCTGCCTGCTAGTGCTATAGTACCCCCTGTATGATACTGACCACTTTAGATATTATCAAATCCCTCATGTGTTAAGTAACATCCCCAGGCCATACATAATAATAAGGATCCACTAACCATCCCCTCAGTGCATCGTGGTGGCTATATTATTTCTATACCCCAACAATAAATTAACCGTATCAGTGCCACATACTAACAATCCATACCCAGACCACTAAATGTTAATAATAAAGTCAGAAGTGTAAATAGAAGAAATAAATAACTATTAGACTATAGAACAAATGCAAAAAATTAGCATAAATATAAAAATAAAACTAAAATAAAATAGAAATAAAAAATAAAAAATAGAAATAAAAAATAAACATAAAAATATAGAATATATATTTTAAATCACCGTGTCAATAAACAAATTATGTATATATCTAAACAAAAGTCACCAAAGAATCGTTCATAAAACAACCAGTGTGAAAAAGTCATGGGGATATCCGGTTGGTAGTGGCTTCGGTGTAGTGTTGAAGGTCCCATCTAACGAGCACCACCGAAGAAATCAACGGAGGGATTGCACAGTAGTCCACGTGCATATTGCCCCGCACTTGAAGGTCATCGGCTCTCTAGATTTACGAGCGCATATGGTGAGGAGAGTCACTTGAGAAGCGGAGTCTGTTGGCGCCCGTGAAATTGGCCCCAGAGAGCGATACTCCCCGGTTTCGGGGCAATATGCACGTGGACTACTGTGCAATCCCTCCGTTGATTTCTTCGGTGGTGCTCGTTAGATGGGACCTTCAACACTACACCGAAGCCACTACCAACCGGATATCCCCATGACTTTTTCACACTGGTTGTTTTATGAACGATTCTTTGGTGACTTTTGTTTAGATATATACATAATTTGTTTATTGACACGGTGATTTAAAATATATATTCTATATTTTTATGTTTATTTTTTATTTCTATTTTTTATTTTTTATTTCTATTTTATTTTAGTTTTATTTTTATATTTATGCTAATTTTTTGCATTTGTTCTATAGTCTAATAGTTATTTATTTCTTCTATTTGCACTTCTGACTTTATTATTAACATTTAGTGGTCTGGGTATGGATTGTTAGTATGTGGCACTGATACGGTTAATTTATTGTTGGGGTATAGAAATAATATAGCCACCACGATGCACTGAGGGGATGGTTAGTGGATCCTTATTATTATGTATGGCCTGGGGATGTTACTTAACACATGAGGGATTTGATAATATCTAAAGTGGTCAGTATCATACAGGGGGTACTATAGCACTAGCAGGCAGGCAACAAGTGTTAACAAAAAACAAAAAATTTTTTTGAAAATGTTTTAAATTTAAAATATTTTTAAATTTTAATTTAGAGGGATGTTACACTATGTAAGGATACGAATATGTTTTAGACTGAGAGAGCCCCAGCGCAGACCTCCCATCTCTTTTCAATATGATGATACATTGTGCAACATTGATAGCAATTTGAATGTCATAGCAATTGATAAAGGAAGTTAAGAACTTTGTTGCACAGTATCTTGATTTTAACTAGTATCTAATAGTTTGTTGTAATTTATGTTATTTGTTGCGAATGGCTGATTAGTATTTGTATAATGCATAACATGTGACAACTTAGTAATAGTCGATGTCTGATGATGAGGTGTACACGTCATTTTCAAGTTGGCCTGTTTTCCCGCCAACCTGGGTATATAATGCGTGTGTTTTATGTATTATGTACTTTGAAAAAGGCCTCGGAGGAGGCCGAAACGTTAGTCCTTTACAATAAAAACTTTTATTCATTTTTAAGACCTGTGAGTGCGGATCTTGCTTGTACGTTGGAAATTTCGTTTTTGATACTGCACCCAGGCAACTGTAACCTGCTGTCGAGAGTGCCGGCTTTGGGATTGACTGGATTGAAATTATTTAGCCTGGCACCCGTGAGTTTCGAGATACTATAAACAGTAAAATTAACAATACGTTCATACTCTGATTGGCTTGATAACTACGACTTGGACTGGCGTGCTGACACACCTCCCAGAGGTCACAATGGTCTGGAGTGGGGACAACATACGCTTACTATTGAATTGAGTCCCGTGAATACACTGCCTGCTTGTTACAGTTGAACCGCACCAGTGATGGCGTGCCGGTTGCACTGACAGATGCCTGCGACGGGGCAGTCGGTTGATGCGACGCTAAAGAGAGGCGAGGCTTACCGCTTCGATTTGATAGCCGGCAACCATGAGAGCCCTGAGGTCTACAACCTGGTCGGCTGATGCGATGCTAAAGAGAGGCGAGGTTCACCGCTTCGTCTTGATAGCCGGCAACCATGAAAGCCCTGATGTCTACAACCGTTCATCTGCTTGAGCCCTATACCGTACCGGGACCCGCACTTGAAGGTCATCGGCTCTCTAGATTTACGAGCGCATATGGTGAGGAGAGTCACTTGAGAAGCGGAGTCTGTTGGCGCCCGTGAAATTGGCCCCAGAGAGCGATACTCCCCGGTTTCGGGGCAATATGCACGTGGACTACTGTGCAATCCCTCCGTTGATTTCTTCGGTGGTGCTCGTTAGATGGGACCTTCAACACTACACCGAAGCCACTACCAACCGGATATCCCCATGACTTTTTCACACTGGTTGTTTTATGAACGATTCTTTGGTGACTTTTGTTTAGATATATACATAATTTGTTTATTGACACGGTGATTTAAAATATATATTCTATATTTTTATGTTTATTTTTTATTTCTATTTTTTATTTTTTATTTCTATTTTATTTTAGTTTTATTTTTATATTTATGCTAATTTTTTGCATTTGTTCTATAGTCTAATAGTTATTTATTTCTTCTATTTGCACTTCTGACTTTATTATTAACATTTAGTGGTCTGGGTATGGATTGTTAGTATGTGGCACTGATACGGTTAATTTATTGTTGGGGTATAGAAATAATATAGCCACCACGATGCACTGAGGGGATGGTTAGTGGATCCTTATTATTATGTATGGCCTGGGGATGTTACTTAACACATGAGGGATTTGATAATATCTAAAGTGGTCAGTATCATACAGGGGGTACTATAGCACTAGCAGGCAGGCAACAAGTGTTAACAAAAAACAAAAAATTTTTTTTGAAAATGTTTTAAATTTAAAATATTTTTAAATTTTAATTTAGAGGGATGTTACACTATGTAAGGATACGAATATGTTTTAGACTGAGAGAGCCCCAGCGCAGACCTCCCATCTCTTTTCAATATGATGATACATTGTGCAACATTGATAGCAATTTGAATGTCATAGCAATTGATAAAGGAAGTTAAGAACTTTGTTGCACAGTATCTTGATTTTAACTAGTATCTAATAGTTTGTTGTAATTTATGTTATTTGTTGCGAATGGCTGATTAGTATTTGTATAATGCATAACATGTGACAACTTAGTAATAGTCGATGTCTGATGATGAGGTGTACACGTCATTTTCAAGTTGGCCTGTTTTCCCGCCAACCTGGGTATATAATGCGTGTGTTTTATGTATTATGTACTTTGAAAAAGGCCTCGGAGGAGGCCGAAACGTTAGTCCTTTACAATAAAAACTTTTATTCATTTTTAAGACCTGTGAGTGCGGATCTTGCTTGTACGTTATATATATATATATATATAGATATATATATATATATACACAACTACTATTAAAAAAGGGCATTATCAGAAAAAATTCTTTAGTAACAAACATCACACTGAATTGCTTCTGCTGTTCCTTACTTTTCCTGTTAGAGGCTATATCAGGTTTTACTATTATGGTATTATTGCAGTTTTTTTTATAATCAGCTGGTTAAGGAGTCATTTTAGTTCATATGTTTTTAATGTTTTGAAATCTCTCAGAGCATACAGACTTGAGCAAATAAAATGTTCTCTGATCTAAGAGCCTGTTGGATCAAATTAGCAATGGTGCTGAAATTCAACAAAGATCCTCTTCAAAAAACACAGTGCATTGAGTATTTCAATGATTTCTCATGAGCTTCCCGTCTTTATATGATCCATATGCGCAAAGTAAGATTCTGCCAGTTCATGTACCCAAGATTGGATCAACTGAATCAAAACAATTCAGAGCAAGGAAAACAATACAGCAACTCTCCCTGGCCATTGCTGCATTAACTTAGCAATTTAACACTTTCTTATTCACCCAGAGCTACTACTGAGCATAGGTCAGTATCAAAACCCCTTTTTTTTGGTCATTCTATAGGCAAGTCCATCTGCAGTAGACGTGCTATTAACTCCACTAAAAACCTCAGCAAGGTCTGGTGGTTCCTTTCAAAATTCCCAGTCTAGCTAATGTGAACCTGGCTGCTATAAATATATGTAGTATCACAATTATGCCATAACAGTATGTATGTATGTATGAAACATGTATGGAGCATGTTTATACATTTGAGGGTACATTTGTCCAGAATTGTTAAATACATTAGCACTATATATTAAACATAGATATAACTTGCCTGCACTTTTCCCATTAAAGCAGGGAGGCTGTGGGATACATTCTGGATCATTTGTAAGGTGTAGGGTATTACTATTACCATTTATTTACTGTATATAGAGATAAAATATTCTATACACAATTTCTATAATAAGCACTTTACAGAGATTACTCATAATTTATATCAGTCCCTGCGACAATCTAAGGTCGCCTTCACATTTACACATAACATACAGTAGTCTTGTCAGGAGCCAGTTCACCTTCCAGTATATTTTTGGAGTGTGGAGATTTGGAGAAGAATCCGCACCATTATAGAGGGAAAATGTATCCTCCTGTGGCCTGACTAAAATTCAGCCTAGGACCCCAGCAGTTTACCCCCTGGTTGATTAAATTTACTATTGCCTGCCTAGGCTTCTAGATAAAGTAACCATCATAACCCACAATGGCACACTGGTTTGCTGCTGAAATTCGACTGTACTTGCACTTGTATAAAACGTCTTGCATTGCTTGTGTATTTTTTTTTACATAACTGACCTAACATCTGGTGGATGATTATAGCTGTAGTTGGGTCTATGATCTATGGCACATGCAATGTTTTGACAGACGTATACAGGAAATGCACTGCCTAAGAAAGACACAGGCAAAACACTGCTCAGAAATGCTTGCTTTATTGTTTATGAATGGTGCTCTGCCTTTTGTCACCACATATGCCTTAGGCAGTGTGTATCCCATATATCTCAACAGGAAACAGTGATGGATTAAGGGGGTTGTTTTAAATGTTTTCCAGTAGAGCATATCACGATCAAAGTCTGTAAAGGTACAATGCAGCCAAAGGAAAATAAATGTTTTTGTTGTTGTTGTTTGAATAGGTCATTAATCCATGAACTGTGAAATTCAATGAGGCCATGTTCCTGACCCCCAAATGCTCCTGGGTCACACAGCCTAGTAGAAGTGGCACAGCTATACTGATTAAATGCATCAATGTAGTTTGTATCGGGGAAGGCTTCGTTCAAGACAGGAGACTAAAGATGAAGTCCCAAGAATTTGGTGGATGGTGAATCAAACTCAGGAGCTGTCAAAATGTGTGAATGCCAGGTCTGACAATGTTAAAGCTCCTGGCGAGTGGGATTTACTAATATAGGTGCACAGGGAAGCTACAAGTAGCAGCCAATCAGACCTTTAGTTTTAATCAATTTAGCACAAGCCAGCCAGAAAATTAAATGCAGGTATCCAAACTAAGTCAATATTCATTAAAGTCAATAAAGGTTCCACATTGCTCTTCATGTGCTTTGGTGTTGGGTCTTTAGGATGCACCAACTTCTGTCTTAGGGTGTTGCTAGGTTTGAAATACACAGGAATGTGATGTTTCTTGAAAATTCTCCCAAGTTTTTCCAATGTTCTGCCACATATGGGATGACTATGTAACTTCACTTGCTACGCTCCTCCCCTCTATTTCTTGGTTCAATCTTTTTGATTGGCTTAGATTTTGTTTTGATGAAGGCCCAGTCTGAGTATCCACAAGTTCTCAGCGCTGTCAGATGTTGGTATTACAACATAAGCCCCAGTTTATGTTCCAGACGGTGATATGAATCAAACAAAAAATACTGATCGTTGTGAGTGGATTTCCTGTATACTTCAATATCATGGTTTCTTGATGTTTTTGTCCATATTTTTATGGAGTTTATGTTTTGAGTGAAAGCTGTAACCTCATGTGCTTTAATTCTGACCCAGGTGTAATCCACACATCTGAACCAATGACTTGGTGCTGTTCCCTTGAACATAGTCATGGCTTTCTTTTCCACTTAAGAAAAGGTTCGCTACGATTGTAGACACAGGCGAACCCATGGCACAGTCATGTTTTTGTCTGTGAAAGACTGCCTTGTGCTTGAAGTAAGTGGTATTAAGGCATAGGTCCAGTAAAGAACAAACTTGTTCTGGCTTCAGCTTTGTTCTGCTGCTGAGGGTGGTGTCTTGTTTCAGTCATTTCCTTCCAATTGCCTCAGATATGGGTATACATGTGAATACAGATGTAACATCATAGGACACCATAGTCTCATTGGTCTTCAGTTTAACCTCATGCACTTTGTTGACAAAGTCCATGGAGTGCTGAATGTGGTTTACTGTATTGCCAGATAAGGAAGCTAAGATGTTGGCCAGATATTTCGCGATGTTGTAAGTCAAAGAGTTATTGCTGCTGACAATCTCAGAGGGGTCTCAGAGGGGCTCCTTCATTGTGTATTTTTGGTGTCCATATAGGCATGGAGTGGCTTCACCTGATTAGAAACCACAATACAACACCAGACTGATAACCTTGTTCTTTTCAAGCTTTTTTCAACCAGTCTATAACCTTTTTCTTCTAGCTGTTGTAGGATACCTCTTGAGTTATTTATAGGTATTGGAATCACTGAGTAGTGTGGCCACTTTAGAGTGGTAGTCTGAAGTGTTCAGAACTACTGTACATTTCCTTTTATCGACCGGCAAGATGGTGACAATTGAGACCTTGCCCAGCAATGTCAGAGCCCTCCTCTCCTAAAAACTTAAGTTGGATGATGGAGCTTTAGCATTAGCTAGGGCCGCCGATACTTTCAACTGGATGTTTTTTCAGAAGGTATTATTGTGAATAAAAGATTATGTGACTGTGATAAGACCTACCACAGGGACATACTGTGGGGCCACAGCAAAGTTTAGTCCCTTGGCTAAGACTTCTTTCTCTGGTTCCGTGATTTCCCTGTCTCATACATTTCTAAATACGTGAATTAATATTTTCCAATACTATCTCCTATCAAATGGAAGCAGGCTGCAAGTCTAGTCTGTTCCAAATTAAACAAAATCTTTCCGAAAGTATAATCCAGAAGGCTCTTATTATTCCAGCAGTTTCCCACACACAGGAAGCAGAGAGCCAAAATATGAGTAAACTAAATTATTTTAGATAAGTAAAAGGGAACTGAATGGCAAATTTAAGAAAGGGTGAAAATAGAGCATCACAAAATAGACACTCTTCTTTGTCACCTTCTTCTTGTTCTTCTTCTTGTTATATAATTGGAAAAATTGCTTTTAAATGTTCAAATGGATTTTAATCCCCTTTACATATGTTGTGTTGGAAAAAGGGTTACTTTAGGCACTAAAGTTGAAATATGTTTTATATCTCCCTTTTAACCTCTCTTTAGAAATGCATTAGTCATTAGACAGGTAAGTGGGTCTTTATTCAGCATTGGCTGGTAAACCCAGTAAAGTACACTGCATAACCAAATCAGCACCTTAGATAACTTTATGTATATGGTTTCTCCTCTGCAACAATGTGCTGTGTATTTCTATAACACTATGTAATGCCTCTGTTTCATTGGTCAGATGGCAGACATGTTACTTTTGCAACAAACAGGTGACAAATTGAAGCTAAGCATCTTTGTACCCTCATAGGTGCATGTTTTACCCATCCCTACAATGATCTGCTAAATTGTTCTCTTAAATTATGGAATGATGTAGTCTGATTGGCCAGATGGGAGGCATGTCATTGTGTTGAGCACATAGCAGACTGAAACTTAACACCTTTGAAATGCTGTTGCATTTGGTCTTACCTTATGAAATGCTGAAATCAGAGAGAATGGTGGGTCATTGTGGTGGAAGCTTGAAGTTTCAAATCCAATCTCCTGAATGGGACAGTGGCCTATAAAAAGTTTTGTTGCACCCCAAATTCAAATGCAGCAAAAAGAGTTGGGTCCCCAAGATATGCAGACCATTGTATGCAGGGCCCTTATGGTTTTTTAAACCAATGTACCTGTTGATGTCATAGTTGATTTGGTTGTATTATGTCACTTTTTGTCTATATTTCTAGCCACAATTTTTAAGTAACTTCTGGCATAATATATATAGACCTACTATATAAATAACATGCCTAATGGTCATGATTGTAACAATGTCATTGTATTTTATGATCACTTTCAAATATCTAAAGTGAGCCCAGATCCTGTGAATTGCTTTACAGCCATAAAATGTTTGAAATTGACTTATGCAGTTTTTTTTAATCAATAATCAATATTATTTCTAAAATCTGAACATAGAAATCTATGTGTATTTACCTCTGACAGAATTAACCCCTCCAGTCAAACAGCTACCTACTGTTCTTAATAATCTCTTAACAGGCTCACCAATACATTTCCATATTTGCCACAATTGTCCCCCAAGATACACATACCCAATCCTAAAGGTGTAAAGATAAGCAGAAATTTTAAGACTTTTTCTGTGACCACCTGCAGACACAGGAGCACAAATGTTTCAAGTATCTTTTTTTAGCACATACAGTATACTGTAGAATGCTGAATGGGCTTTGGACATTACACGCTTATGCTGGATTACAATTATAGTATTGTATGTTCATTTATTTTTCATTATGTAAATTAATTAAATGATGTTACATTGTTACCCTCACTGCCTTACTATCTAATTTGTCAGATGAAGAGGCATGTCCCAAAATTAAAATTGTGGGGCAAGCCTCAACACACACACAGTTTAGATTAAAGCTGGTCATATGCTAACTGATATTGACTCCCAAGTCAGTTGCTCCTGCCCAAGTTGGCAGTGTCCTGGCCAGTGTATAGGGCCAAAATCATTGATTCCTTTATAGATACTATAGCTAGGTACTGTTCGGTTGAACTATGGTTAGTTCCTCTGCAGAGGCTCCTATTGTATCTACTTGGGCCAGGCTAAACTGTAACCATGTGTATGACCAGTTTTATGACAAAGGTTATAAGCACAGCTTCTCCTTTTGGAATCTGTTTATTTATGTAAGGCATGACTTCGGAGGAATTTTACAATATGGGCGTGTTTCCTGCTTAGGGGATTCAGAGCATTGTGTAAGTGCCAGGGGCAGGGGCAGGCAACTGAATAGTTTGAAAGCCAAGCTAGCTCAATGATTCTGTTCAAACTCAACACACCTACTGTATCTTTCTGCACAACTGTTTAACCATGTATGTGCCAGTAAAGCTGTCCCTTCACAGGATGACAATAGTTGTCAATTTAGCCTTTTTGAAGAACAAAAAAACACTCAAACACCGGGGGTGCTGATATGCTAGGCACATGTCACTGACAATTATTTCTACCTTTTTGCCCAGCCCGATATACATCTTTTTAACAAAAAAAAGATGTATATCTTCAGATTTAACCTGTTCCCAGATAATTTCCACTGCCCTAGGTGGGCACAGTACAGGTTTTCTTTGACACTGGGGCAGATCTGAATTGAAAATTCGAATTCAAATTTTCAAAAATATTTTATATGGTCAAAACTCTTGAAATCGACTAGGGAGTTATCCAAATTCAATTCAAGTTTTTTTTAAAACAAAATCGAATTTAATTTTCGAGATTTATCATACTCTGGCCCTTTAAGAATTTGAATTTGACTATTCGCCACATAAAACCTGCCGAATTACTGTTTAAGTCAATAGGATAAAGGGATCAATTTGGAGATGTATGCAGCCTTCCCTAAGTCTTTTTCAGAGAAAAAACTTGAATCGAGTTTGATCGAATTCAATTAGAATTCAATTCGAGTTTTCAGGTTGTTTAAATTCATCCAAGTTTAAAAAAATTTGATATTGCCAATACATTTTGATTGGTCGAATTTATGGGAGCTTATGGAAGTTTTAAAAACATGAATTCGAAATTCGACCCTTGATAAATATGCCTCCCTGGGGGTTATTTACTAAAACTTAGTTTACTGGTTGGGCTTTTTGGAGCAAAAACTAACATTTTTCATGGAAAGAAACCCTCAAATTTTTCAAGATATATTATCCCCTGAAGCTGCAAAAGTCAGAATCCGAAAATCAGCCATCTCAAACCTGTTGAGGTCATGTATAAGTCAATGACAGATGTCCTTATCCCAATTTGAAGATATTGTGGTCTGCGTTGGGTTTAGCTGATAATCTGAAAGATTCAGGCCTTTAGGGCGATAACCAGAAAAAATTGAGTGATTCAGGGATAAAGTACAAAAAATTTGTATGATTTTAGTTTTCACTCAATTTTATTGAGTTTTTTCCCATCCCAACTTTTTTGAGTTATTTTATTGATAAATAAGGTCAAATCGTGGATGGGAGTTTGGTCGAGCTTTGTTTAATAAAAAAATGAGATAAATTTGGATTTTAGGAAAAAACTCCTTAGATGGACCACATATACTTGAATGAGCAGAAATTATACCTGAGATCAGGAAGTGAAAAAAAGGTAGAGTAAAAAAAAGGTAGATATTATAGCCATTGGGGTGGTGGGGCCCCCAAGTGTTTGTACCTGAAACATGAGTGTTTCCATGTTATAACTGACTAATCAGCAAGTGCACTGGTAGGGTTCAAGTGATTACCACTAAAGTCAAAGGAAAAAGCAAGTCACATCGTTTTGCAAAACCCTTCTTAAAGGCAGTGGCTGGAAATCTTTCCTTATGCCCTTGCCCTAAGCCTGCAGGGAAGATAAGATAAGGGGATTACTGCTAGCAACCAGCATTTACAGGGTTGTCATTTGTTCTGCTGCTGGGAGATTGCTGTCAGTTAGGGGTGACTCATACAGCCTGACTAACTTTGGACTGTGGGTTCCGCTAGGTATCTTGTAATAGATATTTAAAAGGATCCTGTCATCGGAAAACATGTTTTTTTTCAAAACACATCAGTTAATAGTGCTGCTCCAGCAGAATTCTGCACTGGAATCCATTTCTTAAAACAGCAAACAGATTTTTTTATATTCAGTTTTGAAATCTGACATGGGGCTAGACATATTTTCAATTTCCCAGCTGCCCCCAGTCATGTAACTTGTGCCTGCACTTTAGGAGAGAAATGCTTTCTGGCAGGCTGCTGTTTTTCCTTCTCAATGTAACTGAATGTGTCTCAGTGGGACATGGGTTTTTACTATTGAGTGTTGTTCTTAGATCTACCAAGCAGCTGTTATCTTGTGTTAGGGAGTTGCTATCTGGTTACCTTCCCATTGTTCTTTTGTTTGGCTGCTGGGGGGAAAAGTGAGGGGGATGATATCACTCCAACTTGCAGTACAGCAGTAAAGAGTGATTGAAGTTTATCAGAGCACAAGCCACATGACTTGGGGCCGCTGGGAAATTGACAATATGTCTAGCCCCATGTCAGATTTCAAAATTGAATATAAAAAAATCTGTTTGCTCTTTTGAGAAATGGATTTCAGTGCAGAATTCTGCTGGAGCAGCACTATTAACTGATTAATTTTGAAATTTTTTTTATCCCATGACAGTATCCCTTTAATTTGTAATACACATACATGTAATGCATGCACTCAAATGGCAAACTAAACATTTCTTTTTATGTCGATATATTACTTTACATATAAACACTGATGATTTTCACCATAATATAAGGGAAGCTTTAATGTCATTTTTTTTCTTTCAAGGGACATTATAGTTTATGCATTTGTATTAAAATAGAGGGATCTGATATATGGGAAATATGCATAAAAATAGTTATAAAGATCTATTGCTTAATAATAAAATAGGCATTTTACTATGTACCTTGATGATTTGGACTCAAGGCAGATAGATAAGGCTCTTTGTACAAACCAAACAAAACTGCACATTTAAAATAGTCCAATCTCGTAAATAGTGAATAAATTAGCCAGGCAGGAATTTGTGCCAAATTTTCAGTTTTTTTTGCTAGAGCATCTCTGCTTAGAATCTGACACTGCCCTCGCTAAAATGGTCCCTAGCATTGACTTGGACCCTTGAGTTGCTTCATTGTCCCAGGCTTTAGACACAATCCTTCTCTGAAGAGGATCTAAGAAATTAACTCCAGCCCTGCCTTTTATGCACCAATGGTGGTCATTTTATCCTTTATGTCACATCATAATTACTAGCTTACACCCGTACAGGTTATTATAGCTGGGGCCACACCTCTTACTATCTCAAGCAAACAGCATCCTGCCAGGTAGATCCCTCTCATATCCAGATAACAAGACCTAAACACATCACAGGGGTTATTAATATGCAGACAAATTTTAGCCAGAACAGATAGTTTCTCAATTATGTTCGGATTAGATAGGGCATGTTGGGAGTAGGTCCTAGAGTCCTAGGGTCCAGGTTGAGAAGAGGCAGGCTATGGGTGTGTTGATGGGGTACTGCCCAATACTTTGAGCCATGATTATATGCGGGAACCTTTTAGTATAATTAAATATCTCCCATGCTTACCATTATCACTATTTTTGGATAGGAAGTAGCTTCTGCCACTGGACACTTATGACTAATCTGTTGACTGAACTGATGGGGCTGAGACAAAGGTTGGTACCAATCAATCATTATTGCTAATCTCCAATCAGGTAGGAGAGGGGGCTGATTAAAGAGCATGCTTAGGGCAGCAACAGATATTAATTTGACCATATATGCCTGTGTCGGACTGGCCCACCGGGAGATCAGGAAAACTCACGGTGGGCCCAGGTGTCAGTGGGCCCTCATGCTGCCTATTTCATGGCCATTCCCTATTCTATGAGAACAAAGAGGCTAAATAGATGGAATAATAGATTATAGTATGTAAAGAAAACAAACTAGGAGAATAGAGGTTGATTGAGGAGATGACTATTAGTACTGAGAGTGGGCCCCTGGTCTAAGGTTTTATGGTGGGCCCCTGGTCTAAAGTTTTTGGATGGGCCCCTAGTGTCCCAGTCCGACACTGCACATAGCTCTGCAGTTTCACCTGAGGAGTTTATGCAGAGACTTGTACCAACCAATATTCCTTCTAATTTCTTCTTAGCTATGTGTGCAAATAAGGCAACAATGCAAATTTTCACACAAAATTCTTTGTGCACACCACAATTTGCAGTGCTATCAACTTTGAAACATTGCTCACCGGGGGATTCATGCATGCAAAAAAATTTCCAGGTTTGTGACGTAACCGGTAGTGATGTATACGAAAGTGACGTCACACGCATGCGCAGGACCTCTCTTGAAGCCACAGAAACAGCAATGTGCATGCTCTGCTGACGTCACTGAAATGGTCTGTGCATGTGGACATCGGAATTTCTGCCTGCAAATCGTGCAAAATCATCAGAAATTGTCAGAAATCAGAATGCACGGAGCCCGGGGAACATAGCCTAAAATCTGGTAACTCCCGATAAAATCGGGGGAGTTGACAGCTCTGAATTTGTTGTGTGTGCTGGCCTCAAAATATGTGTGCTTGCACATGAGCGCACAGCTTAGAGGAAACATTAGTACCAGCCAATCAGCAGTTAGATTTTGCTGGTTTAGCGCAGTTAGGTTAATAAAAGCAAACAGCTTATTGGTTGCTATTGGTTACGCAACAGCAAACTTTGCCTTTGGTATTACAAAACCCCCATTTTAGATCCTTTCCTGCAGCGCTGTTAGTAACACCGTTCTTTCAAGACATTATTGGTTTCATGTTAGAAATATGAAAACATGTGTCCATCATTTTCCCTGGGCCACCAGCCTTAAGCTAGCCACAGACACAAAGAAAAATAATATGAATCTTCATTTGGTGCTGTTTTCGAACCGCGTGTGGATCGTTCCAACATTTTTGTGCCATGGCGATCGGTCATCAAGTCGGGCCATAGACGAAAGATCATGTGTTGCAATCTCCCGACCTACCACTAACAATTCAGATTAAATAAAGTAGTAAAAGAAGCAATCAGATGATGTTCTGGCCATTACTTCATAGACCTTAATCGTATGAAAGTTACATCCGACAAATAGTAGTGACAGTCACCAGGGTCGGACTGGGGGGCCCGGGGCCCAACGGAACTACTGACCCCCCACCCTCTTACCATGACTTGCCTAGCGCGCATGGCATGCCTGCGTGAAGGCACCCCTCGGCGCTCCTCCTTAACGGCGCCTGTGTGAATGGTGCCATTCGCATGCGCATATGGTGCTGTGCTGTGCCTAAAAGAACTGGGCTCGGGGCCCACTGGGTTTTTTTTCCGGTGTCCCGCCGGGCCAGTCCGACCCTGACAGTCACCCAGGCCTGGACTGGCAATCTGTGGGTTTTGGCAAATGCCAGAGGGGCTGCTGTAAAGTGCCATAAAAGTCAGTATTTAGTGGGCTGGTGGGGACTGTTTGGGCCTCTGTGTACATGAAATGCCAGGGCCTATTTTGATTCTCAGTCCAGACCTAACACCCACTAATATTGTCAGACAGGCAATCCATTCAGAGATATTGTTAAACAGAAATCTTCTAACCTGTCCTATTGACTAAAGGACCAATCACCAAAAATCAGGATGATCCACACACGTCTGAAAATCACACAAAACGAAGATTTGCGTCTTTGCATCTATGGCCAGCTTTAAAAGATTTCTGTCGGCTAATGATAAATATCTCTGCATGTATTGCCTATCTGACAATATCAATGTCACTAGTTGCTGTACATAAGTTTTGTACGATTGCTGTCTTTAAATCAATGGCCAGAACGTCTTCTGATTTGTTCTTTGTACTACTTTATTTAATCTGAATGGTCAGCGGTAGGTCGGGAGATTGCAACAAACAGGCGTTCATCAGACATTTAGATATACGTATCTGCATGTCTATGGCCAGCCTTAGAATAGGGCAAAAGTCTTTTTTTTATCATACTTAACATATACATATAGTATAGATAGTTTATATTTTTAACAGCCTGTTGTTTACAATTCCCAGAATACATTTATGGACCTCTCCTTAGGGGAGTGGCACACATGTGCATGCAAAAACACGCACATTCGTGAAAACTTGCGCACGGAAAACTGTGCATGCGTGGAAAGGGCACGCACGTGAATAGGGTGTGTGTGCATGCCCAACAAGGAAGCGAGCGCCGGCCAGAATAAACTCCCGGTGGGCCATACCTCCCAACATTTTGGAAGTAAATTTTTTTTCCCGCATGTAGCGCAGAAATTTTTTGACCACACCCCTTTCTGTGGCCACACCCCCTAATTACCATGTTTGTTTTACAAAATGTGGCAGGTTATGAAAGTTTGAAAATATTTCTCCTTATCTAACTGTGTTTTTGTGTCTCAAAATTGTTACAAAGTATCTTATTTGCACCTGTTAGCTGTTCTGGGCTCTCTGCTAAAAGCCAATTAAGTGAGAAACTTTGTTTCTTTTTCTGGCTGTTCAGTGCAGAGAAAAGAGGGACTTTCCAGTACAAATGAGGGACTGCGGGTTGAGCTGTCAAAAGAGGGACTGTCCCTCTGAAAAAGGGACAGTTGGGAGGTATGCCGGTGGGCCTAGGTGTCAGTGGGCCCTCATGCTGCTAAACATTTGGCCTATGTCATGGCCATTCCCTATTTCTATAAGAAAGAGGCTAAATAGATGGAATAATAGATTTTAGTATGTAAAGAAAATAGACTAGGGGAATAGAGGTTGAGTGAGGAGAGGAAGAATAATAGTCTATTGTAAGTAGTCCTGCACCTGGATTTCTACTGATTGAGGAAGAATAATAGTACTGAGAGTGGGCCCCTGGTCTGAGGATTTTGGTGGGCCCCTGGTGTCCCAGTCCGACACTGTGCCTACCCTACCTACCCCTAGTTCCGGCCCTGCACACTACTACTGGGGGAGATTAGTCACCCAGTGACAAATCGCCTCTTCTTCGCGGCAGGATGGAACTCGGAGCACTTTGTTTTTCAGAAGTCGCCCAAAGTTGCCTCATGCTATTGCCTTCCCGGGAAGGCAATTAGGGGAAATTAGTCGCCGAAGAAGAGATTTGTCACTGGGCAACTAATCTCCCCCAGTAGCAGGCTAGCAGCCAACTCTTGTTGACAACAAAAACAACTGCGTCCCAGCTGATCATTTTTTGCCCTGGACTTAAACCCTGTAAAACAGGCATTTAATATCCCAACACAAACACATTACAGACAGCAGAGAAATAAATGAAGCATGCAGCAATATCGCTATGTATTGTCTATGTGGCATTTTTAAACACCAATAAATTCTACACAGGTTCAATGTTTATTTAAAGATTCTATTCAGCGGAGCAGCCCAGTCAGACAGACAACTGGTTCCTACATATCAAGTTGCAGTCTGTGAGGGGAGGGGAGGAACTGTACACAACATGAGGAGGGAAAGACACTGCTCCAGCACAACGCACGGGGGAGAAAAGTTAACCTGATTGGCCAGTTTGCTGTCGCTTAGCATTGGTCGAGCCGGCTTGTGGGCGGGATCAGCAAGAAAACTGGAAGCTGCTGACACCTGAGTTCAGATAAAATGTGACAAAACATCTGATGGAGAGCAGTCATGTTAGAGATTGGGCAACTCTCTGTCTACCTGAGCGGGATGAGATAATAAAGTGGACCTGTGGCACTTGGGCGGCTGTTTTGCCAAGCACAACCTATGGTAAGTAGATCTGTCTGTAATCTGCAAAAGTTATGAGAAGGATTTCTGTAATCTGCATGCTTGAATATGTAGTGTGGGCTCCCTTGGGAACAGGGCAGGCTGCTGATGTATTATTGTGCAACAAGCATATGTTTGGCAACACTGGTTCCTGTGTCCACTCATTGCTTACATTACTATTTTGGGAATCATGGCAAGTTGAGCATTATATTAATAGAGGAAATGTATGCTTTTGTACATTTAGACAATCTCCCTAATACACAAGAGCCACGAACACCCTTGTGACAGGTGTCACCATTTATAATCAGTGCTTAGTGATGTCACATATAAAAGGTGCTTCATGATGTCATCAGTTATAATCAGGGCTTAGTGACATCACTTGCACCCTTTCCAGCTATAGTCAGGTGACCCCCATCAGTGGCCAATTAAAGGGCAACCAAGTTTGGGAGTTTTAACCTTGAAAGCAAGTAAGTCGCAGGTAAAATTTGTAAAATGTATACGGAAGCAGTAAAATTCTTAGTGAATCAGATGAAAGTAAGTGTAGGACTGGCCAGACCAGGGATGACTTTAACATAGTTGGCCATCTTAAATATATTGCAATGTATGGAAAAAACAATCCCTGTTTTGTTTAAACGGTAACTCATTTTTTAGTAGCTTAAGGTACAAATTGTCTAAATGTCCTAGATAATGTGTTTAGTGCAGCGGACGGCTTGTATTTGTCTATATGACATCACTTGCATCACATGACTTATGTATTGTAAAAGAAAATGTACTGCCTGCACCTCCATGACTTCCATGATCTGGATAAAAAACACTTTTATATGGTTATGGGGCTCCTTACAATAGGTGTTACGTTAGTCCCTTTATGAGACAAAACAACCCTATTGGGTTTAAATGACCTCATAAGTAGATTTTGGGTATGTAGATTCAAATTTTGAAATTCCCCCTTATTTGGAAAAGTCCATTCTGGATAACAGGTCCCATACCTGTAGTAGCTAACAACAAGACTGAAGCTCGGGTATGGACAAGCTGAGACATACCAGTTGTTTTTTTTCAATTTCAATCTCAACTTTCCTCCAAAAATTGAAGGTTGCCATGCCTCCGGCAACTGCTTTAATCCTCTTTGAAATGTAAATATGTACTGCCTCATCGCTGAAGCAGGGGTGATTTTTTAAATGTCTATTCTCTGAATATCCAGCATCTACAAGATACAAGGTTGCTCCATTTGTTTCTGTGAATTGAAAGAAATCATAATGTTAGGTTGCCAAGGAGTTTCCACGTTAGTAAACTTATCAGAAAGTAACTGCCGGCAATTATTCTGGATTTACTATAAGGACATGAGTGGGGACTGGTATCCTAAAATGCCTTGATTTGCATATGTTGACAGTAAAGGGCTGATCAAGCCTCAAGGCATGGAGAACCTGTTGGGCTACTGAGGGGCTACTGAAGTTAATTCTGTGCATGTATAGACAGGCCTTTGTGAGGATGACTCGGAGGTCTAATACATTTCATGGGAAAAGGCAAGGGCCTAGCAGCACTTCCCAATTAATTCCATTAACTGTATTATTATTATCCTCCAGGATATGTTATGAATGAACGAGAAGATATTGTCATGTCCTTACCCACGATTCCATAACTGAGGGTTATTCCTACACTTGTTTGTTTACTGAGGCTACAGAAAAGGTGTAGCAAGGGCTCAGAGATCCATTGTTTATTTTCAGTTTAGAGATTTGTCGGACTGACCTCACCCTAAGTTTATTTTCTGTTGTGATAAAAATACAGCTAAATGGCTTATCCATATAGTACAAATATAGGAACAGGTGGTAACTAATATATGGAAAAAATGTCCTGCATTTACAAATATATATCTATATAAACATTTTTTCTGTGTTTTAAATATAGATTGTCTTCTCTTCAGTTACTGAGCATGTGTTACCTAATGAGATTTATAAGGCGTTTCCATTACATCTGTAATGTTCACTTTTTAACTGTTATTATGATCTAGAGAGTGATATTCTGAGACAATTTGCATTTGGTGTTCATTTTTTATTATTTGTGATTTTTGATTTATTTAACTTTTGATTCAGCAGTTTTAGCAATCTGGTTGCTAGGGTCCAAATTACCCTAACAACCATGCATTGCTTTGAATAAGCAACTGGACTATGCATAGGAGAGGGCCTGAATAGAAAGATAAAGAAAGCGATAATTGTAACAATAACTATAAATCTTTAGATTTGCAAAGCATTTGTTTTTAGATGGGGTCAATGACCCTCATTTGAAAGCTGGAAAGAGCCAGAAGAAGAAGGCAAATAATTCAAAAACTGTAAGCCCCCTAAATGTCATCACTCCACCCCTTCAAGTCCCTCTCTCCATTCCCTCTCTGGCTTCTGAAGCAGGGAATAGAGGCTACTGTGGTCTGATCAATATATTTATATTAAATAATGCTTTCAAGATATGGTGCCATTAAAGGGCAAGTCAACTCCAAAACAAAATTTTGCTTTTTAAAAGCAAATTAATTCTAAGCAACTTTCCAATATTTAAACATTTTCAGTGCTTTTAAAGTTATTTGTAAAAACGATTGCTATTGAAAGCAGTATTTGCCTAACTCCTGGTTGTTACTTTTAAACAATGTTGCAAAAGTCTTAGTTCCCCAGCAAAGTCAGGTCTGTTAATCAGCTGGTGTCTTACATTGTATCAATCATTGTGTCTGAGCCACCAGGGCAGAGAATAGAAAGGGACAGACTAACACTGCTTTCAATAAAAATATATATGCAAATAATGTAAAAAACATAGAACATTTGTAATGTATGAATATTGCAAAGTTGCTTAGAATAATGTCTTTTATTAGGCACATTTTTATTTTGGGGTTGACTTGCCCTTTAAGCACAAACCAAGTGAAGGTTTTGTATAAAAGATTTGAGGACATTTTCATTTCCTGGTACTAGTGATCCTTTAAAGGAGAATTCAACCCGTAATAAAAAAACCCTACCCCGAGTAGACCCCCCCTCCCTCCTCCCCCCAGCCAACCTGTCCCCCTTGGCAAATGCCCCTAATTTTTTACTCACCCCTCCGTTCTGGCCTCAGAGTTCACGGCAGCCATCTTCTTCTTCTCCGGTAATCTTCGTGTCTTGATGGCATTTTCGGGACATGCGCAGTTGGAGTAAATTTCCGGCCCCGAACAACTGTGCATGTGCCAAAAATCACGTAAATTTCCGCAGTGGTATGGGACTGGAGATTTACTCCAACTGCGCATGCGCCGAAATTTCCGAAGAAGATGGCTCCTGTGAACTCCGAGGCCAGAATCTGCACGGACGGTTGAGTAAAAAAATAGGGCCATTTGCCTGGGGGGGAGGAGAGAGGAGGTCTACCCAGGGTAGGGGGGAGAGTTTTTTTTATTACGGGTTAAATTCTCCTTTAAAGGAGAGCAGCAGAGTTCACGGTCGTCATCTTGAGGATCTTCGCGTAGTCTTAGGGGTCTTTTCACTGCCAAAAAGCCTGCGACATCAGAGTTGAGACCAGCGTTCAGATGGCGACCAGGAGCTCCGCTGAGCTTCTCTGCATTTAAGGGTTGACAAGTTTTTAAAGGGGATTTTTTTTACACTGAAGCACATTGCGGGGATGAATTGGGGAGGAGGGCAATGCCTAGAAGTTTGGGGGGGGGGGTTTGGGTGATGAAAATCATACTTTTTAACAAGCTATAAGTGTTTCATAAATATGGAACTGAATGTAACGCAAAGGGGCACATGCAGAAGAGAAATAAAAAAAAAGGAACGCAAATGTAGATGTTGTGTCATTAGCTAGGGGTTATACGGCCGGCTCACAAAGACACCTATTGACTTTCTACATAAGACTTACTCTTTCTAATTTGCTTCATGTTTAAAATTCCAGACTCTAGGCACACCCAAGGGAGCCACTTGAGATGTTTTGCAGCACGTTTAAAGGAACTTATATTGACTTGATTTTGCTATAAATGTTCAGCAGAATGTAAGTCTATGAGTAATCCTCATTATTGGGAAAAATGAAGGCATGCTTGCTTAATCTGTTCAAGCATTAACTATAGGGCTAAACATCTGTTGAATCCTCATTATTGGGAGAAATTAAGGTACAGTATTCTTGCTTGCTCTGTTCAAGCATTAACCATAAGGCTAAACATCTATCAGGAATGTCAAAGTCTTTCCTTGCCTAGTGCTGACGCAGCCATGTCACAAGGTGAGATGTCTCAAAGGGGACTTTATCTTGGGTGGCTAATGAAACCACCCTAACATTTAAAGGGGTAGCTCACCTTTACATTGACTTTAGTATGATTTACCAATACAGGTATGGGACTTGTTATCCGCATAACTGATCTTTCCATAATTTCATTTTCATACCTTAAGTCTACTAGAAAATCATGTAAACATTAAATCAACCCTATAGGCTGGCTTTGCTTCCGGTAAGGATTAATTATATTTTAGTTTGGATTCTGTACAAGCTACTGTTTTATTATCATAAGGAAAAAGGAATGGAGTCTACTGGAGATAGCATTTCCGTAATTCTGAGCTTTCCAGATATTGAGTTTCCGGATAACAGATCCCATTCCTGTACTACAATTTGCAATTGGTCTTCAATTTTTGTGTTACTTTTTAAACAACTGTTTAGCTTTTTATTCAGCAGCTCTCCAGTCAGACTTTTAGCTAAAGTCCCATTCCCCCTAGCAACTAGGCAGTGTATAAAAAGTAACATCAATGCACTGGTAGACCCCAGAAAATAGTCTGCCCCTAGACAATAACCTGCCTGTTAGAATATTTACAGGTGTGTTATCCAGAATGCTCAGGACCTGGATAATGGATCTTTCCGTAATTTTGATCTTCATACCGTAGCCTACTAGAAAATCATGTAACGTTAAATAAACAAAAAAAGTTGATTTTTCTTCCAATAAGGATTAATAATAGGGTCATTTGGATCAGGTAAAAACTAATGTTTTATTATATTACAGAGAAAAAGGGAAATCATTTAAAAAAAAAAAAAAAAGATTATTATTAGTTGATTATAATGGAGTCTATGAGACCTCTCCGTATTTCAGAGCTTTCTGGATAATGGGTTTCCGTATAACGGATCCCATACCTGTATATATAATGTATATATGTATATACATTACTAAGTCAATGCTAAGAGCTCATTGTTTTAGAGACTCAGGCATTAGTAAAGAAAACCCCTGGTGTCTCCTAAGCAGCATGCAGGTCATATCAACACGATCTCATCCAAACCATAATGTTCTTTTTAACACAGCAGGCAGTTAAAGGGACAGTATGATTAAAAAGCAATCTGAATGCTATACAAGTACTTGGAAGATGGACTTCAGCAATGCATAGGGTTGCCACCTGGCCTGGAATTTTACCGGCCTGGTCGGTAAAAATGATGACTAATCCTAATATTATTAATAGGGAAACAAGATAAATATATAGGAAGGCTGGTATTTTTTTCCAGAAAAGGTGGCAACCCTAGCAATGTAATAGGGACAAGAAAATGGTTTATATAAGGCACAGGTGAGTAAAACCATGAAAAGCAAAACAAATACAAATAAATAAAAGATTTATTAAAAGATTGTAGCACCATGAAATGTGTAAAAAGGAAAAAAAAACATGACTGCCTTTTCAGCTTGAACAATTGAGGTCATTGCTTGTTACAGATGTGCCTATCTATTTCCCTCCTGTCATGGGAATATCACCCCCTTTCTGCTGAGAATAAGTCAGTGTGGAAGAACAGGGATCATCTGCACCTTCCATTTTTTTCCTTCACCAGTAGTAATCTGGGATTTGTTTGCACAAGCAGGTTAGAGGACTGTGGGGAATACACACCTGCTAGTTCATTTTGTGCCTCCATGCTCCAGTTAATGCTGCTGCTGAGGATGATATCTTCCTATGTACTGTGTAGGAAGACAGTAAGGTTCACTTGCAAAGTGCAGTATAGGGCAAGGTCAAAGGCCCAAAAATGGGCACAAAACTTTATAGTTTTTTGACATTTGTGCTCATAATTTACTGCAAAGACTTACTTTTACCCCATGATTGCAGCACTGTATTCATAATACATACATTAGGTTGAAAAAAGACATCCATCAAGTTCAACCTTTTAATGCTATTTTATCCTGCCCAACTGCTAGTTGGTACAGAGGAAGGCAAACCAATTGAAGCCTCTACAATTTGCCTCTGAGGGGGCAAAAATTCCTTCCTGACTTCCTGGATCAACTTATACTATGAGCTATCTTCCATAACCTGTATTCCCTCCCTTGCTAAAAAGCCATCCAATCCCTTCTTAAAGGGCAAGGACAATTAAACCTAAAAAGTAGGCTAGAAAGGTTGTAGATTATGTTTTGGGCTTCTGTACCAGCCCAGGCAACCAGAGCCCTTTTGTAGCAAAGATCTGTGTCTCCAAAGATGCCCCAGTAGCTCCCCATCTTCTTTTCTGCTGATTCACTGCACATGCTCTGTTCTGCTGTCACTTACTGAGCTTAGGTACCAACTCACAATATACAGTACACATAGAATAGAAATGTCACAATATAAGGTTGATTAGTAATTAATATGGATAATTACTACATGGCAGCACAGAACCCATACAATTAGCATCAGAATTTTAATAATCAGCCTTTTAGAATTAGCTTATATTACAGACCAACCTCATTTTCTGCTTGATAATTTGTGACGACCCCTAAGCTTAGCTTCTCAACAGCTGCTCAGAGCCCACTGAGCATGTGAGTGTCGCAGACACTTTCCAAGATGGTGACCTCCTGTGACAGGTCCTGGATCATTTCTACTATTTACAAGCTGAAACTTTAGGCTGGTGCAATAAGTTCAGTATATAAAACATGGCATTTTTAGTCCTATTCATTTTTACGGTTTACTTTTCCTTTAAAGCTATCTAATGTATCAGCCTATACGACTGATTCAGGGAGAGAATTCCACATCTTCATGGATGGGCATGGCGATGCACACAGGTGCAAGGCCGGAACTAGGCGTAGGGCACAAAGGTGAAGGCTCAGCAGCCACTTACCTCTTCTACCTGGTTGTCCCTAGTTCCTAACTAATAAAGAGAAGGTTCTTTTGTGCTCCTGCCTCTCGTGCCTGCTGCAGGTAACCAGGGGATCGAGTGGGGTGATGAGTGGACTCGGCCCTGCATAGGTGTACAGTACTGATCCTGCCGCAAGTCCTATGTGAGTGAACTCACTACTTAGTGCTTGTGTCAGGAGAAGCAGTAAATGAGGCCTATTATGTTTGAAATGTGAATCCAGGTACTGAGACAGATGGCACATAGAGACTCATTTACTACTGCCTCTGCTGCAAGTGCAGGAGCACCAAGGGGGCAAACTCGATCCCCCTTAATGCTCATTTAATTCAGACTTGCAGCAAGAACAGTGCTTCTCTCTGCACTTTGCATCTGGTGCAGAGAAATCTGGAGCAAGGTTCAGAGTGTAGCTCCAGTGAGTGCAATGCAACCGTGTCCTTATTGTGGGTGGTCTGCTTCTGCAGATGCTCCCTAACTTGCTCTTCTAATGATGAACAAGTTAGGGTACCTGCACTTTTTAAATTAGCCTAATACAGTCATAATGTCATGCTGCTGCTGCAGTTGTTAAAGGTACAGTTCAGTGTAAAAATGAAAACTGGGTAAATATAGTTACATAGTTACATAGTTAAATCGGGTTGAAAAAAGACAAAGTCCTTCAAGTTCTACCCCTTCAAATGAAAACCCAGCATCCATACACACACCCCTCCCTACTTTCATATAAACTATATAAAACCATATCTATACTAACTATAGAGTTTTGTATCACAATAATCTTTGATATTATGTCTGTCCAAGAAATCATCCAACTCCCTAACAGAATCAGCCATCACATCACCTGGCAGTGTATTCCACAACCTCACTGTCCTGACTGTGAAGAACCCCCTACGTTGCTTCAAATGAAAGTCCTTTTCTTCTAGTCTGAAGGGGTGGCCTCTGGTACTGTGATCCTCTTTATGGGTAAATGTCTATAATGTCCTCTAATGTACTTGTACAGTGTAAATAGATAGGCTATGCAAAAGAAAAAATGTAATGTATAAAGACTGGAGTGACTGGATGTGTAAAATAATAGCCAGTACACTACTTCCTGCTTTGCAGTTCTCTAACTCTGAGTTAGGCAGCGACTTGGAGGGGGGGCCACATTGGGACATAACTGTTCAATTGATCCTTAGCAGCAACTAAATAGAAACCAAGAGAGTTAAAAGCAGGAAGTTGTGTTCTGGTTATTATGTTACACATCCAGTCACTCCAGCCTTTATACATTACATTTTTGGCTAACTAACTATATTAGAAACATTTTTTATTTTGCACAACTTATCTATTTATCAGTTTTTATTTTTACACTGAACAATTCCTATAAGATTGCACAAATATACTGGGATTTTGTAACAAAGCAATGCACCGATTCTTTGAACTTAGACCCATCAGTGAGACCCATCGCAGTATACATGTAGTGGCCCAGAACCCACAAATGTGCTTCACCAAATTCATGTTAAATGGCCCCAACACTCACCATCATATAGATTCTGTGTCAGCTTCATGATTAATAGCCCTAGAACTTACAGCAGTGTAAATTCAGTGCTAAATTCATTTTTAATGCCCTTGGCACATCTGCTACTGCCTGAGATGGCATACCCGAAGCTATCCCTCCACTGTACATTAGTAATCTTATTGGTGTGAGACTCAGAACTAAAAGTTCTGAGTCCTCTTGCCTCTGACCCAGAGTCACCAGTACACGATCCCAAAACATCCCACTGGGCTAAACATACCCCTACTTGCTTGATGATACCTAAGCACCAACCTCCCTCTCATACGTGGAGTTTTTTATTAAAGTGGACCTGTCACCCAGACACAAAAAGCTGTATAATAAAACGCCTTTTCAAATTAAACATTAAATCCAATTTATATTTTTTATTAAAGCATTCATAGCTGTTGTAAGTGCATTTAAACATCTCAGCTGTCAATCAAATATTGTCTGCCCCTCCTCTATGCCTTAGCCATAGAGGCGGGGCAGACAATTACTTTCACTTTCCATGTAGCACTTTCTAGATGTCATTGCTCTCCCCACATTCCCCCGTTCTCTTAACCATTTTATTGTGTAGCCAGGGCATGGGGATGGACATTGGGTCCTCCATTCTGGTGCACAAACAAGATTCTGAGATGATGCAAAGCTTGTATTAATAACAGTGTCCACAAAATGGTTCCTGCCTGCTTGCTATAATTTATGAATTCCCAGTCTGAAGGAAACCAGATTCAAATAATGTATATTATGTAAGTAAAGTTCATTTTGCTTGACTAATGTGATAAAATAAGATTTTGAATATTTTTTTTGGGTGATGGGTTCCCTTTAAGAGTGACCTCATAAATGAAAAACCTCAAAACAAGCTGTTCTTACTGGAAACATTCATTTTAATATTGTCAGGCATGTTTGTTACATTGCCCACTATTTCAGAGACATGCCTTAATTGGCTCTTTAAACAATTGCTTTCTAAACTGGCAAAATGTATTTGTAGTCTTCCATGAATGTGGAATGCACAGATGGACTTCTGTAGGCTAAATGCCACACTTTTATTGGCCCAGCATTTGGTTGAAATAATTATCTTAAAGGAGAAGGAAAGGCTGGAGACACTTGAGGGTGCCAAACGTTAGGCACCCCCAAGTGATTGTAGCGACTTACCAAAAACCAGGGCCGGTGCTCCTATCGGGAGAAATCTGCACTGGCCCCGGGTTATAGGAGCGAGCACCATGGAGAGATCTACATCCGTCTTCGCGCAGTTGCACATGCGCATTAGAACTAAAAGCCGAACTTTAAACTTTAACTTTAAAGTCGGCTTTTTCGTTCAAATGCGCATGCGTCAGTCTGGGGAAATGCGCAGCTGCGCGAAGACGGAAGTAGATATCTCCGTGGTGCTCGCTCCTATAACCCGGGGCCGGTGCAGATTTCTCCTGATAGGAGCACCGGCCCTGGGGTTTTGGTAAGTCGCTACAATCACTTGGGGGTGCCTAATGTTTGGCACCCCAAGTGTCTCCAGCCTTTCCTTCTCCTTTAAGAATAGCACAACATTTTTCAGAGAAATTTCCTTTTCAAACTTGGAGAAGTATTGCAAATATAATTTCAACCAAAAAATACTTGTGAGAATATTTTAGGTGGGTTTTGCTCATGGCCTCAGAGCCTTAGATTCAACAAGTAGTAAATATTCAGCTCTATAGCTATGTATGGTATGTGCTACATGCCCATTCTACAACAACAATTTGGAGGCTACAACAGACCCTAATCTAGTTGTCTATGCCTGTATCACTATGCCAATGAAGCCATGCATCAAGTTTTTTTACATTGACAATGTATAGGTGATTCTTTAAAGGCCTAAATTTTGTGTTAGTTTAATTGCTTCTGTCTTAATTTACAGTTCTTCCACTTTCCCCAGCCTATGGGTTTCATTTTCAATATTCACATACACAATTTTTTTGGCATATAGTAAGTTGAGCATCCACCTCAGATGGCACTTTACCAGGATCGACAAAATTTGGTATAAAAGTTGGTAAATTTAAACAACAAATTTTAGCTTTTTTTAAATTTTAATTGGAATTTGGGCTATTTTATGGGCAGATTTATTAAGGGTCGAATAGTAAATTCAAATTTGAATATGCATATGCAAATTATGTGGGAAGGGGAAAACATTTTTTACTTCCATGTTTTATGACAAAAATTCACTCGATTTCCCTCCCTGCCCCTAATTTGCACATGCAAATTAGGATTTGGTTCAGCTGAATCTTTCTGAAAAAGGCCTAATCCTGGCAGAATCCCGAACTGAATCCTGGATTCGGTGCATCCCTAATTACAATCTTCAAATGGTTTGAGGGACCTCTACCATTGACTCCTATATCGCCCTGACAAGTTTTAGATGGTGTATTTTTGGATTCAAACTATTTCCAGGGTCTGAGTATAATAAATCTCGAAAAAGTTGAGTTTTTTTTAAAAAAATGTCACTTTTGATAAAAAAAACCTTGAAAACTAAAATTTTGTGGAAAACACAACTTGAAACTTAATAACTAACCCCCATAATATTGTCCTAATGATGAGTGGGTGGCCCTTCACAAACTTCTCTGACACAGAAGGGAATATTTTCCAGTCTTTTGCCATCTGCATGCAAAATCATTGTTTGCACGTATGTGATATGTGGTGCTGCCAGCCACATAGCACCCTATGAATAAGCCATTTTAGGTAATTGGCACAGCTAATTTTTCAGTGAAATAAATGTACACGTGTAGAGGGAATAGACCTGCAAAATGGGATTAGTTTGGTGGAAAGGAGACAATGGCCACAGCAACTGTGTATGGGGATTAAGTAAGTGGCATTGTTTTTGGGTAGTTCTCTATTTGCAGCTATGTAATCTTTATGAAGGCAGTATTTTGGTGGCAAGGACTGTTGCTTCAGAAGGTAGTGGAACTCTAGGCTTCTCCTCTCCATGGTCTTTCGGAAAAAACAGATAAAGGACAGGAAATAAACAGAGGGTAATGTTTACTTTGGCCTTAAAGGTGGCATTGCTCAAGCAGAACAAAAGAACAGAAACATGTGACTTATTCCTATAAATGCCAAGAAGACAAAGTCTTGCTTTCATCTCAGCAGGGACAGGAGAGTGTTAGACACAATTAAATCATAGGTTATGCAAGTCAAATTCATATGCTGGTGTGCCTTTTAGAAAACCATTGTTTGAAAAAGTTTGTTGACTGGGGTTAACTACTGTGTTCCAGTTTGCAACCTCTTTTACATCAGGTACAGTTAAAGATATATACATGGATGGTACCTGTTATCCCGAATGCTTGGGACTTTTCCATATATAATGCTGGCCATAGACGCAAAGATATGATTGTACGAATCGAGGATTCGTATGATTTTCGGACCGTGTGTGGAGAGTCCCGACATTTTTCGTCCGGCATTGCCGATCATACAATTTTCAGAAGGAGATTGTCACTAGGTTTGGTCGGACTTAACTTTCGTACGATTGCTGTCAGGGGCAGAACATCGCCTGATCTGTTCTCTTGTACTTTATTTGATCAGAATGGTTAGTCGCAGGTCTGGAGATGGGGAAGTCCGATCGTACGTTAATTTGTACGATCGGATCTTTGCGTCTATGGCCAGCTTTAGGGGTCTACCAGGAATTCGGATCAATTGAAATAATTTAAACTAACTAAACCCAGTAAGATTGCTTTGCTTCCACTGTTTTATTATCTTAGAGAAAAAGAAAATAATTTGCAAATATATCAATACAAATCATCTTTCCTGGCAGGATTTATTTCTTTGCATTTTGATGTACCACATGGGTGTTTCCGGATAACGTATCTTTCTGTAATTTGGATCTTCATATCTTAAGTCTACTATAAAATCACGTACACATTAAATAAACCCAATAATCTGGATTTGTTTCCAATGATGTTTAATTATATTTTAGTTGGGATCAAGTACAAGGTACTGTTTTATTATTACAAAGAAAAAGGTAATAATTTTTCAAAACTCAATTTGGATTGTTTGCATAAAATGGAATCTATGGAAGATGGCCCTTCCGTAATTTGGAGCTTTCTGGATAATGTGTTTCTGGATAATGGATCTGTATTGGCATATTGCAGTTATAAATGCCAGTATTAATGCTTATTTGTGTTAATAAGTTGTATTAAGGTGCTGTCACTTTAAAGATTTACTAAACTCACAGGTTATATTCCTCAGTGGCATCAGACCGTGCCCCTACTTGCTAGGCAACATGCACAATATATCCCATTGTGAGAGGATTATCACATTATATATGGACTGTTGGAGGAAATAAAGAGCATTATGTGGATTAAACAGTGTTAGACACACATTAATAGAAGCAAAGAAAAGATCTACAACAGTAATATCATTTGTCTTTCATAATATTTTCACCATTCCAATGCACAGTAATGAATAGAATCGCCATGCATTTAAGCAAATGTACAATAAACATAACAATAGCATTACTGTTTTACCTTCAAAAAGGGACAGTCATTGGTAGAGCCCTGATACAGTAAAACTGCATTTTCATTTGTTAAAGAAAGGATATATCAAGCATAGCCAACATTATCCCTATCCAACATTATCATAAGGGTAGATCCGACGCGCTGCACCAAAACGAAGGCATCAAGTAGGATGCAGCGTCTGTGTCGTGTCAGATGAACGCTGCGACAAGATCCGACATTTGTATTTCTTACCTTATTTTCCGTCGTATCCGACTTGATGCCTGCATTTTGGCGCAGTGCGTCGGATCCGCCGAAAATGCATGGAAGTCTTCCGTGTAGTTCTACCCAAAGGGTTATGTGATTGTATAAAATGGTACATAGATAAATATCTTCTTACCTTATTTTTATGTGTAATTATTTTTATACCCCACATCCAGCAGGGGCATACACGGGTAAATAATACTGTCTGTTTTTTAGTAAACTGAAATCTTATATTGAATTGACAGAAAATTCAGTAAAAGTCATTTTAGCATGCCTGTGAGCCATGACAATCCAAAAATGTAATATGACATCACTTCTGGAAGTGAAGGATGGGACTAAACATGGAGAGGAACATGTCATATAAACAGTAAGAAGAAAGCAAAGTAACTTTTTAACTCCTAGATACTGGAGCATGTTAGTTATATTGGGATAGGGGTTAAAGGGATACTGTCATGGGAAAAAACATTTTTTTCAAAATGAATAAGTTAACAGTGCTGCTCCAGCAGAATTCTGCACTGAAATCCATTTCTCAAAAGAGCAAACAGATTTTTTTATATTCAGTTTTGAAATCTGACATGTGGCTAGACATTTTGTCAATTTCCCAGCTGCCCCAAGTCATGTGACTTGTGCTCTGATAAACTTCAATCACTCTTTACTGCTGTACTGCAAGTTGGAGTGATATCACCCCCTCCCTTTCCCCCCCAGCAGCCAAACAAAAGAACAATGGGAAGGTAACCAGATAACAACTCCCTAACACAAGATAACAGCTGCCTGGTAGATCTAAGAACAACACTCAATAGTAAAAACCCATGTCTCACTGAGACACATTCAGTTACATTGAGAAGGAAAAACAGCAGCCTGCCAGAAAGCATTTATCTCCTGAAGTGCAGGCACAAGTCACATGACATGGGGCAGCTGGGTAATTGACAAAATGTCTAGCCCCATGTCAGATTTCAAAATTGAATATAAAAAAATCTGTTTGCTCTTTTGAGAAATGGATTTCAGTGCAGAATTCTGCTGGAGCAGCACTATTAACTGACTCATTTTGAAAAAAAAAAATGTTTTCCCATGACAGTATCCCTTTAAGAAAGTTTTAACTGGGCCTTTAAGTCACACGTATTATTGGCAACACAGATGCCACTACGTCATAAAATGCTTGACAATTCTGTGCTTCCTACTTTATTATTATACTTTTATCAGAATAATAATCCTGTCCGCAAAGTAAGGTCTATACAGAATGGGAGATGGGAGTGGAAGACTTTTAACTGGCCTGCACAGAGACCTGAACTCCACATCAAAAGGGACAGCTGCAGGATGAACTGGAATATCAATGTGAGCCGGGTCCGATCCCAAACATCAGTGCCCAGCCTCCTACATATGAGTCGAGCAAATCCCACCAACAACATTCCAACATCTAGTGGAAAGCTTTCCCAGAAGACTAGAGGGTAAAGCATGTTTTAGCAGCAAAGAAGCAAAGAGAGGACAAACTTCATATTAAAGGGGACCCTTTGCACCAGAACAGGGGACCTGATGCCCATCCCCATGCACTGGCTACACAATTAAATGGCAAAGAGAGAGGGGGAATGTGGGGAGTGCAGTGACATCTAGTAAGTGCTGAATGGAAAGTGAAAGTAATTGCCTGCCCCGCCTCTACACCTAAGGCAAAGAGGAGGGGCAGGCAATATTTGATTGACAGCTGAGATTTTTAAACAAGTTTACAACAGCTATGAATGCTTAAATAATAAAAAAAATATTTGGGTTTCATATTTAATTTGAAAAGGACATTTAGTATACAGCTTTTTATGTTTGGATGACAGGTCCACGTTAATATCATTGTTTTTTGAATGACATGTTGGATAGGCATGCGGTCTTTGCACTTTTCTACTATCCAGAATACTTGGGACCTGGAGATTTTCACATAAGATATTTTTCTTTAATTTCGATCTCCATACCTTAAAGTCTGTACAAAAAATAATTTCAGGTGAATAGGCTGTATTTGATCGTTCCAATCGAAGTAAGATCGAATTCAATCAAATTCGATTCGAAGTCTTTTTTAAAAAAAACCTTAGGTTTTTCAAAGTCCACCAATTGACTCCAAATGGGTTCTAGGAGGTCCCCCATAGGCTAAAACAGCAATTCGGCAGATTTTAGATGACGACTGGTCGAAGTCGAATTTTAAAGAGACATTACATGATACATTGCGATATTCGAATTTTCACATTTTTTTCAAATTCTAATCGAATTTGGACTATTCCCTAGTCGAAGTACAAAAAAATAGCTTGAAATTCAAATTTTTTTACTTCGAATTTTCAATTCAACCCTTGATAAATCTGCCCCTAAATAAACCTTTAGTAGATTTGTTTTGCTGACAGTACGGTTTTGTGCAGTACAAGGTACTGGTTTATTATTAAAGAGAAAAAAGAAATCATTTTAAATCATTTACACTATTTTCTTAAAATAGGTTCTATGGGAAAAGGCCTTCCCCTAATTCAAAGCATTCTGGATTACAGGTTTCTGCATATGAGATCCCATACTGCTACTGAAAAGCATATTATTTGTTATGATGTACTATAAATGATACAGGCCACGTTTGCAGTTTAATAAAAGCTACACATTTGCAGTATGATGTTTGTTAGAGTGGCTAAATAACATATAAATAGATATAAAATAGATATAAAAATTATATAAACATTATAACATTTAAAAAATTATGTTGTGTATATGAAATATAGCATATGTATATAATAAAGTCTATGTTTAACAGGCAGTACAGACTAAGATGATTAACTAAACCTTCAAGCTTATAGTGTGTTTAGGTTAGAAGGTGATGGTATGTTTATCCAGAATGTGCTACATACACAGCAGTATTTTTGTGCTTAAATAAAAATAAACTGCTGTTCGTTTTGTTGGTAGAGACTTGATGAGACTTGTTTTGAGATTCCCATAGAGAAGATTGGACTTGGCCTCTTAGGGGCCCACCAGAAAACCTGACATTTCAGGGCCCGCTTACAAAATCTTAGAGGCTTATTTATCAGAATTCTGATCTGTGTAATTTTATAGGTTTTCTCTACTTTGAATAACAGTTTAAATAAACTGGAATGTCCTCTTATTTATTAAAAATCTGAATATAAAAAGATTTGAAAGAAAAAAAAAGGAACAAACAAATCGTTTTTTTTATAAATTTTTGGGGGTTTACAAGAGCAATACCGTTTTTTTAAACCATTTTTCAAATTCATGATTTTAAAATTTGAAAAAAAAATTGAAAAAAATTTTGAAAAAAAAATATAAACGTTGATAAATAACTCCCTAAATGTAGCGAATATAGACCTATGGTAGGAGAAGGAAAGGGTTGCCGGTAATTGCCCTTTGCTGGGCCAACTGTGAGAGCCTCTTGTACTCCGTCAGGCCAGTCCATGCTTGCTAATAGGGGCCACTGTTGACCAGTTTTGAGAGTTTTGGCCGTTCATGTCTGGGCCTGTGTGATATTACTGCAAGTTAACACTACTTTCATTGATAACAAACTAAACCTACTTAATTAAGAGGACTATAGCGCCAAAGTCACACTAAGTGGATATCAGGTGGTTGTCCTGCCTTATCCACTGCTGCACTAATGTGCTTGAAAGTTCTCCCTGGCCTTCCCAAAGAGCAAAACGTAAAATGTATGGTATGACCAGCTCTGGCTCTAGCTAATTCTGAAAATACTACAGTGCTTTTTGGGTTTTCACAAGAAAATCTGTTGAAAATGGTAGGAATGATTTAAGAAGGTTTGGTAAATAAATTCCAGAAACATTCTCCACTTGCTAGAGGTGGTCATAACCCTCTGTTTTAGCCCAATTCTAAAGGTTTGTTTTGCATGGGGATTTGCAAGGCTTGTTTACCTTCCAAGCAAACTTCCCTTGTTACATGGCATAATTTAAAGTATTTCTCCCAAATATACCCAGAAGTTGATGACTGTAGGGCAGGGGTGCCCAGGACGTTGATCGCGGTCTACCAGTAGATCACGGTAATGTTCCTGGTAGACCGTGATCTGGGGCCTGGCGTTGGCAGTGAGTGAGGGAGGACGGGCGGTCTGGCTTCGATGAAGAGAGGAGCAGAGCGGCACGAAGGGGAGGGAGGAAGGGTGGGGAGACAAGAGTGGCACAGCATGGAGGGAGGGAGGGGACACAAGAACAGCTCAAAGAAAAGGGAGACAAGCACAGCACAGAGGAAAGGGAGACAAGCACAGCACGAAGGAAAGGGAGACAAGCATGGCACGGAGGGAAGGGAGACAAGCGCTGCACGAAGGTAAGGGAGACCAGCACAGCATGGAGGGAAGGGAGACAAGCACAGCACAGAGGGAAGGGAGACAAGCGCTGCACGAAGAAAGGGAGAGAGCTGAGAGCAGCAAGCACGGAGGGGAAGGGAGTGTGTTCAAACTTTCATAACCTACCAAATTTTGTAAAATGAATATGGTAATTAGGGGGTGCAGCCACAAAAATGGGCGTGGTCAAAAAGATTTCACTGCGCGTTATCAAGGTAGATCTCCTGATGGGGGCCAGACGTCGAGAGCAGATCCCAGTGTAACAAAGTCTGGCCACCCCTGCTGTAAGGTACCTACAGCCACGATTAGCTTAACAGCCGATTATTTTTTACTTAGGAGATACGTATTTAATTATTTTACTATAAAATGTAAGCAATTTTAGTTATCAAGCTATTGTTATAATGTACTGTGTGTTGAACTGAAAGTCAAATGTTTGTTTGTCATCCCGTGGTTTCCCTTGGTTTCCAGGGTTTTTAGCTCCAGGACACAATATGGTTCAGGTATTCCTTGGAGATTATGCCACAAAACATTATCTCCATGGATAGTAATTAACATGAGAAGGTGCAAATTCAACAAACACCAAAAAGAAGAAAGTTTGCATTTGCTTCTAATGTGCCACGTTTTGTAATGAAATGTATGTACTGTACTCTGTGCCTGGGGTAGTGTTTTGTCAATGTACTCTGGCTCTGCCAAGGGGAGGAACCTGGAAATTCAGTAAGCAGAGATCAATGTGAACTGCATATTGTTATGGTATATTGTACTGCAGTTCATTTTGCCACGTTGCTATGTATTTTTCATAGAGACTTGACCAAGACAATAAGGAGCTGGCAGAAATATCTTCAGACGATTTAACCCCTGGCCCATCCTGCCCCATGAATTTACATTCCCATTTTGGGCTATTATAACAATAAATACGACAGCTCCTTTTGATATTACTTTGCCATCAGGCGACTGGTGGATCATAATGATAAGGAAACAAAGCCAAGGATTCAATAAATATGTGTTTTCCCACAGTGTTGTTATCCCTTTCGTAATGCAAAAAAACCCAAAGCCCAAACCAAACCCAAAATAAGCATGCTTTAGATCTGCAATGTGTGATAACTGGAAAATACATATTTTTAACATCACATGCTGAAACATGCCATGGGAAATTGACGGTTTCATTTCAAAGGCTGTTTTCAATTAGAATCACATGCTTTTTGTAATTCACTAATTATAAAATTTATACAGAAGTCTTTTTTTGTTTTTTATTTGTGAAGAAAAGTTACTGATTTACTGGATAGACGGTTAATATTACAGACATTTCAACTCCCCAGTATTTGTCTGCAGTTTCTCTGATTTAAGCCCCTCTCAGCTGAGCACAGTTCCTTCTTCTGCTGACAGTAACTTGCACCAGAAACCTAATTTGCCCTTCCATTGCAATGCATAGCATTTCCACGAAAAGGCCTCCCATATCATTCAAACACCGGAGCGTGGCAGGGGATTTTGGGCAAGGTCATAATGGGGTTAGGGTCATGGGGTGACAGGTGCAGCCAGGATGCCCCTGATCACCTCCCTGGAATGCCAACCTTTTTTGAGTATTTTTATGGATGATAGATCCATGCTTGGAAGCCATTCAAACAATGTGTTTTACCCAATGTTCGGTGGGAGCCAGTGAGTTAGGTTTTGGCCTATGGTATGTGACAATAGAGAGATACCGGAGACCTCTGTTTATTAAACCTTTTCTTCATATAGTGCCAATTCATTTACAGGGTACCATCAATTATCAATATTATTTTCTACACCAGAGGAGGTCTTAGTCTTATTTCCCTACCTCAGTCACATTCTAGGGCCATGTTCTTGTTTAGGAGACAATTACTCTACGAAAATGTTTTTGGACTACAGAAAGAAATTAAAGGGATTCTATTTTGATTTTATTGTGTAGTTTTTATACCTAAATTACACTATTTACATTGCAAATAATTTACTGTACCGTATAAAATGTCATTCCTGAACTAATAAGTGTATTTTTTTAGTTTAATATTGGTGTGTAGGCAGCCATATTAGGTCATTTTGCCTGGTCATGTGTTTTCAGAAAGAGCCAGCATTTCAGGATGGAACTGCTTTCAGGCAGGCTGTTGTTTCTCCTATGCAATGTAACTGAATGTGTCACAGAAGGACCTGGATTTTACTATTGAGTGCTGTTCTTAGATCTACCAGGCAGCTATCTTTTGTTAGGGAACTGCTATCTGGTTACCTTCCCATTGTTCTGTTGTTAGGCTGCTGGGGGGGGGAGGGGGATGATATCACTCAAATTTGCAGTACAGCAGTAAAGAGTGACTGAAGTTTATCAGAAAACAAGTCACATGACTAGGGGCTCCTGAGAAACGGACAAAATGTCCAGCTCCGTGTCAGATTTCAAAATTAAATATAAAAAAAACAGTTTGCTCTTTGAAAAATTTATTTCAGTGCAGAATTCTGCTGGAGCAGTGCTATTTATTAAAAACACATGTTTTCCCATTACAGTATCCCTTTAAGGTTTGCACTTATGTGGGGGTTTCATATCATCAGTAGAGTGGGTGGTGATGTCACAGAGTAGGTGGATTGGGGGTGATTCCAGGGGGTTCGGCTGTGGAGAGAGTGCGAATTGGAGACATTCCAAGACTATATATTTATTTATTTCCTGGCATTTATAAAGCAACAACAGCACCAACACATTTCTGCAGTGCTTTACAGAGATTATACAACATTCAATCTCTGCCACAGTGGAGTTTACAATCTAAGGTCCTATCACATTCACACACACTATGGTTCATTTTATAAACTGCATCTTTGTTTTTGGAGTGTGGGTGTAAACCAGATGATGCCCAAGCCAGAATCAAACTCAGGACCTCTGGCAGGGGGCGAAGCCATGAATAAATGGGGGCAGGGCTGTGATGCTGCTGGGATTGGTCATGACATCAGGGGGCGGGGCTATGATTTGGCGATCGGCGAATGGCCGATCACTGTGTCAATCGTAGGGAATCTTGCTTCCCTGATTTGGAAAAAGAGACAGATGGCAATCCTAGTCCCATACCTGTCCCGGCAAATTTGTGTATAAATGACATCACTGCCAGTTCTTGGTGTTAATAATGGCCACCAACATCTAATTCACAGCCTGCTATGGAAACCTCCCCACCCTATCCCTGTAGAGCACCCAAAACCAAAGGTACACCAACTGGGAAGCAATCGAATGCAGAATCCTTAGATATCCTGATGATATTTTCATTAATGTTATACTGATATTCTAGATCTAGTCCCTAAAAATGATCTCAGTTACTGCCTAAAAACCTTGTGCAATGTATTACGTAACATTGTTAGGATGCACTGCATGTAATCCAAAACTTGTCTGCCTTTAGTTCTGTGTACAGTTCTGTGTTTACAGTATGTCAGTTTACGTATATATATAGTATATATATAGACTGTGAATAATCTGTTTACCAGAACGTCTGCTCCTCTGGAGTGCTCAACTCATTATTTGCATGAACCATCTGACTGGAGTTGAAATAGGGACAGGGACAGGAATCGAATATGGAGACTTTAGAATTTCCTTAGGGGCAGATTTACAAAGGTCGAATTTAGAATTCATGGGGGTTTGTAAAAACTCCCATAAACTCTAATGAACTCAAAATTTCAAAAAACCAATCGAACTTAATCAAAAAATTATAATTTTTAAAACTAGGGTGAATGGGTTTGACTCGCAAACTCGAATCAAATTGGAATCAGATTTTTAGGCTGCAGACAACTCCAAATTAATCCCAGGACATCCCCTATAGGCTAAAACAGCAATTCGGCAGGTTTAATGTGGCGAATAGTTGAGTTCGAAAGGGCCAGCACATGATAAATTTCAAAAATCAAATTAGAATTTTTTTAAAAACTCGAATCGAATTTTAACTATTCCCTAGTCAAATTCCATTAAAAAAACTCGAAATTTCGAAATTAGAATTTTCACTTCGACCCTTGATAAATCTGCCCCTTAATGTTGTGGATCTGGATTCGAACCACCTGGAAAAAAAGTGGTATTTGAATGGGACTGGGATAAGCAATATAAGTAATAATTATTACAGGTATGGGATCCATTATCCTGAAAGAAAGCTTGTAGACTTAAAGGGGTGAAGAGTAGATCCAAATTACTGAAAGATAAGAAATAATGCTGCTAAAATAATATATACCTCTTTGTGACTAACAAACCCTCTGCTCTATAGCCAAGCAACAACCACACAACAATCTGAGCAGTTTATCTAACATGCAGTAAGATGCTTTAGTACAGTAATTAGTGTGCACCTCCCATCAGTACCGCCATGCAGCCTTTGCTGAGCGTCTGTCTTTTGCCTTTAGTCTGGAGTCGGAGAACCTTAGACTTTTAGGAAGTGCACAGTAGGTGCAGCTCACCAACCCCCCTACAAAACTCGGTCAAAGTTTAAATACAAGAGATTATGGTCTCAGGAAACTAGGAAACAATATGCTCTGTGTCTTTTCTGCAAAGATTTCAGCGATGGAGCATGGACTTAGACAGGTAAGAGTGCTTTCATCTAAATTCATGATAATTGAAGACATCTGCTCTATAGCACTGCCTGCATAAGTAGCACTATATATTAAGGAAAACCCACAATTAGATGTATATATGTGTGTATATATGTATATATGTGTACATATACAGTATAATATAGGTATGGCATCTGTTACACAGAATGCTCAGGACCTTTGGATTTCTGGATAATGGATATTTGCGTAATTTGGATCTCAATACCTAATGTCTACTAGAAAATCATGTAAACATTAATTGAACCCAATATTTTGGTTTTGCTTCCAATAAGGATTTATTAAATCTCAGTTTGGATCAAGTACAAGGTACTGTTTTATAATTACGGAGGAAAATTCAATCATTTTTAAACATTTGGATTATTTGGATAAAATGGAGTCTATCGGAGATGGCCTTTCCGTAATTCGGAGCTTTCTGGATAAATGGTTTCCAGATAATAGATCCCTTACCTGTACACGAAAGCCATACATATCCTGTAAAGGATATCCTTATAAATGTTGCATGGTGACGTCATCAGTTGAAATCACCACTTGTGATGTCTTTTCTTCCACAGCACTCCTCATACTTAAATAAAATAAGAATAAATGGGGGGGGGGAGTACATTATTAACTCACTCTCTTTATATATACAATTGTATGTGTGTGTGTATATATATATATATATATATATATATATATATATTCAATAAAGTACCCCCTCTTGTAAAATATAAGGATATTATAAGTTACAGAGGAGTTTCATGACCATATAAAAGCACGAGGCCGGAGGCCTAGTGTTTTTCTACAGATCATGGAACTCCGAGGTAACTTCTAATATCCTCATATTTTGCAAGAGGGGGTACTTTATTTATTATAATACACAAGTTTCAGTGAATCATGTGACAGAAATGACTTCAGAACTCTAGGCCCTGGTTTACCTTCATTATAGTCAACCGCTACCTTGGAGGCAGGCTACAACATCTTCTACGTATACGGAGCAAATGCTGGGTGAAAAAAAAACATTTTGTATGGGGTTTTCTTTAAATTTCAGTGCATTTTAGTGGCTATATCTGCATTTTATAAATTGTGTTACGCTTTTCTGACTTTTTTAAAAACTCCAATTTATCCTAAAATCTCGAGGAGATAAAACTGTTTACGATTCTAACCAAATTAATATCTTGAACTGGGGGCTTCTCTTAAAAGTGGTTTCCAGTTGTTGGCACCTCAATGATTCTGATCACACAATAGCAGTTACCTTTCACTTTGCGGCACACCGCTTATTTTTCCAAACTGGAGGGTACATTCAGTTCCCAGGATGCCCCCAAGCCACAAATGGTTGTCCACAAGTCTATAACGGAGGAAACACACATTTCCTTTTAGGCAATTGCCTTGACTTTATTTATGATGGCAGATTTCATACAGTGCTGTTTAACTGCTGCAACCTTCCCTTAACACATTAAGGGGTCACGTTTCAAAGAAAAAAACAATTAATGTGCTTATTTTATTTCAGTACATGATTTATACGAGGAAACTTATAGAGGAAACTTATAGTAAATAACTAGTAGTTTACTGTAATGGGTGCTATAAATGGAAAGCCTTACTCAAAGCACACTGGTCTCTGTTGTCTTCCAGCACCAATAAATGTGCAATAAATTAAATTATAACAAGTTTTAGGAGAAAAGCCTAACACCAATGAAAAGGGTGGAAATTATTAGTTTAGCTTTACTTTTCCGTGAAGTGGGGTTTACTGTACTTGGTTTTGTATCAGCTTTAGTTGCTCATTATCAGGGTGGCAGGACTGGACTGGGATTCAAAATAGGCCCTGCCATTCCTACTACACAGAGGCCCATACGGCCCCCTCCAGCCCACTCAATAGTCACTTTCTATGGCATCTTACAGCAGCCCCTCTGGCATTTGCCAGATCCCACAGATTGCCAGTCCTGGCCTGCAGGGTGGTGCCACTGGGGAGTTTTGCTTGTGTGAATAAATTGTAGTAAAATGTCCAATCAATTGAGGCAAACAGCACCCAGTGTGATAAAATTTGTACTTCTGACCTATAGAAATGGTTCCTAAAACTAAGGGTCTGTCAACCCTGAGGAGGATTAGAGCAGCGGCAGGGAATACAAAACATCCTGTAGCATTGGCTGTGCACCCTAAAGCATTGGCAGTGCAGCGTTACTCCAGGCCTTCATAGCCAGGAGCCCTGACCAGAATCTTTATATGTTTTATTAATTAAATGTTTATATAATGAAATCCTGCCCCAGCTTCACCTGCTGTACTGGAAAGCTTTTCAGAAGCGCCAGTAGGACTGTACGCTACGAAAGGTGCATATGGAACGGCAGAAGGAAGTCGTACACTTATGGTATGGTATCCTTCCATTTAGCCCTTGGTCAGATAGTGGAGTATGGCCCAGTGTAGGTAACATAAGGCAAACATAGACACATTCAAAGACACCATAATATCACATAAATGATGAAAAGTCTTAGACGGGTTGTTTGCTAGAATGATAAATTATTAACATGAAGAGTACTTTCTTGGAAAAGTTATCTTATGTAAAAATGCCAGTAGTAAACCAGTCAGCGACATCATCCTTTGCCACTACTGTTTTATCTTTATGATAGCTTGATTATATATCAACAAGGCTACCCAACTGAAGCTTTCAATACCTGCCTGATTGATGAAACGTCCAATATCCATGGTACAAGGATTCCACAGATGTCAATTTTCAAGTGTGGTAAGAAGAAAATAACTCCATGCAAGCGGGCCAAGCCCTGCGTGTTTATTAAACGTAATGTTTCGGTGGCGTACCCCTTCATCAGATCGAGGGATACTCCCCCGAAACGTTACGTTTAATAAACACGCAGGGCGAGTCCCGAGTGCCGGTTATTTGCTTCTTACCATGTGTTGTTGAGAGTGCCGATCCCCTTCTTTACTGAGCACTGGACCAATCTTAACATGAGAGGCCAGGGTGTGCTGGTGGGTTATCTGAATTGGGAATTTTCAAGTGTGCCCATTTGGGGGAGTCTTTGAGTATTGCCTATTGAGAGGGTCCTGAATGATGTTCACTGCACATGTGCACTAGCCCTTCTTGGGTCACTGAATGTTCAAATACAAAAATGAAAGGTTGTATTTAGCCACTCCATGGCTAAATACTAAAATACAATGGAAGTGCAACTGATCTGGCCAAAGAGCGATTGATCAGTGCACATTCCCTGGTCCCCTGTCACATAAGTAATCAATGCAGATCCATGCATTTACAAAGTTAGTTACAAAATTATGATCATAAAATTGATATCACCATACCACGTCAAGGTAAAACCCATATGGCGGTCTCTAACTATCTAACTATGGCTTATCGATTTTATGATCATAATTTTGTAGCTAAAAAAACCCTGTCTTTGTAAATACATGCATCTTACTTATGTGACAGGGGACCAGTGAATTTGCTTTGATCAATATTTCTTCTTTTTCTCTATGAATGTTGAAATAGTTGCCACCTGTCCTTAAAGGAGAATAAAACCTTAAAAAACTGTACTGCAGAAGCCTAAGGGTTCAGCATCTATATAACAGTAATGATCCAGGCCTTCAAAGTTATGCACAGGAGCTCTCCATCTTTGATTCTGTTAGAAGTGTATGTGTATACTCCATATAGTAACACTCTGCACTGCTCAGTCCTTCCTGCCTTCCATTCTGAATCAGGCACTGCTGCCCCTATTGATGCATGGGAAACCCTGGATCTACACCTCCTCCTGAGCACGATGCAGCTCCAGGATTCCCTTCAAAGATAGAGTCAATAGGTGCAGCACATTTCTGCCTAATGACATCACTTGCACGACAAACCCTGGAATTGATGCTAGATACATCCAATTTGTATTGAAATGCATGTGCAGTTGCAGTTATTTAGAAGAATCTGGTGCAGTTGTGGTAGGTGCAGTATAATTACGTCAAGTGAATTGCCTCCTTGTGACCACAATGGAGCTGAAATTCTGGGAAAAACCTTGCATTGTTTTAAATAAATTGTATTTTGCTCACTGCACTTGTGGACCTAAATTAGCCCTTTTATCTTTAGTTCTTTTAGAAAACACTGAAGGAACAGTTCAGTGTAAAAATAAAAACTGGATAAATAGATAGGCTGTTCAAAATAAAAAATGTAATGTATAAAGGCTGGAGTGAGCAGATGTATAACAGAACAGAACCCAACTTCCTGCTTTTCAGCTCTCTAACTCTGAGTTAGTCAGCGACTTTAAAGGACCAGTAACATCAAATTTTTTTTAAAAAAAATTCGTTAGTATACAACGAAAAAAAAACACCAAGACAAATTAAACTTTAAATAGCAAAGCCTTTATTAAGAAATAACTTACTGAAACTCCACTTCCGCTCCTCTTCAGAAACGGCGACACGGCGACCATCCATTCTACGGCGCTTGATTTCTCCTCCCTGGCTGTTTCTCCTCCATGACAGCTGTTGTCTGACCCGATCTCCTTCTCTTCTTCATCCTCCGTCCTCCCAGGTGTCCAACAGCAGCAGTAGGAAGGCGATGTGGGTAGCCTCCCCAATGTCTCTACAAAAGGTGCAGTAAGGTAGAGGAGTGCAGACACGAGTGTGCAGCCTGCGGGGGAGCCGAGCTGAACCGGTACTTATACATCCGCTGAGTCCTGCGCTGCCGGTGCAACTGGTCATGGACAGATACAAAAACTGGATCCTTCCCATGGAATCGCCGTGTATGTAGAGCCCAGCAGCAGCGATATGGGGTCGCCTTCCTAGGATCTCCATGGACGTGCAGCTTGTGGGGAAGCCGAGGCAGAACCCCTGCCTATACTTCCTGCGCTTTTCAGGGGCTTATCTTTAGCGCCACACAAACCATCACCTTAATTGTGTGATATTCTTGCCTGTCTTGTACAGTCAGAGTAAGGGTAGGACTACACGGGCATTGTGTATGCGATCCGGAGCGCTGCGCAAAAAAGAAAGTAAGGTAAGATATATAAATGATGGTGTCACATCGTTGATCTGACTCAACACGACTGTCGGATGCAGACGCTGTGTGCTGCGTCTGCATCCGACAGTCATGTTGCGTCAGATCAACGCTCCGACATCTGTATATCTTACCTAACTTTCGTTGCATCCGACTTGGCACCTGCGTTTTTGCACTGGTCGTCGGATAGCACAAAAACTGCCCGTGTAGTCCTACCCTAAGTCTTATGAGACACAGTATGGGAATTATTTTCACATGCTGACAGCTGTGAAGGTGACATCAGTATTAAGAGAAACATTTTCTGAGGGTTTACTTTATCAAAAACGGTGCCATTTTATTAAAAAATGTTCCATAACAGAAAGCATCAAATGTTTGCATGTTAACCGGTAGAACCTTACAGACTGCTGAGTTATTTGATGTGCCCATTTGGGGGAGTCTTTGAGTATTGCCTATTGAGAGGGTCCTGAATGATGTTCACTGCACATGTGCACTAGCCCTTCTTGGGTCACTGAATGTTCAAATACAAAAGTGAGAGTTGTTTTTCTGTGTTTATACGTGTGAGTGATCAAAGTCTGTAACATGCGTGTGTGTGTGTGTGGAAGCAAATTCCCAAACACTCAGCACTTTTCCCTTTTTATTTCTCCTCACGCTGTATTTCGCTCTATGTGCATTTCTTTCCAAGGACTTTGTTATCTGCACTTTTGCCCAAGGTTTTTATCACTCTGTCATGGGTTTTGATGCATATATATTGTACCATTTTATTAAACATATGATGCTGAAATAAATATGGCTAAAAATGCCATATTGTATATACGGCGCTTATTGCACCAGCCTAAAGTTTCAGCTTGTCAATAGCAGAAATGACCCAGGACATCAAACTTGTCACAGGGGGGTCCCCATCTTGGTAAGTGCCTGCGACACTCACATGCTCAGTGGGCTCTGAGCAGCTGTTGATAAACTAAGCTTAGGGGTTGTTGCAAATTATCAAGCAGAAAATAGTTTGTCTGTAATATAAGCTGATGCTACAGGGCTGATTATTAAATTCTGGTGCTAATTGCACTGGTTTCTGTGTTATCATGTAGTAATTATCTGTATTAATTACTAATCAGCCTTATATTGTGACATTTTTATTCTATGTGTACTGTATATTCCCTAAGCTCAGTAAGTGACATCAGCACAGAGCATGTCAGCAGAAAAAAAGATGGGGAGCTACTGGCGAATTTTTGGAGACACAGATCTTTACTGCTAAAGGGCTGTGGTTGTACAGAAGGCCAATACATAATGTACAACATTTCTGGTCTACTTCTTTAGTTAGGCATTAGTTGTCCTTTAAGCCCCCCACAGTTAACAGCAATCCAGCCCCACTGCGCTCTGCATCTCAGCACCAACATGCCTCTGGAAGCGGGGCCTACATTTCACTATATGATTAGATGATAAACATTTCATTTCTCTTTTTCAGATGATGACACAAATCTCTAAAATAAGCTAACAATTGTGGAACATTCCGCATGTCGCCGGATATCTTGTTGCATTTGGAAGTGATCACATATGAGCAAAGCAGCTCTTCCAAGTCGTGTACCCATTTGAGGTGGCATCTTCGGTGTAGAAAAAAGGCTTCCAAAACCAAGAATGACACAAGAGAAGCGAAGTTTGCACAAATTGCCACCTGATGGAGGCTGGGGATGGATGATTGTGATTGGCTGCTTTTTTGTTACTGTTTGTACTCGTGCAGTTACCAGGTATATAGTATATCTATGTATCATCTATTACCTGTCTGTAATGTTATCTATCATGATGTGTATCTATCTGTTGTCTGTCTATTTATCTATCGATTGATCTATATCTATTAGGCTATGTACACAGGGAACGTACAGTGTACAGATATGGGACCTGTTATCCAGAATGCTCGGGACCTTGGGTTTTCCAGATAACAGATCTTTCTGTAATTTGGATCTCCATACCTTAAGTCTACAAAAAAAATCATTTAACCATTAAGGGGTTTATGTACTAAACTCTGAATGCAAAAATCACTTTTAAAAAATCACAATTTTTTTTGGAATTTATTAAACCCTGAGGATGGAGAAGTCCGAATCTGAAAATCCGGCATCTCAGACTTGTCAAGGTTGCATTTAAGTAAATGGTAGAAGTCCCAATGATTTTTTGATGTGTGCTGGGTTTCGTGCAATACCCTGAAGTTTTCGGGCAAAATCCTGAAAATCAAGAGTTTTTGGGTAAAAAATACAAAAAAAATGTGAAAATCTGTTTTTTTTTTCCACAAAGAAAATTTTCGGGAAAATGTAATAATAGATAAGCGTAAAAGAACCCGAGCGGATTTGATCGGAGTTTGTAGCAGAAAATAATGAGATCAATTCGGACTTTGATAAATAACCCCCTAAATAAACCAAATAGGCTGATTTTGCTTCCAATACGGATTAATTATATCTTAGGTTGGATCAAGTACAAGGTACAGTTTTATTACAGTAAAAAAAAAGGAAATAATTTTTTAATTAATTTGGATTATTTGGATAAAATTTAGTCTATGGGGAGAAGGCCTTCCAGTAATTTGGAGCTTTCTAGATAACAGGTTTCTGAATAACTGATCCCATACCTGTAATAGTATTACATATGTAACATGTAAAGTGTATCTTTTTGCAGCATGAACAACGATCCCCAGTAGACATTGGGTCAGTGTTAGCTAGCCAATAACATTCTCTGATCACTTAAAAAAAACACACGCATACACAGGTTTGATATGCAGGGTTTTCTGTTAAGTGATCCTAAGAAAAAGAAAAAAAATTGTGGGAACTTTGCCGATTTCAGCTCTCAGAAACAAGTGAAAATAGGAAAAACATGGCGAAGGTAGGAATAAATGTTTAATAAACCGAGTAAAAGTCTAAACTTCATACATTTTTACTGCACCAGCTGCGTAAGTTTTATTTATTATAGGCCTCATTTATCATTCATGGACAGGGTGCAAAGTTCACAAAGAGTGCAAAGAGTAGTGGACCTTCTGTATATGCATTACAGCTGTGCTTGCTACTGCTACATGTGTGGTAGGTGGAACACAGGTGAGAACCTGTGTGTTTCTAGCACATATATTGGTCTATTTACCCCAAATTTCCAGATTAGTCTTGCTCAGTGTCAGACTAAAGTCATTTGGACCAACCATGGAATTAAACCTGTAGCCTGTTGCTGGCCAGTCAAACCATGAGCACTGCTTGAGGCAATCATCCCCAGCACTGCACACTTCAAGGCTCCACTCCAGCATCAGGTGGTTGTGTAATGGGACTTGTGTTGCCACCTGTATAAACTGGACAGCTTCATTTTTCGGGCGACTCCCAAGTTCAAACCGTGTTCAACATTTTGCCAACTGCGCAGAAATCCACTCGTTCATAACCCCTGTTTCCCCCCCTGATCCTTTGTTACAGCTCAACATCTTAAAGCACAAGGAAAGTCTAAAATTTAATAAGGCTAGCAATGCTGTATTTTGTATACTAAACATAAGCATGAACTTAATGCACCACAAGCCTAATCAAACAAATGATTTATGCTTTCAAAGTTGGCCACAGGGGGTCACCATCTTGTAACTTTGTTAAACATCTTTGCAAGACTAAGACTGTGCACATGCTCAGTGTGGTCTGGGCTGCTTAGGGATCGTCATAAACAAAGCTGCTTGAGTTCTGCATGGCTGGGAAGTAAGGCGGGGGCTCCCCCTGCTGTTCATAAGTATGATTGTTTCCCTGCTCAGCAGTTAGGGACCATCTGACAATTCCTATCCACAGCAGTAAATGAAGGTAGAATTTCACTGCATACAGTCAGGTTTCTTATAAAAACGGTACACATTTTTTAATTAAAGTATATTGGAGAGAGGTTTCTTTTTCATTAAAGAAAGTAAAAATGGGATTTAATTTTTTGCCTTTCCTTGTCCTTTAACCCCACATCAAAATTATTGGGCCTGCCCCAAAGTCATTGACACATCTCCATTTTGCCCATGTTAAACAACTGATAAAACTGGCGACCCTATATTGGACCAGCCAGGCTGACCCTGTTATTGTTGTTCTCATTCTCAACAGCTCAACGTGCTTCTACGGGGAAGGTCTTCATTCCATTGATTCTGAAAGGGGAGGCAGTGCTGATGGGGGGTTGATTAATTTTATTTTTATAGCATATTGTTGATATCTAGTTTACACAAAGGTATACTGAATATCATAAGTAAAATAATGTTTTTTTTCTTTGTTTTGGTTAGAGACTGGCTGCTCCTCTTGCACAAATAATAGTAAAAGGAGTATAAATAAACTGCGGTGCATGTAATGGTTAACTGAAAACCAACGTGCTTCATGTTCTCGGAACACAGAATTACGTCAGTCCCTGAGGAACATCTTAAAACCTGCAACATTTTCCTATTCAGTTAGCAATTAAAGGCATCACCTCAAGCGCCTTTTGATATTTTGTATCGCAAAAGTGGAACAGTGTACGGTATTTTCAGATAGTTCTGAATAATAGGGAGTGCAAGAGTTACTGTGCTTTCATTCATTTGTATACATCACAATCACATTAATATGATGGAATAAGCATCTAAACAACAGGTTTATTGTCTTTCTAGGTGCATATCTATATTCTTTGTAGAGTTCCAGTCATACTTTGCTCAAGACTATGCAAGGACTGCTTGGATACATTCCATTGTCGACTGCTCCACTATGCTATGTGGTAAGTGTTCCTCTTAGCGAAAAGCCCAACCACAGAGTTATACTTTAAAATAATTGAAAGTATCTTTGCAGGGAAAATGTATATAACCTCTATTAGCACAATTCAGAATTAAGATAAAGGGCAGCCAACACCTGTACTTTTCTACATTTCAGCAAAATATATTAAAAGGTTTCTGATGTTTCATTATGCGTGTCAGAGATACTATATTTATTTTTTTGCAGCTCCTATTGGAAGCTACGTGAGTAATCATTTCTCCTGTCAAGTTGGCATCATACTCGGAGGAGTGCTCGCATCCACTGGACTAGTTCTGAGTTCTTTTGCCACAAGCCTGGAGTATCTCTACCTCACTCTAGGTGTGCTCACAGGTAATTTGCATTCAATCTCGTTTCTGCCCTGGACAGTTGTGCACTGCAGTTGAAATATCCCATGACCATTTTGTGCATTACTTTCAGGGATTTCCATAGGTTGTACATGGTGAAATGTGTTTCGAAAGTGTCCGGACTCACTTTGTGCATTTAAGGTTTGGGTAAAGAAAGTTGTGGAAGGATTGTGTGAGGAAGCATTATGCAGAGGATAACTGATTGGGTATGTCGAGTGAGGCAAACCTATGCATAATGTTCCACCTGTGCCTTAGAAATTTTTAAGTATGTAACTACCCTGCACAAGTATATTTTCTGTTACAGGGATACTGTCATGGGAAAACAAAAATCAAAATGAATCAGTTAATAGTGCTGCTCCAGCAGAATTCTGCACTGAAATCCATTTCTCAAAAGAGCAAACAGATTTTTTTTGACATATTGTCAATTTCCCAGCTGCCCCAAGTCATGCAACTTGTGCTCTGATAAACTTCAATCACTCTTTACGCTGTACTACAAGTTGGAGTGATATCACCCCCTCCCTTTTCCCCCCCAGGAGCCAAACAAAAGAACAATGGGAAGGTAACCAGATAGCAGCTCCCTAACACAAGATAACAGCTGCCTGGTAGATCTAAGAACAACACTCAATTGTAAAAACCCATGTCCCACTGAGACTCCTTTAGTTACATTGAGAAGGAAAAACAGCAGCCTGCCAGAAAGCATTTCTCTCCTAAAGTGCAGGCACAAGTCACATGACCTGGGGCAGCTGGGAAATTGACAAAATGTCTAGCCCCATGTCAGATTTCAAAATTGAATATAAAAAAAATCTGTTTGCTCTTTTGAGAAATGGATTTCAGTGCAGAAGTCTGCTGGAGTAACACTATTAACTGATGCGTTTGTTTTGAAACAAACATGTTTTCCGATGACAGGATCCCTTTAAAGGGGAGATTCTGTCATATTTCCTCTCAGGTATTTTTGGAGAACCATGGAGCTCCAGTAAACAAGTGACGTGGGGAAGAGCTTTATTCTAGAAAATGGAATACAGTGTTTTTCATTTAATATTAATAGGTTTGTGTAAACCAAAACTCCATAAAGTGGTTGCACCTATGGCCCCTTGCACCTAACATTGTGCCTGTTACACCTATTAACAAAAATTAGGCCAAGGTGAAGGCTGCAGGCAGTGTTAGGGTGGGACACCAGGGGCCCACCCAAAAACCTTGGACCAGGGGCCCACTATTATACTTCCTCTCCTCACTCAACCTCTATTCTCCTAGTCTATTTTCTTTACATACTATAATACTATAATCTATTATTCCATATTCCATTGGCCTCTTTGTTCTCATAGAAATAGGGAATGGCCATGAAATAGGCTAAATGTTTAGCAGCATGAGGGTCACGGGTTTTCCTGGTATCCCGGTGGTCCAGTCCAACACTGGTTGCAGGGGCACAAGAGTATCCTCTATAGCAGGGCTCCCCAACCTTTTTTACCTGTGAGCAACATTTAAAAGTAAAAAAAAATTAGGGAGCAACATAGTTATTATGAAAGTTCCTGGGAATGCCAAATAAGGGCTTTGGCAATTAGGTAGCCCCTATGTGGACTGGCAGCCTACTGGAGACATGGTTTGGCAGTTCATCTGGTTTCTATACAACCAAAACTTGCCTCCAAGCCTGGAATTCAATAATAAGCACCTGCTTTGAGGTCACTGGAAGCAAAATCCAAGGGGTTGGTGAGCAACATGGTTGGGGATCACTGCTCTATAGGGAGCAATTGTTGTGCTTGTAACATTATGTGCAGTTAAAGAAGATTTGAAAACAGCAAGGGGAAGTAAGCCTTACCTATCATTATAGCTATTTCGGGGGTAAATAAGTATTGAAAAAATTTGTTGCTACCAGTCTTTTAATGCTTAAATTATTTTCTAGCAGATTTAAGGTATGAAGATCCAAATTACTGGAAAATACATTATACAAAAACCCAAGGTCCCAAGTATTCTGGATAACAGGTCCCATACCTGTACAACTTGTGTACAATTGTGCTCCATTTATTATTATTATTATTATTATTATGATTATTAACATGTATTTTTAGAGCGCCAACATATTGCGCAGTGCTGATTTAATAAACTGAAGCAAAATTTTGCTCCCCATTATTTGGCTGCAACTGTTACCTGCTGCAGCTAGAAAAAAAAGCTGCATTGTGGGAAATAATGTCAAATGAAACACAAGGTCCGGTGTTTTCTGGCTTTTCCACTGAGTATTTTTTCGTGGCTCTTGTTGAGATTATAACCTTTGGGAGCTTTCCATCATCATGACTCTTCACAGGTGGAACACCTTAATTCTTTATTTTTGATGTACTTTCCAGTTTATTTGTGCTTTCAGTGCATAATAAATCTTTTGTATATTCAGTATTATGTGCACTTGTGATGGGTGTAATCTCACAATAAGTACTCAGTGTCCTCAGCAGTCATAATATATCACAGAGTTACCAAACTTGTTTTGTGAAACATCACCCAGGCCAAGAGAAATGCTTCTTTAGTTTGATTTCTGATGGTTGCAGTACTATGAGTAGTGATGGGCGAATTTGTGCAGTTTCGCTTCGCCGAAAAATTCGCGAATTTTGCGCGAAATTCGCGAAACGGCGAAAAATTCGCGAAACGGCGCCGGCGTCTCGTTTTTGACGCCGGCGCCCGTTTTTGACGCCGGCGCCCGTTTTTCGACGCCGGCGCCCGTTTTTGGCGCCGGCGTCCGTTTTTTCGAAAAAAAATTTTTGACGCCGGCGAATTTTTTCCGCGAATTTTCGCGGCCGTTTCGCGAATTTATTCGTCGACGGCGAATCGCGCAAATTCGCCGCGAATTCGCGCCTGGCGAATAAATTCGCCCATCACTAACTATGAGCTGTTACGAAAATGAATAACAGAACAGTAGATATAAGACAGCCAATAGCCAGGCTACTTGGGATTGTAGGTCAGATGCTGACATAATGAATCCTATTACAGGTACAGTTTCAAAGACCTACCCAGTTGCTATAGTTGTAGAAGGTTGGAAGCAGTCAGGAAAGAAGTGTATATAAATCACTGGCAACAATGACAAATTATCCACTTGGGCACATCTCAGTACTTACACAGTTATGGCTTATTTGCTTTTAGGTCAAACTACATATGCCTTATACTTAAATGTTGAGATTGCCTGTTGTTTTCTCCAAGCCCTATAATGACTCTTTGGCCAATTGTTTCCACTACCAAACTTCATTGCTTTTTAAATTTGACGGGCTTTCTAAATTGGCATAAGAACCATTATTTGCACAAACTAAATGGATAGGGGTATAATAACAAGCATTATTCATTTAGTGCAGCCTTGCTATTTAAGGATTAGTGTTTGGTCTCCTAGAGGATAGTATTAATAATCTGGCGTTACATTGTTTTTGCATGGAAGCCGGCCAAACATTTACAAAGTAAAAATGTGCATCGCAGGCACCTGCATCAACAAAGAAGTTAATGTTTACTCAGTGGTTCAGTGTCTCCAGTTTGTCTTTTCAGCGATGTTCCGGTGCACACAGAGCTAGCGTTAAAACGTCAGTCGAAAAATGTTGTTTTAGGCCAAAACTGGAAATTATCATGGGTTAAAAAAATGCTTTGAACTGATGCTAGTATCAAGAGTATAGAATTTACACGATACATCTGTCTCAACCTGTAGAGCAGTCACAGAGCAGGGTAAGGTATGTTTGGCAACACATAAACAGAACAAAGTGTAGCTTCATGGGTTGTAGGTTTGGCAACCACAGAAGGGGTGTTGGGATCTGAATGGGTGAAGATGTGTTCCATTTAACCAACAGGAAACAGTTTGGAGTTTTTGGGATACCCTTATTATGAGATAAGCTTGCAACTTCTCAGAAGAAGAGGTCAGGAGCTAGAATTATCCATCTCAGCCAATTAAGGTATCACATAAACTCAGATCTCAGAGTTCATGTGAGTATAAGAACTATCTTCCATGAATACATGGATGGTCCACACAGTTCTTATAATTGAGCTCAGGAACACTTTTATTCCTAGTTCTTTATAGCTTCTCCACACTCCACAATTACCCACACAGCCTCAGAGGTTTTTCTTTTTACCCTGTCCAATTCAATTTGACACACACAAAGTCCAGCCAATAACAGTTGCTACGGCCCTTGCTAGCTCTGACCCTGTCACGGTGGCCCTATACTGGTGGAGTCCCCACCTCTCCAACTTGGGTCTTAGCTAACTTTAGCTCTATAGTTATTCCTATCCTTCACTTACTAAGGGGCGCTCCATTAAACTATCCTGAAACTTGCTGACCTAAATAAGACAATGTTTAGAAAAGAGTTTAAATGCTGGGGAATTTCCTACCACTTCAACTGAACTGAAGAAGACACTTGGATGAGTGGTGAAACGTTTTCAAGAAAAGCTCTAATGGGCAGATTTATCAAGGGTCGAAGTGAAAGTTCAAATTCAAATTTTCAAGGTTTTTTTATGGCCAAAACTGTCAAATGTAACTAGGGATTAGAGGTTTTTTAAAAAGTTTTAATTTAATTTTTTGAGCTTTATTATACTCTCTGGCCCTTTAAAAAATTGTATTCGACTATTCGCCACCTAAAACCTGCGAATTGCTGTTTTAGTCAAGGGAGACATCCTGGGATCAATTTGGATTTGTTTGCTGCCTTCCTGACATTCGAGTTTTTTTCTGAGATAAAACTCGAATCGAGTTTTTAAAAATCGCATTCGAATGTGATTAGAGTTTTCGGGTTGATTGCATTCAATTCAGTTTATGAAATTTGTTTTTTTTTTATAATTTTCGATTGGTCGAATTTCAAGTTCATGGGAGTTTTAAAAAACTCCCATGTATTTGAAATTTGACCCTTAATAAATCTGCCCCTAAATGTCCAGTTGTCTTTGACTTAATTCTACTAGATACCATGGCAAATTTCTCAATAATTGACATTCAGGCTTGGCCTTCAGGTGTATCTAGAGAGAAAATAGTTTTTCATTCCAAATCTCACTATAAAGCCTTCAGGTTGATTCCTCCCTGTCACTGGTTAAGGTGGCCAACCCATTTGGGAACCAATATATCTCTTATAACATATCTTTTATAAGTAGGTATAAAGAACCTTCTCAGGTCACATTATATATCCCCTGCTGGTCCATTCATCAGAGACAGTTAGACATGTGTAATACTATTGCTCTTGTGTCCAAGTACAAGAAGATTCCTACCTGCAGCGTAGACTTGATTTAGAAAGTATTAGCTAAAGATACTCAATGTGCAACCCTGGGGAAGTTCTGATAATTGTTGGCAGTTGCATCCCCTTGTGGACAAGGATCATGGCCGTAATACAGAACACCTGTACAATTATATAAAATAAATATTTTATGAATGCTGGATGCAAATCAGTTAAATTCCAATGAGTAGGAATAAAGAATGTCCTATTAATAGCAATATAATACAGATTTGTATAGACGGTCAGCTATGGCTTTAAAGGAACAGTAACATCAAAAAATTGTTTTAAAGTAATGAAAATATAATACATTGTTGTCCTGCACTGGTAAAACTGCTGTGTTTGCTTCAGGAACACTACTAATGTTTATATAAATAAGCTGCTGTGTAGCAATGGGAGCAGCCATTCAAAGGGAAAAAGACTCAGGTTACACAGCAGATAGCAGATAAACTCTGTAGAACATAATGGTGTTATTTGTTATCTACTATTTATCCTGTGCCATATAGCCTTTTTTCAATTTCTGCCATTGCTACACAGCTGCTTGTTTATATGAACTATTGTAGTGTTTCTGAAGCAAACACACCAGTTTTACCAGTGCAGGGCAACAGTACATGATGTTTTCTTTACTTGCAAACGTTTTCATTTTTTTGGTGTTACTGTTCCTTTAACAAATGGTCTGTGTTGTGCCCTAATTAAATATATAATGTCACAGTTCTAGCACCGTTTAATTTATATGCACTGTACATAATCATCACTTTTTCTCTCTCATTTCTTTAGGTCTTGGATTTGCACTTTGTTACAGCCCTGCCATTGCAATGGTGGGTGAATACTTTGAGAAACGGAAAGCTTTAGCGTATGGGATTGCAATGTCTGGGAGTGGCATTGGCACCTTTTTTTTAGCCCCTGTGGTTCAGCTGCTCATTGAACAGTTTTCCTGGCGAGGGGCTTTACTTATCCTTGGAGGATTTGTTTCCAACCTCTGCGTTTGCGGTGCTTTGATGCGGCCAATTACCCTTAAGGAGGACTCTTTACGTTATCCACTCAAAGGAGAGCAGATGGAGAATGAGGCAAATATGAGCACTCAACTGGATTCCTCATGCTCCCCTCTGTGCCAGGACTGTTCTCATAAGAGACTTTGCTACTGCACCACAAAGGAATACAGTTTCTTACTAAAACCAAAGTTCGTCATTCTCGCAGTGTCTTTCCTTTTTCTGGCCTATGGATGTAGTCCTCCCTTTGTCTACCTTGTGCCTTATGCTCTAAGTATGGGAGTAAGCCACCAAGAGGCTGCCTTCCTGATGTCCATTCTTGGAATCATAGACATTGTTGGTAACATCACCTTTGGATGGGTCACTGATAGAAGGTAAGGTTTTAAGAGCAGTGAGGCATATAAAGCACCTTCTCTATGTGTGTCCTTATGAGTAGTGATGGGCAAATCTGACCCGTTTTGCTTCGCTGAAAATTCATGAAACGTAAGTCCTTCACGAGGAATCAGTGATAAGTCTGGAGGAGCATTCCTCCCTGTCACATCCCTACGGATAGATAGTTCTGTGGTTTGATATATTAAAGGGATACTGTCATGGGAAAAAAAAATTTTTCAAAATAAATCAGTTAATAGTGCTGCTCCAGCAGAATTCTGCACTGAAATCCATTTCTCAAAAGAGCAAACAGATTTTTTTATATTCAATTTTGAAATCTGACATGGGGCTAGACATATTGTCAATTTCCCAGCTGCCCCTGGTCATGTGACTTATGTCTGCACTTTAGGAGAGACATACTTTCTGGCAGGCTACTGTTTTCCATCTCAATGTAACTGAATGTGTCTCAGTGGGACATGGGTTTTTACTATTAAGTGCTGTTCTTAGATCTACCAGGCAGCTGTTATCTTGTGGTAGGGAGCCGTTATCTGGTTACCTTCCCATTGTTCTTTTGTTTGGCTGCTGGGGGGGGGGGAAGGGAGTGGGTGATATCACTCCAACTTGCAGTACAGCAGGAAAGAGTGATTGAAGTTTATCAGAGCACAAGTCACATGACTTGGGCATCTGGGAAATTGACAATATGTCTAGCCCCATGTTAGATTTCAAAATGCTGGAGCAGCACTATTAACTGATTAATTTTGGGGGTAATGATTGGGGGTACAGGTATGGGACCTGTTATCCAGAACAGGGGTTTCCTGATAATGGATCTTCATACCTTAAGTCTACTAAAAAAATCACTTAAACATTAAATTAGAAGAAAAGTCCTTTTTACTTGGGTGTGCCAAAAGTTCGGCACCCTTAAGTGATCACATTTACTTAACTGAAACCCCAGGACTGTGGAGAAAACTGCACCAGCCAGGAGTAATTCCAACGAACACCACGGAGCGATAGTTTTCCTGTATCTTCTTTCTTCAAATTTCCCGGGGCAGACGCTAGAAGAAAGGAGAAGAAGAAAGGTGATTGTTCTGTGGTGCTCGCTGAAATAACTCCGGGCGGTGCAGATTACTCCTGATAGGAGCACTAGGGTTTCAGGTAAGTAAATGCAATCACTTGGGGTTGTCTAACTTTTGGCACCCCAAGTATAACAGGACTTTCCTTCTCCTTTAACTAAACTAAATAGGCTGTTTTTGCCTCCAATAAGGATTCATTATACCTTAGTTTGGATCAGGTACAAGGTACTGTTTTATTACTACTGAGAAAAAGGGAATCATTTAAAAATTTCAATTATTTGGATAAAATGGAGTCTATGGGAGACAGCGTTCCTGTAATTCAAAGCTTTCTGGATAATGGGTTACCAGATAACGGATCCTATACCTGTATTATCTTCTCTGTTAAGAAAGCAGGTTGGATTTTTTGGTATGTGTGATTTGGGGTACTCGTAACAGTACTCTTTCTCCAGGAGATATATACTCAATCATATAGCCAGCTGGGGGAAATGCCCAGTCAGTATGTGAGATATCAGGCAACATCACTTTAGACAATACAGAGAATGTCAGTAGTCACACAAGAATTATTTACCTTACTTCTAATAAGATTTCCCTAGCTACGGAGATATAAATAAGCATGCCATAATTCCCCATGCGTGCACCTTTCATGTGTGTTTTCAATGACAAAATGTACGGTATTTTGAAAGATGATACAAAAAACAACACTTTGGCCTCTAGAACATAAATTATGCAACAGGATGTTTCTGCTGAACGATAATTTGGGCAACCCCTACACTGAAATAGAATCACCTTAATATAGATTATTCCCAGCACAGAGGCTAAATAGCGCCATCTACTGATCCCCTTTTGCATTGCTGCTTTTTGGGGAACTAAAATTAAAAAAAAAAATACAGTAATTCTGTTCCTGTTTACCTAATCTTTCTTGTATACAATATTTGCTTTTTTGGCAGTGGCATGGGGCTCATTTACTAATACGGAATGCAAAGGGAGTATAAAACTGTCACAGTACACAGTAGAGGGCACATTTACTTAGGGTCGAACATCGAGGGTTAATTAACCCTCGATATTCGACTGTCGAAGTTAAATCCTTCGAATATCGAAGTCGAATGATTTACCGCAATTCGTTCGTTCATTTGATCGAAGGAAAAATCGTTTGATCGAACATTTAAATCCCTCGAATCGAACGATTCAAAGGATTTTAATCCATCAATCGAAAGAAATTCCTTCGATCAAAAAAAGCTTAGAAAGCCTATGGGGACCTTCCCCATAGGCTAACATTGGGGTTCGGTAGGTTTTAGGTGGCGAAGTAGGGGGTAGAAGTTCTTTTTAAAGAGACAGTATTTCGACGATCGAATGGTCGAATAGTCAAATGATTTTTAATTCAAATTGTTCGATGCGAAGTCATAGTCGATGGTCGAATTTGCCAAAAAAATTCGAAGTTCGAAGTATTTTTTCTTCTATTCCTTCATTCGAGCTAAGTAAATGTGCCCCTAGGTGTTATTTATTTGGGTTTCAGTCATTGTTTATCTGCTTGCAACCTGATATCCACGCAAAGTGCAGAAAGGTTAAATTGGCGGTTCACCTTTAACTTATGTAGACAGTGATACTCCGAGACCATTTCAATCGGTCTTCATTTTTTATTAGCAGTATTTTTTTTAATTATTTAGCTTTTTTTCAGCAACTCTCCAGTTTGGAATATCAGAAATATAAATAATGAAACCTAATAAGTAATAAAACAAGTTTTTAGCTGCTGGGGTCATCGATCCCTATTTGAAAGCAGGAAAGGGACAGACAGACACTGCCATCAATAGCAAATACATTTACAATACATTTAAAACCACTGAATCTGTTTTATTATTGTATATAGGAAAGTTAATTTGAATTTGATTTAGCATTATGCAAAAAAGCTATTTTTTGGCGGACATTTCCTTTGATGAAATGCAATGTTAATTTTCCAATAACATTAATTTAAAAAACAGTGGTTTTAAAGTTATGTATACATTTAAAGGGGACCCGTCACCCAAAAAAAGTAGCAGACAATATTTGATTGACAGCTGAGATTTTTAAATGAGCTTACAACAGCTATGAATGCCTTAATAAAAAAAAGAAATTGGATTTAATGTTTAATATGAAAAGGACTTTTATTATACAGATTTTTGTGTCTGCATGACAGGTCCAATTTAATTGCACTTGCCAGCAGTATTTGTCTTTTTCTCTGCACTGCTGGTTCTGACTCTTGAAACAATGAAGCACAATCCAGCAGTCCTGTAGGAGAACTGCAACAAAAGAAAGGAAGAGAGGAAAAGAACCTTGTTTTTATTTTGATAGTTTTTAACAGTTCGCCACACCCGCTTGCAAACTCTTTAAGACTCAATTATTAAAATTGAGTCTTAGGGTAAGGCCACACGTGGAGATTCTGGGAGATTTTGTCGCCTGGCGACTAATCGCCTCGTCTTTTGCGCGACTATCTCCCCGAACTGCCTCAGTGGTTTTCCCCATAGGCTAGAATGAAAAGTCTCCTGCGCTAATGCACACGCAACGATGCGTTTTCTATAGTCGCCTGAAGTTGCCTCACTGAGCCTGGCGACTAATCGAATCGCATAAATTGCATATGCAAATTAGGATTTGGTTCGGTATTCGCCTGAATCTTTTGCAAAGGATTTGGGGGTTGTTCGAATCCAAAATAGTGAATTCGGTGCATCTCTAGTTTTGGCCCAAAAATCCCTTTCAGAAAAATTTGAGGGTTTAATAAATAACCTCCTTAATGCAAGTGCAATGGTCTTTACCCACAATGCCACTTCCACCCTACAATTTTAGTCTAATAGTGGGCACCCACTAAATAATACTATTATTTTCTCTTACGTTCCCCCTGTAGTTGTTATATTCATTTATTTATTCCACCACAAGGGAGATGGTAGGAGTGCAGTATCCAACAGATCAGGGTTAATTATATACAAACGCTTAGTATATAATGCATTTTATAGGCTCTACTTGATCATATTGCATCGGAATTATTGATCAATGACCAGTGTCGGACTGGCCCACCGGGATACTGCTAAACATTTCATGGCCATTCCCTATTTCTATGAGAACAAAGAGGCTAAATAGAATAATAGGTTATAGTATGAATAACTAAAGAGACTAGGAGAATAGAGGTTGAGTGAGGAGAGGAAGAATAATAGTACTGAGTGTGGGCCCCTGGTCTAAATTTTCTTGGTGGGCCACTGGTGTCCCAGCCTGACACTGTCAATGACCTAAAATATTCACCAGGACCTCCTTTATGTTTCGCAGGTTCCTAAAGAAGCATCGATACTGCTGCTACCTCATTGCCGTGGGCCTGGATGGCCTCTGCTGCCTGTTTCTTCCTTGCCTGACACGCTTCCAGTTGCTGGTGCCTTTCTCTGTCATGTTTGGATACTTTGATGGGGCCTATGTGGCTCTCATTCCTGTCATTACTGGAGACGTTGTAGGAACTTCCAATTTGTCCTCCGCCCTAGGAGTGGTGTTCTTCCTGCACGCAGTGCCGTATTTGGTGAGCCCACCCATTGCAGGTAGGTTTTCTAATGCACACTTAGTAGCCGGCTGAGCTTGGCATAAGATAAAAGATGCAAATGAATTGTTAACTGTGTAGGCAATATCACAAACAAGCTTGTCACTAAAATAAAAGCCTGGTATTAGCCACCTAAAACTGCTACAATTTCAGAAACCACAAAAAATGAGGGATGCACCAAATCCAGGATTCAGTTCGGCATTTGGCCAGGATTCTAGCTTTTTCAGCAGGATTCGGATTTGGCCGAATGCTTCTTACCGGCCGAACCAAATCTGAATCCTAATTTGCAAATATGCAAATTAGGGGTGGAGAGGGAAATTGCATGAATTTTTGTCACAAAACAAGGAAGTAATATAAAAATTTCCCCTTCCCACACCTAATTTGCATTTGCATATGCAAATTAGGGTTCGGTTCGGTATTGGGCCAAATCTTCCACAAAGGATTCGGCCGAATCCAAAATAGTGGATTCGGTGCATCCCTACTAAAAATAGAGAATTAATGTTAACTGCAAAGTAAACTGAGTATATACAATGCAAGTAGTGGGCTCTCCTACTGTAAGACCTGTATTGCTTGAAGTTTTATGGTCTATCTTGCCTCACAGTGCAGCAGCGTCTAGGGGGTGGAAAGCCTCATCCAGTACTGACCACCTCTAATTAGCAGCATTAAGCCTATTTTCTATAGACTGTTTCCCTACAGATGTGAGTCTTGTCTTCATTAGCATTAAAGTTAATAATAGAATGTTTCTATTCTCCTATCCTTGTTTCCTTGAAGTCATCCGTCAAAGGTAAACATTTTCTCATGAGATCCAGCATTGCATTGCACCTGCTTTGGTGGTTTTGTGCAGCCACTATTGGAAAGCTTAGGCTCCATTAAAGGGATACTGTCATGGGAAAAGTTTTTTTTTTCAAAATGAATCAGTTAATAGTGCTGCTCCAGCAGAATTCTGCACTGAAATCCATTTCTCAAAAGAGCAAACAGATTTTTTTTATATTCAATTTTGAAATCTGACATGGGTCTAGACATATTGTCAATTTCCCAACTGCCCCAAGTCATGTGACCTGTGCTCTGATCAACTTCAATCACTCTTTACTGCTGTATGCAAGTTGGAGTGATATCACCCCCCTCCCTCCCCCCAGATAGCAGCTCCCTAAAGCTGGCCATAAATGCAGACTTTCCCATCTCCCGACCCGCCACTAACCATTCAGATCAAAGTCTTACCAGTCAGATTAGTAAAAGAACAGATCAGCAATGTTCTGCCCCTGACAGCAATCATGCAATATCTATGTCTGACAAAGCTAGTGACAGTCTCCCACTGAAAATCGTACGATCGGCAATACACACAGAGATATTATCGGCAGCCGACAGAAATTTTCTAACCTGTCCGATCGACCAAATGTCGGGACTCTCCATACATGTTCCGAACATTGTATGAATCCTTTATTCGTGCGATCAGATATTTGCGTCTATGGCCAGCATAACACAAGATAACAGCTGCCTAGTAGATCTAAGAACAGCACTCAATAATAAAAACCCATGTCTCACTGAGACACATTCAGTTACATTGAGAAGGAAAAACAGCAGCCTGCCAGAAAGCATTTCTCTCCTAAAGTGCAGGCACAAGTCACATGACTGAGGGCAGCTGGGAAATTGACAATATGTCTAGCCCCATGTCAGATTTCAAAATTGAATATAAAAAAATCTGTTTGCTCTTTTGAGAAATGGATTTCAGTGCAGAATTCTGCTGGAGTAGCACTATTAACTGGTGCGCTTTGAAAAAAAAAACATGTTTTCCGATGACAGGATCCCTTTAACTTATCCATTCATTTGCGGTGGAAGACATCTAAAGGCCACCAAAGGGGAACGAATAACAACACACACACACAATACATGTTTAAAGGGATACTGCCATAATAGTAGTGTGAGTATAATAGTGTGAGAATCCTAGTTATATGCACAAACAGAATTTCTCTGTCTCTTTAATTTTGTATACATCAATTATCTTCAGACCAGCACTCCCTTTAAAAACTTGATTATTTATTAATGCATAGTATCAAATGATATATATAGACACACATACACTCACTCGGAGTTCCATGACCCTGTATAAAAACCTCGTATTTTTATATGGTCAAGAGACTCCTCTGTAACTTATAATATCCTTATGATTTACAAAAGGGGTACTTTATTCACTATATATGTGTATATATATATATATATATATGTGTATATATATATATATATATATATATATATATATATATATCCACTAACATATATATTTAAAGAGAGAGAAAGACAGAGAAGGTATGTTTGTGCATATAACTAGGATTCTCACACTCATGTATCTGTTTAAGGGAAAATACATAATATACAGGTATGGTACCTGTTATCCAGACTGCTTGAAACCTGGGGTTTTCCGGATAAAGGGATAATTTAAATAAACACAATAGGATTGTTTTGCCTCCAATATGGATTAATTATATCTTAGTTAATATATCTTAGTTAATAAGTAAATGAAATCATTTTTAAAAATGTGAATTATTTCATGATAATGTTCCATTCAGAGCTTTCTGGGTAACAGGATAATGGACCCTATACCTGTACTGTAGAAACAAAGGATGTTTTCCAGGAGTTTTTTCCAAGAGCTACAATGAATTCTTCAAGCACCATATTTGGAAAATATTACTTAATGTCAAGCTGATATAAGATATTTTTTTCCTTGTTCAGGTTGGCTGGTGGACACGACCGGTGACTACACAGCAGCATTCCTCCTTAGTGGATTCTCCATGATATTCTGCGCTGTTCTCTTGGGTCTGGCTAAAATGATAAGAAGGATAAAGAAGAAACCACAGGCTGTAGCTGTGGCCACTTCTGATATAAAGCAAGAAATCTGGACTAATGGAGATGTGTCCTGTCTCAACACAATAAACCAAAAAGAGGTGTAGGTAATGAATTGTGCCAAGAACAAACAAAATATGCCGTTGTTAAGCATCTTTCTCATGCAATCACAAACCAGCAGGAATCTACCGTGGGTACCGTTTATAACTGGGAAAAGACAATATTAATCAAGGAAGGTTTCATACAATTGCACAAAGTGGGCATTGCGGAGGAATTGCCAAAATGGATTAAGCTTGAGTTGCACACCGACTGCACAGAGACTGCTCGTTATAATGCAATGGATGGACATGAGTAAAGGCTTTTGTAATGATAATCTCAACCAAGGAGAATACCTTGTGCCTTACTAGTATAACTAGTACCCAGAAGCAGCTGTGCAGCTTCATATCTAGGACATTTTTTCTTAAATATCAAGCTAAATGCACATTATTGCGAGGAGAAGACACTGTGTGTGATCGGTTAATCGAGTCTTCCTGATACCGGACTGGAACGCATTGCCATTTACTTGAATGGATTTGGGGTGGGTCAGTGGATGTCAATCAGAAAAACCATTAAATTGATAACAATGAAGCTACACAATGTATGGTCCTTTTATTTCTCATCCTAATACTTCTTTGTTTTGTAGCTTCCCATCAAGTCACCAGTGAAAGGCACCACAGGGGCCTGGACTGCCACAGAACCATGTAAGGGGTGGAGTTTACTGCAAATGGGTGTCATTTGGGCACATTGGGTGTGGCTTAGGCAGTTAGGGTTGTGACCAGGCAAGTGTATGGGGCTCCACAAGTCCATATGGCAACCCTTCTTAGCACTAGCCTCCATGGGGTCTTCTTTTGCCTAGAATATATATTAAAATTCTCTCTTTCAAAATCACCAGATCTTTACTGCTAACGGGCTGTGGTTGCCTTGGGCTTGTACAGAAGCTCAAAACGTCATGTACAACATTTCTAGCTACTTCTTTAATTAGATTTTAGTTCTCCTTTAACCAACAGGTAATTTATATCATAATAAGGGACTTATTTAAGAATTTTACCAAGTTGGCATATACACATACACATCAGTAAATTACCTTTTTACATCTTTTACCTTTAGTCACCATTTGGGAATGTTGTGTGTGTTACTCTCTGATCATGTGACAGGAAAGGATGCAGGTTCTATCTGTAACAGGAAGAAGAGTCTGTCCATTCACTGACTGATGTGTGCCCATGGTTGTGGTGTGAGCACAGTGCCCAATATGAGCCAGAGGGCAGACTTTATTGCTTAAAACTGCAAGTTTTTTTAGTTGGAATTATCCATTTGCACATACTACTATTTAAATATTTTGTTTTTGAAAAAGCTTTATTTATATGAAACAGTGTTATAAATATGGAATCTTATTTGTGATATAATTATATAGAGCCCTGCACTGTTCAGTGGTATAGATTCAAAGATATCCATGCCTATCCCATCTTAGGCTGGGTCCCCTACCTAGATATCCCACTCAGAAAATGTCCAACCCTTTTGTTCATGCAATGGGATCCAGGAACAGGTTACGGTTCAGTAGGGTTGCGACCCGGACAGTATTTTACCAGCCTAGCCGGTAAAACACCTGCCGGGGCCGGTATAACAGATTTACCGGTAATTTGTATTACCCTTAAAAAAAGCCCTTGGCCCGCCCTCAATTCGCTCTGAACTTACCTTTTTTTTCAGCATTCTTGCCATTGCGTGTGTTGCTCCGTCCCCTTTTGCTGCACAATATGTGGTTCCTCCCACTTTTGCATCACAGAACACCCCCTATTGTTCCCTCCCTCCCACCGGGCAGTAACATTTTTCACAAAAGGTGTCAAACCTACGGTTCAGTCAGAGAGGAATAGGATCCGTTATACGGAAACCTGTTATCCAGAAAGATCTGAATTATGGAAAGGCCATCTACCATAGTCTCCATTTTATCCAAATAATCCACATTTTTAAAAATGATTTTCTTTTTCTCTAATAAAATAACTGTACCTTGTTCTTGATCCAAACTAAGATATTATGAATCCTTATTGGAATCAAAACCAGCCTATTAGGTTTATTTAATGTTTACATTATTTTCTAGTAGACTTAAGTTATAAAGATCCGGAATGATGCATTATCCGAAAATCCCCAGGTCCCAAGGATTCTGGATTCTGAACTTTAAGCACCGGTTGATAAGGTTCTTTATTGAGCTGACAAGAGATAGGCTCCCGAGGTTACAACAAGATATTTATACAGTCTTGAGTTACACAACGTAGTTAACAATCACATCATAGTAAAGTTTTGGTGGTCATTATACAATATGGATTAATTAATTGGTGGAATAGTGATTTCCCAGGAGCCGCTCTCCCTCCACAAACATCATCTACTAGGTAAGGTAATTTCCCAGTACAGTGTGATATATCATATAACATTCCAGAACTAACTATGAAGTGAGTTAACATAACTATAACAAGATATATTTACCTTAAGTAAACAGAAAATAATGGGGTTTTTACTGATTTATTTTACTTATTACTGAGCAGATAAGGGAGTGCATTATAATATTTATAGAACTGCTGGGAGAGTGCATTATGATATATAAGTGTTGGGGATGTCATTGAGGCAGAATGTTGTTTTACGGCCTCTTCAGAAATGACTGGATATATTGTATACAGTATTAAACCCAAATAAGGATCACTGGAGACAGGATTTGGTTCAGGAATTGGTCCAATCAGCCTAACCCTAATTTTTTGAAGAATTCAGATTCAGCCAAACCATTAACTGCTTAGCGGAATCGAATCCAAACTCTTAAAGACGTGACTTTACAGCTCTGTACAAATATATGTAGTGAATAATGTACCCCTTAGTGCAGGGATCCCCAACCTTTTTCACCCATGAGCCACATTCAAATGTAAGAAGGGCTGGGGAGCAACATAAGCATGAAAATAGTTCCTGAGAATGCCAACAAAGGGCTGTGATTGACTACAGATGAAGCCACTTGGATTTGTGAGTTAAATGCGTCATGACTCAGGGGTAATTGAAGAAACTGTGTTATCTTAAGTCATCTTAACTCATTTAATGCATTTAACCTTTTCATTAGCATACCAAAGCTCCATTGTTCACAATGGTGAATGCTTTAATTAGATGGGATGTTGTGACGCAGTTTTCTGTGTTAAATGAGATAAATGGGATATCTGTGTTTAGTTATTCTGTGTCAAACAGACAAACCAAAGTGGCTGCATCTGTATTTTGAAGCCCCTATGTGGACCGGCAGCCTACAGAAAGCTCTATTTGGCAAAACTGTTTTTTATGCAACCAAAACTTGCCTCCAAGCCAGCAACTTAAAATTAAGCACCTGCTTTGAGGCCACTGGAAGCAACATCCAATGGGTTGGTGAGCAATATGTTGCAACTGGTTTGGAATCACTGCCCTAATGTAAAATATAAGGATATTATAAGTCACCAAGGAGTCCCACAACCGTATAATATCTTCATATTTTACATCCAGGGGTGCGTTATTTATTATAATACACAACTTCAAGTGAGTCATGTGACTGAAATGACATCATTAAGCACTGATTCTAACTGCTGACATCACTAATCACCATTTATAAGGATATAATTTACAGGATATTCATGTCTTTTTTTATATGAGAGCGGAGAGCAGGCAGAGGAGTGAGAAGCAGTCGGCAGTGTGGGTGCTGTGTGGGGCAATTGGACAGATGGACAAATAGTACAGTAGTACAGTCATAGCCACACATACTATTTGGCCCAACTCTGCATGTTATTTATGTTTATTTATATGTAAACTGCGCAAATGTTGAGCTAACTGCTAATATGTAAAGTACAGATCAAAACTAAATGAGTTCATGGTTATATGTCCATGTAGCAATGCAGGTATCTTCAAATAATCTTCTTCACATCATCTTCAGATCAAAGAGAGCACTCAGATATTCATCATTGGATGGATCATTGCTTAAAGCTTTTTCATACCATTTCATTGCATTTGATTTATCCTGGTTTTCCTTACTGATGAACCCCAGCAAAGCAAGCCCTGAAGCATCCCTGGGGTTTCTCGCTAATCTCTTTCTGGCTATGCTTCTCAGAGACATCTCACACTCTTCCCTGTGTTTATTCCGAACAGGAATCCGCAGCCCTTCCTTGTACTGTTCTACAGCTTCGTCTTCAGATTTCTTCCATTTTTCCAGAAATTCCCCATAATGTAAATGGGCTTGTTGTTTCTCGCATTCAGGAGTGGTTGTTAGCTCTGTGGCCTTTTTATAGGTTTCTTCTGCTTTTTTATGTTGATTTGATCTGACGTACATATCTGCTAAATCAAAATGTGCATGTAGAAATGACTTTTTCTCTTCTACCACCATTTCAAAGTGAAATATGGCCTTTTCCGTTAGATCCTTTATGTTTTGCATATCTGGACTTCTGTCATTACCTCTTCTGTTCTTTTGCATAAGCATTTGTCTGTAGCACAGTCCCAGCTGATGATGGAGAAAACCAGAAGTAGGAGTTATGCTTACAGCCTTCTTCAGGACTCCAATAGCTTCCTCAAACATCCCTGCTCGTCTGTAAAATTTGGCAACATAGCGAAGCAAATATGGAAGTTCTGGTGTTAATTCTAGGGCATCCTTAATATACTTCATTGCCTCTTCTTGTCTCTTTAACTGCTGTAGTTTCAAAGCCAAAAGTGCCTTAATTACAGAGTCCTTTGGATTCAGCTTAACTGCCCGTTGCAATACTTGGAGTGACAAACTTTTGAAATCGGAACCGTCTCTACCTCGGAATTCCTCCAACCGACAAACTACAGTTGCCAGTCCACTATTCCATTCAGGATCATCTGGATTTGCTTTAAGAGCCTCTTCAAAACAGCCTTTTGCTTTCTCATAGTATTGGCTACAAAATTTCAGCAGAGCCCATCCTTGTTCTCCATTGGTCTCAGATTGCACAAGATCTTCGAGCCCTTTTGATTGTGTATAAATGGCATTTATCTTGTCAATGAAGAGCTTGGACCTTTCAGTGTCATTAAGATAGTAATAGACCCACGCATAGTTGGAGAAGGTCAGCAGATATTTTATGTCGGTCTCCAATACTTTAGATTCCTGAAGAATAGCCTCTGCTTTTTGGAGATTAACAATAGCCTCTTTATAATCTTTATTCAAGTGGTTTACATAGGCCAGCAGGTTATATACCCTCACTTTAAGATCCTTGTTTAAATATTTCAGTTGAATATTAAGTCTTTCTTCCACTTCTTTAATATCAGCATACTTTTCCTGTAGCCCCCATGTAAAGTGGCACTTCAGCTCTTCCAATTGAGATTTCAATGTAGCCTGTGACTCACTGTAAATACAATATAAAGCACACAGTAAGTATTTGAGATACTCATTAAACATAAATGGGGCAAGAAAACACAAACAAAGGGCATCTCTGTGTTTAGAAGCACTGCATTCAGGAGGGGTGGGAGGTTGGCAGAACATGGCTGCCCCCTAGCACACCCCTAACTTGCACATTATTTAGCATGCAAACCATGATTGGATGGGGATGCAAGACCCTGTTCTTGCCACATGCTTATGGCATGCAGCTATAAGGACGGGGCCACCTTGTTAGAGCAACTAGAACAGATAAATTCCCAGTTTGAAAAACTTTATTTGGCCTCTTAAAGTTACCAGGGGAGGCTTTCTACAACCCCTAGTAACCTGCCACACACAGGCTTTTACTTTACTGGCTAGGGTTGCCACCTTTTGCAGCTTGGGAGTCTGGGCAGGGGATGGGCCCAATGACAATGGGAGGTGGGTGATGTCTCAGGGGTGGGTCGCTGCCTTCATGGGGTGGTTGCTGCATGGTGATCTGTGATTGGCTGCTGTGCCATTTAATTAAAAGTCCTGCTGGATTTCCAAATTAGGAATTCCAAAATATGTGCTCTCGGGTGAAAACCAGACAGTGGCAACCCTAGGTGTTGTCTTAAAGTAATAGTAACATCAAAAAATAAAATTAACAGCTTAAGTAAAGGAGTAGGTTGCACATTATGTTTTGGCCTTCTGTACTAGCCCAAGGTAACCACGGCCCTTTAGCAGTAAAGATCTGTGCCTCCAAAGATGCCCCAGTAGCTCCCCATCTTCTTTTCTGCTGATTCACTGCACATGATCTGTGCTGCTGTCAATTACTGAGCTTAGGGACCTACTCACAATATACAGTACTCTACTGACGAGAGGTCAGCACAGAAAACAGTGCAACTAGCATCCGAATTTAATAATCAGCCCTTTAGCATCAGCTTAAATTATACACAACCCTCATTTTCTGCTTGATAATTTGCAACGACCCCTAAGCTTAGCTTCTCAACAGCTGCTCAGAGCCCACTGACACTTTCCAAGATGGTGACCCCCTGTGATGAGTTTGAAGTCCTGGATCATTGCTGCTATTGACAAGCTGAAACTTTTGGCTAGTGTAATAAGTTCATTACATAAAATATTGCATTTTTAGCTGTTTATTTTTAGGGTATAGTTCTCCTTTAAAGTAATGAAAATATAATACAGTGTTGCTACTTTTGTCTATATAAATAAGCTGCTGTGTAGCAATGGGGGCAGCCATTCAAAGGAGAAAAGGCACAGGGTAAACAGCGGATAATCTCTGTAGAACATAATGGTGTTATCTGTTAACACCATAAGAACACCAAAATCAACTGTATGTGTTCACCATCATATTAATATTTCTATTTATCAGTAGCTGCTGTTGTCTTTTAAAATAAAGTGGACAAACTTGGGAAGCATAATACATACACATCGGCTCATTGTGTGTCAGTGGATACGAATACAAAACTGAGAGGATGAGATTTACAACATACATGTGCCCCATACAGCTCCTGTGCTCTGATCCTTCCACTGGTTGTATGCTTCACAGAGCACTTGACACACGTAATTCTCTCGCAAGGGTTCACTGTGTTTACTATGGTAAAAGCCTGTTCTTATTTGCAGTTATGTGTGTATGTACATCTAAAGCTGGCCACAGACGCAAAGATCCGACCGTACGATTTTTGAATGAACGATTGGACTTTCCCATCTCCCGACCTGCCACTAACCATTCAGATCAGAGTCTTACCATTCCGACCAAATAAAGTAGTAAAAGAACAGATCAGCCGATGTTCTGCCCCTGACAGCAATCGTACGATAGACAAAGCTAGTGACAGTCTCCCACTGAAAATCGTTTGATTGGCAATACAGGTATAGGATCCCTTATCTGGAAACCCGATATCCAGAAAGCTCCGAATTACGGAATGGCTGTCTCCCATAGACTCATTTTTCTCTGTAATAATAAAACAGTAGCTTGTACTTGATCCCAACTAAGATATAATTAATCCTTATTGGAAGCAAAACCAGCCTATTGGGTTCATTTAATGTTTAAATTAATTTCTAGTAGACTTAAGGCATGAAGACCCAAATTACGGAAAGATCCATTATCCGGAAAACCCCAGGTCCCGAGCATTCTGGATAACAGGTCCCATACCTGTACACGCAGAGAGATTATCGGCAGCCGACAGAAATTTTCTAACCTGTCCGATAGACCAAATGACCGATCTCCGCCAGATAAAAAATGTCGGGACTCTTCACACATGTGCCGAAAATCATACGAATCCTTGATTCGTACGATGAGATCTTTGCGTCCATGGCCAGCTTAAGCCTATTATTGGCTCTTACTGAAACTACATATCATATTGTATATTGGCGCCGTTTCCTACTGAACGCTTACCAAGCAATACATATTGCTGAGCAGATACACTGATCGTTACATGCACAATTGTTAACTTAAAAAAATAACATCAATTGGATATAAATCCATAAATAAAATATCAAACCATGAAAGCAACTGTAATTATAAACGACTTTCCAATATACATTGATTACAATTTCTCAGTCACCGTAAAGTTGCTTGTAAAAACAAGCATCGATCTGTCTATTGCTATTCTCTGCACTGCAGAATCAATTCCCCAGCACATATCTGTGAGTCATATTCTTTTCAAGCCCTGTTAGTCCAAACCCACATTACAACAAAGAGCCTGGAAATACTGTCGATGGTAAAACACTTGAATTGTGTACTCGTTTGAATTCATTCTTGAATTGAATGTGTGACTGTGTCTATTGTATGCAATAGCGTAGATTTAGCTAAGAGAGGGATATTTATCTCTCATCAGTCATTGTTGAACTACAACGAAGGACTGTAGGGTCAAAATGTATCATCTAAGAATCATTTGGCTTTTGCAACTGCCTCAGCTCATGGGACAAAATGTTCCCTAGGATAAATCGAATGAGTTTGATTTACAGTTATTCTGCTTGCTGTGTCCCATTGGAAAGAATAAAGTCACATTTGATGTTTGGGACCTGGGATTTACTTGATAAGGGGGTTTTCCATTATTTGGATCTCCATTTAATTCTGCTAAAAAATGTAAACATGAAATAAGAATATTTTGCCACCAATATGGATTTGTGCAGCTTAGTTCCCATCAAGTACAAGGTACTGTTGTATTATGTGCTTAAAGGGACAGCATAAAAATGAACACTAAATAGGGCAAAGAGGGAAACTGATGCTACTTTGGTCCCTGCAAGGCAGATAATTAGATTCCCAGTGCTCAGATAATTTGACTTCAGTTTGAAAATAATCCCTGGGAAATCCTAAATAACTGTAATTCATATCACTCAGAAAGCTTCACCTAAAAAGAGTTAAAACAGCGTAACTATGACTATATTTACCTCATTGTTTGTCTTGTGTTGCTTGTAAAGAAACCAGTTTGCTTGTGCTTCTGAGTCTCTTGCAATGAATAGTGACTGACAGCTGCTGATGCTGCTGTTGTTTCTATAGAGGAGATTCTAGCATAGTGGCTCAGGGAGGGAACAAGACAGAATCGAAACTAAATCAGCAGACACCAGCAGCTGCAATTCAAGTAAAAGGAAACCAAAGGAAAAGCTGAGAATACAGGGACATCGATTCGTTCTTATATGCTGAGCCTATACAGGTATGGGATCTGTTATCCTGAAACCCCTTATGCAGAATGCTCTAAATTACAGAAAGGGCATCTCTAGTGATGGGCGAATTTGGGGTGTTTCGCTTTGCCGAAAAATTTGCAAATTTCCAGCGAAATTCGTGAGAAATGGTGAAAATGCGTCGGTGTCTGAAAAAACGGAGGGCGGCAAATTTTCATGGCAGTTTCGCAAATTTATTAGCTGGCGGCGAATCGCGTAAATTCACCGGGAATATGCGCCTGGCGAATAAATTCGCCCCTTAACTTGTCATCTCTCCATTATATCCAAATAATCCAATTTTTTTTAAATGATTTCCTTTTTCTCTGTAATAATAAAACAGTACCTTGTACTTGATCCAAACTAATATATCCAAATCATGGAAATATCTGCTATCCGGAAAACCCAAGCATTCTGGATAACAGATCCCAACAGTTGCTTCAAATGATTGGCGGTGTAAGGGCAAATCTGAGGATCTATTTTCTAATTGCATTAAAGGAGAAGGAAACCCTTTCGGCGCAAAACCCCTCCCCCTGTAGCCCCCCCTCCTCCCCAGCCTACCCCCCCCAGGGCAAATGCCCCTAACAAGTCACCCCTCCATGCAGGTCCTCTCTTGCCGAGTTCACGGGCGCCATCTTCTTTCTATCGCTCTTCTTCCTGTATTTGGTGGCGCATGCACAGTAGGAGGCATTTGCTTGGATCTACTGTGTATGCGCCTCAATTTCACAAAGTTTCCGATTTCTTTTTTTGGAAACTTCATGACTTTCGGCGCATGTGCAGTAGATCCAACCGGCAAATGCCTCCTACTGCGCATGCGCCACCAAATACAGGAAGAAGAGCGATCGGCAAGAGAGGACCTGCATGGAGGGGTGACTAACAAGTTAGGGCCATTTGCCCGGGGAGGATGTAAGTCGGGGGGGAGGAGGGAGTGGGGCCTACGGGGGGAGGGGTTTTGCTCCGAAAGGGTTTCCTTCTCCTTTAAAGAGACAGATATCATTATCATCCATCACAGATTGGGAGACCTGTGTGAGTTAACACAGGCTAGAAATCATCACTATCTCTATGACTGGAGACTGGCACTAGTGTGGACACAGAAGGGTTAAATAATCTCCAACACTGGCAAACAGTGGAGGATGTCAGCACTGCCTTTGGCACAAACCTTTGGCATTTAACCAATGCAACAAGTTTGTATATTCAAATTAAGGAGGCTCTTGAAAATCAGCAAAGCTTCTATTGCAAAAAATAAGTAGGAAATGAATACGCTACCCACCAAGCTCATACCTCCCAACATTTGAAAAATTTAAAAAAATGTTGACCATGCCCATTTGTGGTCACACTCCCTAAATGTCACCCTCATTTGACCAAATGTGGCAGGTTATGGAAAGTTTGGACACATTTCTGGGGGTTTTAGGGCAATGTTCCATGTGTTATTACAGTTTTGCTAATGGAGGTGAATTGACCTTTTTAAGTTGCAAGTCTCATTTCTCCCAAGAGACCTGCTCATCTGAAATAGTTACAACTGTATTCTAGGCTATTTGCCAAAAGGCTCTTATCTAATTTAGTTTCAGAGACTTATGTATCTTTTTTTGACTGTTCAGTGCAGGAGACCAAAGAGAAATCCAGGACTGTAGGCTGAGCTGTCAAAATTGGGACTGTCCTGTAAAAATTGGGACAGTTGGGAGATATGTAACTGTACTGTGCTGTGTCTGTGCTGACTTCTCAGCTTGTTCCAGTGCTCGCGTCTCTGCCTTGTCCTGAGCCCTCAGGAATGGGTCTTCTGTTTCGTCCTGCGTCCCATGGAAATAGGGTATCTGTCTGGTCCTGCATCCCTTTGAGAGGGGCTTCTGCCTGGCCCTGCATCCCATGGACTGGCCATGTGTCCCATCAATGGCGTAAAAAGGAGACCATGGGCCTGGGTGCAAAAACTGCACCTGCCCTCCCCCAGTCTCACAAGTCTTCCCCTGACTCACCTTGAATTTTTTTGTAGTGTGTGCAATGTCTCTGGCAGACCCTATCCGGTCACACTGCTGCTCCCCTGTAGTTACTCCCCTGAGCTTTTCTGATTGAAGGTCAGCTCCTCAGCCAGATTGAGTACATATCACACAGCTTGTCAGTGGCTCCTCTGGGAAGAGGGTTGCCATTTGCTGTGCTGAATGTGCAGGACTGATGGTACACCAATACTGCCACTAATTAGGGTGTGTTAGCAATGCCTTTGGCATGACGATTTGGCGTTTGTGCCCTATACCAATGACTGGCTTACAGGGTCCGACTGGGAAGAAAAATAGTGGGCCCTGACGGGACAAACCTGTTCCCTGAGAGAAGTAGCTACTGCAGGTTCTGACCTCCCTCCTTGGCCCTCTGCTCTCCTGCAAGAAATAGAAAGGTAGGTGTGCTAAAGGGGGTTGCGGCCAGGACAAGGGGCAGGGGGGGCTTTGTGGCAGGGGCGAGGGTCCCCGAGGCAGCAGCCCTGGTGGGCTTCGGGCCCCCCAGTCCGACGTTGCTGGCTTATCATAGATTCTTGTTTCCCTGTTCCTGAACACCATTCATACTGGATTTGTGTTGCTTGAATTTGGCCTGTTTTCCTGTTCTTGTATTGTGTACTCTGCCAGCCCTCACTTGTGCCTGCATTTGAAAATGGTTTCTAATTTATCCTTTTGGCACCTTGCCTTGGACTTTGCCTTTATTGCCTGTTATTAACCAGCAGTTCCTGTCTTACTCAAACTGCCTGTTCTGTATAGATTCATTACCTCTACAGTTACCTACCTTGCCTGTCTAGTTCATCTTGCTAGTTTTGACTGCACAAAATAAAGAACAAAGGGGATATGTAATAAAATTTGCAAAGTGCAAAACTTTGCAAATAAAAATGTGCATGTCCCAATGTAATATTCTTAGTTTGGCCTTTGTTGCATTGCGAATATTAATTGCGTGTTGTGAACCTTTAACACCTGCTCTGGAGTTTCGTTAAATATTTTGTCACAAAAAACTGTTTGTGATTGCAAATTCGTATTAGATACACTGCACACTGTTGCAAACTATAAAATTCACAATCGATATCATGCATCGATGTCACTGCACTTGCACACATGGGATTTCTACCTGCAAATGATCAGAAATCGTGGAAAATTGGCAGAAATTGTGGGGAATGCTTAAGAGTGACGGGGGGGGGGGGTTAAACAGCTCTGCCTACTAAGTCTAAGGTTGCAAGTTGTTAGTGTATGAAATATGATGAGTTTCCATGTTATCATATGCAGGGCCACAATCCACACAAGCTGAACCCAAAATGTAACAGACGGGGGATAGAAGGCCCGGGAAGACCGGAAGAGGCTGGAGGGATAGGGCCATGACCGGATGAGGAAGAGAAACCCAGAAGTGCAGCGCAAGGGATTGTGGGGGCTGTAGTTTTATGGAGGTGGCGGGTAAACAGAGAAGGCAAAAGGCAGAAGCGGGAAAGGAGTTAGAGCCATTTTAAAAGAACTAACTGAGGAGCAGGTACAATGATCAGGAGCGGAGGAACAGAATGGCAGCGCAGGCAGTGATGGAAGGCATTTGGGCGGCCCTCACCGGGCAGGACGCAGAGCGGTTCAGGAAGGAGCAGCTGTCGGGTGGCGGAGGCGACGCAGGGAGAGCACCGTCGGGTGAAACGGCAGTGAGGAGACCCACTGGAGCGTTTGAGCCCTGAATCTCCTAACGTCAGGAGAAGTCGGCGGAGCCCGTCAGCAGGGAGACAGTGCAGCCCAGAGGTGGGGAGACAACAGGCACAGCATTCGCAACCCCCACGGCCCAAGGATGGCCAGGAACAGGTATGGGGGAAAAGGCTGGGGGGACCCTCTTGGAAGGTCTGAAAAGTTTCCTAGCCAGTTGGGAGGACAAGCGAGGGGAGCAAGAAGGGAAAGGAAGAGTCTGGGAAGGGAACCGAGGTGAGGCCAGGTCTGCTACGGTATTACGCAAAGTAGGGACAGTAGGGCAACCGGTGGCCTGCGGAGCGACGGCCACAGCAGAGGTCCCGGGAACAAGCACGGGGAGGCAAATGGAGGGTCTGAGACCGCCAGGGAGTAGGAAAAGGAGGCCATCATGTGAGGAGTGGCGGAGTCCGCAAGGCAGAACGCTTATGTGTCTTTCGCAGGCCCATTGGGGGTGCATTTAAAGAATGAAAGTAGAGAGAAAATATGGAAAGGGGAGTTTGTGGAAATATTTTCCCTGCTCCCCTTAGAGGAGGTAGTGGAGGTAAAAGAGGACCAGAAAAAGGAAGGGAAGAAAAAGGAGGAAGAAAGGGCCAAAAGAAAATTCCTAAAACTTTTGGTAATTGGCTCAGAGCCTTTTGCATACTAGCAGTGGTCATCGGAGAAAAGCAGCCAGAAAAGTGTTCAGCTCTATTCTGCTATCTAAACTGGATATGGGAGGTTTACGCATATATTTGGGTTTGGCATGGTGGCGCTACGATGAGCAATTCAGGCAGCGTTTAGCGGCAAACCCAGGGATGAGATGGGACCATCTAGATATGACACTGTGGATGAAGCTGTTAGAGCAGAAGGTTTTCGCCTTTCTACAGGCCCACCGGCGGGGAACAGTCAGGATCATCATTGGCGGGCCACAAACTGGGTTTCTGCTGGCTGTATAACGAGGGGCAGTGCAAATGGGGCAGCTTGTGCAAATTTAAGCATGAATGCTCCGGATGCGGTGCCAACCACCCCTACAACAGATGTTTTAAGAAAGAAAAAGGGGGGTCAAAGGGATCAAACAGATGCTGCAAAAGGGGAGGATGCCAGTGCTGCTAAGCACGATGCTTCCTTGGTTAGGGTCATACGGTAGGCGGAAAGACGCAGAATTTTTAAAGGAAGGTTTCCTGAAGGGGTTTAGGATCCCCTTCAAGCCACGGGAGGGAGGGGAGGTACATGCCAGTTTGAAATCAGTAAAACATAATCTCGTGGTAGTCCGTCAAAAGCTGGCCACAGAGGTGGAACTCGGGCGGATGGCTGGCCCCTTTTTGGAACCACCTTTACCCAGCTTGAGAATTTGGGGTCGTCCCCAAGAAGGAACCGGGAAAGTTCCGGCTGATACATAACCTATCGTTTCCAAAAGGCAGATCAGTGACAATGACATCAGCCCGGAACTTTGCTCGTTTATGCTGGAAATGCTGAGCAGAAGTGGCGGGGGATTTCGGGGTCCCGCTGGCCCTGGACAAGACGGTTGGCCCAACAACTCGGCTGAGTTTTTGGGGCTTGGAAATAGATTCGGAGGCAGGATTGACGCGGCTAGCAGAGGACAAATTAATGGATTTGTCTCAGGTAGTTGACCAGCTCAGGGGGCGGCAGAAAGCTACGTTGAAAGAGTTACAATCACTCTTGGGTAAACTCAACTTTGCCTGTCGGGTGATTTCAATGGGGAGAATATTTTGCCGTCGGCTCGGGTTGGCCATGTCAGGGGTGAAGGAACAACATCAACACATCAGGGTTCCCAAGGAGGTCAAAGGGGACTTGGAAGTATGGTCACGGTTTTTGCGAGATTTTAATGGCAAGGTATTTTTACAAGGAATGGAAGTTTCAGGCGAGGATATACAGCTGTTCACAGATGCCTGGGGTGGAGGAGGCTTCGGAACCTATCTAGGTGGGAGATGGTGCGCAGATCGATGGGCGGAAGACTGGGTGCAGGCAGGGACAGTGAAGAATTTGTGTTTTCTGGAACTGTTTTCTATACTGGTGGCGGTCTACTTGTGGGGTTGAGTTCTGGCAAACAGATTTTCCGCTCTGACAATTTGGGGGTGGTGCAAGCAATCAATCGGCAGTCTGCTACCTCCCCGGAGGTGGTGAGATTATTGAGAGCCTTGGTGCTACGCTGTCTGCAGATCAATTTGGGTTTCAGGGCAGTACATGTCCAAGGAAATTGAATGTCATTACTGACGCACTGTCCCGCTTCCCGTGGGAGCGTTTTTGGCAGGTGGCACCGGGAGCGGATCGGGTCGGGACCCCCATGCTCGCTGGTCTGTGGCAACTTGGGACAAGAGACTTGGTGGGCTGGTGAGGACATCGTTGTCAGAGGCCATATGGGTGGCTTACCAAAGAGTTTGGGAGGAGTGGGACCGCTTAGCGGACTGGTCAGGTGGGAAGCTTTCACCGAAGGACAGAAGAGAGGCATTGCTCTGGTGGGTTTTTTGGAAAGTGCAAATGGGTAAGTCAGTGGTGAGTTTCGAGAGGGGATTGGTGGCCCTTGCGTTTCTGTTCAAATTGCGGGGGTTGGGAGGGTTATACCAAAGTTTTCGAGGGGAGACAGGTACTGAAAGGGGTAAAAAAAAAGGGGACGAGGGTGCAGGATGCCAGGAGGCCGGTATCGGTGGAAATTTTGGGTGGTATACAGGAAAGGGTAGAGGGAATCGGTAAGTCTCCATATGAGATCCATATGAGATACGTTTGTTCCAAGCAGCCTTTACACTGGCCTTTTTCGGGGCTTTCAGAATAGGTGAACTGGTGAGCCCAAGGAGGTCTAAGCTGGGGGGGGGTGGCCATTGGGGATATATCCGTGGAGGAGCATGGTGTACGGATTTGGCTAAGCCGGCTCAAAATGGACAAGTGGGCCAAGGGCATACAAATTGTGCTGGGGGAGTTGGACAAGGGGGACAATTTGCCCACAGGGATGCCTTCAGGGTTACTTGAAGTTGCGCCCAGAGAGGGATGGGCCATTGCTGATGCATGAGGACGGTGTACCGTTTCCAGGTATCAGTTTCTAACAGTTTTCAGGCAGGCCCTAGTGAAGTTGGGCAAGGTTCCGGAAGAATATGGGACACACTCATTCCGCATTGGGCCGGCTACGGAGGTGGCCAGGGCCGGCCTGGGGGAGGAGACAATAAAAAAAATAGGACTTTGGGGGTCCAGGCGGTTTAGGAGCTACATACACCCTGCTTTGGTTTAAAAAGGGAAAATGGGAGTACAAGTTGTATACGGAGGATTGGGGAGCTGTTTATGCCATGTTATATTGGTTGTTGGTCTGTTGTTTGTTTCTTTAAAAGGTCACAAGAAAGTGGTATGGCTGTTGGGGCACTCGTACATCCGCAGGGCCGCGGAGAGAGCCGCAGTTCGGAGAGGAGTAATTCAACTGGGCTTTCCGGAAGACTAAGTGAACATCAGGTGGTTTGGATTTGGTGGGTTGTTGTGGCCCTGAGTGATGGACAAGGTATTTAGCTTGTCAGCAGCAGAGGGACATCCTGACGTCTTGGTGCTTCATGCTGGGGGGAATGACATGTCTCAAAGAGACTTAGTGAGGGCAATGAAGCAAGATGTGGATAAGCTTAGGTCATTTTTTCAAGGGGTGGTGATAGTCTGGTCAGAGATGGTAGGTCGATTTGTTTGGAGGTGGGCACGGGACCGAGAGGCAATGGAGTGAAGTATACAGAAGCTAAACAAGCTGCTCAGTGCTTTCATAAGGCACTCTGGAGGAATAGTGGTACGGTATAAGGCTTTGGAATCCCGTATGCCGGGTTACTATTGTAGAGACGGGGTGCATTTGTCATTGGTGGGAGCAGACATTTTCAACCTTGGTCTAGCGGATGGTATTGGAAGGGCCCTGCGCATGCGGGGGGGGGGCGCGCCAGGATGAGGCTTCAGAAGATTGCAGAAGATTGGTAGGTCTGAGGCTAGGGGGTGTGGTCATTGGCCACGGTTAAGAGGGGAAGGTCAAAACAAGGGGCCAAACTTCAGGATGTGGATATGTCCAGTAGCAAGGGGATCTCCATAGGAGCAGCCTTCAGCGGCTAGCAGTGGGGATCCCGCTGGACATTGGTTATAATGTTAACGTTTGAAATGTTAAATATATGTGATTATTAACTTGTGTGTAAATAAAAGTGGCTGGGGCCTTTTCAATCCATTAAAGAAGTGTCCAGTTGTTCATCTACTAGTAAAGGGGAGGTGTCTTTGGGAAGAGGGTCCAAGACTTGACGATACCCTGGTCAAGTGGGAGGAAGCTAAGATCACAGCCCTTTTTGCTTCAATAAAGGCTTTTTTGATCCTGGCATGGTACTGTCTATCAATAGAAACTACCGGTGGGAGTGGCCATCGTGAGACATGCCTATTGGAATGTTTCCATTTGGTATGGTACTATAAAGCCAACACAGCAGTTAATCTTGGTGTGTTCTGGGCTCCCCTTTATCTACATGAACTATATTGAGTGACATGGCAATATGTCAACGCCAGGAAGTTGCACCACTAGAAAGTAAAGCAACTTGTATACACAGGGTGTGCTCCCAATTCTAAAATGTTGTTGCATAGTGAGACGCATCTAATTAAAGAAAGATTCTTGAATGAATTGATGCTTCTTACAATGTACATACAGTGCCTTGGTTGAGCCTCCTTTAATGAACAGTGTGAGGGAACATGGACCTAAAGGAGCCCTACAATTAAGCTGCCTAAAGCAACTTATACCCAGGTTTATTCCATTACTGAAGCAGTGCATCAGAAGTACCTCCATTCATGCAAACAAATTCAGAGAGAATGACTTGTATTGCATTGTGGTCATGATTTACTGAAGTAAACACTGAGAAAATTCACAGAAAAATCCTTTTTATGCGCTTAGTCTATTTGTGTGGACCTTTCTCAACACTCCCTGTTACCATTCTCTTCTCTACTCCCTTATCAGACATACAAGGGCACATTGCGGTTACCTGATATGAATGTATGTGGTAGGGTTGTCACCTGTCTGGATTTGACCCGGACAGCTCGGTTTTTAGTAGTACTGCCCGGGTCAAGACAGTCTGCCTGGCTTTCCAAAAAATGAAAATTAGGCAGGATCTCTCCTGATTGACATGGAAAATAGCCAATCACTGATCACCATGTCATAACCCCGCTGTGTGCCGTACACACCCCGCCCACAACATCACTGACATCTGTGACATCATGGCCCTGCCCCCTGCCAGATCTTGAGCCGCACAAAGGTGGCAACATTAGTATGTCCCTAATATATCAACAGCCTGTAGATTTTTGCGTTGTTTAAAAATGACTGTCTTGTCGGAAATGTTTGTATACATCATTTATTAAACACAAATGAAGAATTTCACAGAAATTGAATGACAGATTTCAACAATTCTGCTTCTCGCTCAGTTTACAAATATCATCTTCATTAGGACAATTTAATAAATAAACACTGCACCAACACAGTGTATCTGATCAAACAAATGTAAACAGGTTCATACGTGTATATAATTCTTTTTTTAAAACATAATTGTAATATTAATCTATATTGGAGTGCTGCTATGTCTGTGTAATATCTCTATGTGCAAATATATTACTGACATTCTACCCTCTCTGTAGAAGTGGGAGGACAGGTCACTTTAATTATATAACAATGTACAGGACTGTTATTGGAGGCTGGACTGCCTATTTACCATAACCACCTTTATTATCCCCAGATATTAAACAAATTAATCTAGCAATTAACAATAATACAGGTTATAAGAGCCCTCTCAGGGGTCTGTCCAAATCTCTGTGCATTCTGGCACTTTGCAAAATAATTCTGATCATGTAAGCATTACTTTCTCACTTAGAAACCCAATATCCAGGAAGTTTAAAATTATGGGAAGGCTGTCTCCCATAAAATCCAGCACATAATTCAAATTCTTAAAAATGATTTCCCTTTTCTCTGTAATAATAAAACAGTACCTTGTACCTGATCCCAACTAAGCTGCATGAATCCACATTAATATCAAAGGAATCCTGTTGGGTTTATTTCATTTTTAAATGTTATTTAGTAGACTTGTGGCATGGTGATCTAAATTACAGAAAAAAACCTCATTTGGAAATTCTTGGGTCCCAAGAATTCTGGATAAGGGGTTCGATACATGTAATTACATTTCCTAGTCTAGTATAAGTAATCAAGAAAGCAAATGGCTCCTATAAAGTACTATAAAGGACATAAGTGAATTATTTGAGTCATAATGTTATCTGTAAAACTGCAGAATTTAGAACAGTATGTGTAACAATGGCAGTGATTTTAAATTATTTTCTTCACTTTAACTTCAGATCAAAGAGAACGCTCAGTATTCTTCATTGGATGGACCATAGTCCTGGTTTGCCTTACTGATAAACAGAAGCAAAGCAAGCCCTGAAACATCACTGGGGTTTCTCTTTAACTTCTGATTGGCTATCCTTCTCAGAGACGTCTCACACTGTTGTCTGTATTCATTCTTTTGAATCCGCAGCCCTTCCTTGTACTGATCTACAGCTTCATCTTCAGATTTCTTGCAGTTTTCCAGAAATGTTCCATACTCTAAGTGGGCTTGTTGTTTCTCATATTCAGTAATGGTTGTTAGCTCTGTGGCCTTTTTATAGGTTTCTTCTGCTTTTTTAGATTGATTTGATCTGACGTACATATCTGCTAAATCAAAATGCGCATGTAGAAATGACTTTTTCACTTCTAGCACCATTTCAAAGTGAAATAATGCCTTTTCCATTAGATCTTTTATTTTTTGTGTGTCTTGACCACTTCTATCACCCCTTCCTGTTCTGTTCCTTTGTTTAAACATTTGTCTGTAGCACAGTCCCAGCTGATGATGGAGAAAACCAGAGGTAGGAGTTATGCTTACAGCCTTCTTCAGGACTGCAATAGCTTCCTCAAACAACCCTGCTCGTCTGTAAAATTTGGCAACATAGCGAAGCACATAGGGAAGATCCGGTGTCAGTTCTAGGGCATCCTTAATATACTTCATTGCCTCTTCTTGTTTCTTTAACTCCTGCAGTTTCAAAGCAAAAAGTGCCTTAATCACAGATTCCTTTGGATTCAGCTTAACTGCCCTTTCCAGTAGCTGGAATGAAAAACTTTTGAAAGATGGCCAGTTTCTGCCTCGGAATTCCTCCAGCCGATAAACTACAGTTGCCAGTCCAGTATTCCATTCAGGATCATCCGGATTCGCTTTCAGAGCCTCTTCAAAACAGTCTTTTGCTTTTTCATAGTATTGGCCACAGAAGTTCACCAGAGCCCATCCTTGTTCTCCGTAGGTCTCAGATTGCACAAGATCTTCAAGCCCTTTTGATTGCATATAAATAGTATTTATCTTTTCAACATAGAGCTTGGAGCTTTCACTATCATTAAGATAGTAATAGATCCACGCATAGTTGGAGAAGGTCATCAGATATTTCATGTCAGTCTCCAATACTTTAGAATCCCAAAGAATAGCCTCTGCTTTTTGGAGATTCACAATAGCCTCTGTATTATCATTTTTCAAATGGTTTACATAGGCCAGCATGTTATATACCCTCCCTTTAGAATCAACGTTCAAATATTCCAGTTGATTGTTAAGTCTTTCTTCCAGTTCTTCAATATCAGCATCCTTTTCCTGTAGCCCCCATGTAAAGTGGCACTTCAGCTCTTCCAAGCGAGATTTCAGTGTAGCCTGTGACTCACTGTAAATACAATATAAAGCACACAGTTGGTATTTGCGATATTTTAGTATATTTATTGAAAAAGGCCCTCTCTCTGGCGGGTAGCACATGGGGTCCCCTGCAGAATTAGAGCTCACCACATCAAACCTTCCAATGAGAATTGGGGGATTTTAGACCAAACCCAAATTACCCTCAGGGTTGCTTTAAGGTTCTGGTGGGCTCAGGTGTAAAAATATAATTGGGCCACCACAACCCCCTCTCCCAAACAAATCTGTGGCAGTACTATCCTCCCACTACTAAAGACATACTAAAAAAGGATATTAAATTGAACAGTTATTTCTACCGTTAAACTATTTGCTTTTTAAAGTGACACAAACATGTTTTTAGTAAAAGCTTACAACATGTCGGTATCATTTAATAAAGTATTTTGTTCATGTGTTTTTTTAAAGGAGAAGGAAAGGCATTTCATTTGGGGTGCCAAAAGTTAGGCACCCCAATGTGATTGTATATACTTACCTCACACCCGATAGGAGCTCCAGCCTGGGGTGTGAGGTAAGTATGTACAATCACTTGAGGATGCCTAACTTGTCGCACCCTCTAATAAATACAACCTTTCCTTCTCCTTTAAGGCTCAGAATATGTTAATATGTTAATGGGACTCTGTCATGATTTTTATGGTATATTTTACAATTATACTGCTTACATTGCAAGTTAATCATTCTACCATAACATTTTAGTGCCTGATCTTGTGCTTTCAGAAATAAACAGCAGTGTCAGACTGGCCCACAGGGATACCAGGAAAACTCCCGGTGGGCCCAGGTGTCAGTGGGCCTCTTGCTTCTAACCATTTGGCCTATTTCATGATCATTCCCTGTTTCTTTATGAGGCTTAATAATGGAAGAATAGAGTATAGTATGTAGAGATAAAAGACTAGGAGAAAAAAAGGTTGAATGAGGAGAGGAGGAATAATAGTTTGTAAAGTGGGTCTACAGCCTGAGGGTTTCTGGTGGGCCCCTTGCATCCCAGTCCGACACTGATAGACAGCACTTTACAATGGAACTGTCTTCAGATAAGCTTTTGTTTCTACTACTCTGTGTAAGAGACATGGGTTAGCTGGACTTGGATTTATACTATTGAGTGCTGTTCTCATATCTACCACTAGATGGGAGCATTTTTATCAATGCAGGTGCCAGGGAGCTGTTATCTGATTACCTTCCCATTGTTCTGTTGATAAGCCGCAGGGGGGGAGGTTATGGGCAGTGATATCACTCCAACCTGCAGTGCAGCTGTAATGAGTTTATAAAGTTTATCAGAGCACAAGTCATATGGCTGAGGGCACCTGGGAAACCAAGAACATGGCTAGCACAAAGTCAAATTCCAAAATAAAAAAATAAAAAATTGTTTGCTCTTTTGAAAAATGCAATGCAGGATTTTGTAAAAATGTATGTTTTCTTGTGACAGAAAATAAGCCAGATGGCTTCATTATAATTTTCCAATAAAAAGTAAAAAATAAATAATAAAGAAGTGAGTGTATGGTAGATTGGGAAGTTAGAGGCTATAGAAGAGTTGAGTTCTCTTAAAGATAAATAATAGAGAAGGTTTCTCCTTGAATTGAATGTGGCCCATCACAGGGAGTTCCCATGTTAGAAACATTCGACTTACATACAACTCACACTTACAAACTGAGGCTATTTATTATATTATTTATTAATTTATTAGCATTTACCTGTAATAAACCACCTGACCCAGCCCCCCCTCTGGCGTATGTTGTCTACTGCGAAGCACAGAAAAGTAAAAATAAATACTTTGTTAAGACAAACATCTGTCTAACTTGCTTTTAATAGGTAAATGTACCTGTTCCAACTTACGTACACTTTCCACCATGGCTACACAGTAGCTTGTTTATATGAACTATAGTAGTGTTTCTGAAGCAAACACACCAGCTACAAGTGCAGGGCAACACTATATGATATTTTCATTACTTTAAAACACTATCATTTTTGGTGTTACTGTTCCTTTTAGAACAAACCTACAGACCCTACAGATCTCGTACATAACCTGTTCCTGTATGTGGAATACTGCAGAGTTACCGTATATACTCGAGTATAAGCCGAGTTTTTCAGCCCCCAAAATATGCTGAAAAACTCTACCTCGGCTTATACTCGGGTCAAGGGCAAAAACGGTCGCCGACGTCTAAGAATAGTCGCCGGCGCCTAAGAATAGTCGCCGGCGTCCAAGAATAGTCTCCAAGAATATTCACTGGCGTCCAAGAATGGTCGCCGGCATCCAAAAACTAGACGTTGGCACCTCCAATGGGAGCAGAAACCCTCAATTTTTTGATTGAAACTTACCAGAAGCTGCTGCATTTCTCACCTTCAGCTTATACTCGAGTCAATAAGCTTTCCCAGTTTTTGGAGGTAAAATTAGGTACCTCGGCTTATACTCGGGACGGCTTATACTCGAGTATATACGGTAACTAACTATCCTTGAATCTGATGTATGCGTGAAGGCACACAGAGAAGAGGCTTGCCCGAAAATGCCCGCCACAGTATGTTTTTGCCAGAAATCTTTGTACAGATATAGGATCTGTTATCCAGAATGCTCTTGACCTAGGATTTTCTGGATAATGGATCTTTCCATAATTTGGATCTTCATACCATAAGTCTCTAGAAAATCACATTAACATTAAATAAACCCAATAAGCTGGTTTTGCTTCCAATAAGGATTAATTATTTCTTTGTTTGGATCAAGTACAAGCTACTGTTTTATTATTACAGGGGAAAAGGGAAATAATTTTTAAAATCTGAATTATTTGGATAAAATTAAGTCTATTGGAGACAGCTTTTCCCTAATTCTGAGCTTTCTGGATAACGGATCCCATACCTAGTAGTAACATTCGACTGCAAAATACTGGATCCCACAATTTGCACATAAATTCACAATTCTAGGTTCACATTAATGTTCATTTTGGTAAATTCCATGCCAATTGTGGTGTCACTTCTGGTGTGTCATCTATAATAGTATAATTTTACCCTTAGCACTGGTGCTTGCGTTTGTAAATGAGCCTTTATAAAACAAATACATATTCAGTTTGCTATTTCTAAAATAACCATTTCTATTATAGCCCTAATAAAAAAGACAGAGCATTACATGGTAAATGACATTTATGAACATACCCTGATTGCTAATAAAGCAGTAGAACCTGCATAACTATAACTATATTTACCTCATAGTTCGTGTTATTTCTGTTTGTAGAGAAGCTGTTCTGCTTGTATTACTGGATCTCTTGCAAGTGACTGCTGCTACCGATCCATCCTTATAAAGAGGAGATCCTATGATGTAGTTCTGGGAGGGAAGAAGGCAGAAATGAAACTTCTTCATGTGAAGGGAAACCCAAAACCAAAACTGAATTCAAAAACCTGACAATGCAGGTACATAGATTATTTATAAACATGGTTGTGTATATGTACCCCTGTCACCAATGCAGGTGTAGCACCCCACACTTATTTACAAAGTTTGTTGCTGTTAGGGCAAATTGAAGCATTATTTTTAATGGGATATTAGTCCAACAGAAATTTGGACTAAAACTAGGGAGCCTCATCATAATGACCATCGTCTTTTTTGCATAGTTGTACACAGTGGCGGATTGCATACCTCCCAAGTGTCCCATTTTCACTGGAAAATTGGGAGGTATGTAATTATTATTAATATTACATTTCTCTTTGATCTCCTGCACTGACACCAGCAAAAGATACAAAGTTTCTGAGACTTAAAGAGATAAGGAGGATTTTGGCAGAGAGCCCAGAGATAAGCAGGTCTCTTGGATGAACCGAGGCTTGTAGCTTAAAGGGCAATTTCACCTTCATTAGCAAAACTATCTATACACTTCTCTGTCTCTTCCCTACTTTTCTTCCAGCAATCTTATATTTCCTTTTATCCTTATTATGCTTTAAACCATTGGTGTCCACAGAAAATTTTCCGGGGGGGGGGGGGGTGGCAAGGAGGCAAAGGAATCGCACAAATTACTTTAACAATATTTTTGTTTCAGAATCTACAAAGCTTTTCTATAATATTATTAGTAGTACAAATTGCATACATAAATCATTCTATTACTGACACTACCATCAATTGGATTATTCCAATTTGGCCCAGTATGTGGGTGGCCTAATCAAGCTTAGATATGTTCATTTAGTGACTTCTCCAAGCGAACTGATATTGCAGTGTATGGCCAGTTTAACTGTATTTAGTTGTGAATTCACAGGATTTGCATAAGAGACCAAACAACACACAGTATACAAGGTTATTTTGAGTTCTTTTATAAATGCCTATAAATTAAAGAGTATTTTACAGCCTAGTAAAGGTCAAGGGTGTCTGCTCTCTGGATTTACATTTTGACTTTTTGCTCTTTCACAAAACTAGTCAGCATTATACCTACACACACATTATTCTGCACTAATGCAACCAACTTTATTAGCCAAATCAGTACCATGTAGCAAAGCGAGTCAGTCCATCAGATAAAAAAGCCAGTGTGCTAGTCTGTGCATAACCAAAGTCCTTACATTTCAGAGAAATAAAAATGTTCTTGTGGACTGAGAGTCAACAAACTGATTATTAATCAACTGACGTGGAAATTTCTTATATTTCGCCATATGGCCGCCACCGATGCGGGAAAAGCGTCTTTACGACCGACCTTTGCACAGTCGCCCGATCTTTCCGATTCCCATCCGATTTGTGTTCATCAGGCATGACTGCAGCATGTCGGGTGTGGCGCCGGTTGGGATTGAGGAATACGGACCACTGAACAAAGGTGTACTTTTACAAGATCAGTACAAGCCATGCTAAGATCACTGTGTCTGTGTATATGTATATTACCGGGGGAAGTGCCTTTTGTCCTGGTGTCTTTTGTTTGCCTAGGCCAGTCTACCTTTCCCCCCCCCTCTTCTATGGACATGTGTCTGTGTGCTGGTTCCACCAATTGATTCATAGCATAACATGCTCATTGATTGGATATATTGTAAGACCACCTTTTGTCTTGGTGTATAATAAACCACTGGCCATTGTAGAAGCAGGCAGAATACTGGACCCCAGCTAAGAACGACTGCTGTGACGTTATTTCCGGGGGATTGCGCAACATCACCACACAATACATCAAGGTTTTCAGATCGATTGTCCATTAAGGCAAAAGATCATTTAATTAGGTTACAACACAACTTTTTAAAATAACAACAGCAGGAAGACGTGTACAACAAATGTCCTTTTCTTGGTCTGCCAACAATCTACTTTCTAAGTGGTTGCCAAAGGGGTTGACATAATGACAAGAGTGTAGAATTTTATGTTTAAACATTGTTAGCAAGGGGAAAGCTTCATTATTATGGTGTTGTGGTTTAGAAGGCAAAGGGTTAAAAGATAAAAGTCACCCAAATTGAAGGCATGATAGTATAGTACATACATTGTGGGGAGGAATAGGCAAAGGTGGGCTTAAAGCAGAAACATAGAGGTAGAAGAAGGACAGGAGCGAAAGGGGCTGAGGTTAAAATATATAGATATATTAATATTATAAATCTAATAATATAGATATTTATAGCTATACAAATATTTAGATACAGTATATTAATATTATACATCTAATATTATAGATATTTATAGTTCTACAAATATATAGATATATTAATAACCCCATTTTTATGTCCCTGGATTTAACGTTTTCCCACCTTTCACATAGTTTTTTTTTGTGATCCCACTAATTTTAATGTATGTCTAAGGATTGGGTTCTACATTTGCATTTCCCGCATTTTACGTTGTTTTATTAATACCTCTCCTTACTTTTAGCTAGATCGTGTCGTGCAGAGAACGGGGCTGGCGCAGTGACGGGAGACAATGCTGGGTTGGTGGCGCTGTGCGTCCTGAGCAGAGGAGGACAAGCGAGAGGACCAATACAGGCCAATACAGGAGAAGGAGGACATAGGGTCAGTGGAGGATAGAGGGTCAGTGATCCTGGGAAAGGCAGTGAGGGTTGTGTAAGTGACGATTGATTGCAGACGCCATCATGCGTGTGTGCCAGGGCTAGGTCAGCGCTTAGCTAAAGTGCATAGTGCGGAGAACTAGGCCGTGCAGTGAGGTTACGGGTGTTAGTGGTGCTGTGTGTCCAGAGCAGAGGAGGACAAGTGTGCAGAACGGGATCCCAGGCAGAGTGGAGGCCAATCCAGGAGGAGTACATCAGGTCAGTGGAGGATAGCGGGTCAGTGTCTGGGAAATTAAAGGAAAACTATACCCGCAAAACGAATACTTGAGCAACAGAAAGTTTATATCATATTAAGTGGCAAATTAAAGAATCTTACCAAACTGGTATTTATAGTTAAGTAAATATTGTCCTTTTACATCTCTTGCCTTGAACCACCGTTTCATGATCATGGTCTGTGCGCTGCCTTAGAGATCACCTGAGCAGAAATACTACAACTACAGGAAGAAGTGTTGAAGCAAAAGACGGAACTCAGTCTGTTAATTGGCTCATGTGACCTAACAAGTATGGTTTGTTGGTTTGTTTATGTGCACAGTGAATCGTATGATCCCAGAGGTCGGCCCTTATTTTTTAAAATGGCAATTTTCTTTTTATGATTACCCAATGGCACATACTACTGGAAAAGTATATTATGGTTTATTTACATGAAGCAGGGTTTTACATATAAGCTGTTTAATGCAATATCTTTTTAAAGAGACCTTCATTGCTTGGGTGGTATAGTTTTCCTTTAAAGCAGTAAGGGATGTGTAAGCGAAGGCCTGGGAGAGGGTTGAAAAACTGTCCTGAACAGGACGAGCAAGGAGTCATGATAAGTTTCAAGCTAGAGACCATCCCTCATCCGCTAAACTACAACTACAACAATGTCTTTGGAGTCAGCCTTAGGCAGAAAGACCTTGTCTTATTGTGTCACAGAGGTTGGTCATTGGCTCTTCCACATCTTAACATCCTGTTCAGATCCCACATATAAAGTTGTGTTTCAGTGTGTATGCTCTTGGGTGTAGGGGTGGCAGGGTGGTGACCATCATTTTTTTGAAGTCTGTGTTATGGGGTGCCTCTGCACAGTACTGTATGTGCAATGTATGCTCTTGGGGTGGACTGCTAATGGGGTGTCTCAGTGTTATGCTGCATTGTGGTGTAAGTGCTTAACACTCTTGGCATGGAGGTGTTATAGTGAACCACTGTGTCAGTGTCATGCAGCATTTGTGGTGTCAGTTCTGTTTGATGTTTGCTTTTAGGGAGGAGGTGATGTGACAGTAGTGGATTACACTGATTTCTCTGTTTGTTGCCTTTTCCATTACATCATCTGGAAAGTCGGCCACATACTAAGGAAGAAGACTTGTACTGCACAGTATTCTGACATAAAGGAAGACCTAAGTTCAGAACAACAGAAGTATGTACTGTATAACCATGTGAATAAACTGCAATCATTCTTACTGTCTCCTTTCTTGCCTCCTAGAGCAAATCAGAGATCACTTGACCACCTATGAAAATTTACCAGTCTGTCCACAAAAGCAGCTGCCATATCGTAACAGGAATTGTCATCATAAAAGGGTAGTTTTGGAAAGTGCAGCACTGTATGTTGTAAAATGTGAGTGCAATGGGTTTTCATGTATTTGGTTGTGTGATGCTATGTTAATGTGTGTGTGTATGATGTGTACTGTACATATTGTGTATGTTTATGTAGTGAAAAATGAAAACCCCTTGTAATTGGCAAGTCAATGAACCATCAATGTTTCTGGATGACAACAAAATTATTTAAAGAACAGATGCATGTGTTGGATAACAGAACGAGGCTTCAAAAACGCAAAAAGATACTCTTGTTTCTTGATAGGTGCCCTGCTCACTCAACTGCCTTACATCTTCGCAATATCAAATTGGTATTCTTCCCTGCTAACTGTACTAGTCAGCTACAATCACTAGATTTAGGCATAATCCATGCTTTTAAATCCTACTACAGAAAAAGTCTTGTGAAGAGGGCCTTGAGTGATCTTGAGAGTGGCCAAGATCCCAAACAACTGAAAATAAATGTGCTTGATGCTTTCACTATACTGCACAAGCATGGAATCAGATTAAAGGAGAAGTCAACCTGTACGGGGAAAAAGATCGGAAGCTTCATGACTTTCAGGCGCATGTGCAGTTGGAGGCATTTGCTGGTATGCAGCTACTGCGCAGTTTTTGCTCTTTTTTCGGAAACTTTCGGCGCAAAGCAGGAAGAAGAGCGATCGGGAGAAGATGGTGCCCGTGAACTCCACAGCAGAGGACCTGTGCCAAGGGGTGAGTAACAAGTTAGGGGCATTTGCCCAGGGGGGCAGGTAGGCCCTGGGGGAGGAGGGAGGGGGGCCTACACAGGGGAGGGGGGAGGGTTTTTTCCCCGTACATGTTGACTTCTCCTTTAAGCAATCTTAACTGCTTCCAGAAAGCTGGCTTTCATGGTGAAACTGAAGAGGTGGATGAAGACAACCTGGAAGAAGAGAATGATGAACTGAATGATGCTTGGGAGCAACTGCAAACATGAGCAACATTCAGCAACTTTGTGGCAGTTGACAACGATGTTCCATCTTTTGATGTCCGTCAGACTGATGAAATCCTGGATGATCACATTAATGAAACAGATCAAGATGATGAAGATGAGACCTCTGAGCCAGTAGAAGACGAGGAAATCCATATTCCCACAAGTTCTGAAGCACTGTCAGCAATTGTTACACTCAGAAATTACCTCTCCGCTGTAGAAATGAATGAATCTGTTTTTGTACAAGTTGTACAAGGTGCAAAAACAAATTGAGCAGTTTAGCAGGCAAAAAATTACAAAGCAGTTCAAAATATCAGATTTTTTTGACAGGTACATGAGATGTACAGTGTATGTACAGTTAACAAGCTGTAAAAGTACTGTACCAGGTTATACCAATTTGAAATTGCAAAGATGTAACTGTGCACAATGTTAAATACAGTAAATGTACAGTTCAGCACAACAGGATGTAATATTGTATTGTGGAGACACTGTACAGTATTTTATGCACAAGGAAAATGAATTCTCATATAAATGAAAGTTGTAAATGTGTAGAGCTGAAGTACAGTACTTTGCAATAAAGTATTGTACTACTACATTATACAGGTACTGTATGTTACAACTTTTAGCAAATATGCATTTAATGCAAAATATTTTATGATACTGTATGTGTATAAAGTTGTTTCAGTACTTACTCAGTAAAGTAACTGCTTTGCAAATTAAAAATTATTCCTGTACTTATTTCCTTTAAATACTTGACATTTATGTGTCCTTAGCCCTATTAGAGCCGATTCCTGTAAGTATCGCTCCACTTTGTGGCCAATATATATAAATTTATTTGTAATTTACCTTTCCTTCTCCTTTAATGGAAACCTTAAAATCCTGGGGGAAAAGTGCCCCCCTGTCCCTATTTGCGGACGCCCATGCTTTTAACCTCTCCATTTTATTTGAATGCAGAAGTGGGGAGTGGCAGAAAATACTCCGTTATTACAATAAAAAATTTCCAGGATTCAAAACTCTATGTCACAGAAATAAAGACATGTAGGGGCTGATTCACTAAATTCGAGTGAAGGATTTGAAGTAAAAAAACTTCGAATTTCGAAGGTTTTTTTTGGGCTACTTCAACCATCGAATGGGCTACTTCGACCTTCGACTGCGACTACGACTTCGAATCGAAGGATTCAAACCAAAAATCGTTCGATAGTCGAAGTACTGTCTCTTTAAAAAAAACTTCGACCCCCTAGTTCGGCAGATAAACGCTACCGAAGTCAATGTTAGCCTATGGGGAAGGTCCCCATAGGCTTGCCTAAGTTTTTTTGATCGAAGGATATTCCTTCGATCGTTGGATTAAAATCCTTCGAATCGTTCGATTCGAAGGATTTAATCGTTCGATCGAAGGAATAATCCTTCGATCGTTCGATCGAATTTTCTGCGCTAAATCCTTCGACTTCGATATTCGAAGTCGAAGGATTTCAATTCCTAGTCGAATATCGAGGGTTAATTAACCCTCGATATTCGACCCATAGTGAATCAGCCCCCTAGTGATATCATACCTGTGCTTCCATTCCCAATTCCAGGACTGGTTTTGACCCATTGGTCCAGACTCAAATCAAAAAGTCTGGAATTGAGACACATTTTTCCCAACAAATTAAATCTGGCTCATTGAGCAAAATTGCCTCAGACATATCTCCACCTTGCAATTATACTGGAAAATACAGCATTCCATTCGAAATTAAACTTTGCACAGTGCACTTGCTTAAAGGCGACTAATGCAAAAAGTTCTAATTGAAATATAATCAATTAAAAATGCTGCACTGTTTAGGAAATCAGGTTTATTTTCCCCATTCCCTTTTTTTAGCATATATTTCTTTTCATTCTCTATTGATGCAGGAGTCGGGTGTGAAGAGAAACTAGATTATTTCAAAAGTGGGTCAGAACTAACTTTATTCAGTATAATGAAGTGTATATTACATTTTCATTTTCACAACAGTTCCCCTTTAAGTAGATGACTGTGTAAACTTAATTAAATTAACTTAAACCTAACACAGTATAATGATAGAGATGCTGGGGTTAATTTATAAAAACTGGGCAAATCTGCACCTGGGCAATAACCCAAAGCAATCAGTGACTGGCATTTTAAAGGCAGCTGCAAATTAAACAATGGAAGCAAACATTTCATTGGTTGCCATGGGTTACTGCCCAGGTGAATATTTGCCCAGTGTTTATAAATGAGCCCTGCTGTATTTTATATACTAACTTTCTGTACGAGCCAAGAGGTTCAGCAGACCTATAAAAATAATAATTCATGTCTTCAAAGCTGTCCATAGGTGTTTGCCATCTTTAGATTTTGTAGATTATAGTATATATTATATATTATATGGCTTCTGTGTTGCCATGCAACGCAATTGAAATGAATTAATCACTAATCAGTCTTGTTTATGGTGGCACAGTTGCAAGGTCATTAATTCGAAATAGGATGCCTCTGAGATTCAGATGTTGCAGGACTAATCAGTGAGTAAAACTACTAAGGCTAGGGCCACACTAGGCGATATTTAGGTTTAGTTGATGATAGGTCCTGGTTATGCTTTGGCATGTTTTTCTGGCCATGTGTCCTGAACTGTGCCTGCCATGACTTGTGGCCATGACACTAGGCGATAGCGCCGCGATTTGACTCGCGGCGACTTTTCGCCGCGACTTTTAATCCGCAATCGCTGGGGAAACTTTTGCGCTGGCGTCTATGGGGGATCGCGAAAAATCGCCAGCGTAAAAACGCATTGCCTCGCTAGGCGATTTCGAGCGACAATAGAAAAAAGATCGCCGCGTGTGTTTTTACGCCGCGATTCCCCATAGACGCCAGCGCAAAAGTTTCCCCAGCGATTGCGGATTAAAAGTCGCGGCGAAAAGTCGCCGTGAGTCAAATCGCGGCGCTATCGCCTAATGTGGCCCTAGCCTAAGTAACCAATTAGCTACTTGTCTAAATGACATTTTTCCAGCAATTGACTTACTGCTGTACTTTGTAGGCTGCATGGCTTGAGACATAGAATACACTGAAACCTATTTCCCCCTGTTTAAGTTGGCTATGATGATTTCCTATTGAAAATTAAACCTGCATGGACATACAATGCTCTCAAAAACCAAGTGGAAAAAGACAAACATAAAAAATTCACAAAGAGGTGAATCCCACTCAGCCAATGCACAGGTGGGAAGTGCAACTAGAAAGATCCAAGTGCCATCTTATCATTATGGGCCATCAACACATCTGTTATTATAAGGTACTATTCCAAGAGCACATCACTTTTTGGCCAGACATTTTGGCCAGAGTCTGCCTATAAGCAAAGGAGCCATGTATATCTATCAGTAGGGCCCTCCATTCTCAACTGCCACCAAGCTCCCTCAACTTCCATTTTATCACAAATGTGACTTTCTAGTCATAATCTTTATTTAGGTTTAGTTGATGATAGGTCCTGGTTATGCAGCCTTTGGCATGTTTTTCTGGCCATGTGTCCTGAACTGTGCCTGCCATGACTTGTGGCTGGTCTTAGAGTTACTGTTTGTACTTTGTTACATGAATTTTGCCTTTATTGCCTGTTACACAAAATGTATTCAAACAGCAAGTGAAAGACAGTTAAAGAAATGAGAAACTACTTAATAAGGGGTCCAGTGTCTGCTGGGACACCGGGGGCCCACCAAAAAACCTTAGACCAGGGGCCACTCTCAGTACTATTATTCTTCTTTTCCTCACTCAACCTCTATTCTCCTAGTCTGTTTTCTTTACATACTATAATCCATTATTCCATCTATTTAGCCTCTTTTTCTCATAGAAATAGGGAATAACCATGAAATAGGCCAAATGTTTAGCAGCATGAGGGCCCACTCACACCTGGGCCCACCAGGATTTTCCTGGTGTCCCAGTGGGCCAGTCCGACACTGAAGGGGTCTCACTGTTGGAGTTAACATTAAAAGGACACATGTTCATCAATTACAAAACACACATATTGACAATCTCCATTATAACCAGCAGTGTAGTGAGATACAATTTAATAAATGTATACATATAATCCCCATGTGTTATAGTATCTGGGTACTGAGTAGGGAATCAAAATGATCCCTACTTACATCCTTATGATGTTTTTATGCAATGATATCAGGTGACAATCCAACAATAATATAAAAAGATGTCTAAATCACAATACAAGATAATATGGAAATGAAAATAGCCCACTTTAATGAAGTGTTTAGGTGAAATGCAGTAGCCAGTGGTGGTGAGGTGGTAGCGTGAATTGTGCTGTGCTTGGTTTTCAGGATTACGGTAAATTAAATAATAAATTAAAATGTTACCAAAAGTTTTGTAATTGATGAACATGTGTCCTTGTGTTAACACCAACAGTGAGACCCCTTCAGTGTCGGACTGGCCCACTGGGACACCAGGAAAATCCTGGTGGGCCCAGGTGTGAGTGGGCCCTCATGCTGCTAAACATTTGGCCGGAAATTAAAAGCAATTAAAATTTTGATTTGTAGTGGAATGCCACATATATTTTGTGTTTTTTGGGAGAATACAATTATTTTAGTTGCAAATAACAGTTATATCTCACACTCTTTAATAAGGTCAGTTAGCATGTGGGATGGGCCAGTCGAGGTCAGTTTTTTTACTCGATTGTTACTTTTTCTGCTAGTCTTGAAATCTACTTTTCAGATAATGTTTATTACAGTAAGATTCGTTACAATAACCAACAAAGGTGGCTGGTGGTATAACCGTGTAAAGTTAGCAACAGCTGAACGCAGACTCACCCAGGTTTCCTTTGTTGATTGTCCCAGAGGGACTACATAGAGTTTGGCTTGCTAAAAACCACGCAGAGCTCCTCAGGCTGCAAAAATTCAAAACTAATAAATTAAATGGCACACCGTCTCATAAAATAAAAACAAATGTTTATTAAGTCATTAAAAAAAGCCAGGTGGCTGGTGTGTAACAGATTCCTAAAGTGTTTCGGGAAAACCCCTTAATCATAGGTTAAACGAGATGGCAGCGAGATGTTCTTTTTATACAATGAGCATCAACACCATCTATTGTCCAAAAGGTAAAATACATGCAAAATAGTAAAACATTGAAAACCAAGTAAATGAGTGACAGAGACCCCCAACAAAATAACCTGTATGTATAGTAAATAATTATATAATAAACTTCAATAGTTGGTAGATCAGACGTAATCAAAGTCATTTTTTTGATACTTCGACCATCGAATAGGATACTATGACTTCGACTTCAATTCGAAGTAAAAATAGCTTGAATATTCGACCATTCGATAATCAAAGTGCTGTCTCTTTAAAAAAACTTTGACTTCAATACTTTGCCAAATTAAACCTGCCAAAGTGCTATGTTAGCCTATGTGGACCTTCTACAGCAGTTTTCTAAGTTTTTGGAAGTCGAAGAAAAATCATTCGATCGATCGCTGAAATCCTTGGAATCGTTTGGTTCAAAGGATTTTGTCGTTTGATCGAACGATTCTTCTTCGACCGCAAATGGCCAAATTCGATGAAAAAAAACTTCGACTTCGATATTCAATGGTCGAAGTAATTAAATTCGATTTTTGAAGTATTTTCAACTTCGAAATTCAATCCTTGATAAATCTGCCCCTAGGTAATATTTTCCAATATGGTGCTTGAAGAATTCATTGTAGCTCTAGGAAAAAACTCCTTTGTTTCTAAAGTACGGGTAAAGGATCCATTATCCATAAAGCTCAGAATATCTCCATTATTTTAAAATAATTCACTTTTTTTCATTAAATAATTCACATTTTAAAAAATGAATTATTTTTTCTTTATAATAAAACAGTACCTTGTACTTATTCCTAATTAAGAAATAATGAATCCATATTGGAGGCAAGACAATCCTATTGTGTTTATTTAAAGGGGTTGTTCCACTTTGATATAACTGTTAGTATGATGTAGAGAGTGATATACTGAGATAATTTGCGTTTGGTTTTAATTTTTTTTATTATTGAAGGTTTTTGAGTTATTTGGCTTTTTATTCAGCAGCTCTCCAGTTTGCAATGCCGACAATCTGGTTGCTAAGGACCAAATAACCCCAGGTCTTTAGCATTCTGGATAACAGGTCCCATGCCTATATGTAATCTATTTTTCCTTTAAACAGGGATGCGAGAGTGAGAATTCTAGTTATATGCACAAACATACCTTCTCTACCCAGGGCCGGATTTCGATCTTGGGCGCCCCTAGGCCGCGCTGTTCGAGTGCCCATCTGCAGAGTGATTGCGCAGTCCTAGCACCCGCCACCAGCATGAGCACAGATGCTGGAGCACTGGCGAGCTGCTCTTCTCAGTATATATATATATATATATTTATATATATATATATATATATATATATATATATATCACACAAGTAAGGTCTGCACTCTCAGGCCTTTCTCAAAGTACAAACAAACATAATGGAAATGCTTAAAGGGATACTGTCATGGGGAAAAAAAAAATTTCCAAAATTAATCCGTTAATAGTGCTGCTCCAGCAGAATTCTGCACTGTAATCCATTTCTCAAAAGAGCAAACATATTTTTTTATATTCAATTTTGAAATCTGACATGGGGCTAGACACTGCTGTACTGCAAGTTGGAGTGATATCACCCCCTCCCTTTTCCCCCCCAGCAGCCAAACAAAAGAACAATGGGAAGGTAACCAGATAGCAGCTCCCTAACACAAGATAACAGCTGCCTGGTAGATCTAAGAACAACACTCAATAGTAAAAACCCATGTCCCACTGAGACACATTCAGTTACATTGAGAAGGAAAAACAGCAGCCTGCCAAAAAGCATTTCTCTCCTAAAGTGCAGGCACAAGTCACATGACCAGGGGCAGCTGGGAAATTGACAATATGTCTAGCCCCATATCAGATTTCAAAATTGAATATAAAAAAATCTGTTTGCTCTTTTGAGAAATGGATTCAGTGCACAATTCTGCTGGAGCAGCACTATTAACTGATTCATTTTGAAAAAAAAATTTTTCCGATGACAGTATCCCTTTAACCTTATGGCTGCAAACACCAAGCGCATGGTTTGGTGGGAAATTACCCATTTGGATTTGACATATTAACAGCATCATCAAAATGCTGTAAGAGTTAACATACACTTTACAGCCATATACTCTATCAATACTAGATCTATCAATCACAAACATTTATATTACACATCCCCTACTTTGTTAACAGTTAAAATGGTTAAAATCACCATACTTTGTAACAAAGTACTGTTTGCAAAGTGTTACAAAAGTATCCACATTTTGAGATAAGATTACAGGTCTATCATGGAATTCCCTCACTTACAATTATATTCATTAAGACTATACTTAAGTGGAAAAGCCATCAGGTCAAGTCAGATGCACCCCCCTATAAAACAAGTACATTTTTATTCCTCTCTTAACGTGGGTGTCCGCAAGTTAGGGAGTTAATGCCTGGGCTATGCACTGGGTGAAAATACCATAAGTATATTTAGGCATGAACGTCTATAAAGGGGCATGCATATATAGTGAATAAAGTACCCCCTTTTGTAAAATATAAGGATATTATTAGTTACCGAGGAGTTTCATGACCATATAAAAACACGAGGCCGAAGGCCGAGTGTTTTTATACAGGTCATGGAACTCCGAGGTAACTTCTAATATCCTCATATTTTACAACTGGGGGTACTTTATTTATTATAATACACAAATTTTAGTGAGTCATGTGACAGAAATGACATCACTACTCACCGTTTATAACTGATGACATCACTACTCACCGTTTATAAGGATATAATTTACAGGATATTCATGGCTTTTGTGTATTATAAATCAATATTGTGGCACTAATTGAATTTTTAACAATACTGCGACCACTACTTTCATAGTAAAAAGTGTTGCTGTTTAAATGACAACTAAACAAAAATATATTGTGCAAACATCACAGAGTGAAAAACGAACCCTTTGAATTAAACAATCCCTTATAAAATCGGCATTGGCATAAAATGAGTGCATATGTCATGTCCCTGTGGATGTCCCAACCCCACTCTATAGTCCAAAAAATAAAATTCAACATGATAGTGAGTAAAAAAATACGTCCAAAAAATTCAAAATAATTTATTTTTCATTTTTATTTTTTGGACGTATTTTTTTTTTATACATCAAATCCAAATGGGTAATTTTCCCACCAAACCATGTACTTGAATCTACCTGGGTGCAGAGTCCATAATTAGTATCTATTTCACACAAGTAAGGTCCGCACTCTCAGTTCTTAGAAAAAAACTTAGTCATCCATGTGAATAAACAGTTTTATTTTTTCTAAGAACTGAGAGGGCGGACCTTACTTGTGTGAAATAGATACTAATTATTTACACTGCACCCAGGCAGATTCAAACCCTTTTATCGTGTGAGTGCCAACTCTGCTCCGGTTTATCTATGCACTATAATGGGTCTAAATTTATTATGGAGAATAATAGGGTTTAACAACATATTTAAGCAGAACTAAATGCCTACATAATACTAAGGCCCCCACCTCAAATACCCCCTCACAAACCATTCCACTGGGGACCCCCAAAAAATTCCACTTTGGACAGACATAATATCAAAGGCTATTGTGATACTAAGCTCTATAGTTAGTATAGGTATGGATATATAGAATTTAATTAAAAGTAGAGAGGGGTGTGTGTATGGATGCTGGGTTTTCATTTGGAGGGGTTGGACTTGATGGACTTTGTTTTTTTTCAACCCAATTTAACTATGTAACTATGTAACTATATTTTGTGTGTTAATATTCATTCCCCTTCTGTGGCCTTTAGATGTGTTCCACCGCAAATGAATTGATAAGTTAATAGAGCCCACACTTTCCAATAGTGGCTGCAGGGAACCACCAAAGCAGGTGCAATGCAATGCTGGATCTGCATTCCTCCCTGTCACATGTAGGTGCAGTTTCCCAGAATGCCTTGCACATACAGTATTCTTGATTCACTTTCTTTTCAATCCCTGTTAGTCCAAACCCACATACAACAAGGTGCCTGAAAATACTGTCACATTAAATGCTTGGAACCTGGGATTTTCCTGATAAGGGGGGTTTCCATAATTTGGATCTCCATATCTTAACTTTGCTAAAAAATCTAAACATGAAATAAACCCAATAAGAATATTTTTTACACCAATATGGATTTGTGCAGCTTAGTTCCCATCAAGTACAAGGTACTGTTTTATTATGTGCTTAAAGGGGCAGCATACAAACTAAACGCTAAACGGGGCAAAGAGGAAAACTGAAGCTACTTTGGTCCCTGCAAGGCAGATAATTAGATTCCCAGTGCTCAGATAATTTGACTTCAGTTTGAAAATAATCCCTGGGAAATACTTAATTACTTTAATTCATATCACTCAGAAAGCTTCACCTAAAAAATTTAAAACTGCAAAACTATGACTATATTTACCTCATTGTTTGTCTTGTGTTGCTTGTAAAGAAACCAGTTTGCTTGTGCTTCTGAGTCTCTTGCAATGAATAGTGACTGACTGCTGCTGTTGTTTATAGAGAGGACATCCTAGCTAGTGATGTGCAGGCCCGGCCAGGCGTCAAAATCACAGTTTTGCGAATTTTTTCGCCAGGTTCGCAAATTTCATGGGAAATTTGCGAAATTCGTGGTGAAACGGGACAAATTCGCCCATCACTAATGTTATCATGAAACCCCTTATGCAGAAAGCTCCAAACTACAGGAAGGTCTTCTCCTATAGGAATGTCCAAAAGGGAAAGGCCATCAGCATATGACAATTGAACCGTTATGTTGCAAGGGCAAGGTAAAGTAAATCACTATTTAAGTTTGTTACTTGCATAGAAGAGGACAAGTTAGTTTTTTTTTGACGCACATCTTTTTTATTTTGACGCACAACGCCATACAGAGCCAATAGGCGTCATTTCTTTGGCAAAAGAAGGAAAAAAATTCACCCATCCCTAGTTTTAAGCCTTGATATTGTGATACAGTGGGGGTCATTTATCAACAATGGGCAAATTTGCCCATGGCCAGTAACTCATGGCAACCAATCAAATTGTTGCATTCATTGTTCTACCTACAGCTGGCTGAAGACAGCCACTCACTATAGGTTACTGCCTATGGGCAAATTTGCCCATTGTTGATAAGCGAGGCCCAATGTCTTTAAATTTTCCCACAGGCTTTACTGGATACAGTATATACAGTATATATATAATTAACTACTGGCACTTACTTTTGGATATATATATATATATATATATATATATAAAGCAGGAAAACCGGCACTCACGAAATGGAAGTCAAGCGTCAAGTCAAACATCAATTAGGCGTGGTAAAGATCGCACTTACAGGTCTTAATCTCGATAAAGTAGATTTATTGTGGACAAGTGCTGCACTGTGAGTGCGATCTTTACCACGTCTAATATATATATATATATATATATATATATATATATATATATATATATATATATATATATATATATGTATGAACAAACCTCTTTTGGTTTGTTTTGGGATAATTATCTGGATTATTTTTTCTCTTTCTTTTCCTTATGGATTTTTTTCTTTTTTTGAATTTTGTTCATATGAAAACTTTTTCCTTATACAATATGTAATAAGTTTGCTATTTTTTTCTTTGGAACTTTCATCAAAGAACCTAATAAGTGACAGAAGGATGGACAATTTACACACATATTTTACTTGGATTTCAATTTATGTTAATGATTATGTAAATAAGTGGGTTTAAATGTTCACTACTGCTGTTAGTTTGCTAGCCTGATGAAAGGGGCGTGCCCCCGAAATGTTACTCCGTAATAAACACGCAGGGCTTGACCCGCTTGCATTAGGTCCTGAGTGCCGGTAATTTTCTTCTTTACCCATCTCCTATAGGGCCAGAATTTTTGCCAGAAACTGTTTCACATACCTCTCACCACTACGCCAGCCACAAACTAATTCACTACTAACACTGGTGACTTTTCACTGGCATTACTTCGGCAGTGTGAGCATTTATAAGCAATGTTGCACTATCGTTCATTTATGCCTAGCGAAAATTCGCTAGTGATCTTACCCTTAGTTCAATTTGAATAGGGCAGGTACATTAAAGTTGTATGGACGTCTTTATTATATTGGTGCAAATGCTTGAAGTTACCACTTGTTATTACAAATGTCCAGGGAACCTTAATAAAGACAAAAGAGTTAATATTATGCCCTACACATGAACCCACTGTAAAATGAATGTTCCATATGTTCTCAAATGTCTGGGGAAAAATGTTAAGCCAAAAAAAGTTCACGTTAGGACTTTTGCAGGCAATACCGCTTAAAAATATCTGGGTAATTAAATGTTTTTTTAAAAAAAGGAAATGAATGTGCTACCCACCAACCTCATACCTCCCAACATTTGAAAAATTTAAAGAGGAGAGAAAAAAATATGTTGACCATGCCCATTTGTGATCACACTCCATAAATGTCACGCTCATTTAACCAAATGTGGCAGGTTATTGAAAGTTTGGAGACATTTCTGGGGGTTTTAGGGCAATGTTTTATGTGTTATTACAGTTTTGCTTATGAAGGTGAATTTACCTTTAAGTTGCAAGCCGCCTCATTTCTCCCAAGAAACCTGCTTATCTTAAGTAGTTACAACTGTATACTGGGTTATTTGCCAAAAGGCTCTTATCTAATTTAGTTTCAGAAACATATGTATCTTTTTTTGACTGTTCAGTGCAGGAGATCAAAGCACCCCCCCCCCGTCTTCCCCTGACTCGCGTTGAATATTTTTGTTATGTGCTCAATGTCTCTGGCGTGTCCTATCGGGTCACACTGCTGCTCCCTTGTAGTTACGCCACCGTGTCCCCTGGGATTGTCTGATTGATGGTCAGCTCCTCAGCCAGATTGAGTACATTGAGTGTTACCATGAGCTGTGCTGAATGCACAGGTCTGATTGTACAGAGATGCACCAATACTCAGGGCCGGAACTAGGGGTAGGCACAAGAGGCACCTGCCTAGGGAGCAACAAAAGGGTGGGTGCTGGGCAGGTACCTGTCTTCCAGGCCCGGACTGGCCATTGACTGGTTCGGGCAAATGCCCGACGGACCGTTTGCTTTGAAATGTAAATGGGCTGCTTGACGAAAAATACTAATTAAGCCCCCTTTAATATGTAAATGAACTGTCCCCACAACAGAGTTAACACCTTCTGCAATCAACAAACCGGATAATAGAACAAACAGCCTGCTTTGAACAGAGTGGCATCAGAGGTGGAGAGACTGGAGATATGCTAATCACTGTTCTAATTACAGAAAATGCCTCGCCATCTAGTGGAAGTGTAGGGGAAGTGCATATACGAGTATGAAAGGTCACAGAAGAAGGCCAGTAAGCTTTTCCAGTTGTGTTCATATAGAACCGAACGAATGTGTCTGTGTGCACCCAAAGATAGGCATTGGCATAAGATCTGCCCGACTTTTCAGGTAATTGCAGGCAGTTGGGCTCCAGACAGGCACGCAGTATGGCAGCATTTACTGTGGGAAGTGTGTATGGGTTCTGTGAGGACATGTTTATGTTTATTGGTTACTATTCCTGGGGGAAAACGTAGTGCTTTTTTATTACTTATGGGGGAATGGGAGTAGCCACAGGAACAATCTAAGAGACAATTAGATGATAATATATAAACATAACATTTTGGACTGGTGATTAAGCTCTCTTAGGCCACGAATCCAATCCACAGAATAGCTGTGATAGAAACTGGGGTGAGATATTTGTTGCAAGGGTCAGTTTAAGCATTTAGGGTGTACAATAATGCTGGTGATTATATGATAATGGACCCTGCTTGGTACAAGAAATAGAGCTCTTAAAATATTTATTAATAAACACTAGTTCTAGTTCACCCTAGTCCTTGGGGTTGAAAATATATATATCATGCTTTGCATTGGCAAGAATACATGGGCTGCTTTGATACTTTTGCCAGGGCTGCTTTTTCCTCCCAGTCCGGCCCTGCTGTCTTCTACCTACCCCTAGTTCATGTTAGCTGCTCTCTACTACCTTCCAGCACTCTCTACCCTCCCCTCCTGCTCTCTCTAAGCTCCCTTCCGATGCTCTCTCCCCTCCCTTCCGGCACTCTGTGCATGCGTGTGCAGTCAATCAAGGGATAGCGTGGTGGAAGGCCAGGTTGCCTGATCGGCTTGGTCCTGCGCTGCAAATACTGCCACTAATTAGGGGGTGTAAGCAATGCCTTTGGCATGAAGATTTGGTGTTTGTTCCCTATACCAATGAGTAGCTTATAGGGTCGGATTGGGCCGGCGGAACACCAGGAAAAAACCCTGTGCTCCTTGCTCTAAGCCAATGGTCTGGCAACAGGAGTGATGGGGGGGGGGTTACAGCTATGCCAACTAAGAAAGCATCTGTGCAGTGCTAAGCCTAAGGTTGCAATTGTTGGTATATGATATATGATGAGTTTCCATGGTATCATAAGCAGGGCCACAACCCACACAAGCTGAACCCAAAACGTAGGATAGGGGATAGTGGGAACATGAATAAGGTCAATAAAGGCAAGGATATTAACTGGAGCAACAGTACTGCCAGATCAGTTAATGGGAATAAGTTTATAAACTTGTTGCATGACAATTTTATGGCACAGGCTGTTAAGGAGCCAACCACAAAAAATGCTATTCTGGATCTAGTGATCTCAAATGACCCAGAACTTATAGCATTGAACCCCTGGGTAATAGTGACCATAATGTTTTATCATTTAATTTCTGGTGCAAAAATCAAATATACAATGGGGCAACAAAAACCATGAATTTCAGAAATGCTAATTTTAGTGCCTTGAGGGCTTCCCTTCAGAGCATTGATTGGGGCATTAGGTTTTCAGCTAAAAATAATATAATAAATGTTGTAAATTAGCAATCGGGAAGGCAAAGAAAGAAAAGGAAGAGTGCTTTGTGGCAGAAGGTAGGACTAATCCCAAAAGTTTTTTAAATACATTAATAGTAAAAAGATGCAGGTTGAGAGTATTGCTCCATTAAATAATGGCATCAGGCATCAGTATGGTTGTAACAGATACAGATAAGGCAAATGTGCTAAATCAGCTCTTTTCTTCAGTGTATACAATAGAGGAGTCTGAGTTCACAGTCTCACTTCATAGCTGCACTGATGGCTTCGCTCAGTCTAGTTAGTGGCTTACTCAGGATATGATCCAAAAAGCTTTAATAAAAATTAATGTTAACAAGGCTCAAGGGCCTGATGGCATACACCCCCGGGTTCTAAGAGAGCTTAGTTCAGTCTTAGACCAGCCCTTATTTCTGATTTTCTCCAATTCACTTTCATCTGGTATGGTACCTATGGATTGGAGAAAAGCTCATGTCATTCCAATATTAAAAAAGGTATTACGATCGCAGCCTGGTAATTATAGGCCAGTAAGTTTGAAATCTTTGGTGGGCAAATTATTTGAAGGGATCACATTCAAAATGTTGTCCTAGTGAATGCCATTATGTGCAGCAATCAGCATGGCTTTATGAAGGAAAGGTCACGTCAGACTAATTTCATTGCTTTTTATGATGAGGTAAGTAAGATGCTGGACAGTGTGGGGGGCAGTAGATGTGATATATTTAAATTTTGCCAAAGTGTTTAATACTGTGCCCCACAAACAACTGCTTTCTAAACTAAGGTCTGTTGGGCTTAATGAAGTCGCTTGCACATGGATAGGAAACTGGCTACAGAATCGGGTACAGAGGGTGGTTGTTAATGGGACATTCTCTACTTGGAGTAAGGTTCTTAGTGGGGTCCCTCAGGGTTCAGTATTGGGTTCACTTTTAATTAACTTGTTTATTAATGAGAGGGAGAGTAATGTATTAGTGTTTGCAGGTGACACAAGACTAACCAGCCCAATTAATTCCATCCAGGATGGATGGCATCCTTGCAGCAGGGTCTTGCCAATCTGAGCAGCTAAATGGCAAATGAGATTCAATGTTGATAAATGTAAAGTCATGCAACTGGGATGTAATAATATCCAAGCCACTTATACCCTTAAAGGGACTGCACTAGGCAAATCCATTAGGGAAAATGACCCCGGAGTCCTTGTAGATGATAAACTTGGCTGTAGCAAGCAATGCCAGTCAGCAGCATCAAGGGCAAATAAGGTCTTGAGCTGTATTAAAAGGGGCATTGATTCGTCCAATTTATAGAGCACTGGTAAGGCCCCATCTAGAATATGCCGTACAGTTTTGGTGTCCATCACTCAAACAGGAGACTTCCAAAGAGAGAGGGTACAGAAAAGGGCAACTAAGCTGATGAAAGGTATGGAAAATCTTAGCAATGAAGAAAGACTGACCAAATTGGGGATGTTCACACTGGAAAAGAGGTGTTTAAGGGGTGATATGATAACTATGTATAAATATATGGGGGATCATATAATAAATCTCTCTAATACTTTATTTACCATAGGTCTTTCCAGCTGTATGTAGCAATCAATACTGATACAGGTTATAAGAGATCCCTAAAGATCCCTAACCAGTTTCTCAGGGGTCTGTCCAAAATTGTGCATTCTGGCACTTTGAAAAATAATTCTCAATCTAATCTAATCTAATCATGTAAGCATTACTTTCTTACTTAGAAACCCAATATCCAGGAAGTTTAAAATTATAATACGGCGGTCTCCCATAAAATCCAGCAAATAATTCCGATTCTTAAAAATGATTTCCCTTTTCTCTGTAATAATAAAACAGTACCTTGTATGTGATCCCATCTAAGTTGCATGAATCCACATTAATACCAAAGGAATCCTGTTGGGTTTATTTCTTGTTTAAAAGTTATTTAGTAGACTTGAGGCATGGTGATTTAAATTACAGGAAAAAACCTCATTTGGAAATACTTGGGTCCCAAGAATTCTTGATAAGGGGTTTGATACATGTAATTACATTTCCTAGTCTAGTATAAGTAATCAAGAAAGCAAATGTTAAAGGACATAAGTGAATTATTTGAGTCATAATGTTATCTGTAAAACTGCAGAATTTAGAACAGTATGTGTAACAATGGCAGTGATTTTAAATTATTTTCTTCACTTTAACTTCAGATCAAAGAGAACGCTCAGTATTCTTCATTGGATGGATCATAGTCCTTGTTTGCCTTACTGATAAACAGAAGCAAAGCAAGCCCTGAAACATCACTGGGGTTTCTCTTTAACTTCTGATTGGCTATCCTTCTCAGAGACGTCTCACACTGTTGTCTGTATTCATTCTTTTGAATCCGCAGCCCTTCCTTGTACTGATCTACAGCTTCATCTTCAGATTTCTTGCAGTTTTCCAGAAATGTTCCATACTCTAAGTGGGCTTGTTGTTTCTCATATTCAGTAATGGTTGTTAGCTCTGTGGCCTTTTTATAGGTTTCTTCTGCTTTTTTACATTGATTTGATGTGACGTACATATCTGCTAAATCAAAATGCGCATGTAGAAATGACCTTTTCACTTCTAGCACCATTTCAAAGTGAAATATTGCCTTTTCCATTAGATCTTTTATTTTTTGTGTGTCTTGACCACTTTTATCACCCCTTCCTGTTCTGTTCCTTTGTTTAAGCATTTGTCTGTAGCACAGTCCCAGCTGATGATGGAGAAAACCAGAGGTAGGAGTTATGCTTACAGCCTTTTTCAGGACTGCAATAGCCTCCTCAAACAACCCTGCTCGTCTGTAAAATTTGCCAACATAGCGAAGCACATAGGGAAGATCTGGTGTCAGTTCTAGGGCATCCTTAATATACTTCATTGCCTCTTCTTGTTTCTTTAACTCCTGTAGTTTCAAAGCAAAAAGTGCCTTACTTACAGAGTCCTTTGGATTCAGCTTAACTGCCCGTTCCAAAAGCTGGAATGAGACATATTTGAGGTAGGGCCTTCTTTTGCTTCGGTATTCCTCCAGCCGATAAACTACAGTTGCCAGTCCAGTATTCCATTCAGGATCATCTGGATTCGCTTTCAGAGCCTCTTCAAAACAGTCTTTTGCTTTTTCATAGTATTGGCCACAGAAGTTCACCAGAGCCCATCCTTGTTCTCCGTAGGTCTCAGATTGCACAAGATCTTCAAGCCCTTTTGATTGCATATAAATAGTATTTATCTTCTCAATATAGAGCTTGGAGCTTTCACTATCATTAAGGTAGTAATAGATCCACGCATAGTTGGAGAAGGTCATCAGATATTTCTTGTCGGTCTCCAATACTTTAGAATCCCAAAGAATAGCCTCTGCTTTTTGGAGATACACAATAGCCTCTGTATTATCATTCTTCAAATGGGTTACATAGGCCAGAAGGTTATATACCCTCCCTTTACAATCCACATTCAAATATTTCAGTTGTTTGTTAAGTCTTTCTTTCAATTCTTCAAGATCAGCATCCTTTTCCTGTAGCCCCCATGTAAAGTGGCACTTCAGCTCTTTAAGATGAGATTTCAGTGTAGCCTGTGACTCACTGTAATTAAAACATAAAGCACACAGTTGGTATTTGAGATACATTTAGCAGCATTGCATTAAGGAGGGGTGGGAAGCACATGGACAGGCCATGCTTGAGAAAGGGGTCACGCCCCGAAACGTTGCATCCGCAATAAACGAGCAAGGTTATACAGTACTACCTGCTAGTAGTACCCATGTTGTGCCGGTGTGTTCTGTGTCTAAGCACATGGACAGGGCCACCATCAGGGGGAGGACAGGGGGCAGTGTTGTACCGGGCCCGGAGCGTAAGGTGGGCCCGGCCATGCTACACCTACTTGATTAGCCAGGCCCCCTGCTTTGAGAGAGCTGCCGAGCTCGGAAGGGAGGGCAGGAGCACAGGTTGAGGCATCTTTGGTCCATTCCCTTCCCATATTGATCACAAAGTTTAAGTCCCAGTTGAGCTGCTCATGGATTGGATATCTAAGGTTTGAAATTCCCCTCCAGCTCATCCAATCGCCATGCTACTTTATCAGGCCTTAAAATTCTGTGACCAATAAGGGAAGAAAATGCTGTCACTGGAAGAAGATGCAGCCATCTGTGCTCCCTCCATCCCTTCCAAAGTTGCAGCTCACTGACAGCAGGTGGGCCCTGCTAATCAAGTAACATGGCAGCCCCCCCTAAAGTTAACCATTTGTGAACCCTGTAATTGTATGGAGGGGACCCTGGCCACCAATTTATTTTTAAACTTCTCAGGGGGGGCTGTCCACAATTTATTTTACATGGAGGTGTAAGGGGGGCCCTGGCCACCAATGTTTTTATAGCATGTGGGGGGGTCCTGGCCACCAATTTTTATTTTTACCGTGTGGGGCCCAAGCTACCAAGATTTTTTTGTGTGGCCCTGACCACCAATATTACTTTTATGGGGGGCACTGACCAACAATGTTTTTTCCATTAACATCTGGGGGAACCTAGCCACCAATTTTGTTTTTTTTTTACTGTGGGTTGGGGGGTTACTTGTGGGTGGGGCTTGCAGTGGGGTGGGCATAGACCATGGGGCCCAGGACATGTTGTCATATGGGGCCCTGTGATTTCTGATGGTGGTCCTGCACATGATATTTTTTATTTTGCACAGCCTAGCTATTTACCCAGTTTTATTTTTATACTGAACAATTCCTTTAAGCTAAGAGCTTTTTAAATTGACACTAACATGTTTCTGTAAAAGCTTGCAACATGTCAGTATCATTTAATAAAGTATTTAGCTCATGTGTTTTTTAAAGGAAAGGCCTATTTACTTGTGGTGCTAAAAGTTAAGAACCCCCAAGTGACAGTATATAATTACCTCACACCCCGGGCCGGTGCTCCTATTAGGAGAAAACTGCACCGGTGTGGGGGTTCTTCCAGCGAGCACCATGGAGCGATCGGCTCTTTCTTCAAATTTCCTAGTTCAGCTTTTCACGCTACTGCACATGCGCACCCACACAAAGAAAGAAGAAGAAGGAAGCCGACCGCTCTTTGGAAGTTTTCTGCTGAAAGAAGCACCGGCCTGGGGTGTGAGATAAGTATATTCAATCACTTAATCACTTCCAACTTTTTGGAATCCCCAAGTAAATACACCCTTTCATTCTCCTTTAAGGCTCAGAATATGTTAAAAGGGATTTTGTCATGATCTGATATTATATTTTTTATTACTAAATTACACGGTATACATTGCAAGTAATTCATTCTACAATAACATTTTTTACTGCCTGATCTTGTGCTTTCAGAAATTGACAGTACTTCACAATGGAACTGCTTTCAGATAGCTATTGTTTCTACTACTCAATGTAGCTAAAGGAGTTGTGACTTGGGTTAGCTGGACTTGGATTTATTACTATTGAGTGCTGTTTCATATCTACCACTAGGTAGCATTATCAATGTAGGTGCCAGGGAGCTATTATCTGGTTACCTTCCCATTGTTCTGTTGATAGGCTGGGGGGAGGGGCGATGTTATCAATCCAACTTGCAGTGCAGCGGTAATAAGTGACTAAAATTTATCAGAGCACAGGTCACATAGTCGAGGGCACCTGGGAAACTAAGAACTTGGCTAGCACCATATCAAATTTCAAAAATAAAAATAAAAAATTGTGTTTGCTCTTTTGAAAAATGGATTCCAATGCAGGATTTTGTAAAACAAAATATGTTTTGCCATGACAGAATGTCTTTAAGTAAATTAAGCCAGGTGGCTTCAGAAAGTAATAGCAGATAGAAGGATTGAGTTCTCAGAAAGATAAATTAGGAGAGAAGGTTTCTGTAAGACGCGCCAGGAAATTGGCCCATTCTCTAACCTCCTGGCGCATCTCTCTCCTCGGTGTGTAGGCACGGCCGACTCACACTCCTGGTGACATCATGGGCACTGGCCATGAGCAAATGACGCTGAACGGCATGACATAATTTTTTGGCATGAGATTCAAACTTGGACGCCAATTCTCTTTTAAAAAGGCCCTTTTCTATTGTAACAATGCCCAAGCTGGCTTCTGTTCACAGATCCTGCTAAAGTGTTATAGTCTATTTAACTTTTCCTGGTTTTTTTGCCTTCTGCCTGTTTGACTTCGATTCCTGCCGCCTGCCTTTTGCCTGTTTTGTGAAAACGATTTGCCTGATCCTTGCCGGTACTTCTTCTTGAACTCTCTTACTACCAAAAGCACAATTCCCTGTTGGTTACACATCAAAAAGCCTGGGGCCCCTAAAGGGCATTGGTGAACACCGGAATCTGCAGGGGTTCTCTTGTGCATCTGAGAGTACCAGCTGCAATAATATTACAGATTGCATTACAGTTAGCTTGGGCTCGCCTGGAGGCCCTTCAAATTTCTTGGCCCACTGTTCATCAAGCCTTTTAAGGCTGCACTTTCTACGGTTCTTAAGATCCCAGCACCAGTTCGTTGTGGTGGTGATCCGGATGCCTGTTGTGAGTTTTTGACGCAGTGCAAGATCCAGTTTGAAGTGGGTCTTGAGCAGTTTGCAATTGAAAGAGCTAAGATAAAGCATATATTTGTAAGGGGGTGTAAAGTGATGAGAGTGTTATGTGAGTGGAATGTTATCTTTTTGAGTGACAAAAATGTGCATGTATGTAAAAATGTATGTGTTTAAAATTGTTGAGTGTAATTTGTGTAAATCACCACTAGATGCACAGAAGGGCTATAAAAGTAGGTGCCCCGCCCAAGTTGAGCAGTCTTGATGAGAGGCGTGGTCGAAGCGACATCACCTGGCTGGTGGGTGAAGACCTACAATGGTAGATAGGGGAAGTTAGAATAGAAAATATCAAAGTGAGCAAGCAGTAGGTGCACAAGATAGTCAGGATATTTAGTAAGGGCAGTTGTGGCCTCATCAAGGAGGAAAGTGGAGTTAGTCTCCTATGGGCACTCTCTAAGTAGGGGAATCAGTGGTAGTCTAGGACCAGGTAAGAAGGACACCAAGGCTTTAGGCCAGGACTTGGATGGAAAAAGGGTCCTAACTTGGAAGAGTGGAGGGGTATCGCCCTGAAGGTATCGGGCCACTATTGGAGAGTGGGGGGATACAGGTGGAGTATATACCAGACAACTAGGTGGTTAGGTGGAATCCAAGATCCTAAGGAAGGGGTGCCTATCAAGAAACTGATTTGTTGGACTGTATGTAGCTGAATGTGTCTGAAGAAGTATTTGCTGGAGTGAGTAAAGTATGCCTCTGGTGTGCATGTAAATAAAAGTCTTCTGTTCAACTTTTCCATCGAGTTCTGTGTGGTGAGTAACAGTTGGGTTTACTTCCCCTTAAAAATCTGGAAGCCCCTCCCACATATCATTGGCCTTCTTCAGGGGAAAGCCCTTGCCTAGGCTTCTCCTTTACTGGATAGAGATGACCCCTTGGTGCAAGTCTCCACTGCTGTTCTGTCCATGTTTTGCCAGATCTTTGATGCTCCCGGTTGCAAACTTAATGCCTCTGATAGGCTCATGAGGATACTTCAATGATCCAGTTCGGTCTCCGAATATGCCATTAACTGCTGCTGAAGTATCCTGGAACAAAAAGGCCTTTGTGGCAGCTTTCTGGAGGGGGCAAAATGAGGATCTGAAAGATGAGCTAATAACACTACTACTACTACTACTGCATTTGAAGAATTATTTATCTTCATTATCAAGATAGATTCCAGAATGAGGGAGAAATCCTCTCTTAAGTTTCAAAACCACAACCCTGTTACTCCAACTCCTCTTGGGACTGAATTCCCTGCTTCCGTTACTCATTCTCTGCCGGTACAGGATGAACCTATGCAGATTGGAGGATCACATTTAACAGCTGAGGAGAGAACGCGTAGGAGAACTGCAGGAGAACTGCAGGAGTCTGTATGTATTGTGGCCTCGCCAGCACCTTATTAGATCCTGTCCAACCAGACCTCAGCATCTGGGAAACGCCCCAGCCTAGGTGTGAGGAGGGAGTCTCCCCTAGGCAAGATTTCTGCACTCCCAATTACCTTCGGTTATCAGATGCTTCTCCCTGCTTCCCTCTCTATCCTGTCTGACACATTTTTCTGTCAAGTTTTGGAGATTCTAGGAAATTTTATTGACAAGTCTTTGCCAAGTCTTGTGGCTTGAGTCCATTGCCCCTCAAGATTCCTCTTTCTGCCAGTGCTGTGGATGGCAGGCCAATTTCTCCAGGAGTTCTAACTTGTATTGGTCTTCACGAAGAGGAGATCTCCTTCTTGATTATTCAATGTCTCAAAACCCACTATCATTTTGCGCTTCCCCTGGCTATGAGTACATAATCTGTCTATTGATTGGTCTACTGGAGAACTCACAGCTTGGAGTCGTTCTGCCATTCAAACTGTATTTATTTTTCTATTGTTCTGGTGTCTGCTTCCTCATTGCTCCTTGCTCCCAATATCGAATCTTCTCTCTGATGTTTTTGAGAAAAGAAATTCTATAATCCTATCTCCTCACCGACCCTACGTGAAGGGAAACCAAAATCAAAGTTGACAATACAGGTACATAGACTATTTATAAACATGGTTGTGTATATGATCCCCTGTCACAAATGCAGGTGTAGCACCCCACACGCATTACAAAGTTTGGGCAACCTGAAGCATTATTTTCAATGGGATATTAGTCCAACAGATATTTGGACTAACACTAGGGAGCCTCATCATAATGATCATCATTTTTTTTGTGTAGTTGCACACAGTGGTGGATTGCATACCTCCCAATTTTCTCCTCACTGACCCTACAACTGTCCCGTTGATTTAATTCCCAGTTTTATTCCTCCTAGGGGAAGAACATATCCTTTATCCATGCCTGAGACCCAAGCCATGAAGGAATATATTCTGGAGAATCTGTCCAAAGGTTTAATAAGAAAATCTACTTCTTCAGCCGGAGCCAGTTCCTTTTTTATTCAGAAAAAAAGATGGCAGTCTTAAACCGTGCATTGATTATCGAGCTTTGAACAAGATAACGATAAAGAACCGTTATTCTCTACCACTTATCCCGGAACTATTCAATTAATTAATGGGAGCCAAAGTTTTTACCAAGTTAGATTTACGAGGTGCTTATAACCTTATTCGTATCCGTCAGGGGGATGAATGGAAAACAGCCTTCAATACTGCCATGGCCATTATAAATATTTGTTCAAGACTTTATCAATGATGTCCATCGTGAATTTCTACAGACTTGTAGACATCCTGGTTTACTCGTCCTAACTGTCTGATAATCTTTCCCAATTAAAACTCGGTTTTACTCAAGTTAAGAGAGAATTGTGAATTGTTTTTGGGCTATATTATTTCTCCCTCAGGTTTCGAGATGGATCCTGCCAAAGTCTCTGCTGTACTTGACTGGCCAATTCCTACTGGTTTGAAAGTCATCCAACAATTCTTGGGATTTGCCAATTTCTATCGTAAGTTCATAAAGAACTTTTCCCAGACTGTGGCTCCCATTACAGCTCTCACTAAGAACCCTTATGTCTTCATGGATCCCTCAAGCACAGGAGGCTTTCTCTACACTCAAACAGTTACTTAGTTCAGCTCCAATTCTTGTTCATCCAGATCCTGCTTGGCCGTTTATTCTGGAGGTCGATGCTTCCGAAGTGGGTGTAGGGGCCACTGTGTCTCAACGGGCAGAGTTCCAAGGGACCCCTTCATCCTCATGCTTATTTTTCTCATAGACTTTCTACAGCTGAAAGAAATCATGATGTGGGCAACCATGAACTGTTGGCTATAAAATTCACACTAGAGGAGTGCGTCATTTGTTAGAAGGTTACATAGTTAAATTGGGTTGAAAAAAGACAAAGTCCATCAAGTTCAACCCCTCCAAATGAAAACCCATCAAAAAACTCTGTATCCATAGGTGTTAATGAAACTATTACCATCCTAACAGATCACAAGAATCTTGAATACATTTCCTATGCGAGGAGGCTCAATCCTTGTCAGGCCGCTGGGCTCTTTTCTTTTCCAGATGCTTTACCCAGATGTCTTGTGGAGAAATAATGTAATTCTTCCCCGTCTGCTCCAATTATCTCCCCTGACTTAGTACTGGCTTCTACTTCCCTCTTGTTGTCCAAATTTGAATGTCCGTCTGGAACAATTTGCGTACCTCAGCAAAGGGTTGCTCAAATTCTCAAGGGGGCTCATTCTTCTAAGATCTCTGGTCACCCCGGCGTCAAGAAGACTCACAAGTTTGTTTCAAGGTATTGTTAGTGGCCTTTACTTGCCAAAGATGTCAAGCTCTTTATCTCTGCCTGCACAGTCTGTGCACAACAGAAGAGTCCCCTTTCTTTACCGTGTGGTCTTCTTCAACCTTTACCCATATCTACTCAACCCTGGCTAGACATTGCTATGGACTTCATCGTGGATTTGCCTAAATCTTCGGATATGACTACTATTCTAGTAGTAGTAGATATATTCTCTAAAATGGCTCATTTTAATCCTTTAAAGAAACTTCTTTCTGCTGCTGGATTAGCCCAAATTTTCATCAAGGAGATTTTTTACCTACATGGTGTTCCACAGTCTATGTTCTCGAAACATTTGGGCATTAAATTAAACTTTTCTTCTGCTTATGATCCTTAAAGCAATGGTCAGACAGAAAGGACCAATCAGACCCTTGAGCAGTTTTTATGATGTTTTATTTCACAAAATCAAGATAATTGGGTTGAACTTCTTCCCTGAGCTAAGTTTGCTCTTAATAATCTGCAATATGTTTCTCTGTCTTTGGTTAAACCCCTCTGCCCATCTGCCTTTAAAGTGGAGGTGCCTGCAGCGGATGCATTCGTTTGTGATTTTAGGTCCATTAGGTCCCAGGTCCACCAATCTCTCTTCAAAGCCTCTCCTCCTCAGAAAGTTGCTGCTGACAGACACCGTTGTTCTAGCCTTCCCTATCAAGTCGGATATTCATTTTAGCTGTCTACTCAACATGTTAAACTTCACTTGCCGTTTCCCAAGTTAGGACCTCGTTATATTGGTCCCTTCAAGATTAAGGAGATCATTAACCCTGTATCTGTCAGATTGGATCTCCCTCCTAGTATGAATATTTCAAACTCTTTGCACGTTTCCTTGGTCAAACCTTTTGTTAAGAATATTTTTTCCGGTGATCAACTTCCTCCTGTTTCCATTTCTCTCGACGATCATCAAGAATTCATGTACAAGAGATTTTCAACTCTAGGAAATTTAGAGGTTATGTTTAGTACTTAATTCACTGGAAAGGATTTGGGCCAGAGGAGAGGTCTTGGGTGAAAGCTTTGGATACTCATGCTCCTCGACTAATCAAGATCTTTCACAGAAAATTTCCTGACAAGTTTTGCCTGATTCTTGACGGTACCTCTTCTCAAACTCTTTTACTACCAAAAGCACAATTCCCTGTTGGTTCCGCAGCAGAAAGCCTAGGGCCCCTAAAGGGCGTCAGTGAACACCAGAATCCGCAGGGGTCCTCTTGTGCATCTGAGAGTACCAGCTGCAATAAGGTTGCAGATTGACAAATGCGTTACAGTTTCTCCTTGAATTGAATGTGGCCCATTACAGGGAGTTACAAACATCCGACTTACATACAACTCACCCTTATGAATGGAGTGTGTACTGTGGTTTGATTGGCATTTATTAGCATTTAGCTTGAATAAACTACCTGCCCCAACCCCTTCTGGTGTGTGTTGTCTACTGCAGAGCAAAGAAATATAAAAATAAATACTATGTTAAGACAAACATCTGTCTAAGTTGCTTTTAATAGGTAAATGTACCTGTTACATACAAATATACTGTAACTAAAGAACAAACCTACAGACCCTATCTCGTATGTAACCTGTGCCTGTATATGGAATACTGCAGAGCTAACTAACTATCCTTGATGCCTGTATGAAGGCACACGAGCAGAAGTTGGCCCGAAAATGCCCGCCACAGTATGTTTTTGCCAGAAAACTTTGATACAAACACTTCAGAGTCAGCTCATAAATTTCCTCCAACCTTAAGCAGCACTAAGGCCTGAAACGTTGCTGACCAGATTCTGCCATGAAAACTTGAATAAAGGCATTTTTACATTACAAGGTGCTGTACAGAACATTTCTATTATGTTGTTCCTGGTGGAGGATGGACCACTGATGGTACGTGCACCTGCTGCTTAAGGTTGGGGGAAATTTTTGAGCTGACTCTAAAGTGTTTGTATCGATTTTCCATGTGAGTCGTGCTTTTACCCCATTACAAGATGTTTGCATATTCAGATCTGGATAAAAATCAAATTACTGATGCTGTAATTGGCCCAAATGAGTTTTTAATTCAAAAGACGGTCTACATGAATTTAGACAATTGGAGAGTTTGAAACGTAAATATATTTGATTATATTTCATTTCATTACATTTGCGTACCTTGGCTGAATAAGTGAAGATGGATCGCATACCGCGTGGTTTGAGAGCCAATCTGCGACCAACTTTATTCTCTTATGATACTGCCTTTTGCCAAAGATGGGAAGCGATCATGAATAAATGCTCGTTTGATTCAATGCTCGCTACAATGGAGCAACTGCAGAAAACCCTACCGGAGACTAAGGCAGAGATTGAGGCAAGGAACTTATTATTCGGAACTCCTTTGCAGGAGAAGCGGTAACCGGGGGAATGGAAAAGTTGGCGGAACATCTTGAGCATTTCCGCAAAGAGGTTGAGTCTCGTAAGAGACAGAAATTCCAACGAGATGCCGCTGATTATGCGGCAGGGAGCGTATATAGATGGTCGCTGACTAATGGCCGGGCTAACATGCAGTGGAATAGAGGACGGGAAAGATATCGGGGACACACAGATAGTGAATATCATACACGCTGATCTCCCCACGAAGGCGCTTCAACGCGATCCAGATCTACATCGGCTTCTACGACTTCCACCTATGGACTGACTGCTAAACCTAACTTTTTTGAAATTGATTTAGAAATGTACTGCTTCTTTAGAACTTTAAAACTAAAAGTACAATTTAATGACTCGTGTGTACAATCTAAAACAGAGACTATTGGCACCTATACGGGGGATACTCTAGGGTTAAAATCGCCTAGCCATTATGCCCCAGATTGTGATAACGTATTTGTGGAAGCTTTTATCAATAATGTTAATAGAGATATAATGGAATTGGAAAACAAATACAGAAAAGGGGATTGTAAAGAGATCCATCACAATCTTTCCAAGACACAGTACAAAGCATTACAGGAATTGGCTAATAATAGGGACATTATTATTAAACCTGCGGATAAAGGGGGGCGCTGGTGATTTTGGATAAAAACTCCTATGTGGATGAGATAAAAAGACAGTTGTCTGATGTGACTACTTATAAAATCCTGGATCGCAGCCCCCTGCGTTAGAGAACGTATGAGAGAGCATAAATCGGCAATCAGAACTGGCAAAAGAGAGCAAGCAGTTGCACACCATTTTATAGAAACATGCCATGGGATACACCAATTAAAATATCAAGTGGTGGATCATGTGCCTACTCTCAGACGAGGGGGGGGGACCGAGTAAAAATATTACTGAGGAAAGAGGCAATTTGGATAGGAAGATTAGAGACACTTGCCCCACAAGGGTTAAATAGAGAATACGATCTTCAAGCTATTTTCCATTAAATATTTTAATTGATTTTAATTATTATGTCTTTCAGATATGTTTGAATCATATATTTGTAACTCTATGTCAATTTGTAGCCAGTAGGTGGCAAAATTTTGTCTATAAAAGAGCTAATCTAACCAGTGTTAAGTGAGCTTGATAAAAGGCCACACTAAAGCCAGACGTTGCTGACCAGATTCTGCCATGAAAACTTGAATAAAGGCATTTTTACATTACAAGGTGCTGTACAGAAAATTTCTATTACGTTTGCCAGAAAACTTTGTACAGGTATGGGATCTGTTATCCAGAATGCTCGGGACTTGGGATTTTCCAGATAATGGATCTTTTCACAATTCATACCTTAAGTCTTCTTATGAACATTAAATAAACCCAATAGGCCTATTTTATTCTAATAAGGATTCATTATATATTAGTTTGGATCAAGTACAATCTACTGTTTAAATATTACAGAGAAAAGGAAATCATTTTTAGAAATTTGGATTATTTGGATAAAATTAGTCTATGGGAGACAGCCTTACCATAATTTGGAGGGATAACAGATCCCTGTAACATTCGACTGCAAAATACTGGATCCCACAATTTGCACATAAATTCACAATTCTGGTTTCACATTAATGTTCATTTTGGTAAATTTCATGTAAATTGTGGTGTCACTGTGTGTGTCATCTATAATAGTATGATTTCACTCTTAGCACCGGTGCATGCGTTTGTAAACAAGCCTCATAAAACAAATACATATCCAGTTTGCTATTTCTAAAGTAACCATTTCTATTAGAGCCCAAGTAAAAAAAGGATTACACGGTAAGTCTCATTTAGGAACATACCCTGATTGCTAATAAAGGAGTAGAAACAGCATAACTATAACTATATTTACCTCATTGTTTGTCTGTGTTATTCCTGCTTGTAAAGAAGCTGCTCTGCTTGTATTACTGGATCTCTTGCAAGTGACTGCTGCTACCGATCCTTATAAAGAGAAGATCCTATGATGTAGTTCTGGGAGGGAAGAAGGTAGAAATGAAACTAAGTTAACATGAATGTCTTCATGTGAAAGTAAAACCAAAATCAAAGTTGACAATGCAGGTACATAGATTATTTATAAACATGGTTGTGTATATGTACCCCTGTCACCAATGCAGGTGTAGCACCCCACACGCATTACAAAGTTTGGGCAACCTGAAGCATTATTTTTAATGGGATATTAGTCCAACAGATATTTGGAATAACACTAGGGAGCCTCATCATAATGATCATCATTTTTTTGCATAGTTGCATATAGTGGCGAATTGCATACCTCCCAATTTTTCTATTTTCATGGGGCAATTGGGAGGTATGTAATTATTAAAATATTTCACATTTCTCTTTGATCTCCTCCACTGACACCAGCAAAAGATACAAAGTTTCTGAGACATAGGGGTATATTTATCAAAGAGTGAAATTAGAGATCACCACAGTCCTATAGAGTGAAATTCCGCCACTCTCCATTTATTTCTATGGGATTTGTAAAAGAGTATTTATCAATGGGTGAAAGTGAAAAGTTCATCCTTTTATAAATACTGTTATGTTTTGGGTAGCCGATGATGAGTAGAGTATAACAGTACTTTATTAGCAGAGTCATGCAGGCATCACACAACAGTAACTTTTACTTTCACTTTTAAGGAGTATGAAGTATGCACAGTATAAGTCTGAGCACAGTGACATCTACAGGCCATTTGTATAAACACCACAAAAATTCCTTTCAAAATCCCTTAGAAATGAATGGAGAGTGGCGGAATTTTGCTCTAGAGGACTATGGTGATCTCTAATTTCACTCTTTGATAAATATACCCCTTAGGGCAGGACTACATGGGCGATTCTGTCACGATCCGAGCCGCCGCGCAAAATCGCAGGAGTTGCATCGGATGCGACGGAAATAAGGTAAGTAATTCAATTGTCGGATCGTGTCGCAGCGTTGAGGCTGCACGCTGCGTCTGCATTCGTCAGTCGTGTCGCATCGCATCAACACTGCGACACTATCCGACACTGGCATTACTTACCTTATTTCCGTCACATCCGATGTAACGCCTGCGTTTTTGCGCAGCGCGTCGGATCGCGGCGGAATTGCCCGTGTAATCCTGCCGTTAATTGGATAAGGAGGATTTTGCAGAGAGCCCAGAATACTCAACACCTGCACTAAGATACATTTGTAACTAATAAGCAGGTCTCTTGGGTGAACTGAATCTTGCAGCTGAAAGGGCAATTTCATATACATTAGCAAAACTGTAATAACACATAAAACATGACCCAAAAAACCCCAGAAATATGTTCAAACTTTCCATAACCTGCCACATTTTGTAACATGCACTTTTGTGGAGTGCTCACCTTCTCACAAAAACACTTTTGTTGTGCCAGGTGCTGGTACTGGAGGACTCACTCCTGCCACCGGGTCACAGCAATATCTAGAGAAAATACCAGCAGCACACTGAAATACATTGTAATAGTGTACAAAAATAATTTATTAAGCCTAAGTCAGGTTTGGAGCAAGAGAACCTGAAAAAATCCGAAGAGCCGGAAGATGGCCCTCATGAACTCCGTTGCATTTACTCTGCACTTAAGGGCGAGTAAAGGTTAGTTTATTTTACCCTTTTGTTACATTGCCATGAACTTTGCCTTTATTGCCTGTTACACAACACATTTCATTTTTATGTTTCCATGTATATTTTATGAATCACCATGCGGTGCCATTGCTGCAAGTTCAGGACATTAAGTGTCTCCCTGTGTTCAATTTTACTCATGGACATGTCTGCTCCATAGTCCTTTATGGTGGACCATCCATTTTCTTTGTGCTTATGCATTTTCACTTATCAGCTAACCCGCAATATTGTTCTTATGCCATACTGATTTGGGACACACGTTAGTGGCTCCTGGTGTTGAAGGTTGTCAAGGCACTCTATGCACCTGCTGTGGAACTGGGGGCACGTTAGTCCATTGAGTATACACACTCTCACAGTCCATTGAGTACACACACTCATTTTAATACACACACTGCCTTTTTCAGGCCCTATAGAGCCAGATGGCTGTGTACCCCGGTTCATGGTATGCCTTTTGTTATACCCCTTTTTTATACTGGGTAATACAGCTGCAAAACCTCTTACTGTATGGTATTTTGCGCCATATACATGAGTCTTGTGTCACATGTCTTTACATACTCCTGTCAAGAGGTGATTGTTTTGTGTGTATTGCCACAGTCTGATGTCTACTGATGGGAGGCTCGTCCACCTCTACTGTAACATATAGCTGTAAAGGTACATTACCTTGATAACCATTCTACGTGCCACCCTGAGAACTCACGGAGTAGGGTTTCTATGATGCTAGAGTGGTCCTATATAGAGGCAATGACATCCAGGGGCCCAGTTTAAAAACCAGAGAACTGTTTTTACTTCCACAGTGTGCTGTTGTGACTATGATGTCATAATTGTGGTTTGGTGATCACTCAGCCTCTCTTTGGCTATAAATTGTATTATCTTTCACTGCACTGTGTTTCCTTGATAAAGGTTCCTGTGTGGGACCGAAACGTTGGATTAATAAACTTTTCCTTTTAAGTCTCATTTGTTTATGCTATACAAATCCTGCGAGTGCCATAACTTTATACCTTTTATTAACTATGAATGCATGAGCACCCAGGTTTTGTGTGGCTCATCATAAACTATGTTCTTTTTATACCATGTTTGTAAAAAGTAAAACGTATTGTTTATTGTCCATAATAAAAGATATGCAGCTTAGAAAAAATACTCATACCATCCACACTAGTGATGGGCGAATTTGCGCCGTTTTGCTTCGCCGAAAAATTCGTGAAACGGCGCCGGCGTCTCGTTTTTGGCGAATTTTTTCGGCGAATTTTCGCGGGCATTTCGCTAATTTATTCGCTGGCGTCGAATCGCGCAAATTCGCCACGAATTCGCACCTGGCGAATAAATTCGCCCATCACTAATCCGCACCCTTTCTTAAGATTATCTCGATTTGAGTAAAGTGGCACAAAAGATAGTAGCATCTTTAAGCTCCTTGTGTCTGCAAGCGGTGGAGCCGACGTGACCTATCACCAATACAACTCAGCGTAACACGTATTACCGCGTCATATGATGAGTGATCTCGGCACCTCCGCCGGTCACAGCAGTATGAGACATATTGTGAGAGGGCAAAATGCCCTTAATACAGAATACAACTTTGTACTTCATACCTTGTAGAAAAAGCTTAACATCGGCACAACCATTAGCATTATTTTAACATATATACTCGGCTACTTCTATATTATATTGCCCCATACACATTATCTTAGTATAAGTATATACAACAGGAAAAATGATGGATAAGTTAACTAAAGATCAATTCATAATTATATAAAAATCAAAGTCTTTATTTAGCCCAGTCGGACTTAATGACTTCAGACGAAGTATCCATTGTACTTCTGCCTTTCTTAATAACATGACCCTATCAACCCCTCTTTCGGGCTTGTGGGATGTGTTCAATCACTCTGAATCTGAGATCTTCAGCAGAGCAACCTTTTTCAAGACAATGTTTGGAAACAGGGAGTGTATAATTGTATAAACTGTAGATCTATGCCGGGAAAAATCTGATTTTTTTGGACCGTTTCACCCACATAAATCAAAATACACAGCATATAAACAACAAAATTGGTATCACAGCAAAAGTGTCCCCTGATCTAGTAAATCCTATGAATCGCCGGGCTTTTAAATGTATCTCCTGTCCAAACAAATCTACATTGAGTACAACCCTTACACCGAAACATACTGTCCCGGGGTGGACCCCAGAACGTGTATTGTCTCGGTGAAGTAGTTACTTCTGCATTTACAAGTTTTTTGACTAAAGTGCAACCCTTCATGAACGACATCATGGGCATCTGTTTAAAATCAGTCACAGTGGAATAAGCATCTTTTAGAAGATACCAGTGTTTACAAAGTATCTGCCGGAAGTGCTCACTTTGTGAATGGTATTGGCCTATAAAAGTTATATGTTGTATGTTATATTTTTTATTAATATGTGTCCTAGTTTCCTACTTCATATTGGTAATGGCAACACTGTCATCTAAAATATCTGCGGGATATTCTCTATCTCTCAGTTGAGATCGCATCTTAGTTAGATCATGTTGCCGTAAAGACGGTTAATTTGTAATGTGGCAAACCCTGGTGAATTGACTGATTGGAATGGACTTCTTTACTGCTGGAGGATGGAAACTATTGTAAGCTAGGAGTTGATTACAATCAGTAGGTTCAGTGTATATTTTAGTTATAAGTAGGGATGCACCGAATCCAGTATTCGGTTCGGGATTTGGCCAGGATTCAGCCTTTTTCAGCAGGATTCAGATTCGGCCGAATCCTTCTGCCAGGCCGAACCGAATCGGAATCCTAATTTGCATATGCAAATTAGGGTCGGGGAGAGAAATCACGTGACTTTTTGTCAGAAAACAAAGAAGTAAAATGTTTTCCCCTTCCCACCCCTAATTTGCCTATGCAAATTAGGGTTTCAGTTCGGTATTTGGCCGAATCTTTCGCAAATGATTGGATAGTGGATTCGGTGCATCCCTAGTTATAAGATCACTTCCAAGCCTCATTATCGGCACATCCAAAAAAGTAACTTCATGGAGATTGGCTCTCATAGTGAATTTGATATCCTCCTGGGCACAATTTAACCCATCATGGCAGACGGACAAGGAATCCAAGTCACCCTGCCATAGGAGGAACACATCATCGATGTACTGCCACCAAGCCACACAGTGCTTGGCAAACAGGACACCAGGATAGACGTGCACCTACTCAAACCAACTCATGAATGAGTTGGCGTAGGCTGGGGCGACATTGGATCTTATGGCCGTCCCCCGTATCTGTAGATTAAAATTGTCCTGAAATTTGAAGTAGTTTCTATGCAGAATGAATCTTAATATCTCCATAAAAAAATAAAATTCTTGTGGACTATACAGATTGCTCTTTTGTAATAAAATTTCCATGGCACATAGTCCCTGTTTATGAGTATAGATGTGTATAAGGTAAAAAGTAAAGTAGCATGCCAAATCTGACCTTCAATTTTACCCAGTGCCTTGAGTTTGCCCAAAAAATCATATGTATCACGTATGTATGATCTAGTTTTTTGTATCAAAGGACTAAGTATTAATCCACACCACAATTGGCCTCCCCAGAGGGTTGATTGGGTCCTTATGAATCTTGGGTAAAACAGATATCAGAGGAATAATGGCGAAATCTACTGGCATGTATATCAAAGTGTATTCAGTAATTATGTCCTGATCAAAAGCTTGTTTAAGCAATTGATCAAAGTCCTTCTTAAACCTAGATGTAGGATATCTTTGTAACTCCACATATACATTAGAATCAGAGAATTGTCGCTCAATTTCCATTACATATTTGTCCATGTCCAAGACCACGATCGCTCCACCCTCATCGGACAATTTGATCGTGATGTTGGACATAGTCCGCGAGGATCTTAGATTCCATTTTAAATAAATTTGATGTTCTTTTGTTGCCACCTATATTGATATTACTTTCAATTTCTTATTTCACCTTTTGAATGTAGGTCCAAACCTCAGGGTAGGTTGTAGATGGAACAAACCGACCTTTTGCTTTAAGACCAATTTTATTGACATCAAAGCCATTTTAATTTATATTAGTCTCATACTTATCAAGGCAACTAGAGAAATGAGCCTTCAATCGTAGGGTCCTAAAAAAATGGTACATGTTCACCTGTAATTGAAAATCATCCAGTTAGGGCAGAAATCAAGTCCTTTAGAAAGAACTTTAAGTTGTAGAGGTGAAAGTTCCTCGGAGGAAAGGTTGAATACTACTTATTGCGAGCCATCCGTCGTGGCTGTTGTTTCTGCTCTTGCAGATGACTTTTTGCATCCTTATTCTTCATTGTCTGCCACCACTTCTCATTCTTGTGTAGTTCCTTCTGGGCCTAAAAAAGTGGAAGTTGTTGGCTCTCTTTCATCATCGGTACATTTTGTTAGTATTTTTTTGAACCTTTTACCGTGCACCCGGGGCTGCAATGGAAGCAGAGTGCTGCCCTGAATAACACTATATATATATTAATTTAAAAGCAATTAAAATTGTAATTCATAGTGGGATGACAATGATATATATGATTTATGTATATTCATAGCAATTCACGTCAGGTGGGTGGTTCTCATACCATAAATAGGAAGTCTTAATGTATACTATTTTTTTATATTCAATGAATGGGCCTGTACAGCCTTTGTAAAATTTTAATCTTAATTGCTTTTTCTATTATTACACATGTATTTTGTGTTTTTTGGGGGATACAATTATTTTAATAGCAAATAACAGTTATATCTCACCACTATGAAGACTCTTTAATAGGGTCAGTTAGCATAAGGGACAGGTCAGTTGAGGGCAGTTTTTTTACTTTATTGTTACTTGTTCTGCTAGTCTTGAAATCCACTTTTTAGATAATGTTTATTACAGTAAGATTTGTTACAATAACCAACAAAGGTGGGTGGTGGTATAACCATGTATAGTTAGCAACAGCTGAACGCAGACTCACCCAGGTTTCCTTTGAGGATTGTCCCGGAGGGACTACAGGGGGTTTGATGTGCTAAAAACCACGCAGAGCTCCTCAGGCTGCAAAAATTCAAAACCAATAAATGAAATGCACACCGTCTCATAAAATAAAAACAAATGTTTATTAAAGGGCATGTAAAGATTAAAATAGAATAAGGCTAGAAATGCTGTATTTTGTATACTAAATATAAACATGAACTTACTGCACCACAAGCCTATTCAAACAAATGATTTATGCTTTCAAAGTTGGTGACAGGGGGGTCACCATCTTGTAACTTTGTTAAACATCTTTGCAAGACTAAGACTATGCACATGCTCAGTGTGGTCTGGGCTGCTTAGGCATCATCATAAACAAAGTTGCTTGAGTTCTGCATGACTGGGAAGTAAGGCGGGGGCTCCCCCTGCTGTTCATAAGTATGATTGTTTCCCTGCAGTTAGGGACCCTCTGACAATTCCTATCCACAGCAGTAAATGAAGGGAGAATTTCATTAGGTACAGTCAGGTTTCTTATAAAAACGGTACACATTTTTTAATTAAAATATATTGGTTTCTTTTCCATTAAAGAAAGTAAAAATGGGATTATATTTTTTTGCCTTTACATGCCCTTTAAGTCATTAAAAAAGCTAGATGGCTGGTGTATAATAGATGCCTAATCATAGGCTAAATGAGATGGCAGCAAGATGTTCTTTTTATATACTCAGCATTAATAACATCTATTGTCCAAAAGGTAAAATACATGCAAAATAGGAAAAACCATATGTTAAAATCAAACCAAGTAAATGAGTTGACAGAGGGACCCCCAACAAAATAACCTGTATGTATAGTATATAATTATATAATAAACTTCAATAGTTGGTAGATCAGACCCACCAGTGAACAGTTATAACTGTGTATACCTTGATGGAAAATATAAACACTTATTTGCACAAATAAAAAACAGTGCATTTTTGTCTGGGTCTTTTTCTGCTCCTCCTACTCCTTTTTATGTCTCTACTCTCTTCTCAGACATGCATGGGCTATTTGGGACAGCCTGGTATAAATGTATGACATATCATTACTATAATATAGCCTTTATCTCTTTGTGGAAGCTTGTGCTGTCTAGCCGGAAATTATCGGATACATTATTTATTAAACACAAATGAAGAGTTTCCAAACATACATATAAACAAATCAACAACAGATTCCAATATATATACTCCTGCATCCTCTATAATTACACCACTGTTGCCACAGTTGATATCCCCAAATTATCTTTTCAATCAGCACTAATACATATTATAGACATAGGTTCTCTAAAGTTTTATAAATAGCACAACTGAATTATTTGACACTCATATTATTAAAAACTAGACTACTATTAAAACTAGTTTAGACCTCCCAAAAATGCAAAAAAGTCTTGTCCACCAATACGGATGGTTTTAAATCATTTTCTTAACTTTAACTTCAGATCAAAGAGGACTCCTAGATATTCATTATTGGGTGGATCATGGTTTTCCTTACTGATGAACCCAAGCAAAGCAAGCCCTGAAGCATCACTGGGGTTTCTCTTTAACCTCTGCTCGGCTATCCTTCTCAGAGACGTCTCACATTTTTGTCTGTATTTACTCTGGTCAGGGATCAGCAGCCCTTCCTTGTACTGTTCTACAGCTTCATTTTCAGATTTCTTCCATTTTTCTAGAAAATTTCCATAATTAAGGTGTGATAGCTGCTTCTCATATTCAGGAGTGGTTGTTAGCTCTGTGGCCTTTTTATAGGTTTCCTCTGCTTTTTGATATTGATTTGATCTAGTGTACATTTGCGCTAAATCAAAATGTGCATGCAGAAATGTTTTTTTCACTTCCAATGCCATTTCAAAGTAAAATATGGTCTTTTCAGTTAGATCCTTTATTTTTTTTGTGTCAAGACCTCTGTAATTAACACTTCCTGTTCTATTATTTTGTATAAGCATTTGTCTGTAGCACAGTCCCAGCTGATGATAGAGAAAACCAGAAGTAGGAGTTATGCTTACAGCCTTCTTCAGGACCCCAATAGCTTCCTCAAACATCCCTGCTCGTCTGTAAAATTTAGCAACATAGCGAAGCACATATGGAAGATCTGGTGTCGGTTCTAGGGCATCCTTAATATACTTCATTGCCTCTTCATGCTTCTTTAACTGCTGCAGTTTCAAAGCCAGAAGTGCCTTAATCACAGAATCCTTTGGATTCAGCTTAACGGCCCGTTCCAATAGTTGGAATGAGTAGTTTTTCAAAGATGGACAATTTTTGCTTCGAAATTCCTCCAGACGATAAACTACAGTTGCCAGTCCAGTATTCCATTCAGGATCATCTGGATTTGCTTTCAGAGCCTCTTCAAAACAGTCTTTTGCTTGTTCATAATATTGGCTACAAAAATTCACCAAAGCCCATCCTTGTTCTCCATAGGTCTCAGATTGCACAAGATCTTTTGATTGTGTATATATAGTATGTATCTTCTCAATATAGATGCTGGATCTTTCACTGTCATTAAGATAGTAATGGACCCATGCATAGTTGGAGAAGGTCATCAGATATTTGATGTCGGTCGCCAATACTTTAAACTCCTGAAGAATAGCCTCAGCTTTTTGGAGATTCACAATAGCCTCTGCATAATCATTCTTCAAGTGATTTACGTAGGCCAACATGTTATGAACCCTTCCTCTAGAATCCATGTTCAAATATTCCAGTTGATTGTTAAGTTTTTCTTCCAGTTCTTCAAGATCAGCATCCTTTTCCTGTAGCCCCCATGTAAAGTGGCACTTCAGCTCTTCTAAATGAGATTTCAGTGTAGACAGTGACTCACTATGAATACAAAGAAAAGCAAACTGTAAATATTTGACAATAGAGCTCATTTATCAAAATTGGGGCAAGGTGAATGATGCCAACAATAGGGTGCAATGTACCTCTTGCTGCATTCAACGCTCCAAGCATTTAGCAGCACTGTACTGGGAGGGATGAGAAGTGGGTGACACATGGGTGTCTGCTTAGCCTGCAAACCAGGAGGCATTAGGAAACCCTTACCTACTGCTTATGCTAGGCATTATGTATATAGCTCTCTTGCACTTTGTGCCTGTCTCTGATAGTACATCTGCTACATGCAGATGCCACATTGCAAGGGAGTGGGGCAAGTGATTAAAGTACCAGGAATGCTAAAAAAAATGTCAAGTAAAAAATGCCTTCTAACCCCCCTCAAATAATACTTCTAACCTTGGCCTTCTAAACTTGTGAGCACCAGTCTTCTGCTAGCGGACTTTCTTGTTAAACCTGGTAGTTTCTGACTTTATAAAGAATTATCAGCCTGCTCTGTTCTCCCTTTGCAGAGCTGTGTGCAGTGAAGGAGTGAATGTGTGTGTGCTAACTTTGTTGGGGCTTTCTGTGGTCCTTGGAAGATTTATGGCTGACCCCAGTGGCATAACAGAAAGCAGTCACGGGGGGCCAGGGAACAGGGGGGCTCATACCACATGATCTATTTCCTCTATAGCTTTATAGCTTTATGCTCACAGCTGCATAAAGCTAGGGACAAAAGAGGGAGACAGGTTAGGCAGGTGAGAGGGGTTGAAATGAGCAGGTCAGAGGCCAAAAGGAAGGGAGGATGGATTAGTGAGAAGGAGGGTAGTTGGTTATGGTTCGTAAGGTTGAAGTGCACACTGGGCCCCACTGCTCTGCTGCTCTCAGCCTACATTTTTTTAGAGGGCTGAGAGAAGCGGATCTAATCCCTGATCCTGCATGCAGGCAAACACAAAAGACACTGGGCCCCACTGCTCTGCTGCTCTCAGCCTACATTTTTTTAGAGGGCTGAGAGAAGCGGATCTAATCCCTGATCCTGCATGCAGGCAAACACTAAAGAGCAAAAGATCTGCTTTCTTTTTGTGCATGCTGAGAGCAGTAGAGCCAATGCTCCATATTCCCTGGTGCTTAGAAAAATGAATGACGCTGAGGAAATAACACTACCCACACACACTCTCCCCGAACCTTAACTGGCAGGAATGCAAACAAAGAAGGAGAACAAGGCAGGCTATAATTCCTATGTGATGTCCAATAAATGTATGGTTCTGGTTTTAACAAGAAAGATGGCTAGCAAGAGACTGAAGCATGCACGTAAGAGCTTGTTCAGTGCACGCCGCTCCATTGCCTTTTTAAAAGAATTGTTCAGTATAAAAATAAAAACTGGGTAAATAGATAGGTTGTGCAAAATAAAAAACTTTTTCAATATAGTTAGTTAGCCAAAAATGTAATGTATAAAGGCTGGAGTGACTGGATGTGTAACATAATAGCCAGACAACTACTTCCTGCTTTGTAGCTCTCTTGGTTTCCACTGATTGGTTACCAGGCAGTAACCAACTGGTGACTTGAGGTGGGGGGGCATGGGTCATAACTGTTGCTTTTGAATCTGAGCTGAATGTTGAGGATCAATTGCAAACTCACTGAACAGTTATGTCCCATGTGGCCCCCCTTCAAGTCGCTGACTAACTAGTTAGAGAGCTGAAAAGCAGGAAGTATTGTTCTGGCTATTATATTACACATTTGCTAACTCCAGTCTTTATACATTACATTTTTGACTAACTAACTGTATTAAAAACATTATATAATTTTGCACAGCCTATCTATCCCATTTTTATTTTTACACTGAACTGTTCCTTTAAAAGACATGTGAAGCCTACCAACTTGAATCATTTGTACGTCATACTGTATATCCCCTCAGATCTCTAGCCCCATCATATTTTTCTACAACAAACAGCAGCTTTCACCCAGCAACCATTTCCCTCTGACACATCATTAGTGGCATTTGCATCTGCAAACTGTAAACATCATGCAATCAAGAATTTAGGCTTATACAGGTATAATTTACTTTGATAAAAAGTTCTATTTGGATTGTAATGTTTCTATGATAACCAGCAATGCCATCTCATTGGCTGCTAGACTCATAAGCTTAGTTGAGAAGTCTTAATGGGTTAGAGGAGGAGAAGGAATTCTCAGTGATTAAATGGATGTTGCAGTCTTATTATTAATCTTTAATCTATTAATCTTCTAGTTAGGGATTTAGTGTAATATAGGGAGGGATATGCTGAGATAATTTGCAATTGGTTTTCATTTTTATTTTTGGTGAGAGATGCAATAGAGCAGGGTGCAATGCAAACAAACAAGTTGTTTAGAAGTCCATAATTCCAAGATGCAAACAAGTAGGCCAGCATCTTGTCATTCCATTAACATCAAGCAATTCAAATCCAAATCCAATTTTAATTAAACTCAATCTTATACACTGGCTAATAAAAGCTACCGACACAGTCCCTCCCCATTCATATTCCAGTCTCTCGATTAAACCACTGCCAAGTTGCTAAGGTAAACAAGACCCTAACAACCACATAGCTGCTAGATTCCAAACTGGAGAGCTGCTGAACAAAAAGCTAAATAATTGGAAAAAACGCAAAAAAATAAAAAATGAAAATCAATTGCGAATGGTCTCAGAATAGCAATGTCTACATCATAGTTAAAATGTATTTAAAGGTGAACAATCCCTATAACTGAGACATATGCTTGTTTAATTCCATTTTGCTGCAAAATTCTACAAAATGCTCTTTTAGTGTCAGACTGTGCCGACACATATTTGGTAATACTGATTTTTTAATCAGGAATAATGTTAGGAAACTTTATTTTTCTATATAAAGAAACTCAACATATCCACAAGTTTTTCATAAGAAATTTGGGAGAAATATGAGGTGTGTGCTAAAAAAACAACTTACCCTATTACATTTTTGTCTCTGATTTAAATACAGGTATGGGATCCGTTATCCGGAAACCCATTATCCAGAAAGTTCCGAATTACAGAAATCAAATAATCCAAAATTGTAAAAATGATTTCCTTTTTCTCTGTAGTAAGAAAACAGTTGCTTGTACTTGATACCAACTAAGATATAATTAATCCTTATTGGAAGTAAAGCCAGTCTATTTGGTTTATTTAATGTTTACATAATGTTCTAGTAGACTTAAGGTGTGAAGATCCAAATTACGGAAAGACCCATTATCCGGAAAGCCCCAGGTCCCGATGATTCCGGATAATAGGTCCAATATCTGTATACATTTATAAATATTTTTTATATTTTGATTTGACTTTGTTAGTTTGAGATAAATACTTTCACTGTAAAGTCCTCAATAACTATAATTCCCATCACTCTGAATATATCATCTAAAAAGGGTTAAAATTGCATAGCCGTTAATATATTTACCTCATTGTGTGTCTCTATTAGTAATCCTGGCTCAGAAGAAGGCGTCTTGCTTGTACTTCTGGATCTCTTACAATGAACAGGGCTGGCTGCTGCTGGCGCTGATCTTTATAAAGTGAAGAGCCCATGATATTCCCCAGGAGATCTATGGGAGGGAACATGGTAGAAATGAAACTCAGTTAACAGGAAACAACAGCTGATTTACTTGCACAGAACACAAGCAAAGCTGTTGCATCAGATACAAATATTATTTATTTCAATGACAATTATACCATGTTGGTTGGTGGTGAGGGTTCTTAAAGAAACAGTAACAAAAAAAATGAAAGCGTTTTAAAGTAATGAAAATATGATGTATTGCTGCGCTGCACTGGTATAACTGGAGTGTTTGCTGCCCAAACTTTACTCAGACTGGGCACCAGGGGCCCACGCAGAAAACCTTAGACCAGGGGCCCACTCAATCAACCTCTGTTCTCCTAATCTGTTTTCTTTATACTATAATCAATTATTCCATCTATTTAGCCTCTTTGTCCTCATAGAAATAGGGAATGGCCATGAAATAGAACAAAAGTTTAGCAGCATGAGGGCCCTCTGACACCTGGGCCCCCCGGGAGTTTTCCTGGTATTCTGATGGGCCAGTCCGACACTGTGATGGGGGCAGCCATTTAAGCCCCACTTGTTTAAAGAAGTCTACTTGGAATTATCTGAAGTCAGCATAACATAAAGAATAATCACAGATTCAACAATTGTTGCCCAATGCTATAAGACTTTGATATTCGACCCTTAGTAAATGTGCCCCAATATATATATAAACACACACACACTGATTTTGGGGCAATAAGGATATATTTCACAGGTGAGGGGAAGTTTAGACTGAAAATTAATTAATTAATCAATACACCAATAAATATTACCTGCATTATGATATTCCAGTGCACCGAAAACCTAAAGGTTACAAAAAGAAATCCTACCTTGTGGGGTTATTTTACATTAACTAGCTGGTTATGCTATATCTGCTTATTCATTTTCTTGTATAATTCTACAAAATGCGCATGTGTAGTGATACATATCTGGTCACATTGAGAATCACAGCTTACACACAAAAACAGCGCTAGGCAACATTTTTTTCTATGAAAAGGAACTCAACATATCTGGAAGTTTTTTCTCTAGGAGTTTTGTAACATTTTTGGAAATATAATCAGCATTTTGGATGAAATATATATCTAAAAATTTCTGGATAATATAATTGACCCTATAACATCCTAAAAATGGGATTTAGATTTGACTTTAGTTTGGAAAAAAAATACAGGTATGTGATCCTTTATCCAGAAACCCATTATCCAGAAAGCTCTGAATTACAGAATAACTGTTTTTCATAGACTCTCATAGACTAATATAAATTAGGCTTTTTTAAAAGGCTGCATTTAAAGAATTGGCAGTAAAGGGAATGTCTGTTAGATCACTGCATGAAAATCTAGAAAAATACAGAAGCTCGAGTGAAGTCTTACAATCATAAAGCAGGTGAGGTGATAACAGGAGAAGAATGTCAGGCAAATGTCAGAATCATAGAGAGTGTAGAGCTTGAGATCAGATTTCTGAAGTGGTTTTATTGTTATCTGGTTGCTAGGGTTGTATGTACCTAAGCAACCAGGCAGTGATTTACATGTGAGACTAGAATATGAATAGGCAAAGGACTGAATAGGCATGAATAAAAAGTAATAAAAAGTAACAATAACAATACAACAGTAGCCTCAGATGGTATTAGTGTTTTTTGAGTTAGTCATAAGAAAGTGACTAATTAAAAAAACTTTCTATACCATACTAAAAGTTAACTTAAAGGTAAACCACCCCTTTAATCTCATTGGTTAGATGGACAGACTTGTGATTTTAGGTTAAATAAAAGGAAAACAGAATCTCCGTAACCTCAAAAATCCATTGGTACATGTTTTAAAAGTTTGCCACAATTCTCTGTTGAGAAATATTATAATCTGATTGGTCTGATCGGAGGCATTCTGTTTTGAAAATGTAAGTACTGCTTCCTTTAAAACACCTAGGAATGCTTTGTTTCATTTGGCGGTACTGCATAGAATGATGTAATTTCGTTGTAACATATGAAATGCTGAATGCCGTAATGTTGGACAGATAGAATGTCAGACTAGGGTGGGTGCGAGGAACAACATTTTTCGAACAAAAAGTACTTGCAGACCTTCTCCTAGATGAAAGACAGTCTCTGGAAAGTTTTGTTGCATTCCATGTCCAAATAATCATTTGTGGCAACATGAAATAACAACCGATGGAACTTAAGATATGTAGGGTCATTGCATGTGGGGATCACCTGCATTTCAGACTAAAAGTACTTTTTAGTGGATGAGTAAATGATGATGATCACACAGACCAATTGAAATAAATATAATATTTACCACTATTATGCCTGCAACTGTGATGTCTGAATTATGACACACGTGTATAGAATAATCTGAAATGCCCAAGTTTGTAGCAAGAGAGACAGTAAAGTTGGCCACAGACGCAAACATCCGATTGTACGAATCAACGTACGATCGGACTTTCCCATCTCCCGACCTGCCACTCACCATTCCGATCAAAGTCTTACCATTCAGATCAAATAAAGTAGTAAAAGAACAGATCAGCCGATGTTCTGCCCCTGACAGCAATCGTACGATAGTTATGTCTGACAAAGCTAGTGACCGTCTCCCATTGATAATCGTACGATCGACAATACATGCAGAGATATTATCGACAGCCGACAGAAATTTTCTTACCTGCCCGATCGACCAAACGACTGATCTCCGCCAGACGAAAAATGTCTGGACTCTCCACACACGGTCCTCGATTCGTACGATCGGATCTTTGTGTCTATGGCCAGCTTTAGAGTGGGGAACTATTGCTCAATCAGCCCAACATTTTTTTGCACATACTGCCATATCATGGATACCACATTTTGCAGTAATATATTTACATTTGGTCTGTGCAAAAGCTCTGTATGCTCTATATAATGATGCTCTGCCTTCCCATGAGAGTAGAAAGGCAGGTCCAGAGGATTCCTGATTGTTACACTTTACAAGACTTTTGTTGGGCTCTGTGTTGTGCCATCTTATAAACAAATATCACTGTTATAAATACCTTGTAATTCTTTTTTATAGTACTGGTGTAGGCATCCAATTTAACTCCTGTAACTCTCACTCCTAGTAAAGACTGTAAACAATTAGTTGGTAAGTAGATACCAAATACTCTTTGTGTGGGTAGACCAGGTCCCAAGGTCTTTTAGCCATGAAGTCAAGTGAGAGTTTGTACTTGACCTCCTTGGTGGACAAATTACATTCTCTCTTCGAGGAAACCCTTGCAGACTTCTTAAATAATCCCATTTAAACAAAAATCTTGAGCCATAAAGACCTCCAAATTTTCTCTCCTTAGGTCCCATCTACAGAACACTTGTGCTCATGAGATGGTTAGTGCAAGGTACAGAAGACAATTTGAACCAATAATCTCAGAGTGCAAGCATTGTTGGTGGAAGGAAGTTCTTCTCTTAATATCTGCAGAGCAGTGTAAGGGTCCCCAGAGCCTTTTCGCTCACAGTGCTTACTAACTTACACATATGAATGATATGAGCGATAGAGGGAACTCCAGGAAATGCTTATGTGCCGCCATCTTGGTTAAGTACTGCAATTAGAGAGAGATGCATTGAAAAAGAGGTCGTTAAGAAGGATAGTAATGAGCTGGAGAGAGAGTGGAAGATTTACACTATGAGTAAAGATGTCACCCTTTTAGACTTGAAGAGCAGAACTTTCATTTGAAGCAGTCTAGGTGGGCAGTGAGGTTGCCTTTAAGAATGTATGTATATATATATATATATATATATATATATATATATATATATATATATATTATATATGTGTGTGTGTGTAGATAGGTCTATCTGCTTGTCTCTTGCAGATCCCCTTCGTAAATGACTTTAACATAGATTGATATTCCTTACTTAGCCCATAAAAGTATCACCTTTATACCACTTTTGTTATTTTTTTATTTCAAAAAGGGTTGACCTGTAACATAGATAGGTCTATAAATATGTGCATTCACATGCACTGGGGCTTCATTTAGAGTGGTTGAATATGATGGACGTTTTTCAATCCAGCATAACTATGTAACTAACGGTGTTTCATTCTGAGCGCAGAGAACTGAAGATTTGGGCCACATACTTTTTCACCTTTGCACATACTGTGCTTGATAAAAACAATCTTTCACACCTTAGTTAACACATTGTTTCATACTTTTATTGAAGAAGAACAATACTCAAATAACAACTTTACAGTTACACTGTTTAATATCAGGGTTATTATGTGTTAATAAGTCACATGACATGGGGACATGTTAGCCAGATATGTGATAGCAACATTTTTATTGACATACACAGGTCTAGACGTAGAATTAAATTAGGCCCTGGCATTTCAGGTACACAGAGGCCCAAATAGAGGCCCAAACAGCTCCCACCAGCCCACTAAATACTGACTTTCAATGGGACCTTAAAGCAGCCCCTCTGGCATTTGCCAGAACCCACAGATTGCCAGTCCGGGCCTGGACATACACCTCCAGTATAATTATAGAGATAACAGTAACTAATTGATAACCATTTACACGAGCAACTAGTCTGTTTTGCAGAAATATTGCACATATATAAATCTAATAATTGTTTACCTAAGCAGTTGGTGTTATCACATAGGAGTACAACCCATTAAAATTATTTACAATTTTAGTGCAACCTGAACACTAATTTGCTATTAAAAAAACGAAGGCAATTAGAAGCACTCGGAGAAGCTTTTATCAATATCACGCCACTTCACGATGCTTCCTTGATTCCAACTCTCAAACAAAATTTGTAGGTGCTAAAAAATATCTAAAAGAGAAGGGAGCTCACATAGGGCAATATTGTTTTGTGTTGTAAGTCTGGTGAGAGCAATCCAGCCACAATAGGGTTAAAAGGTGTTCAGCTAAAAAGTTAAATAGATCCAGCAAAAATGCACACACTAATCAAGCTGTTTGGAGATATTATGGTGTTCAGGGAGCAGCCATTGGTGTCAAACTATCATTCCTGAAATTAACTTTTTATCTGAACAACTTTTAAACCTATTGTGGCTGGATTGCTCTCACCAGACTTACAACACAAAACAATATTGCCTTGTGTGAGGTTCCTTCTCTTTTAGATATGTTTTAGCACTAATTTGCCAGTGCTTATTCATAATTCAAAAATATGCAGAAATATTAAAAGCCCCATTTTTGAATGCAACTGCAAGTGTGATATACTATAGTGGAAGCAAATGCCTGCATATATTGATGTCATTCATTACAGGTACTTGTGTGCAAACCAGGGTTGCCAAATCCACAGCCTGCATGGCTAATTAGCAATTAATTTAGATGATAAGGTAAATGAATGCATTGCCGGATGGTGTCGCAGCGTTGATCCGATGCAATTCGATCCGAGACAGCATGCAGCGTCTGCATCCGACAGTCATGTCAGGTCGGATCAACGCTGCAACTTCATCCGACATTTCCATTAGTTACCTTATTTCTGTCGCATTCAACGTGACGCCTGAGTTTTTGCTTTGCGTGTCAGATCACGTGGAAATCGTCTGCGAAGTCCTAAATTAATTGCTAATTAGTCATGCAGGCTGTGGATTCCATATGTGATTGGTTTTAAAGGGGTGAGGTGGCAACCCTAGTCCAAACATGCTGCTTGCACTTCAATGTACTTGCACTGATCTCCAATGTGCCCAAACATCCTGTTCAGAAGAACAAGTAAGCTCTTGGCTATAATTATTGTGAATTCTCTGGGAAAAAACACAGGAGGTAATTTATTCTCCGTGACTTCAGAGTCACTGTGATCACAAGGGGGAGATGTGCCTAACACATTTGTGAGCAATGCATTAAAAATAGAGCAAATCAAATGAAATTGCAAAAGTCTGGTTGGTGTAAGTTCCAGCATTTGGCATGAAAATGTACGTCCTTTACTTTTGGCGCAATTGTACTGCGGCAATTGAAAGAACCTGTTGCTGGAATCCTGGATTCAGAGGTGGTGATAGCTCCAAGGTTCCCCTGCTACAGTATATGCAACTGCACTCGAGAGGCAGGAAGGGCTGATTGGTCTAAGCGCATATACTATACACAAGTGCAAGGAGTGCAAGTATCTTTAATGAATGGGATTTTTTGTGCAACTGACGGGTGGGAAATTTACACCACCCCCAACTCGTAAATGACTTCTCCTATATTGTAAGAAATACACATGTAATTTTGACACTCAATTCAGATTCAATTCAAACAGAAAAAGATTTCATGGTTTATCACGTGAAAACTCCTGGACAAGATTCATTTTGAGGGGAAAAACAAAAGTTTCTCCAAATTCAGTTCTATTTTTTCCCCATAGACTTCAAAAGAGTTTTCATGTGATAAATCGTGAGATAAGTTTTTCTGAACTGTATTTCATCTCACATTGAATCTCGTCCATGATTTTCACGTGATAAAACCTTTTCTCACTGAATTGAATCTGGGCCTTTGAGGCTCTACTCCAGGGGTCCCCAACCTTTTCGACCCGTGAGCAACATTCAGATGTAAAAAGAGTTGGGGAGCAACACATGCATGAAAAATGTTCCAGGGTAGTGTCAAATAATGGTTGTGATTGACTATTGGTAGCCCCTATGTGGACTAGCAGCCTATAGGAGCTTCTGTTTAGTAGGACACCAGGTTTTTGTACAACCAAAACTTGCCTCCAAGCCAGGAATTCAAAAACAAGCACCTGCTTTGAGGCCACTAAGAGCAACATTCAAGGGGTTGGGGAGCAACATGTTGCTCACGAGCTACTGGTTGGGGATCACTGCTCTACTCTGTTCAGAAATGCCCTAGATATCTTCAACCTTTTTTTATAAACTGTGCCAATCAAATCTTAGCATGGAAAAACTATATTTCACTCACAGGATAACCTTTAAAGCATTGGTTTAGCCTTCAACGCTCACAAAGGCCTCCCTATGCCTAGACAATACAATAGAGCTGTCTTTCAAAATAATTGGCTCTGATCCAAAGCTTCATAGAGAGAGACGGATTACTAAAGGGGGAATAGTGAATAGTAACTTAATTACTTCAGGTAAAAGGTCCAGAATTTGAAACTGTTTTTAAAAAGTTTCTTATTTTGATTGGATGAAGCTTCTGTTACATTTTCATTTAGACAACAGTTCCTCTTTATGCTTCTCTTGCCCTTTTTCTGCTGCAACTCCAAGCATTGCAGCCGCCCCCCTCTGCCTTTAAGTGACCCCTTAATAGTTTTTTGGGGATGGTACTGAAATCAGGCCATTTCAAGAAGAATACTCCGGCAGTATGGAATGTTTCCTTGGTACATTTTGCAATAGACTTTTGGAGGAGTTGGAACATCCATGAACAATTATTGCGTAAAACTGAAGCATGCTAATGTGTAAAGTGCTGTATGAGCCTAATTTGAAATTATTTTGTGGCTACTGTATATCTCTATGTGTAGAAAAACAGGTGATTTCCATTCATTTTGTTAACATCAACTTCAGATCAAAGAGAGCACTCAGATATTCATCATTGGATGTATCATCACTTAAAGCTTTTTCATACCATTTCATTGCATTTAAATAGTCCTGGTTTTCCTTACTGATGAACCCAAGCAATGCAAGCCCGGAAGCATCACTGGGGTTTCTCTCTAACTTCTCACTGGCTATCCTTCTCAGAGACGCCTCACACTCTTGCCTGTGTGTATTCTGATCAGAAATCCGCATCCCTTCCTTGTAATGCTTCACAGCTTCATCTTCAGATTTCTTGCAGTTTTCCAGAAATGTTCCATAATGTAAGTGGACTTGTTGTTTCTCATATTCAGGAGTGGTTGTTAGCTCTATGGCTTTTTTATAGGTGTCCTCTGCTTTTTCATGTTGATATGATTTGATGTACATTTCGGCTAAATCAAAATGTGCATGCAAAAATGATTTTTTCACTTCCAATGTCATTTCAAAGTGAAATATGGTCCTTTCTGTTAGATTCTTTATTGCTTGTGTGTCTTGACCTCTGTAATCACCATAAACTCTTCTTAATCTCTTTCTTTGTATAAGCATTCTTCTGTAGCACAGTCCCAGCTGATGATGGACAAAACCAGAGGTAGGAGTTATGTTTAAAGCCTTCTTCAGGACATGAATGGCTGGCTCAAACATCCCTGCTCGCCTGTAAAATTTAGCAACATAGCGAAGCACATAGGGAAGATCTGGTGTCAGTTCTAGGGCATCCTTAATATACTTTATTGCCTCTTCATGCTTCTTTAACTGCTGTAGTTTTAAAGCAAAAAGTACCTTAATCACAGAGTCCTTTGGATTCAGCTTAACTGCCCGTTGAAGTAGCTGGAAAGAAAAACTTTTGAAACTGGGCCAGTCTCTGCCTCGAAAGTCCTCCAGCCGATAAACTACAGTTGCCAGTCCAGTATTCCATTCAGGATCATCTGGATTCGCTTTAAGAGCCTCTTCAAAACAGTCTTTTGCTTTCTCATAGTATTGGCTACAAAAATTCACAAGAGCCCATCCTTGTTCTCCATTGGTCTCAGATTGCACAAGATCTTCAATCCCTTTTGATTGTGTATAAATGGCATTTGTCTTCTCAATATAGAGCTTGGAGCTTTCACTATCATTAAGGTAGTAATGGACCCACGCATAGTTGGAGAAGGTCAGCAGGTATTTTATGTCGGTCTCCAATACTTTAGAATCCCAAAGAATTCCCTCTGATTTTTGAAGATTCACAATAGCCTCTGTATTATTGTTCTTCAAGTGGTTTACATAGGCCAGCATGTTATATACCCTCCCTTTAGAATCCACATTCAAATATTCTAGTTGATAGTTAAGTCTTTCTTCCAGTTCTTCAATATCAGCATCCTTTTCCTGTAGCCCCCATGTAAAGTGACATTTCAGCTCATCCAAATGGGATTTCAGCGTATCCTTTGACTCACTGCAAATACAATGAAATGAAACGCAGAGAGGATTTATTTGAGACATTTTACTATTAAACATAATTACTTCTATTGTAAATGTATTTGTATATTTTAATAATGAAGACATAACAGTCCAATGCTCAGTCAGTGTCGTGATGATAATGTGGATGAGTGAGATATGAGTGTAGATACGAATGAGCACAATGAGGCAATGAATTGTGATGAAGGAATTGACACCCGCGTCAATTTTGATGCCCGTGAAAATTGATAAACATCTATTAAAACATAACATTAAAGGGTGCGGTCACCAACATGAACTGAATGCACTTACTGTATCAATAATGCAGGACATCAAACACTCCAAACTCACAGATTTACTAAAACTCAAATTTCTCGATTTTTTTTTATTATTAAAACAAAGTTGACCTAACTCCCATCCACATATTTAACTTACTTATCAAAAAATCAGCTCGAAAAAAGTCGATTCGGGAAAAGTTTCAACAAAATTGTGCAACAATTCGAATCACACAAATTTTTCGAGTTTGACTCCTGAATCGCTCAACTTTTCTGATTATCGTACAAAAACCAGTGCAGATGACAATGTCAATGAACATCTTCAGGAACATCTGCCATTGACTTCTACATGATCTCTTCAGGTTTTAGCTGGAGTATTTATCGATTTGGATTTTTAGCAGCTTTGGGATATAATAAATCTCTAAAAATTCTAGTTTTTTCTCTCTAAAAATTCGAGTTTTCCCCTTTAAAAACTCATGGGATCAGCACATACACACAACAAACACAGCTGACTTCCATAGGGTAAAAAGCAAAATAAATTCCCAATCTCTAGACTCCATAAACCCTCATATTTGGTAAAAGGCAAGAATAAAGAGCGCATGATGCATGCAGGTTCCTGGGGGTAGAATAACCCTTTTCACAGTTTGATATTAGACAATCAAGGAGAAGTCATACTATATGCACCCAATAATAACTGACTGATCATCTTGGATACCCACAGGCAGCAGCGATTCCGGGGCTGCTGTAGTCTGAGGCAGCAGCCCAAATGCCGGCCCCTCCTCTCCCGCTCCGTGCTTAAATATTAGTTGGAGCGGGTCTAAGGGGGCAGCATCACTAGTGCATTGAGTGCAATAGCGTTCTTTGCAATAGCGGAGCCGAATTTTCCGGGTCATCTCTTAAAGTTACAACAGCGACTTTTTGCCGCCCCTTGTAACTGGCCACTCACTGCTGTCATGAGGCAAGGTTTTCGCCTTGCCTCATGACAGGAGCAGCCCTGCCCACAAGCACTGTCACTAAAAGAGAAAGAAGGTTGCTATTATTTCCAGGTTATTTCCAGGTTTCAAAAAACGTCCATGGGCCAGATTCAATTCAGTGAGACTTTTATCACATCAAAACTCATTGATGACATTCAATTTGAGATAAAATTCAATTCAGAAAAATATATTTTATGGTATATCAATTCTATTAAAGATTATGGGGGAAAAATTGGAACTGAATTTGGAGACAAGTTTTCTTTCTCCTTGATTAAATCTCATCAATGAGTTTTCATATGATAAACCAAGAGATTGGAAAGAAGTTGCCACTAAAAACCAGATATTGACTTTAATAAGTTTTGCGAATTTTCGGCAAAGCAAAACGATACAGATTTGCCCATCCCTAGATGCTATGAAAGCATGAAAACACTTGCAGAAACATTTATATGCAATTATACTGAACGATGTAAATGTTGTGACCTGCATCTGACACTGCCCCATGGGGCATATTTACTCGAGGGCGAAGTGGCTTAAATTCGCTAGCGTTTTCTAACATATGGAACATTAACTATACAGTGGGCTCATGTGTAGGACATTATAACAACTCTATTATCTTTATTAAGGTTTAGTGATGAGTGAATTTGGGGGGTTTCGCTTTGGCGGAAAATTTTGTGGGAAATTCGCGAAATGCCAAAAAAATCGCGAAATGCCGCCGGCGTCTCGTTTTTTACGCCGGCATCCGTTTTTGACTCCAGCGTCTGTTTTTTGGACGCTGGCGCAAATTCGATGCTGGTGAATTTTCGTAGCAGTTTTGCGAATCGCGGGAATTTGCCGCAAATTTGCGCCTGGCGAATAAATTCACCCATCACTATTAAGGTTCCCTGGACTTGTTTAATGAAATGTATTTGCTGCAACATATAAGTCCATTCAACTTTAAATTTCCTGCCATATGCAAATTAACCTTAGCGCAAGACCTCTAGCGAATTTGCGCTAGGCAGAAATGAACGCTAGCGGATCTTCGTTCTTAATTGCTCGCATTGCCGAAGTAACGCTAGTTAAACATCGCCAGCATCCGGCGCCCACAACAAAACTCCTCATCTCACATTCTAGTGAAATAGTGCTGTCTGAGTGAATTTTGCTTGGCAAAGTGTAGTGATGTCTGCGAAGCGTTCGCTGGCGAATTTTCACTCTTGAGTAAATCTGCCCCCATAACTTGTACATCTGAATAGGGCACAAGTTAGGGAACAGGTAGAGGGTGGGAGGGAGGTGGCTTTTTGCCGCCCTTGGTAACTGGTTCTCACCTATAGAGTTTTCATGTCATAAACCACAAGATAAGTTTTTCACATGATAAATATTTTTCTCACTGAATTGAATCTGGTCCAATGGTTTATCATGTTACGAGTTTTAAGACAACCAAGATCATGGCCAAAGAACATGAACAGCATTGCGCGAAGTTCAGTACATTGCACACCTTTTAAGTAATCAGAATACAGGACTCTGAATTACCTGCAATGGTGATGGCTTTCTAAAATCATCAGCCATATAACCTACCTTGGGCACCTCTAGCTGACTACAGGATTACATTCAGCAGAGGCTGCTCAGGAATGCCCCAATTAGCCAGAAAGTTCCATACCTCCCAACATTTTGGAAATAAAAAGAGGGACAAAAATTGTTGACCATGCCCATTTTTGTGGCCACACCCCCTAATTACCATGTTCATTTTACAAAATTTGGCAGGTTATGAAAGTTTGAACATATTTCTGTGTTTTTTTCAGTTATTACGGTTTTGCTAATGAAGATGAATTGCCCTTTAAGCCGTGATTCTAACTTCTCCAGAGGGACTTGTTATCTTATATTGTTACAATTACTTATTTGCTTATCTCGAAATTTTTCAAAAGTATCTTATATGCAGTGGTGGCTGATCTGGGCTCTCTGTCAAAAGCCAATTAATTTAGAAACTTTGTTTCTTTTTCTGGCTATTCAAAGGGACTTTCCAGTACAAACGAGGGAATGCAGGGTGAGCTGTCACAAGACGGACTGTCCCTCTAAAAACGGGACAGTTGGGAGGTATGAGTTACTACTACAACTCTATGTTACATAAAACATATACAGCCGGGGGAGGGGGTGACATGCACCTGCCATTGGATTCTCACTAAATATGGCCCATTAAGTTTAATTTTGTGCCTCCTACAGGTTTCATGATATTACATTATCTCATTAAAGGGGTTGTTTAGGGGCAGATTTACTAACGTTCGAGTTCCATTTGTTTTTTTGTTCAAAACTCATAATTTCAAGTTTAAAACCACCAACTTGAATTCAAATTTGAAATAGTGGGTGAGAGAAAGGAGTATGTAGAGCTGGCAACAGGCCCGGACTGACAGGGGTAGAGAGACTTAGCATGCACGCTGTGATTCTCCTTCACACACAACAAGCAGCTGCGTGTTCCTCCCTCCTCCTAAGATCAGTCAGGGAAATGCAAAGTCCCTCTGATTGGCCAGCAGACTGGTTTGGAGGTGTCAGAGAGTTCCCTTGCTGTTTCATGAAGCTCCTAGGAGGGGAAGGGGGAGGTAGTGGTGTCTGTGTGTGTGTCGCTGTCTGTGTTTGTGTCTCTGTCTGTGTGTGTGTCTCTGTGTGTGTTTGTGTCTCTGTTTGTGTGTCTGTGTGTGTGTCTCTGTGTGTTTGTGTGTGTGTCTCTGTGTGTTTGTGTCTGTGTGTGTGCGTATGTCTCTGTGTTTGTGTGTGTGTCTGTCTGTGTTTGTGTGTCTCTTTGTGTGTGTTTGTGTGTCTCTGTGTGTATGTGTCTGTGTGTGTCTGTGTCTGTGTGTGTGTCTGTGTGTGTGTGTGTCTGTGTGTGTGTGTGTCTCTGTGTGTGTGTGTATTTGTGTCTCTGTGTGTGTCTCTGTGTTTGTGTCTCTGTCTGTGTGTTTGTGTCTCTGTCTGTGTGTTTGTGTCTCTGTGTGTTTGTGTCTTTGTTTGTGTGTCTGTGTGTGTTTGTGTCTCTGTCTGTGTGTGTCTATGTGTGTGTGTGTCTGTGTGTGTGTGTGTTTGTGTCTCTGTCTGTGTGTTTGTGTCTCTGTGTTTGTGTGTCTCTGTGTGTGTGTTTGTGTCTCTGTGTGTTTGTGTCTCTGTGTGTGTGTGTGTGTGTGTGCGTCTCTCTGTGTGTGTGTGTGTCTCTGTGTGTGTGTGTCTCTGTGTGTGTGTTTGTGTCTGTGTGTTTGTGTGTCTCTGTGTGTGTGTGTTTGCGTCTCTGTGTGTGTGTGTGTGTCTCTGTGTGTGTGTGTCTCTGCATGTGTGTGTCTCTTTGTGTGTGTGTTTGTGCCTTTATGTGTTTACATGTGGGCTGCTTTGTTTGTTTTTTGCCCGGGCTGCTTTTTGCTCCCAGTTCGGCTCTGGCTGGCAATATTTGCGTACAATGGTAACTCACCATCACCACGTCAGCTTTCATAGGGCTACCCTCCAGCTTGGCCCTGCACTGCTTGTTTTTATTGTTGATTGTGGGTTAAGATTTCTTACTAGAAATGCACCGAATCCACTGTTTTGGATTTGGCCAAACCCCCAAATCAGAGAGACCAAATTAGGGGTGGGAAGGGGAAACATTTTTTACTTCCTTGTTTTGTGACAAAAAGTCACGCAATTTCCCTCCCGCCCCTAATTTGCATATGCAAAAAAAAGGCCAAATCCTGGCTGAATTCCGAACTGAATCCTGGATTCAGTGCATCCCTATTTCTTACTACCTTGAAGTTGTCTCACATGCATACATCAGTTCATTACCCCTTCCCATAAAAGTTACAAATGTTCTGTCAGTGCCTTCCCACATCTGCTTTCTAATATAACATTACATCATTATATTTTCATAATGAGAAGTCTTTGATATACTTAAAATCCTTAATAAGGTGCATTTACTAAATGTCCACCCTATTCTAAAATGAACTTCCTGTCTCACTTATATCCGGTCCCTTTAGCTGGTAAGCCCTTGCGGGTGGAGTCCTCATTTCCTATATATACAGTATGGATATATCAAATCTATCTCATCTAGATAACATTTATTGCGAGGAAACCATTTCTTTGTAGATAATGGATCAGATTCAATTCAGTGAGAAAAAGTGATCTCATGGTTTATCACATTAAAACTCATGGACGAGATTCAATTCGAGGAGAAATCTTTTTTCTCATTATTCAGTTCCAGGGTTTTTTCCCATAGAATTTTCATGTGATAAACCGTGAGACACGTTTCTCCGACTTGAATTGCATCTCAAATTGCCCATGAGTTTTTACATGAAAAACTTTTTTTTCTCACTGAATTGAATCTGGCCCAATAATTGTTAAACAACTAATTCACTGTGTGGCATTACTGGGCCTTTAAATTCATTGACTTTCTTGCAAAATAAAGAAAATTATGTATATATATTTTGCATCAATTTAAGTAGAGGTATAGGATCCCTTATCCGGAAACTAGGGATGCACCGAATCCAGGATTCGGTTCGGGATTCGGCCAGGATTCGGACTTTTCCAGCAGGATTCGGATTCGGCAGAATCCTTCTGCCTGGCCGAACCCAATCCGAATCCTAATTTACATATGTAAATTAGGGGTGGGGAGGGACATCACGTGACTTTTTGTCACAAAACAAGGAAGTAAAAAATGTTTTCCCCTTCCCACCCCTAATTTGCATATGCAAATTAGGGTTCGGATTCAGGTTCGGTATTCGGCCGAATCTTTCGTAAAGGGTTCGGGGGTTCGGCCGAATCCAAAAAAGTGGATTCGGTGCATCCCTACCGGAAACCTGATATCCAGAAAGCTCCGAATTACGGAATGGCTGTCTCCCATAGACTCCATTTTATCCGAATAATCCAAATCTTTAAAATCCATAGCTTGTACTTGATCCCAACTAAGATATAATTAATCCTTATTGGAAGCAAAAACAGTCTATTGGGTTTATTTAATGTTTACATGAATTTCTAGTAGACTTAAGGCATGAAGACCCAAATTACGGAAAGATCCATTATCCGGAAAACCCCAGGTCCCGAGCATTCTGGATAACAGGTCCCATACCTGTATTTTGAGCTGACAAATTTGAGATTCAATTATCACTGTAAATCCTGATTTAAAGTAATTCACACATTGGCAAACAAGTAAAATTGCATAACTATGAATATATTTACCTCATTCCCTTGACTCTGTTATTCCCGCTTGTAAAAAAGCTGCTTTGCTTGTGCTTCTTACTTTTGCTTGTGTTATTCTTGTTATTCTTACAGAGTGAAGATTCATTTGAATCGAAGTAGCTCAGGGAGGGAACAAGGCAGAAACGAAACAAAGACCATTATGGCTAATAATTTATCCACTATCAATTAAAGCAAAACAAAACTGAGTATGTAACTACATTGTTTATTTTTTTAACATGATTTATGAAAGGAAAGGGATGATCTGATGATGAAAAAGGAGGAGCAATGAGTAACCCACAAGGGTTGTTATCCCAAGATATGCTGGGAATTCTAGTTTATACAGCAGCCGAAAACATGATCGGCTCTTTAATCAAGGGACAGTGGGTTTGGTTTTAAAGGTGTATCCCTGCAATGAAATGTCGTGGTATTTTGATGGCTTTTCTTTTGCATGGAAATTGTATAGGCAATTGCTATCCCATCAAACATAAATTAGGGATCATTCTAACCAGTTACAAGGTACAAATAAACGTGCATTAGGGGTTATACCAGTTCTCTCCACTACCACATCTTATGACATATTCACATTATGAAAGGCTCCTTAACCATCTCCTCCCAAAACCAATAGGCAAATCCAGAAGTAAGAAACATTTAGGATGCTATGTGTTTGCTTGAAAAAAAGAGCAGAACTTGTGGCCAAAATATTTTTCTCACTAGCTCTAGCTAGGGGCAGTTGTTTGGGAGTAAGGAGGTTCCTCATCAATTAGATTGTCTTAAAGGAGAACTAAACCCTAAAAATGAATAGGGCTAAAAATGCCATGTTTTATATACTGAACTTATTGCACCAGCCTAAAGTTTCATCTTGTCAATAGCAGCAATAATCCAGGACTTCAAACTTGTCACAGGGGGTCACCATTTTGGTAAGTGTCTGCAACACTCACATGCTCAGTTGGCTCTGAGAAGTTTAGGGGTAGTCTCAAATGATCAAGAAGAAAATTAGGTTTGTCTGTAATACTGTATAAGCTGATGCTACAAGGCTGATTATTAAATTATGATGCTAGTTGCACTGGTTTCTGTGCTGCCATGTAGTAATTATCTGTATTAATTACTAATCAGCCTTATATTGTGACATTTCTATTCTTTGTGTACTGTATATTGTGAGTGGGTCCCTAAGCTCAGTAAGTGACAGCAGCACAGAGCATGTGCAGTGAATCAGCAGAAAAGAAGATGGGGAGCTACTGGGGCATCTTTGGAGACACAGATGGAGTCAGTGGAGTCTGAAGGCCCTGAAATGGAACATTCATCTCAGAGTGAAGGAGAGTTAGCTAGCATTAGGGTTAGCTCTGTTATAGCTCAATCTGCAACTGAAATTTTGGAATAATAATTCCACACAATAATAGAGTGCTCTGACCTCATGCAACAAATCCCTTAGGATCAGGTGCTTGAACAGTATTAGATCCAACCTGCCACAGGTCAGAAAATCAAATGCAAAAGTCCAATATACTGCAGCACACTGCGAGATGAATAATTTTCAAAGAGTGAATTTATTGGCTCAAAACATGTGAGCAGACAATATGTGGCAACGTTTCGGGTCTCACAGGAACCTTTCTCAAGCCTGTGAAATTGCATAATGTCCTGTGTTAAATAATGTGAGTTGTGGGTGGGGAAAACAGTGGGGTTGTTGGGCGGGAACAACCGTGTCCATTAGTGGTCATTAATTGTGTTGCAAGTGTCCCGAATGCTCTCCAATCCATTCCATTTTAGGGGGCTGAATCAGTCTTGCTTGTAATATATCCATTCACAAGTCCCGTCCAGATTCCTAATAATGTCCATTCTTGGAAGTGTGTCCAAAAAGTATACAAAGTTCCTTTTCAATAAGTGTCATTGTGAACAAACTGTAACAAACTTAAGTGAGTCAAAAATAAGTGCTCAAAAAGAAACTAAGTTCATCATTAAAATCAGAGAACCTGAGGCACTTAAACATTAACTTATATGCACATTGTGTTCTGTGTTTTGTTCTGTGACTGCTTAGTTTTTGCAGAAGGTAATTTCAGCACTCAGAATGTTCTGATGTATAATAAATATTCAATGACAATCTCATTGAATATTGATTGTACATGGGAACATTCTGAAGGAATCTGGACAGGACTTGTGAATGGATATACAGTAAGGAAAAGGGATTCACCTACACTGCAAAACTGTGCAGCAAATACAAATAGAAAATACTGTTTTCGCTGCGGTTTAACACAACACACTGCAAATTATGTTACATGTCCTGCAAAAGCTGTACGGTGCCGCAAATGCACAAAGGTAGGACATTTTGCTAAGATCTGCCGTAGTTCTGTATTAAGTGTGGATAAACAGAGAATATACTTTATTTGAGATGGTATTTTCTTATATCATGCTTTTAGTGTAACAAGATGTAACCTTATGAAGTATACAATGTTTCTATATTGAATAGACAATGTTTCAATCGTTAAGCATCCTTCTATTGTACTCCAATTGCTCATAATTGTGTAACCTTTTTATATATTTTTTATTTTTTTATATTTTAGAATTACACTGCTCCTCTCCTGGGAATTACTGGTATCCTGACAAATGTAGACATCCAGAACTCCAGTGACAGAGCAAATATGTGAGTCATAGACAAGATTTTAAAACTCATTACTATGCATTAAAAATGTTATATTATCATCACACTGTATTTCACGGACAATTCTCACAATGAAAATTCTCACATTGGATGGACAAAAATATTTTTATACGCAATTTTTTCACTTAATGGACTATGTCTAATATACTGGATTTTATCACAACGGAATTTTTATCATAAATGGATTTTAACACAAATGGAAGAACAAATGTATTAATATATTGAGCTGTTTGAGAGAAGAATTTTGCACAAATTGTCACTGACAATTTACTGAGACGGCTGGGAATTGAGTCTCTTAATTGGGAGGTGGTGACTAATTGGTAAACCCTCCCTTCAATCACCTTGTAATCACCTATATATGCACGTTTGTTTGTTACACATTTTGTTTGGCTTGATAAAGGGCTGGTATAGCCCGAAACGTTGCCATTGTCGCACAAATAAAAGTTTGATCAAAGATCGGAGTGCTGCTGCAGTTGTTATATTTAAGTGTGGATAAAGCTGGTACATTTATTCCAGACAAGTATATGCACTGTCAGTGTCAATACTGTGTCTACTGACAAGGGGCACCCCATTAACCTGATGCTTGATACAGGTTCAGCTGTTTCTATACAACAAAGGATATTTTCTTGAAATACTTTGCAAAAGATCCCCTTGTTGCCCCTGCCCTGAAACTGGTCAGTTACTTAAAGGATCCAATCCCTATGCTTGGTTGCTTGCCAGTGACTGTACAATTTGAATCAAATACTGCAAAATGTGACTTTTACATTGTGAATAAGGGTACTGCTATTCTTGGAAGGGATCTCTTTGCTGCATTAAACCTACAATTAGTTGATGGTCTCATTACTACAACACCAGTGCCTGCCACACGGCCAGTGTTTAAAATTTCACCACAAAGCAACACTTCACTGGGTTGTGCAAAGAACTTTGTACACAAAGTTAAGTTGAGACCAGATGTAAAACCAGTACTCCAGAAATTGAGGCGATTGCCCTACTCTATAAGGGAGGCTGTCTCACAGGAACTAAAGAAACTGGCAGAGCAAGATGCAATTGAAAAATCAGAATCCTCTGAATGGGTTTCACCAATTGTTGTAACAATGAAGAAAACTGGAGGTATTCGAATTGTGTGTTGATCTCCGTGAACCTAATAAAGCAGTTGTTATGGACAATCATCCCTTGCCACACATAGAGGAAATATTTTCAGAACTCCAAGGAGCAAAATTATTTTCCACTCTGGAACTTCAAAGTGCTTGTCAAGTATTACTGCATGAGGAAAGCAGAGACCTGCATTTATCACTCATGGTGATTTGTTTCGGTTCAAGCATGTACCTTATGGACTGGCTTCAGCACCTAGTTGTTTTCAAAGACTGATGTCTTCTATACTCCATGGCATACCTGCTGTAGAATGCTACTTGGATGATATAATTGTCTATGCTCCAACTATGGATCTTCATGACAAGTAGGGATGCACCGACTCCATTTTTTTGGATTCGGCCAAACCCCAGAATCCTTGGCTAATGATTCAGACTAATACCGAACCGAATCCAAATTTGCATATGCAAATTAGGGGTGGGAAGGGAAATACATTTTTTACGTCTTTATTTTGTGACAAAAAGTCATGTGATTTACCTCCCCGCCCCTAATTTGCATATGCAAATTAGGATTCGGATTCGGTTCACCTTGGCAGAAGGATTTGGCCGAATCCTGAAAGAGGCCAAATCCTGGCCGAATCCTAAACCGAATGCTGGATTCAGTGCATCTCTAATGACAAGTGCCTAAAAAAATTTTGAAATGTATTGATTCTGCAAACTGAAACTGAAACTTTCCAAATGCCATTTCAGACAAACTCAGCTGTCATTTCTGGGTCATATAATTTCACAAGTATTTCTGCCTGACCCTGGCCATGTCAACGCTGTTACACAAGCACCTACTTCATCTGATTTCCAGAACTTACGTGCTTTCTTAAGTCATACTTCATGCTATTCTAAGTTTATTCCCAGCTATGCTTCAGTTGTGGAGCCACTTAGAGTACTACTATGTGGAACTTTAAGTCTGGTGTGGTCAGAGTCTGCTCAACATAGATTTGAAATAGTGAAACAGCTAATTGTGAACAGTCCAGTGCTAGCTTTATTTGATCCTGCACTACCCACTATGGTTACTACAAATGCTTCTGACTATGGCGTTGGTGCAGTTCTCACACAGATCCATGATGATCATACAGAGAAAACTGTTGCAGCTTCTGATACACTGGATGAGGACATAGAAGTTGTTGCATTAATGGATTTACTATCATCTACAGTTACAGCAGCTGATTTTAAACAAGCTTGCCTCACATGTCCAATTCAAGTAAAACTACGGGACATATTACAAAGCAAAATGCTTTCCTACTATAGGGGGAATATGTGGTGTTTATACAAATGGCCTGTAGATGAACTGTGCTCAAGACTTATACTGTGCATACTTCCTGGACAGCTTAAAAGTGAAACAAAAAGTTACTATTGTGTAATGGCTGCATGAGTCTCTGCTAATAAACCACTGTTATACTCTACTCATCCTCTGCTACCTGAAACATAACAAACAGTCCTAGAGTAACGCTAATAAATCACTCTCTTGCATAAAAAGGAATTGGAACATAAAAATGCCTGATTATAGATCTCTGGGCTGCAGTATTTAAAGAGATTCTGTTATGGGATCCTTCAATGTCACAAGATCTCTCTTCTGCTCACATTTGTGACCCAATTGCCTGGTTGTCCACTGATGGGTGTCACCACCTGACAGACCGATCCTTCCTACAACTCTTCATACAGAATTAACTCATTTGACTATTCACATTTGGCCTCTGTGTATGTTTCTGGAGTCAGGGAGGCCACAGAATACTCAGAGGTGCTTGACCTCCATAGATAAGTCATTGCCAGATCTACTCGGTGCTTGTTTTCACAGAGATTAAAGAGGAATGGACAAGGGTAGCAGTGGAGATGGCAAATGGATGGAGAAGGAGTGGGCAGAAAGGGTGTGTTGTGGAGTCACATTTTGAGGAGTATGCTGCCTCTGCCCAGGTTATGCGGCACACCAATATTATTGTGTTAAAGTTTGAATGTGATCCTACTAGTTTCTGATACTGTATCTCTTGGTCACTACCCTCCCCATGGCTTTGCCTTAGCAGTATAACTTGTTGAGTTCAAATATATCATACCCTTCTCAGCTATGGTCAGGTGATCCCACTGGTGGCTAATAAAAGGGCAACCAAGTTTGGGAGTTTTACTTTGGAAAGCAGCAAATAAGTTGCAGGTAAAACTTTTAACTGAAATTTGATAAGATGTCTTCAAAAACTAATAAATCTGCAAATGTGCAGATCCTGTTCCATTAAGTGGACGGGTTAAGAGTGTTTTATTGAGCAGTGTTACTTTAAAAACGCATCCCTAATATTGCAGGGCTACTGTTCCCAGCCTACTTTAACCCTTAATGTGATTTTAGTGTGCTGCTAGAAGTTATAGCCCAGCAACATTTAGTTTTGGCAAAATTGTTAAAGACAATCTACATTTGGTTAAAAGAGACATATAGGATAAATGAAACCCCCTTATTTTGTGTATTCTATATGGTGCTGGTTTTACTTTTGGCCAAAAATTAATATTATCTTTAAAAAAAAGTACCCTTTATTGGAGCTCCTTATAGATCCGCTACGGTCCCGGTTGAGTTTCAAATGAAGAGTGGGTTAAGTCCCTGCCAGAAGCACTGTAGGAGGGGTACAGCCAATCACAGCCCTGCAGTCACACAAGCAAAGACAGATTTCAGTTCCCTATCAGGTTAGCCTAGCTGCTGGTTACAATCCTAAAGTGCAGTGTGATAAGTGCCACCAGCTCCCCTGCACAGCCTGGGAAAGGAGGCAGCAGCAAGTGGAACAGATTGGGCGGGATTGGTAGGGTCTTTTGCAGAAACCAGAAACCCTACTTTTTAAAGCACATTCATTCTATATCTAAAAGTTTAATGCAATGGCACATTCTTGTTTTTTTACATACTCCTTTAAAAATATAGCCATGCTGTGGTTTCTTAAGTGGTTTGTGACCTGTCTTGAATAGTAATCATGGCTTATAGAACTTATAATTGAAGGCTCTGGTTAAATACCAAATGCTGTAGAAAGTAGTTGCAATTTAATGCATCTCTTACATCAAAAGCTTTATCTAAGATCAAACTGGGGAATCCAGAATGACATTTGTCAAAGCTGATGCCAGTGTCAATTGATCACAATGTGTTTGACTGTCACATTCATTTCCGAAGTGTATTAGTGCACAGTGCAGCTCCACAGGAGCATGGAGCACCATTACCCATCTTAATCCTTTCTGACTTGTATCTTATGTGGGGAGAAAATATCTGGCCAATTATTTTCAAGTAATATGCAAGAAACGTTAGATAATCTAGGCCTGTTATTTAGTTTTATATCTCAAAAATCGATGCACGTTATTATGGGTCTGGCCTGTATTGCAAGTATTTTACAGTAAGTAATCAAAAACAAGATCCAAACAAGAATATAATGTTTATTATGTTTTGTCTATACAGCACGATCATGACTTTTAGGTAGTATCTTTATATCTTTGTATCTCATTATACCAAGCAGCAGATAGTTCAAGCCCCAAAATGCACTCCTTGTCTAGGCTTTATTTACTAAAAGCACCAATATTGTAGGCTGACATTTAAACGACCCCATGTATCTCAGAAATGGCATCTATTGCACTATTTCTCACTGGGTGCTATTTGCATACAGCCACAACTATGGCATTTAATCACTAGGCAAATATTTCCTTTAGAGCGATAGCTTTATCTTAGAGTGAATGCTCTGAGACGCATCTGTTAGGACATTTAGAACATTGCCAACTGCCACGCCTGCAGCAACACTGGAATCTCCCTTTATGTTTTGCACCATTGGTTTTAAAGAGATCTCACAACTTGCTCTGTATTCTGTTTGGTCAGGTACCAGCAGGCCTGCTTTGTACTGCGCCGCAGCTTCTTCTTCAGATTTCTTGCAGTGTTTCAGAAAGTTCCTGTAATGCAGATGAATTTGCTGCTTTGCGTTTCCTGGAAGAGCTGAGATTGTCAGGGCTTTTTTATATGTTTCCTCTGCTTTTTGGTACTGATTTGATTTGATATACAGATCAGCTAGATCGGTTAGTGAATCTGTTCTGCTTTGGTCAAGTTTGAGTGCCATTTCAAAGTGAGATTTGCCCTTTTCAGAGAGTTCTTTTATTTTCTCTGTACAGGCAGCACTGTGCTCATTGTGTTCTTCTGCTGTTTTCTTCATTTCATTTATTATTCCTGTATAACACAACCCTAACCCATGGTGGAGAGTGCTTGAATTAGGATTCACACTTACAGCCTTTTCCAGAACAGTATGGGCTTCTTTACTCTTCCCTCCCCTAGTGTAATACACAGCAGCATAGAACAGTAAAGAAGGATTTTTTGGTGCTTGTTCTTGAGCTTGCTCAATATACTTTTTAAAATCAAAGCCTTCCATCTGAAACATTGCTGTTACATATGCAGAAATCCAATCACGATCATCTGAACATCCTTCAAGCACTTTCTCAAAGCATTCCTTTGCTTTCTCACTGTACTGAGTCGAAAACTTTAATAGGGCCCATCCTTTCTCCCCTAAATTCTCTAAATCTGCCCCTTTTGATTCTTGGTAAATAGAATTTGTCTTTACAATATAGATCTGGGTTTGTTCATATTCTTTTTGGTGGAAGTAAATCCATGCGTAGTTTGCATAGATCACTACAATATTCCTCTTCTTCCTTGTCTCTGATGAATTTTCTTCACTATTTTCTTTCTCAGCCTTCTGCAAATTGGCAATAGCGTCAGTGTAATCTCTTTTCAAGCATTTCACATAGGCCAGAAGATTATAATGCCAATGTTTAAGGCAATTTGCTTCACCTGCCAGCTCACTCTTCAGTTTTATTTCTAAGGCTTCAATATCAGTATCCTTTTCCTGTAGCTCCCATGTGAAGTGGCATTTTAGCTGTAGTAACTGAGTCTTCAAGGTGGCCTCTGCTTCACTATTAGAAAAAAAGAAAACGAACAGGGGAAATGCCCATTAATTAATCAATTCATTAATTAAAAGATTTCAATTCTAAAAAGCAATGAATTCAACTTTCAGGCTGATGCCCACTGTGGGCCTAGTTCTTTCCTAGTTCTTTTCAGAAAGTGCATTGATCACACACTATCACCAGCCACTTCACATTCACTTGAATGGAAAAGGTGGCTACTGACTACTGCTGACACTTATAGACCATTGGTGGGGAAGCTCAGTAATGGTCCAAAGAATCAAGGTTTATAGCAGGGAACGGAGTAGACCTCAACTGGCATAAAACTTGCCACAATTGAATGAAAGATATTGAGGAGATTCTGGGCGACGTAGTCCCTTCAGACCTTGATAGATTTAAGTTCCGACAAATCAGACATTTTATCCACGCCTCGTTTCCACCTCATAAAGATAGATCACCACTCACGAGCATAGAACAGACATGGTCCCGAAATGAAGCCCCTAGAAAAGCTGTCTCTTATTTTTACCAACAAATACTGGACCTCAAACCAAGTCCCAGTTCCTCCCTTAAAGATAAATGGCAAAAAGATCTACACTCTACTATCACTGACAAACAGTGGGCCAAGATTACACATCTCACATATCAATCTTCCCAATGTGCCAAAATTCAGGAGCTCAACTATAAATTACTCACCAAATGGTATAGATACCCCACGAAGTTGAATAGAATTTATCGGGCAGTCTCACCCAACTGTTGGCGTTGCGGGAAGCATCCTGGTACCTTATCTCACATATTTTGGGACTGCCCCTCGCTATCAACATTTTGGGGCACTATACGCCAGATAATCAAATCAGTCACTGACATCGAAATTGCCCATGACCCCTTAGCCGTTCTCTTACACGATTCTCCTCTCTCAATCCGGGCATATAAAAAGTCGTTAGCTCCTGTCATGCTGGACGTGGCAAAATCTCTTATCCCGATTAAATGGAATCAGACCTCTAGTCCTACTGTGAGCGACTGGGTGCTAAAGATGAAGGAGATTCGGAGATTCGAGGAGCTGAAATTGGACTCAGCAACTGATTCTCAAAGTTTTACAGAGCGATGGTTCTACTGGTTACAATTTTTGAGCTCCGACCTTTATAGGCAGCTGTGTCCCGTGTAAGATTGTTTTTGATTGCTAGGTTCATTTACTTTGCTGCAGTCTTCTTTTTTTTCGCATAATTGAGGGATTCGCTGCTTTGGCTTGGAGGCCCCGACCCAAACAAGTAAGGTGTTTTACGGTCAGCTACTGCTTTTCCGATCTAATTCATGGATGCTTTTTTGGAATACATTTTTGAAGTTTGATAGAGCTTCTCCGGTCAGGTGCGTCTATCTTCTCTTCCTACTTCTGTTATTTCTATTTCCCTATCCTCTTGCATCCTTTTCTAACTCCTTATCTTTTCACCTCTTCTTTCTTTCTGCTCCTCGCTCTTTTCTTTCTCCTCTCCTTTACTCACCGTGATTTTCCTTTTGGTTTCTTTTCTGCTCATTCGGAAGATACTCAGCGTGCACTAACTCATGGTTTACATTATGTAAGGGAAACTTTACCTGCACTTGGGAGCCTCACGGATCTATGCCTTACTCCGAGATCACTTATCCGTGGTCTCTCATTTTGGGCTATCCACGATTTCCTCCGCTTCCCGTGGTTTACCATACTGTCCAACTTAACCATGTTATGCATGCTGTCATTTATATTTCTTGTGTCGCTGTCTGTATTTCTGATATGAGTTTTCTTTTTCAAAATCAATAAACATATTATTTTAAAAAAAAAAAACTTGCCACAATTAACGTTGGTGACATCACCAGAACTCTGTCTGTTAATTGGCTCTACAAGTATAACAAGTATAGTTTGTTTGGTATGTTTGTGTGCACAGTGAATCGTACGATCCCAGGGGGCTGCCCTTATTTTTAAATGGCAATTTTCTATTTATGATTACTTAATGGCACATACTACTAAAAAAGTATATTATTATGAAAATGGTTTATTTACATGAAGCAGGATTTTACATATGAGCTGTTTTATTTATAGAGACCTACATTGTTTGAGGGGTATAGTTTTCCTATAATCACTTTAGTTACATATTATAATTTATCCTTCCATCTATTTTCTGTACAGAAATAAGAAATAGCTGTGACAGAGGCCAAATTGTTAAGGGCATGGGTCAATTGTGTGCACGCGTACGCGCGCCATAGCGATGGGCTCTGGGGAAAGCTGTGTTCCCAATGCGGCTGGGTGGCATGCTGCCCCTAGAATTTTGTCGCCCTAGGCCGGACCTTTGTAGCCTCGCTGCTGGGAGTTTTCCTATTATCCTGGTGGGCTAGTCCGACACTGCATTTGCATCTCTAACGCTTTGATTGGTTTCAAAACACTTTCATAGCAACAAAGAAACAAGCAAGGCAGTTAGGTACTTAAGTACTTAAGTAACATCTCCTAAAAATGATATAAGATATTTGAAGTCATCTTGGATCACTTTTTATAGGTTCGCAGCCTGCAGCCATGTGCTTGTGTGGGCATGCCAAGCTAGAATTGTCTATGTATAGCCCCATCTTAATTCCGCTGCCCCCCAAGTTTCTCCCCGCCTATCTATCTATATAGATAGATATATATTGGTCAGTACACCAGGCAGTCAGTTCTGTATCCACCCTGCTGGATCAAAGAGGACTCTTCTTTTAAACTGTTGCCCTGTCCAATTTGCAGGAGTTGAGAAATTTGCTGTAGTTAATTGAACTATACAAAGAGGAATATGAAGATTAATTCACTTGCATTGTGGATTGTTACAGGGATACTGCCCGCCTAAATTCTCGCAACCATTGCTGTAGGCAGGATAACCCACTAGGTACCCAATATAAATATATTATCCAACATTGGTCTGGAATTAATATGTTGTATTTGTTTACTATAAATGAGTTTTACATAGTAACATAGTGGGGGTCATTTATAAACTTCGCGCAGGGCAGATTGGTTCGCAAAGTGAATATATTTGCCCTGCGCATGGTTATATTTATAAAGCTAAATAAGAGGGTGCATACAGAATTGCGAATTTTTTGTTCACAATGCGAATGTCTAAAGGGGTTTTATAAATATGTCACAATTCACAAATTGCGAATCTTTATGCGCACACTCTGCGACTCAAATACGCCACAACTTTGGTGGCGGAAAAAATATTCGCAAAACAGTTTTTCAAACTGCGAATTTAAGTTACTGTCAACGCTATTTTCGCGCACAACAACCTCGCACATTGGGTGCGCTCGCGCAAACTCCTGTCTCATTTGCGCGCCATTTGCAAAAATTTATTCACACTGCAAATTCTCAAAAACCGGAAAGACGGGCAAAGCAGTGCAATATATAAGCGCTCAGCAAAAAACATGCGCAATACAACCATTTGCGAAAAATATGCGCTGAGCGAACGTTATAAATGACCCCCAGTAAGTTAGGTTGAAAAAAGACACACGTCCATCAAGTTATTTGGACATTCATCTTAGATCCAATAAGAATATCTGACATGAAATCTGTACATGCTTTTGCTACTATTCTTAAAAAAAATATGTACCAGTCTATAAGGAAACAAAACTGTATCCTCATTACAGGTATGGGATCCATTATTTAGAAACAGTTACTTAGGAAGCTCAGAATTGTGGAAAGGCCCACCCCATAGACTCCATTTTATCCAAATAATCCAAATTTTTAAAAATGTTTTCCTTTTTCTCTGTAAAGTATCTAGTACTTGATCCAAGCTAAGATAAAAAAAAATATTCTTATTGGAAGCAAAATAAGCCTATTAGGTTTATTTAGGGTCGAATTTCAAGGTGATGGGAGTTTTTTAAACTCCCATCAACTCGAAATTTTAATAAAAAAAGACCAACTGAAATTTATTAAAAAAAATAGAATTTTTTAACTACGGGGAGAATAGGCTGTGTTCTATCGTTCGAATAGAATTCGGATCGTATTTGATCGAATTCGATTCAAAGTATTTTCAAAAAAAACTTAGATTTTTTAAAGTCCACCAAATGACTCCAAATTCGGATCAAATTTGGACTATTCACTAGTCGAAGTACACTAAAATTAGCTCAAAATACACCTGTGTTCAACATGTATCCAATACATTGCACTTATTCTGACTATTACTTTACGTTAGCATTAAAAGCTAATGCTTTTGTTACTTGCAGTTCAGAAAAGTTCAGCTGAAAGTGATTTTATTGTGCACAAAACACATATAATGCATATATCCAATCAGTTATAGGAGGAGAAGCAATTATTTATGTCCTTCCCATTTTAACTGCATTGATAAATTACTTTTTTATATATCCAACCTAAAGGTGCAGAGTGTATCCTCTAGATCTAAACCAATTGGTTTTGAGTAAAACAAGGAAGAGTAAGAATCATCATGATCCATTTGTCCCCTACATTTTAATCATATCTTAAACATCGGTGTATTTTACTCTTTCAAAAGTATGTTTTTCTAGTAATGCTAATCTAAAAAAAAAAGCTTTTCATTATATCTAAGCCTTTCTATTCCTGTAGAAAATGGTAACCGAAAGATTATGTATATCTGCTCATTCATGGCTCTCATATAAAATGAAATTTCTATTAGAAAATCTTTAACAGGAATTCACATAACACAGAAGATAATAATGCTGTGCAGTAAGGATATATTTACCTCATTGTGACAACCTTCTTGTCTCAGTAATTTTGACTGTACTGAACTAAAGATGGTTTGTGTTTGCCAGCTTCTTGCTTACTTATGATTAATTCTGTGCTTTTAAAGGGTGAAAATTATCCATAAAAAAATGGATTTGGGTGAACCCAGAAAAGAAATCATTCAGGCAGTTAATACATAAAATATGTAGACAAGCCTTTGTCCTGAGGGTTAATTTAGAATTTGGAGTATTTTAAAGGTCACTGGTGTTTTAAATGATGGAATTTTCCCTGTTTAGTGCACGTGTGATGGGCCAGAAAGCTGTCGTGGGGGTGACTGGTCTTCATACTGAAGAAGCACTTTGTTTCCTGATGTAATTCAGTGAGGCTTGATCTTGAGTAAAAATAGTTTTCTAGAAAAAAATTACATTATAGACATATTAGTGTTTGCATTGAGAAGTGTAACAAAATGGTTACGTCTTCAGTAGTTCATGCACAGCACAGTGGTCTGAGAATCTATATGAAATCCATTATTTACATCACTGTACACCCTGCTTAATCACCACCAATCCACTTGTTCACCTCAGCTCAGTTGGCTTGGGCCCTCACCATTAACTGGGTGCTGTTTACAAAAACCGGATGTCAGAATGGCTAGCTGAAGTCATTTAAAGAATCCTGTGTGCTGTGTAATCTCCTGCAAACTTAAAAAGACAATGACACTGAACTTAAGGTTGAAAAAAATGATTTAATAAGAAAATATAAAGGCAAGGGAGATTTTATATGTTCTAGATAGGCGGCATGCAAACGAAGTCTGAGTTCAGGCAATGGGCTGGGCAGGCAGTTGGCAAACGTAACAGAAGAACAGGCACAAGTTCAAGGCTGGAGGCAAACAAGAAGAGGTCCGGCAACCTCAAACTAAGGAACAATTTCGAGAAAAATTGGTCTTTATTTATGAAACTTGAAAGCTATATATTTATTCTACAAATTTATGGACAAGACTTTTTCATGATGCATTCCAGGTAGACTGTATTCGAACCCTAATAATTCACTTTCTATACAACCTGTAACAGTATTTTATATTGATTTATAAGGACCACCCTTCATTCTGTTTTCGAGAGAGCTGACATGTTTCATCGTACTTTATGTTATATTACTTCATTTGGTTGTGCTACAGTATATTGATATTTGTTTGGATCTTATGTGTGATCTCTGAAGATCACATACTTTTCATGAAAGATTCTGTATGTATCTTTAAATGTAGTCTGCTTTCTATTTCTATTGTTTATGTTTAACTGATGAAAACATTTTAAATACAAAATACAAGCAGATCCAAATAACAGTGGTCAAAAACCAGGGAGACAAAATATGCAGGGCAGAAATAGACTCACAAATCTCAGGATACTCGGATAGGAACTCAGGATAGAACAGGAACTCAGAAGGCTTGGTCTTACAAAAGAGCTAAATGATTCAGCACAGGTAATAGGAAGAGGCAGGCTTAAATAGCTCCTTATTTGGGCTATTGACTGCAGCAGGATCATCGGTGGTGTCAGCCATGGCAAAACAGACAGGGAGTAAATTCATTCATTCTGACCTCAGCACCCAAAGCAAAAGGCATCCTGTGACTCAATAGCAAGTAACAAACAAGGGAAAGTTGTGCTCACCACTATTTTTTAAAATAGCTCCCACCCTTCCCAGCTATAGTCAGGTGATCCCACTGGTGTCTAATAAAAGGGCAGCCAAGTATGGGGGTTTACTTTGAAAGCAGCAAGTAAGTTGCAGGTAAAACCTAGTCCCTTTGTAAAATGTATAATGAAGCAATAGAATTCTTAATGAATCAGATAAAATTGAGTATAGGACTGGCCAGATATGGGATGACTTTGACGTAGTTGGCCAGCTTAAATATATTGCAATATATGGACAAACAATCCCTGTTTTGTTTAAAGGGTAAGGCATTTTTCAGTAGCAGTAGCACAAAATGTCTCTGTCTTAAATATATTGATAATGGGTTGAGTGCAGAGGACTCTTGTATTTGACTCAATAGCAAGTCCCATGTTCTGATAACTAATTGCAGTCTTTATCGGACCATCCAACAAGCCTTTTGCCTTGGACTCAAGACTGTGGAACCCTTACGTTATCAGATAGAGAGCTAACCCTACATATTACTAGAGGTATATCCCTTTGCTTGTAGCTCTCCTTTACAACATAGTGTTTTCCAGCTTCTTGCTTACTTATGATTAATTCCGTGCTTTTAAAGGGTGAAAATTATCCATAAATCAATGGATTTGGGTGGACCCAGAAAAGAAATCATTCAGGTAGTTAATACACAAAATATGTAGACAAGCCTTTGTCCTGAGGGTTAATTTAGAATTTGGAGTATTTTAAAGGTCACTGATGTTTTAAATGATGGAATTTTCCATGTTTAGTGTACCTGTGATGGGCCAGAAAACTGTCTTGGGGGTGACTGGTCTTCATACTAAAGAAGCACTCTTTGTTTCCTGATGTAATTCAGTGAGGCTTGAGTAAAAAAAAATTCTAGAAAAAGTTTTCTAGAAAAAAATTACATTATAGACACATTAGTGTTTGCATTGAGAAGTGTAACAAAATGGTTATGTCTTCAGTAGTTCTTGTTTTTAAGAAATCCTGCACAGCACAGTGGTCTGGGAATCTATATGAAATCCATTATTTACATCACTGTACAGTTTCATATTCTAAAGGGAAGTTCATGTTTTATTTGGATAGGTTGAAATTGTAAGGTAATGCTGGCTGACTCCTCCAGAAAACCTGCTGCCTAGGTGCTGATGGCTGACATCATGGCCACTGCCAGGCCAACTAGTATTGGCACTCAAAGCAAAACTACTAAGCCCGGCACCCTGCTTGAAAACAATGATTTAATAATAAAATATAAAGGCAAGGGAGATTTTATATGTTCTAGATAGGCGGCATGCAAACGAAGTCTGAGTTCAGGCAATGGGTCAAAAACCAGGGAGTCAAAATATGAGGAGAAGGGCAGGGCAGAAATGAGAAGAAGGGCAGGGCAGAAATGGACTCACAAATCTCAGGATACTCAGACAGGAACTCAGGATAGGACATGAACCTAACAAAAACCTAGCCTATACTGTTGCTGCTCATCTCTGCAACTCTATGACCTGCATGTATTTTGATAATGTATACATCTGCAATTAACGTATCTTGCATAATTAATGCTAAACTAATTACTGAGAAAACTAAGCAAATGGTCAAGAAACCATATTCTACAGTAAGTCCTGCCTTATTGTTCACAATATAATAACTGAAATTACAAACATTCAACCTCAGAAAACGTTAATGGACATAGTAAGTTGTTTTTCTTACTGCAGTTTTAATATTTTCTAAATCATGGGGTAGCCCATTACCAATCCAGGGTCAGTATACCCCATTTCAGCTTAGTACTTGTGCTAAACATACTTTTCGCCTACTGTTTTAATCACATCAAACCTATTGTTTGTGTTATTTCTTGAGTTAACCAGGACAAACATGGAAACTGAAGCTACTCCATGTTTGAGTCTTGTGAGGAATCACCTGTGCTAATTTCCACATTAGCCAGTTATGAAAAACATATGTCATGATTAAAACAGTAGGCATAAAAGTATGTACAGCACAAGTTCTGTTCATTAACCTCTAGTTGAAAAGGTGGTATACTTCCTCTTTAAAGATTTTTTTTCCTATGGTAATCTGCAGTAACACAATATAACAGATGACAAAAGAACAATTGTGGGAAAGTAAGAAAAAACATGCCTAATTAAACTTGTATAATGATAGATTATGTGGCTTCAATGCTGTGCACTTATTGAAAGGGTGTAGACACATTTTTGTAATGAGAGTTAAAAACAATGCTTGCCTCTGTGGTATCTGGGAAGCCTGAGGAGCAAACTAGTTTAAGTATGAAAATACTGTTCTTTTTCATATAATTCGTGCAACTTTTTACTTTTAACCAGCATTTAATGAGACCTTGTACATAAATTTGGATTTGGGCATCCCATGGACACCTCTTGGACACCTCTCCTGACCCATATCTACTTCAGCAACACCTCAACCTCCGGATCTATTAAACACTTGCTGAGGCCTACAAGAAAAGATTTGGTCTGTGCCTATGCTACTAGGAGTTTCATGGTCAGCGCTCGAAGTTCCGACAGTGTATCTGGAATTGTCTGTTTCTGTTAATAAACTCAAGTGTTTCCTTAGACACACTCTTCTACCATTGGTGTTGACAAATCTGGGTATATGATTCTGTTGTCCTTACTTTGTGGTGGGAACTAACACGGAGCCAGTGTACATCAACCTCTGGCCACTGTGAGGCAGCAAACAAGTAAACTGCCCTTGTCCCCACCTGTGTCTCTCTTAATCATTGAAATTGACCCATCACTTCCTAAGGTCAACCACCTTCATTTTGTTAGTGTAGTGTACCCCCCTTCTCCCCTAAAACTTCAGTGGAAAAAATGCACCTTGACGCCAGATTATAGGACCAACATCTACACCTCCAACCCCTCTGGTATTAAATTATTTAGCTTTTTTGTTTAGCAACTCAATTTACCCTAGAAACCAGGCAATGGCTTAAATGAGAGACAGGAAGATGAATAGGAGATGGTTTGAATACAAAGATAATAAAAATGTACAGGTGATTTGATCTGCATGATTCTTACATTGACCCAATGGGAAAAAGGCTGAAAAGAAAAAGCAAATAATTTGCAATCTATGGTAGATTAAAAAAAACTGTTAAAAAGTTGCTATGGTATGTTATAGAATATGCCTTTCTACAACATACTAAAAGTTAACATATAGGGGAACTACCCCTTTAATAATACTCTTTAATACCCAATGCCATCTCAAAAATGCCAAAGTTTTTGGATTCATGTATTATCAAACACTTGATCTTGCTGCATTTATGGTAACTAGAACATAGCAAGATATATATTTATATGATATTGTTAAAGGTAGGGGAGGCACCCAAGCATGTCATTAAGGTCCAACAAAATACAATATTTTTTGGTCTGGGTGAGTATAGACTGAACAAAATAATTTAACAGCACAAGCATTAACTGCTAGCACCCTATAACCTACAGAGCCATGCATGTAATGTTTTCTGTGAATGACATATATATTAAATCTAAAACTTCAAATTGAGATTGGTCCCTCTCCCATTGACTTATACAGGATCTCGACAGGTCTAATATGGCCGATTTTAAGGTTTTGGGCCTTTTGCAGCATTGGGGCATAATAAATCTCGAAAAATGTGGTTTTATTTTGCCCCAAAAAGATCAACCAGGTAAATTCAAGGTTTAATAAATTACCTCAATATAAATGACCTTCCAATTGGACTTCCACAAGTTTTTAGGAGAGCAAATACACAATGTCACCAAATCTCCGTATTGGAGACGTTGTCTTGTGGTGTCCCACACAGAGGTAGACTGTAAAGTTCTGCAAGGAGCATAAAATAAGTACTGTATATGACTGGATTGCCTGACTTGAGGGTAGAACTACAGTACCAAAGCATCCATTGTGCAGGTATCCACCAGTTCATTACCTTTGCCTTGAGCTCACCAGTACCTTAAAGCAACCTTGCTTGATTCATAATTGTCTGGGGAAAAATCTCTCATACAATTTTAGCCTACATTGTAGAATGGCCAAATAATTAGAAAATAATTGCGATACATCTCACTTTGTACATATAACTAAAACGACCTGACTCTCTTACAGCTGTAAATTCGTTATTGAATTTTAGAAACGCCCTCGTCAATTTTCGAGTTTCGCTAATTTTTCGGGACAGAAAAAAAGACAGAAAAAAAATGAGCATTTTCTTGTATAGTTGTTGCATAGCATTTTTCATCCATAGTTCCATGTAGAGGTCTGTGCCAATGATGTGTACAAGCTCAGCAAGATATTTTGTCATTAGCCGAAAAAAATACACCCATAAGCAGCTGAAAAAATGTAATCCTTTTCTAACTAAACTGTTTAATTCGTAGTACAGGTATGGGACCTATTATCCAGAATACAATACAAAAGGTACAACATTGTCATCCATAGCCATCCATAATAGATGCTGTCATATCAGTAAATACTACCTCATAACTGGTTGCTAGGGGGTTACTAAAACTAAAGCAAATTAAAACCTTTTCCTCATTTTTAAAGTTTACTTTTTGCACCATTTCTACCCAAATCTGTGAGGTTCTAAAGCTTGTAATACGTTGGTCTAATAAAAGGAATATCCTTCAGCCTGCATCCCTCAACCTGCGTCCCTAACCTCATCCCTATACTAACTTTATTCTTCTTTTCTGGCATACCATACACATTTATATTCTTTTCTTATAAATTAGAAATTGGTATCACGTACAGAGGCCTTTCTGTAATTTACTGCAGATCTCCATACTTTAAGACTAAAAAATCATTTAAACTTTCAACCCAATAGGATTGTTTTGCCTCTAATAAAATTAATTATATCTTAGTTCTAATCATATTTATGGTTCTGTTTTAATATTACAGAGAAAAAGGAAATCATTTTTAAAAAGTTTATATATCTGATAAAATAGTCAATGGGAGATCGCCTTTCTGTCATCCTGAACTTTCTGGATAACAGGTTTTCTGATAACAGACCTGTATTTTAGAGCAACTGACTCTCTTACAGCTGTACATTTTTTAAGGCTTTTTTTAGAAACATTTCATGCAATTTTGTGATGTGATTTCTTAAAATATCCACTATCCAAGTATCCAAACCAAATGAATAAATGCAGCTTTATTTAGATGTGCAATACTCACTTCAACAGATAAATGACATATATAAACAAATGTACTTACTGTTTTTTGTTATAATAATTTATAACACACTTGTGTTACTAAAATGAAAACACACATAGATACAAAACATTTACATAATTTATAATGCCTTGCCAATAAATAGCCATATTTAACATGTGATAGAATTTAATTAATTTATTTTAATAGAGGATACAGCAAATTGTATTTTGTTCATTAAATTAGGAGTTTGTTGCCTGTTGCTCCTGAATTTGTGTTATAGCATGGTCAGTCAAGTTCTTAAGAGATTTTTTTTGTCTTGTAACATAATTTTTCTATACATAGATCCATGATGAGGGCTGTGCCAAAGACATGTTTAAGCTCAGCAAGGCATTTTGTCATTGGAGGAAAAAAGACCAAAAAAAAAAAAGGTGAAAAACATAATCTTTTACTAAATTAAATTGTTTAATTTATAGAACATTTTACTTTTGAATATCATCTGAGCGAAGCATCCAGATGTTTTTAAAATACTTCAGTTGTTATTCACTGAGTCTCATGCAACGCAATGCACTCAAATAATCCTCATTATCTGGATCAAGTTCCAGTGCTTTCTCATAGTGATCAGTTGCCTGTTTAACTTCTCCCTCCTGCTGATAAATGAACCCTAACAGTCCAAAGCCAGTTGCATCTGATGGGTGTTTTGTTACTTTTTGTTCAGCCAACTCTTCCAAATTCATTTTGGAAAAAGATCTTGCCTTTGTGTTATTCGGTATCAGTAATACTTCCCTGTAATGCCTTATGGCTTCAGATTCAGATCTAATTTGATGTTGCTTAAAAAGTGCAAAATTGAAGTGAATCTCTTGTTTCTCTTCACATTTTAGATTTTCTAAATTTAGTGCCTTTTGAAATGTATCTTCAGCTTTTTCAAACTGATTTCCTTTGGCAAACATTTCAGCTAAATTGATATAGGCATCAACAAATATTTTTTGAAATTCAAGAGCTTTCTCAAAATGAAAGATAGCAGAAGAAATGGCTTCACGTATGCCCCTTGTATAGGAATTGGTAGGCTGATAACATGACTTTGCAGATTTCATTAACTTTTTCATCTTCTGTTTGTAACAAAGCCCAATCTGGTGGTGAAGAGAACTTGAAGTGGGAGTTTGGTTCAAAGCTTTTTTCAGAATGGTAATAGCATCATCAGTCCTTTCTATAATTCTGTAAAATTTGGCAGCATATCTAAGTAAATAAGGTGAGTCTGGAGTTTGTCCAAGAGCCTCCTCCATAATCTTTTCTCCCTTTTCAGCTTGACCCAAATATAGATATTCCAAAGCAAGAAGAGCCTTAATCACAGTATCATTTTCATTTAATGTCACAGCACGTGTAAGCAATTCTATAGATTTACATTTACCCGTCCTATAAATTCTGTCATTTTTACTTTCAATGCGATACATGACTATGGCATATCCTGAATTGAGCTCAGGATTGTCTGGATCTAGCTTTAGCGCTTTCTCAAAACACTCTTTAGCTCTTTCAAGGTATTTTCCATAAACTGTTAACAGAGCCCAGGCCTGTTCTCCATATATCTCAGTAAGAAGAAAATTATGTTCTGGAGAAGATTCAAACTTCTTGTAAATGGCTTCCACTTTTTCTAAATAAGACTGAGCTTTGCTGAACTGGTTTGAATGGTAGAACAGCCAGGCATAATTACTGTAGGTCACAGCTCTTTTGATATCCACATCAGCAGACTGTGTTCCTTGCAGGTGCTCTTCAGCTTTCTGAAGCTGTCTGATTGCTTCTTCATTGTCTCCTTTCAAATAACTTGTATAGGCCAATAAATGATGAAGCCTATGTCTGTGTGTAGAAGGTAAAAATGCAATTTGATCATGAACCCTGTCTTCTATATTGTCAATATCAGTCTCGTCTTTGAAATAAGTCCATGTGAAATGACACTCCAGTTTAAGCAGATGGTTATTTAACAATTCTGCAGACAGGTCACTGGAGAAAAAGTGAATTATAATTAAACACATACATATTTTTTAAATTGAATAGGCAATTGTATTATAGGATACAGAAACTATACAATTGTTAGTGAAGCATGTAATAACAGACTAAATAGAATAATAAATAGAAAAATACCTCTTAAAATTACTTTGTTGTCAAGAATTAACTTCTGGCCAATCCAATTCAGCACTCTGAACATGTATTTATCCATGCCCAGACTGTCTTGATCCATTATAAACAACACTAAGGGGGTTAGTTACTAAACTCTGAATGCAAAAATCCCGAAAAATGTGTGATTTTTTAAAATAAAATCGGACTTTTAAAAAAATCTAAATTTTTTCGGAATTTTTTAAACCCGAGGATGGAAAAGTCTGAATCAGAAAAGCTGTCATCTCAGACCTGTCCAGGTTGCATATAAGTCAATGGGTGAAGTAACAATGATTTTTTGATGTGTGCTGGGTTTCGTGCAATACCTCGAAGTTTCGGGCACAAAACAAGAAATCTGAGTTTTAGGGTGAAAAAACTTGAAAATATTTTTTTTTCGCACAAAGTAAATTTTCGGGAAAATGTAATAATCAATAAGCATAAAAAACCCGAGCAGATTTGATTGGAGTTTGTAGCAGAAAATGTTGAGATAAAATCAGATGTTTATATCTATTGTATGCACTGTCCATGTATACTAAGTTTCTGCTTAGACAATAATTTGGCTAATTTAACTAAGGTGCAAAGTTTGCTATTGGTCTACTAAGCTAATGCAGCAAATACAACCAATCAACTGGTAGCATTTTCTGGTTAGATATTTAAAAACATACATTTAGGGGGTTATTTGCTAAAATTCAAATTTATCTCATATTTTATTTTTAAAAAAAACCACGACCAAACTCCCATCCCTCAATTTGACCTGATTTATTAATAAAATAACCTGAATCACCAAATTGGATCATGGAAAAATTTAGCAAAAACCCAAATTGCTCTTATTTTAGGGCTTTTTTCCCGAATCTCTCAAATTTTACGAGTTTTTGCACAAAAACCCTAAAAAATCCGATTTTCAGGCTAAACCCAGCGCAGACCATGAAAACTTCAAATTGAGATAGGTGCCTCTCCCATTGACTTATACAGGACCTGGACAGGTCTGAGATGATGGACGAAAAATTCAAGTTTTTGCCCCAAGAAGCCCAACCAGATAAATTCGAAGTTTTTTAAATAACTCCCTCAATTGTTTTTTTCTGGTTTACTAGAGTAGGGTAAATGTGTGCCCGATAATTTTAATAATATAATAAGCACAGTAAGTAATAAAAGAATAACTAGTATTAAATAAATGGAATAAAAAAAAATACATTTGTAATCATATCAAGGAGAATTATTAAGATTACCTTATCTACAGTATATAATATAGTTGTATATTATATTATTATAATATATTTTATAAAAGTTTCACTTTAATGAGCATAATGTAGGAATAAACGTTGCCCAAGGTTTAGCAATTCATAACAACTAATCAGATGTCTGCTGTCAAACAGTATGGCAGTAAATGCTATCTACTGACTGGTTAGACCTCCTTTTAAAATGTAAAAGGTAAGGTTAAAAAGCTTGTAATATCACTATTCTTTATTCCTCTCTTCATGCATAACTCACAGTTACATGCTTTTCAAATCAATTATATGCATATTCAATTCATGAAGGGTTATTAACAAAATATATTTACAGTACCTCATGGTGTTGGTTACAATGTTTCTACCACAGTTGTGATTCCCAAACATTGGTTCTATGGCTGCACCCAGTCTTTTATAAGGATATACTGCCATCACGTGATCCCTCAGAGTTCCAGTAAACAGGGAAAACAAAACAAGATAATAAATATATTCCTATAGAAACAAAATTGTAGTTTGATTTGGAACATGTCCACTGGTACGGTAGCGACTGTAAAAGGGAAAACTTGTGTGAAACATTTCTACCTTGAGTGCCATAGTATGCTGTATTAAGTAGTATAAAAATATGCATACAGGTCCCAGAATTCACTATATAGAGCTGTTAAAAAGTAGGCATACATTACCACCATGTTGTCTTTAGTTGGACTTCCCCCACCATACATCATGTCATCATTTCCATGCAGACCCGATATTTGATCATTACCAATTGCACTAGCACCAACACAGCTGGAAAGAGAGGGTGTATGGCGTCTGCTTAAGCTCCTCTTTGTGCCCATGTGCATATCACCTACAAGGGCGTCACACCCTTTCCTAGAAACTCATTATCCACAAAGCTCCAAATCCATCACCTTTTTTGTGTAATAATAAAATAGTACCTTGTACTTGATCCAAACTGCATGAATCCATATTTCTGGAAAAATAGCCATAGACGCACAGATAATATCGCACAAAGTGAATTTTCGTATGATATTCGGTGCTTGTATGGTGGAAAAAGAGTCAACCAATATTGGCAGAAGACTTGGATATTGGTCGGCTCATCGATCGGGCTGGACAGAAAATTTTGATTGGGCGTCTTTGAAGGGACTCAAACATTGTCATTGTTAGTGCTGAATCGTCAGATGCAGGTAGAATTCTATTGTTTCTTCCTGTATATCTGATGATTCAGCTCTACACGTGTGTATTGAAACGAATGATCTTTCTTGGAAAGATCTTTTCCAAGAAAGATCGTAATTGTTATGTCTATGGCCACCTTTAGAATGAGGGGAAGATGAGCAGTTTCTGCAGGCAGAGGCAGGCTTGGAATAAGGTAATACAATTAAAGTTTGTTATCAGTGAAAGCTCCAGATTTGTCCTTCTAAAGTCTTGTGTACTGTATGTGTGTGTCTGCCTTGTGCATCTGTGTGTGTTTTACTTAGTATATCTGATTCTACATTTGTGTGTCTGGACCTGACCCTGACTCCTTGCGTGCTGCCTAATGAATTGTGTAAGTATGACTGTTACCTCAGCTTTTGTTGCAGTGCCTTCATAAGCCTATATGTGTCTATATGAGTGTGTATATATGTGTGTGTGTATAAGTGTGTTTGTGCACCTGCACAATTGTCCCTGATTGAGTAGAACCCAGGCACACTGCCGGCAGGACCTGCACCCTATGTAATCTCCCATTTGATCTGAGCTATCAGCTTTACAACTGGTACTGTTTATTTATCCAGTCGTGTCTTCTTATTATTAATGGAACTACCACCATTGTTTTTGTATACTGTATTAATTATGTTGTGTTTTCTAGGGGGTTATAAAAATGATTATCCCTTGTGTTCTGGGGGATTCATATTGAATTGAGACCATGTTTACACTGTGAGGTGTTCAGGCATATTATACACAAAGCTGGGCCTATATTTTTTTTACAATTATAGGACATTGGCACGGGAACTCTATTCTGGGGACATTATGTAATTTGATTGTCACTGCTTTATATGTGCTTGCATGGATTTGTGTGCCATTTGACTATGAAACAAGAAATTGAGTTTATAGCTGTAATTAGCTTTCCCAGACCAAAACATCACCCTCTGTCTGTGTCTGCATGACTACTAGAGCTCCCAGAACCACTGCTGTGTAAAGAATCTAATGAATGTCTCCTCCAAATAATGCAGTCTACATGCAGATGTGTGTCCATCTCAGGCTAATGTCACATGTGATGTTCATTGGCTTCAACGTACTTGCTTATTTCTCTGCACTGAGAGGGAACTGTGTCAGTCTGGGTAAAGAAACACTGAATGGGTTTCAGCACAAATGCATTTTTTCACTCCAAAATCTGCTCTGTGTGTATTCACCCAGGCCAACACTGTGCCTGTCAATGAAGAAGCAAACGCAAGTGGATTCCAACAGATCAGCTGTTTCTCGCTAATCTGAGACTGTCAGTGTAAGTAAGAAAGATTAAGGTTACTGACCATTGCATCTGATGCACCGACTCACCTACTAATATGTGTGTGCCCAAGGCATTGATTTGCTTGTAAAGTGGATAAAGATGGCTTCAGTTGGCTCAGAGTTATGATTTACAGTGCTACGCAATATGTTGGCGCTATATAAATACATGTTAATAATAATTCTGCACATCATTTCTTTTCACCATCAGGCTATTTAACCTCACAACCATTTAAGATGTCCAATAGAAGGAACTCTTCATACGTGTGAAGGTAGCGCCCAGTGGGCAGGAGTTATTTTTATGATTTATGTTTTATATCCTTAAATGGTGATCCTTGTGGGTAAATAAACTGATTTAATGTGAAGAAAGTGTCTGCTGTGGATCCTGCAAGCTTAAAGTACATATACCAAAACTTCCCTAGTCAGTGGTGGAATTCCCAAATCAGTAGAGTCACCCTACCTAGTTACTTTTGGAAACCACCAAGGTTACTGTTGGAAGTTAACAGCAGGTTCCCATAGACCTGAAATGGATGTATGTGGGCAGCATGTCTTGAATACTGTCTAAGACAGGGATCCCCAACCTTTTGAACCCGTGAGCAACATTTAGAGGTAAAAGGAGTTGGGGAGCAACGCTAGCATGAAGATTAAGGGATCTTTCTGTAATTTGGATCACCATGCCTTGTCTGCTAAACATATATATGTTAAATATACCCAGTAGGAATATTTTGCCACCCATTTGGGTTCATGCTCACCATCAAGTATAAGCTATAGTTTTATTAATAAAAACAAGCAACATTTTTAAAAAATCAGATTTATCTACTTTAAATGGAGTCCATGAGAGATGGCCTTCTTCTAATTCAGAGGTTTTTGAAAATGAATTTCTGGATAAGGGAACCCATACCTTAACAGTACAGGTATAAAATCCACTATCCAGAAAGCTCTGAATTATCAGAAGGCTGTTACTTTCTTTTTTTTTTTTTGTCTGATTTCCTTTTTCTCTGTAATAATAAAACAGTAGCTTGTACTTGATCCAAACTAAGATATAATTCATCCTTACTGGAAGTAAACCCAGCCTATTGGGTTTATTTAATGTTTGTGTGATTTTCTAGTAGACTTAAGGAAAGAAGATCCAAATTATCGAAAGATCCATTATCCGGAAAACTCCAGGTTCCGTAACCTATAGCAACCACTTAGCATTTACTGGCTACCTGCTATAAATGAACCCTAAGGTTTGTTGCTATGGGTTAGTAGACCTAGAGTAATATGTTTGTTCTTTTATCATATTGCTGAATTTGTGTTACCGCATCATACTGCTACTAAATAGAACTAAAAAGTGTGGTGGCTAACTTTCTAAATATCTTGATTAATAAGGATGCACTAAATCCACAGGATTCGGCTTTTTTCACCAAGATTGGGATTCTGCCAATCGAAGTGCCTGGCCGGAACAAAATCCGAATTCAGAAAATCACATGAATTTTCGTCACAACAAAAAGGTAGTAAAACATTTTTACTCTTTTTTTACTCTCTTCCCCCCCATTTCCCTAATTTACATATGAAAATTAGGGTTTGGTTCGGTGTTCAACCAAATCTTTCAAAAAGGATTCGGGATGTAGCCGAATCTTAAAATAGTGGATTTGGTGCATCCCTATTGATTACAAAATAAAACATTGTGCTGTTGATGGTACATTCAAACAACTGCACATGGCATGGAAGAAGCTTGTAAGAGTACTGAAATTATGTTTTTATCTTCAGTTTGTGTTCAAATTGAGTCTCATGCAACGTAAAGCACTCTTATAATCCTTGTTATCTGGATCCAGTTCCAGCGCTTCCTTATAGTAATAAGTTGCTTGGTCAATTTCTCCTTCCTGCTGATAAATGAAACCTAATAGTCCAAATCCAACTGCATCTGATGGGTAATTTCTTATGTTTTGTTCAGCCAATTGTTTCAAATTATTCTTGGAATAAGATCTGAACTTTGTTTTATTTGGGATCAATAATACCTCCTTGTAATGCCTTATGGCTTCAGATTTGGATTTAACCTGTTGCTTAAAAAGAGCATAACTAAAGTGAATCTCTTGTTTCACTTCACATGTTATATTTCCCAGGTTTAGCGCTTTCTCATACATATCTTCAGCTTTTTAAAACTGGTTTCTTTTAGCGTACATAAAAGCCAAATCAGTATATGCATTAACAAATTTTTCTTCCAATTCAATAGCTTTTTCAAAATGAAAGATAGCAGAAGAAATTGTTTCCCTTAAGTCATTTGTATCCTTGTCGTTAAACTGACGCCATGACTTTGCAGCATTTAGGAAATTTTCCATCTTCATTTTGTAACAAAACCCAATATGGTAGTGAAGAGAACTTGAGTTGGGAGTTTGTTTTTGGGCTTTTTTCAAAATAAGAATAGCATAATCAATCTTTCCTTCACTTCTGTAAAATTTGGCAGCATATCGAAGTAAATATGGTGAGTCTGGAGTTTGTCTAAGAGCCTCCTCCATAATCTTTTCTCCTTCTTCAGCTTGACCCAAATGTTGATATGTCAGTGCAAGATAAGCTTTAACCACAGTGTCATTTTCATTTAATGCCACAGCACGTTTCAGCAAGTCTAAAGATTTATATTGACTGGTTCTGTAAAGTCTGTTAACTTCACATTCTAAGCGATACATGACTGTGGCATATCCTGAATTGAGCTCAGGATTGTCTGGATCTAGCACTAGCGCTTTCTCAAAACACTCTTTAGCTCTTTCAGGGGAATTCCCATAGAGTGTTAACAGAGCCCAGGCCTGTTCTCCATATATCTCTCTGTTATCTTGACTTTCTAAGCGATACATGACTGTATCAATGGCATATCTGAGTTGAGCTCAGGATTGTCTGCATCTAGCTCTAGCGCTTTCTCAAGACACTCTTTAGCTCTTTCACAATATTTCCCATGTAACGTTAACAGAGCCCAGGCCTGTTCTCCATATATCTCAGTAAGAAGAACATCATGTTCTGGAGAAGATTCAAATTTCTTATAAATGGCTTCCACTTTTTCTAAATAAGACTGAGCTTTGCTCTACTGGTTTGAATGGTAGAACAGCCAGGCATAATTACTGTAGATCACAGCTCTTTTGATATCCACATCAGCAGACTGTGTTCCTTGCAGATGCTCTTCAGCTTTCTGAAGCTGTCTGATTGCTTCTTCATTGTCTCTTTTCAAATAACTTGTATAAGACAATATATTATGAAGCCTTTGTCTGGGTGTAGAAGGTAAATATTCAATTTGATCATGAAGTCTGTCTTCTATATTGTTAATATCAGCCACTGCTTCCATGTCAACAGTCCACGTAAAATGGCACTCTAGTTTAAGTAGATGGTTCTTTAATGATTCTGCTGATAGGTCACTGAAAAAAATAATAAACTATTTATATTCCTTTAGTATGGAGTTGTATTATTACAGATGATACAAACTTGACAGAGGCACAAATGATAGCAGTTAAAGTAAAATATTATGTAACCCTTCTAAAAATCAGCCTCTCTCTCACCCTGTTCTTTATCTGCCATTGATCTAAAAACATCTGCGGAATTCATTACTGCCCTTTCTTGTTTTGAAATTAACATTCATTCACATTCAGACATTTTTGCCAAAGAGATGTCACTCTGCCCAGAATGATTTCTAAGTCATGGCCTGATATGATAGAATCCCAAAAAACACAGCACAGTTGACATTTCATTTTGTCATTTTGGAAAACACTCAGTTTAGTACAGACTTATGAATTTTCCAAATTTTCCAATTTTTCCATTCATAGAATGTATAGAAAAATGTACCATTGTCAAGAATCATACAATAACAATCATGTTTGGATACAAAAAGCTACATAAATAAAAGGTAACAGAGTAAATTTAGTGACAAACACTAAGGGGCAAATTTACCATGGGTTGATAGTTAATTTGAATTCAAATTTTCAAGTGTAAAAATTCAAACATTCAAATTGTAATCCCCTATTAAAATGTATATTTGAATGTGAGATTTATAACAACTCGACCATGGAAATAGTCCTAATTTGAATATTCGCCACCTAAAACTTCCCGATTTCATGTAAAAGTTAATCGCAGAGGTCTGTTGAGGCATTTGGAGATGTTAACAGCATTCCTGACATTCAATTTTTTTTCGGAGAAAAACTTGATTTGTACGAATCGAATACTATCCGAATTTTCGGGTTTGAACTATTTGACTGAATATTAGACATTCACATTTTTTATTAAATAACCTCACAGTCGAATTGTGAGCATATTCAAGTTAAAAAAAATTCATATGAATTTGAAATTCAACCTCTAAAACGAGAATAAGACAAAGTTTCTAGAGCTGAGTAAGTAGTAAATGAATGAATGTGTCTAGGTCATAAAGAAATTAAAGGAAGAGTAAAGGAATTGATTAATTTTCTCTCTTTCCTCATGTTCGTAGAAAAAATTTCCATCTAGGGTCAAACTTTATTGTGCAGATTTATCAAGAATTGAATTGAAAATTTTAATTTTCAAATTGTAATTTTGAGTTTATTTTAGTGTAATTTGACTAGGGAATAGTCCTAATTCAAAAAAAAATCCGAAATTTGAATTTCGAACTTAATCATGTACTGAATAGTCAAATTCGACTATTCGACTATGCCTGCCGAATTGGTGTTTAAGCCCATGGGGGACCTCCTACAATCAATTGGGTGTCATTTTTGAATAAAAAACACTGAATGAAACTCGAATCAAATTTGATCAAATTCAATTCGATTTGAGTTTGATTTGAGTTTGCAGGTCAATCCTATTCATCAGAATTTAAAGAATTTGAATTTGTTTTTCGAAATTAGTTTTTTTTTCGGAAACTCGAGTTTATGGGAGTTTATGGGAGTTTTAAGAAACTCCCATAAACTAGAAATTCGACCCTTGATAAATCTGCCCCTAAGTCGCTTTGTCAAACCTTATATGGATTCCTTGGTGCATAGGTCTTGTTATTCTAATAAGGCCTCATTAAAAGTAGAAGGAGAAGACTCTACCCATTTTTTTAAAGATAATTCTGTGAGCAACAGTCAAGATCAGTCTTCTAAAATAAATATAATAATAAACAAGGGAATATGAAGGGAGCTCCAATCTTTTGATTTGCATTTTAAAGAGGAAAGATTGGGGCAGATTTATCAAGGGTCGAATTTTGAATTTGAAAAATTTCGAAATTCAAACTTCAAAAAGACCAACCGAAATTAAATTGAAGTTTTTTTGGCCGAATTGGTCTGTTTTCGATCGAATAGGTAAGTTTTGGATTGAATTTGAATCATACGAATCGAAGTAATAGCACATTTGATTAGAAGTTTTTTGAAAAAAAAGTTCAAAGCCACCAATTAATTTCAAATAGGTTCTACGAAGTCCCCTATAGGCTAAAACAGCAATTTGGCAGGTTTTAGATGGCAAATGGTCAAAGTTGAATTTTTAAAGAGCCAGTACATAAAAATCTCAAAATTCGAATTTTTATATTTTTTTCCAAATTTGAATCTAGACTATTCCCTGGTCAAAAGAACACAAAAATTAGCTCGAAATTTGAACATTTTAAATTCGAATTTTCACTTTGACCTTTGATAAATCTGCCCCTTACTATCAGTAAAGTCTCCTAGAAGGGCTAATGTTGGTGTTTTGATTTTTTATTATTTGTGGTTTTTGGTTTATTTAGATTTTTATCCAGCAGCTCTTCAAATTGCATCTTAAAGAAACAAACCCTTTACCAAAAAAACCCATAGCATAATAAAAGTTACCTGAAAGGTGAACCACCCCTTTAATGCTTAAACACAAGAACATCAATATTATCGAATGCTCTCTTTTGCGATTCATTTGGAAAGGAAAACCCCCAAAAATAGCTCTCCAGAATTTTAAAAAGACTTATGGTGGTCTAGGAGAACCTGACTACAGGTCTTTCAATCTATCAGCCAATACACGCTATATTTCTAATATGGGCCTGTAACACTGTCTGGACCTCCAGCTTTATATATTTTTAGAGAAGAAATTACATATCTTATTTCTTGCTCTGTAATTGGGGCATTTGAGTCGGTTAAGTCGTATTCAGATAACTGAGAGAGGCTTCAGGTTTCCAATAATGCTTTTCTCTTTTCAGTATCTGTGTTGGATGGAGAGTATAGCACAATATTTCAAATTCTCCAAAAATCAACCTGATTTTACCCTCTCTCACTCTACAACAACAGACCCATCTCCTACTGTCAGGCATTTGCTTAGAATTGCATAGAAACACCAGCCAATATTCTTAGAAGCAGTTAAACAGGTAACATAATGGGGAGCAGTTACAGGGCGCAATGGAGATGGGGCAGGGGGCAGATCTGGGTCTAATAAAATGAAATGTTTAGCACAGAGACCTACAACACTCTACTTGTGCCTTGGACCCTTTTCTATATTTAATAATCAAGAGTACAATACCTTTCATGAATGATTTTACTGACAGAAAATCGTAAAAGTGGGTAACAAGCTCCCCATTTATCAGATGAGTTTGTCAGAATGTGTTTGAACAGTTGACCACTGTTCTATGCTCAGCAACAGCACTAATCTGAAAATCCTAAGTCAAATATTATCTCCCATGAAAGTAAATTATTGACTTCCTTTTTTCTAGCTGCTTCTAGGAAAGCTTTATTTAATTTCTGGTTACAAAAGGAACCCCCCTCATTATCGGACATCATCTCTTATATGAATCAGCTTCCTTGGCAAGAAGCCTTAATAACTAAAACTAAAGGAAGTATTTCCAAAGATTCTTTTAGGCTGGTTTGGTCTCCTTATTTTGAAATCTGTAACTCCAATACTGGCGATCAAATAATGCGCTTTCTTCAATAGTTAGATGACCTATCTGACACTCCAGATGATAAATGGGCTTTTTCTTTTTTTATTACTTGTGCATCCACTGGCTTAGTTAATTTTTAGTTCGTTTTTTGTTATTTTTCATGAATGATATAGTTTTGATACTATCATGCCATTGTCTCCTTTGCAACATATTTTCTTCATCTGCATAACATTTGTTGTCATTTTGATTTCATTTGTTTAATATGAAAATCAAATAAAATATTTTAAACAGCAACAGCACTAAGCTTTAACACCCACTAAATTCTTAAACCCCAGACATTAACAAGCATTACATTTAGAAGGGGGTCTAATGATTCAGACAAGCTCTACTCATTCCAGTGTCAAAGATATTTGTGACTCTGACGGTATTAGTTTGTTTTCGCCAAGTGGGAAGCTTTGTTACTGCTTGTAAAAAAATATATTAATATATAATAAATCTGTGCATAATGAATGTTAAATGAAGGTTTATCTGCATATAAATATTTACCTCATGGTGCCAAGTGATTGTTTGTAGCGGATTTTTCTTTCTGCACAGCTACGAGTCCCAAGCACTTAGCACATCTTTGGCTGCAAGCAAGTTCCTTTTAAACATATACCTGAATCACATGACTGTTATTAGTTTCAGAAAGCCAAGAAATGAAAAGTAGATAAGAAAACTTGATGTTATCAAACTAAATTATGGGGCTCATTTATGGAGCAAGAGCAAAGTGTACAATTCGCACGCAGTTTATACTCAGATATAGCAGATTTGCAGAAACTTATAAAAACAAGCTTCCATGTCTAAATGGGGGGGTTGCGCTGATCACAGCGCAGACATAATAGTTGTTAATTAAACATAGCAATATACATATTTTCATAAATCAATATTTAAGTAATATTTTCCATGGAACAGAATGCTAACGATGCTAACGAGATGATAATCAGACAATATCACTAAAAGTAGACCTCGCATTAGTAAAGTATGGGCACTCCTGTACTACAGAATAATGTAAACATTAAGGGGTAGATTTATCAAGGGTCGACAAATTTTTTTATGGTCAAAACTGTCTAATTCGACTAGGGAGTTATTCAAATTTGATTTGAGTGTTTTTTAAAAATTCTGGCCCTTTAAGCACTCAAATGTGACTATTCGCCACGTAAAATCTGCCGAAATGCTGTTTAAGTCAATGGGAGAGGTCCTGGGATTCATTCTGAGTTGTTTGCAGCCTTCCTGACATTTTTTTTCGGAGAAAAAACTCGAATTGAGTTTTTAAAATTTGAAACAAATTTGTTTCAAGTTTTCGGGTCGATTCCATTCATCCAAGTTTAAAAAATCAAATTTTTATTTCGGTTGGTCAAATTTAAATTTTATGGGAGTTTCGGGGAGTTTTTAAAAACTCACATGAATTTGAAATTCGACCTCAGTAGGAGACAACCTTCTTAGCTTTTTGGATAACATATTCTATATCTGTACTATATCTGTACTGTGTCGGACTGGGGGGCTGCCCCAGGTCCCCCCCTCTGGACCCCCCTGCAGTGCCGGCATCTGGTGCTTCTGCTCACGTTGCTGTGTTGGTGCGCATGCGTGCTACCCATCTTTTGTGCTTGGCGTCGTATTTGTTTGCGTGCGCAAGCACAGTTTTCTTCCGCATCCCCCGATCAAGGGGGTCGCGACATTCATAGCCACATGCGGGTGCGGACCTGGGCCCGGCCCTGCTTGTTTGTCCTTTTTCCCTGCTAGGTGATACTTTTTATTCACAACATTTTGCACCATACAGTTGTGGTGCTGTCAGGGCCGGGTCCTATCGGCTTCCAGCGGGGAAGTCCAGACCAAGGAGGAAGCTTTTGCATGCGTTTGCACTCTGACGTCAACGCATCGGCGCCCAAAACCACGCGGCAACCATTGGTGCAGCCATCTTGGATTCTACGTGGACGTGAGCAGGAGCGCTTCGCAGCGCTCCTAACAGGTGCCAAGTTTAGCACTGGCTATTAAATCAGAACTCATAGGTGTCACACAGGTTGGGAATAGGTAGACACATATGCATCTCTCCATTGTGCTTTATTCCCAGACTGCAACATATTAGTGTTTCCTGTACTTTATACTGGTGAGTAGTAGTATAAAACACAGGACACCCTTGAACCTTTGCACTTAGCACGTTGTTCTTATAATCTCATTCACATTACAATGAGTGTATAAGCACTGCAGGCAAGGAATTTAGCCCAACTACTTTGTGTATGGCATTTTAACATATGCAATCCCTGTTCCCTGAAGTCTGGAACATCTTGAAGATAATCCATTGATAACACCGTTACCTAAGGAAGATCCCTTTGCCGCAGTCCAAGAGCCCCAGTTTAATGTCCCACCTATGTGGTTCACCTGCAACCTCCCCCTACCTCCAAATCTCATTTCCCTGGACCTTACCAGCCACACTTTTTTGGTGGAACAGGTATGGGATCCATTACCTGGAAACCCATTATCCAGAAAGCTGAATTCTGGGAAGGCAGCTTCCCATAGTCTCCTTTTTCTCTGTAATACTAATAATAAAACAGTACATTCTACTTGATCCAAACTAAGATCTAATTAATCCTTATTTGATACAAAACCAGTCTTTTGGCTTATTTAATGTTTAAATGATTTTCTAGTGGACTTATGGTATGGAGATCCAAATTACAGAAAAATCCATTATCTGGAAAACGCCCCGAGCATTCTGGATAACTGGTCCAATACCTGTAGTAGAGTAGTGAGGTATATATTTCTGTATTTCAGTTTTTCCTTTATTAACTCATTATTGCTAAAGCAACATTCAACAAATGTATTAAACTCAACCTTGGCCACAATTCAAAGAAATTATCATTAGATTTAATGTTTTTCTTTTGCTTTGCTGACTAGGGGAGGAGACCCTTAAATACTCCAGGAGAACTCCATCTTGTGGGAAGCAGAATTGCACTGCATTCAGATGGCGTGTAATGCATAGTTATTAGACAGGTATCGTCTGCCATCGTTATTATGTTCTGCTTGGTTTGTTTATTTGCATTCTAGTTTCTCTGCAAGCTGAAGAGGCACTTTATGTACAGGCTTCTAAGGCTACCAGAGAGTTTCCACTAGGAATGCCCCTTGGCACCACAATGTAGTACTCATACCAACTAACATTGCAGGGACCATAGAAACCATCATGATGCATTATTTGCTTGCTTAACCTTAACTATTTCTTTTTTTCCAGGATGAGCTGATTGGGGGAGTTGCTCCTGAACAACACTGATTGTTTCAGTTTCCATGAAGACAGAACAGTAATAAAAGAGAGATGGGAATGCAGGAAAGAGAAAGAAATCCAGTGCTTCAGGCTGGTTTAGTAAGAAATGAAACTAGAAACTGCACAGAGGGCCAAGTGAGGGAACGGCTTGTTTATCTCATACGTCAGCAGCCTCCCATGGAAACTGTGCTTCAGTCCTGTAAAGAACACAGACACATGACAAAACAAAAAGACTAAAAATATGAAGACGAAACTGCTAAATATATTAATTTTGTAATTTCTTGAAGTGCATGTATGAAGCTAAGTTACTTGTTCCTCTTTTTATTCATTAGATAAGCATTCTGTTGTGATATCTTTTATTTTTAAGAATCAAAACAGTTTTGCTGTTGAATTGAAGCAGCTCCCTGCACCTTGTGCCCATATGTCAGGATCCAACAGACTTCCCTTATTTAGAGAATGATTCTGATTCCATACAGACACTCTATGGTAGAGAAAAGACACCTCTCATAGAGTATGAGATGATGCAGACAGAGCTGATTTACAAACTGTAAAGAATTCATTAGAGAAATTAGGTTGGTTTTCATTTGAAGGTTCATCTCTTTGCACAGAAGGTGCATTTCTTTGGAGCTGAATTGCAGTGTGGGCAGTAACACGTGTTCATGTCATTGGATGCTCCCAAACTTGAGATGGGGAGGACCGGTTGTTGGAAGATGCATGGGAGCCCTGAGGGGTCATTTATTACATGAGGGGGAGTTGCTCCTGAACAACACTAATTGTTTCAGTTTCCATGAAGACAGAACAGTAATAAAAGAGAGATGGGAATGCAGGAAAGAGAAAGAAATCCAGTGCTTCAGGCTGGTTTAGTAAGAAATGAAACTAGAAACTGTGCTTCAGTCCTGTAAAGAACACAGAAACATGACAAAACAAAAAGACTAAAAATATGAAGAAGAAACTGCTAAATATATTAATTTTGTAATTTCTTGAAGTGTATTTATGAAGCTAAGTTACTTGTTCCTCTGCACCTTGTGCCCATATGTCAGGATCCAACAGACTTCCCTTATTTAGAGAATGATTGTCATTCCATACAGACACTCTATGGTGTGAGCATAAATATAACTGTACTTCCAACCCTCGATTGTTAGAGAAATGATACCTCTCATAGGGGTAGATTTACTAAAGGGCGAAGTGACTAACGTCCATGAAGATTCAGGGACTACGCCAATTTCTTAACGGGCGCAGGCATCAGTTCGCTAGCGAAGGAAATAGATGCTAGTGATGGTTTGCACTCTATCGTCAGGTGAATTTTCGCCTTGGTGTTTAGACGTTGCTCCGTAAATTTACTAAGACGCAGATTTTACTGAATGTTACCTCTTTTGCCAGACTTGACTTAGCCAGCTCAGACCAGGTGAAGTGCACTGGAGTGCATAGACCTTCCTCAATCTTCTGTTACTTACATCATATTTTTTTATGGAAAAAGTTTCTCAGTCCAAAATACGCTGGCATCTTTTCCTTTTTTCGGAGTGATACTGTAGCCTGCAAAAGTCCTTAACAATGTTTTTGGGTAACCGGGTTCCCCCATACATTTTCTAACATATGTAACATTAACTATGCAGTGGGCTCATTTGTCGGGCATTATAACAACTCTATTTTCTTGATAAAGGTTCCCTGGACTGCAATGTAATGTATTTGCTGCAACATATACGTCCATTCAACTTTAAATTTCCCGCCGTATGCAAATTAGCCTGAGCGAAGACCTCTAACAACGTTGCGCTAGGCAAAATTAAACACTAGCGCATCTTCGCTTTATTTTGCTCGCATTGCCGAAATAACGCTAGCAAAAATTCACCAGTGTTTGGTGCCCTGGACACAACTTCACATTTTAGTATTAGTATTTCCTTTTTCTCTGTAATAACAAAACAGTACCTTGTACTTGATCCCAACTAACATAGAATTGATCCTTATTGGCTACAAAACCAGTCTGTTGGGTGTATTTAATGTTTAAATGATTTTCTTGTGGACTTAGGGTATGGAGATCCAAATTACAGAAATATCCATTATCTGAAAAACCCCAGGTCGTGAGCATTCTGGATAACAGGTCCAACACCTGTAGTAGATTGGTGAGTTATGTATATGTGTGTATTTCAGTTTTGCCTTTATTAACTCATTATTGCTAAAGCAAATGTATTAATCCCAACCTTGGCCCCAATTCAAAGATATTTTCATTAGATTAATATTCTGTTGCTTTGCTCACTGGGGGAGGAGACCCTTAAATACTCCAGGAGAACTCCATCTTGTGGGAAGCAGAATTGCACTGCAGTCAGATGGCGTGTAATGCATAGTTATTAGACAGGTATCGTCTGCCATTGTTATTATGTTCTGCTTGGTTTGTATATTTGCATTCTAGTTTCTCTGCAAGCTGAAGAGGCACTTTATGTACAGGCTTCTAAGGCTACCAGAGAGTTTGCCACTAGAATAGCCCCTTGGCTTTGCAATTTAGTACTCATGTCAACTGACATTGCAGGGACCATAGAAACCATCATGATGCATTATTTGCTTACTAATAACAACTATTTCTTTTTTTCCAGGATGAGCTGATTGGGGGAGTCGCTCCTGAACAACACTGATTGTTTTAGTTCCAATGAAGACAGAACAGTAATAAAAGAGATGGGAATGCAGGAAAGAAAAAGAAATCCAGGGCTTCAGGCTGGTTTAGTAAGAAATGAAACTAGAAACTGCACAGAGGGCCAAGTGAGGGAACGGCTTGTTTATCTCATACGTCAGCAGCCTCCCATGGAAACTGTGCTTCAGTCCTGTAAAGAACACAGACACATGACAAAACAAAAAGACTAAAAATATGAAGACGAAACTGCTAAATATATTAATTTTGTAATTTCTTGAAGTGCATGTATGAAGCTAAGTTACTTGTTCCTCTTTTTATTCATTAGATAAGCATTCCGTTGTGATATCTCTTATTTTTAAGAATCAAAACAGTTTTGCTGTTGAATTGAAGCAGCTCCCTGCACCTTGTGCCCATATGTCAGGATCCAACAGACTTCCCTTATTTAGAGAATGATTCTGATTCCATACAGACACTCTATGGTAGAGAAAAGACACCTCTCATAGAGTATGAGATGATACAGACAGAGCTGATTTACAAATTCATTAGAGAAATAAGGTTGGTTTTCATTTGAAGGTTCATCTCTTTGCACAGAAGGTGCATTTCTTTGGAGCAGAAGCAGCTGCTGAATTGCAGTGTGGGCAGTGAGTAGCACGTGTTCATGTCATTGGATGCTCCCAAACTTGAGATGGGGAGGACCGGTTGTTGGAAGATGCATGGGAGCTCTGAGGGGTCATTTATTACACATGAGACAGTGAGCAAAGTGCAGAAAACAGACAGAAACAATAGTGTTATTTGTATTTTTCCATTTAACCTATGGATGAGAGTTTAAAAGGAGTGCAAGGACCTGCACATTTTCAGATGAATAGCATTCAACATCTCTGTATCCATGAGAAAAGACAAGGGAATGCGCAGGGAGTCCTCTCCCCTGTCCCCTAACATTCATGTCCTTCAGATGTACAAAATAGGGACCACTGTCCTCAATGCTACCCTCTGCACAATCTATGCTCTGCTCGCTCTACCCTTTTGGCTGATTAAAGATCCCAACTGGATCATCTCAGTAGTTTTATAACTGCCTTAATCAAAGCTATCAACATTTGTGGCAATACATGTATCTACTATTATGATGCAAATCTGGGAAAATGCTGCTTTATGGGATTAAAAAAAAAAAACGTACATTTCTATCTGAATCTAGTACTCAAATATCCAATTTCCCGTTTTTCTGATTTCCAAATAGCTATAAGTTCTCTAGCAGCAGCAGCAGCAAAAAAAGCCGTGGAATGTCACATTTATTACAGTTTCACTTACAGGAAAGTAATAAACCTGGGAGAGTCATTTAAAGACAGGGAGATAAAGGTGATTGTCATCTCAGAGATCAAAGATAAATGTGATTTGACAAGGGTTGCATACGGGCACCTTGGCAGAATATGTGGAATAGCAATATAAGAATTGAGTTGGCATTTATTTAAAGGGATACTGTCATGGGAAAATTTTTTTTTTTCAAAATGAATCAGTTCATAGTGCTGCTCCAGCAGAATTCTGCACTGAAATCCATTTCTCAAAAGAGCAAACAGATTTTTTTTTATATTCAATTTTGAAATCTGACGTGGGGCTAGACATTTTGTCAATTTCCCAGCTGCCCCTCTCTTCAAACTCACCACAGACTATGAACATGTATAAAATTAAGTCACACAATAAGGCACTTGTTATGATGAAAGTGCTACATATCGGCCATGTTTGAAATTATTACAAGTGTCATAATTACTACAAGTGTCATTATTACTTCACGTGTCATAATACTATAAGGCACCTATAAGGTGCCAGATCGAAAAGTCACCAAGCTATTGATGTTGGTATCATATCATTATACTTTACTTCTTAGGTGTTGTTTTATTATCACTGGCATGTGCAGAAAGATTACACACCCATGGAGACTTGCAAGGCACTCCAGTGAATTATTACAACTAGTTAGGTTAGAGGTAGCGATGGGCGTGAATTTGCGCCGAATTTGCCCCGAATTTGCGCGATTCACTGTCAGCGAATACATTTGCGAAACACCCGCGAAAAATTCGCCAGCGTCAAAAAAAATATACACCGTCGCCGGAAAAAACGGACGCTGGTGTCAAAAACGACCGCCGGCATCAAAAAAAGGATGTCGGCGTCAAAAATGAAACGCCGTGCCATTTTGTGAATTTTTCGCCGTTTCGCAGATTTCACGGGAAATTCACTAATTTTTTGGTGAAGCAAAACGTCGCAAATTCGACCATCACTAGTTAGAGGTTGTGAACAACCTAAATTGCAAGCTTGACTGACCACTTGTGGGTTAATACAGGTATATGTTTGCTCTTGATATGGGCAGTTTCAGGGTCTGGATTTAGAATTTGGGTTAAACTACTTGCCTTTGTGCTGAAGCCACGTCGTCTATGGACTGGTATGATCCAAGAAACAAATGGCGTGTGGTGGTTCTCTTGTCATTGGCTTTTGATAATTTGGGTTCTGTACACGTGAGAAAGGTCATGATGTTCCAAAATATTTAGGGATTGTATACACCTGCATCAGGGAGCAAAGATCTAGGCTAATCAAAGTGCTCAGTGCTGCTACTAAGCTGTGCTGAATACTATCACCTCATAGATAAGAATATGGTTCGACTACTCAGTGTAGTTGAACACAGTCTGATGAACTGACACGTTGATCTGCTTTTTCAAAAACATTTCCTTACTAACAGGAATATGCTGCTAATAATCAGGTAAATTCTGAGAAATGGGCAAAATACCAAACTGCTCGACCTACTTCACCATTGACTTTCATAATAATTAATAAATCAGGACCATGTCTTGCAGGTTAATTAAATGGCATTTGTAGTTTAGTACTACATCCAGGCTTTGTTTGCTTTTGCAGATGATGTTCATAATATATGTGCTGAGACCAGAGCACCTAGGATCAATGTATTGCTTTAGATGGTGGACTGAGAACATGGCTCTGTGTATTATCTCTTCATAATACACAAGAGCCATGAATATCCCTTAAATGATATCCTTATAAATGTCATAATTATAACTGGTGCTTAGTGGGGTCATTTGTGTCACATGACTCACAGAAATTTGTAATAAATAATGTAGCCCCTGCTGTAAAATATCAAGAATTTAGAAGTTGCCTTTGGCCTTGGCATTCTATATGGTCCTGGAACTTCTGGGAAACTTTTAGGAGGTCATTTACTAACAATCAAATTTCACATTTTTCCACGAATCTCTAAAAATTTGTGGTTTTCTATTGTTTATTTAAAAAGCTCTAAACATTTGTGATTTATGAAGTGTAAAAACCACTAAAACCACAAATACAAAAAGTTCTCGAGGTTCAATAGACATCAGTGGGAGCTGCTCTGATCTTTTTGGACCGCTTTAAATCAATTTGGACTTTTAGAAGTTTTCGTGTGTTTTTTTCCTAGGAAATTTGATTTTTTTTAGGTTTTTAAGTTATTTGTATATTTTAGCAGAGAGTTCAGCATAATGCATACTTTTTTTATTCCGATTTTTTAATAAATCTCATGAGTTTTAGAGTTTATGAGTTTAGTCATAGTTTCAAAAACCACTAAAACCTCAAAAATTTAACTGTCGATAAATAGGCCCCTTAATATCCTTATATTTTACAAAAGGGCGCATATTATTCACTATAATATGTATATCCACATTTTTTCTTTAACCAAACTGTGACACTGAAACTTAAGTCCCCTCTTCACTAATGGAAATGCCAAACCAGTAGTGATGGGCGAATTTGCACCGTTTTGATTCGCCGAAAAAAAACGGCAAAAAATTCGCGAAACGGCGCCGGCGTCTTGTTTTTTCAGGCGAATTTTCGCGGGAGTTTCCCAAATTTATTCGCTGGCGGCGAATCGCGCAAATTCGCTGCAAATTCGCGCCCATCACCCATCACTACAAACCAGTAATTTGAGGTCGAATAAAGATATACCCGTATATAGTACAGGATTTAATGTCTTTAACGACATTAAATTTGCACTTAGTGATAAACTTTCAGTATTCTGCAATTTCTTAATTAGACATGTGCAGCACTGACTACGACAGATAAATGACAAAATGTATAAAAAATCGACAAGAATAATTTACAATAGCTTTTTATTACTAAATTAGAACATTTAGAGAGAACAAATTTACATAATTTGTAATACCTTACTTAGGGGGTTATTTATCAAAGTTCGATTTTATCTCAACATTTTCTTCTACAAACTACCATCAACTCCATTCAGGTTTTTACGCTTATTTATTATTACATTTTCCCGAAAATTTGCTTTGCGGGAAAAACTTTTCTTATGATTTTTGCCCGAAAACTTCGGGGTATTTCACGAAATCCAGCGCACATCAAAAAATCATTGGGACTTCTCCCATTGACTTAAATGCAACCTAGACAGGTCTGAGATGCCGGATTTTCTGATTCAGACTTTTTCATCCTCAGGGTTTAATAAATTCCAAAAATTTCAGAGTCAGATTTTATATCACAAATTTTTTGGCATTTTTGCATTCGGAGTTTAGTAAATATCCCCCTAATATCCACCAAGTTAGATTTACTGTGTGATAGTATTTATTTTAACACTGGATAGAACACAATAATTTGTGTTATTACATGGCTAATCAGGTTCTTGATAAAAAAAAATTGCATTATTTTTTATATTCTCATTATCCATAGTTTCATTCAAAGGATGTGCCAGAGACCTGTACAAGTTTAACAAGACATTTTGCCATTTGGGTAAAAAATTACACCCGTATAAGCAGCCAAAATATTAATCTTTTTTAAAAAATAAAAATGTTTCATTTATAGTACATTCAACTATTGCATATGATCTGAGAGGAGCATATCAGGGTTTTCCAAATACTTCAGCTGTTACTCACTCTTGCAACGCAATGCACTCAAATAATCCTTATTATCTGGATCCAGTTCCAGTGCTTTCTCATAGTAATCAGTTGCTTGTTTAATTTCTCCCTCCTGCTGATCAATGAACCTGTAACAATACCTGTGCGGCGGGGTCCAGTTGCATCTGATGGGTCTTTTCTTATTTTCAGTTCAGCCAACTGTTCCAAATCATTTCGAGAATAAGATCTAACCTTTGTTTTATTTGTTATAAGTAATACTTCCTTGTAATGCCGTATGGCTTCAGATTCAGACCTAATTTTATATTGCTTAAAAAGTGCATAACCAAGTGAATCCCTTGTTTGTCTTCACGTTAGATTTTCCAGATTTAGCAGTTTTTGAAATGTATCTTCTGCTTGACTAAACGGATATTCTCTGCCATACATGTTCGCCAAATGAATGTATGCATCAACAAATATTTTTCAAATGTGAGAACTTTTTCAAAATGAATTGTAGCCAAAGAAGCCAGCTCACGTATGTCTCTTAAATTGATGGGCTGGAACCATGACTTTGCAGATTGTATTAATATTTTCATCTTCTGTTCATAACAAAGTCCAATCTGGTAGTGAAGAGAACATGAAGTGGGAGTTTGGTTTAGTGCTTTTTTCAGAATTATAATAGCGTAATCAGTCTTTCCTTCTCTTCCGTAAAATTTGGCAGCATATCGAAGTAAATATGGTGAGTCTGGAGTTTGTTTAAGAGCCTCCTCCATAATCTTTTCTCCCTCTTCATTTTGTCCCAAATAATCATATTTCAAGGCAAGATAAGCCTTAATCACAGTATCATTTTCATTTAATGCCACAGCACGTTTCAGCAACTCTAGACATTTACAATTTTCAGTTGCACAAATTCTGTTATCTTGACTTTCTAAGCGATACATGACTGTATCAATGGCATATCTGAGTTGAGCTCAGGATTGTCTGCATCTAGCTCTAGCGCTTTCTCAAGACACTCTTTAGCTCTTTCACAATATTTCCCATGTAACGTTAACAGAGCCCAGGCCTGTTCTCCATATATCTCAGTAAGAAGAACATCATGTTCTGGAGAAGATTCAAATTTCTTGTAAATGGCTTCCACTTTTTCTAAATAAGACTGAGCTTTGCTCTACTGGTTTGAATGGTAGAACAACCAGGCATAATTACTGTAGGTCACAGCTCTTTTGATATCCACATCAGCAGACTGTGTTCCTTGCAGGTGCTCTTCAGCTTTCTGAAGCTGTCTCATTGCTTCTTCAAATAACTTGTATAGGCCAATAAATGATGAAGCCTATGTCTGTGTGTAGAAGGTAAATATGCAATTTGATCATGAACCCTGTCTTCTATATTGACAATATCCATCTCCTCTTTGAAGACAGTCCATGTGAAATGACACTCTAGTTTAAGCAAATTGTCCTTTAATGATTCTGCTAACAGGTCACTGGAAAAATATTGAATGATAAATATATCAATACATTTTATATTTAATAAGCTATTGCATTATAAGATACAAAAAACACACAGTTGCATGTAATATCAGATGGGGAGATTTGTATATTTTAACTGATTACATATTCCTGTGGGTTGCTAGAGCTGAGTAAATTTGTGCCGCTTATTATTTTACCCTCATAATCTTCTAGAGATACATTTCTATGTATTCAATTTAATAATAATATAATTTTTTTTTTTTAACCGAGGAGGACAATTTAAAATTGCACTAAAATATGTCCATTCATCTAAAATGAAGTCTTTTTTTATATCTTTTGGGTCAAACATTTCTGAAAACCGCTGAAACTGTGTTTGCTCCACCTACCTTTACAAAACTTAAGTCTGTTGAATATCTCTCACTGGTACTTTCTCATCTCGAAACCTAAAAGCATCTGTCAGGGAGGACTGGGCGTCCCTAGGATTTGCATGGGTAAACAAGGGAAACTGCTAGATGGGTACAGTATCACACCGGCCTGCTGGTGTTTTCCCTGGTGGGCCCTTTTCTGGGATGGGCTTGTTCTTCTTTCTGAGACACATAACTTTAATTCATTCTAAACTTTTATGGGTTCTGCTTGTGTTTTAATTTATTCCTAGCAGTGAGAGCTAATAGATTACACACAGGCACGTTTCAGGGGCTGCTGCCGCCTGAGGCAGCAGCCCCAATGCCGCCCCTCCTCCTGCTCCGCTCTTCTAACTAACAGCGTCGGAGCGGGTGGAGGAGGGGCCGCATCGCTAGAGCAGTGAGCGCTATTGCGCTCGCTGCGCTAGAAGAGCCGAATTTCCGTTTTAAAAAACGGAAATTCGGCTCTTAAAGTTACCAGAGGCGGCTTTTTGCCGCCCCTGGTAACTGGCCGCTCCGTGCCGCCTGAGGCAAGATTCTCACCTTGCCTCATGGCCGGAGCGGCCCTGATTACACAAAAACAATCATATAAACTGAGATGCGAACAGCACATGCATAGAGAGACTTGGCCTGCACGCTGTCTGTCTGTACTATCCTCTTCAGTCTGTCTGTGTGTATCCACTGCTGTCCACACAGCATTAGTCCTGAATCAAACGGCCACACTGGTTGATGTGATATCTCTATATATAATATGTGACTTCAGTGAACTGACATCTATCAGGCAAGATCATTAAACAATGCCTTTATGGTTATATTATAGAGGTACTAACACCAGAAAGTAAACTTTACTAGCCCTTTATACTTTTAAATAATACATACTTCTCATCATTTGAGAAAGAGGGACAATAAGATCTGCTGCGTGTAATGAGACAACCATTTTTGTACCGTTGGAACCACACCTATTCTTTGGACTTTTGCTGCAATTGGCTGCTGCATTACTGTTTGCAACCTGTCAATAATCAACATTACCCCTTACATTTGTCATAATCATTAAAAATTGTTACATTTTGGCCAGTTTAATGGGCAGGGCATTCCTTAATCATATTGGGCTCATGGCAGCTCCTACTTAAACAAATGACAATAAACACACAAAAAGCTATGTGAATGCATTTATATATATATATACAATAGCTCAGAATCTGATTCTGGAACACAGAATGGACAAATGGAATTAGAAAGCTGATAAACCAACAGCACAGAGAACACACTAGGGTCACTAGTTACATTTCCTACTCTTATGGGGGCCTCTGTAAATAATTACAGTACATGCAGGTTTAAAGGAAAATGTGTATACATACCTCATTTGAGGCCATATTGTATATCTCGCCCAATGTACAAAAAACCCCTGATAAGAGCAAGTTGTAACTGACTCTAGAGATATGTACCTGGCTCTGCGCTACAATGGTATCTTCCAGCCTGTGCCCAGGTGATGATGTCACTATTTGGCACCTGCCACAGGGCATGAGACCTCAACCGTTGGAAAGTTACAGTTGGTGAGAAGACTTCAGAGAGAGAGAAGAAGAAGCTGAGAGTGCTGTCTAATCTGAGAAAGAAAATGAAGAGGAGTCATCAGGATTTCAACGATTTGAGCCCCACGCCCTCACAGGAGAAGAAGAGAAGACAAGAAAGTAAAGATCAGGAAGAAGAAAAGTTGAAGAAGAAGAGGGAAAGGAGTTTGGAGAAGCAGATGCCAGATGAGTGTTGCAGGGAAGAGAAAAGGAGAAGGGATGAGAGTGATAAAGGTAAAAAAAATGCTTAAGAATGGCAACATTTATAACAAGGAGTGACCCACGTAATTGCTGGCTGACCCTCATTTACTTCTATGATAGTTGTTTAGGGCTTAGTAACTAATATAGTTGCTCAATGGCACAAGTTGAATTGCTAATAACCAGTTAGCCAGCAGCTTGGGATAGTGTACTGCAACTTGAAAGCAAATATTTAATTGGTTGCTATGGGTAACACATTGGTGAATTTAGCACCTATCCCCCATATGCAATAAAAGCACAGAGTTTGGCCAGGTGCAGTAACCCATGGCAATCAGTTATGAACAAATTTGCCCCATCTCTCTTTGTCAAAACATTTGCAAAGCAGTGGAAAATTTCCAAAACACATTAAAATCTATGGGCACTTTTACGTCTCAGCGCCTTTTTGGCAGCAACATATATTAGAGTCTAGTTTAATTGCATTAAAGTCAAAGGGCATTCATTTCACAAGTTTTGTCTCACGCCAAATGCATTATGGCAAATTGCGTCATTTCACTCTGAATCCATACGTGGCGAAAAAATTCACTCATCACTAATAGCAATGAATCAGATGTTTGCATTTCATCAGGTAACCAGTAAATACAGTATTTCCTGCTGTTTGGTTGGTTTGGATAACTAGACCTGAACCAACTTTGCATATATTTTGTTAAATATCCACAGACGTCTGTGCATCTGCATTTAATGAAAAAAGATCCCTGTTATCTGTCTATAATGTCCTTTAAAATACTGGTGAAGAGCAAAGAGCAATCAGGTTCCCATGCAAGCTCCTTTTCTCCAGAGAAAACAACCCCAACCTTGTCTTTCCCTCATAGTTTAATTCCTCCATTTATTTAACCAGTGATATTATATACAGAACAGCACAAAACCCTATACTTTTTGGAAACCAAAGTTTGAGAAAGAAATTGATATGACCATGATGTGTCTTTTAGTAATGTCCTCCTGTTTTATTCCATGAGCTATAAATAACATTTATTTTCCCCACTAGGAGCAGCTGGACCCATGAAAGCACAAGCTCAACGTTCAAGGCTGAACCCGCTCAGTATCTCCAGCTACAATTTCTACTCTAAGCTGGGGGCAGGAGCATTCGCCAAAGTGAGTAGTGATTGGTTCCCATTAGGTGTAGCTAATTTTTTGGAGGGTTTAAATCCTAAAGGTGGTAGTTTGCTTCCTATTTCCAATCATGTGCAAAAGAAACAGAATACTAGTGATGGGCGAATTTGCGGAACGGCGAAAAATTATCAAAACTGCGCCGGCGTCTCGTTTTTGATGCCGGCGCCCGTTTTTTTGATGCCGACACCCATTTTTGACGCCGGCATCTGTTTTTTCTGATGCCGGCGAAAAATTTTTTTGACGCGGGCAAATTTTTTCGGGCAAATTTTCACGGGCGTTTCGGGAATTTATTCACTGGCGGCGAATCGTGCAAATTCGCCGCAAATTTGCGCCTGGCGAATAAATTCGCCCATCACTACAGAATACTAATCTTAATAAAATTCCATTTTAGGAATAGATTTATCAAAGAGTGAAGTTAGAGATCTCCACAGTCCGCAGAGTGAAATAATGCCTCTCTCCATTCATTTCTATGGGATTTTTAAATGCTTATTTATCAAAGGGTGATAAATACGCCTTTAATAATCCCATAGAAATGAATGGAGAGAGGCAGTATTTCGCTATGGACTGTGGAGATCTCTTACTTCACTCCTTGATAAATCTACCCCTTAGTACTCGAATAACACTGTAATATATACTGACTCTTTTCTTGTCTTTCTCAGGTTATGCTGGCAAAGTTAGGAGGCAAGAAGCCATACGTGGCTGTAAAATCCATACTGAAAACAGAGAAGACCAAGTATGAGAACCTTCTAACTGAGGCGCATATTCTAAAGATCTCCAGAGACAGCCCTTTCCTCTGCCAAGGCTATGCTGCTTTTCAGTCCCAGGTACAACATTGGCTCCAAATTGCCATTTAGTTCTTAATACTGTTCCACTGTATTCCCTATATCAGTGATCCCCAAACAGTAGCTCGTGAGCAACATATTGCTCTCCAACCCCTTTGGATGTTGCTCCCAGTGGCCTAAAAGCAGGTGCTTATTTTTGAATTCCAGACTTGGAGGCAAGTTTTGGTTTCGTGGAAACCAGGTGCACTGCCAAACAGAATCTCAATGTAGGTTGACAATCCACATAAGGGCTACCAAATGGCCAATCACAGCACTTATTTGGCACCCCACAAAGATTTGTCATGCTAGTGTTGCTCCCCAACTCCTTTTACTTCTGAATGTTGCTCACGGGTTCAAAAGGCTGGGGATCCCTGCCCTAGATGATAGCTTTAGTTATCCATCTGATCCCCTTACATAATGTCCCATCTTATGTCTACAGACATAAGGCCCACTTGCCCTGTACTACCCATACATATTCATGCAGTATTTATCCAGTACTGCATTCTGCCTTCACAGATTAAAAACATTGTGCACGATATATATATATATATTCAAATTATATTTTTATTCTTTTTGTACAGCAAGTGCAGGAATGTGTATTTATTACTGGTGAAATGAAAGATGTATTGCCCTTTTCTGTTTGAATTTACATATCTTTGAACTGCATTTTAATAAATGAGTACTGCCCCATTTTGTGAGTGCTGTGTCATTTCTTTCTTTCCTCACTCTTTCCATTTGTCTGTGTAACCAGCGGCATGCCTTTTTTGTCATGGAGTATCTGAGTGGGGGCAGCCTTGAGGATGAGCTGGAGCAACACGGGTCGCTGTCCATAGAGAGAGTACAGTAAGTATTACATGGTACCAGTACATTATCACTAATAAAAGAGAAAAGCATTACAGGATAATCTTAATGGATTTAACTGATTGTTTACAGGTTCCATTCAGCAGAGATGATATGTGGCCTGCAATTTCTACATGGCGACGGGATTATACATCGGTCAGTAATAGATTTCTTTATTCATGTAACATTCTACAGCAGAGGCCACAAAGAGGTTGGGCTGTAAATCAGCAGCCTATGTCTTCTTTTTTTCTAATTCCTTTTATCTCATATAAATATTACAGAGACATCAAACCCATGAACATCCTACTGGATCATCAAGGACACACGAAAATTTCAGATTTCGGCCTGGCAAAGGAGAACATCTTCCCAGGAGACACCACCACTGGCTGGGCCGGAACCCTGGAATACATGGCGCCAGAGGTAAGATACGCAATTACGGTATATTTATAGTAGAAATCTAGTAAGGCAAGAAGTATAATAGAATATGCCCAGGGAAGCAGATCTATATTTAAAATCCAGCGGATGCCTTTCAAAGACATAGAGGTCCGCTGTTAACATCACATTACTTTACTTACATGATAAAATTTTCCATTACTCGCTCAGCTTTACACAGAGCTTTAGTGCCACCCACACTGTCCCAGCCATTATTCATATTTTCTGACATGGTTTCTTGTACCTGTGGTTGAGTTGTACCCATACAGCACTGACTGGGTTCTGCCGAGTGTAACTGATCTAAGGTAGAGAATTTTGCAGCCTGGTAAATGATTTTTTTTCTTTTCCAGATTCTACACAAAGGATCATATAATGCAGCAGTGGACTGGTGGTCATTCGGCATCACCATCTGCGACCTGGCCACTGGCAACTTACCGTTTAACAACAGCTGCAAAACCAAGTTGATTAATTCCATCAAATTCCACAATCCCAAGATACCTGATGAGCTGGATAAAGATCTGAAAGATCTTCTGAGAAGGGTAGGTAGTAAGAATGGTATAGAAGTATTGTATTTTTGCTCTATTACTGATATTAAAACTATTGTACATTGATCCCTTAGCTTCTTAAAAGAAATCCAAAACGTCGCCTTGGACTGCGAGGAGACATCAGGAGCCATCCATTTTATCAATCCATTAATTGGGTGGTGCTGGAAGAGGAAGGATTACAACCTCCTTTCCAGCCAAGAACTGTAAGTACCTGGTTGGAGAATAAAAATTAGAAATGATTATAATCTGGGTAAATAGAATTGACAAGTGATATTGTCAGAATGCAGCAAGCTTATTCAAGTATTTATTCAATTCTCCATACTCACACAGCCATGACAGCCCATGGAAAAACCTATACACATAAGGAAGATATCTCTGCAAAGGCAATAATATGACCCTTCAATCTTTAAAGGTTCTTTAATTCCATTGTGATCTTTATTGATGTGAAATACATGGCACAGTGAAAGACAAATTGCTATTTTTATGGAATTAAAACCCTTCATATGGATCTCTAAAAGCAAATACATTAACTAATTTCTTTATTATAATAGATTTCATATCATGTTGGCATGTTTTTCCCTTCCATGCAGCCAGCAGATAAGCTATTCCAGCCGTATGATGGGAAGCGGCCACTGTCATTCCTCAATGAGGAGGAAGCAACACCAGGAGACAGAAACATTGTTCCCGGCTACTCATTTTTTAATTCAAGCTGGCTGGAGTAAGTATAAAGGCACGTGTGTAATCCAGCCAATAGTAACAACATGTACATCTAGTGCAGGTACATACCATCAGTGGACAGTGGAATTACCTGTGGAATTCAAGATCATCTCCACAAGCTGCACAAAGGCCAGATCTTCCTCTGCAAATCCTGTTTGTACCATCAGCTCCAACTTCACCTGGGATTCCATCTTCCAGCGTATGAGACTGCCGGGTAACATCAGGTGCTGGAAAAACACAAGGGGCAGTCACTCATCTGGCAAATACAAGGTGGTAAGTATAAGGTAGGTACCTATATGTGTAGTGAATGGTGCGTGACTGTGTGAGTGAACGTGAGATATGAAAGGATAAGGGTGTAACGAGAAGGCAAAGCAGATGGTAAGATCTCAGACTGCTTCGTCTTCCTGCACATCATGTCTATAGATCCTATACCCTGTTAGTTTTGTATATAGTTCTAATGGTTCTGTAAAAATCCAGGTCAAGGGTTTTTTCCCTGTCTGAAGTAAGATGGGTTTTTTTTTACCTTGTCCTGGTTTAAGTTTAGTTTTAGTCAAATGAGCAAAGGGTGGGACATCATAGACACGTGCTGTTAAAACCTCGTTTGTTGTCTTTGTTTGTCACGTTTGTCTTGTCTTGTGTGAGGCGTTACACCCGGCGTGCCAGTAACAGGGTTGAAGCCTTGGCGTGGCGTTACTGCTCACATGTATAAACATGTGCTAATTCAACCAGTGGTGTGACTGTGAGTAAAGTGTTATTTCATTGGCAGAATTTTTTCTCTTTGTTGAAAACATTCATTTATTCTCCCAAGCTCAGGTACTGGCGTTATTCCTAGGGCAGAGAGTAATTGCTACTGAACGGGACTAAGCTGTAGGGGTGATCTATCTATTCATCCCCAGAAGAGGGACTGTGTTAAAAATGCTGTTTGGTTGGTCTTGTAGTAGTCTAGTTATTGTTTCAAATTATATTAAACATTGTTTCAAATTATATTAAACTAACATAGTTAGGATATACAGTGTGTAACAAGGGGAATGGAATTTGTGCCACTCTACTAAAGACCCTGGTTATACTCCTGAGCAGAAGTTATATGTTAATAGACAGGCTGATATAGCAGGGTAAGATATTGTGCAGTGGATACAAATAATTATACAAAAAATGATGCTATCCGCATCAGAGCTCACCCAGTAGCGCTGTGTTCTCCTGGTCGCAGCCCGTGCGAGACGCCAGCCACTTCCCGCCGGCATTCAGTATAGTTAGTCAGACAGCCTTGCATATCCACCGCTGTAATCCACAACCGTATGTGTGTTTAAATAAAGCCTACTTTTTGCAGTCAGACAGCCTTGCATATCCACCGCTGTAATCCACAACCGTATGTGTGTTTAAATATAGCCTACTTTTTGCATTGATGCCGTGGTCTGTGTGCCGTGTCCTGGATCAGCGCCGAATGTGACGAGAACACTGACTGCTCTAAGATATTGTGCAGCCCTACTAGATATAAACAAAATGTGTTTGCCCCAGAGCTCCACCACAGCAGGACAGTGCTTGCTGGGCATTCAGAAAGAACAAATACAGTAAGCCTTGGTTTGTAATTAAAAGTTTAACACACATGTAACAGTGAATATATAATTAATGCCTCTGTCTTCCCTAAGCTTTAACACATACACAAAGCAGACACATTGTTAGAGGGAATTTTGTGAAATTGGTGAACACAATGACTCTAAAATAACTCCCTGATAATGTGTGCAACAGATTTGGCTCCCGCACACCATCCACACAAATGGATAATAAAGATACCTGGTGCTCAGAAGGTAGAGGCTTGACCACCTCACAAGAACAGTTCCTTAGAAAAAATCCAATGGCATACAGAATTGATGCAACAAGGCTGCTTTATGTTTTTAATGCAGAGTCTCCACAGACACCGCATTAAAAACGCAAGGCAGCCTTGCTTGCATCAATCCTGTTTGCCATTGGATTTTTTCTATGGCCCTGATAATGTGTGCCAAATCAAATTTGGACAGGCCGAGGTCAAAAACTAACTGATAATTGCAACTCACTAAGAGAAATATTGTTTTTTCTCTCTGTAGGGAGTGTGTCATCAATTAATTTTATCCAGAACCTCCAAGTAGGCGGCTCCATGGCTTTCCACGTCAGGAGTATTGCCTTCTTGGCATAGTGGAGTAGCTGATGGAGGCACAGCCTTGCTCCTGACGGGAGACTCAAATGTCCAATATGTCCCAATAAACAAAATTCCCGGGTCCGGATGTTGGGTAAGCCCAAACAAGTGTCCATAAAAGTAAGTATTGAAGTCCAAGAAATGATGAATCTTAGGACACTCCCAGAACACATGTAGATAATATACCTTGTCAACATTGCATTTAACACATACATCTGGATAGCCTTGATAAATTTGTGCCTAAATTCGTGTATAATAAACTCTATTCAGAAATTTGGTGTGGATGTATCTATCTTTTATTGATATATTTATTTTGGGGAAATATGCTTGAGTATTTCCTTCCAAGATCCCTCATCCAAGCCAGGTACATCCTGGGCCCATTTACCTCTAATATGCCCTATCGGATCAAAGTCCCCCTGCTGGAGGATGGTATAGAAAGCTTAGTAAACTTTACTGGCCCTTTATACTTTTATTTTGTGCTGTTGGTTTAGGGAGGAACTCCACAATGTGTTTGGAAACGCATGCGACGAGTCAGATGTTGAAGAAACAGGAAGTGAAGGAGAATCGCATGTAAGAACTACATTTATCGGACTGTTGGATGAAAACGTAGCGCACCAAACGCATCGTGGAGTTGCTCCTTTAGTTTCACATAGTTGTGTAGCGAGTGATGAGACCTGTTAACCTACTGCAGGGCCTGTGGTCTAAGTTGGCTGGTGGGTCCCTGACATCCCAGTCCAACATTGCTGGGCATCCCCCCATTATGTGCCTGCCCTGATCACCTCCCACATCTCCCTGATCACAGCCTACATTGCAATGCTTATTTTAAGGATATCATTGTTTAATTTTCTTTAAGCATATAGATATCATATAGATATATATATATATATATAAAAGGATCATTTGAAGAGCTAACACTCACAGGTCTGAAAGGAATATTCAACCGTAAAAATACCCTACCCTACACAGAGCCCCCTACCCAGCCTAGCTGCTACCCCAGGCAAATGCCCTTAAGTCTTTACTTACCCCTCAGTGCAGATTCTGTCCAGCAGACTTCACGGAGGGAGGGGGGTCGGTGTAGGGTAGGGTTTTTTTTTCTACTTTACGGTTGAATTCTCCTTTAAGGTGAAATATAAGTTATTGTTTTGGAAATGTCTAACGTTTCGGCTGCAACTCCAGCCTTTGTCAAACTAGTACAACAGATAACTAAACAACCGACTTAAAAACACTGTTTGGCTGGAGCCCGCTGTGACGTGTGGAAAATCGTGATGTTTTACGGGTGTAGTAAATCTCAAAACACCACCAGCCTCACAAACCTCTAAAACTCGACCTTTGATAAATAACCCCCTTGATGTATCCTAGTGACCATTGATTCAGACAATCTGATCTGTTAACCTGTACAGTACAAAAACAACCTTGTGTTCATAAAGTGTTAATAAATAGATGTACTTGATCTGCGATGGCAGTAATTCATTTCTTTATTTTAATACCGTGCATGCTACAACAAATGCTTTGGTGAATTTAATCAGGAGTTCATATTTTGCAGCTCTTAAAATTGTTCAGTTGTACAATTCTCGACAGAACAAAGCAAAGTGCTTATCTGATCTTTGCAAGGACAAGGGTTCTAAAATACATGTTTCTAGATATGTTTCATGTGATATGTAGGGGAGGGATTAATGGAGTAATTGGATTTCTGAGTTTCGTGCATTCTGTGAAATAATTATTCTTACATTTTAAACAATATCAGGAGAACAGTAGACTGCAAAATAAAGCTGCTTCTCCCTTTTATCATATTTTACTTTATATAATTAAAATCATGTCAGCTTTACTCCTCTAAATGTTACAGTATAATCCATTGTGTTTCTGGTCTGAAAATCCATTGGGAAATGATTTCCACAATTCATTTAAATACTGGAGATTTTGAAATAACACAAGCAATATAGTTCTAGTACCCCATAGCAACTAATTAGCATTTATTGGTCAATACAATTAAAATAAGCTTATGATTTGTAATCATGGGTTACTAGATTAAACCTGGAGCAAACTTTTTTTTTACTTTTATGCTATTACTGCTGAAAAATCATCACAATAGAGGTAAAACTATGGGGCACATTTACTAAGCTCGAATGATAAAAAATTCGAATTTCGAAGTATTTTTTTGGGTACTTCGACCATTGAATGGGTCAAATTCGATCGAATTCGATCGAATCGGATGATTCAAACGATTCGAAGTAAAAATCGTTCAACTATCCGACTATTCAATAGTTGAAGTGCTTCGACTTCATACTTTAAACCTACCGAGGCACAATGTTAGCCTATGGGGACCTTCCCCAGCACTTTTCTAACATTGTTTTGATCGAAGAAAAATCCTTAAAAAATCGCTTAAAATTGTTCGACATTCGAATTCGAAGGGTTTAAATTTGAGGGTCGAATTTGAGGGGTTATTAACCCTCGAAATTCGACCCTTGATAAATGTGCCCCTATGTGTTGACATGCATTCTTCATAGTATAATCACTGCTAAACAAAACATTGTGCTGTTTATAGTACATTCAAACTAAAGTGCATTGTCTGTGACTTTTATAAGGGTATTCAAATTATGCTTCTTAGATTCAGTCTGTACACAAACTGAGCCTCATATAACACAATGCATAAAAATAATCCTCATTATCTGGATCAAGTTCCAGTGCTTTCTCATAGACGTCAATTGCCTCCTGCTGATAAATGAACCCTAACAATCCAAATCCAGTTGCATCTGATGGGTAGTTGCTTATTTTGTTTTCAGCCAAATCTTTCAAATTATTTTTGGAATAAGATCTAACCCTTGTTTTATTTGGGATCAGTAATACCTCCTTGTAATGCCTTATGGCTTCAGATTCAGATTTAAGTTCACGTTGCTGAAAAAGAGCATAACGAAAGTGAATCTCTTGTTTCTCTTCACATGTTAGATTTCTCAGCCTCAGCGCTTTCTGAAATATATCTTCTGCTTTTTTGAACTGACTTCCTGTAGCGTACATAAAAGCCAATTCAATATATACATTAACCATTATTTCTTGCAATTCAATAGCTTTTTCAAAATGAAAGACAGCAGAAGAAATTGCTTTATTTATGTCACTTGTATACGTATTGGTAGGCTGATAACATGACTTTGCAGTCCTTGCAGATTTAATTAACATTTTCATCTTTTGTTTGTAACAAAGCCCAATCTGCTGGTGAAGAGAGCTTGAAGTGGGAGTTTGGTTTAGGGCTTTTTTGAGAATAGAAATAGCATCATCAACCTTTCCATCAGTTCTGTAAAATTTGCCAGCATATCGAAGTAAATACGGTGAATCTGGAGTTTGTCTTAGAGCCTCCTCCAAAATCTTTCCTCCGATCTCAGGTTGACCCAAATATAGATATTTCAAAGCAAGAAGAGCCTTAACCACAGTATCATCTTCATTTAATGTCACAGCACGTTTTAGTAACTCTATAAATTTACATTTATTGGTTGCATAAACTCTGTTATATTCACATTCTAAGCGATACATGACTATGGCATATCCTGAATTGAGCTCAGGATTGTCTGGATCTAGCTTTAGCGCTTTCTCAAAACACTTCTTAGCTCTTTCAGGGGATTTCCCATAGAGTGTTAACAGAGCCCAGGCCTGTTCTCCATATATCTCAGTAAGAAGAACATCATGTTCTGGAGAAGATTCAAATTTCTTGTAAATGGCTTCCACTTTTTCCAAATAAGACTGAGCTTTGCTGAACTGGTTTGAATGGTAGAACAGCCAGGCATAATTACTGTAGATCACAACTCTTTTGATATCCACATCAGCAGACTGTGTTCCTTGCAGGTGCCCTTCAGCTTTCTGAAGCTGTCTGATTGCTTCTTGGCTTCCCCCTTTCAAATACCATGTATAGGCCAATAAATTATAAAGCCTATGTCTGAGTGTAGAAAGTAAATATGTAATCTGATCATGAAGCCTGTCCTCTATATTGTTTATATCAGCCACTTCTTCCATGTCCACTGCCCATGTAAAATGGCACTCCAGTTTTAAAAATTCCACTAATAGGTCACTGAAAAAAAAAATCAAGACATATGTTCTTTTACCATATGCATGCAGTTATATTATTAGATACAGTTAATGCACATTTTAAAGAGGAGCAAGTCACAGCAGTTAAAGAAAAATATTATGTAATCCTTCTAAAAATCAACCTTTCTCTCACCCTGTTGTGTGATATAAAATCAGGGAACACAATTTGAGCAGGACTGGAGTGCAGTTGGGTTACTTCTGGTCCAGGTTGGCATCTCTGTTAGTGCATATAATTTTCAGTGTTAGTAAACTGTAACTTAAATGCATCTTTGGTAATCTGTACTGTACTTATGATATAATGTCTGATTCCATGCAAATCACAAATTTCTATCAAATCCTGACAAATCTTTCTGTCTCTATCAGGCCAGTCTCAGTTGTGAGACTTGCAAGGCAATCCTGCTAAGGTCTGAGTGGATGACTTTCTACAAACTAGTAGCAGTAGCTGCTGATTCTTCTAGAGAATGCCCAAAGTCCAAAAACCTTATATCTAGTGCAGGCTTTTCAGTGCAAATGAAGATTTACTGTACATAACAGTAGTGTTTGAGGACACATCTAACTGCCATTGAAACTCATATTTTTCCAGTTGATGATGCCTGTGTGTTAATTATAATGCCATGTGGATTTCTGGGGTAAGAAAAGGATTGACTGTACCCAGTAACGGTGCTGGTTTTATAGTGAGCAGTAGGGATAACTAATCAGATTACAAACCCATAACCTCACCTCTGCACACGCAGAGCTATTTTTAAAGAGATTCTATCATGATTTTTATGGTGTCATTTTAAATTTAAATTACACTGTTTACACTGCAAATAATGTACTATTTACCATATTAATTGCATTCATATAATATTGGTGTGTAGGGGCCATCTCAGGTCATTTTGCCTGGTCATGTGCTTTCAGAAAGAGCCAGCACTTTAGGATGGAACTGCTTTCTGACAGGCTGTTGTTTCTAATACTCAATGTAACTGAATAGGGTTGTAGTGGGACATGGGTTTATACTTTTGAGTGCTGTTCTTAGATCTACCAGGGAGCTGTTATCTTGTGTTAGGGAGCTGATATCTGGTTACCTTCCCATTGTTCTGTTGCTAGGCTGCTGGGGGGAAATCGAGTGGGTGATATCACTCCAACTTGCAGTGCAGCAGTAAAGAGTGATTGAAGTGTATCAGAGCACAAGTCACATGACTTGGGGCAGCTGGGAAACTGACAATATGTTGAGCCCCATGTCAGATTTCAAAATTAAATATAAAAAAATTCTGACACACGATTGAGCGTTTAGCATCAACCAACAGAAATGAAAACTGCTATAATACTTAGTAACTGGTGTTGCTGTAAAGGCTCTCAACGACAATGAAGAAGAATCAGCAGCTACTGCTTTTAGTAAGTAGAATGTCATCCACTCAGCAGAATTACATGTGTGTTTCACACTGAGACTGGCCTCACATTTAGATGCAAAACTGCTTTGTTGCCACCAGGAAGACTTGTCAGGATTTATTAGAAGTTTGAGAGTTGCATGGAATAACAGGGAATCCTGTGTCAGTGATACTGTACATGTTCTGTGTGGCAGCTGGGCAGCTGTTGAGAAGCTAAGCTTAGAGGTCATTACAAAATATCAAGCAAAAATATAGGTTGTTTTATTGAGACAATGTGCATCAACACTATTTAGACACCCATTGACTTTATTGCCAGAATCAAAATTGACGCAAGCAACTTTTCAGACGTAGGTCCAAAATTGGACCCGGACATCAATTTCGATTTTCACTATTTCTCACAGTTTAGTGAATTTTTCAGGAAATTCACATTTTTTCCAGTGAAACGGGAGATATTTGCCCATCACTGATGGCCTAACAAAATTCACAAAAAACAACATTTCTGGCCATATTAGTTTTTAGGGTTTTGTTTTCCATTAGCTATAAAATATCTAGTACAGGTACATCTAAAACAACTGGACTTGCTGAGTAAAGTCCAGTTGTTTTACATTTACCTATACTAGATATACCATGACCTGGATGAATTAAAATCTTCATAGTCACTTAGCTATAAAAAAAAAATCCATAGATTTTTCATGCTTCTACATTTCTACATTGAAATATTCACCAATTAAGTGAACATCAAAAAAGTGGGTAAGAAGGTGCACATTTTTCTAAGCATATGAATTTGTCGCTTTTTTATAATGTGTTTGAGCAGTCTCTGTTTATATCTCAGCAACAGCACTGAGCACCGTTACAGTAGATTCAGAAAAGCTCTTTTCACTCCATTTGCAAAAGATCTTGATAAATCTAACAGTATTAGTATCATTTAGTATTAGCTTTGTTCCTGATTATGAAAACATTCAGAAATATAATAAAACTGCCCCATAATGAATGTTAAATTCTATCTACAAATAATTATTTACCTCATGGTGTCAAGTGATTGTTTCTAGTGGATGTTTCAGCTGTGAAATCCCAACACCGGGCAGATCTTGTGGCTTCAGGGAGTCCCTTTAAAATATATACCGTAATCACGTGACCGCTATTAGTTTCAGAAAACCAAGAAAAGGAAAGTAGATAGCAAAACTTGCTGCTATAGAAGTGAATCACAGGGCTTGATTATAAAGCAAGGGCAAAGTGCAAATAATTGCTTGCAGTATATGCACATATGGACATTAGTACAATCTTACAAATAACAGGTTTGCAGAAACTTGCAGAAGTGGCACCAATGTGCACCAATCACAGTGCAAACTGATGGTGTAATTGTACCTGTGCCGCATTGGGCCACCAGTGGGTTGCTGCCAAATGGGAAATAAAAAGACCTGCAGGAAAAGGTTTAATGTTTGATTGTACCTGTAACTTTTATAAGTCCCTAGGTGTACTACAGTATGTTTTATAGAACATTCCAGTTCCTTACTAGTGGCCTGTTATTGACCACCTGGGCCTGTAAGTGATATTTGGATTGTGGCAGTCCTAAACCCTTCTGATACCACTTCATTGGTCTTTGGCCTGTTCCTGAATCCCCAGTACCATACGTCTTCAAACAGCCTTACTTACTCAACTGTAAATCTCATTTAATATCAACAATTACACACTATATAACATTCCATAGATTCTAATTCACCTTAGTCAATGATATTTTAATAAGCTACAATTTGGGCAACAAAAAGTAACAAAGGTACATCCTATTCACTATCAGAATAGGGAGGGCATCTTTACTTTACTTTACTAGTGAGGTTATGAAATACTGCCTACCAATCGGAGTGTTAATTTGTGGTTAATTGTCATGGTTCCACACTGGGCCAGTGTAATAATGGGTTTCCCTGGTGGTCTAGTGGCTTACCCTGTGAGCAGCGGGGACGCCCGCCGTACCTCTGGTGGGGACGCCCACCGCGTGCCTCCTGCTCCCTTCAGCGCCAATATCTCTATGGTGCCCGTGGCCTTGCAGTTCCAGGATTATGCGCTGGCGTAATGACGTCATCGCGCAATGGTGAGAAATTCAAAGTATTTAAAGGGGCTTTGAAATATAACACATTGCCCATTGCTAGGTTCAATTAGTTTGTTACTGGTGTTATTCCTATGTGAAACTTGTCTGCTGTTCTGGTGATTGACCCTTGCTTTGCCTGATTATTCTGAACTCTGTATCCTGATATTTGCCTGGCTATTATTCTGACCTCTCCTAGCTGACCCTTGCCTGTCTGACTATTCTACATTCTCCAATCCCGATTCCGACCTGTCTGACTATTCTTCATTCTCCAATCCTGATTCCAGCCTGTCTGACTATTTTGCTTGTGCTGGCCCAGCCTACCTACTTCCACGCTGTGTTGTCTTCCTTCCAGTATCCTTGGTGAAACGATCGCACTGCCCCTTTGCTCGTCCAGAACCTTTAGCTTTGCTCCTCTCTTAGTAAGACCTGGCGGCATCCAATTAGCCAAGGGCTCCTCCCGAGGTGTAAAGCGGCTGTTAAATGCAGAAGCAAGAGCCAAGACAAGGGAGCCTAACATTGGTTCTGGACTTCGGGTGCCAAACGTTACAGCCAGCTGCCAGAGCCTTTCTGGACAGAAATTGCATTTACAATTAGCTACTGATTATTAGTAGTTATTGATTTCGGGAGCATTTTTGGGTTTAGACTGTAATTATAAATCGTTGGCTTTTCAGTTTGAAATTTTATTTGATATCCACTGAGGCAACTTGTATCATATTATTGAGAGAGTTTAACTGTAAATACGTAAATCATGTTAGACGCAAGCTCAGTCAACTTGCCTGCAACAACTGGTTTCATTCAGAAATACATTGGGGCAAATTCACTAAAGGGCGAATTTTCACCAGGGAACACTCCACCACAATTCACGCCACTTAGTCAGGTGCTAATTCGCTACTACTACTCTAATTCACTAAAATGCGAAGTTACATCTCAGCAGCCAAACGCTGGCAAAGTTTCTCTAATTTTAACTTGTCAGCATGAGAATTTCTTTGCGATCTTTCGCTAGCGTTAATTTCTGCCTAGTGAAAATTGTTAGTGGGTGGGTGGGTACATATAGGTTGTATAGATATCTTTATTAGAGATGTTGGTTAAAATGCTTGAAGTGGCCACTTATTAATACACATGTCCAAAGAAGCAAAATAAAGAATAAAGAGATGTACTAGACATGAGCCCACCCTACAACAAATGTGCCATGACTCTCAAATTGGTTTAAAAAATGAAAATTGAAAAAAAAATGAAAAATTTAAAAGACGGCAGCGTTTTTTTACATTTTTTATGACTTTCCGGCATACAGGATATGATGTCACTGACATAAGATTGAGGAAGATGAAGCTTCACCTTATCAGTTTGCCAGGTCTAAGGCAGCGAAGGAAACTCTGGTGAAAGAGGTAACGTTCTGTAAAATTCGCACTTTAATGGATTTGTGGAGTAATGATTGTTCGCCTGAGCAAAAATGCACCTGACGACAGGGCGTGAAACTGCAGTAGCAACGTTCTCTTTTGCTAGTGAATTGTCCTCTATGCTTGTTAGTAAATTGACAATGTCCCTGCAGATGAGATTTCTGGCAAATAATTGCTAGCGACGGCCGCTTTTTCCCTTTTGTAAATCTGCTCCATTGTTTGTTCTTTTTGCCTCTTCTCTTGCAAGGCATTGTCATAGTTTATAGAAGTACACCAGTGGAAACCTAAGTATATATAAACATTAACTGCATAAGTGGTGGTTTATTTTAAAGGACTCAGACATAAAATGTTTTTATATTGACCTTGTGTTTGCCTTAGTTGGTCCTATCCCGTTAGGTGATCTAAACTTATTCCAGTTCTTCTTGTCATTATTAACATATGGGTGTCACATAGCTGACACATACTGCAATATAGATTTGCGGCAAGTTGTTAACTCTTATAACTGGCCATATCTTTCATGCTATGTTGTTAATGCCTAAACAAATGACTTTTACATTAATCCATGCTAAGGGTCCTGTTTACTATCTGGGGCAAAGCAAAAACAAATAGCGCAACCCTACAAGTTATTACTTTGGACTCCAACATAATTCCATGTGCTAAAAACCAGAACAACGTTTTTCACCAGCGTAATAGTTATCACATGGGTTGGACATTGGCAAATACATATACATTCCTCAGTTGTGCATGATTCCTAGACTGCAAAATATTAGTGTTCTAAGGGAGCCCTGCACTTTGTACTGGTGAATTTCAGTGTAAGGTATACAACACTCTTGAACCTCTAAACTTAAAGGAGAAGGAAAGGCTTGGTGCACTTGGGAGTGCCAAATGTTAGGCACCCCCAAGTGATTGTATTGACTTACCTGAAACCCTGGGCCGGTGCCCATTCAGCAGAAAACCGCACCAGCCGGGATTATTCCAGCGAGCAGCACGGATCGATACTCTTCCGGCTTCTTCTTTCTTCAAATTTCCCAGGGCAAACACATGTGCAGTTGAACAAAATAGCCAACTTTTTAGTTAAAGTTCAGCTTCTCGTTCTACTGCGCATGCGCAACCACGCAAAGGAGAGAGGAAGCCGGAAGAGAAGCACTCCGTGGTGCTCACTAGTATAATCCGCAGTTTCAGGTAATTAACTACAATCACTTGGGGGTGCCTAACATTTGGCACCACCAAGTGCACCAAGCTTTTCCTTTTCCTTTAACACCTTGTGTTTATAACCTTGCTCACATTACAATGAATGTGTGAGCACTGCATGCAAGAAATTTAAGCCCAGTTACTTTGCCTATGGTATTTTAACATATCCAGGTCCTGATCACTGAAGTCTGGAACAGCTTGAGGATAATTCACCTCTCTACTCTCAATACTCTCTAGCATTAAGTCAGTTACCTAAGGAATTTCCTTTCTAGTCCAAGTGTCAGGAGCTAACTGGGATCGAACCCTGAATTATACTCTCACAAGCTCCTGCATTATTTCGTTGAGCCACTGGAGACCTTTTGAACCTGCATCTATTGGTATGATTAAAGACGTTCTACCTTTTACGTTTGCGCACCTCCTCCTCCTCCTTCTTGTTCTGCCAGGTGTTGGTAATATGTTAATTAAGGGCCTTTATAAGCCTGTTACCAATGTTACTCCGGTGCTTGATCATTGAAGCTCCCAAGCTAGATCCTGCGTTCTCCTTGTTCCTGTGACTTCTGATTCCTGCTTTTGTTCCTGAGATTCCTGCTTGTTCCTGAGATTCCTGCCTTGTTCCCTGTGCCTTTGTTCTCTGCTTCAGTTCCCCTTACCTGCTCTCTGTTTGATCTCCTGGTTATTGACATCGGCTTGTTTTCTGGACTACCCTCTGCCATCAGCCTGCCTCCGACCTCGGCCTGCCATACGGACTTGTTTGCTATCAGCCTGCCCCCGACCTTAGCCTGTTTCTCGGACTTGCTTTATTGTTGCCTGCCCTTGACCACCAACCTGGCGTAAGAACTTATATTATTTATCTTTTGTTATAAGTTATATTGCCATACTTTTCATTATTAAAAGACTATTCTGCATAACATGTTTCCGGCCTATCAAAACCTCAAATACCCGATGTACTCGTGTTATTCAGCACCAAGGCTCCTAACCACCAGCCACTCACCTGTGGCCAAGCCTGACAGAATGATCAAGCCATTTAATCAGGAGCCTGCTGGTGACACCTCTGCTGTGCAGTCTGAACTACAACAATCTGCTGAATGGCTTTCCTCCATTAAAAGGTATGAGGGTGAAGATGATTCCTTTCATGATCTACTTGATTTGTGCAAGAAGTTTTCTATGGTTCCATTTGTCAAAGAAGCCCCTGATAATATGAAAAGCAAGTTAATTATTCTGTTTCTTTTGGGAGGTAAGGCCTTGGAGAGGGCTGAGGCATGTATTGATGAAGAAGCTCATTTTTTAGAGGACCCCTGTTCCTTTCTATCTTTTCTAAAGGCAACATTCACTGGAGATTTGTGGCCAGTTGCTTCCAATTTATTTTCTTCCAAGGAATCTTCTGTTAAACAAACTAAGCCTTTCCAGCTTACCCCTCCAGTGCCAAGATATTCCGAACTTGTTGGCCTCAAAAATATCTATCAACCTGTTACTACCTTTTCCTATGAAGATTCAGAGGTAGATGATTCTTTCCAAGTTGATTGGGGGAATATATCTGATGAGGAAGATTTGGAGAATTTCTCTATTGAAGAGGACTGTACTGATTTTTCTGATGTGGAAGATGTGGAATCGGATGAGGATGAAATACCTACCGCATTTACCACTAGGTTCAAGGGCCGATTAGTCTCCCAGTGTCAGCCTGTCTTCCACTCTCTACCTACTTCTCAGTCTGCTACCATGTCCGTTACCGATCCTGTATCAGCCTCTCTGAGTCTCAGGCCTGAACCACAGTTTATTTCTTTTTCTAATATACCACGGCCGGCTTCCCAGCCAAACTTCTCTCCCATCCCAGGCTCGGTTCCAGCAGCCCAGCCGGTCCCAGTGATGGCTTCCCAGCCGGTCCCAGTGATGGCTTCCCAGCCGGTCCCAGTGATGGCTTCCCAGCCGGTCCCAGTGATGGCTTCCCAGCCGGTTCCCCGAAAGCTGCCTCCCGTGCCGGTTCCCCGAAAGCTGCCTCCCGTGCCAGCATCTCTCCAGCCTGCAGTTCCTGTTCCAGTGGTCCCGTCTGCAGCTCCAGTGCCAGTGGTCCCGTCTGCAGCTCCAGTGCCAGTGGTCCCGTCTGCAGCTCCAGTGCCAGTGGTCCCGTCTGCAGCTCCTGTGCCAGTGGTCCCGTCTGCAGCTCCTGTGCCAGTGGTCCCGTCTGCAGCTCCTGTGCCAGTGGTCCCGTCTGCAGCTCCTGTGCCAGTGGTCCCGTCTGCAGCTCCTGTGCCAGTGGTCCCGTTTCCAGCTCCTGTGCCAGTACTTCAGCTTCCAGCTCCTGTGCCAGTACTTCAGCTTCCAGCCCCTGTGCCAGCAGCCTTGCCGCTTCCAGCCTCCGAGCCAGCAGCCTTGCCGCTTCCAGCCTCCGAGCCAGCAGCCTTGCCGCTTCCAGCCTCCGAGCCAGCAGCCTTGCTGGCTTCAGTCTGTGAGGACCTGTGTACTGTGGCCTCTGGGCCCAAGGACAAATCCACTTCTAGACCTGCCGTACCTGCTACGGGATCTGATAGTTCTGGTGTTCCAGAGTCTACCAGTCTTGTTGCTGTTCATGATGGTCTTCCTGTTGTCCTGGGCAAGCCACCACCTGTAATGGGTGCCTCTGCTGGTCCGCCACCTGTAATGGGTGCCTCTGCTGGTCCGCCACCTGTAATGGGTGCCTCTGCTGGTCCGCCACCTGTAATGGGTGCCTCTGCTGGTCCGCCACCTGTAATGGGTGCCTCTGCTGGTCCGCCACCTGTAATGGGTGCCTCTGCTGGTCCGCCACCTGTAATGGGTGCCTCTGCTGGTCCGCCACCTGTAATGGGTGCCTCTGCTGGTCCGCCACCTGTAATGGGTGCCTCTGCTGGTCCGCCATCTGTAATGGGTGTCTCTGCTGGTCTGCCACCTGTAATGGGTGCCTCTGCTGGTCCGCCACCTGTAATGGGTGCCTTGGCTGATTCTTCTGCTCTGCTGGCCGACCCTGGCGACTCTTCTGATTTGGCTTCCGACCATGGCGACTCTTTTGATTTGGCTTCCGACCATGGCGACTCTTCTGATTTGGCTTCCGACCATGGCGACTCTTCTGATTTGGCTTCCGACCATGGCGACTCTTCTGATTTGGCTTCCGACCCTGGCAACTCTCCTGATCTGGCTTCCGACCCTGGCAACTCTCCTGATCTGGCTTCCGACCCTGGCGACTCTTCTGATTTTGCTTCCGACCCTGGCGACTCTTCTGATTTGGCTTCCGACCCTGGCGACTCTCTTGATTTGGCTTCCGACCCTAGCGACTCTCCTGATTTAGCTTCCGACCCTGGCGACTCTCCTAATCTGACTTCCGACCCTGGCAACTCTTCTGTTACAGCTTCCAACCTGGCTGATGTTTCTGCTCTGGCTCCCATTTCTGATAATTTATTTATCCTGGCTCTGTCCATCCGTTGCTGTGGTACCAGTTCCTGGCAACTCTGCCACTCTGGCTCATGTTCCTGTCAGCCCATCTGTTTTGGTTCCTTTTCTTGGTAGCGGTTCAAGTTCCTGGTAACTGTCCTGCAGTGGCTCATGTTTCTGCCATTCTACCGGCCCCTGATTTTGATGTTCCACACGTTTTGCCATTTCCTCCACTTGGGTTATTTTTGGAGCAACTCTTTCTTTTTGTCTGTTTTGTTCTAAGATTGAGTTTTTTCATATGTGCTTTTTCTTTATTTCAATTTATCCACATGCCACAATGTTCATGTTTCCTTGCCTTATTCACTATGTACTCTGCAAATCTTAACTATAATTTTCTGTTGGACAATATGTGGACTATAATCAAGAACTCTACTAAAAGGAAGGTTCCACCAGATCCTGGGATCGCCCGGTGGTCGATCCTTGAGGGGGGGGTAATGTCAGGAGCTAACTGGGATCGAACCCTGAATTATACTCTCACAAGCTCCTGCATTATTTCGTTGAGCCACTGGAGACCTTTTGAACCTGCATCTATTGGTATGATTAAAGACGTTCTACCTTTTACGTTTGCGCACCTCCTCCTCCTCCTTCTTGTTCTGCCAGGTGTTGGTAATATGTTAATTAAGGGCCTTTATAAGCCTGTTACCAATGTTACTCCGGTGCTTGATCATTGAAGCTCCCAAGCTAGATCCTGCGTTCTCCTTGTTCCTGTGACTTCTGATTCCTGCTTTTGTTCCTGAGATTCCTGCCTTTGTTCTCTGCTTCAGTTCCCCTTACCTGCTCTCTGTTTGATCTCCTGGTTATTGACATCGGCTTGTTTTCTGGACTACCCTCTGCCATCAGCCTGCCTCCGACCTCGGCCTGCCATACGGACTTGTTTGCTATCAGCCTGCCCCCGACCTTAGCCTGTTTCTCGGACTTGCTTTATTGTTGCCTGCCCTTGACCACCAACCTGGCGTAAGAACTTATATTATTTATCTTTTGTTATAAGTTATATTGCCATACTTTTCATTATTAAAAGATTATTCTGCATAACATGTTTCCGGCCTATCAAAACCTCAAATACCCGATGTACTCTTGTTATTCAGCACCAAGGCTCCTAACCACCAGCCACTCACCTGTGGCCAAGCCTGACACCAAGTTTCCCACTTTTCCCATCTGTTATGTAAAACAGTATGAATTAGCACAATGATATATACTGTAACATCCTAAGTCGTCTTGTTGCTGTTCATGATGGTCTTCCTGTTGTCCTGGGCAAGCCACCACCTGTAATGGGTGCCTCTGCTGGTCCGCCACCTGTAATGGGTGCCTCTGCTGGTCCGCCACCTGTAATGGGTGCCTCTGCTGGTCCGCCACCTGTAATGGGTGCCTCTGCTGGTCCGCCACCTGTAATGGGTGCCTCTGCTGGTCCGCCACCTGTAATGGGTGCCTCTGCTGGTCCGCCACCTGTAATGGGTGCCTCTGCTGGTCCGCCACCTGTAATGGGTGCCTCTGCTGGTCCGCCACCTGTAATGGGTGCCTCTGCTGGTCCGCCATCTGTAATGGGTGTCTCTGCTGGTCTGCCACCTGTAATGGGTGCCTCTGCTGGTCCGCCACCTGTAATGGGTGCCTTGGCTGATTCTTCTGCTCTGCTGGCCGACCCTGGCGACTCTTCTGATTTGGCTTCCGACCATGGCGACTCTTTTGATTTGGCTTCCGACCATGGCGACTCTTCTGATTTGGCTTCCGACCATGGCGACTCTTCTGATTTGGCTTCCGACCCTGGCAACTCTCCTGATCTGGCTTCCGACCCTGGCGACTCTTCTGATTTTGCTTCCGACCCTGGCGACTCTTCTGATTTGGCTTCCGACCCTGGCGACTCTCTTGATTTGGCTTCCGACCCTAGCGACTCTCCTGATTTAGCTTCCGACCCTGGCGACTCTCCTAATCTGACTTCCGACCCTGGCAACTCTTCTGATTTGGCTTCCGACCCTGGCGACTCTTCTGTTACAGCTTCCAACCTGGCTGATGTTTCTGCTCTGGCTCCCATTTCTGATAATTTATTTATCCTGGCTCTGTCCATCCGTTGCTGTGGTACCAGTTCCTGGCAACTCTGCCACTCTGGCTCATGTTCCTGTCAGCCCATCTGTTTTGGTTCCTTTTCTTGGTAGCGGTTCAAGTTCCTGGTAACTGTCCTGCAGTGGCTCATGTTTCTGCCATTCTACCGGCCCCTGATTTTGATGTTCCACACGTTTTGCCATTTCCTCCACTTGGGTTATTTTTGGAGCAACTCTTTCTTTTTGTCTGTTTTGTTCTAAGATTGAGTTTTTTCATATGTGCTTTTTCTTTATTTCAATTTATCCACATGCCACAATGTTCATGTTTCCTTGCCTTATTCACTATATACTCTGCAAATCTTAACTATAATTTTCTGTTGGACAATATGTGGACTATAATCAAGAACTCTACTAAAAGGAAGGTTCCACCAGATCCTGGGATCGCCCGGTGGTCGATCCTTGAGGGGGGGGTAATGTCAGGAGCTAACTGGGATCGAACCCTGAATTATACTCTCACAAGCTCCTGCATTATTTCGTTGAGCCACTGGAGACCTTTTGAACCTGCATCTATTGGTATGATTAAAGACGTTCTACCTTTTACGTTTGCGCACCTCCTCCTCCTCCTTCTTGTTCTGCCAGGTGTTGGTAATATGTTAATTAAGGGCCTTTATAAGCCTGTTACCAATGTTACTCCGGTGCTTGATCATTGAAGCTCCCAAGCTAGATCCTGCGTTCTCCTTGTTCCTGTGACTTCTGATTCCTGCTTTTGTTCCTGAGATTCCTGCCTTTGTTCTCTGCTTCAGTTCCCCTTACCTGCTCTCTGTTTGATCTCCTGGTTATTGACATCGGCTTGTTTTCTGGACTACCCTCTGCCATCAGCCTGCCTCCGACCTCGGCCTGCCATACGGACTTGTTTGCTATCAGCCTGCCCCCGACCTTAGCCTGTTTCTCGGACTTGCTTTATTGTTGCCTGCCCTTGACCACCAACCTGGCGTAAGAACTTATATTATTTATCTTTTGTTATAAGTTATATTGCCATACTTTTCATTATTAAAAGATTATTCTGCATAACATGTTTCCGGCCTATCAAAACCTCAAATACCCGATGTACTCTTGTTATTCAGCACCAAGGCTCCTAACCACCAGCCACTCACCTGTGGCCAAGCCTGACACCAAGTTTCCCACTTTTCCCATCTGTTATGTAAAACAGTATGAATTAGCACAATGATATATACTGTAACATCCTAAGTCGTCTTCCCTGATCCACTTTGATGTTTACCCCTTAGAACTGTTTGTCTGTTTCAGAACCATAAAGGTTTTTTGTTTTAAATCTTGAACATAATTTTAAAAAAAAAACTAAAAACGGCACTTCTAGTAGCGCAAGGCTTATAGGTTTTTCAAGTTTACACGCTTTGCCTTTTCTAACTATTTGCTCTACACCAGTTTCCCTGCAGTCATGTGCTCCCCAAACTGGATAAATAAGTGTATTATTACAAGATATAGATGCCTGTATATTATTAGACCTCACCTCCCTTAGATGGAATCCATAAGGATCAGGTATATCATTAACCTATTTAATCTTTCCTGAACCTTGTCCTGTGTTAAATGACTTTCAGGATTATGTGAGAACTAAAACTGTGCCAAATATACTATTAAATATTTTCCACATACAAAAGAAAAATGTAATCAGATTTTTAAACACCTCTGACTAACTGGTGCTGAGTCCTGTCTGCTCCAGTGTGCAAGTCAGATGCAATTTAGCAGAAATCCACCTGGTGTCATTGTTTGCTCCAGATTCTTTCTTTAAAAAAAAACTTGACATTATTAGTTTTGCCACAAAAAGCGCGACCAGAGTTTAGTAAATAACCCCTAAGCGTTTACACTATAATGTGTATATCTATCTACAATTCAAGTTATAGATTTATGCTATTTGTGTCTGATCTTCAGCCTGTGACTTTCCCTTTGTTGCTGAACTACAATTCCCCCAATGCTGTGTGGGCTGCTAGGAGATGTAAGGATTTCCTGATCACAAGACACAGAAATAGGAGCAGAACGTAAACCATATACCATGTAGCACATGTGCGTCCATCTATAATTTCCCCCAGCCCCCAGCTCTGCTTATTTCTACTAAAAAATTATAAACTGTATGCCAGCATATAATTTAGCATGACGAGGCAATGCAAAAAGGAGGGCTCCTACTGCTCAGGAAAAGCAAGGCAAATCAATGGTCTATAATCTGCTGCTTGTTTGAAATAAAATTAAGTCCCAGCTGACCCTGGGAATTATAATTTGACAAAAATTTAAAATACTGGCATATATATTAAAACTATTAACCAATTTTAAAATGTATTTTTACCAAGGAGATTTTTCCATAACCGAGAGGGAGGCCCAGTAGTGCTGCACTTACTTGGATAAACCAGGCCCCCCTGCTGTCAGTGAGATTTTTAGAACAGAGAGGGGGAACTCGAGTCTACATTTCTTTCCCCACGCAGGCAGGCCCAGATTTGTGGAAAGGCCACCAAAGCCTGGGCCTAGGGTGGCAGGATTTTATGAGCGGCATGCTGCCCAACCACACCCACATTGGTTCAGAAACAATGAGGATGTGCAGTAGATACAATCGTTTTATGAATTTCACATTCGCTAATCCCCATTGCTTCGGTGCCGGTGAAAATTTGCGTGCATAATAGGTAGGGGACAGGGATGTATGACAGCAGGCCTAGCGGTGCCCTCTATGTAAATCCGGCCCTGGGTAGAAAATGGGTATGGATGATAAAGAGGAAGAGAGACAAAGAAAGAAGAGGGTGTTAAAAGAAGAAAAAGAGGAAATAGTGAGAAAAAGGATAAACGTGTGACTGTGAGAAAGAAGAAGAATGTCTAAGGAGAAGTAGGACAAAAGGAAGGAAAACATTTTAGGAGTAAACTAAAGAAGAAGTAAAGTGAAAGAAATGTAGAGAAATAAAATACGTACAATAGAAGGAAACTAAATCAAAGTAGATATGCAGTAGAGGAGAGCAAATATGGAAGAAATACCAAGGAAATCATGGATTAAAACCATATACAATAACTAGTTGCTGAAGATACACCACCCAACTAGAAACAGGACATAGACATAGACAGAAGAAAACGAATGTGCCCAAACCAGATAATATGTATATAACTTATCTAGCAAATGTATCTATTCCAGATATGTGTAAATAATGTAGCAACATGTTCCAATACTCTATTATATCTCAGTGCATACAAAGGAAATCTTATAATTTTTGATAGAAACAAAATAAAAATAAGGTGGCCCATGAGAAACACAACATTTATACAGTATTGCAGTTTGTCCTGCAGCTATTTGAAACGAAAGAACAGGCACTCACAAATTATTTTTAATTACTTTTTTAAAGCTCAGATTGACATCACACAGTCACAGAAAAGAGTTAGTTGGGAAAGCGGAGTTAAGCTCCGGAATGACATATTGGAGATAAAGAAAGAATAGCAGAGATACAGTTACATTGATACTCAGGATGCACAAAGAAATTCTCTTCTTATTTACTGTTAGAAATAGGCTAGAAATACGGTATTTGTAACATTTTCTCCTAAATCACATATGGCAATCAGTTTCTGGGTGACAGGCATTTCAGGGAATTCTTGCAGTGAGTTTTAGTGCTGTGGTAGCAAAGAACAGCTGTGTAACTGCACATTTATTTTTGTTTTGTTTACAGGTGAGTAATAAACCTAGGAGAACTATTTATAGAGAGGGCGAGATATAGGTGTTTGTGATGTCAGGGCTCAGCTGAGAAACATGATTTGAGAAGGGCTGAATCTGGGTACACTGCCAGAAGATATAACATTCCAATTCCATTGAACAGCCACACTAGCAGAAACGACAGGATTTATATAATAAAAGGTGCACCGTTTGTGCAGGTCTTTCACTATAGCAACCTATCAGCATGTAGAATATACTGGTTACCTGGATGTTAAATAAACATCTTATTGGGTACTATGGACAATTGAGCCTGAGCAAACTTTGTGTCATTTATTACATATTGGGGTAAAGGAAGATAGTGGCAGATGTTTTGGGTAGCCGAGGATGAGTAGAGTATAACAGTGCTTTATTAGCAGACTCATGCAGGCATTACACAACAGTAACTTTCACTTTTGTCCAGGAAGTATGCACAGTATAAGTCTTGAGCACAGTGACATCTACAGGCCATTCCCCCTTTAGTAGGAAAGCATTTGGACAACTATAATAACAGCAACAATTAAACAGTATGCATTTTAAAATAAAATTATACATTCTTCACATAACAAAGTCCTTGGTCCATGCAGGTAGTTGTTGATTCTCTCAGTACACCTTATAGGTTCACTTTCTTCAAGCCAATTGCAGTTGACATCAGGAGTAGGAAAATGTCCATTAAATGGAGCTTCTCCAGTCATATCTAACAGGAGCAAGACGACTTGCATTCCATATGTGTCCATCAGACAGTTCATATGTGTATGGTCCTCGCTGGCATCTCACTTCAAGTGGTGTAGTAAATTTAGATAGTCCTTGTTTCAGTATTCCTGGTTTCTTAATTCTGATTAAAGATCCAGGCTGAAAGGCACTTCTGCCAGTATAAGCCTTACATTTGGCTTGTTGACGTTTCAGCAGTAGATGATTTTGTAGGCACAGTATTTTGTGGAAGTTTGATGTCTGTAACATGTAACTTAGTGCGCATCTGTCTGCCATGTAATAATTCAGCTGGAGATGATTGGGTTGTTGCATGGCACGTTGCTCTGTAGTTATGTAGGAACTCTGTTGTGAATACTTTCCAAGATTTCCCAGTAAGATTTGCTGTCTGTAGTGCTCAGTGGTGTAACTACTGGGGGAGCAGGGGGTGCAGAGGGCCCCCACCCACCTAGTTCCGTCTCTGGTAGTGCTTATTTCAGACTTCTGTTGAATCGCTCGATTTCTCCATTTGCTTGTGGGTAATACACTGAAGATTTCCTATGCACAATTCAAACTCATATGAGACAAACTGTGGTCCATTTTCTGATATTCACTCCTTTGGATTACCTTCTCTGCTAAAGACTGTAGACAGAAATCTTATTACTGCAGCTGATGTTATATGAGAAGCAAATGCAATTTCAGGCCATTTACTGTAATAGTCTATCAAGGTTATAGCAAATCTACAGTCTATAGGAGCATCTGTAAAAATCTATAAGTTTTTCCCATGCTGAATCAGGAAATGGTACTGGTTTTACATCTGGTCTCTTGTGTACAAAGTTCTTTGCACAGCCCAGTGAAGTGTTGCTTTGTGGTGAAATTTTAGACACTGGCTGTGTGGCAGGCACTGGTGCTGTAGTAATGAGACCATCAACTAATTGTAGGTTTAATGCAGCAAAGAGATCCCTCCCAAGTATAGCAGTACCCTTATTCACATGTAAAAGTCACATTTTGCAGTATTTGATTCAAATTGTACAGTCGCTGGCAAGAAACCAAGCACAGGGATTGGATCCTTTAAGTAACTGACCAGTTTCATGGCAGGTGCAACAAGCAGATCTTTTGCAAAGTATTTCTAGAAAATATCCTTTGGTAGTATAGAAACAGCTGAACCTGTATTGATCATCAGGTTAATGAAGTGTCCCTTGTCAGCAGAAGCAGTACTGACATATAAACTTGTCTGGAATAAACGTACCAGCTTTATCCACACTTAATACTGTAACATTTGTAGTAGTGACTTCATGAACATCTTAGCAGATCTTAGCAAAATGTCCGACCTTTGTGCATTTGCGGCACTGTAAAGCTTTTGCAGGACATGTAACATGATTTGCTGTGTGTTGTGTTGAACCACAGCAAAAGCAGTATTTTCTATTTGTATTTGCTGTATGGTTTTGCAGTGTAGGTGAATCCCTCTCCTTAGCACTGTATTTTGCCTGTGACTGTGCATTATTAGGCCACAGTGCTGAATTCACAATCTGTACATTCCCAGCAGTTCCCTGACTGAGAGTTTTAGCCTCTGCCACTGCTGTTTCAATTTGGCTAGCAACTGTAATAGCCTTTGCAAGGGTTAAATCCTGCTCTAGGAGCAGTCTCTCTCTAATGCGAGGTAAGTTTGTTTTCCCCACTATTTGGTCTCTTAGCATTTCATCTGTTAGATATTAAACTCACAGGTAACAACCAGCTCTCTCAAAGCTGCTACAAATTGTTCTGTGGATTCACCATTACGTTGTCCACGTTGGTGGAATTTATATCTTTCAGCAACCACATTTACTCTTGACACGAAAAAGTTCTTTATAGTAGTAAGAGCAGTTTCATAAGTATCATCAGTTAATGGTAATGTATAGAATATACGCTGTCCTTCTGCTCCCAGGCAGTGAATAAGTAAAGCACGCTTTCTAGCAGCAGAAAATCTCCCCTTGGTCAGCAGCAATAATGTAATTTTGAAACATACGGATCCAAGCAGTAAAAGGTATGGTAGGCTCACCAGGGTTTGGAAGAAAAGCTGCAGAGGTAGAAGAGCCATCCTTGTCGCCATTTGTTATGTTTTGGGTAGCCGAGGATGAGTAGAGTATAACAGTACTTTATTAGCAGAGTCATGCAGGCATTACACAACAATAACTTTCACTTGCTGTCCAGGAAGTATGCACAGTATAAGTCTTGAGCACAGTGACATCTACAGGCCATTTGTATAAACACCACAGCAGATATTGGTCTAATTTAGCAGATGATGTCCTTCATTTTATTTCTCACTAGGTGCCCACTGTATGTGTGAGACCTCAACAACTAAATAACACATCTAATGATATTGGTTCTATAGGAACAGGAAATATTTGGGAAGCCCAGGCTTGTTAGCCTTAGTCTCTCCTGCAACGTACACCGGGAAGTCCTAGGTTTTTTGGCTTTGGCTATTCATGATTCGATTTTGATTGACTTAACAAATTGCTTTACTATGATCTCTCAATTGTAGCCATTTTAGAATTTGTAAAGCGTTTGTAAAGAGTTTGTAAATGACCCCTTTTATGTACTCCATTACAACTAGTCAACTAGTGGCCTAGAGTGCATGGTTTAATATCATTTGACATAAAGCAGCTAAAAAATGGCTGACAATAGATAACTGTAGGCACAGCTGCAAAAGTATAGTATGATATAGTGGCCCTCATTTCATCAATTACATAATTCATAAACTAAATGCATTATAGCTCCATTATTATAAGTATATTTATTATACCCAAATATGTCCTGCAGATAATGGATTTATCATATCCAAATGACTTTCAAATATAACTTCTAATTTATGAATGCCGTTAGTCATAAAGGATATTACAAGTCTGAGGATTTCAATGATCATATAAAGATGCAAAGCCTCATACTTTGGCTAAAAATGCTTTATTTTATATACTGGATTTAAGGTACCAGTCTAGAGGTTCAGCAGCCCTATTAGAGTAATGATCCAGGCCTTCAAATTTCTCCCCAGCATATCACCATTATGGATCCTGGAATGTCAGAGATGTGCTCATTTTACTCTCGGCTGCTGCTCAGAGACTAAGCTTAGGAGAAATCCTCAAAGATTTGGTGCATCCCTTAAATCATTTCACACTGGGCAACATTCAATTTAAACTGGTTCATATTAATGGTCAATGAATTTGATTTTTAGAAACCTTTACTGCAATTCTTTGTGGTTCAATATTCAAGCATACAAATCTAAACAAATGCTGATTCTTATTTTGCAGTCAAAGAACATTGTGTTAATAAAATGCAAGAGACATAACATTGAAATCATTTACAATACTGTGCTAATAACCTTCATTATTTCATATGTGATTGTAGTAATTCATTGCTTTGCTTTAATATTGGATAGAGCAAATGCTTACATTAATGGGCAGATTTATCAAAGGTCGAGGTGAATTTTCGAATTCAAAAAATTCGAATTTCGAGCTATTTTTTGTGTAATCCGACTTCAACCATTCACCATCTAAATCCTGCTGAATTGCAAATTTGGCCTATGGGGGACCTCCTAGAATCTATTTGTAGTCAATTGGTGGACTTATCGAAAATCAAAGTTTTTTTTTGGGGAAGTCTTTGATTCAAATTCGAAATCTGAAAACTAACCTAGTTGGCCAAAAGAAACTTAGAATTAATTTTGGTTGGTCTTTTTGAATTCAAATTTCAAAGTTTTTCAAATTCTAAATTCGACCTTTGATAAATGTTCCCCTAATTATTTCCCTTGTGCGCAATCAGGGGCTAGTCATGAATGATGATATTTGTCAAATTCTATCAAAGTTTTTAAAGGAACAGTAACACCAAAAAATGTAAGTGTTTTAAATTACTTAAAATATAATGTATTATCACCCTGCACTGGTAAAACAGGTGTGTTTGCTTTAGAAACACTACTATGGTTTATAGACATATGCTGCTGTGTAGCCATGAGGTCAGTCATTCAAGGGATAAGACACTCAGCTTACATAGTAAAACCAGTACAATTAGCATTAGAATTTAATAATAAGCCCTATAGAATCAGCTTCTATGATAGGTGAATTTAATTTAATGCTTGAAAACTTGAGACAACCCCAAAGCTTAGCAGCTGTTCAGTCATACTTAGGGGGTCATTTATCAAAGTCTGAATTTATCTCAATATTTTCTGCTATAAACGCCACTTAAGTTTTTTTTACACTTATTTATTATTACATTTTCCCAAAATTTTACTTTGCAAGAAAAAAACAGATTTTTGGATTTTTTTTTTCAGATTTTTCATCCGATTTTCAAGATTTTCTCAAATTTTTGCCCGAAGACCAAGGGCACATCAAAAATCAATGGGACTTCTCCCATTGACTTATATGGACAGGTCTGAGATGCTGGATTTTCAGATTTGGACTTTTCCATCCTCGGGGTTTAATAAATTCCGAAAAATTTGTGATTTTTTAGAAGTCTGATTTTATAAAAAAAAACTGTATCTGCCATAGTCTACAAAATTCATAAAAATAATTTGAAAATACTATAAAAACCATAGCAATCAATAAGCATTTACTAGTATGCATATGATTGGTTACTGTTTCTTGGAATAAACTTTTTTTTTTTATCACCTAACATGGTTTACATAAAACTCATAAAAACATTAGAAATATGTCTATGTTTATATGAAATATTAAATTAGAAATATGCAGTGACAAGCTTTTTACATACTATGATTCAGGCCTGGACTGGGAGTCAAAATAGGCCCTGCCATTCCAAGTACACAGAGGCCCAAACAGCCCCCTACCAGCCCAAATAACCCCCTACCAGCCCACTATATGGTAACTTTCTATGGAACCATACAGCAGCCCCTCTGGCATTTGCCAGAACCCACAGATTGCCAGTCCGGGCCTGCTATGATTACTTCTGCTAAATAAAACCATGTGTTGTTTATGATACATTCACACTACAGAAGATGGTCTGGGAGAAGATTATACGGGTATTCAAAATCTGTTTTAAGCTTCAGTCTCTAGTCAAACTGAGCCTCATAGAACACAATGCACTCATATAATCTTTATTACTGGGATCAAGTTCCAGTGCTTTCTCATAGTAATCAATTGCCTCCTCCTGACAAATGAACCCTAACAATCCAAATAAAGTTGCATCTGAAGGGTGTGTTGTTACTTTTTGTTCAGCCAACTTTTTCAAATTATCTCTGGAATAAGATCTAAACCTTGTTTTATTCGGTATGAGTAATACTTCCTTGTAATGCTTTATGGCTTCAGATTCAGATCTAACTGCATGTTGCTTAAAAAGTGCATAACCAAAGTGAATCTCTTGTTTGTTTTCACATGTTAGATTTTTCAGATGTAGCACTGTTTGAAATGTATCTTCTGCTTTTTCAAATTCACCTGCTCTACCATACATACTCCCCAATTCAATATATGCCTGCACAGATTTTGTTGTATTTGCAACAGTTTTTTCAAAATGAAACGTAGCAGATGAAATGGCTTCTTTTATGTCCCTTGTATAGGTGTTCGTAGGCTGATTTGATGACTTTGCAGTCTTTGCAGATTTTATTAACATATTCATCTTCTTTTTGTAACAAAGCCCAATCTGGTAGTGAAGTGAACCTGAATTGGGGGTTTGGTTTAGGGCTTTTTTCAGAATGGTAATAGCATCATCAATCTTTCCTTCATTTCTGTAAAATTTGGCAGCGTATCGAAGTAAATATGGGAAGTCTGGCGTTTGTCTAAGAGCCTCCGCCATAGTCTTTACTCCTTCCTCAGCTTGACCCAAACTTTGATATCTCAGCGCAAGATAAGCCTTAACCACAGTATCATTTTCATTTAATGCCACATCACGTTTCAGCAAGTCTAAAGACGTATATTTACTGGTTCCATAAAACCTTATTTCATTATTTTCTAATCGATACATGACTATGGCATATCCTGAATTGAGCTCAGGATTGTCTGGATCTAGCACTAGCGCTTTCTCAAAACACTCTTTAGCTCTTTCAGGGGAATTCCCATAGAGTGTTAACAGAGCCCAGGCCTGTTCTCCATATATCTCAGTAAGAAGAACATCATGTTCTGGAAAAGATTCAAATTTCATGTAAATGGCTTCCACTTTTTCTAAATAAGACTGAGCTTTACTCAACTGGTTTGAATGGTAGAATAGCCAGGCATAATTACTGTAGGTCACAGCTCTTTTGATATCCACATCAGCAGACTGTGTTCCTTGCAGGTGCTCTTCAGCTTTTTGAAGCTGTCTGATTGCTTCTTCATTGTCTCCTTAATAACTTGTATAGGCCAATAAATGATGAAGCCTATGTCTGTGTGTAGAAGGTAAATATGCAATTTGATCATGAACCCTGTCTTCTATCTTTTCAATATCTATCTCCTCTTCGAAGACAGCCCATGTGAAATGACACTCCAGTTTAAGCAGATTGTTCTTTAATGATTGTCTTGTTATGTTACTGGAAAAAAATATTAAAAGTATTATATTTTATTGTGTATTTTTTTTAGTTTTAATAAGCAACTTTATATTAAATACAGAAAACATGTGGTTGTTAAAGCAGCATGTAAAATATTGGATAAGCCTTTTTCCTTAAAAAACTGCAATACCAAGTGATTGTATTGGTACCTCTGTTTTCTCTATGAATATTTTTGCTATGCTTGCCATAATGGGAAAATATTAAATAATGATCACACTAAGAAAGGCAAACAGAAAAATAATAAGCAAAGAGGACAGGACATATTCAACAAAAATAGGGCTGATTTATCAATTTGAGGTATTTATTTGGGTAAATTATTATATCTTACACATTTTTTGGAAGAAAAAACCCAATCAAGAAAAATAAAAATGTTTGCAATAAGTCGAATAACCCATATCATCAGATGTTTGTTTTTTAAAGGAACCGTTCAGTGTAAAAATAAAAACTGGGTAAATAGATAGGCTGTGCAAAATAAATAGGGTTTCTAATATAGTTGTTTAGGCAAAAATGTAATGTATAAAGGCTGGAGTGACTGGATGTCTAACATAATAACCAGAACACTACTTCCTGCTTTTCAGCTCTATAACTCTGTGCCATTCAGCGACTTGAAGGTGGGCTACATGAGACACAACTATTCAGTGAGTTTGCAATTGATCCTCAGCATTCAGCTCAGATTCAAAACCAACAGGTATGACCCATGTGCAGTGCGGGCCATGCTTGCTGGGTGCCCCAGGCAACCCAGTCAGCCGTGACGCCCCCTCCGCCGCACACATAGAAGGCACACACGTGCATGCGCACTGACTGGCTGAATCATCTCCTCAGGTACGCTCCCCCCTCCCCTCACATGGCCTACCTTACACGTTTCGCATCTTCCTGCGCTTAGTCATAGGTGAAAGGTATGTGCCCGGCGCCCCCAAGCGTGCCTACTCTGCCTACCCTAGTTCCGGCCATGCCCATGTGGCCCCCCCCCTTCAAGTCACTGATTGGTTACTGTCTGGTAACTAGGGTAACCAGTCAGTGGAAGCCAAGAGAGCTGAAAAGCAGGAAGTAGTGTTCTGGCTATTATGTTAGACATCCAGGCACTCCAGCCTCTATACAGCCAGAGGTCAATCCCATGGGGGTGGGGTAATATCAGGTATGGTCTAGAATTGAACTCAAGACCATGTCATAAACTGAACCTGCATTAAGCCACAGGGGACTTTCTGAGTTGGTGTGGGCATGGTCATGTTACCTTTCCCTGCTGGATTCTCACCTGCTTCTGGTGCTCGATCATTGAGCCATTCAGCCTGATCCTGCCTGTGGTTGTCATATTTCTATGATCTCTGCCTATTTATTAGATATTCCTTGCTCGTTGCCAGTCCGTAATGTTTGCCTGTTTATTGGACTCTTCTTGTTAGCTGCCTGCCTCTGACCACTGCCCGGGTATAAGGACTTAAGTATCTTTTCCACTGTGCACTATATCTGCCGTGCTGTTACCCCTTTTCATTCATAATAAATCACCTTTTTATTGAAAACATGTTCCTCTGCCTATCATCAAATTAAATATAAGCATTCACCAGGTTACACAGCACATAGACTCCAACCTGCCAGTCATTCACCTGTGGCCAAACCTGACATTACCCCTTGAAACTGAAAACCTACAGTGCATTTTGTTAAAAAAAAAAAGCTTTTTTCTAGATTTAATTAATTGATAAAAGCTGAAGTTAATAACTTAAAGTTATTGTATCAGATGTCAGTTTAAAGGGGTTGTTCAAATTTAATTTAACTTTTCTTATGTTGTAGTAAGTGATATTCTGCGACAATTTGCATTTGGTTATTATTTTATATTATTTGTTGTTTTTTTTTGTTTTTTTGATTTTTATTCAGCAACTCTCCACTTTGCAGTTTCATCAATCTGTTGTTAGGGTACAAATAACCCTAGCAACCATGCATTGATTTAAACAATATACTGGAATATGATTAGGAGAGGGCCTGAATATAGATGAGATGAGTAATAAAAGTAAAAATAACAACAAATCTGTAGCCTTACAGAGAATTTATTTTTTAGATGGGGTCAGTGACCCCTATTTCAAAGCTAGAAGAAGAAGGCGAGTCATTCAAAAACTATAAAAAAAGAAAAAACAAAGGCTACTTGAAAAGTTGCTTACAATTGGCCATTCGATAGCATAATAAAAGTTAGCTTAAATGTGAACCATCCCTTTTAATAAATCAACTGGAGTTACTCTTTTTGTGCAAAGATTTCAAACTATAATTGTATTTGTTATACCTCATGCAGATAACCCGTTCAGATGTTTATGAACATAATGCAGTAACAGGCACATACTTTCCTTCAGGTCTAGTAACTAGGAATGAATACGTTTTTTAGTCTGGTATAGGTTCGCGGCTAAATTTGCATTCTCATGAGCAGCAATAATTTTTGTGAATCTGGACTTGAATTTCTCCAGGTAAAAAAAACCACAGAGCGAAGCAGATACTCAGTCATATAGTCAGAATGAGTGTGACTGCTTTGAGTATTGAAACACCAATCTGTTAGAGCTCAGTAGCAGCGCTGTGTTCTAACACCCCACTGAATCTTGATTACTTAAAAAATAGTATGTATTGCATAAAACTTAACACAATACATGTTAATGGGGATTATGGATAAGAACTTGGCAAATATGACAGCACCGCTGTTTTTTAGTAAGCAGGAATGTTATATGCCTTAAGATTTACTGACAAATATAGTTACCTCATGGTGTTTGTTTGAATATTTCTAGAAGATTACCGCAGCTTTCAATTCCAAAAGTGTGCTGTTTGACGGCCACCAGTCCCTTATAAGCATATGAATCAATCACGTGACCTCTTTGAGTTTTACCAGACTGAGCAAACAAAACCAAATGCAGAAAACAAAGCATATCCATTACAGGTGAAAAGTGCTAAATGTGGGTGCAGTCTGACATGCACAAAATCGAACTTGAAAACCTGTAAATGTGGTTTCCCTTATGTGGCCACAGTCAGCACAGACTTCCCATTACAGTTATGTATTAATAGTAGTGATGGGCTAATTTATTCGGCAGGTGCGAATTTGCGCGTTTCGCCACCTGCCAATAAATTCACAAATTTAGTGTGAAAATATTCCATGAATTGTCGTCGGCATCAAAATTCCAGTTTCGCAAATGTTTCGCCTGTCTCCCGAATTTCGCTGGGAAATTTGCGTTGAAGCGAAACGGGACAAATTCGCCCATCACTAATTAATAGGGCTGCAAGCTGGCAGTACCTTTTAAATTCAGCTTTCCTTTAATTTAATGAGATGTTTCCAACAATTTTTTTTATAGCTTTAATGACTACGATGTAGTTAATGAACCATGAAGCAAAATGTGGCGCAGTACCCCTCTTTATCAAACCCTCCAGTGATCTCCAGGTTCTTATTCCTTAATACCACCTTTATCCAAGTAGTCTGCATGTGGGACTGTGAATCAGGCCGTTCACACTGTACTGGTACCATTATATTGTACCCAGTGTCTGTGTGAGCCCACCATCTGTAAGCTTTACTTATTACTGATATACTGTTATTTTACTGCATTTTGTATTATTTGTCAATATGCAGAGAGATCCCTTTGTATAAAGAGAGTTGTATTCAGATAAATGAATCCAAAAAAGCTTTCCTAACAACTGTTGCTTTATGTTTGTTGTGGGGTAATAGGAAAGTTGCTCCTGAAAAACAGATTGTTTCAGTTCCCATGAAGACAGAACAGTAATAAAGGAGATAGGAATGCAGGAACGTGAAAGGCAACCAGTGCTTCAGGCTGGTTTAGTAAGAAATGAAACTTGAAAATGTACAAAGAGCCCAGCCCGAGGAACGGTTTGTTTATTACATATATCAGTAGCCTCACATAGAAACAGAGCTTTTGTCCTGGGAGGAACAAAAAAATACAAACTGTAAAAAAAAACAAGGTTACTATGGGAAAGTCCCATAGGCTTGTTTTCTAAGTTTTTGATCGAATAAAAAGGCATTCGATCGATCGTTCCATCAAATGAAAATCCTTCGATCGAATATTCGATCATGCACCTATTTGCCGGGTGAATATTTGATTGTGCGCCTATTCGCCAGGCGAATATTCGCCCATTCGACTATTCGCCAGCGTAGTCCGCTACCTGCCGGTCGAGGCGTTCTTTGAGGGTGGATCCAGAAGGGTTGTGGCGCTGCCTTGGACAGAAAAACATTTGCATGTCTGATGTTACAGACCGGCCAAAGGGCTTTGTCCTTGCAGGTGTGCTCGTGGCAGGATTACTGGCACCTCTGCCCCTGGAATGTTGATGAGTTCCTGAAGTGACATCACCCTTAAAAGCATTGTACAACATGTTTTGCAGGCTGGTTTGTAAATGCCGCATCTTTTCGGACTTGTGGTATGTTGGTAACATTTCTGCCACTTTATGCTTGTACCGAGGGTCTAGTAGCGTTGCGACCCAGTACAGGTCCTTCTCCTTAAGCCTCTTGATACGGGGGTCCTTCAACAGGCATGACAGCATGAAAGACCCCATTCTCACAAGGTTGGATGCAGAGCTATCCATCTCCGCTTCCTCATTATCAAGGACTGCATCATCCACGGTCTCCTCCCCCCAGCCACGTACAAGACCAGGGGTCCCCAAAAGGTCACCACTAGCCCCCTGGGAAGCCTGCTCCTGTTGGTCCTCCTCCTCCTCCTCCACAAAGCCACCTTCCTCCTCTGACTCCACTTCTGGCACCTCTCCCTGCATTGCAGCAGGTGCCTGGGTTCGTTCTGGTGATTCCGACCATAAATCGTGCGCTTCCAGCTCCTCGTCACGCTGGTCTACAGCCTCATCTGTCACTCGTCGCACGGCACGCTCCAGGAAGAAAGCGAAGGGTATTAGGTCGCTGATGGTGCCTTCGGTGCGACTGACCATATTTGTCACCTCTTCAAAAGGTCGCATGAGCCTGCAGGCATCGCGCATAAGCACCCAGTAACGGGGGAAAAAAATCCCCAGCTCTGCAGATCCAGTCCTACCACCCAGTTCAAAAAGGTACTCGTTGACGGCCCTTTGTTGTTGCAGCAGACGTTCCAACATAAGGAGCGTTGAATTCCAGCGAGTCTGGCTGTCAGAAATCAAACGCCTGACTGGCATGTTGTAGCGCTGCTGAATGTCAGCAAGGCGTGCCATGGCTGTGTAGGAACGTCTGAAATGGGCCGACACCTTTCTGGACTGGGTGAGAACGTCCTGGAATCCTGGGTACTTGGAGACAAAACGTTGGACTATTAAATTTAACACATGTGCCATGCAGGGCACATGTGTTAAATTTCCCAGTCTCAACGCTGCCAACAGATTGCTTCCATTGTCACACACCACTTTTCCGATCTGCAGTTGTATTCAGATAAATGAATCCAAAAAAGCTTTCCTAACAACTGTTGCTTTATGTTTGTTGTGGGGTAATAGGAAAGTTGCTCCTGAAAAACAGATTGTTTCAGTTCCCATGAAGACAGAACAGTAATAAAGGAGATAGGAATGCAGGAACGTGAAAGGCAACCAGTGCTTCAGGCTGGTTTAGTAAGAAATGAAACTTGAAAATGTACAAAGAGCCCAGCCCGAGGAACGGTTTGTTTATTACATATATCAGTAGCCTCACATAGAAACAGAGCTTTTGTCCTGGGAGGAACAAAAAAATACAAACTGTAAAAAAAAACAAGGTTACTATGGGAAAGTCCCATAGGCTTGTTTTCTAAGTTTTTGATCGAATAAAAAGGCATTCGATCGATCGTTCCATCAAATGAAAATCCTTCGATCGAATATTCGATCATGCACCTATTTGCCGGGTGAATATTTGATTGTGCGCCTATTCGCCAGGCGAATATTCGCCCATTCGACTATTCGCCAGCGCGTAAATTCGCCCGAATTGCCTATTCGATTCTATTCCCCAGTCGAATTTCGAGGGATTTAACCCCTCGAAAGTCGACCCTTGATACATCTGCCCCTAAGTCTACTAGAAAATCATGTAAACACTAAAGAAAACGAATAACTTGGTTTTGCTTCCAATAAGGATTAATTATATCTTAGCTGGGATCAAACACAAGGTTATGTTTTATTACTACAGGGAAAAAGAAAATCATTTTTACAAATTTCAGCTGGAGATGATTGGGTTGTTGCATGGCATGTTGCTCTGTAGTTATGTAAGAATTCTGTTGTAAATACTCTCCAAGATTTCCCAGTAAGATTTGCTGTCTGTAGTGCTTCTTTCAGACTTTTGTTGAATCGCCCGATTCCTCCATTTGCTTGTGGGTAATACACTGAAGATTTCCTATGAACAATATTCCTCTCTCTCAGAAAGGATTCAAACTCATATGCCTATACGCCCATTGGACTTTTCGCCAGCGCGTAAATTTGCCTATTCGGTTCTATTGTCTGAATCAGCAGCTGTAACTGTAGATGATAGTAAATTAAATCAGTCAATGCTACAACTTCTGTGTCCTCATCCAGTGTATCAGAAGCTGCAGGTAAAGGTAAACGTGACAAACTATCAGCAGTAACATTTTTCAATCCTGGTTTGTATTGCATTTTGTAGTTAAAGTTTACTAACCTTGCTGACCATCTAGCTATACGCATGCCAGCTCTTCCTAGTCCCTTTGTTGTAAGCAGTGTAGTTAAAGTGCTATGATCAGTGCATAAGGTAAATTCTCTACCCCATAGGTAGGTTCTCCATTTTTCTGTTGCCCAAACACATGCTAGAGCTTCTTTTTCAACAGTTGAATACGTACACTGTGTCTCTATAAGTGTTCTGGATGCAAATGCAACAGTTTTCTCTGCATGATCAGCATGGAGCTAGGTGCTAAACGTTCCTTAGCACTGTATTTTGTCTGTGACTGTGCATTATTCATGGATTAAAACCATATAGAATATCTATCTGCTGAAGATACAACACTCAACTAGAAACAGGACATACAGTATATACCCATGGTCCTTCATCAAGTGCATTACATATATGATGTAGATGAAACAAACGCAAGTGAAGATAATAGCATATCTATAAAATCCTTGATAAAGGCCCCAATGTGGCCAAAATGTTAAATACACACATATGATTATTAAATAAGTTTGATTTATTACATATGGAGTGTGGGTCATTTCAGAATCATTGCATACTACCCAGCATCCATATTTGCACAAGATCATTCTGAGTGCGGACACCTGTCAGAGAAGTATATATAAAACTGGTAGACAGGGGAGAACTGCAATATTAGGAGACTACTATAGAGTTCAACTATACCCTAGAAACAGAACAAACGGGCAATACGCCATTCTCTGATTTCTCACTACTGAGGAACTGTGTCTCAATGACCAATGGTGTCATCGGGGTACCATTATTTTAACAACAAGACCAAGAACAAGACCATGACCCTAGAGCTGAACTAAAGACCTTATCTCAGTACTCCTCAACATTGCATCATAACATTTATAATCCAAGGAGAAAGTGGGTCTGGTGACAAGCACTATGGATTGAGGTTGATGGCTATTGTTATAGTTGGTAAAGAAAAGTCATTTTAATATATTACAGGTTCCATTTCATTGGCATTATTACTCCGTGTGCTACATTGCTTTTTATAGAAAATGCTCCATTATACCAATTCCACTTCATATTACTAACCTGAACCTCAGACTGCTAATAAGGGCTATAAAATGGACTGATTAACCACTAACCTAGCTCATTCATGTATTAAAAAGTTGTATCAACAATATATAACTAGCATTTATGAACTGATTAATTCACCTTGAATCATCAATAGCACATTTGATTTCTTCTTTTAGGGTGCTAGGTTGGCATTTGGACATTGCAGAGAAAAGACTCTCACCCTCGTTTATTATGATGCACAGCTGTGAGTTATTTTATTTCATTTTTATCTGGCAATTCTGGCCACATTAGGACCTCTCAAGGTCCTAACCAGCTATTAATCATTTGTTTCCATACTGTATGCATGCTATGTACCCAAACATATCTTATAGATGCTGGGAAGGCTATGGTGAATAGGGATGTAGCGAACCTCGGAAAAAAAGTTCGCGAACATATTCGCGAACTTGCGCAAAAATGCGAGCGGTTCGCGAACGGTTCGCGAACCCCATAGACTTCAATGGGAAGGCGAACTTTAACATCTAAAAAAGACATTTCTGGCCAGAAAAATGATTTTAAAGTTGTTTAAAGGGTGCAACGACCTGGACAGTGGCATGCCAGAGGGGGATCAAGGGCAAAAATGTATCTGAAAAATCTGCCTGTGTGTGCTTGGAAGAGATAGTGTAGGGGGAGAGCTGTTAGTGATTTCAGGGACAGATGATAGTAAGTTTGCTGGCTAGTAATCTGCTTGATACTGCTCTGTATTGGAGGGACAGAAGTCTGCAGGGATTTGAGGGACATTTTAGCTTAGGTAGCTTTGCTGGCTAGTAATCTACTGTTCTCTTTAAACAACTGCCATACGTTGACCTTGTAGGCATTGTTTGCCCAGTTTTTTTGGACGCAGCCACTGAAGCACAGTTGCCAGAAAAAATATGCCATATAAATGCTGAAAATAGTCATTTTTCGCCATACGTTGACCTTGTAGACATTGTTTGCCCAGTTTTTTTTGGACGCAGCCACTGAAGCACAGTTGCCAGAAAAAATATGCCATATAAATGCTGAAAATAGTCATTTTTCGCCATACGTTGACCTTGTAGACATTGTTTGCCCAGTTTTTTTTGGACGCAGCCACTGAAGCACAGTTGCCAGAAAAAATATGCCATATAAATGCTGAAAATAGTAATTTTTCGCCATACGTTGACCTTGTAGACATTGTTTGCCCAGTTTTTTTGGACGCAGCCACTGAAGCACAGTTGCCAGAAAAAATATGCCATATAAATGCTGAAAATAGTCATTTTTTGCCATATACGTTGAGTCAACGTATGGCAAAAAATGACTATTTTCAGCATTTATGTGGCATATTTTTTCTGGCCTCTGTGCTTCAGTGGCTGCGGCCAAAAAAACTGGGCAAACAATGCCTACAAGGTCAACGTCGTTGACCTTGTAGGCATTGTTTGCCCAGTTTTTTTGGCCGCAGCCACTGAAGCACAGAGGCCAGAAAAAATATGCCATATAAATGCTGAAAATAGTAATTTTTTTGGTCGCAGCCACTGAAGCACAGTTGCCAGAAAAATTATGCCATATAAATGCTGAAAATATAAATTTTTTTGGTTGCAGCCACTGAAGCACAGAGGCCAGAAAAATTATGCCATATAAATGGAGAAAATATGCATTTTTTTGGTTGCAGCCACTGAAGCACAGAGGCTAGAAAAATTATGCCATATAAATGGAGAAAATATGCATTTTTTTGGTTGCAGCCACTGAAGCACAGAGGCTAGAAAAATTATGCCATATAAATGGACAAAATATGCATTTTTTTGGTTGCAGCCACTGAAGCACAGAGGCCAGAACAATTATGCCATATAAATGCAGAAAATATGCATTTTTTTGGTTGCAGCAACTGAAGCACAGAGGCTAGAAAAATTATGCCATATAAATGGACAAAATATGCATTTTTTTGGTTGCAGCCACTGAAGCACAGAGGCCAGAAAAATTATGCCATATAAATGCAGAAAATATGCATTTTTTTTGGTTGCAGCCACTGAAGCACAGAGGCCAGAAAAATTATGCCATATAAATGCAGAAAATATGCATTTTTTTGGACGCAGCCACTGAAGCACAGTTGCCAGAAAAAATATGCCATATAAATGCTGAAAATAGTAATTTTTCGCCATACGTTGACCTTGTAGACATTGTTTGCCCCGTTTTTTTGGACGCAGCCACTGAAGCACAGAGGCCAGAAAAAATTAAACCAGTAGGGTTTGCACCCTAGTTTGTAACGGTGGCGGAGGGAGGAGGACGCTAAAGGACAGCTGTGTGTGGAGTCATGAGGCTTGAAGAGAAGGACAGCTGCATAGAAGTCAGAACAAGTCTTCCGGCGTGCAGTAACCCTCCGAGATCCACCCCTCATTCATTTTAATAAAGGTCAGGTAATCGACACTTTTGTGACCTAGGCGAGTTCTCTTCTCAGTTACAATCCCTCCTGCTGCACTGAAGGTCCTTTCTGAGAGCACACTTGAGGCTGGGCAAGACAAGAGGTTCATGGCAAATTGTGACAGCTCTGGCCACAGATCAAGCCTGCGCACCCAGTAGTCCAGGGGTTCATCGCTCCTCAGAGTGTCGATATCTGCAGTTAATGCCAGGTAGTCCGCTACCTGCCGGTCGAGGCGTTCTTTGAGGGTGGATCCAGAAGGGTTGTGGCGCTGCCTTGGACAGAAAAACATTTGCATGTCTGATGTTACAGACCGGCCAAAGGGCTTTGTCCTTGCAGGTGTGCTCGTGGCAGGATTACTGGCACCTCTGCCCCTGGAATGTTGATGAGTTCCTGAAGTGACATCACCCTTAAAAGCATTGTACAACATGTTTTGCAGGCTGGTTTGTAAATGCCGCATCTTTTCGGACTTGTGGTATGTTGGTAACATTTCTGCCACTTTATGCTTGTACCGAGGGTCTAGTAGCGTTGCGACCCAGTACAGGTCCTTCTCCTTAAGCCTCTTGATACGGGGGTCCTTCAACAGGCATGACAGCATGAAAGACCCCATTCTCACAAGGTTGGATGCAGAGCTATCCATCTCCGCTTCCTCATTATCAAGGACTGCATCATCCACGGTCTCCTCCCCCCAGCCACGTACAAGACCAGGGGTCCCCAAAAGGTCACCACTAGCCCCCTGGGAAGCCTGCTCCTGTTGGTCCTCCTCCTCCTCCTCCACAAAGCCACCTTCCTCCTCTGACTCCACTTCTGGCACCTCTCCCTGCATTGCAGCAGGTGCCTGGGTTCGTTCTGGTGATTCCGACCATAAATCGTGCGCTTCCAGCTCCTCGTCACGCTGGTCTACAGCCTCATCTGTCACTCGTCGCACGGCACGCTCCAGGAAGAAAGCGAAGGGTATTAGGTCGCTGATGGTGCCTTCGGTGCGACTGACCATATTTGTCACCTCTTCAAAAGGTCGCATGAGCCTGCAGGCATCGCGCATAAGCACCCAGTAACGGGGGAAAAAAATCCCCAGCTCTGCAGATCCAGTCCTACCACCCAGTTCAAAAAGGTACTCGTTGACGGCCCTTTGTTGTTGCAGCAGACGTTCCAACATAAGGAGCGTTGAATTCCAGCGAGTCTGGCTGTCAGAAATCAAACGCCTGACTGGCATGTTGTAGCGCTGCTGAATGTCAGCAAGGCGTGCCATGGCTGTGTAGGAACGTCTGAAATGGGCCGACACCTTTCTGGACTGGGTGAGAACGTCCTGGAATCCTGGGTACTTGGAGACAAAACGTTGGACTATTAAATTTAACACATGTGCCATGCAGGGCACATGTGTTAAATTTCCCAGTCTCAACGCTGCCAACAGATTGCTTCCATTGTCACACACCACTTTTCCGATCTGCAGTTGGTGTGGGGTCAGCCACCGATCGGCCTGTGACTGCAGAGATGACAGGAGTACAGATCCGGTATGGTTTTTGCTTTCCAGGCACGTCATCCCCAAGACAGCGTGACAACGGCGTACCTGGCACGTCGAATAGCCTTGGGGGAGCTGGGGGTGCACAGGTGTGGAGGAGGAGAAGGAGGACCCAGCAGCAGAGTAAGAAGAAGAAGAGGAAGAAGACGAGGTAGAGAGCGATGGAGGAGTAGAGGTGGTGGCAGAACCGCGTGCAATCCGTGGCGGTGACACCAACTCCACTGTTGTTGTTGTTGTTGAGCTACCCATTCCCTGCTTCCCAGCCATTACCAAGTTCACCCAGTGGGCAGTGTAGGTGACATACCTGCCCTGACCATGCTTGGAGGACCATGCGTCAGTAGTCATATGGACCTTTGGCCCAACACTAAGTGACAGAGATGCGGTAACTTGGCTCTGCACATGTTGGTACAGGTGTGGTATTCCCTTTTTAGAAAAAAAATTGCGGCTGGGTACCTTCCACTGCGGTGTCCCAATTGCTACAAATTTGCGGAAGGCCTCAGAGTCCACCAGCTGGTATGGTAAAAGCTGGCGGGCTAAGAGTGCAGACAAGCCAGCTGTCAGACGCCGGGCAAGGGGGTGACAGTCAGACATTGGCTTCTTACGCTCAAACATGGCCTTCACAGAAACTTGGCTGGTGGCAGATGACTGGGAATGGGAACAGGTGGTCAAGGTGGAAGGCGGAGTGGAGGGTGGTTCAGACGGGTCAAGGAGAGCAGAGGTAGAGCAGTAAGATGCTGGACCAGAAGGAGTGTGGCTTTTAGTTTGCCTGTTGCCTTTGAGGTGTTGCTCCCAAAGTGCTTTGTGCTTGCCGCTCATGTGCCTTCGCATAGAAGTTGTACCTATGTGGCTGTTGGGCTTACCAAGGCTCAGTTTCTGACTGCACTCATTGCAAATTACAATGCTTTTGTCAGAGGCACACACATTAAAAAAATCCCACACTGCTGACTTTTTGGAAGTGTGCGATCTGGCGGTAACAGTAGAAGTTGGCGGCATTGGCGGCAATGGCGGGTGCGTTGGCCGGCTGAACACAGGTGCCGATACATGTTGTTGCCCTACTGATCCCTGCGGGCTGTCCTCCCTGCTTCTTCTAAGTCTTATTCTCCTACTGCCTCTCTGACTCTCCGTCTCTCCATCTGAACTACCCTCCTCTTGCTCTCTTCTACTAGGCACCCACAAAACATCAATCTCCTCATCATCATTCTCCTCAGATGCATCAATTTCTTCTGACACATCACAGAAGGAAGCAGCAGCGGGGACCTCCTCCTCATCACTCATCATTATGTCCATCTCTGTCGTGTTCTCTGCCAGAATTAAATCTGGTGTAACGTCCTCATCTCCTTCATCTTCTTCTGCCAATAATGGTTGCGCATTACTCAGTTCAAGAAACTCATGGGAAAATAACTCCTCTGACTCCAGTGAAGAAGGGGCACCGGTGGTGGAGGAAGTGTTACGTGGGGTGGCCATAGCAGTGGAGGATGAGGAGGATGTTGTGGTAAAGTTAGAAACGGTAGAGGATGGGGTGTGCTGTGTAAGCCAGTCAACTACCTCTTCAGCATTTTGGGAGTTCAGGGTCATTGGCTTTTTAAAACTGGGCAATTTGCTAGGGCCACAGGATTGCATAGCAGCACGGCCCCTAGCACGGCCTCTGCGTGGCGGCCTGCCTTTGCCTGGCATTATTTTTAAAAAAACAACAACAACAAAAACTCAGTTGGTTTTTCTGGAAACGATAATACACACAGCTAGATGGCGGTTTGAAGAAAACACTGTGCAAATAATGCCTACAAGGTCAACGTATACACAGCGGTGGATACGGATTACGTAAAATATCAGAATGCTGCTTGAAAAAAAGTAACTCAAGTGGTTTTTCTAGAGACGATAATATTATCAATATTTAGACAAAATGTGAACAAGCTCACACAGCTAGATGGCGGTTTGAAGAAAACACTGTGCAAATAATGCCTACAAGGTCAACGTATACACAGCGGTGGATACGGATTACGTAAAATATCAGAATGCTGCTTGAAAAAACAGTAACTCAAGTGGTTTTTCTAGAGACGATAATATTATCAATATTTAGACAAAATGTGAACAAGCTCACACAGCTAGATGGCGGTTTGAAGAAAACACTGTGCAAATAATGCCCACAAGGTCAACGTATACACAGCGGTGGATACGGATTACGTAAAATATCAGAATGCTGCTTGAAAAAACAGTAACTCAAGTGGTTTTTCTAGAGACGATAATATTATCAATATTTAGACAAAATGTGAACAAGCTCACACAGCTAGATGGCGGTTTGAAGAAAACACTGTGCAAATAATGCCCACAAGGTCAACGTATACACAGCGGTGGATACGGATTACGTAAAATATAAGAATGCTGCTTGAAAAAAAGTAACTCAAGTGGTTTTTCTAGAGACGATAATATTATCAATATTTAGACAAAATGTGAACAAGCTCACACAGCTAGATGGCGGTTTGAAGAAAACACTGTGCAAATAATGCCTACAAGGTCAACGTATACACAGCGGTGGATACGGATTACGTAAAATATCAGAATGCTGCTTGAAAAAAAGTAACTCAAGTGGTTTTTCTAGAGACGATAATATTATCAATATTTAGACAAAATGTGAACAAGCTCACACAGCTAGATGGCGGTTTGAAGAAAACACTGTGCAAATAATGCCCACAAGGTCAACGTATACACAGCGGTGGATACGGATTACGTAAAATATCAGAATGCTGCTTGAAAAAAAGTAACTCAAGTGGTTTTTCTAGAGACGATAATATTATCAATATTTAGACAAAATGTGAACAAGCTCACACAGCTAGATGGCGGTTTGAAGAAAACACTGTGCAAATAATGCCTACAAGGTCAACGTATACACAGCGGTGGATACGGATTACGTAAAATATCAGAATGCTGCTTGAAAAAAAGTAACTCAAGTGGTTTTTCTAGAGACGATAATATTATCAATATTTAGACAAAATGTGAACAAGCTCACACAGCTAGATGGCGGTTTGAAGAAAACACTGTGCAAATAATGCCCACAAGGTCAACGTATACACAGCGGTGGATACGGATTACGTAAAATATCAGAATGCTGCTTGAAAAAAAGTAACTCAAGTGGTTTTTCTAGAGACGATAATATTATCAATATTTAGACAAAATGTGAACAAGCTCACACAGCTAGATGGCGGTTTGAAGAAAACACTGTGCAAATAATGCCCACAAGGTCAACGTATACACAGCGGTGGATACGGATTACGTAAAATATAAGAATGCTGCTTGAAAAAAAGTAACTCAAGTGGTTTTTCTAGAGACGATAATATTATCAATATTTAGACAAAATGTGAACAAGCTCACACAGCTAGATGGCGGTTTGAAGAAAACACTGTGCAAATAATGCCCACAAGGTCAACGTATACACAGCGGTGGATACGGATTACGTAAAATATAAGAATGCTGCTTGAAAAAAAGTAACTCAAGTGGTTTTTCTAGAGACGATAATATTATCAATATTTAGACAAAATGTGAACAAGCTCACACAGCTAGATGGCGGTTTGAAGAAAACACTGTGCAAATAATGCCCACAAGATCAACGTATACACTACTACAGCGGTGGATACGGATTACGTAAAATATATTATGGCTGCTTGAAAAAAGTCACTCCGGTGTTTTTTCTGGAGACGGTAATATTATGGATATTTAGACAGAATGTGAACAAGGTCACACAGCTAGATGGCTGTTGGTTGAATAACACACTGGGCAAAAAATGCCTACAGGGCAAATAATGCCTAAAAGGTCAACTTATACACTACTACAGCGATGGATACGGATTACGTAAAATTTATTATGGCTGCTTGAAAAAAGTCACTCCGGTGTTTTTTCTGGAGACGGTAATATTATGGATATTTAGACAGAATGTGAACAAGGTCACACAGCTAGATGGCTGTTGGTTGAATAACACACTGGGCAAAAAATGCCTACAGGGCAAATAATGCCTAAAAGGTCAACTTATACACTACTACAGCGATGGATACGGATTACGTAAAATTTATTATGGCTGCTTGAAAAGTCACTCCGGTGTTTTTTCTGGAGACGGTAATATTATGGATATTTAGACAGAATGTGAACAAGGTCACACAGCTAGATGGCTGTTGGTTGAATAACACACTGGGCAAAAAATGCCTACAGGGCAAATAATGCCTAAAAGGTCAACTTATACACTACTACAGCGATGGATACGGATTACGTAAAATTTATTATGGCTGCTTGAAAAAAGTCACTCCGGTGTTTTTTCTGGAGACGGTAATATTATGGATATTTAGACAGAATGTGAACAAGGTCACACAGCTAGATGGCTGTTGGTTGAATAACACACTGGGCAAAAAATGCCTACAGGGCAAATAATGCCTAAAAGGTCAACTTATACACTACTACAGCGATAGTAAAATAAAAAAAAGTAAAATAAAAAAAAAATGAATATTAAAAAAAAAAAATTACAGTTGGTGCTGCTGAACTACTAGGAGCAGCAGATTAGCACACCAGTCCCACTCCCCAACACTGCTAGACTAATAGCACTGGGCTCTTATAGTAGTAGTAGTAGTAGTAGTAGTAGTAGTAGTAGTAGTAAAACAACAAAAAAATAAATAAAAGCAGTCCTTACAAGGACTACTGTTATTGCAGCAGTCAGCAGATGAGATCAGAAGCAGGACAGCTGCCCACTGCAGCTACATACAGAGCACTGCAGTAGAAGGTAGATTACTAGCCAGCAAAGCTACCTAAGCTTAAATGTCCCTCAAACCCCTGCAGACTTCTGTCCCTCCAATAACAGAGCAGTATCAAAACGATTACTAGCCAGCAAACTTTCAACTGTCCCTGAAATCACTAACAGGCAGCAGCTCTCTCCCTACACTATCTCTTCAGCACACACAGGCAGAGTGAAAAAAACGCTGCAGGGCTTCGGTTTTTATAGGGAAGGGGAGTGGTCCAGGGGAGAGCTTCCTGATTGGCTGCCATGTACCTGCTGGTCTGGGGTGAGAGGGCAAAAAAAAGCGCCAACAATGGCGAACCCAAAATGGCGAACGTCGCGCGACGTTCGCGAACTTCCGGCGAGCGCGAACACCCGATGTTCGCGCGAACAAGTTCGCCGGCGAACAGTTCGCGCCATCTCTAATGGTGAAAAGAGCCAGAACTAGGCATAGGCAGAAGAGGCACATGCCTAGCATGCAAGGCTGGGGTGTGCCAGGCACATACCTTCTCTGTCACCTACTCCTAGTCCAGACCCATGATTCCCCAGTAGTCAATGAGAGTTGCCTATGGTGACTGGCTGGTCCAGCCTGGCACTGATGGTGAGTTAGTTTCCAAAAGACTTACCTAGGTTGAAGTATTTTAGAATCATGTCCAAGGTTGTATGATGTATTGATGGACAAGGTAGAATTAGACCTCTCAATAAACATAAAGGGAGTAGGCCTATAATAAAGTTTACCTAACCAGCCTGATGTGTCAACAGCCCTATACATGCAGCAGCCAGGTGGTTCATAAGCTTAAAATGGAAGCAAACAGAAGTGCTTAGCCTATAGAGGCTGCATAACAGAATATAAAAGATCAAATCAGGGTTCCCCAGGGTCAATAGAAAATTGCAGAAATGGCAGGTTGGATGCACTGGCAGGTTCATGTTTTGATACTTAACGAATTGCTTTACTATGATCTCTCAATTGCAGCCATTTTAGAGTTTGTAAAGACTTTGTAAATGACCCCTTTTGTGTACAATACCATTACAAGGAGTCAACTAGTGGCCTAGAGTGCATGGTGTAATATCACTGGGGCACGAGCAGCTAAAAAATGTCTGACAATAGATAAATGTAGGCACAGCTGCAATATTATAATATAGTATAATAAAGTGGTACTTATTTCATCAATTACACAATTCATAAACTAAATGCATTATAGCTCCATTATTATAAGTATATATATTATATCCAAATATGTCCTGCAGATAATGGATTTATCATATCCAAATGACTTTCAAACATAACTTCTAATTAAATAGTCTTTAAGGACATTACAAGTCCTGAGGAGTTCAATGACCATATCAAGACACAAAGCCTCATCTTTTGGCTAAAAATGCTGTATTTTATATACTGGATTTAAGGTACCAGTCTAGAGGTTCAGCAGCCCTATTAGAGTAATGATCCAGGCCTTCAAATTTCTCCCCAGCATATCACCATTATGGATCCTGGAATGTCAGAAATGTGCTCATTTTACTCTCAGCTGCTGCTCAGAGACTAAGCTTAGGAGAAATCCTCAAAGATTTGGTGCATCCCTTAAATCATTTCTTAGCATTTCACACTGGGCAACATTACATTTAAACTGGTTAATATTAATGGACAACGAGTTTGATTTTTAGAAGCCTTTATTGCAATTCTTTGTGGTTCAATATTCAAGCATACAAATCTAAACAAATGCTGATTCTTAATTTGCAATCCAAGAAGATTGTTTTAATAAAATGCAAGTTAATACAATACTGTGCTAATAACCTTCATTATTTCATATGTGATTGTAGTAATTCATTGCTTTGCTTAAATATTAAGCAATGCTTACATTAATGAGCAGATTTATCAAAGGTCGAGGTGAATTTTCGAATTCAAAAACATTCGAATTTCAAGCTATTTACTAGGGAATAGTCCAAATTTGTTTAGAATTTGAAAAAAAATCGAAAATTCGAGTATCGAAATTTATCATGTACTGTCTCTTAAAAAATCTAACTTCGACCATTATCCATCTAAAGCCTGCTGAATTGCAAATTTGGCCTATGGGGGACCTCCTAGAATCTATTTGGAGTCAATTGGTGGACTTATCGAAAATCAAAGTTTTTTTGGGGGAAGACTTTTATTTAAATTCGAAAACTGACCTATTTTGCAAAAAACAACTTAGAATTAAGTTAAAAGGTTGGTCTTTTTGAATTCGAATTTCAAAGTTTTTCAAATTTGAAATTCGACCTTTGATAAATATTCCCCAAATTATTTTCCTTGTGCGCAATCAGGGACTACTCATGCATGATGATATTTGGCAAATTCTATCAAAGTTTTTAAAGGAACAGTAACACCAAAAAATTTAAATGTTTCAAATTAATTAAAATATAATGTACTATCACCCTGCACTGGTAAAACAGGTGTGTTTGCTTTAGAAACACTACTATGGTTTATATACATATATATGCTGCTGTGTAGCCATGAGGTCAGGCATTCAAGGGATAAGACACTCAGCTTATATAGTAAAATCAGTTCAATTAGCATTAGAATTTAATAATAAGCCCTGTAGAATCAGCTTATATGACAGGTGAATTTTATTTTCTGCTTGAAAACTTGAGACTACCTCAAAGCTTAGCAGCTGTTTAGTCACACTTAGGGGGTTATCAAAGTCCGAATCTATGTCAATATTTTCTGCTATAAACTCCGATCAAATCCACTCAAGTTTTTTACGCTTATTTATTATTACATTTTCCCAAAATTTTGCTTTGCAAGAAAAAAGCTGATTTTTGGAATTTTTTTGGGGATTTTTCATCCGATTTTCAAGGTTTTCTAAAATTTTTGGCTGAAGACCAAGGGCACATCAAAAATCAATGGCACTTCTCCCATTGACTTATATGCAACCTCGACAGGTCTGAGATGCCAGATTTTTGGATTTGGACTTTTCCATCCTCGGGGTTTAATAAATTCTGAAAAATTTGTGATTTTTTAGAAGTCTGATTTTATAAAAAAAAAAAAAACCCTAATTTTTCATTCTTGCATTAAGAGTTTAGTAAATAACCCCCTAGGTGTTTCTGTATCTGCTATAGTCTACAAAATTCATAAAAATACTTTGAAAATACTATAAAAAACATATCACTCAATAAGCATTTACTAGTATGCATATGATTGGTTACTGTTTCTTGGAATAAACTTTTTTTTTACTTTTATCACTTAAAAACATTAGAAATATGTTTATGTTTATATGAAATATAAGATAAGAAATATGCAGTGACAAGCTTTTTACATACTATGATTACTTCTGCTAAATAAAACCATGTGTTGTTTATGATACATTCACACTACAGAAGATGGTTTGGGAGAAGATTATACGGGTATTCAAAATCTGTTTTAAGCTTCAGTCTGTAGTCAAACTGAGCCTCATACAACACAATGCACTCATATAATCTTCATTATCTGGATCAAGTTCCAGTGCTTTCTCATAGTAATCAATTGCTTGTTCAACTTCTCCCTCCTGCTGATAAATGAACCCAAACAGTCCAAATCCAGTTGCATCTGATGGGTGTTTTGTTACTTTTTGTTCAGCCAACTGTTTCAAATTATCTCTGGAATAAGATCTAACCCGTGTTCTATTCGGTATGAGTAATACTTCCTTGTAATGCTTTATGGCTTCAGATTCAGATCTAACTGATTGTTGCTTAAAAAGTGCATAACCAAAGTGAATCTCTTGTTTGTCTTCACATGTTAGATTTCTCAGATGTAGCACTGTCTGAAATGTATCTTCTGCTTTTTCAAATTCACCTGCTCTACCATACATACTCCCCACTTCAATATATGCCTCCACAAAATTTTTTATATTTGCAACAGCTTCTTCAAAATGAAACGTAGCAGATGCAATGGCTTCCTTTATGTCCCTTGTATAGGTGTTCGTAGGCTGATTTGATGACTTTGCAGTCTTTGCAGATTTCATTAACATATTCATCTTCTTTTTGTAACAAAGCCCAATCTGGTAGTGAAGTGAACCTGAATTGGGGGTTTGGTTTAGGGCTTTTTTCAGAATGGCAATAGCATAATCAAGCTTTCCTTCATTTCTGTAAAATTTGGCAGCATATCGAAGTAAATATGGTGAGTTTGGAGTTTGTCTAAGAGCCTCCGCCATAATCTTTTCTCCTTCCTCAGCTTGACCGAAACTTTGATATCTCAGCGCAAGATAAGCTTTAATCACAATATCATTTTCATTTAATTCCACAGCACGTCTCAACGGTTCTAAAGAATTATATTTACTGGTTCCATAAACCATTAAATCTTGATTTTCTAATCGATACATGACTGTGGCATATCCTGAATTGAGCTCAGGGTTGTCTCGATCTAGCTTTAGCGCTTTCTCAAAACACTCTTTAGCTCTTTCACAGTATTTCCCATAGAAGGTTAACAGAGCCCAGGCCTGTTCTCCATATATCTCAGTAAGAAGAACATCATGTTCTGGAGAAGATTCAAATTTCTTGTAAATAGCTTCCACTTTTTCCAAATAAGACTGAGCTTTGCTGAACTGGTTTGAATGGTAGAACAGCCAGGCATAATTACTGTAGGTCACAGCTCTTTTGATATCCACATCAGCAGACTGTGTTCCTTGCAGGTGCTCTTCAGCTTTCTGAAGGTGTTTGATTGCTTCTTCATTGTCTCCTTTCAAATAACTTGTGTAGGCCAATAAATTATGAAGCCTATGTCTGGGTGTAGAAGGTAAATATGCAATTTGATCATGAACCCTGCCTTCTATCTTTTCAATATCTATCTCCTCTTCGAAGACAGCCCATGTGAAATGACACTGCAGTTTAAGCAGATTGTTGTTTAATGATTGTCCTGTTATGTCACTGGAAAAAAATATTAAAAGTATTATATTTTATTGTATATTTTTTTTATTTTTAATAAGCAACTTTATATTAGATACAGAAAACAAATGGTTGTTGAAGCAGCATGTACAATATTGGATAAGCCTTTTTCCTACAAAAGCCAATACCAAGTGACTGTATTGGTACCTCTGTTTTCTCTATGTATATTTTTGCTATGCTTGGGAAAATATTAAAGTATCACACTAAGAAAGGCAAACGAAAAAATCATAAGCAAAGAGGACAGGACATTTTCAACAAAAATAGGGCTGATTTATTAATTTGAGGTATTGATGTGGGTAAATTATTATATCTTTTGCATTCTTTGGAAGAAAAAACCCAATCAAGAAAAATAAAAATGTTTGAAATGTCAAATAACCCATATCATCAGATGTTTGTTTTTTAAAAAGTAACTAATAATTCCTTGCTATAAGTTATAATTTCTTGTCATGTCTTTTCCAGGTCCCATGCTACGTTGCCAACAGTCCTTCCTGTTCCAGCTCCTGTGCCAGCAGTTCTGCCACCAGCCTTGGAGGACCTCTCAGCCCTGGCCTCTGGACCTGAGGACAAAAGTAATTTGGTCTCCAGACCTGTCTTCCCTGCTGCTGGGTCTGGTAGTTTTGTTACTCCAAACTCTGCCAGACCCTCCAGATGCAATCTGTGGTGGTCTGTATGCTCTCCTGGGTGATCCTCTACTTGTAATGGGCATCTAAGATGTTCATCCACCTGTAATGGGTGTGACAGGTTCTGTCTGACTTCCTGCTGTCTCTGACTCTGGCAATAATATTGTTTTGACTCCTGACTACAGAGATGCTCCTGACCCTAGCATCTGATCCACTCTGGCCCCTGACCCTTGCGACTCCTCCACTCTGCCTTCTGAGGCTTGCGACTCCTCCACTCTGGCTACTGAAACTGGACTGCTTTTTGGTCTGCTTTGTTTTACCTTTCATAGACTCTTCTCCCAAGTCTACTTAAATATATTTAGCTTAATTTGTTTCTGTACAAAATGTTCTCTGGTTTATTTTCTCATTTGCTTATGGATCAAGTTTCATTGTGTTGTGTATTAAAATGTATTAATTATAAACTTGTGGAACATGCTTGTTAAAGACCCACCTGATCCTGGGTTGCCAGGGGTCAAACCCTGGGGGGGGGGATAATATCAGGTATGGTCTAGAATTGAACTCAAGACCATGTCATAAACTGAACCTGCATTAAGCAACTAGGGACTTTCTGAGTTGGTGTGGGCATGGTCATGTTACCTTTCCCTGCTGCATTCTCACCTGCTTCTTGCAACAACTGGTGCTCGATCATTGAGCCATTCAGCCTGATCCTGCCTGTGGGTTGCCATATTCCTATGATTCCCTTTGCTGTGTTCCTGCCTGGTTCCCTATTCCATTGCCTTTGTTCCTCTGCTCCAGTTCCCCTTATCTGATTTCTCTTGGATCTCCAGGTATTTGACCTCGGCCTGTTTTCTAGACTACCCTCTGTGTTCAGGCTGCCCCTGACCTCGGCCTGTTTATTGGATACTCCTTGTTCTTAAGCTGCCAGTCCCTACCATCTGCTTGTTTATTATGTTTTTATTACTTTAAAACACTTAAATTTTTTGGTGTTACTGTTCCTTTAAAGTGATGGTATCAGATGTCAGTTTAAAGGGGTTGTTCACCTTTAAATTAACATTTATTATGTTGTAGTGAGTAATATTCTGAGACAATTTGGGGCACATTTACCTAGGGTCGAATATCGAGGGTTAATTAACCCTCGATATTTGACCGTCGAAGTAAAATCCTTTGACTTCGAATTTCAAAGTCAAAGGATTTACCTCTATTCCTACGATCAAACGATCGAAGGAATAATCGTTCGATCGAACGATTAAATCCTTTGAATCGAACGATTCGAAGGATTTTAATCTATCGATCGAAGGATATTCCTTCTATCAGAAAATTGTTAGGAAGCATATGGGGACCTTCCATTGGCCTAACATTGGCCTCGATAGGTTTTAGGTGGCGAACTAGGGGGTCGAAGAATTTTTTAAAGAGACAGTATCGAATAGTCGAATAGTCAAACAATTTTTAGTTCGAATCATTCGATTTGAAGTCGAAGGTCGTAGTCGAAGGTCAAAGTAGCCCATTCGATGGTCGAAGTAGCCATATTCGACCATTCAAAATTGGAACTATTTTTCCTCTATTCCTTCACTCGAACTAAGTAAATGGGCCCATTTGCATTTGGTTTTCATTTTATATTATTTGGGGTTTTTGAGCTTTTCATTCAGCAGCTCTCCAGTTTGCAGTTTTAGCAATCTGGTTGCTAGAGTCCAAATTACCCTAGCAACCATGCATTGCTTTGAACAATATTCTATAATATGATTAGTAGAGGGCCTGAATAGAAAGATTAGTAATAAAAGTAGCAATAATAACAAAGCTGTAGCCTTACAGAGAATTTGTTTTTTTAGATGGATACAGTGACCTCTATTTCAAAGCTGGGAAGAGTCAGTAGAAGACAGCACATCATTCAAAAACTTAAAAAGTTGCTTAAAATTGGCCATTCTATAAAATACTAATAGTCAACTTAAAGGTGAACTACCCTTTAATAAATCAACTGAAGTTACTCTTTTTGTGCTAAAATTTCAAACTATAATCGTATTTGTTAAACCTCGTGCAGATAACCCATACAGATGTTTATGGACATAATGCAATAACAGGCACATACTTTTCTTCAAGTCTAGGCTAAATTTGCATTTTCATGAGCGCCAATAATTTTTGTGAATCTGGACTTGAATTTCTCCAGGTACAGAGCAAAGCAGATACTCAGTCATATAGTCAACGACTGATGTGAGTCTGATGTGAGTGTGACTTATTTGAGTATTCAAACACCATTCTGTTAGAGCTCAGTAGTAGTGCTGGGTTCTAACACCCCACTGAATCTTGATTACTTAATAAATAATGTGTATTGCATAAAAATTAACACAATGCAGCGATTTATGTTGGAGATGTAACTTGGAGAGAGGGACCTATACACAAATCTGGATTGAATGTCCGAAACTTGAAGAGTATTGGAAAGAAATTGGCAAAGTTATTAGATCACTTACTTAAATCAACATATGCCACCTAGACCCAATATTTCTACTATTTCACCTAGACACATCTCCCAAGAAGATTATCAAAGATAGACTTTTCCTCCATCTTATCCAGGCAGCGAAAGCTCTTATCCTGTGTAACTGGAAATCCCCTATACCTCCCACATTCATAGAGTGGCTTAAAAAAGTTGAAGAAACCCGCAAACTAGAGGAAATAGCATTTATCACGAGAAATGAAAGTGACCGATACTGGGACATCTGGAGGCCTTGGTTAAATTATATCCGAACTGACAAAGTTTAAGGGCTAACAGGTTAATTGAACCCCCTTATAACAATGCCTTATTTGGCGTAATGTGATCTGATTTATATTATTGCTCTATTGTACTTCAAGTGATGCTGATTTCTAGATGACAGTATTTGTTAATGGCATTTAACAAAACTTCTTTGCAATGACAATATATGTACATCGCTTCCTTCACCATGTTTTATATAACTCAAAGTTGGCATGGATATTGTAAATGCATATACTGTATTTCCTACCATTCTATGTTTCCCCTCCCCACTACCTTCCCCTCTTATAATTTTCCGTACCCCCTCCCTCCTCCTTCCTTGCTTTAAAGTTGAAAAATAAAGAATATTTTAAAAAAAAATTAACACAATGCATGTTAATGGGTATTGTGGATTATAAAAACCTTGTTTCATTTCAGAGCAGTTAAGAATTTGGCAAATCGGACAGCACCAGTTTGTTTAGTAAGCAGGAATGTTATATGCCAAGATTTGCATATGTTAAGATTTACTGACACATATACTTACCTCATGGTGTTTGGTAGAATGTTTCTAGTAGATTCCCGCAGCCTTCAATCCCAAAAGTGCGCTCTTTGACAGCCACCAGTCCCTTATATACTGTATGTATATATTAATAGCTCAATCACGTGACCTCTGAGTTTTACATGAGAAAACAAAACCAAATGCAGAAAACAAAACATATGAATTACAGGGTTGAAATATAAAGTGCATAGTGCAGAACATGGGTGCAGTATGACGTGCACAAAATCATACCTGAGAAACGTGTAAATGTATAAAAATAGTAAATATTCTTTAAGGGATAAAAATACATACACTGCACTTGCACAAAGTGGAGATACTGGTACAAAATCTGGTCAGCTTTAAAGGGATACTGTCACGGGAAAACACATTTTTTGCAAAACACATCAGTTAATAGTGCTGCTCCAGCAGACTTCTGCACTGAAATCCAATTCTCAAAAGAGAAAACAGATTTTTTTTTATATTCAATTTTGAAATCTGACATGGGGCTAGACATATTGTCAGTTTCCCAGCTGCCCCCAGTCATGTGACCTGTGCCTGCACTTTAGGATGGAACTACTTTCCGGCAGGCTGTTATTTCTCCTACTTAAAGGAATTCCTTTAAGTAGGAGAAATAAAATTAAACTGGGTAAATGGATAGGCTGTGCAAAATAAATAATGTTTCTAATATAGTTAGTTAGCCAAAAATGTAATGTATAAAGGCTGGAGTGATTGGAAGTCTAACATATCAATCAGAACCCAACTTCCTGCTTTTCAGCTCTCTTTTACACTGACTGTTTACCAGGCAGTAACCAACCAGAGACTTGAAGTGGGGGCCACTTGGGTCATATCTGCTGCTTTTGAATCTGAGCTGAATGCTGAGGATCAATTGCAAACTCACTGAACAGATATGTACCATGTGGCCCCCCTTCAAGTCGCTGACTAACTCGGAGTTATAGAGCTGAAAAGCAGGAAGTAGTGTTCTGGCTATTATGTTAGACATCCAGTCACTCCAGCCTTTATACATTACATTTTTGGCTAACTAACTATATTAGAAACATATTTTATTTTGCACAGACTATCTATTTACCCAGTTTTTATTTTTACACTGAACAATTCCTTTAATGTAACTGAATCAGTCTTAGTGGGACTTGGCTTTTACTATTGATTGTTGTTCTTAGATCTACCAGGGAGCTGTTGTCTTGTTGTGTTAGGGAGCTGTTATCTGATTACCTTGCCATTGTTCTTTTGTTAGGCTGCTGGGGGGGAAAGGGGGATATCACTCTAATTTGCAGTACAGTAGTAAAGAGTGACTGAAGTTTATCAGATCACAAGAGCATAGAGCATAGAGATTACATATTCTTCTCAAATCCTCAGAAAACATATACCAGGATGGGCTTGATTCTACAAAATAAATGAATTACAGGGTGACCTCAATTTTAAGTCCCCTGATTTTACGTTTTCCCGCATTTTACATTTTTTATTTGTGATCCCACCAATTTATAATGTGTTTCAATGGATGCATTTCCCTGATTTTAAGTAATGTTTTGCCGGATTTTACATAAATATTGTGTCCTGATGTTCCCAAAAACAGCTTTTTTTCCTCTATGAATGTTATTATTTGTGAAATAAAGAGGTTTATAATACTAACCAGATGTATATTTTGCCATAGTTCTGCCTGAAAATGGTCAATTCCAATGAGTATGCCCCTTATACAGTCCTGCACCAATCACTTATTGCTTTAGGTTGTGTATGTGACTGAGAGGCCTTGCACATGCCCCCCCATAGTGTAACAATATACAGTAAATATTGTATCTGAAAGTAAAATGGACTCCTGTGCTTATATCCTTTGAGTACTTGAAGAAAAACTTACTTTAACACATTTCCCAGTTGTTACATTTTCCGGGATTTTACATAATTTTTCCCTGGTCCCCTGAAAAAGTAAAGAGCAAACAGATTTTTTTTATATTCAATTTTGAAATCTGACATGGGGCTAGACATATTGTCAATTTCCCAGCTGCCCCAAGTCATGTGAAAAAAATCTGTTTGCTCTTTTGGGAAATGGATTTCAGTGCAGAATTCTGTTGGAGTAGCACTATTAACTGATTCATTTTGAAAAAAAAACATGTTTTCTGATGACAGGATCCCTTTAATGTCTGCCCAAAGTTTAGACCTACAGTATGTTCTCATGAAATGTGGACATTAAGCTGCATGACAAGAGATTAGATGATTTACTACCCCTGTTTGTATACAACAATCTACAGACAAGAACCAGATGATACCAGAAAATGAAATTCAGGAAGAGGAAAAAATGGGGGTATCTTCTTTGCGGCTATACTTAGGGGACCATTTACAAACAACCAGTTTTTTTCACAAATATCTAAAAATGTATGGTTTTCTCGTATTTTAAAAGGCCAAAAATCAGATATTCACTGTCCTCTGCTGTGATGGCGTAGCCGAATACCTCTGCTAGGCAACAGAGGTGGGTGGAGGGAGACAAGAAGGATTTCCCCCTCCTGCCCCCTAACTTGTACACTTTAGATAGACATATAATGGAGAGGCAGGAGATGCAGGCCACAACCTGCACAAGGAGCAAAGTACAGCATTCCCCATGATGCAAATGCTTGTTACATGAGCACTTTTGTGCCCTTAAAAGACCACACAAACATCAGAGCTAAATATGGTAAACCTCCCCCACACACAAATTATAAAAAGTCATTGATGGTCAGGCCCCCTTATAAGTAAAAAAAAAAAACTGTGGCGCCAGGGCCCCCATAAAAGTGTTTCTAATATTTTTTTTTTATAACTATAATGACTGTGACTGGTGTAGTTAACCATGAAGCAAAATGTGGTGGGGTACCCATCTTTATCAAGCTAAAATCCCTCCAGTTACCTCTGGGTTCTTATTCCTTAATACCAGCTATATTGTGAATCAGGCCCTTCACATTGTACCAGTACCAATTTATTGTACCCAGTGTCTGTGTGAGCCCACAATCTGTAAGCTTCACTTATTACTGATATACTGTTATTTTCCTGCATTTTGTATTATTTGGCAATATGCAGAGAGATCCCTTTGTATGAAGAAAGTTGTATTGAGATAAATACATCCAAAAAAAGCTTTCCTAACAACTATTGTTTTATGTTTGTCGTGAGGTGATGGGGGAGTTGCTCCGGAAGAGCTTCTATGAAGGCAGAACAGTGATAAAAGAGGATGAGAAGACAGGAAAGCAAAAGACAGCCAGTGTTTCATGTGGTTTAGTAAGAAATGAAAATTTACAAAGAGCCCAGTGAAGGAACGGTTTGTTTATTACATATTGTATATCAGCAGCCTCCCATGAAAAACTGAGCTTTTGTCCTGGGAGGAACAAACAAATAAAAAAGTAAAAAAACAAGGTTAACAATGTTACTGTCATATTTTTATTATAGCTTTACATTTACAAAGAAGTATGGTGATAATGCTCCTTAAAAGAAACACTATTTCAAGTTACTTACATTCCTATATATAAAACATTAATGATACCATTACGTAAAAAGCTTTTATAGAATTCTTCAGGTCTGTAGCAGGATAAAGCAAGTATAAGAAACAGGACATAGACAGAAGAAAACGAATGTGCCCAAACCAGTTAAAATGTATATAACTTATCTTGCAAATGTATATATTCCAGATATGAGTAAATTATGTAGCAACATGTTCTAATATATCTGTACATACAACAGAAATCTGATAGTTTTTGAAATCTAAATTTAAAAAAAGGTGGCTCATGAGAAACATGAGCAACATTTATACAGTATTGCTGTTGGTCCTGCAGCTGTTTGACACTAAAGAACAGGCACTCACAAATGGCCCCCCTGTAGCTCCATTTGTCCCAAAGTTATGGTCATATAATATAAAGAAAATTATTTTTAATTATTTTTTTAAAGCTCAGATTGACACAGTAACAGAATAAAGATGTAGTTGGGAAAGAGGAGATAAAAGCTGGATTGACATATTGTAGATATAGAAAGAATAGCAGAGATGTAGTTACAACAGGATGCAACAACAGTTAGAACAACATTTTCCTCTCTTATTTACTATTTGCCTAAAGCTTAAATCCAGTAAAAAATCAGAGATTATGGGGCATATTTATCAAAGACTGAAGTTAGGATAAGGGCACACGGGGAGATTCGGGGAGATTTAGTTGCCTGGTAAATAATTACCTCTTCTTCTGGGTGACAATCTCCCCCATCTGCCTTCCCCTACCTTCCTGCGGTATGGCATTCACGGCACTTCGTTTTCCCGAAGTTGCCACACGGAAAACGAAGCACCGCGAGTGCCATACCGCTGGTGATTTTTCATTATAGCCAGAGGGAAGGTAGGGGATGCAGATCTGGGAGATTTTCGCCCAGAAGAAGAGGCGATTAGTCGCCAGGCGACTAAATCTCCCCGAATCTCCCTGTGTGCCCTTACTCTTAGAGATCCCCACAGTCCACTAGTGTGAAATCGCACCACTCTCCATTCATTTCTATGAGATTTTTATAAAAGTATTTATCAATGGCTGAGAGTTAACCTTTTGGATTGTTTGCTGCACTTAATTGCAAAAAAATAAAATTAAAACAATTAAAACTATGTAACTACATTTATTTCAGTTCTGTTTACAGGTGAGTAATAAACCTAGGAGAGCTATTTATAGAGAGGGAGAGATAAAGGTGTTTGTGATGTCAGAGATCAGCTGATAAACATGATTTGAGAAGGGCTGAATATAGGTACACTGCCAGAAGATATAACATTCCAAGCATTGAATACCAACACCAGAAGAAACTACAGGCATTATATAATAAAAGGTGCAAAGCCTCTGCATGTAGAATACACTGGTTACCTGTAATGTTAACCAAGCAAGGTATACTACCCAGCACCCATATTTGCAAGACAAGTCTGTTTGCGGCCGAAACGTCAGACCGTGTTTTAAAAATAAAACTACAATTTTAATTTGTAAGACCCGTGAGTGTGGATTCTTCTGGATATATTTCATTTAATTTGCTGTCTCTGCACCCAGTCACATTTACCGCAGTTATCGAGAGTGCTGGTATCAGAGTGAAATGTATATGTATATATATATATATATATATATATGGGACAGATTCACTAACAGGCGAAAAGTCGCCAGAGACCGCTTCGCACCCATCACTACACTTTGCCAATTCACTAAAATTCGGAGTTTCAGCGTGGGCGCCGAACGCTAGAATTAGACCTCTCAATATATATGTATGGAGTAGGCCTTTAATGAAGCTTACATAACCAGCCTGATGTGTCATCAGCCCTATACATGCAGCAGCCAGGTGGTTTAAAAGCTTAAAATGGAAGCAAACAGAAGTGCTTAGCCTATAGAGGCTGCATAACAGAATATAAAAGATCAAATCAGGGTTCCCCAGGGTCAATAGAAAATTGCAGAAATGGCAGGATGGATGCACTGGCATGTATATACAATACCATTACAAGGAGTCATCTAGTGGCCTAGAATGCGTGGTTTAATATCACTGGGGCAGAAGCAGCTAAAAAATGTCTGACAATAGATAACTGTAGGCACAGCTGCAAAAGTATAGTATAATATAGTGGCCCTCATTTCATCAATTACATAATTAATAAACTAAATGCATTATAGCTCCATTATTATAAGTATATTTATTATACCCAAATATGTCCTGCAGATAATGGATTTATCATATCTAAATGACTTTCAAATATAACTTCTAATTTATGAATGCCGTTACTCATAAAGGACATTACAAGTCTGAGGATTTCAATGACCATATCAAGACACAAATCCTCAAACTTTGACTAAAAATGCTGTATTTTATATACTGGATTTAAGGTACCAGTCTAGAGGTTCAGCAGCCCTATTAGAGTAATGATCCAGGCCTTCAAATTTCTCCCCAGCATATCACCATTATGGATCCTGGAATGTCAGAAATGTGCTCATTTTACTCTCAGCTGCTGCTCAGAGACTAAGCTTAGGAGAAATCCTCAAAGATTTGGTGCATCCCTTAAATCATTTCTTAGCATTTCACACTGGGCAACATTACATTTAAACTGGTTAATATTAATAGACAACGAGTTTGATTTTTAGAAGCCTTTATTGCAATTCTTTGTGGTTCAATATTCAAGCATACAAATCTAAACAAATGCTGATTCTTAATTTGCAGTCAAAGAAGATTGTGTTAATAAAATGCAAGAGACATAGCATTGAAATTATTTACAATACTGTGCTAATAACCTTCATTATATCATATGTGATTTTAGTAATTTATTGCTTTGCTTTAATATTGGATAGAGCAAATGCTTACATTAATTATTTCCCTCATTAACCAACTTGTGCAGAATCAATATTTTATGCTACAAACGCCTATCAAATCTGCTCGAGTTTTTTATGCTTATTTGTTATTAAATTTTCCCGAAAATTTTGCTTTGCAAGAAAAAATCAGATTTTCTGGGGGGTTTTTTCCAGATTTCTCATCCGATTTTCACGATTTTCTCAAATTTTTGCCCCAAAGGCATCAAAAAATCAATGGGACTTCTCCCATTGACTTATATGCAACCTCAACAGGTCTGATTTTCAGATTTGGATTTTTCCATCCTCAGGGTTTAATAAATTCAGAAAAAAAATTGATTTTTTAAATGTCCGATTTTATAAAAATAAAATCACACACATTACTTCTGCTAAATAAAACCATGTGTTGTTTATGATACATTCACACAACAGATGATGGTCTGGGAGAAGATTATACGGGTATTCGAAATCTGTTTTAAGCTTCAGTCTGTAGTCAAACTGATCCTCATACAACACAATGCACTCATATAATCTTCATTATCTGGATCAAGTTCCAGTGCTTTCTCATAGTAATCAATTGCTTGTTTAACTTCTCCCTCCTGCTGATAAATGAACCCTAACAATCCAAATAAAGTTGCATCTGATGGGTGTTTTGTTACTTTTTGTTCAGCCAACTCTTCCAAATTATTTCTGGAATAAGATCTAAACCTTGTTTTATTCGGTATGAGCAATACTTCCTTGTAATGCTTTATGGCTTCAGATTCAGATCTAACTGCATGTTGCTTAAAAAGTGCATAACCAAAGTGAATCTCTTGTTTGTCTTCACATGTTAGATTTCTCAGATGTAGCACTGTCTGAAATGTATCTTCTGCTTTTTCAAATTCACCTGCTCTACCATACATGCTACCCAAATCAATATATGCCTCCACAAAAAAATTTTTATTTGCAACAGCTTCTTCAAAATGAAACATAGCAGATGAAATGGCTTCATTTATGTCCCTTGTATAGGTGTTCTTGGGCTGATTTGATAACCTTGCCGTTTTTGCAGGTTTCATTAACATGTTCATCTTCTTTTTGTAACAAAGCCCAATCTGGTGGTGAAGAGAACCTGAAGTGGGTGTTTGTTCTAGGGCTTTTTTCAGAATGGTAATAGCATCATCAATTCTACCCTCATTTCTGTAAAATTTGGCAGTGTATCGAAGTAAATATGGTGAGTCTGGTGTTTGTCTAAGAGCCTCCTCCATAATCTTTCCTCCTTCCTCAGCTTGACCCAAACTTTGATATCTCAGCGCAAGATAAGCCTTAATCACAGTATCATTTTTATTTAATTCCACAGCACGTCTCAACAGTTCTAAAGACGGATATTTACTGGTTCCATAAACAAATAAATCTTGACTTTCTAATCGATACATGACTATGGCATATCCTAAATTGAGCTCAGGATTGTCTGGATCTAGCACTAGCGCTTTCTCAAAACACTCTTTAGCTCTTTCACAGTATTTCCCGTAGAATGTTAACAGAGCCCAGGCCTGTTCTCCATATATCTCAGTAAGAAGAACATCATGTTCTGTAAAAGATTCAAATCTCTTGTAAATGGCTTCCACTTTTTCTAAATAAGACTGAGCTTTGCTGAACTGGTTTGAATGGTAGAACAGCCAGGCATAATTACTGTAGGTCACAGCTCTTTTGATATCCACACCAGCAGACTGTGTTCCTTGCAGGTGCTCTTCAGCTTTCTGAAGCTGTCTGATTGCTTCTTCATTGTCTCCTTTCAAATAACTTGTATAAGACAATATATTATGAAGCCTATGTCTGGGTGTAGAAGGTAAATATTCAATTTGATCATGAACCCTGTCTTCTATATTGTTAATATCCATCTCCTCTTTGAAGACAGCCCATGTGAAATGACACTCCAGTTTAAGCAGATTGTTCTTTAATGATTGTCCTGTTATATCACTGGAATAAAATAATAAATGGTTATTAAAATTACTGTGTGTATATTCTTTTTTTTTTATTTAATAGACAATTTTCTATTACATACAGAAAATATATGGTTGTTAAAGCAGTTTAAAATGTAAAACTATAATTTTATATATATATATATATATATATATATATATATATAAATATATAAAACAAAGGAAAGTTGTGCTCACCACTAGTTTTTAAATCCCACTGGTGTCTAATAAAAGGGCAGCCAAGTTTGGGAGTTTTACTTTGAAAGCAGCAAGTAAGTTGCAGGTAAAACGTAGTCGTCCCTTTGTAAAATGTATAATGAAGCAATTGAATTCTTAATGAATCAGATGAGAATTGAGCATAGGACTGGCCAGATATGGGATAACTTTGACGTAGTTGGCCAGCTTAAATACATTGCAATATATGGAAAAACAATCCCTGTGTTGTTTAAAGGGTAAGGCATTTTTCAGTAGCAGTATGCACAAAATGTCTCTGTCTTAAATAGATTGATAATGGGTTGAGTGCTGAGGACTCTTGTTATTGTCTATATATATTTATATATATCACATGCAATTAACCATTAAATAGTTTTTTATGTAGATAATACAATAACAGGCACACACACTTTTCTCCAGGTCTAGTAACTAGGCATGAGCAAGTTTCTTACCCTGGCAGGCCCAGACTGGCAATCTGTAGGTTCTGCCAATTGCCACAAGGGCTGCTATAAGGTGCCATAAAAAGTCAGTATTTAGTGGGCTGGTGGAGGTTGTTTGGGCCTCTGTGTGGGCTGATTGGGCCTCTGTGTACCTGAAATGCCAGGGCCTATTTTGATTCTCAGTTCAGACCTGTACCCTGGTATGGATTTGCAGCTAAATTTGTATTTTCATGAGTGGCCAAGTTTGTTGTTAATCTGTGCAAGAATTTTGCCAGGTAAGAAATAATGTGGAGGTTTTTTTGTGTGGGGAAAAAATGCCCATTGACTTTAATGCATTTGTAGTGAGAAAGAAAATTGAGGAAAAAATGTCAGTTGACGCACATTTGAGGGCATATTTATCAAGGGTCAAATTTTGAAGTAATAGGAGTCCCATAACTTCGAAATTTGAATTTAAAAAAAGCAATCGTAATTGATCCAAAAAAAAATCTAAGTTTTTTTTTGAGCGAATAGGTCAGTTTTTGATCGAATTTGAAGTAATAGCACATTCGATCAAATTCGATTAAAAGTTTTTCAAAATAAACATTGATTTTTCAAAGTTCACCAATTGACTCCAAATGGGTTCTAGGAGGTCCCCCATAGGCTAAAACAGCAATTTGGCAGGTTTTACAAATGGACTCATTTGAATTTTTAAAGAGACAGTACATGATGATGACATGACAGGGCAGTATTGTTCATCACAACTAGTAACAGATGTCAAAGATATCAGATGTCTGCTTTTAAACAACATACTGTATCAATAAATGCTACTTGCTTCTGGAAATTACTAGAAGGCAAAACAAACACTTTTATTTATTTTTAATACAGAATGCACCTTCTTCTTTCTATCAGGGTGTAGATCTGTGAGGGAAAAGCTTGTTCTTGTAACATGTTGGTTTAATAAAATAAATCAATCTGACAACAGCTATGCATCTGTCCATTTAATATTGTGTACTCCATAAAACTTATCACCAAGTAATGGGAATTATTTTATTGAAGTATAAAACAACCAGGAAAACTATTTCTTGCACAATGAAGATTATTAATTAGAAAAAAAGTTTCATTTCAGAGCAGAAAAGAAAGCAAGAATGTTATAAACTTTAATATTTACTGACAAATATATAGTTACCTCATGGTGGGTGTTAGAATATTTCTAGCAGATTCCCGCAGCTGTCAATCCCAAAATTGCACTCTTTGGCGGCCACCAGTCCCTTATAAGTATCTTACTCAATAACGTTACTTCTTTGAGGTTTAAAAGACAAGAAAAGCAAAACAAATGAATATCAGGGCCCATTGATAAAGCAAGTGCACCGTGCAAAATGTCGGTGCAGTCTGACATGCACAAAATCAAAATTTGAACATTATGTAAATGTGTCATCCTGCAAAAATGAGCTTCCAAAGATATGTAGGGACCCACAGGGTTAATGTGCCCCTGTGGCTTTAATTCCCTATACTTCCTGATCTCCCTAGTTGCTAGGCAGATTCCCATGCAGCTAGAGGTAGATATGCTATTGGCCAGGAAGCGCTATGACCACGTCCTGTCACACTCTGGTATAGTGAGTGAGAAAGGGTGGATCTTCCTCTTTGACTGCTGGATGCTGATCCAGCTGGATGTGCCCAGGGGAGCCTGGGTACAGCAAGGTCAAGAAAGCCATGTGCCTAGATGCACTGGGTCCTCTAGTGTCTAAGTCGGGGTAGCAGGGACCCTGTGAATGAGGCTAGTGAGTGGCATGGATATATCTGTAATAGACTCTCTAGTAGAGTGAGATAGAGAGTACACATAGTAAGAGCAGCTTGGCTCCAACTAGGAGGGATAGCAAAGGAGGTAGCTCTCCTCTCAGGCAAGACTGGTCTGTAGATAGGGACACAGCCTAATAGAGAACTAGGTCTAGTGAGTTCCCTGATACACCATGTGGGATCCAGGTCATGGTGCTGAGATCATAAGGGTGCCTCTATTCAGGTGGATGCTATCGCCTCAGGGAGTTCCACTATGCTGTCTCTGGAGGAAATTCCCCAGCATCTACCTTGGAAGCTTTGTGTGAGCAGGTGTGCTTGTATATACTGCCAATGCCTCTATAATGATGAGAGCAAACCTGTGGATCATTTGTCTTGGACAAATAAAAGTTATTTTGTTATACTTCAAGAACCATTTTTCTTATTGTTGTTGCACAGTAGCCTGAGAGTTGTAGTTGCTCTACTCTTCCATTTAGCGAAGGCCCTAGCCTGAGGTGTTTGAGTCACATGTAACCCATGCTCTAAGCACTAGCTGGACATTAACCCCTTTTTGGTCTGCTTAGCCAAGTTAGCGTTACAGATACAAACACTGCACTTGCGCAAAGTGGGGATATTGGTATAATGTCTGGTCAGCTTGAAATAAAAGGAAATTCCCTTCATACCCTTTCCAGTAACACATATAGATAAGCATAAGGGGAAAGTAGCTTTCAATCTATAGAGCAACAAAGCTTGCAGTATAAAGATGGTCGTTCTGACGTGTATCATTTTGCCATTCGACTAATGTTATAAGTATTTCTTTTGATCCCTTTATCTCAGACTGTTATACTGCTTCCTCATCCACTCTCCCAGCATTGCTAGAATGGGGTATATTTATAATATTCATAGAATAATTAATTCAATTGAAAAATCAACGTGCTACTAAAAAATTGAATAAAAAATGATTTTGAATATGTTAAAATGGAATAATCCATTGCGAGGGAGCCAGGCAATGACAGAGCAAGCAGCAGAACTCTGTAGCTCTTAACAAAGAAGCTTAAAGACTGCACACGGTGACCAACAATGGCTATAACACCTATACAACATGGCTCATGAAAAAAAAAATGTCTTACCACAGAAAATAATGAAGCATTTGCTACCAGCAGAGACTCAAGGTAGAAATTCCCAAGATGGTACCAGCTCCTCAGTACAACAGCCTGACTCATTGAAGCCAATCTTTGCAGAACCCAACCGAAGATGAGAAACATGCAGATGATCGCAACAAATTTATAGATTCATGTAACCACCTAAAGAAAAAGGTAACACCTCTCCATTTAATAAATTTGCTTCTACTGGAATAATATTTGAGTAAGGGCTGCTCCAGAGATTAGAACATCACATGAATTGCCAAAATATCTACATAACTGATTCTGATCATGCTCAAATAAGATTTATAATGATTCATACAGCACATAGACTGCTTAAACCGAAGCCCTCCTGTCCCTAGGAATATTATCAACAACTACTATAAATAAAAAAAAAGACTTTAGCAAAGTGGCTGAGGCTCTAAGGCAGGGGTCCCCAATCCTTTTTACCCATGAGCCACATTGAAATGTAGAGTTGGGGAGCAACACAAACATGAAAAAAGTTCCTGGGGCCTCAAATAAGTGCTCTGATTGGCTATTTGATAGTCCCTTTGTGGACTGGCAACCTACAGGAGGCTCTGCATGGCCATAAACCTGGTATTTATGCAACTAAAACTTGCCCCTAAATCAGAAATTCAAAAAGAAACACTTTGGTTTATTCAGGTAAAATTAACAACAACCAGGAATAGCCCAGTGCTAATATTGAACTCCCCAGCAGAATGGTTTACAATAATGAGGTATACTCCCAGCAGAGGAGGCCTCACCATAGCAATCACCAAAAAAGTTAAGCAAGGAGTAGTCCTTGCGCAGGATAAGAAAAGCGAGCCTCTCAACAACAGCTAAAGAAACAAACTAAAAGAGATAAACAAAATACTCAATCAGGTGTAACATGGGAACTTATTTGAGAGTTATGGTGATATCCATTGAGAAAACAACATGAGATCCCTGTTTGAAATAAAAAATAACTTTTGAAATAGATATTCACAAAGTAGTGAGACTTCAAGGGATATTAGTCATGCTAATTCTGGGCAAACATCAGTGATACTGGGTTAGTCCTAACTTTGCCTGATACTATTAGTTTTGGTAAACAGGGTAATCTGTGTAACTGTAATAATAGGTGGTATCAAATGTTTCAGCTATGTATAAAACTCTATTTATAGATATTGAGTTGGTTACTAAAAAAGTTGCTCACTCACGGCAGATAATATCAGAGAAGTAAACCATTTATGTAACTGATAAGATAAAGGGTTTGAATAGCACTTTAAAAAAAATATATACTCTTTGTATTCCAAAAAAGGAAAAGCTACTAAATACTATTAATAATTAAGAAAAGAATATGAAGCCAGGCTAATAACTTAAAATTCTCTTTGTCTTTCATTCTTCGAACAAACTTGCTACAAATGCTACAGGTATACTAATTGGAAAAAGATAAGTTTGATCTGCGACAACATGTTTCTGACATCAGGGAAAGATTCTAACAGGGGAATGTAATAAAAGTCGCAAAGAGCAAAACAATTCGCACCAATAAGACTAAAAATCCACATCTCGCAATGTAATATTGTTCCTTAAACTGTTATTGCATTGTGAATTTTAATTGCGCATTGCAAATTTTAATTGCGCACTCATAAGAAGTGCTTGAAGGTGTCGTAATCTTTTGGAGCAAACATAACGACTTTTTCAGTAAGAAGTTTTATTACATCGACTGCGCATTGGCGCAAACTATAAAATTCGCAAACGGTCTTTCACTGTCGGAAGTGGTCGCTAAACAGTTTCCGGGCTCGCAAAAGCTATATTAAATTCGCACAAAGCAAAATTTGTTCGCGCAAAGGCATAACTTTTCGCATTGCGAATAGTTTTTCCGTTAGCGATTTTTATTACATTCCCCCGTAAATCTTTATTTGCAAAAATGAATAGGAAATAGGGGGCAAATCTCATCTGCAAATAAGATATTGATAAGTAGAGCTTGAAAGAATTTACTAATTATAAGGGATGATTTCCATAAATCTCCAGACTCTCGTCTACACACAGCACATATACAATAAAGATGGATGCACCGATACATCGGTTCGGGATTTGGGCAGGATTCATCCTTTTTCAGCAGGATTCTGATTCGTCCGATCCTTCTGCCCGGCCGAACTGATTCTGAATCCTAATTTGCATATGCTAATTAGGGGCAGGGAGGGAAATCGCATGACTTTTTGCTACAAAACACGGAAGTAAAAAATGTTTTCCCCTTCCCATCCCTAATTTGCATATGTAAATTAGGACTTGGATTTGGTTCGGGATTCGGTCAAATTTTTCGCAAAGGATTCAGGGGTTCGGCCGAATCCAAAATAGTGGGTGAGGAGCAAAGTGCAAACTTTGCAAATGTGTCTTAAATGAACACTATGGGGCATATTTACTAAAGAGTAAAAGTGAAAATTTGGAATATTTTCACCAAAAATTATTATTTCCCTCAACACTAAAATAGAACGGTAAATTCAATAAAAGACGATATTTCACTAGCGAACGAACTGCCACACTTTGTGCCACTTTGCCAGTCGAAAATTCACTAAAATGCAAAGTTGTGTCTGTGCAGCAGAACGCTGGCGAAGTTTTGCTAGCATAATGTTATGTATTGACTGTTAAGGGGCACAGAGAAGGAGCAGACAATATTTGATTGACAGCTGAGATTTTTAAATGATTTTACAACTGCATGAACACTTTAATGAAAAAAAGAATTTGGATTTCATGTTTAATTTAAAAAGGATTTTTATTAGACAGATTTTTATGTCTGGGTGACAGGTCCACTTTATTAGTTAGAATTTTTGAAGACAATCCTGCTTTAAAATATGAAAAAACACCAGTGTTTTTTACAAGTTTTATGACTTTTCAACATACAGGATATGATGTCACTGACATAAGATCTTATACGTTTGTGAGGTCTAAGCTAACATTTTGTAAAATTCGCACTTTAGTAAATTTGCGGAGTAACGATCGATTGCCTGGCAATAGGGCAATTATCGTCTACGCCTGATAGTAAATTAGCGATGTCCCTGCAAATGAAATTGCTTTCGCTAGCGACGGCCAATTCGCCCTCTAGTAAATCTGCCCCAACATGTTTTGGAGAATTCACTTCAGAAAGGTGAAAATCTTCTTTGCATTGGCATAAATCCATATCTCTTCTCCAGGTGAAATTTCTCCAGTAAATATTCAATTTACTAAGAGCACAAGAATGAATTTTCACCCCCAATGAAATTTCTCCAGGTTCAGGCTGGCAAAATACCATTATAAAGATACAGCAGCCACTTTTGAATCTCATCATCTACATCACCCCCTCCATGCTTATTTTCCACATTTGTCATTTCTTCCTGGCATATTTTTTCCATGAGGATTGAATGGGGAAAATATACTGGTGAATTTTCACAAAGAATTTACACCTGGAGAAAATTCACCATGTTTCTCTTAAAAAAGTGTGCTTATATGCTCATAAAGTGCGCAAGACCTAATACGCCTCTGCTTTAGTATTATTGTACAATTGTTGCAAACTGCATGATATAGTGTATGTTTATTTGCATTTTAGTTTCTCTGCATTTAGGGGTAAATTATTTATCGAGGGTTAATTAACCCTCGATATTCGACTGCCGAATTGAAATCCTTCGACTTCGAATAGCGAAGTTGAAGGATTTACCGCAATTCGTTCAATCGAACGAAAAATCGTTCGATTGAACGATTAAATCCTTCGAATCGTTAGATTCGAAGGATTTTAATCCATCGATTGAACAATTTTTCTTCAACCTAAAAATTGTTCCAAAGCCTATGGGGACCTTCCCCATAGGCTAACATTGACTTCGGTAGGTTTTAGGTGGCGAACTAGGGGGTCAAAGTTTTTTTTTAAAGAGACAGTACTTCGACTATCGAATGGTCAAATAGTCGAACGATTTTTAGATCGAATCAGTTGATTCAAAGTTGACGGCGTAGTCGAAGGTGAAGTAGCCCATTTCGATGGTCGAAGTAGCCAAAAAAAACCATTCGAAATTCAAAGTTTTTTTTATTCTATTCCTTCACTCAAGCTAAGTAAATGGGCCCCTTAATGTGCCACCGGATTTGTGTCACTGAAATTCCCTGGACACAGCAAGAAAGTACTCATTGCACACAAGAACCATGAAACCCATGATACTAAACTCTATAGTTAGTATAGGTATGGGTATATATAATTTATGGGAAAGTATGGAGGGGTGTGTGTATGGATGCTGGGTTTTCTTTTGGAGGGGTTGGATTTGATGTAACTGTAGTATATTTATTAAGAAATAGGTAATAATGCTCCATAAAAGAGACACTATTTAGTAAATATCCACCTATATATTTTTTTAACACAAAACCCCTAATTTATTTCATAGATCCTGCATTATGCCTCCAGATGGAATATGCATTGAAAACAGAAGTGACAATGCTCCAATGGCTCCATAACTCTCCCCTTCCCCAAAAACTACATCCCTATATAATATATCAATACCATGGAGTAAATGGCTTTCATACACTTCTTGTGCTCTGAAGTTTGGCTCTGGGAGTTTGTTCAGATCGCTTATCCTTTTAGATTAATCACAATCACAATCAGTTCTAGAGAAGCGCCTAGATTTGTGGATTTACGGACCATATAAATACAGGATACGGACCATATAAACACAGGATTAAAGAACACAAGGGTATATTAGGAACTTCAAGAAACAAAAATGTAGTGATACAACTTTGGCAAGTGTCTCAGTGTGTCATGGATGTGTAGCCTTTCTGCACATGCCAGTGATAATAAAACTACACCTATGGAGTACAGGTATGGGATCCGTTATCCGGAAACCCGTCATCCAGAAAGTTCCGAATTACGGAAAGGCAACCTCCCATAGACTCCATTTTATCCAAATAATCCAAATTTTAAAAAATGATTTCCCTTTTTTCTGTAATAACAAAACAGTAGCAGAGAGATATGATGGCAGCATTGATAATAACTGGGCAACTTTTCTGTCTGACATTACTACTAGGGATGTAGCGAACTGCCGTTCGCGAACACCGGCAAAAAATGCGAACGTTCGCGGACAGTTCGCGAACTTCGAACACCCGCAAAAATCGTTCGATTCGAACGATCGAAGGATTTTAATCATTCGATCGAAGGATTTTAATCATTCGATCGAAGGATTTTCTTTCGATCGAAGGATTTTCATTCGAATCGAACAATCGAAACCATTCGATCGAATGCTTTTCATTCGATGGAATGCTTACAATCGTTCGAACGAATGGAAATCGTTCGATTTTTAGCGGACGAAGGAATTCGAATGGTCGAATGGTCGAACGAATCGAACGCGAACCCAAATTGGCGAACGTCGCGCGACATTCGCGAACATTCGGCGGACGCGAACGGTCGAAGTTCGCGCGAACAAGTTCGCCGGCGAACAGTTCGCTACATCCCTAATTACTACATTCAAATGAGTGAGGACCTTATCGTACATTTGACTAATATGTAAAATTACTGTTTGTTGTTTGACTGAATTTTATATAGTGAATAATGCTCTCCCTATGGCCATTTCACAATACACATCATGTAAATAATATCCTTATCCAGCATTGTGGGTTAGGGTTGGGTACGGGTCACACTGGGCAAGAAAACTCCTCCACTGTTCCCAAAGCAGTCTTTGAACCAGAGGCCTGCACAGAAGTAGTGTACATTGTGAGATGATGCAGGTAACGTATAGTCTGTGGGTTATGGTCAGGTGCAGGTTAAGGTTTTTGCAGGTTAGGTTCGGCTGGGGGTTGCCACCTTTGCCGGCGCCTAAACCCAAACAAAGTGGGCAGGGAAGATAACAATGAGGGTGGAGCAGTGGTGACATAAGAGGCAGGCACAATGCAGTAGGTGTAGTTATGACACCAGGGTGGGTTCATCACATCACTTAGATACAACTGGCTGGATTTCCATCCAGTTTTCTCAATGTTTTAAAGGGATACTGTCATGGGAAAAAAATGTTTTCCAAAATGAATCAGTTAATAGTGCTGCTCCAGCAGAATTCTGCACTGAATCCATTTCTCAAAGGAGCAAACAGATTTTTTTTATATTCAATTTTGAAATCTGACATGGGGCTAGACATTTTGTCAATTTCCCAGCTGCCCCAAGTCATGTGACTTGTGCTCTGATAAACCTCAATCACTCTTTACTGCTGTACTGCAAGTTGGAGTGATATCACCCCCCTCCCCCCCCAGCAGCCAAACAAAAGAACAATGGGAAGGTAACCAGATAGCAGCTCCCTAACACAAGATAACAGCTGCCTGGTAGATCTAAGAACAACACTCAATAGTAAAAACCCATGTCTCACTGAGACACATTCAGTTACATTGAGAAGGAAAAACAGCAGCCTGCCAGAAAGCATTTCTCTCCTAAAGTGCAGGCACAAGTCACATGACTGAGGGCAGCTGGGAAATTGACAATATGTCTAGCCCCATGTCAGATTTCAAAATTGAATATAAAAAAATCTGTTTGCTCTTTTGAGAAATGGATTTCAGTGCAGAATTCTGCTTGAGTAGCACTATTAACTGATGCGTTTTTAAAAAAACATGTTTCCCGATGACAGGATCCCATTAAATTGGACAGAAAGTTTTGATGTCCAGTTCAAAACCACACTGGTGGCAGCCCTATCTCTTATCTATATTCTGCCTGATGAGTAAAGCTGGCCATAGATGCAAAGATCCAATCGTACGAATCATCGTACGATCAGACTTTCCCATCTCCCGACCCACCACTAACCATTCAGATCAAAGTCTTACCAGTCAGATTAGTTTAAGAACAGATCAGCAATGTTCTGCCCCTGACAGCAATCGTACGATGTCTATGTCCAACCAAAGCTAGTGACAGTCTCCCACTGAAAATCGTACGATCGGCAATACACGCAGAGATATTATCGGCAGCCGACCGATCTCCGCCGGACGAAAAACGTCGGGACTCTCCACACACGTTCCGAAAATCGTACGAATCCTTGATTCGTACGATCAGGTCTTTGCATCTATGGCCATCTTAAGCCCAATCCTTTAATTACAGGTATGGAATCTATTGTACAGAAATCAGCCAGAAAGCTCTGAAATACAGCAATGCTAATTTAGAAAAACATTGATATTTTTGATCGATTTGCTTTTTTTTTTGTTTCTGTACTAAGAAATTAACATCACCTGATAATTCATTTATTGACCAGATGATTGCTCTTTTTTCACAAGCCGGAAAACCGAACAGAAACTTTTGATTCAAACAGGCCTTAGAAAAACCGAAACTCTTCGCGTCAAAACCGAACAGGTGGCAACCCTAGTTTTTCCTGACCCACACATTGCTAGTCTTTGGCATCTCCAATTTGTAAAATGTTGTGCAGTAGCCCACTTTATTAGTGATGCACAGAATCCAGGATTCGGTTCGGGATTAGGCCAGGATTTGGCCTCTTTCAGCAGGGTCCCTATTCGGCCGAATACTTGTGTATGGCTGAACCGAATCCAAATCCTAATTTGCATATGTAAATTAGGTGTGGGAAGAGAAGTCAGGTAACTTTTTGTCACAAAACAAGGAAGTAAAAACATTTTTTCCAACCTTTTTCTTTCCCACCCCTAATTAAAATATGCAAATTAGGATTCAGATTCGGTATTTGGCTGAATCTTTCACAAGGGATTCGGGGATTCGACCGAATCTCAAAAAGTGGATTCGGTGCATCCCTACTCTTTATCAAACCAAAATCCCTCTAGTGACCTCCAGGTTCTAAGTCCTTAACCACCTTTATCTACCTATACGTATATGTAGTCTGCATGTGGGAGTGTGAATTGGGCCCTTCACATTGTAACAGTACCATTATATTGTGCCCAGTGTCTGTGTGAGCCCACAATCTTTATGCTGCACTTATTACTGATATACTGTTATTATTCAGCATTTTTGTAAGGAATCCTTACCCTGGTGGTCCAGTGGTGGTGCGGCGGGGACGCCCGCCGCACCATCGGCGGGGACGCCTGCCACACCATCATCCTTCTCTGCCAGCTTCCTAATACGCGCCGCGCGCGCACTTCCGGTTTATATAGGCGCATGCGCGCTGGCGTGATGACGTCAGCGCGCAATGGCGCGAAATTCAAATGGATTTAAAGAGACATTTACTTTTATGCATTGCCCGTGATAGGATTTGTTCCTGGTGCTATTAGCTGTTGCTATTCTGTTTGAATCTGATCCTGATTGTCTGTTTTGACCCCTGCCTGCCTGTTTGACTACTCTGATCTCTGGAACCTGACCCTTGCCTGAAACCGACCTTGACTCTGCTTAACCCTCCTGTTTGACGCTCTGGTTTGACCTCTGCCTGTTATTTGACTCCGATTCTGCCTCAGCCCATCTGATTGATTACCCGGTTTGACCCTTGCCTGCCTGACAACTCTAGCTATCTGCCTGCCTTGACCAGGCCTATCTGACCACGAATCTGTCTTACGTTATTGTACCACGACCTTCGGCCTAACTGACTATAACAACAGTCGTGCCCCTTCGCTTGCCAGAACTCCTCGCCTTGCTCCTCTTGAAAAGTCCAGGTGGCATCTGAGTACGCTGAGGGCTCCTCCCGAAGCCAAAGGCGGTCACACTACTGGTGAAGCCGAGCCGAGACCAGGGAGCTTGGCATTAGTTCTGGTTTAGGGTGCCGACCGTGACATTATCACGGGCCATGGAAGACGAAGGTCATGCTGACGCTGCTGCTGCTGCTCCATCCTCTCCAACCACTACCGAAGTGCTTCTTACCACTCTGCTTCAGCGCTTAGAGGATCAAGAGCAAAAAACAGAATTATCTCCTGCAGGGTTTTCACAACTTAACCCACCAGTTGGAGAGTCCGCAAGCTCCTCAGCAGCTGCCTGTTCCTGTGGGTTCTCCTGCCATGTGGGGTAACACTGCTAAGCCCCATGAACCCAAGATTGCATTCCCTACAAACTTCAGTGGGGACAGAACCCGATTTTTTGTCTTTAAAAAGGCATGCAAATTGTATCTTAGCTTTTTCCCACACACATTTTCTACTGGTGAGGAAAAAGTAAGGTTTGTGATGACCCTGTTACAGGGTGATCCCCAAATTTGGGCCCTTAGACTACCCTCCTCTGATCCTGCCAGTTTTTCCTTAGAAGCCGAGCCCAGGGAGCTTGGCATTAGTTCTGGTTTAGGGTGCCGACCGTGACAATTTTATATTACTTTGGCAATATGTAGAGAGGTTACTTTGTACAAAGAGAGTTGTATAAAGATGAATAAATCCAAAAAAGGACCCTGGATTATTTGCTTCCTTAACAGCTTTTGCTTTATGTTTTTCATTAGTTGGTGGGGAAGTTGCTGCTGAACAACACTGATTGTTTCAGTTTCCATGAAGGCAGAAAAGTAATAAAAGAGCGATGCGAAGGCAGGAAATAGAAAGAAATCCAGTGCTTCAGGCTGGTTTTGTAAGAAATGAAACTAGAAACTGCACAGAGAGCCCAGTGAGGGAACGGCTTGTTTATCTCATACGTCAGCAGCCTCCCATGGAAACTGTGCTTTTTGTCCTGTGTAAGATAACACTGCTACAGTCATATGTTTATTGTAGCTGTTTATTTATGAAGAAATAGGTGATAATGCTCCTTAAAAGAGACAATACTTACAATCCAATATAAATAATACATTAATAATACCATGGCGTTAATGGCTTTTATAGATTTCTTCTGCTAGTCTATGGCAGGATAAGGCAAGTATAGGAAACATACCCACACAAGCCTATAGCATTATGTTTATGATCATACAATTATTTTTTACCTCTTATGGTCAAAATACAACAATTGCCCCAAGTAGCTCTATTGCCATATAGTACACACTAACGCCCTGTTAAAGGCCTGATATCCTACTGGAAGAAGCTTAACTTAGCTCTAGCAACTGTTGGCAAAGAATGATTAAAAATGGAAGAGCCAATCCCAGAATTCCTTGGTGCTATTAATAAGAAAGCTCAGACTGCCGCCTGAGGCAGCTTGCTGTTGCTGCTGCCCCTCTCCCCCGTGTTCTCATCTTTTTTGCACAGGTGGGGGTCGAGGGGAGGAGAATTCAACCCCCTCTAATAAAAACCCCTACTCTACATAGTTTCCCCTCCCTGCTCCCCCCCCCACATAGGTGTTAACAGCTGTTCCTAATCCATTACTTACCAAGTGCAATGGAGCTCACGGGTGCCATCTTCCGGCTCTTTGGTTTTCTTCGAGAAGTGAGCATTGTATTGGTGCATGTGCAGTTGGAGCAGTCTTCCGGTTCGTGGCAACAGCGCATGCGCCGAAAGTTACGGAAATTCCTGAAGGGAAGGAAGAGGACCCAAAGTATACAGAAGAGCTGGAAGATGGCATCCATAAGCTCTGCTGTGCTGACTCTGCAATGACGTAACTAATGGATTAGGAGCATTTACTACTGTTAACACCCATGGGGGGGAGAGCAGGGAGGGGGTAGGGTAGGGGGTAGGGGATTTTATTAGTGGGGGGGTTGAATTCTCCTTTTAATTTACCAGGAGTGACATTTTTGCCTCCCCTGTTAACTAGTGGGGTGGTGTTGCCCAAGGCGAGTTTCTCAACTTTCCACATTGGCACAGCGCCCCTGAGTAGGAGTTTACTAAGAGGAACAGAAAGCTTTGCTTTTCTGCATTGCTGATATAGCTTGACATGAGCATGGCAGGAAAGAATGGGAAATGTAAGAAAGAAGGAGAACGAACAGAAGAATGGTGAAGGGTAGAAGGGGGGTACAGATGATAAAGGGGAACGGAGAAAAGGAAAGTTGAGGGAGTTGGAAGAAAATATAAAAAATTAGACTAAGGATAACAGTGTCAGAAAGAAGAAAATATGAATAGGAAAAGTGGGAGGAAAACATTTTATGAGTGAAGCAAAGATGGAAAGTGAGAAAAGGATGAAGAAGAGAAATGCAGGGGGAAATAAAAAAGAAGAGAAATAAGGAAATCGTAGATTATGACCATATTCAATAACTACTAGAAACAGGACATAGACAGAAAAAGGAGGATGCACCCAGACCAGATATAACTATATAACTTATGTAGCAAATCTAAATTTTCAAAATGATTTCCTTTTCTCTTAAATAATAAAACAATACCTTGTACTTTACCTAAATAAGATATAATTCCTCAGTATTAGAGGCAAAACAATCTTATTGGGTTTAATTAATGTTTCAATATTTTATTATTAGGCTACGGTATGGAGATTCAAATTACTGAAAGTCATATAATCTGGATAGCAGGTCCAATACCTATACTTTTTTGGAAGAAAAACAATATAAAAATAAAGTTAAAAAAAGGAGAAACGTTTTACAGGCACTCACAAATGGCTCCCCTGTAGTTCCATTTATCCCAATGTTATGGTCATTGTTTATACAATATTATTTTTTAATTACTAATAGAACCTTAAATTGACACAGTAGCAGAATAGTTAGTTGGGAAAGAGGATATAAGAGCAGGGATGACATATTGGATATATAGGAAGAATTATATAAATATAGTTACATCGATATTCAGGATGGAACAACAATTAGAACAGCATTTTCCTCTCTTATTTACTGTTGAAGCCAGAAATATGGTATGTGCCTAAACAAGTGGAGATAGGATGTGTAACTGGCACTGCACATTTCTTTCTGTTTTGTTTACAGGTGAGTTGTAAACCTAGAAGAGCTATTTATAGAGGGGGATAGACAGAGTTGTTTGTGATGTCAGAGATCAGCTGATAAACATGATTTGAGTAGGGCTGAATATGGGCACATTGCCTGAATGTATAACATGCCAAGCATTGAGTAGCCACGCCAGCAGATACTACAGGCTTTATGTAAAAGGTGCAAAGTTTAGTTTAGTTACTATGGGCTGTTGAATCAGGGCAAACTTTTGCCCCTGAACAGCGCAGATCTCTTTAAAACTATATTACATAAACCAGCCCATACTAAGAAAATGTTACATTATTAGAATTACATTACGCCTTTAGGAGTCAAATTAAGGGCAGAAATAGCGAAATTATATCAAGAAAACTACCTACCACTGATAAGTATTCTCCAGAAATTGATAGATAAATGGAAAAAACTCTTATTGTCATGGCTGCGAAGAATACAAGCTATTAAGATGTTTTTTATGCCAAAACTATTATACTATTTTCAAGTACTGCCCATAGCAATACCCCAATCTTTCTTTTCCACAATCAAAACAATGATATCTAGGTTTGTATGGGAAGGAAAGACTCCCAGAATAAAACATAGAGTATTAACAGCACCAAAAGAAAAAAGAGGCTTAGGGCTCCCTGATCCTTATCTTTATTATGTAGCGGTCCAATTAGTACGAATCTGGGACTGGTGAGACAGAAATAAGTCAAGAGACTGGTGTGGATTAAAGAAAGATATAGTAGGATACCCAATTGACCATAATCTATGAACAGAGAGAGACAAAATGCCAATTGAACTATTACAACACCCCTTAGTGGGCACTACTTTGAAAATTTGGCATAAAACAAATTAGAATATGGGTTAACAAGAGCCCCATATATATTACAAACTTTAGTGCAGAACCCGGAGTTCCAGCCAAGTATGGAGTACAGGGCCTTTAGTAGATGGGAGAAATTGGGAACTACAACTACCAAAATAAGAGACCTAATCAGAAATAAGAGAATGATTCCCCAGGCAGAAATCCAAAAAAGATGGGGTTTGCACCCCAGAGACGGCTGGAGCTATACTCAATTGCAAGGGTTTATATATTCTAGATTGAACACAGATTGGGAGAGATCGGAAACCCTCTGGGAATCAATAATTACTGCCCAAAAAGACATTATTAAAGCTCTATCCAAAATGTTCAAGCTACTCCTCGAAACTTACCATCCTAGTTTTGATTCACAACGTAGGGATAGCGGGAAAGCGTTAATGATCGAGATTCCAGAAGATCTATGGAAAGATGTCATTATAACTATTTACAAAACTTCTAAAGCAGCCAAAACAAGGGAAGCCTCATACAAATTGCTAACAAGGTGGCATTACACCCCAATGAAACTTAAAAGGATGTACCCTAATAACTCAGGGAGGTGCTGGAGGTGTTATGGAGCAGATGGTAACCATACGCATATTTGGTTAACATGCCCAGTGTTGCAGCATTATTGGGAAAATATAATTGATGCCATAGGGAAGATAACACAGAACAAGATTAGGATAGACAATCCAAGTGGTATTATTCTAAATCTACAGAAAGATACAAAGAAAGTAATAAAAGATCTGCTTACTCGGCAATTATTACAATCTGGGGATAATCCCTATGCGTTTAGAGAGTGGCTGATAAAAACAGAGGAAAAAAGACAGATGGAAGAAATGACATTGCTAGCACATAACCAAAATGAAAAGTACTGGAAAATATGGTCACCTTGGGAAAATTATATTAAATCATTAAATCCTTAAAAAACAACAAAAGGCTGCATAGTATTTTTGCATATAGAGGAATAACTTGTAGCCAACTGGATGTGAATTTAATGTTATAAGTAGATTTATGTGGACCTTATGCTCAAATATCCCCTTTTACCCCTTTCCTCCCCTTTTTATATTCTGTACCCTATTCCCAAAAACTAATATAAATAAAGAATTATAAAAAAAAAAAAACGTGGAGATGCAGAGCAGTATAGCATACAGAATGTATTGCATAGTTGTCTGCAACAGCATCAGACTTTGTATTTTCTGACCTCTACTGGTTGATTTTCTACATTCAGAAAAGTGCACATTTTTAAATAAAGTATAGTGAGAGATTAGTTATGCTGGTCCTTTTAAATAAGGATTAATAAAATATTTATCTTCAATTATTACTGTTTGTATCAATTGTATTTTTCTAATATATCGTTTCTAGCTCCAGTTATTACAACTGTTCTTGGTTTTTTTTTTTTTTTGTGGATTTCCTGCCCTTAAAGGTGCGTAGTCATTGTCCTTGGAACATTAGCAAAATAACTTGCATCTTGATAAGGTAATTATTAATCACAGCATTACATTTTATGCATTAATAACATATTTAACTGTGTATGCAATAGCATTAGACGTGTATGTTGAGACCTCTAGTGGTGAAATGGATTTTAAGTATGGATACACACTGGTAATAAAGTACCATGTATTTGACACTAACACTATATAGGGTATGGGTTCTTAAATACAGAATGCACGGGACCTAGGATTTCCTAGATAAAGGGAATGGTGTGACATACCTTAACTAAAACGTTATTAAAGAAGTAGGTTAGAAATGTTGTACATTATGTTTTGGGTACCAGCCCAAGGCAACCACAGCCCTTTAGTAATAAAAATATGTGCCTCCAAAGATGCCCCAGTAGCTCCCCATCTTCTTTTCTGCTGATTCACTGCACATGCTCTGTGCTGCTGTCACTTACTGAGCTTAGGGACCCACTCACAATATACAGTACACATAATATAAATATTACAATATAAGGTGGATCAGTAATTAATACAGATAATTACTACATGGCAACACAGAAATCAGTGCAATTAGCAACATCTTATATGACAAGCCAGATGCATTTTCTGCTTGATACTTTACGACGACCCCTAAGCTTAGCTTCTCAGCAGCTGCTCAGAGCACATGACATGTTTCGGATTCAAGATCCTTCCTCAGGTGCTTATGATATAAGCACCTGAGGAAGGATCTTGAATTCGAAACATGTCGTGTATATTTCAATAAAAAGATGACCATTTTATAAAGCAATTGGTTCTCCAGAGCACTATTATCTACGATTTGTGAATGTTTGGTCTGGTGGTACCTGACTCTAAGGGGCAAATTCATCAAGGGTCGAATAGCGAGGGTTAATTAACCCTCGATATTCGACTGGGGAATGAAAAGTCTTCGAAGTCGAAGGATTTTGCGCAAATACTTCGATCGAACGATCTAAGGAATAATCGTTGATCGAACGATTAAATCCTTCGAATCGAACGATTCAAAGGATTTTAATCCAACGATCGAAGGATTATCCTTCGACCAAAAAAACTTAGCCAAGCCTATGGGGACCTTCCCCATAGGCTAACATTGAGCTTGTTAGCTTTTAGGTGGCGAACTAGGGGGTCGAAGTTTTTTCTTAAAGAGACAGTACTTCGACTATCAAATGGTCTAATAGTCGAACGATTTTTAGTTCGAATCATTCAATTCAAAGTCGAAGTCGTAGTCGAAGGTCGAAGTAGCCCATTCGATGGTCGAAGTAGCCAAAAAAACACTCCGAAATTCAAAGCATTTTTTCTTCTATTCCTTCACTCAAACTTAATGAATGGGCCCCTAAGGGTTGAACCTACTACACTATCAATGAAGGGTCTTATCACTTGCTAAACCTGTATGCTCAGAGCCCACTGAGCATGTGACTGTCGCAGACAATTTCTTAGATGGTGATCCCCTATGACAAGTTTGAAGTCCTGGATCATTGCTGCTATTGAGATGCTGAAACTTTAGGCAGGTGCAATACGTTTAGTATATAAAATATGGCATTTTAAGCCATGATAATTGTTAGGGTTTAGTTCTCCTTTTAGACTACTAAAAACATGTAAAAATAAAATAAATCAATATGATTGTTTTACCAACTTATGCAACTTAGTCACCATCTAGTTCTTATTATAAGAGAGAAAAAGCAAATCAGTCAAAAAAGAAATATAACGTATGTTTAAGGGCTGGGACACACTGGGCGATTTGGGGAGATTTAGTCGCCTGGCGACTAATCGCCACGACTTTCCGCGACCAATCTTCCCCGAATGCCTCCCCTCGCTCTGCGCCTGGCTAAAATGAAAAATCGCCTGCGCTAATCACACGCGGCGATTCGTTTTCCGAAGTCGCCCGAAGTTTCCTCGCGAGGCAACTTTGGGCGACTTCGGAAAACGAATCACCGCGTGTGATTAGCGCAGGCGATTTTTCATTTTAGCCAGGCGCAGAGCGAGGGGAGGCATTCGGGGAGAAAAGTCGCTGCGATTAGTCGCCAGGCGACTAAATCTCCCCAAATCGCCCAGTGTGTCCCAGCCCTAAATAAGATTGGTGGACGTGGAGAAATTTTGCCAAGTGATTTATTTGTAGGTATTTTCGTTTTATAAAGCAGGCATATCCAATCTACAGCCCTTCAGCTCTTGCTAATAGGATGCTGGAAGATTTAATACAACAGATGGAGGGCCATAGATTGGACATTACTTATTTAAGACATTTGCCTTAGCTTTCTTGCACTGCAAGGGTGTCTGTCTTTTCTAAAGGTTGTCATACACTGGTGACCTCTCCAAATAAGTGGACTTTGGCCCAATTTGATAACCATACACTGAGCCAAATCTTGCTGATATGATCGTTGGCCCCTGGTCCAATTTTCAGATAGATATCAGTTGGGCAGATCCTATACATGAACCAATAAGATGGCAACTTTATCAGACGAGTCTGCAGTTATTATTGGCTTGTGTATGCCACAAACCTGGCCTTGATTTTGGGCTTAATATTGCAATAACAATCATATTTTTTAATAAATGTCACTTGAATCATTAAACCTTGGAAAGGTAAGGGTAAGTATTGGAGTATTTTAAAACTGCTGTCTTGTTTTTGTGCCTTTTAGCCTTGTCCATAAACTCTTGTAAGCAAGACAAAATAAGAACACTGCCCAGACAAATATAAGTGTGAATAGTAGTTTGAATAAGAAACCATATTTATTTTTGTTATTATTCTAAGGTGACTTTTTTTAAATGGACTGGAATGACCAGCAGTACAAATGATTTCTTAATGGTCTTGGGGGGTCTCTAGTCGATGTCCATGTCACTTATTTTCCAGGTGTTCAGCACTGGCAGTGATATTGGTGTATATTGTTAAATAAACGTCCCCTTCTAGTGTTGATCATAACTGGAAGGTCTTCTTAGGGTTGTGGGGAGTTTATTACTGGATCTCTCTCAGTTCATAATAATTGCAATGTATAGATTGAATCTTTGTCCCAAGTATTCTTTTCTTATAACCTCTCTCCTATCTTCTAATGATGGACTGATTCCTGTGTACAGCTATAGTCTAAGCCACTGCCTGTTCTACCATACTGAGGGTATACTGGGTTGGTACTTCTATGATGTCCTGTCTTTCATCCAGCCTGCATTATGTCCACTCTGTTATTTCCATTTTCCTATGTTTGGGTTTTCTGGCCTTAAAGGGATACTGTCATGGGAAAAAAAAAATTTTCAAAATGAATCAGTTAATAGTGCTGCTCCAGCAGAATGCTGCACTGAAATCCATTTCTCAAAAGAGCAAACAGATTTTTTTATATTCAATTTTGAAATCTGACATGGGGCTAGACATTTTGTCAATTTCCCAGCTGCCCCTGGTCATGTGACTTGTGCTCTGATAAACTTCAATCACTCTTTACTGCTGTACTGCAAGTTGGAGTGATATCATCCCCCTCCCTTTTCCCACCAGCAGCCAAACAAAAGAACAATGGGAAGGTAACCAGATAGCAGCTCCCTAACACAAGATAACAGCTGCCTGGTAGATCTAAGAACAACACTCAGTAGTAAAAACCCATGTCCCACTGAGACACATTCAGTTTACATTGAGAAGGAAAAACCGCAGCCTGCCAGAAAGCATTTCTCTCCTGAAGTGCAGGCACAAGTCACATGACCAGGGGCAGCTGGGAAATTGACAAAATGTCTAGCCCCATGTCAGATTTCAAAATTGAATATAAAACAATCTGTTTGTTCTTTTGAGAAATGGATTTCAGTGCAGAATTCTGCTGGAGTAGCACTATTAACTGATTCATTTTGAAAAAAAACATTTTTTCCCATGACAGTATCCCTTTAAGGGAGTTCTTGTATTTAAGACCTGGGTAGAGTTTACTGAGTAGAGCTCCCCAAGTACAAAGATCATTGCAGAAAATCCAACCTTGGGTTTTCCATGCTCCCCGTGCTTGACACGGTAATGTTTCCAATATCAGACCTAATATTGGTATTCTCTAATTAAAATGTGACACCTTTTTAAACAGACCATAACATTTTAAATAATTCAGTATGTGTAGAAGCGCTCACACTATCATATCTTGAGCAGTGTCAGATTCCAGCCACAATAACCCTGTCTATATATATTGGACACTGGGAAAGTCCAGTCCTCACTATTCGGAGACTACTATAGTGTTCATCCCTATCCCAGAAACAGAAGAAACAGGCAATGAGAAAACCTTTAAATTCTCACTACTGAGGAAATTCTATCCTAGGTTTCTCAATAACTAATCATGTGCTACCATTATGTTAATAACAATCACAAGCCCATTTTAAAGGTTCACTTACTGCAGTGGCCCCTAACCTGTAGCTCGCGAACAACATGTTGCTCCCAGTAGCCTAAAAGCAGATGCTTATTTTTGAATTGCTGGCTTAGAGGCACTTTTGGTTGTGTAAAAAACAGATGTACTGCCACACAGAGCTTCCTGTAGGCTACCATTCCATATAGGGGCTACCAAACAACCAATCACAGCCCTTATTTGACATCCCCATGGTTTTACTTGTGTTGCTCTCCAACTAGGGTTGCCACCTTTTTTAAAATGTGTTACCGGCTGCTGGGGGTGGGGTCACAAAGGGGCGGGTCGTGACGTCAAACGGGACGGGTCGTGACATCAAAAGGGGTGGGGCCACGCCACAGTCGCTAGAAGAAGTAAAAGATAAGGTAAGTTCCAGGGGATTGGGGGCGATTGGTGGCAGGCCTAGGGCTCCTTTTAATGGTATTATTGCCGGTAAATTTGTAATACCGGCCCCGGCCTTAGCAGGTATTTTCCCGGCTAGGCCGGTAAAATACCGGCCGGGTGGTAACCCTATCTCCAACTCTTGTTTACATTTAAATGTGGCTCATGAGTAAAAAAGGTTGGGGACCCCTAATTTACTCCATTTTTCTACCAAGTAACAGCTGATTATAGCTCTGATTAAAGATATATTCTTATGGATGATGTGATCCTTTCATTATTTAGTAGTACTGGTATAGGACCTTTTATCCAGAATGTTCAGGACCTGGGGTTTTCCGGATAACGGATCTTTCAGTAATTTCGGACTTCATGCCTTAAGTCTACTAGAAATTCATTTAAACATTAAATAAACCCAATAGGCTGGTTTTGCTTCCAATAAGGATTAATTATATCTTAGTTGGGATCAAGTACAAGGTACTGTTTTATTATTACAGAGAAAAAGGAAATCATTTTTAAAAATTTGGATTATTTGGATAAAATTGAGTCTATGGGAGACAGCCATTCCATAATTCTGAGCATTCTGGATATCCGGTTTCCGGAAAAGGGATCTTATACCAGTATATGGTTCACCTTCAGAGTAAGGCACCGCCAGCCCAGCAAACTTTCACAAATCCTAGATATGGCTCTGGAGAATCAATTGCTTGTTAAGTGATTTATTTATTCAAAGTTGCACGACATGTTTCGGGCCTAGTGGCCCTTCCTCAATTACAAGCACATGAGGAAGGGCCACTAGGCCCAAAAAAAGTCGTGCAACTTTGAATAAATTAATCACTTAACAAGCAATTGATTCTCCGGAGCCATATCTAGGATTTGTTATAGCTCTGATTGTAGCTCTTTGTTTATATAAGTAATGCAATGACATAATTTCAAATGAAAGTTGCTTTATTGAGACCTCACATGGAAGCAAGACAATACAGAAATATAAATTTTTACAGAATTGGATATATAAACATTGGTAAATTGCAATATAAATAGCATTGTTGAAAGTACTATAAATTAGCAAGTGTAATTTTTAACACAACAGAAAAATGATACAGTACTCCAGAACCATAAAAGTCTTAGCATTAGTACAGTATAAGATAAAAAAAACCAATATAAAGTGGGGCTAACCATAAGGAACAGGTATATTCCTCTCACAGAGAGAACATACAGGGCTCCAGTGAATATCAATGAGCCTACAATTGCTCAGGTGGAATGAAAATATAATTTAAATATAAAATAGTCTAGGTGGGTCTTTTCTTCTGCAAAAAAATAGAGAACTTTTCTAAAAAAAGACAAATACAAGATCACTGCATTTCTATAAAAATAAATACTTCTGAAAAATATAGAGGAATATTTGCTGAAAGGAAAGTTATGGGGATCCTTATTGCTCCTGTTTCTAAATGCAGATGTGGGCAAGACTGAGGGTCCCAAGCCTGAGTAGCAGAGCAGAACATTAACCTATAATACATATATGCACGAACTTTAGCATATATCAAATGAAAGCTTGGTGCTGTTACACAGAGCAAATCAGCATCACTCTAAGGCCTAGAATGGTGCATTAGAACGTCTCTTAGCATGTTTGATATATAAACACCACTAGTATGACTAACGCATCTGATTTCTTGCATTTCTGCATGGACTTGAGAGAAGAGACTCAATGCGATATACAGTATATTGTGGAATTAGGGTTGCCACCTGTTCTGTTTTGACCCGAACAGTTTGGTTTTCCCTTAGGGCTGTTCAGGTCACAACTGCCTGTTTGGGATTCAGCCTTGTGAACCCGAACAATAATCTGATTAATAACACCTCTGATGTCAAAACCACACCCACATGAGGCACGGACATGCCCCCAAATATCATAACCCCATCCCCATATGTCGCTGCTCTGCCCCTGATGCCATCACCCTGCCCACTAGGTTGGTTTTTTTCGAAAGTTGGCAACGCAAGATGGAGCCTTCTCCTGAAAAAAAGAAGCCATTGCAACTTCAATGTTATCTACAATGTATAGACTTCAAAAATAAATGAGTGATAACTGAACTCCCTCGTAACGGTCATACCAAATAGTGAACAGAAAATTCACCGCAAATTTGCCCAAAGAGGACTCAAATTTGTAGTTCCTTTTGATATATTGTGTTGGTTAATTACACAAAAATTTCGCAGTGACATCTTCAAACACAGGCAGCTCGTGGGTCTGGATATTTGTTACCATCTGCCATTTCTCTAAATTTATTGCAATGCTTAATTCATTTTAATTAACTCATTTTAGTGCAAAGTGTACAAGTGCCCAGTTCCACCCACTGAAATAAACGACTTTCCAATTTTTAATTAAAGAATTTATTTTTAGTCTTTTTTTATTTCAATGTCTACAAAAAAAAAGTGTTATCTTTGGCACAAACAAATTGTCATAATGTTGCCTACTAGACATTTGTAGAAGTGTCTCAAGTTTTCCTGCATCGGAAAAAATGAAAATGTTTTTGGCCAAAAACTTGCTATAGCATAGAGCAGTCGCTCGTGAGCAACATGTTGCTCTCCAACCCCTTGGATGTTGCTCTCAGGGTCCTCAAAGCAGGTGCTTATTTTTGAATTCCAGACGTGGAAGCAAATTTTAATTGCATAAAAACTATGTATAGTGCCAAGTAGAGTGAGTCCACATAAGGGCTACCAAATTGCCAATCACAGCACTTATTGGCACCCCAAAATACTTTTTCATGCTTGTGTTGCTCTCCAACTCTTTTTAAATTTGAATGTGGCTCACGGGTAAATAAAAGGTTGGGGACCCCTGGCATAGAGGGAGGGGGAAACAAATGTTATTCCCTGCATAAAAAATATTTGTTTACATTTGCACAGATTTTGATGAATCTGACCCATGTAGTATCTGCAGCTGCAAATATTTTAGTCAGTGCAGCAGAGTGCAATAAATATGGTTATTTAAAGTATGAGATTTGTAGCCACTAGAGGACAGTAGTGTTCTAATAGCAGCCTACTTGGGCTACTTGTATGAGACTGCAAATACAGATGAAGCACTGGTGGAGCACCATTAATACTGCTAATTCCTGAAGGTTTTTAGTGTGTGAGAGGAAACCTGGAAAAAACCTTTGCAAACTTCGGAAAAACCTACAAACTTCTTACAAAAAGCGCCCTGGTTTTAAAGTCAAAGGCAGTCTGTCCATAATGATATCAGTCACTCCCAACACAACACACAACTGTGCTCCATCTGTATCTAATATTGTGGAGTAAACAATGAAGCTCATCTGGAGTTTATAATCTACATAATTGTAATTCACTACAGTCTATGAGGCCCTGGTCTTGTGTAAAGACACTATGTCATACAGTTTAATGCAGCTGAAAAGAGAACACAAATACAAATTGCTACCCATTCAAAGATTTATGAAACAAAAAAAAAACACATTTTCTTAAAATCAGACGCTCTGTGTTAGAACAACCTTGAACCATATTTTAGTATATGCAATCAGATTAAATGAGGTGGGAGGACAAGTACAAGTCACTGCACCAGACAGTACCCGTATTAGTGGCCCAAACCGAACCCAGATTCTTAACATACACCTTATTTCATCTAAACGTTGTAGATAAGTGTATTGCCTTATCCCCATTTCACCTGGGAAGATCTTTTATATTGCTTTACTAGAACATTTGTAAACATTACTATGGGTTCTAATGCTGGGTTAGATGATCCCCATGCTATACCTCTCCAGAATCTTCTTATTAATGAACAATAAACAATACTTGATATGAGGCACGATTAATCTGATCCCCAGTTGTGATCTGGATTCCCCAAACATTTATGCTTGAGCAACAATATCAGCACATCTTCGTAATTAAACTTTAATAAATAACCAGGTCCTGAGCTTCTAAGGTACAGTACAACAACCAAGTGCTCTATTCTCTAAAATATGGGGATATTAATAATGAAGTGGGCTCATTAATATCACTAGGCAAAGTTGATCCTTAGAAGTAACCTACAGCAACCAATTAGCAGCTATTTTCAGTCAGTTGCACAAAGTAAACTGCAAGCAAACATTTCATTGTTTGCCTTGGGTTATTGCACTAGGGCAAATTCGCAAATTAGTTAATGAGCCCCAGTGTTTAATTTTATCCCCAGTGTTTAATTTTATAAAATTAAATACAGGTATGGGATCTGTTATCCAGAAACCCATTATCAAGAAAGCTCAGAATTACGGAGAGGCTGTCTCCCATAGGGGAAGATTCACTAAAGGGCGAAGTGACTAACGCTGCGAAAATTCGCCAGCATGACGTTATTTTGGCACCGCCAATTTACTAACGGTAGCTGGCGTAGGAGAAATTTAAAGGGTGATAGACTGAAAAAGATCGTAAATTTTTTTTTCGGGTATCCTCCTTCCCCCCTACATTTGCTAACTTATGGCACCTAAACTATAATGTGGGCACATGTGTAGGGCATTATAATAACTATATAATTTTATTAAGGTTCCCTGGCCTTGTGTAGTGTAATGTATTTGCTGCAGCATATACGGCAATTGTACTTTAACTGCATGCCGTATGCTAATTAGCCAATGCTAGCATAACTTCGAACTGCTGAGCGTAATTTCGCCAGCGTTCGGTATCCTGTGCGCAACTTCGGATCTTCGTGAATTAGCGTTGTCCAGGCGAATTTACGCCTGCCGAAGTGTTGCGATGTGCGCTAAGCCATCGCTGGCGAATTTTCGCCTGTTAGTGAATTTGCCCCATAGACTCCATTATTTTTTCTCTGTAATAAAAAACAGTACTTGGTCCAAACTAAGATACAATTAATCCTTATTGGCAACAAACCCAGACTATTGGGTATATTTAATTCTAACATGATTTTCTAGAAGACGTAAGGTATGAAGATCCAAGTTACGTAAAGATCTGTTATCCGGAAACCCCTGGTACAGAGCATTCTGGATAACAGGTCCCATATCCATACCGATTTATAAAGATGATTCCTTTAAACTGACATGAACATTCTTTGGTGCAAATATGGAATATAAAGGCACTGGGTGCAATATTTATAAATTGATGTTAGTAGTTATGAGAAAAGTATATAAGTAAATGGACTTTGGGGAAGCTTGGTGAGGTGAATGTGGCACGTTAGGCAGGTTGTATGTATATATATATATATATATACAGCATATATATATACAAATCCACGGGGAGCCGGCACTCACGATAAAGCATATAAATTTGCCTGGGTGCACGATCAAAAACCTCTCAAAACACTTACAAAGAAGATCAGCACTTCACAGGTCTTAAAAAATAAACTTCATTTACTTAGCAAAAGACTGACGTTTCGGCTGGCTCCTCAGCCTTTCTCAAAAGTTTGAGAAAGGGTGAGGAGTCAGCCGAAACGTCAGTCTGTTGCTAAGTAAATGAAGTTTATTTTTTAAGACCTGTGAAGTGCTGATCTTCTTTGCAAGTATATATATATATATATATATATATATATATATATATATACATATATACATAAAGAGGCCTATTTATCAAGGGTCGAATTTCAAATTCATGTGAATTTTTTTTACCCTGATAAATTCGAATTTACCCGAAATTTGAATGGGAGGTTATTTAAGAAAAAATAACGAACCAACCAACTTGAAAACACGAATCAAATTTTCATTCAAATTTGACTGAACTCGAAACAAGTTTTTTCTCCGAATGTCAGGAAGGCTATTAACATCTTCAAATGGGTCACTTGACCTCTGCCATTGACTTCTACATGAACTCGGCAGGTTTTAGGTGTTGAATAGTCAAATTCGAATGTTACAAGGGTCAGGGTTTTGATTTTAGAATTCGAAATTGAGTTTGAATTATTTCCAATTCGAGTTTTAAAGTGTTGACCAAAGAAAAACAATTCGAAAATTCGAATTTACTATTTGTCCTTTAATAAATCTGCCCCAATAGGGTAAACGTCTTTTTTCAACCTAACTCACTATGTTACATTTGGTAAATCTGCACAGAAAATGTTACTGCATAGACACATACTCAATTTACCTACCTACACCATTTTTTTTACCAATGGCTTGATAGGCACTCCTCAGCATATTTAATATGCCATATTTTACATGGCGACGTGCTCTAAAAAAGTGGCACAGAAATGGAAACTCCACTTTAACCTAACAAACATGACCTCAGTAAGAAAAATGATAGCTATAAATATAAATTTAAGTGCAGCAAAATAAAATGTCAAATGCCCTAGATGTATTTTCATCTGACCCTAGGCCAGTAACAGCACCCAGATCTCATAACGGAGGACGGATTCCTCATTCATTCCCTATTACTGCTGGTAGAATCCCTGTCTTACAAACCTTCATCTTCATACTGCACTTTATGAATATCCCAGTTTGATCAGATAGATCCCCAGACTGATCATCGGCAGCCCCATGCTCTGAAATAGGATACCCTTAAAATGCACCTGTTAGCACACAACTATAGAGAAGAATAAAATGACAGTCAGGTTTATCAAAGTGGCATTTAGAATTTCTAGTCTTAATGCTGTTAGTCCTCCATAATCTTTACATTGCAGAGCAACGTGAGAAATGACAGAAATGTAACTACCAGTAAAGAATATGGGCATTGTATGTTGTGTTATTCACACTGCAGATTATTGTTTGGCCTAAAAGGATCTCCATTACCTGGTGTGAGATTAACAGAGTGATGCTTGAGGGATACAGAATACCCTCCTACACTAACTAGAATTCCATTCCACTTTTATGGGAAGAATTACACTTATAATGCACTCTCTTTTGCTTTCTTTGAGCTTGTATACCACTTAACGATAGCGGTCCCTGCAGTGCTGGCGACGATACAGAGAGCGCCCCCTATTGTCCATAGTGTAGGATTATGGCTTAAAAACAATGCCTGAAATATAAAGGCAAATACCACGTCCATTGTTCTCATGACGGACACTGGCCCAGCCCTTTCAATCTGTAAGGCTTTCACGAGAAAAATCTGCCCACCCAAGCCCAAGATACCTATAAATACTAAGAACATTCTGTCTATTCCACAGGTTGGCAGACGCCACTCACCAAGGGCAAAGAGGGCAATAATGCATTCAATGAGTCCAATGATGGCATAGAACCAAATAGAGAGCAGGTAATGCACAGCTTTGCCCATTTTTCTCAGCACAACCAAAGTTAAAGAAGCACCAACTGCACTTGATACAGCAGCAATAGTTCCTTTCATATGGTCTGCATAATCATAATCAAGGCTTTCATCCAGCGAGCCAAACAAAAATGGTGGCCTGGCTATCAGAATGACTCCAGTTATGGTAAAAAGCATAAAAACAATATCCCATATGGTGCACCTTTCCTTAAGGAATATGCAGGCAAATATACAGGTGAATGCTGGGCTGCTGAAGGTGATCACGGTGGCATCAGCGAGGGGCATACACTGGACAGCGTAGTACAGCAAGATCATAGCAGTGGAGCCAAGGAAACCTCTTAAAAATAGAAAAATCCTTTGGTCTTTGGGTCCCAAAAATCCTGTCCTGGAAAAAAAAAAGAATTTTGCCAGAATCTGAAAGTCATTTACATTCATTTGGCAAATTGTTATTTTCTGCAGGTGTCTCTACGGCTGCAGTTACATGGTGAAAAGTTAACTAAGACACTCTATGTATAAACTTTACAGGCCACGTTCCTTTAGCACCACTGACTTGTTTGCATTTCCATGGTGACTATAGGCTAGCACTGGGCATTGTTAGCACATGTATTATAATTACTGTATATGATCTATAGATCAGTGAATTCCCTATGGGCCAGACTTTAATTTATATCCTTATAATACACAAAAGCCATGAATATCTTGTAAATGATATCCTTGAACGGTGACTGGTGATGTCATCAGTAATAAACGGTGAGTAGTGATGTCATTTTTGTCACATGACTCACTAAAACTTGTGTATTTTAATAAATAAAGTACCCCTTGTTGGAAAATTTTTGGATATTAGAAGTCACCTCGAAGTTGGATGACCTTTATAAAAACGGCCTTGTTTTATACCGTCATGGAACTCCTCGGTAATTTATAATTTTACAAGTGGGTACTTTATTCACTATATAAACGAAGATTTTCTACGTCAGGACGCGCCATTTATATCTGAAAAGCACTATTATTATAATTAACATGTATTTATATAGCGCCAACATATTGCCTAGGTGGGTTTTTTTTAAGGTCTGGATATAGCAAAATATGAGCGAAAATTTCCCAAGGGAAAATGACATTCTAATCTAACTAGAATAACAAAGGATGAGGGGGGAATACAGTTATGGGATCCATTATCTGAAAATCTGTTATCCAGAAAGATCCAAATTACAGAAAGGGCACCTCCAATAGAATTCATAGTCAATAGTGAATAGTCAAATCGAATCTAAACAGCCTGCAAGATTTGGGTTCACAACTTACTTGTAATAAATTAAGCCAGGAAGAACAAACAGCATCTGGAAAAGACACCTTATTGCACTGATTTCCACAGAATGCAGATCTTCAATTTTCTTCACCAGTAATGAACTGGAAGAAAAGAAGGCGGCAGACAGGATGGTATAGAAAATGCCAAGTCCCGGGCATACGCATTTCCTCTTGCCTGAAAGGGGAGCAAGATGAAAAATTAGTAAGACTTCATAAATTGGCAAAAGTAAATACAGGTATGGTACTTTTTATCCAGAATGCTCGGGACCTGGGGTTTTCCAGAAAAGGGATCTTTCTGTAATTTGGATCTTCATACCTTAAGTCTACTAGAAAATCAGTAAATATTAAATAAACCCAATAGGCTGGTTTTGCCTCCAATAAGGATACTTTGTATATTAGTTGGGATCAAGTACAAGCTACTGTTTTATTATTACAAAGAAAAAGGAAATCATTTTTTAAATTGTGGATTATTTGATTATAATGGAGTCTATGGGAGGCGGCTTTTCTGTAATTTGGAGTCTTATGGATAAAGGGTTTCCAGATAACGAATCCCATACCTGTATAGCTGCCCGATGCCTTTTTTCTACAAAGGGTTGCATAAATAAATGTGTTGCTCTGTATTTTAGATCATCATAATTTATTTATGTAGTGCCAGTAGGTTATAACAATAAAGGGTATTACAATAACAAACAGAGTAAAAATAGGATCAGAGGGCCCTAAACAACACCTGGTATAGTGCAGCTGGGGGGGGGGGGATTCTTTCAAATTACAGAGAAAGCGGAGCCTGTGGTCTGGGCCCCCCTGTTCCCCCCACCCCCCTTAGGTACCTTATAAGGAAAGACGGAATTATTGATCTATGATTCAAGATTTTGGATGTTGTAAGTAATAAAGTTATTATTTAGAACTGACATCTCATGTTGAAATTCTTATTACATCAGTAAATCTTTTTGGGTATACTCAGTCTGGGTGGTAGTATAATACTAGTAATATTATACAGGAACGGGACTTGTTGTCCAGAATGCTCGGGACCTGGGATTTTGTGCATAAGGGATCTTTCGGCTATTTGGATCTCCGTACCTTAAGTCTACTAAATAATCATTTAAACATTGATTAAACCTAATAGGACTGTTTCGCCTCCAATTAGGATGTATTATATCTTAGTTGGGATCAAGTACAAGGTACCGTTTCACTGATAATAATTACAGGATTATTTTCCTTTCTCTTGACCTAGAGGGGAGGGCTGCAGAGCTGATAAGTACAGGTATGGGACCTGTTATCCAGAATGCTCAGAAACCTTGGGTTTTCCGTATAACGGATATTTCTGTAATTTGGATCTTCATACCTTACGTCTAATAGAAAATCATGTAAAAATTAAATAAACCCAATAACCTGGTTTTGCTTCCAATAAGGATTAATTGTATCTTAGTTTGGATCAAGTACGGTGTACAGTTTTATTATTACAGAGAAAAAGGAAATATGTTTTAAATATTTGGGTTATTTGGATAAAATGGAGTCTATGGGTGAGGGCCTACCTGTAATTAGGAGCTTCTGGATAAAGGGCTTCCGGATAACGGATTCTATACCTGTACCAGAAATTATCCATAAATTGTACTCTCTAGGCGAGAAAGAGAAATCACCAGCATTTCAGCAGACATTTGCCACTTTCTTACTTTACTTTATTCTAACAGTGAATTCTTTTATTTGAAAGAATTTTATTGAATTTTCAGTAAACGTTTAGGGGGAAAAGTAATAAAATTTGCAAAGAGAACACATCTGTTCAAGGCAAGGCTTTTATTGCATTGCGAATCTTAATTGCACATTGCAAAACCATTTACACCTGCTCGAAAGTGGAGTAAACTTTTGGAGCAAACTAGGGATGCACCTAATCCAGGATTCGGTTCGGGATTCGCCCAGGATTCTTTCCCGGGGAGGGAAATCGCAAGACTTTTTGTCACAAAACAAGGAAGTAAAGAATGTTTTCCCCTTCCCACCCCTAATTTGCATATTCAAATTAGGATTTTGGTTTGGTATTCGCCCGTATTTCACTAAGGATTGGGTGGTGCAGCCAAATCCAAAATAGTGAATTCCTAGAGCAAACATAACAACTTTTTCATTAAGAAGTTTTATTACATACACGGCACACTGGCGCAAACTATAAAATTCACAATCGATATCCTACTGTTGTGTGGGTCGTGTGAAGGGCAAAGTATTCGCAAAGGCAAAATTGTTCACTTTGCAAACATTTATTCGTATTGCAAACGATTTTTCCCGTTAGCCAGAGCCGGGCCAACTGACCAGGCGCCCTAGGCAACCTGGCGGGCCACGGCGCGGGCTCAGTGCGCACTTGACTGCGAATGCGCAAAACTTCGCTCCAGCGCGCATGCGCAGAAGCGCATTTACACGAAAGACACCAGCGGCAGTTGGGGAGAGACGGGACCGGACACGGGGTAGGCGACAGAGCAGGTACGTGCCTAGCACCCCCTCAGCTTTGTGCCCTAGGCACGTGCCTACTCTGCCTACCCCTAGTTCCAGCCCTGCCATTAGCTACCAATCATACATTCCTCCTTTAGATTCCAATATGTTTAGACAAAGACTTGGGATTCTTCAGTCACAAACTTATAATTAAATACAGAGCATTTTAAAGATCTCTATTTTTTGAATCAATCGTATTAAAATAGATACAGGTATGGGACCCATTAAACAGAATGCTTGGAAACTGGGGTTTTCTGAATAAGGGGTTTTTCTGTAATTTGGATCTTCGTACCTTAGAGATACTGAAACCAGAAATTAAACGTTTTCACATCTGTCATAATAATGCCTTTGAAAGCTACTTATAACTTTGCCATAAAGTATTTGCACATTACCTGCCTGATACCCCATGTTCCTGTATGAGGGGGGCTGCCATATTGGTGCAGCAGGGGCCATTAACATTAGAAGTTAAAAGGGGACAGTCTGGTTGGCAAAACAGTCAGGTCTAGAAACTTCAACTAACAATTATGTACAAAAACAAACCTCTCGGCTAAAAACGATCAACATGACCTATAGGTCACTTTTAATGTACATTCATATATTAAAAAGTAGTTTTTTAGTGCAGATATCACTTGGTCTACTAAGAAATCATGTAAATATTGAGTAAACCCAATAGGCTTGTTTTGCTTCCAATAAGGTATTATAACTTAGTTTGGATCAAGTACAAGGTACTGTTTTATTAATACAGAGAAAAAGGAAATCACTTTTTAAGTGTAAATTATTTGATTAAAACGGAGTCTATGCGAGATTGCCTTTCCGTAATTCGGAGCTTTCTGGATAATTGATTTCGGGGCCCCTTGTGACTACGACATTGGAATTCTGGAAACAAACACTGTGATTGCTCTCGAAATAGCACTTTGCTCACTGCACTAATGAACACATATGAGCCCTTAGATTTTTATAAACATAATGGACAACATAATACTTCCCCTTCTCTAGTCATCAGGATTATAAATAATAATCTGTCCACAAACCAGTGCCACACAGGATATATTTTCCGCGGGCATTTTTTCACTGGACAGATGCCAAGATACCAGGAACAAGTTCAGGTGCTTCTCCACCAGCAAAAATATCAAAACAGAGAATTTTCCCAATGGTCAATTAGCATTAAATAGAACTGAACATAAACATTATGACTGGTTTAGTGCTGTGCCATAATAAAGGCCATGCCTGTTCCTTTTATTTATAATATCTTTCTCATCTAAACATGGCCTTTGCTATCCGTTCCACACAGGCTGAAAGACAAGGTCATTGCTGCTTTACTGATAAAATAAAAGTAGAAAGCTAACAAATCTTGCCTATGCTTGTGTCAGCAGCCATTCACCTCTGCTCCTGCATTCCCCACTATATCAGCTCCTGACGTCAGCTGCCGCTCCTCTGCATGACTTCTCTTCTAAACAATTGCTCAAACTCTCACTTTCAGCCTCACACCCTCACCGGTATCATGTAGCAGATAGTTTCCTGCAATTATTCATAACAATTGCTGTTCCATCTCTAGTAACTGCTTGCTTTCGAACCTGCCCAATAGCAGCGAATTTGGTGCTTGTATTGCATGCCATTATTGAGTTACGGGTTTATAATAGTGATGGGAGAATTTCTCCTGAAAAATTCACGAATTTCCCGCAAAATTCGCGAAACGGCCAAAAATCGTGAAAACAAAGTTCAGGAAAAAAATTGTGAGATTCTAACGGTTTCACGAAAAAATCGTGAAATTCAAAACGTTTTCAAAAAAAATAGTGCAATTCAAACGTTTTCACAAAAAAAATCGAGCAATTCAAACAATTTTACTAAAAAATCTAGCAATTCGAACCTTTTCATGAAAAAATCTAGCAATTCAAACCTTTTCACTAGAAAATCGTGAAAATATTAAATTGACTCCGGCGCGGCGGCGAAATTCAGGAATTCACCATCACTAGTTTCTAATATTTTTTTTTATCTCTAACGATTATGAAAACTGATCTTTTTAATTACATATACAAATATGGGACCTGTTATCCAGAATGCTCAGGATCTGGGATTTTCCAGATAACGGTTCTTGCTGTAAATTGGGTCTTCATATCTTAGGTCTACTAGAAAATCATGTAAACATTAAATAAAACCTAATAAGCTGATTTTTCTTCCAATAAGAATTAATTATATCTTAGTTTGGATCAAGTATAAGCTACTGTTTTATTATTACAGAGAAAAAAAGAAAATAATTTTTAAAAATTTGGATAAAATCTATGGGAGATGGCGTTTCTGTAATTTGGAGCTTTCTGGATAACAGGTTTCCAGATAATGGACCCCATACCTGTATTATGGCCCTTTACTATTTGTGCTTCATTTTTAAGCAAATGTTTTCCTGTTTGGCCGGTACTGATTTCTGTTTATTCTGTAGTTTTCGAATAAGAATACATGCATTTATTTGCAGTTTTAGTATAAATGACCCTTACATTTGTATGTATGTAACAATGCTGCTTTAAAGAGGCAGTATAAAGGAAATAGAAAAGGATAGTCATGCAATTATTCCATTTTATTTCCTCCTGTATATGTTGTAAGTTGCATGTATTTGTATAGCATTCGTTAAGAAGTCTATGCAGTGTACAAGAGCTTTGAGATCATAAACGATTTGACTGAAATATTGACCTGGATCCAACTGTTTGTGGTTCTACCTGTCTAACCAGTCTAAATTATTTTTTAAAGTTTCTATCAATCAATGTCACTTTATTGTAAAAACTGTATTTAAGTTGTGACATTGAGTGGAAAGTACTTTAAACAAAATTTGCCAACTCAGCGCTCTGAGGCTGTTCTAAACGGAAGATGACACTAGATAAGGAGCTTCCTTGTATTTCCATATTCTTCACTGTTTGCCACATTTTATTCTGTAAGTACAGGGTGTAGAGCTTTTTTATAATTGGCATAATGCTTGGCATCCGAGCTCTCCACTTAAAGGAAATGCAAATCATCAAAACAAATGAATGTAAAAATGCTCAAGTATATATCTAAACAATGACACAGCTTCTTCTAGTTTTCAATATATTATTATCAGTTGTACACGGCTGACAAGTTTGAAACAACAGCAGCACCTGTCCTTTTTTGCCAATTTACTACAGACTGGCGGCAGAGCAACATCTTAAAGCTGGCCATAGATGTTGAGATTTTTAAAAGATCCGATCGTCACGATCGTACGAATTGTCCATCAACTAAAAAGACCAATTTGCCAGGAAAACAAAGGGGAGCTGCCTTCTTGGCCCTGCAAACATAGATAGATTGCACTGGGACCAACAAAGATTTTTTAACCTGGCCTATGAATTTCCTGACAGATGTCGGCGGAAAAATCGTAAGATGTTCGACCGTTCGAATCCCACTAACCGCACAATAATTTCGAAGGATTGGTCGGTCTTCGCTAAAATCGGTAGTTCAGCAAGAAAAATATTTGGGGGAGCTTAAGACTTTCCTCTTCTCACATATGGATTTTTCTGACGCCCGCAGCCAGTCGGCCGAAATGAACAACAGCTGGCAACGATGTTTCAAATTCATTATATTAGCGGCAATATTATCTTGAATACTAGAAAAAGATGAATGTTCATTTGTGGAGATACATCTCCTTTATTGTCTCAGGTAACAATCTCTACCTGTAATCATGCTGCAGTCATAGAGGGGCACAGCAGTTTGGAGTCCCAATTTCATGCGTTGGAATGAATAATGTGGGGAAAGTGACATTCCCAAGGTGGTCGTGACTTTAATTTAATTTTAATCTAGGAAATGAGATTTTTGCATCTGTGGACAACTTTCAAGGATAAGAAATGCCTATTTTTTGGAATAGCTGAATTAGTGATTTGTGGGTCGAGTTTCTCTCAACTAGCACCCAAACCTAACCCCAGCCCGCTCCCTCCCCTCTATTTATAGACGTTTCGTAAGGGGCGGGCACAAGTCCATAAATTCAGGGAATGGAAGTGTGCGACCCGAACATTTTTGTGGAAGCCGGACAGAACCTTTCTAGTTTCGGCTGGCCTGCACATCACTAAACTGAATGCATAACTGTATATATTTATATAGAGGCCTACAATTGAGAGGCAAATTAGACCATCCCCCCCCCCCCAAATCTGACTAGTCTCTGTCCACATTCCATGAAGACCCACCCTTTATCAGGACCATGATACGGGTCTGTCCTGCAAAAAATGAGGCATGAGTGTAGTTTACCTTTTAAGGGGTGATTAACTTTTAGTATGTTATAGAGTGGCTAGTTCTAAGCAACTTTTCAATTGGCCTTCATTTTTTCTTTTTATAGTTTCTGAATTATTTGCCTTTTTCTATTACAAATGTATTGTTATTTCTACTTGTTATTACTCATCTTTCCATTCAGGCCACTCGTTAAATATTCCAAACTTTTATTCAAATCAGTGCATGGTTGCTAGGCTAACTTGAGTCTTAGCAACCAGACTGCTGAAACTGCAGAGCTGCTGAATAAAAAGTAAAATAACCACAAATAATATAAAATGAAAACCAATTGCAAACTGGCTAAGAATATCCCTCTCTACATCATACTAAAAGTTAATTTAAAGGTCAACAATCCCTTTGATAAGAAAAGATTCAACAAAAAATAAGTCTTTAGAGCAATCAAGTAGTGACTCTTCAAGCCCACGTCCCTTTAGGGTAAGGACACACTGGACGATTTGTTGCCAACGTTTTAAAAAAGTAAATCGCGGCGACAAGACCCGTCTTTTTTGAACAGACGATTCACAGCGACTATTAGCACAGAGTGATTTGTATCCCATTACTCTGTGCGGTACGTGCTCCACCCAAACCGGAAACGGTTTGTGCTTCCCGCTGTAACCTGGCGTCTTTGCGTTCTTGTGTTATTGCGTTCGCATTGTAATTTGAATACAATTGCTGCTACTTATCTGTATGTGTGTGCGTGTCTAGGAGATTTCAGTGCTTTTCTAAGTACATGCTATTTCTGATAAATCGCTCGGAAAAGGGTCTCAGTGCGTTTTGGAGCTACAGGCGATTCACAAACGCGCTGTGGGCACAGGAGCTGGCGTCTTTCATTTGTTTTTGTTCAGAGACAAAACGAGCGATATGTCGCCGTGATTTGCTTTTTAAAAATGTTGACGACAAATCGTCCTGTGTGTCCTTACCCTTAATATACAATTTACGTAGTTAGACAGGACATTTGCTGACCCCTCTGCTAGCAGGACAATTGCAACTTGTTGTTATGGTGCAGAGTTGACCTTTCATTAAAACAAATTTATATCACAAGGTGTTCCCTTTTAAAGGTGATAAGTACAAGTACTCCCCTATTCCAAACTGCACCACTGACATCCATGCACTTATCATTTTTACTTTTTTACTATTCCGTTAACCTGTAAAATTGTATCTCATAATACTCCACACCAGGTTTCACAATCTAAGGTAACAAGTCTGGGCTACAGAACAATATGCAAACAACATCCTATACAAACTCCAGATGGCTCCCATTAATATTGCACAAGAACACTTTGTGCAGAGTCATCCTGATCCTGTAATTGCTGCTGCTGCTCCATGGAAACGACTTAGAGCCTCAGCAGTTCCAGGTAACAGATCTGGCAGGACCCATGCCCAGAGGCACTGGCTGGCGAGCTTTCAAGGTGCAAATTCAAGGAAGGGCTGGTACAGTAACAGATAACGACTGACCTTGATACACCCAGAGAAGATTCCTGTGATCTAATAATGGAACACTCCTTTGGGACTGCACCTGTGACAAAGGAGATTAGAACTGACTGAGTGCATTAAAGGGGTGCTTCACCTTTACTTTCATTTTTAGTATGTTATAGAATTTTAAACAACTTTTCAAATGGACTTTGTTTTTTTTCTACAGTTTTTGAGTTATGTGCATTCAACTTCTGACTCTTTCCTGCTTTCAAATGGGGGTCGCTGACCCCATCTAAACACAAATACTCTGTAAGGCTACACATTTATTGCTATTGCTCCTTTTTATTACTCATCTTTATGTTTAGACACTCTCCTATTCATATTCCAGTCTCTTATTCAAAGCAGTCCATTGTTGCTAGGGTAATTTGGAACCTAGCAAGCAGACTGCTAAAATTGGAGAACGGGAGAACTGCTGAATAAAACAGCTAAATAACTCAAAAAAACACAATTAATAAAAAATGAAAACCAATTGCAAAGTGTCCTAAAATATCACTCTCTACATGATACTAAAATGAATTTAAATAGAACAATCCCATTGATAACTGTGCGGTTGCCATGGAGTGAACACATATAGCGGCACCAAATGCACTTTCCAGACAGGCAGAGAGAGATTCTATTGGAGCAAGTGTAGGTTGCTAGATATACACAATGGCAGAATATGTTTCTAGCAGCTGTTATACTTAGAAGCACTGGCATATGGGCACATTTAGCAGCTGGTATTGCTGCAGCGACAGATATCTGGCCAAAAAAGCCTGAGGGTCAAACAATCGGATCAGCCCAATATGGCCCAGCACATAGGTGGCCTTATCGGGCTTATTTGGTAACTTATGCAGCCCCTTCAGACTGAGTTTGCAGCCTCTCTGTCCATTTACAGGGCCCTTCAACTGGTCTACCCGACTAATATAAATTCGGCAAATACTGATCAAGCAGTATGAGGACCACATCGCTCATTAATGAGGTCCTTACCCTGATGGCCTGTATCCCTGATGCCCCAACAAGCTGCATCCCTGAGGGCCAAATGAATTGCCCCTATATTGCCCACTTCAAGGTCGCCAAACAGCAAATCTTTCAATGTATGGCCACTGTCATGATACAGGCCTGTAATAGTTAATAAAACAGGCCAAGGTATCATGAGAAATATTTCTACCAGCATCTAAATCAGACACATAACAGGCCTCTTTTCACTATGGTCAGAGGGGTCAGAGCTGTAATGCCCTCCTCCATGCCCTGGCTGATAAGAGCCATTCCATGGGGAGGGGGGAAGCCCAAGGAGTGAGAACTTAAAGTTCCCAGCAAGACCCTCACAGGTGAAGTAAAGGTTACATATAATGTATACTGGAATATATTTATCCTTACAGAACCCATACCTGTTGTAACAACAGTATTAAAACTTGATGATGGGTTCAAGGGAATTTCATCTTTCCAACGAGTCCAAACATGACTAGGTTTGGTACTCAGTGTATTAGATGTGAATATCTGGGCAGGTGCAGGTCACACAGTATTGATGTTTAGTATCTATGGAATCCCTGAGAGAATTAATAACCAATGAATATTATATCATCTCTCTCCTATGTTCCAATAAGGAGTTATGGTCATTATATTCTTGGTTCAGTTCCTACTCACAGGAGGTCATGAAAACTCAATCTGTGTCCTGCTAGGCCACGCCCCCTCACATTCTTGAGGGAGGGGGGGAGTGTGCAGTTACCTGATGCCCTGAAATCACTAATAAATAGTCAGCTCTTCTGACTAAACTTTGGATTTACTTTGGAGGACCAATTGCGATTGGAAGTTATCCCGTTTGTTTCCCCTTGCCTCCAGGACCAGGAATTCTATATCTTTGGAGTTAAGTATAGGTTTTCCATGTTTTCCCTTTTATTTTACAACTGTTTGTAATTGTATTATTGAATGTATGTCTCTTTTGTAACATCTTTTTTGTATTTTGCACTGTTATACCTTTTATAATATTAAAGAGAATTTAATAAGATTGTCTTTGATGCTCTAAACGAACCTAGCCTGAAAGAGTGTAACTGTGAGCCTTAACCCTCTGCATACTGAAGTACTTGTTGAATCAGTAGGAACTAACTGACTATAGTGAGAGAGTGTTGATTGCATTGGTGTATTGTGAATTGTTACCTGTTAGAGAGAACAGGGGAATATTCACATTAGGTTTCTATCGCCTGTGAATGATAGATGGTGGCAGCGAATGAGTTTCGTGGGTGTTGGTTGGTGTTTGGGGTGCTTTTGTGTTAGTCTAACCTGTGTGCAAGGTGGGTGAGAGACTGAGTGAGTGACCCCTGATAGCCACACCTAAAGTCACGTGCGGTTGGAAGTACCGTGTTCGTGACAGATTGGTAGGCAGCGGTGGCATATTTTTTATTTAGAGCATTAGTGCTTGGGTTAAGTCATTAAACCTTGCACTAAAGAACTGTAAATCCTTGCGAGGAGTTTACAGTCTTCAAAGACAAACTCAGTGCATACTATTTTTATTAAGACATACTTGCAAACAGTTTCCCTTCCCTTCTTGTTTTTCTTTTCTATCTTTTATTTTGGCAAAGTGTTGCAAGATGGCAGCATTTTACAAGAGGCAGACCAAGGAGACCCTCATCAATCTCTGTGAGCAAAGAGGAATTGATGCAGCGGACAAATCAAAGGAAATGTTGATTTGTGCCTTGGTGGAAAAGGAGCAGCAGAACTACACACCTGAGTCAGGAGACTATGCAACTCAGGATGTCCCAGTGATGAACTCTGTTCCAGGATCCTCTCAGCGAGAGGACAGTTCTAGTTGCAGTGGGCAGGATGACAGGAATTCATCCCTGCAAGCAGCTTTGCAATTGTTGGGTTCAGATGACCCCCAGCTGCGTCTTCAGCTCATCCTGCAATATCAACAGGCAGAAAGAGATGCAGCAGCAGCAGCAGCAGCAGCAGCAGCAGCAGCAGCTGAAAGGCAAGCAGAGAGGGATGCAGCAGCAGCAGCAGCAGCTGAAAGGCAAGCAGAGAGAGATGCTGCTACAGCTGAAAGACAGCATCAACTGGAGTTAGTCAAGCTCCAGCAGCAGGGACCACACTCACGGTCCAGTGAGACCCAGGAAGTACGCCCTTTAATAAACTCTGTGGATAAATTTCCAGTTATGGATAAAGATGGTGACCTGGATACCTTTTTGCGGTGCTTTGAAAGGGCTTGTAGACAGTATCACTTACCCCGTGAGCAATGGGCAAAATATCTCACCCCAGGGTTGAAAGGCAAAGCCCTGGATGCCTTTGTGGACTTACCACCAGAGTTTGATGGGGACTATGATGCTATAAAAAATGCCCTCATCAAAAAGTACCATCTTACACCAGAAGTATACCGCAAAAGATTTAGAACTGTGCAGCGCGGACCTACAGACAGCTACTCTGATGTTGTGAGTAGTCTGAGAACCGCTTTTAGATCCTGGTTGAGAGGACTCTCTGTTACATCATTTGAGTGCCTGGAAGATCTGATGATAAAAGATCAGTTTTTGCACACGTGTCCTATGGAAGTGAAGCAATTCATTATGGACCGTGAGCCCAAAACAGCAGATAAGGCAGCAGAGATAGCAGACACATATGCTGCAAATAGGATGTCTGACCACCGCAAAGCATCTTTACCAAGCTACAAGGAGCGATCAACAGGAGGAACCACACACAGCAGTCCACAGTCTGGTGAGAATTCATCTTTTGGGGGGTCTGTTACAGCTGTGGGGCAGAAGGATACCCGCCGATGTTTTTCCTGCAACCAGATGGGCCATGTAAGGACTGATTGTCCACTAAAGAAGGAACCAACTTCACCTGGACAGCCTGTTGTGATGCTTGTGTCTGGTAAGCCTGAGAATCTACATCATCATATGCAGTCTGTGATTGTGGGGAACAAAGTCACTCAGGGACTAAGAGACTCGGGGTCTAATTTTTCTCTGGTGCGTCCAGAGATGATAAACACTGGGGACATTATTCCTGGAAAGACTTTGTCCATAAAGGGAGTGGGTGGGAGCCACCCAAAGGTGCCTGTGGCAAAAGTTTTCTTGGATTGGGGTGCGGGGAGAGGTCTAAGGGAAGTGGGTGTAACTAATGAAATTCCTGTAAATGTCTTGTTGGGGAATGATTTGGGTTACATGATAACTGCTTTTGTGCCCTATGACCAGGTCTCACTAGGTCCAGCCGCGCTGGAGTGTGGCCACCCACCTCAACAGGTAATTGCAAAAAGTACAATGCAGCAAAGTAACTGGGAGGGAGGACTGGGAGGCAGGAGCCAGAGTCAACCAGTGCCTGAACCAGTGTTGTCCCAAAGTAGGGATAAGAAGGGAGAGGGGGAGGAGAGGTTTCCCCTAGGAGTCTCCCTGGTGCAGCCCGGTAGTGTACCGGCAGTGAGGGATTTCCAGCGTGTAATCCCTGATCCTGTACCCAAAATGCCTGAGGTCTTGAGTGGGGGTCAGCAGTTACGCCAAACTCAGGAGTCAGTGCAGAAGCATGAGGGACAGGTGGTTAGGACTCAGAGGAGGGTCCTAGTGGATAGTGCCACTCAGACTGAGGAGAGTGATGGTAGTGGTGGGCCAGGAAAAGCCCTCATGCCAGAACCAGTACTGTGGGGGGCTCAGGTGGTCAGTACTAAGGAGGAAAGGCTGACAGTACCAGGAGTTGCTCCCAAGTCAGATAGCAACAAAGTAGTTTTTCCAGCAGTCCAGAGTATTAAGGACGTGCCCAGTGGTTTATGCCAACCCAAGACTAAGCAGGTCAGTGGAGACCAGGGTGGCATCAAGGGGGTGGGAGGCCTCCAGCTACTTTCTATGTCTAGGCCCAGGGAATGGGAGATTAGAGATAGGCTGGAGGGCCCCTCAGTGAACAAGGTGGGAGGCCGCCAGCTAGTTTCTATGTCTAGGCCCAGGGAATGGGAGATTAGAGATAGGCTGGAGGGCCCCTCAGTGAACAAGGTGGGAGGAATATGTCAGATGCCTGAGGAGAGCAGTGATAGACCATTGCCTACTATGCAGACCTGCACTCTGTCCAGAGACAGTGCAGATAGAGGCAAAATGGGAAGTATACCTACATCAAACCAGTCCAGTACCTGGGATTATACTGATACAGCCCTCAAGGAACAAGACTTTAGGCCGGGGAGGTAGCCTGATCCCTCATACTGTATAACATGAATGGATATTTCGATAATGACCTGGCTATGGTTATGGATTTATGTTTTTATTGTGGCAAGGTTAAGAGTGACCTGTAAGTCAATCTCCCCTTGCTCACTCTAAAAAGGGGAGGTGTCATGATACAGGCCTGTAATAGTTAATAAAACAGGCCAAGGTATCATGAGAAATATTTCTACCAGCATCTAAATCAGACACATAACAGGCCTCTTTTCACTATGGTCAGAGGGGTCAGAGCTGTAATGCCCTCCTCCATGCCCTGGCTGATAAGAGCCATTCCATGGGGAGGGGGGAAGCCCAAGGAGTGAGAACTTAAAGTTCCCAGCAAGACCCTCACAGGTGAAGTAAAGGTTACATATAATGTATACTGGAATATATTTATCCTTACAGAACCCATACCTGTTGTAACAACAGTATTAAAACTTGATGATGGGTTCAAGGGAATTTCATCTTTCCAACGAGTCCAAACATGACTAGGTTTGGTACTCAGTGTATTAGATGTGAATATCTGGGCAGGTGCAGGTCACACAGTATTGATGTTTAGTATCTATGGAATCCCTGAGAGAATTAATAACCAATGAATATTATATCATCTCTCTCCTATGTTCCAATAAGGAGTTATGGTCATTATATTCTTGGTTCAGTTCCTACTCACAGGAGGTCATGAAAACTCAATCTGTGTCCTGCTAGGCCACGCCCCCTCACATTCTTGAGGGAGGGGGGAGTGTGCAGTTACCTGATGCCCTGAAATCACTAATAAATAGTCAGCTCTTCTGACTAAACTTTGGATTTACTTTGGAGGACCAATTGCGATTGGAAGTTATCCCGTTTGTTTCCCCTTGCCTCCAGGACCAGGAATTCTATATCTTTGGAGTTAAGTATAGGTTTTCCATGTTTTCCCTTTTATTTTACAACTGTTTGTAATTGTATTATTGAATGTATGTCTCTTTTGTAACATCTTTTTTGTATTTTGCACTGTTATACCTTTTATAATATTAAAGAGAATTTAATAAGATTGTCTTTGATGCTCTAAACGAACCTAGCCTGAAAGAGTGTAACTGTGAGCCTTAACCCTCTGCATACTGAAGTACTTGTTGAATCAGTAGGAACTAACTGACTATAGTGAGAGAGTGTTGATTGCATTGGTGTATTGTGAATTGTTACCTGTTAGAGAGAACAGGGGAATATTCACATTAGGTTTCTATTGCCTGTGAATGATAGATGGTGGCAGCGAATGAGTTTCGTGGGTGTTGGTTGGTGTTTGGGGTGCTTTTGTGTTAGTCTAACCTGTGTGCAAGGTGGGTGAGAGACTGAGTGAGTGACCCCTGATAGCCACACCTAAAGTCACGTGCGGTTGGAAGTACCGTGTTCGTGACAGCCACCTTAACAATCATTCCGCAATACACCCAGCAATATCCATAAGGATAACTGCAAACCTGGTGACTACAAGAAATGTATAGCCTAAGCAGGGCTGGACTGGAGCCTTGGGGGCCCACCGGGGCTGCAAACAAAGGACCCTCTTCACAGTTCCCGGGGGTCCCTTCCCGACCTCCAATTCCTGGCATACACATGAGCGAACACATTACTCCGCATGCGAGTGCAACTGCAAGTTCAGCTCTTTAAGAGGCAGCTGGGGGGAGCAAGTCTTGGCCGGCAGGGGCCCATGGGGGCCGGGGCCCATCTGGTATTTTACTGATGTCCCGCCAGCCCAGCCTGACCCTGAACCTAAGCACTTTACACTTTTGTGGGAGGGGGACTCAGTATAACCCCTACTTTATGTTTTTCAGTGGTCCAGAAAAATAATGGTGTAAAATCCAGGAAAATGTATTATAATAATTATATAATACACAAGAGCCATGAATATCTTGTAAATTATATCCTTATAAACAGCGCCGGATTTCACAGAGGCGCGCCCCTAGGCCGCGCGGTCCGACCAGGCGGCCGCGCGGTCCTAGCGCCCACCTCACCTCACTTTCCCAGCGCGCCGGCGAAAAAACGCCGGCGCAGCTGCTGTAAATGAATGGGGACGCACGCGTCCCCATTATGCGGCTGGGCGGCATGCCGCCCCTATTTTTCTGCCGCCCTAGGCCCGGGCCTATGTGGCCTTGCCGCAAATCCGGGCCTGCTTATAAACAGTGAGTTCTGATGTCATTTCTGTCACATGACTCACTAAAACTTGTGTATTATAATAAATAAAGTACCCCCAGTTGCAAAATATGAGGATATTAGAAGTAACCTCGGAGTTCCATGACCTGTATAAAAACACTCAGCATTCGGCCTCGTAGTTTTATATGGTCATGAAACTCCATGGTAACGTATAATATCCTTATATTTGACAATAGGGGGTACTTTATTCACTATATAATACACAAAAGCCATGAATATCTTGTAGATTATATCCTTATAAACGGTGAGTTCTGATGTCATCAGTTATAAACGGTGAGTTCTGATGTCATTTCTGTCTCATGACTCATTGAAATTTGTGTATTATATTAAATAAAGTACCCACAGTTGCAAAATGTGAGGATATTAGAAGTTACCTCGGAGTTCCATGACCTGTATAAAAACACTCGGCCTTGTGTTTTTATACGGTCATGAAACTCCTCGGTAACTTATAAGATCCTTATAATTGACAAGAGGGGGTGTTTTATTCACTATATAATACTATATATTTAGATAGGACCACATAATATATAAGCGGGAACAGGAAAATGATGTAAAACAAGGGAAAACAAAATCAGGTGATGTAAAATTGGGGTTTCGCTGTAAATGTTCCAAATCACCCCCCATTGAAAGTCACTTGACAGCACAGGGCACTTGGCGGTGATTCCCATTATAGTGTATTATAATTGCAGTAAGCTATAAAGTGTGTGTGTGTGTCAAAAAGCTTGAAATTGTCCAGAGCCGCCAAAATGTCTGCAGAAAAAAACCAAAAACCCCTATATTTTTATGTTTCTTCCCCATTTGGCATTAAACATCATACTGGTTATGGTTAGTAAACTGTCAGCTATGTGGCAAATAGAAGACTCTTAGACAAAGAGATACTGACTGACAGACAATATCCAGGGCTGTGTGTGAGAGCTGAGGGCATGAGAGTTGAGAGCAGGTATATTAGCAATGGCAGAGAGAGTAGGAACTTTCAGTAGGTGCAATTTCCCGTGTGAATGTGGCCCTTACCGGTCTCCTCGTCTGTCACTATTATCTGGGCGCAGGGAGGGCAGAGCGTTCGTCGCTGGGTTTCCCCGACTTGGGGACAGTCAGAGGTGATAGGGATGTCACCTGGAACGAGATTGTCACTTCCCTTGGCAGCTGCTCGTCTCTCCGTGCTGTCACACCAAGTCCCCTCGGGAAGACCCTCCTCCTCCAGCATGTTGACCTTTCTGGCGCCGCTGAGGTCTCCCAGCTCCGCGTCCTCCTCTGTGACATCCCGATCGTCGCTGCCCATGTCGGCCCTGATTGTTTGTGCTCAGCGGGTTCATCAGTGTTTGCCGGTCTGACGTTGCAGTACCTGCTTCTTGGCCTGCCGGGGAGCAGAGAGCTAACACCCAAATATAGGCATGAGAGGCGGGGACACTGGCACACGGGCAAAAGCTGATTAGGCTCCAGTGAGCAGTGGGAGGGCTCGTTATATAAACTAGTGTTGGCTGACAGAGGATTCTGGGAGATGTAGTACAGGCAGAACTATTGTGGGGAACGTTAGAGCCATATTACTGCTACGCGTCTCTTATATTTACTGCTGCCCACACGTGTGATGCAACATCCTACACTGTACAGCAATAAAGGAGCTGCATGATGTAACCATAGCGACATAATGGCCGCTGATCATGTGTCCCTTTTTATTTCTTTATGTCAGCAGTTGGGGAAAAACTTTCCACGCAGTTTTATATACATATATATATATATTATTATTTTTTTTTAATTTATATATTTAACTACTTATTTCCCTATAGCAGGACCGGACTGGCAATCTGTGGGTTCTGGCAAATGCCACGGGCTGCTCTGAGGTGCCAAAGAAAGTTACATCTTAGTAGGCTGGTGGGGGACTGTTTGGGCCTCTGTGTACCTGAAATGCCAGGGCCTATTTTAATTCTCAGTCCAGACCTGCCCTGTAGATCACTTCAGTGTCTGGGTATTCCCTCAACTCCTGCAGTAGCCCTAAATGGGACACCAGGCTTCTTTTTTTTTTTTTGTCTGAAAACACAGTGCCCCATGGAACTTTTAATTAGAATACTGACATCTAGTATTTTCCCAGCCATCCTCTGTCCTGCTCTGGGTTGTGTCAGTTGCGCAGTATAGTACAATTTAAAAGATTGCATGTGAACTGGCCCAGGTTGGTGCAAGGTTCACTGGGAAAATAGAAGAAGATGGTGATGCAGTACCCCATACATTCATGTAACCTTCTTTACAAATTTTCCCCTCTCTTCTCCGATACAAAAATGGGGAACAACCAAGGAATAGGACGCACGCTTCAGTGAACAATAGGGATGTAGCGAACTGCCGATTTGATGTTCGCGATTTTAATCATTCGATCGAAGGATTTTCGTTCGATCGAAGGATTTTCATTCGAATCGAACGATCGAAACCATTCGATCGAATGCTTTTCATTCGATCGAATGCTTACAATCGTTTGAACGAATGGAAATCATTCGATTTTTAGCGGTCGAATGGTCGAACGAATCGAACACGAACCCAAATTGGCGAACGTCGCGCGACGTTCGCGAACATTCGGCGGACGCGAACGGTCGAAGTTCGCGCGAACAAGTTCGCCGGCGAACAGTTCGCTACATCCCTAGTGAACAAGAAGGAAAACGGACACCTGGGATCACCAGGAGTTTTCCGACACTACTTTAATGCAAATTATTGGCTTGTACCAACTGCATTTAAGCTAAAAGAAATGAAAGCTGCTATGTTATTAGACCAAGGAACCCCCTATCCCCCCAGGTCGCGCTTTTACCACTCAATTGAAAACACAGAGACATATTATGGCAAAAATCTGTGGAGGTCACAGGCTTTAGTTAACAGTTTAAAAAAATCTAAGTCTAGGTACACCCTGACCCCAGCTGCGGCTCTTATTCTCCAAACGTGGGCTCACTGCCCAAAAACTTGTATGTTAAAAAACGTGGGCTCAATGGCCAAAAAATTTCCAAACATAAAACTGGAATCATGAGGCCTGGCACACTAAGTAACCGCCATTTAGCCCATCCCCCTGCTCCCTCATTGTGCATAAATGGTGCTCAGGGCCGCCACAGGGGGGACAGTGCCACACTTAACTTATTTGCCGGGCCCCTTCACCTAGAGAAACCGGGCCCGGCTATTGATGTCAGCGGCTATTGGCTGCGTCCCGTGCGTATGCATGACGTCAGTACGCACGGGCGCAACTCTATTTAAACTGCCGGCAGACAGAAGATTGAAGACGCGGTTGGATAAGGACCTTCTCCCTGGTGACGGACCTGCTTCCTGGTGACGGCAAAGATGCAGAATACCCTGCCGGAGGAGACAGCGCAGAAGAAGATGACGGCACAGAAGAAGAAGACAACGCAGAAGAAGAAGACCGCATAGGAGAAGAAGTCGCCATGTGAGGCTGTGTAAGAGAGACCCCCCCAGTTGCAGGTAAGTGCCACTGACCACCAATGAGACCCCCTGAACCTACACGCAGGCCCAATAACCACAAATGCGGGCCCCTGAACCACCAATGCAGGCCCCTGAACCACCAATGCAGGGCCTTGGGCCCCTGAACCACCAATGCAGGGCAGTGGGTCCCTGAACCACCAATGCAGGGCCCCTGAGCCACCAGTGCAGGGCCCCTGAACCCCCAATGCTGGCACCTAACCCATTCTGGGGGATACCAAAGAGCTACATTGGTGGCCAGGGGTCACAAAAAAAAACACCCTCTGCAAGTCACTGACCAGCAATGATTACCCCCCATGCTGGATCCTGACCCTCCATGCGGCCCCCTGGCTTGCAGAAGGGTCTGGCTGCCAGTGTTTTTTTTTTCCGACCCCGGCCACCAATGTAGCTTTTGACATGTTTTTATATATAATTTATTAGGTGTATTAACTTCGCCACCAGTTTTTTTTTTTTCTAGGTCTTGGGCCCTGTCTGGTTTTCTTAACTAGTCACAAATGTCCATGTGACCTTTGTACTGGTGGGGCGCGGTTAGGGGAGGCGTGGAGAGGAGGGCCCAGAAAATGTTTTCTGTGGAGCCCCGTGATTTCTGATGGCGCCAACCCAGTCTCTTGCATGCATCTGAGAAGACTGTGCAGTCCCAGTCTGATGCATACTCGTGACTCAATCAAGGTAGGTCTGCACTGTAACCAATTCGTGCTCCAATGGAAAAAAGGGGAGGGTGACACATATCCTTTTCCAATGGCCCCATTACCCTGTCCGTGTCCTCCACCATTCCTCAATGAACACCTTGATGATCCCAATGTAATAGCCTTTGCAAGGGTTAAATCCTGCTCTAAGAGCAGTCTCTTCCTAATGTGCGGTGAGTTTGTTTCTTCCACTATTTGGTCTCTTAGCATTTCATCTGTTAGATTCCCAAACTCACAGGTAACAACCAGCTCTCTCAAAGCTGCTAGAAATTGTTCTGTGGATTCGTCCACGTTGGTGGAATTTATATCTTTCAGCAACCACATTTACTCTTGGCACGAAAAAGTTCTTTATAGCAGTAAGAGCAGTTTCATAAGTTTCATCAGGTAATGGTAATGTATAGAATATACGCTGTCCCTCTGCCCCAGGCAGTGAATAAGTAAAGCATGCTTTCTAGCAGCAGAAATCTCCCCTTGGCCAGCAGCAATAATGTAATTTTCAAACATACGAAACCATGCAGTAAAAGGTATGCTAGGCTCACCAGGGTTTCTGCTGCAGAGGTAGAAGAGCCATCCTTGTCGCCATTTGTTATGTTTTGGTAGCCGAGGATGAGGAGAGTATAACAGTGCTTTATTAGCAGAGTCAGACAGCCATTACACAACAGTAACTTTCACTTTTAAGCTACCAGGAAGTATGCACAGTATAAGTGAGCACAGTGACATCTAAAGGCCATTTGTATAAACACCACACCTTCCATTGTTCTTAGCCGAGGGCTAGCTGAGAATGAGTGGGGGAGGCTAAAAATCTGCACCTGAGGGGGAAGTGGGCCTCGCCTAACCCCATTTTGGCCCTGGATGGGCTTCATTCCCCCTTAGGGTTGCCACCTTTTAAAAAAATCTCTACAGGCTGGTGGAGGGGGCAGGAATAAAAGGGTGGGTCCTCACGCCAAAAAGGGGCGGGTCACGATGGTTAATGGAGCGGAGCTACGGTGGGTGATTGGCTGGGCGGGTTGTGATGTCAAAGGGGACGGGCCACGACACGCGTTTGGACTCAAGCTGGCAGCAAAAACTTTAATTTTTACTAGGCTGGGAGCAGCCCAGGGGCTTTTGTTTGGTGTATTACAAATTTACCGGCAGCTACATTGCTGGTAAATTTGTAATACCGGCCCTGGCTTTGGCTGGTGTTTTACCGGCTAGGCTAGTAAAATACCGGCCGGATGGCAACACTATTCCCCCTTCCCCAGGCCAGTGCTATTTTTACAAAATAAATGTACCAGACAATTTACCTACTTAATCGCAGCTATCACTAGCACTGAATGACACCTGTGCATGCGCATCAGAATGAAACTTTAATATTGTACTCCACTTAGCAACTCAAGCCCAAGCTGGGAATACTTTTTTTGTACCTGTCCAAGGAAAAAATTAGCAAAATAATTCACTGAGGTTTCCTAACATTTTAACCCCCTCCCCCCGTGAATAAAGCTGGCTATAGACGCAAAGATAAAGACATACGAATCTTCGGGGCAGATTTATCAAGGGTCGAATTTCGAATTTGAAAAACTTTTGAGTTCAAAAAGACCAACTGAAATTAAATTGATGTTTTTTTTTTTTGTTGGCCGCATAGGCCCGTTTTCGATCGAATAGGTCCGTTTCGAATTGGATGAATCAAAATAATAAAGCATACAAATCCCCCAAAAAGAAACTTCTTTTTTCCTATTTGACTCTAAGTAGGTTCTAGGAGATCACCCATAGGCTAAAACAGCAATTTGGCAGATTTTAGATGGTGAATAGTCGAAGTTGAATTTGGACTGTTCCCAAATCGAAGTACACAAAAATTAGCTTGAAATTAAATTTTTTTTAATTCGAATTTTCACTTCAACCTTTGATAATCTGCACCTTCGTTTTGTATGATTTTCGTTCCACGGCGGTCGGTTGTTTAGTCAATTGGGCGGTTTATAAGATTTCTGTCACCAAATGATAATATCTCAGTATTTAATGTCTATCTGAAAATATCAATGGGTGACTGTCACTACTATTTATTGTACATAACTTTCGTACAATTGCTGTCTTAATGGCCAGAACATCATCTGATTTGTTCTTTATACTACTTTATTTAATCTGAATGGTAAAGGTAGGTTGGGAAATTGCAATGAACGATCGGACATAAGGATATATCTGCATGTCTATGGCCAGCTTTAGCCTTTTCCTTGTCTTTTAAATACAATCAGTACAGTCCCTTTAGCTGGATTTGCTAGTGTTCTAGATCTTTCACTAGATCACTGTAGAAGATGGGGTACCCCCACCCTGTATTACCTTGAGATGGATTACCTCAGACTTGGCCAAACTAGTGACAACTCCCTGCAACTCCCAGTACAGCACATGTTACATGGGATTCTCTTTCAGGTTGGCTCTCATTGTATTGGTGGAGGAGTGGGTTAATGACCCTGAATCACACATACAGAAATGAATCTCACAATAACTTGGGCGCCAGTATTTGAAACAAACAGATAACTCTTTATTTGTTGGGTGTTACACAGTCTCTTTTGTGGTGCTGTGTACATGATCATTTCAGAGGTACTTAATGTCATGTATTTAATACACGGCATAGTGTAGGCAGCAATGCAGAGGTAGTACTTACTACAGCTAGGGATGCTGGTACCTTACTCCACTTCTCTCCTTTTTAAGCTTTTATTATAGTTAGATAAGGTAAGGGATCCATTATCCGGAAACATATTATCCAGAATATCAACTATCCATTTTAACCAAATCATTCGCATTTTTAAAAATGATTTCCTTTTTCTCTGTACTAATGTAACAGTACCTTATACTTGATTCTGATTAAGATATAAATCATCTTTATTGGTGGCAAAACAATCCTATTGGAGTTAATTAACGTTTAAGTGATGTTTTTTTTAGTAAACTGAAGGGATGATGATCCAAATTATGGAAAGATCCCTTATCCAGAAAACCCCAGGTCCACAGCATTCTGGATAACAGGTCCCACACCTGTATTATAAAAGCGGGTTATTGATACTTAAGAAACAATTGTCATTTCCCCAGCAACGCAACTAGAGGGGGACGGGACATGCCGCCGGGCCCTCCGCCCACCTCCGTTCGCCCAGAACCGGCTGAAGTAGTGGTGCGGGCCCTGGCCCAATTGCACCCCCGGTAGTTACTCCACTGCATTTCCCTGTAATACTCCAACAGATCATATGCTGTAAAGTTGTATTTGCTGCTTGGAGTTTGCATATTCTTCTTATATACTTACTGTATGTAGGGGGTATCCTTTGGGTACTCAGGGATCCTCTCACATACCTGGCAGGGGTATTAGACGTTAAACATCACTGAAGCAGGAACCTCCTGTATAAATAACAGACAATCCCTGTGATTTCTTTAAAACATCCATGTTTATGGTAATAAATGCTGTAAGCTGTTGCGTGGCTTTTCACTCCCTGCCAGCTTATGGTTGCATCTTTTGTCTTTGATACCAATTGCATTTGAACTAAAAGAAATGAATGCTGGATTCACTTGGTGGTATCGGTTATTGTCTTGTTTACCCTTGTCAACTCCTGTTGGTCCTGAATCAGTGCCTTAATTCAAAAGTACCACATCACCCAAACAAAAGGTATCACATAATAAAATTGCAGAGATGCTTGCATTTACATAGATGGAAAGTAAATGCCATATCCTGAGTGGTTGCTGCCAGGTGCACTGTTATCATATTATGCCCTTAGAATGTAAGTTCTTTACTCGGCCTTATAACTGTGTAATGTGTGCATGCATACTGTATAAATGTGTTGCTTATGATGCCCTGTACCATGATAAATAGACATACAGGAGAGAGATACTGTATAATACACAAGAGCCATGAATATCCTGAAAAATATATCCTTACAGACAGTGCTTAGTGATGTCATTGGTTATAATCGGAGCGTAGTGATGTCATTTCTATAACATGACTCACTGAAACCTGTGTATTATAATAAATATTATAAAAAAAAAGGAATAAAGTACCCCCTTCAGGCCTTCAGCCGTGTGCTTTTATATGGTCATAGAATTCCTCAGTAAATTATAATATCCTTATATTTTACAATAGGGGGTACCTTATTCACTATATAGCTACAAGCAGCAAAAACAGATGTATGGATGACAGAACATGTGGGACATCTGGAGTATGAAAGCAGGTTGTCATTACATGCTCCTTTTCTTATTTGGCTTTCTCCCCTACTCTATTCTGCTCTAGTCTTCCTTTTTATTTCGGAAATCCCTGAGAACCCCTTTTCTTATCTGACTTCATTTCCTATGTTCTTCACTAATACCCCTTTTTTGTTCTGTTCTCCCTACTTTCTTTTTACCTTGCCATTTATTGTCTCTTTGTCCCATTCATCCCTTGCCCTTTCAGTTATGCATTCCCCCTGTACATTTTTCCCTTGCTCTCTTTGGCTCCCTCCGTTAGTGAGTTTGAGTACTTGTTAACCCTTTTTAAAGGGGACCTGTCACCCAAAAAAATATTCTAAATCCTATTGTTTGACATTAGTCAAGCAAAGTGAACTTTAATTACACTATATAAATTATTTGAATATTGTTTCCATCAGTCTCGGAACTCATAATTACAACAAGCAGGCAGGAGCCATTTTGTACACACTGTTATGAAGACAAGCCTTGTATCATCTCAGAATCTTGTTTGTGCACCAGAATAGGGGACCCGATGTCCATGCACTGGCTACACAATTAAATGTTGAAGAGAACAAGGGAATGTGGGGAGAGCAGTGACATCTAGGAAGTGCTGAATGGAAAGTGAAAGTAATTGTCTGCCCTTCCTCTATGCCTAAGGCTTAGAGGAAAGGCAGACAATATTTGATTGATAGCTGAGATTTGTAAATGAGTTTACAACAGCTATGAATGCTTTAATAAAAAATAGAAATTGGATTTCATGTTTAATCTGAAAATGACTTTTATTATACAGCTTTTTTGTGTCTGGGTGACAGGTCCACTTTAAGGACCAGTAAGACAGAATGTGCTGTTACCTTGCACTAGTGAAAACAGTGTATAGGCTTCAGAAATGCTACTACAGTTTATTTTAATAAGCAGGTATGTGGCAATGGAGGCAGCCAGTACAGCTGGTCCTTTAAAGTGCACTGACATTCTCTCACTCCCATCCAACAACCCTAACTGCAAATCCCATCTTTATCACTAAGTACATAGTCTGTGCCAAACTTCCCCATGTGAAACTGGTTTCTGACAAGATAGAGAGCCTCCTGTCCAATCAGAGAGCAGTTCTTTAATGTGCATTTATACGGTCATGTAAAATGACTGTCCGCTATAGTCTCTTGTGGTACTTGTGGCTTTGTGTTAAGTGTTAAATATTTCACTAATTAAATTGACTTGGTTTAGTTCTGAATAATTGCTGTTCACGTTGTTTTGTTCCTTTTTGGTTTTGTATATGTGCTGCCAAAGCATGAGCTCATTTATTTATAATGATTTTTTTTTATCATCAATATGTCTACCTTCCTTAATAAGTTCACTATTCCCTCCTACCCTACCTACAATATGTTTGTACTCACTGGGTTGAATTCCAGCACAGGTTCTGATCAGTTATTGTATAGCGGAAGGCACAAAACCTGCAGATGATGCTGAGCTAAAGCAGTTGCGCATGGAGAAGTAGAAGGCCATATTTCATCCAAAAATGAAGAGAGCTCCTGATAAAGGAGGTGGTTATCTGCAGTCATAGAAGTCAGAGGTGACACAATCAGTTATTGACTGTAAAAAATGGCAAATATTTTTTTCACAGTTATGTCTGCACATGGTATTATCTTCCACACCAAGGATATGACATGGAGACAGTAGAACTGACCTTCCACATCAAAGATATGACATGGAGACAGTAGAACTGACAAAACCATCAGACAATATATTTTTACAGTACTATATAATGAACTTGTATGTTATTTGATCAGTGTAAGGCAGCTAAGAAATGTGCCAAGAGCTCCATTTGCAACCCTGTATTTTTTATAATATCATCTTATATCTAAAATGCACACTTTCAAAAAAGCCTTCTCTGATACCTACATGCTCACAGACTTCCTTGGTTTTTGTGTGATAAAGGACTGTACAGGCCCGACTGGCAATCTGTGGGTTCTGGCAAATGCCAGAGGGGCTGCTGTATAGTTCAATAGAAAGATACCATATAGTGGGCTGGTAGGGGGCTGTTTGGGCCTCTGTGTACTTGGAATAGCAGGGCCTATTTTGACTCCCAGTCCAGGCCTGAGACTGTAGAAGAATTTAGTACAGTACAGGCAGCAGGATCTTGATAAGCTGACTAAGCGATCTATAATTCTTCAAAGGACATTATTTGTCCAAACCAGGGGTCAGCAACCGTTACTAACAAAAGAGAAATTTTGCCCCCTCTTCCACTAAAGAAAAATAGTCTGGAGCCGCAAAACATAACACGGCTTATAAACTTTTAAAAGTTTCAAGCTTTTTTTAATTTTAACAAAAGTGCAATGTGTAGGCCTACTTTTAAATAAATTAAACACTGAATAGCCCTATTAAATGCTAGTGTTCTCATCTTTTTAAAGGTGAGGGCTATACAAGTTGTTAAAATATGTGTCACATCCACGTCTACAGCCCTCGCACCTGCTGCAGTTGGACTCTGGAGGTTTCTCTCTTGCCTTGAGTGTGCGACCGCAGTAGGGACCATGATGAATCATCTTGCTGCGGCTCGGACTTGCCTGGAATGTCTATACAACCCTCGCACCTGCTGGCGACTTCTTGAGCCGCCAGCAGGTGCGAGGGCTGTAAAGACGACATGACAGGTAAAGTTGCAAGACTGAGCCGCAGCAAGCAGGATGAAGAGCCGCATGAGGCTCCAGAGCCGCGGGTTGCCTACCCCTGGTCCAAATCCATAACATTTGGGTGAACTGTTTTTATCATACCAGAATGTGTGCATTGTATTGTATTTTATGTGGGTAAAGCTCAGTTTTTTTACCATCACAAAAAGAAATGTTTGTATCAAAAAAAAATTCTGTGAAAACAAAATTGTCACTACACACATTTGGTTTTTATTTTTACTAAACTCCGAATGCAAAAATCCCGAAAAATTCGAGATTTTATTTTTTATAAAATTGGACTATTAAAAAATCACAAATTTTTCAGAATTTATTAAACCCCAAGGAATAGGATGGAAAAGTCTGAATCAGGAAATCCTGCATCTTAGACCTGTCGAGGTTGCATATAAGCCAATGATTTGGGTTTTGTGCAATAAGCATAAGAAATCTGAGTTTTTCGGGTGAAAAATCCGAAAAAAACCTGAGTTTTCGGGTGAAAAATCCAAAAAAAATGGTGAAAATCAGATTTTTTCCCTCAAAGCAAATTTTTGGGAAAATGTAATAATAAATAAGCATAAAAAATCCGCAGGGGATTTGATTGGAGTTTGTAGCAGAAAATGTTGAGATAAAATCGGACTTTGGGGGGTGCTTCGCCTAGTGCCCCACTAGGTACCAGGGGCAGCAAAAATGCTGCTCCTGGTACTTTAAGAGCAAATTTCCGGGGGAGGGGGGGGCAGCAGCAACTGCTGCTGCCTCCGGCAGCAGAGGGGCCAGGATCGCCCCTGCCCAGACTGAAATTAATACTGGTACGGGACCTGTTATCCAGAATGCTCGGGACCTGTGGTTTTCTGTATAACAGATCTTTCCGTAATTTGGATCTTCATATCTTAAGTCTACTAGAAAATCATGTAAACATTAAATAAACCCAATTTGTTGGTTCTGCTTCTAATAAGGATTAATTATATCTTAGTTGGGGTCAAGTACAAGGTATTGTTTTATTATAACTGAGAAAAAGGAAATGAATTTGTAAAATTTGGATTATTTAGATAAAATGAAGTCTATGGGAGACAACCATTCCATAATTCGAAGCTTTCTGGATAATGGGTTTCCGGATAATGGATCCCATACCTGTACTATGAAATAGATATAATAGCAGAAAAGAAATGTTGCAATTGTGCTGACAATTTATGTTATCACAAAATGATTTTTGTGTTTACAGACTTCATATTTTTGTAACTGAACATCTTTTCCACCCCATGGGGGATGTATAATATGCATATTTCTCTGGATAATTCAGAATTAAGGGGCATATTTATCAAGGGTCGAATTGAAAATTTTTATTTTTAAATTCGAATTTCGAGTTTATTTTAGGAGCATGTTTATCAAGGGTTGAATTTCGAATTTGAAAAGACCAACCGAAATTAAGTCAAAGTTTTTTTTTGGCCAAATAGGTCCATTTCGATCGAATAGGTCCGTATTCAGCCGAATTCGAATCGTACCAAAGCGCGACCAGAAATATTCCAGGTTTAGTAAATAACCCTGTTAAACTTTAATTACATGATAACAATACCCTCAATAAAGAGACACATCACAGTAGAATAAATGATAATTAAAATAAATGGGTGCCATCCTAGTTGTAAGTATTCAGTTGGACATGGAGCAGACTTGATATATTGAAAGTGCCTGGGAGGTTCTACCATCTCTGTTCTGTGGCCCAGGGGGGAAATTTTGCTCAATCTGCCTGTGTGAATCTGCAGAGGATCTTGGCAATATTGTTAAAGCCCCAGCATCCTCCTGTTCCTTGCATGAATTACTGATCTATTATTAGCCCACACATTTGATTCACCCATCCCTGCACCATTCCATTCAAGCCACCCTATCCCCTACATTCTACAACTGATAAAAGATCAGATTCTATGATTTTGGCCAAAATCATCACTTAACTACATTTTATTATCCATATATCTGCATGCCTTCCAGTTCCCACATTAATAGGTACCCTTCAGGAAGTTTACTTTATAATAATTGGAAAATTGGCTTATCACCAATCTGTGCTTATGATTGGGAGCCCTGCTACAGCAGACTATATGGGAGTTACCAATGTATATAGGGGGTATATTATAAAGTATGAGGAGGAGTAGGGACAGGAAACTATATGGGAGATACCAATGTATATAGGGGGTATATATCATAAAATATGAGGAGGAGAAGGGACAGGAGACTATATGGGAGATACCAATGTATATAGGAGGGTATATTATAAAGTTTGAGATGGGGCAGGAGGAGACTATATGGGTAATATCAATGTATAGGGGGTTATACTATAAAGTATGAGGAGGAGGGCCCGGAAACTATATGGGAGATACCAATGTATATAGGGGGTATATTAAAAATTATGAGGAGGGGAAGGAGACTATATGGGAGATACCAATGTGTATAGGGGGGACATATTATAAAGTATGAGGAGGAGGGGCAGGAGACCATAAGTTAGTGCAAGGTGTATGGGGAGTGAGTATGTGTCAGGGGAAGCCTGTAATGTATTAGGGGCAGCTATTGGCCAGGCTGGTGCTTCAGGGCTGCATTTACACTGTGTATTCACCTATGTGCGAGCAGCCGCCCCATAAACTAAACTTGACCCCCTTCCCACCTGTGGCCGGTACCCAGCACTCACCCCACACACGAATCCACCGCTTCTGTATTCAGACCAAGGAGCGCCCGAATCACATATACACACAGCTACTGGTGACAAAAGTGCGTCTCAAGCCTTGTCCTGATACTAGACTCCACCAATCAGAATGCAGAATTCGCGAGGCTCGGAACACACTGGGTGCTGGTTACACATGGACAGAACATGTTTTGTTGTTACAATGTGCTGCTGCTGCTGGAATAGAAACAGTCAATCCATGCGTGTTCTCTCCCCCCTCACTCGAGCCTTTAGTTACTTTTTATTTTAACTATAATGAAAAACAGTTCTTATTTTGCACCAGTGGCTTAACTACCAAGGAAGCAGCCCGCCACTGCAATCACTAATTACTGTAAGTCTCAATAATTATCAGATTTATGGTATTGTAGAAGTTCATCTTCAGTTGAATTTGCGGCCCTGTAGTCCCCATTCTTACAAGTCTTTGGGTGTAGCCTCTTGCCCATAAATTCTCAGATAAAACTCTTGCTTGTATTTTAAAGTCTTAGCAATTCTGTTTGAGAATTCACTGTTTAAGAATTCACCAACCAGTATAGCTTTTTTTAGTAGATATTAGGTCATAATGTAATTGTGCGTTCATGGAAGTTAGGGAGCAAACACCCCGTCCAAAAAACTCCCTGTGCTTAACGTGTAACCTGACCCACACAGGTATATATTGTACACGTTATATCCAAAAAACACAGAGCAAACAAAGGGAGCAAATTGTAATAAAATATCACCTTTAATAGTCCAAGTTTAAAAATCCATCCTTAAACGAATACAAATAGTGATGGGCGAATTTATTCGCCAGGCGCGAATTCGCGCGATTCGCCGCCAGCGAATAAATTCGCGAAACGCCCGCCGGCGTCAAAATTTTTTTTTCCGTCAAAAACGGGCGCCAGCGTAAAAAACTAGACGCCGGCGTCGTTTCGTGAATTTTTCGCCTTTTTGCGAAATTCGCGCATTTTTCGGCGAAGCGAAACGGCGCAAATTCGCCCATCACTGAATACAAAGCATCCCAACATTTTGGATCATACACTCAATGCATTTCGTGGCTTCTCACCACTTCCTCATAAGCGATCACATAATTCATCTGTAGCCGAAAGAGTTAAATACCCTATAATCCCGCCTTTAAAGACATTAACCCTCTAATGAATCACAATGAAAAAACCGAACAGGATTAACGAAATTATAATTTTCTATAGGTACATATATAGAGTATAAAATAATAAATTCAAAAATAGTCCCTTTCAGAATGCATATCACTTTAGGGATTATTCCTTATAACCCCATTAGAAAATAATTTAGTATTTATGTATATATATACATCATAATGACTAAAAATTAATTAGTAGTCAAGTCAGTTCCCATTCTCTATTGATACCTCCAAAGAATCCATAGTTTTTAACCGATAAATCCAAAATGCCTTCTTAGCAATCTTTTATCGAAATTTCCTCTCCTAACCTGGAAACTAGGTTTATCTATAATCTGAAAAGCGAAACGTTGTCTCCCATTATGATTCTCAATCAAATGCTTTGCTATTGCTGATTTCACATCTTTTCTATCTATTGCAATTTTATCTTCCAGAATACGTGTTCTTGCATTCCGTAAAGTCTTGCCTATATATTGGCATCCACAACCACAAGTGGCAAGATATATAATTAAAACATTGTTTTATTATATAAACTTTCCTTGTGTTTGTACTAATAAATTTCTTTTTAGGTTCTCAGATAGTGACAAGATTTATATCTTCCTTCCTTCCTTCTTAATAGTCCTAATTCTAGTAATAAAACAAATGATGCATGGTTCACACATGAGGAAATTCAAAAGAGACTAGAACATGTTAAGATAAACAAAGGTCCGTGACCAGACGGTATTCATCCCAGGGTAATTAGCGAGCTTAGCTCTGTGATTGCCAAACCTCTTTACTTAATTTTTCAGGATTCATTGAGATCTGGCATAGTGCCAAGAGACTGGCGAATTGCTAATGTGGTGCCTCTATTCAAAAAAGGATCCCGTTCTCAGCCTCAAAACTATAGGCCAGTTAGTCTGACGTCAGTGGTAGAAAAGCTTTTTGAAGGGTTGATAAAGGATATGATACTGGACTTCATAGCAAATCATAATACTATGAGTTTGTGCCAGCATGGTTTTATGCGCAATAGATCTTTCCAGACTAACTTCATTTATTTTTATGAGAAGGTAAGTAGGGACCTCGATTCGGGGATGGCATATGATGTGATTTACTTAGACTTTATTAAAGCATTTGATACAGTGCCACACAAAAGGGTACAGGTTAAATTAAGGAATGTTGGCCTGGAACATAGTATTTGTACCTGGATAGAGAACTCACTAAAAGATAGACTACAAAGTGGTGGAAAACTGAACATTTTCTAATTGAACCAGTGTTGTTAGTGGAGTACCACAGGGCTCTGTACTAGGTCCCTTGCTTTTCAACTTGTTTATTAATGATCTGGAGGTGGGCATTGAAAGTACTGTTTCTATTTATGAGACAATATTGTGCAGAACTATAGATTCCATGCAGGATGCTGCCACTTTGCAGAGTGATTTGTCTAAATTGGGAAACTGGGCAGCAAACTGGAAAATAAGGTTCAATGTTGATAAATGCAGGTTATGCACTTTGGCAAAAAGAATATAAATGCAAGTTATATACTAAATGGCAGTGTGTTGGGAGTTTCCTTAAATGAGAGGGATCCAGGGTTTTTTTGTAGGTAACAAGTTGTCTAATTCTGGGCAGTGTCATTCTGTGGCTACTAAAGCAAATAAAGTTCTGTCTTGCATAAAAAAGGGCATTAACTCAAGGGATGAAAACATAATTATGCCTCTTTATAGGTCCCTGGTGAGGCCTCATCTGGAGTATGCAGTGCAGTTTTGGACTCCAGTCCTTAAGAGGGATATAAATGAGCTGGAGAGAGTGCAGAGACGTGCAACTTAACTGGTTATAGGGATGGAAGACTTAAATTATGAGGGTAGACTGTCAAGATTGGGGTTGTTTTCTCTGGAAAAAAGGCGCTTGTGAGGGGACATGATTATACTTTACAAGTACATTAGAGGACATTATAGACAAATAGCAGGGGACCTTTTTACCCATAAAGTGGATCACAGTACCAGAGGCCACCCCTTTAGACTAGAAGAAAAGAACTTTCATTTGAAGCAACATAGGGGGTTCTTCACAGTCAGGACAGTGAGGTTGTGGAATGCACTGCCGGGTGATGTTGTGATGCTGATTCAGTTAATGCCTTTAAGAATGGCTTGGATGATTTTTTGGACAGACATAATATCAAAGGCTATTGTGATACTAAGTGCTATAGTTAGTATGGGTATGGGTATAGAATTTATGTGAAAGTATGGAGGGGTGTGTGTGGATACTGGGTTTTCATTTGGAGGGGTTGAACTTGATGGACTTTGTCTTTTTTCAACCTGATTTAACTATGTAACTATCTTGTTTTTCCACAAGGATAAGTACCATTATATCTTATATACAAAGGCAGGTAACTTCTCCAAATGTTGTGCCAAAATGGAGTCCTGCAATAAGATACCCCAATGTTTCTGTATTTTTTTTTTCAATTAGATGAGTGCCTTTATTGTACGTAGTACAAAAACTTAATGGTTGCTGTCTCTTGTTTTTCTCTCTTTTGTTACATTTGTTACTGTTGTGAAGCAGCTTAGACCTGTAACTCAGTACTGCCTTATCATAGGCTACCTTTATATCCTGAGTACTATAGCCTATTGATATAAAGCGATCCCACAGTTGCATTGTCCTAGCTTGGAAGTCGTCCCACGTGGAACAAATACGGCACAATCTCTGAAATTGCTCAATTGGGATGCCCCTTGAAGAACTTCTAGGGTGTGCACTGTGGGAATGCAAAAGAGAATTACATGAAATTGGTTTCCTATATAGATCAGTATCTATGTGACCATTCTGAACCCGAAACACTATATCCAAAAACGGTATGCTATCCATATGTGATTCATAAGTGAAAGAATTACCCTCTACCACATTACTACAATACTGTACAAATTGTACATATTATACGAATTATAATTCATCTCCCCCCAATATATCAATACAATCGTCGATGTACCAAAAAAAAACGTATGATTCCTGGTCTGAAGGCATTTTTTTCCCAAAAAACGTGGAGCCATTCCAACCAGCCCATGACCAAATTGGCATAGGTGGGAGCAAAGGAAGCACCCATCGCGGCTCCCAGTTTTTGAAGATAAAATCCCCCATCAAACATAAAATAATTAGAATTCAATAAAAATTCTCTCTGAAACTAAAAAAAAGTCTCTGAAAATAAATTATATTTCTCCAACCGATATTTTATAGCCCTAATACCTAATCCTGCATTCCATGCTATTTCGTTCTTCCCTGGATAGCACACCCTGTTCGAATAAATTTTTAAATTTTGTAGGATCACTTTCTAAAGGAGTGTACATGTCTCAATCACTCAACTGTCTCATTATTTCCGTGGTATATATGTGGTAGAGGGTATTTCTTTCACTTATGAATCACATACAGATAGCATACCCATTTTGTTATATAGTGTTTTGGGTTCAGGATGGTCACATAGAGACTGATCTATATAGGAAACAATAACATGTAATTCTCTTTTGCATTCCCACAGTGCACACCCTAGAAGTTGTTTGAGGGGCATCCCAATTGGACAATTTCATAGATTGCTCCGGTTTTGTTCCACGTGGGATGACTTCAAAACTAGGGCGATGCAACTGTGGGATCGCTTTATATTAAGAGGCTATAGTACTCAGGATATAAAGGTAACCTATGACTAGGCAGTACTAAGTGACAGGTCTAAGCTGCTTTAAAACAGTAACAAATGTAACAAAAGAGAGAAACACAAGAGACAGCAACCATTACGTTTTTGTACTACGTACAATAAAGGCACTCATCGGTTCGAACAAAGCATACAGGAACATTGGGGTATATTATTACAGGACTCCATTTTGGCACAACATTTGGAGAAGGTACCTGCTTTTGTATATAAGAAATCCAAAAATTTGGCATTCTTGTTGTCAAGAAGGGCATTCAATCCAACGGATACTGTGTCTACCAAATCTTGGCTAAGATATTATGGTACTTTTCCTTGTGGAAGAACAAGATGTAAATCTTGCCAATATCTGAGAACCTCAAAGGAATTTATTAGTACAAACATGAGGAAAGCTTATATTTTAAAACAAAATTTTAATTGTCTATCCAAAGGAATTATATATCTTGTCACTTTGTGGTTGTGGGTGCCAATATATAGGCAAGACATGTATTCTGGAACATACATCTGCAATAGATAGAAAAGATGTGAAATCAGCAATAGCAAAGCATTTGATTGAGAAACATAATGGAAGACAATGTTTCACTTTTCAGATTATAGATAAACCTAGTTTCCAGGTTAGGAGAGGAAATTTTATAGGTTCAACTCTGTTGTGTTCCTGGGTGTGATTATTGTTATTTGAACTTCTGATCTTGACCTTTGCCTGTATCCCTACCAAGAAACTTTGCTGCCTGAATTGACCTTTTGCCTGGATTGACGACTCTTCTTCTTGACCCCTTTTTGTACCACGAACTGTGTTTGTACCAACAAGCTTCCGCCTTGGTCCGCTACTGCAAACTGAGCCTTTCCGGCCCTGACAATATATGTACCTATAGGTGATATTAAAGGTGATATTTTATTACTATTTGCTCCCTTTGTTTGCTCCGTGTTTTTTGGATATAACATAATGTAATTGTGAATTAATATCAGATTTAACAGACTATGATTTAGGAACAGTATATAGATGTGGCTCTTCAATAATAGGAAAGATCTGAGAGGCAAATCAAATTTACATGCTAATTCACATGTAACTTACATACAAACCTGGTTATTTCATTGCTTGTTAGAACTGCTGATTAGCTTGCTTGTTAGGACTTGTGTATGGGCTGCCATTTGTCCCAAGTACATTTTACCTACAAATATACATTCTATTTGTAGAAATATCCTCAGTGCACAGGGTACATGTAATTATTGCTAAGTACCTGGTGGGCCTTCATAGGCCCCACCAAGCCAGGCCTGCTCCCCCGCCCGGATCCAGGCCTGCTCCACTACCCGGACCCAGGCCTGCTCTCCCACCAGACCCAGACCCACTCCCCCACTTGGCCCCAGGCCTGCTCCACCGCCCGGACTGGAGGAAGAAGTTAAAATGTACAGGCATGGGTAGGGGTATGGTGGATGCCAGAAGGAAGCCCCTGGATGCCCAGTCCAACCCTGATTGGCACTTTTTACTAAAAGGTGTCCAAAACCGGTTTTTGCACTTCAAGGAAAACTATACCCCAAAATGAATACTTAAGCAACAGATAGTTTATACCAAATTAAGTGGCATATTAAAAAATCTTACCAAACTGGAATATATATTTAAGTAAATATTGTACTTTTACATCTCTTGCCTTGAACCACTATTTTGTAACGTTTGTGTGCTGCCTCAGAGATCACCTGACCAGAAATACTACAACACTAACTGTAACAGGAAGAAGTGAAGAAGCAAAAGGCAGAACTCTGTCTGTTAATTGGCTCATGTGTAGTGATGGGAGAATTTATTCGCCAGGCGCAAATTCTCGTGATTCGCCGGCAGCGAATAAATTTGCGAAACGCCCCCGAAAATTCGCGGCAAAAATTCGCCGGTGTCAAAAAAAATTTTTCCGAAAAAACGGACGCCAGCGCCGTTTCGGGATTTTTTCGCCGTTTCACGAATTTCGCAAATTCGCCCATCACTACTCATGTGACCTAACGTATGGTTTGTTTGGTATGTTTGTGTGCACCTTGAATCATACGATCTCAGGGGGCTGTCCTTATTTTTTAAAATGCCAAATTTCTATTTCTGATTACCCAATGGCACCTACTACTAAAAAAGTATATTATTATGAAAATGGTTTATTTACATGAAGCAGGCTTTTACACATGAGCTGTTTTATGCAATATCTTTTTATAGAAGCCGACATTGTTTGAGGGGTATAGTTTTTCTTTAAGTGTTTGGTGCAATATCCTGTGAGTATTTTCAGATAAGTCACATGCAAGGGTGGCATATCTTGGGACGAACCCCACGTCAAAGTATTCTGTACTCTGCAGTCTTCAATTTATTATTATTTACTGTATGTTATGCACTATATCAATGAAATACTATAAATAATAAAAATAATAGATTTCAAATATCATCAACCAAACAAGTTTATTTTCCCATTACTCCTTTTTTTCTGCTTGCAGGAAGGTTACTACCTGAATCGTACAAATATATGGTCATATACCGGTTAAAAAGAAAAATATTTATTTAACAGCAAAGCTTCTTTTCAATAGTTTAATTTCGCTTAGACCTTTCGATTAAACGCTAAACAAGAGCCTCACATTAGAACTAGTAAGTCAAAGTGATAGGATAGCAAACAAAAGGATAGGTCAATCGAATTGCAATGAAAATAACACAATTTTGTACTCATGATATGAAACAGAAAGCTGACTAAATCATAAAAAAAACAGAAGAAAGAAAATTAGTTTTCACATCTAGAGGCCCATTTATCAAAGGTCGAATTTCGAATTCATGTGAATGTTTTTTATACTCACAATTCGACTGGGAGGTTATTTAAGAAAAAATGTCTAATATTTGATCGAATGGTTCCGACCCCAAAATTCGAATCACATTCGATACGTACTGTATGAATCTAATTTTTTTGTATGAAAATAAAACTGTGAATGTCAAGAAGATTATTAACATCTCCAAATGGCTCAATGGACCTCTGCCATTGACTTGTACATGAACTCAGCAGGTTTTAGGTGGTGAATATTCGAATTAGGACTGTTTCCATGGTCGCGGTGTGATAAATCTCACATTCGAATAGGGGGATTACAATTTGAATGTGTGCATTTTGAATTGGAATTTACAATTCGACCCTTGTTAAATCTGCCCCCTAATGTTACAAAATGATCTCATTTATGGAGATTTTAGATTGTAGCATTTTACTTCTCATCCATCAGTATATTTACAGACAGGTAGAAAACTGGGACAAAACTATCTCAAGGAAGCGTTATCCGTAACAAGAAAGACAGAAAATGTAAACATTTTTTTTGGCAGTTTTCTTTCAAACAGGTGAATAAATAAATGGAAAAGTACACCGAATTCTCCCTTTAGATGAGCGTAGGCAACTGCACAAGTATTTACAACTTGTTAATGCAAAGATTGGTGAATGATGAACCTTTTAAAAAGATGGACTCCCGATACTGCTAGCCATGACTATCAATGTTGAAGGTACGAGCATAGGCTTTATTCTAGCAAACGTGACTTTTTAAGTCAGTCAACCAGAAGTATGATAAGGAGAAAGATATATCATGCATTTAGTCCGTCATGTCCATGTTGTAAAGTCTGTTATCACGCTATTGGAATTTGGATGGTCATGCGCTCAAGTCAATTATAACATGTTCATATATCTGAGTGGTTCCCTTAAAGCTTGAGGCAAATAGGAAGTCGCGCTTGTCTATGGAAACATGTGTGAAGGACCTGGGTGCCTGAATATTCAACTCTTGAAACTTTACAAACATTCCCTTTTCTGAATCCCAGTGATAAACTTGCGTGAAGGAATAATCGCTACCGAGGATGGCGTATTTATGATTGTTGATTTCGATGGGTTGAAAAACCATGGATCCTCGCGATGGCATCCTTTGTATCTCCCGGAAGTCAGAACCGCCTTCCCATTTAATGACTCGGGAATCCCCAATAAACCTTGTTAGGCAAAGATATACATCATCCTTAACGGTGAAATGTTTCACAGCATAGACATCTTCGGTGTCGGGGATTTCTGTGTGTTTTGCAAATTCATTGGACTTCTTGTTCCACTGGTAAATGATTGGCCGCTGGGAGCTACTTGACAAAATTAAATGGGGCTTGTTGGTCAATTCGAGGTATTCGACATCGGTGTCCCGATACCAGGCGTGTACAGACTGGTGGGAGTAGAATCCATTCCCGTTCCATTTGTAAATGGTAGTAAAACCGGCTTTAGAGCTGTCGGCAACCACAAAATACCAATTTTCTTCAATTCGGAAAGTCTCAATATCATTGGGTTTTCGGATTTTCAATATTTCGATGTCTTGAATCTTGATGAACTTGTTGGCGAAAATGTCTCGTTTGTAAATATGAGAACCACCGAATAACTGCGCCACAATGACATACAACTGTTTCTCAATGACAATCGGCTTACAGACCACCGTTGAGGTACCTGTAAAGGAAAATAGGATTAAAGTGAATGCAGGATTTTACTGAGGGGGGTGGAGAAGAAAGGCTATATCTGTCTATACTCAATTCCTACCTGTGATATTATCATAGTTCCTGAATGACATCTCCACGTGGTCCCATTCCAGAAACATGCATTTCCCAGTAAAAGGCTGAGCGATCACAACATACTCATCATTCATGTAGGTGAAGGTGTCCACTGACAGAGACTGATACGGTAATGATTTATATGCAGCAAATTCTGCAAGAGAGAGAAATAGTTAAAGGCACTGATCATTTAGATGTACTATTCTAGATATATCCAACCCAGTCACAGTTTCTTTTCCAGTATGTGCTGATTTTAACTAAGGTAGGCCAACATATGATATACGATGCATTGCTTAATTGCTCAGAAATAATAAATTTTATACTTTCCTAGAGACAGTCGGTGAGATTTAAAGGGGCGGTTCACCTTTAAAGGAGAACTAAAGCATTGGCCCCCTCACTGCTTTCTCCCTCCTTAGTAACTCAGTGGAAAAAGTGTCCCTGTCATGTACCTTGGCATATTCATACAGAGTAGCGCAGCGGATCTCTCCGGCGACATCTTCTGTATCTTCTGGTTCCTCGTGAAAGTGAGCGCCGGTTTTTCGCACATGCACAGTTGGGACTATTCTGGTATTCGTGCCTACTGCGCATGCGTGGAAAGCTCCGAAGATTGCCGAAGGAAAAGAATAGTATCCGAAGATACAGAAGATGGCGCTGAAGAGCTCCGCTGCGCTACTCTGCATAATTATGCCAAGGTACATGCCAGGGATACTTTTTCCACTGAGTTACTAAGGAGGGAGAAAGCAGTGAGGGGGGCCAATGGACAGAAGGAGATGGGAATTTTTGATTAACGGGGGGTTTAGTTCTCCTTTACATTAACTTTTAAAGGCCCATTTAAAAGGCCCATTTATCAAAGTCCAAATTTATCTCACTATTTTCTGAAAACAACTCCGACCAAATCCGTCCTTTTCCCCCTTATTTATCAATACATTTTCCTGAAAATTTACTATGCGGGAAAAACCACGAAAAATTTGTGAAAAATTCGGATCGTACAACATTTTTCGGATTCGAAAACTCGAATTTTTGCCAGAATACCATGAAATCTTTTGATTATTGCACAAAACCCAGCGCAGATCAGGCTATCTTCGAGACTTCTCCCATTGGCGCAAATTCACTAAGCGCCGAAGCGCCAAACGCTAGCGTTAATTCGCTAGCGTTTGGCATTTATCGTTACTGCGCAAATTCACTAACGAACGCTGGTGTAGTTTCGCTAGTGTTACTTCGCACCCTTACGCCTGGCGAAGTTTCGCTAGCGACGTAACTACGCAAATTCACTAACTTGCGCAGTGTACTGAACGCTACCTTTTACGCTAGACTTCGCCACCTCAGACCAGGCGAAGCGCAATAGAGTAGATAGGGATTGCTTCAAAAAAAGTCAAAAAATTTTCTAAGTCCCAAAAAACGCTGGCGTGTTTTCTACATTATGGGTGATAGGCTGAAAAAGATCGAAAATTTTTTTGGGGCTCCCCTCCTTCCCTCCTACATTTCCTGACTCTTGGCAACTTACCTAGACAGTGGGCACATGTGTAGGGCAAAATAAAATTTTTATTTAATGTTTTGAAGGTTTTCTAGCCATTTGTAATGCTGATACGTATTCCTCCATTGAAATTTGAATTTGGCGCCATATGCAAATTAGGCTGCGCTAGCGTAACTTCGCTTCACTTAGCGAATCAACGCTAGCGCAACTTCGCAATCTTACGCTACCCCTGTGTGCAACTTCGGATTTTTGTGAATTTGCGGAGCGCTGGCGAAACTACGTCTGGCGAAGTGCGGCGAAGTGGTGAAACTACGAATGTTAGTGAATTTGCCCCCTTGACTTATATGCAACCTCGGCAGGCCCGAGATGCCGGATTTTCAGATTTCCATCCTCAGGGTATTATAAATTCCGAAAAATGTGTGGTTTTGTTTTTTCCATTAAAAATTTATAGTAAAAAAAAAATACAAATTTTTTTGGGTTTTGGCATTCGGACTTTAATAAATAATCCCCTTATTATGTTATAGAATGGACAATTCTAAGCAACTTTTTAATTGGCTTTAGTTTTTTCTTTCTTGTAGTTTTTTAAATGATTTGCCTTCTCCTTCTGACTCTTTCCATCTTTAAAATAAAATCGAGCAAAAACAAGAATCTCACAAATTTTTTTCCCTGAATCACTTTTTTTTTTAGTTTTGCTCGAAAACCTAAATTTATCGAGTAATCAGGCTAAACCCAGCGCAGACCACGATATCTTCCCATTGGAATAGGGACATCTTCCATTGACTTATACATGACCTGGACAGGTCTGTGATGGCGGATTTCTGGATTCAGGCATTGGAGTATTATAATTCTTTTTTTTTTCCATGAAAAATTCTCATTTTTGCCTATATATAATGCACTTGTCAAAGGGGATAACTACCCTCCCATATAACTTTATATAAAATTGCTAAGAGTTCAGATCAGAGCACCCCAGTTGTTTAACTAGGCAGAAAAGCAAAAGATGTCAAGTGACAAGACCAATCTAATTGAGCAGGCAAACATCAGGAGACACTTGCTGCTTCAATTAAGATTTTGCTGTTCTGCTCTGATATCTTCCAAGTGGAACAGCAGAGGGCGCTTCAGTCACAGATTCATGATCTTAGCAGTGAAAGACTGGCACGTTCTTCTTCATTTCACACAAAACAATTAAAGCTATGATCAGTGTATATTAATACACTTTTATGATTTCTGTCTGCAGTACCTTCCCTAGAAAATTCAGTTGACCATACAACTGTAGATAGAGGTAAAATGTATGCAATAAATATGGAAATCCCACATGGGTATTGCTGGCTTTACCTGTGGTTATACAGTCAAAATCCTTGGCCGTTAAGCTGTTGATTTTTCTTCCTTTATACTCGGGAGGGCTTTCACAGTGAATCTGTTCAACTGTTGCGTTGGTTTTATCCAGCCATTCCACTAACCATTTCAGCTTGCAGTCACAATGGAATGCGTTGCCTCTTAGGTCTCTGAAATAAAGAAACAGATTTCCTGCCGTTGATGTGTCATGTCAGGAATAATCAACCAAACGTTATCATACACAGGGTTGGACTGGGCCGGCGGGATACCAGGAAAAAACGTGCAGGGGGTGCGGTTTGCGGCTGGTATGGAGGCGCAGAGGGTGTTTTGCAGCTGGAGGGCCCAGACAGGGGAGATCCTGGCCCTTTCACCACCTGAGGCAGCTTGGTGTTGCTGCCGCCCCCCCCCCGATGTGCTCACATTTTTTTATCGGTCTGGGGGGGTCCACAGGGGCAGCAGAGAGGGCCAGGACGCTAGTGCAGAGAGCATAATTGTGCTCTCTGCGCTAGAAGTGCGTAATTTCTGGTTTGAAAACCGGAAATTCGTCTTTTAAAGTACCAGGAGTGGCATTGTTGCCGCCCCTTGTACCTATTGGGGCGCTGCCACCTGAGGCGAGTTTCTCAACTCGCCTCATTAGCCCAGGGGGTGATGTCATATATGTATGACGCTGGTCATACATGCCAATAGGATTCTGGGAGCAGTTCTGCAGCCAATGTACTTGCGGTCAATTTTCCGTATCCTACACTGTGGATTTTTTACGTTTGTCTTCAGTTTAAGACTGTTCTGGGTGTTCAGAAACATCTGCAGGGCCTCTGGTTGCCCATCCCTATGTCAATGTAAGAGGTATTTGTTGCATCAATAGCAGACATACAGCAACTCTTCTGAAATTTCAATATCCAAACCCAAGCCATGTCTTTCGCCTCAAATAATAAGATTAGATAAAGGTTCTAAATAAAAATGTCAGCAAAGTCTAAAATAACCAGGCATAATAAATAACCAGGCACTTTGCACACTTGCATTTGTAAATAGCCCTTCTGGTCTGCCTCAACCCATAATTCCATCTGCCAATGGCACGTATGGGTTCATCTACTGTATGTCTATAAATCATTGGCAAATAGTAGGAGGGATAGCAGAAGCCTTGTATTCCAATGGAGAGTTGTTTGACTGGCCTATCATTTCAATTATTGTTTTGACCCCCAAACTGGACATCTTTGGACCAGATGAAAGTCAGTGTAGTGAAAAACTCAGTAGAGAAAATGCCATTCCTGCCTGATGTTGCACCACGAGTGTAGTTCATGAATGGGATCTGCCTGTCCACTTGGATAGATAACACTAGAAAGCCTGCATTTTTCAGTTGGGTTAAATCAGATTATTTTTTACCAAATTTTTTTATACGACTAAAATTTTATCAAATGAGTTTATTACAATCATTCAGAATTCAAAAAAATGAAACGCTCCGAATTTACATTCTAGCAGGCAGTTTAGGGAGATTAGTTGCCCTGAAGAAGATTAGATTTATCACGGGCGACATAATCTCCCCGAATCTGAGCATGTGTCTCTGCTCTAAGACCATCTCCCATAGGCCCAAATTCACTAAGATGCGAAGTTGCGCCAGGCGCAACTTCGCCACAATTCGCCACACTTCGCCAGGCGTATTTTCGCCAGGCGTATTTTCGCCAGCGCTCCGCAAATTCACTAAAATCCGAAATTGCGCACAGGGGTAGCGTAAGTTTTCAAAGTTGCGCTAGCGTTAATTCGCCAAGTGAAGCGAAGTTTCGCTAGCCATGGTTCATTTGCATACGGCGCGAAATTCAAATTTCAATGGAGGAACACGTATCACCACTTCAAATGCCTAGAAAACCTTCAAATCAGCAAATAAGAATTTTATTTTGCCCTACACATGTGCCCACTGTCTAGGTAAGTTGCAATGAGTCAGGAAATGTAGGGGGGAAGGAGGGGAGCCCCAAAAATTTTTTCGATCTTTTTCAGCCTATCACGCCAGCGTTTTTTGGGACTTAGAAAAAATTTTGACTTTTTTTGAAACAATCCCTATCTACTCTATTGCGCTTCGCCAGGTCTGAGGTGGCGAAGGAAGTCTAGCGTAAAAGGTAGCGTTCAGTACACTGCGCAAGTTAGTGAATTTGCGTAGTTACGTCGCTAGCGAAAATTCGCCTGGCGTAAGGGTGCGAAGTAACACTAGCGAAATTACACCAGCGTTCGTTAGTGGAAAAATGCCAAACGCTAGCGAATTAACGCTAGCATTCGGCGCTTTGGCGCTTAGTGAATTTGCGCCATAGACTCCATTTTTAGCAAATAACTCAGTAGTAGTTTATTTGGGACCCATACCGGAAGCAGTGGTGAGATCGGCTAACCGCAGACTGCAAACCGACCTTGGAGAACCGCTTCAGTGAGATTTCCGGAGCATAATTTTTGCGATAGTAGAACCAACGTTCCAGTAACTGCAGATTACCGCAGAGCTCTGCTAATAAGAGCCTGATGGTACTATACTATATGCGATTTAAAATTGCAGGACACACGGCAAGGATATACTGTAGATCTTCTGCGGAAAAGAATATTTACCCGATACACACTCGAACCACACCGCCATTGTGAGTAGTTCCAACCCTGCACCTCACCGCATATTGAAAAAGTTAACACACTATATAGAGTCTCTTTTTTCTCAGAAACAGAGGATTTCTGAACTTGCCTAATATTTAAAATAGAACCTTGTAGTTGATCCCAACTAAGATATAACTAATCCTTAATAGAGGCAGAACAATCCTAATGGGTTTACTTAATGTTTAAATTCATTTTAAATACACTTAATGTATGGAGATCCAAATTACTGAAAATCTCTTATTCGGAAAACCCCAGATCCTGAGTATTCTGGATAACAGGTCCCATACCTGTAGCACTTTTCTTAAATCTTTGTCTTCACAAGGTTAACTAGGGAAACAGTTGATTAGGTAACTTGTCCAAGCTCTTAAGGAACTGACAGTGGGAAATGGGCCAGGTTCTCTAGAGGAATGTTAATCTGAACCAATTACTCCTTTCAATATTAACCATTGTTTTCTAAGAAACCCAACACAAAATATACTTATATAATATGTTGCTATGGTAATCCTGTAAACTACCATCAGGCCAATGAGTACTACAGCATACCCATGGGAACTGAGTATTTATCACAATAAAAATATAGGCAATAGCCCCCTCATAATGAGCCACAAGGGACTGAGATAAAGCAGGTTTGACTGGAAAGAGGAATGCTTAATTAAATGTCCTCTAACTGGCTTGCTATTTTCTAATCTCTAGAGACATGGACAGTCCTACATGTTATCAACTGGTCACATACATTGCAGTTTGATTATGCACATAGAATTCATTGATCAATTTTTCTTAAAATATCCTGAATGGAAGGGAGAGGGAGCTGTTTTGTCTGTAATACAAAACAGCTCCCTCCATCCTGGGCATCAAGAAATAAAAAATGGCTATCCTGACAGATGTAATATGATCTGATTACAGGTTGGATTCTCAAAACTGTCCTGAGATGTCCATACATGTCCAGATGGAAGATCAAAATTACTTTTATTTCAAGAACTGCACTGGTGGTGCATGTTGTCTATTCACCTGGCTTGGTCCCTAGACGTCTGTGAATATACGGAGCCGCACACACTCAAATTATGCAGTTGGGGAGCTTACTCCATTTATTGCCTCACCAAATGTATCAACGTTTTGGGGGGTACACCTTCCAAAACGTTAATACTTTTGGTGAAGCAATAAATGGGGTAAGCTCCCCAAATGCATAATTTGAGTGTGTGTGGCTCAGTATAACCATAATGACCCATGCCTTCAAAGCTGTCCATAATAGGATCACATCTTGGATCTTGTTAGGCCGTCTTTTGAGTGTCAGTGGCACTGCACATGCTCAGTGTGCTCTGGACTGAGAAGCTAAGCGGCAGTGGTGTAACTACAGAGGAAGCAGACTCTGTGGCCGTGGGGAACCAGGGCCTGCTTCCTCTGTAGGGGGGGCATTGTTGACCCACATTTTTTTGCGCAGCAAGGGTGACCCGCAACGCCCGGACTGTTGGATGTAGAAGCCTGGAACAAAAAGCCTCCAAAGTTAAGCCACAGCTTAGATATAATCAGAAATCATCAATACATTAGCAAAAATTAAAGCTACATCTGGCTGGTGCTAGTGGGTTGATTATTATTATCAGTTGCAACATACACTGCCTTCTATGATGCCATTGTGAATTCAAATTCAAAATTACTAATCAGCCGTGTACTGTGATTGTTATATTGTTTATATACAGTATATTGTGAGCTGCCCTCTAACTGTAGATAACTTCACAGCCAAGTGTCGGACTGGCCCACTGGGATAACAGATAAACTCCTGGTGGGCCCAGGTGTCAGTGGGCCCTCATGCTGTTAAATATTTGGCCTATTTCCTGGCCATTCCCTATTTCTATGAAAACAAAGAGGCTAAATAGATGGACTAACAGATTATAGCATGTAAAGAAAAGAGACTAGGAAAATAGAGGTTGAGTGAGACGAGGAAGAATAATAATACTGAGAGTGGGCCCCTGGTCTAAGGTTTTTGGGTGGACCCCTGGTGTCCCAGTCCAACACTGTCACAGCAGCCCAGAGCATGCACCATAAATCAGGAGACAAATAGATGCGGAGCTCCGGGGGTGGGGTCAAGTTTCCAGGCACATATTTTTACTGCTAAAGGGCTGGGGTGGCCTTCAGCCTGATTTCATTTCTTCACATATGATTTTTATGTAAATCAATACGACTCCAAAACACAAACCCGCCAATATGAAATTGAATCTGACAACAAATATTGAAATTGATTCTTATGGTATTCTTGGTACAGAATCTGCTACCTCCTTCCAGTTTTGATGGCCTAGAAAGCAATACCATTACTTCTCTGGTACTAGGACCTCTGGGAGGAACAGAAAGTGGAAGCAAAGAATGCACGTTTGCCCTCTCTCTCCTACAAAACAAATGTCCTCCAGTTACAAAAAAATGTTAGTTCAGCTCTTAAAGTCTGTTCCCTGCCCATTCATTTGAATCAGCTTAGAGGAGATTCTTACCTTACCCCATGACTGATGAAACATTAACATTACAAATAACGGTATTTTAAACCTTGAACTATCAGAAACAAGGATTCTGTGTTTCCATGTGCCTGAAAGATATGCAGCACTGGAGCAGCCACTGGCAGTCAAGCGGTTAATATACAATATAATCATGATGCCCATATACATTTTGGGGGGTGACACACATACTGACATTAATAATATAATAATAAATGATATATAGTATAACATACCGTATTTATTCTTTGTAAGCCCCTACTAATTGAATGAATTAGGCATATGACAGTTGCACAGTACAGAAGATAACTTACACATTGGTAAGGGAATCCAGGCCTTTGAAAACATCTTTCGGAAGGGACTGAAGGTTGTTATTTGCCAGGCTCCTGGAAAAGAAATCATAGTGAAATAATCATGGGATGTTCAAATGCCATGTTATAAAACCCCCGAGCATTCCAGATAATAGATCCTATACCTGTACTGCAATGACAACTTCTCCATTGCTTGGATGCTGATTAAGCTTTCTAAATAGACATTTCCAGTTTTAAAATAATGATGCAGCAAGTCTGTGGCTCCAAACATCAGTACCGTAAATACAGCAGAATGCAATGTGCAAAGTGCAAAAAAGGTTGGAATTGGCCATTTTTTGCACATTGCATTTTGCTGTTTGCAAATTGCCTCTGTACTCTGTTTCAAAGCAGTGAAACCTGTTGCTAGCGATAGTTATTTTTAAGTCAGTTCTATTTAGGTCTTTCCAAGCAGTAGGTCAATTACCCAATGTGCTACTTCTTGGCAGGGCTGATTAATTTCAACTAATTGTATGCAAAGAATTCTATGGAGATGTTGGATATGCAGGTGGTGGCATAAAAATATACTTTAAAGGGCCACATGTGGCTCCCAACCTACTCCAGTTTTTGTTTTTGATTCAAGATTTTCTCATAAGCGGGTTATTTCTGTGTTCTCTTTGCCATTCCCTTTCTCAATAAATAAAGGGAAATCTGTCCAAGCATACAGTATACTCCTTATTCCAAAATGTCACACATATCAATATGCCTTTCCCATAGTCAAAGTCACAGAGCAGAGAACATTGTGTATTCATGGAGTCGCTGAATATTGTGTATTCATACTAATTTCCCACAATCAAAACTATTCTGAATTTTTTTTCCAGCTGTTCTTTTCAGATTTGCCTCAAGCCAGTGCTACTGTTCTACACAATGAACATGTGCAATTTTATCCCATAAACAATGTAAACAGGTAAAACGAGTTTATTTTTTCAATTGTATAATGATCTTATTTTCAGTCTTATAGAAAGTCTATTGCTAGGTACAAATAGTAAGAGGCATCTCCAAATACTTGATAGGTAACGGCTCCCTCCCATGGACAAAATCAGATATGGCCTTTCAGATGTATCAGCAAGATACGTGACAAAACAATGTGCATTTATTTCTCAAAATAATAGAAATTGTGTTTGTATTATTTTATTCATTGACATGTTTTTGCTGCATCTATCACTTTGGAAATTTGATCTACTATCTGGTTGCTAGGGTTTAATTGTCCTAGCAACCAGGCAGCAGTTTAGAACAAAGACTGGAAGATGAAAAACACGAAGCTGTGAAAAAAAAAACAGATAACCAACAAAGAAAAAAAAAAACTTTTGTTTTTGGGTAAAAACCCATACTAAAATAAATAATCTAGACCATTTAAAAAAAATTGTTTAGAATAAGCCAATCTGTAATTTAATAAAACTAGGGATGCACCGAATCCACTTTTTTGGATTCTGCCGAAACCCCCGAATCCTTTGTGAACGATTCGCCCGAATACCGAACCGAATTGTAATTTGCATATGTAAATTAGGGGTGGGAAGGGGAAAACATTTTTTATTTCCTTGATTCGTGACAAAAAGTTACGCAATTTCCCTCCCGCCCCTAATTTTCATATGCAAATTCGGATTCGGATTCGGTTCGGCTGGGCAGAAGGATTCGGCCGAATCCGAATTCTGCTGAAAAAGGCCGAATCCCGAATGCATCCCTAAATTAAACACAATTTATAGGTGAATTTACTGTTTAAAAATATTACATAATGTTATAGTAATGTATTGTTATTGTGTTACTCTGCTTGTACCACATACTGAATCAGGAGATCCTCTAAAAATGTGTTTTTTTTAATGTAGGCATACAGCATAAGGGTCTATTTATTATAAAATACACAACGTATGCCCAGGTGCAGTAACCAATAGCAACCATTCTTCAAAGACCTCATTGGTTGCTATGGGTTACTGCACCTGTGCCAACTATGGGGCCAATTTAACAAAAAAATTTTCACAAATCTCTAAAAATGTGTGGTTTTCCCATTTTTTTTTAATAGCTCTACAAATGTGATATTTATTAAATGTAAAACCAACATATAAAACTTTGCCAGGTAAAAGTTGTTGATTGAGGACCACTGATCCTATTGGACCACTTTTTAATCAATTCGGAGATTTTCTGATTTTCTTTTGCTAGGAATTGTCCATACTTTTTTTATTCTGATCTTTTATTACATTTGATGACATTCATGGTTTTAGAGAAGGTGAGTAAAGTCGTGGTTTCAAAAACCACTAAAATTTGTCCTTCAATAAATAGGCCTCCACGTGTCTTTTATCATATATAGGGATAGAGTAAAGATTCTTGCTGTTCATACCCTGAGATTTATATAGATATTTAAAGGAATACTTTCATGGTAAATGAATCAGTTAATAGTGCTGCTCCAGCAGACTTCTGCACTGAAATCCATTTCTCAAAAGAGCAAACAGATTTTTTTATATTCAATTTTGAAATCTGACATGGGGCTAGACATTTTGTTAATTTCCCAGCTGCCCCTGGTCATGTGACATGTGCCTGCACTTTAGGAGAGAAATGCTTTCTGGCAGGCTGCTGTTTTTCCTTCTCAATGTAACTGAATGTGTCTCAGTGAGACATGGGTTTTTACTATTGAGTGTTGTTCTTAGATCTACCAGGCAGCTGTTATCTTGTGTTAGGGAGCTGCTATCTGGTTACCTTCCCATTGTTCTTTTGTTAGGCTGCTGGGGGGAAAAGGGAGGGGGATGATATCACTCCAACTTGCAGTACAGCAGTAAAGAGTGATTGAAGTTTATCAGAGCACAAGTCACATGACTTGGGGCAGCTGGGAAATTGACAAAATGATAAGCCCCATGTCAGATTTCAAAATTGAATATAAAAAAATCTGTTTGCTCTTTTGAGAAATAGATTCATTGCAGAATTCTCCTGGAGCAGCACTATTAACTGATTCATTTTGAAAAAATTTTTTTCCCATGACAGTATCACTTTAAGGGCATATTTATAAGCACAAATGAAGTGTGCAAAATGCATTTTAACCACAATTCTAGGGTACCTATCCCCGCAAGGTGGAGCCTGACACCATTGCATGTGCACTTCAAATGCAAGTGACCAGGGAATGCTTCTTGCTGATTGGTTGCTATAGCTGTAGCAATTTTTCACCTTTTATTACATAATCCCCATCTCTATGAAGCATGGCACATAGGGGCAGATTTATTAAGGTTGAGTTGTTTTTTCCACGAAAATTTGAGTTTTCAAGTTGAATTTTTTTGATCAAACCTCGCATTTTCAGGTTAAAGGAGACGGAAAGTCAACCTGCACTTGGGGGTGCCAAATGTTAGGCACCCCCAAGTGATTGTATTGACTTACCTGAAACCCCGGACCGGTGCTCCTATCAGCAGAAAATTGTACCGGCCTGGGGTTATACCAGTGAGCACCACAGAGTGATCCTCTTCCACCTTCTGTTTTCTTCACGCGGCTGTGCATTCACAGTAGAACGAAAAATCGAACTTTTACTAAAAAGTCGGCTATTTCGTTCAACTGCGCATGCGTTTGAAAAAAGAAGAAGAAGGAAGAGGATCGCTCCGTGGTGCTCACTGGTATAACCCTGGGCCGGTGCAGTTTTCTGCTGATAGGAGCACCGGCCCGGGGTTTCCGGTAAGTCAATACAATCACTTGGGGGTGCCTAACATTTGGCAACCCCAAGTGCAGGATGACTTTCCTTCTCCTTTAAAAAAAACCTCTATTAATTTGAGTTATCAGGTTCTGGGACTCAAACTCAAACTGAGTTTTTTCTTAAATAAGATACCATTCAAGTTTTGAGGTCATTCAAGGTAAAAAAAAATTCTTGACCTTTGATAAATAACCCCCACAATGTCAGCACAAGAACAAAACAGGCTTGATCTTATCACTTATGTACTAACAAGATTGTACATTCAAAAACTACCAATTGGGTATTTTTTTTGCAAGTAGCCCATTGTTAAGAGCCTTCCAAACCATTAGCAGTGACCCACCCTGGTGAACATACTCATGTGCCCCTTGGAGGGTAAGTATGATACTATGATACATACTGTTTGGGAATGTCTGGTCTATGCAGTGCTCTTTGAGTGCATTGTGCTCTGTAAGGCAGTTTGGGGATTACAGCAGCTGTGAAAAAGAAGCTCAGTGAGAGCTCTCTCTGTACTACAGATGTAATATACACCCACTTACATACTTCCAACGCCTTTTCAAGAAATCCCACTGGCAGCGTAATGAATTATGTATTTCCTATTGTATTACTGAGAAGCTTAATCATTAATATCATTACCAGCAGCTGAGCCAAACCGTAAGGATCATCATTCCTCAATATGAGATTGTGGTAATGCTAAAGGTAATGGCAATGTAATGGCTAATGGTAATGTTAGCGTAACTTTTCACGGTTTGTAATGTAAATGACAAATAGCTAAATATCTTGTACTGTATAAAAACAAAGTATCTGGCTCACGGTATAAAAATATGCCCGGAGAGACATATAAAAGATATAGGTTTAAAGAAAATGTGTAGGAATGTATCATCCAATTAAAATAAGTCAATGGGGTCTTTTAGAGTACTATGCTCCCCTAGAATACATTGCTGACTGCGTTTTGCAAATAGCTGAGGGGGGAGGCAGGTAGGTGTACCCCACCCATTCCCTGCCGGTCTTTGTGCATTATTCAGACACACAGGTTAAGGAGCATCAGTAGTCTGCAACTGGTTTCTGTCCATTCTGCCTGCCTTAAGGAAGCAAAAAGCTCAATTTCCTCTGCCCTTATATGATTGGATGACCTGGATACAGGTGATGTTTTCTCCTTGGCATGGTATAGCATTTATACACTACATTTATGTTAAACACATTTAACAGTTCCTGGTGCTTTCTAATAAGGTGACAAGGTTATTGTAAGCATCAGAGGGATTTATTTCATTTTAAGTATAAAAGAAATAAAGTTACTTAAAAAAGAGCATGTTGCAGAATATATTGCACAACCTTGTTTGAAATTTGCTGAGGGGGCTCCTTAGTGCTCAAGAACATAAATAATGTGGCATGAGGTGCAGACCGCAGCATCAGGGATGGAGGCCAACTCAAGTCAGGGCCCTTTTGCTGCCAGCGTCACTTCTGCTCCCTAACTTGTCTGTCTAAATGATACACAAGTTTTTTGGGGACAGGTAGGGTCCCAATTGCCGACCCCATCCTTCCAAACAGGCCTGTGGCAATTCTATAACACAGTAAGGCAGGGTGCAAATAACAAGCATATTACATCCATTTTTTTTAATTTGCACACTGCATTGGAAGTCATAAATGGCCGCTCATGATCTTCTTAAAGGCTCCATTTCATTAACATTACAGGACAGTATTTGAAGAGCTGCAGATAAATAAACATTATACAGTACAGGTATGAAGTCCCTTATCCAGAAACCCGCAAAAAGTTCAGACGTTTCAAAAGTTCATCTTCTATAGGGGCAAATTCATTAAAGCGCGAAGCGGCTAACGCTAGCGCAAATTCGCCAGCGTGACGTGATTTCGTTACTTCGCCGACTTACTAACGGACGCTGGCGTAAATTTCATAGCGAAGTGGACCTACTCTAGCGGTACTTCGCACCCTTACGCCAGACGAAGTTGCGCTATGGCGATGGGACGTAACTACGCTAATTCACTAACTTGCGCATTTTACTGAATGTTACCTCTTGCGCCAGACTTGCCTTCGTCACCTCAGACCAGGCGAAGTGCAATAGATTAGATAGGGATTGCTTCAAAAATAGTTGAAATTTTTTCTAAGTCCCAAAAAACGCTGGCGTCTTTTCCTTTTGTAAGGGTGATAGGCTGAAAAAGATCTAAACATTTTTTGGGGGTATCCTCTTTCCCTCCTACATTTCCTAACATATGGCATCTAAACTATACAGTGGGCACATGTATAGGGCAAAATAACAACTCTATTTTATTCTATGAAGGTTTCCCAGGCTTGTGTAGTGTAATGTATTTGCTGCTACATATACGTCCATTCAACTTTAACTTGGTGCCGTATGCAAATTAGCCGTCGCTAGCGTAACTTCGCTTTGCTTGACGAATTAATGATAGTGCAAATTCGCTACCGTTCGCCTCCCTGAGCAGTTTTTAGTGAATTTGCATAGCACTGGCGAAACTCCGCCTGGTGAAGTGCGGTGAAGCTGTCGTGGTGCAACTTCGGATCTTAGTGAATTTGCCCCATAGACTCTATTATAAACAAATAATATATTTTTTTTTTAAAATGATTTCCTTTTTCTGTTAATAATGAAAGTACCATGTACTCAATGGTAGCTAAGCTGCATGAATGCATATTGGTGAAAAACAATCCTATTGGGCTTATTTCATAGTTATTTTAGAGCAAAGGAAAGCCTAAGATTAAAGGGGTTGTTCACCTTCCAAACACTTTTTTCAGTTCAGTTGATTTCAGATTTTTCCCCAGAAATAAAGACTTTTTTTTCAATAATTTCCATTATTTATTTTTTACTGTTCTTCCAAAATCTAAGTTTAAAGTTGAATGCAGTATCGGACTGGCCCACCAGGATACCAGGAAAAGTCCCAGTGGGCCAAGGTGTCAGTGGGCCCTCATGTTGCTAGACATTTGGCATATTTCATGGCTATTCCCAAATTCTATGAGAACAAAGAGGCTAAATAGATGGAATAATAGATTATAGTATGTAAAGAAAAGAGACTTGAGGGAGGAGAGGAAGAACAATACTACTAAGAGTGGCCCCCTGGTCTAAGGTTAATTGGTGGGCCCCTAGTCAAAGGTTTTTGGGTGGGCCCCTAGTGTCCCAGTCCGACACTGGTTGAATGTCCCTGTCTCTGGTGTTTGAGTCTGGCAGCTCAGTAATTCAGGTGCTGACTCTAAACTGTTGCAAAATTGATACATTTCATAGCAGCATCTCTGGAGTATTAGCAACTATTGTATCAATTCTAACAGCTGCCTGTAATGAAACCCAGAGATTCTGCTCAGCAAGAACAAAGATAAGAAATGTATCAACTAAATGTATCCATTTAGAAGAGTTCAAAGGGTCGACGACCCCCCCAGAGCTGCTTTAGAAGATGAAAAATGACACTTTAAACTTAAATATTAGAAAAACGGTGACACATAGAAAATAGAAAGTAATTTGAAAAAGACGCCATTTCTGGTGTTCTATATGAAAACAACTAGTTGGCAGGGAGCTGCTCCCGAAACGCATCAGGCGATGTGGGTCTGTGACCTATTTAAATAAATCATCATCATCTTTTATCCGAAGTGCCGCCTTTCCTTTGCTCTAATAGGACTTACTACAGTGGGAACGCTGCTGGCAGAGCACCCGGGACTGATATTGGAACATATGAGGGGTGAGTCTAGAGTGGCCTTATTTCCCATTGACTTAGTTAAATTTTTTTTAAGACTTACAAGTAAAAGTACTTCGTTTTTTTTGTTGTTTTTTTTTTTAATTGCTGTCATGTTTTTAGTGGTTTATACTTACAAGTGAATTAGTGATTTCAGACCCCGGAAAGCATTTCTTGAAATAGACTTTATTTTGTTATTCTCTATGAACCTGAAAGAAAGGGAAGCAAATAGGATAAGCAGCACATCTGTGCGGTGTCATAAGTGACAAATAAAATGCACAAATATAAGAAATGTATGTTAAAGTGGGTTATGAAATCGGATGACAAAATCAGGAAACACTGCAACTGGTACTACATGCCCCAACAGAAACAAAGCCATATGGGATATGGTAGGCAGTAAATACATTCCAAATCCCATGACAAACAGGATACACAGCAATGTGCACAGAAATAGTGGCTGAGCAAATAAATAGTGACTGAGTAATAGTTTATGTTGATTACAGTGTCCCAAAAAGGAAAATTATACCCACAAACAACGTAGGTCTCTATAAAAAGATATTGCATAAAACAGCTCATATGTAAAACCCTGCTTCATGTACATAAACCATTTTCATAATAATCAATTTTTTTAGTAGTATGTGCCATTGGTTAATCATAAATAGAAAATTGCCATTTTAAAACATGGGGGCCGCCCCCTGGGATCCTACAGTTCACGGTGCACACAAACAAACCATAAATGTTAGGTCACATGAACCAATTCACAGACAGAGTTCTGTCTTTTGCTTCCACACTTCTTCCTGTTACAGAGCTGCAGTATTTCTGGTCAGGTGATCTCTGTGGCAGCACACAGACCATCACAAAATGGTGGTTCAAGGCAAGAGCTGTAAAAGGCCAATATTTATTTAAATATATATGCCAGTTTGGTAAGATCCTTTAATATGCTTCTTAATTTGATATAAACTGTACCTTAAATATTCATTTTTGGGGTATAGTTTTCCTTAAAATATAGCTAAAATAAAAAAGGTGTCTGTGCATAATGCATATGTATGCATTTCTACCAAAATAACACTGCATAGGCTGTTATTTAGCATTGTTGAAGCGATTTCAGCCCTGGCCATTTGGGGCCCAACACTCACCACCAGCTCCTTTACTATATTTGGAGACTGGATAGCAGGGAAACAAGGAACAGGAATAGTAATCCATTTCTCCTAGATCAGGGCTAACCAAGTGGAAGTCCCCCACCTGCTGTTCTTAAGCATGATTGTTTCCCTGCAGAGCAGTTAGGGTCCGTCTGAAGTTTCCCATCCACAACAGACAGTCAGGATTCTTACAGATTTCCTACATACAGTCAGGTTTCTTAAAAAAAACGGTTGACATTTTTTAATTAAAGTATATTGGAGATAGGTTTCTTTTTCATTAAAGAAAGTTAAAATGGGATTTTATTTTTTTGCCTTTACATCTCCTTTAAAATAACAAAGCACTACATAGATTCTTTGTATGGCATCATCACTTCAATCTACCCAGCACTCAAATATCTGCTGTGTCAAAACCTGCCCAATGTATAGAATAAGTTGGACAGCACTGCCCTCATGAAAATGCCAACCTATGACCAGCACCACACCAAATTATTTGTGGGGAATTCCCTCCAGTAAAGTGAAACAAAGCTGGTGTAACTGTACAGATAAAGGATGTTGCATTTGTAGTACCTCCTGACACTATATTTCCACACATGGAACAGTTTATGTGCAGTGCCTTCAGCTAACCCCAAATGTTGTTTGTTCTCTTTGTCAAACAAATAATACAACAATAATGAAACAAAAATAATTTACTCTTCATCAGTCCTAGCTCCAACATAGTTTCATGATATTGTATACTCCGTTTCAACAAAAATAGTGCCAGGTCACTAAAATAATATACAATATATTCTTGTGGAATTCCTTAGAATCACATCATATGAATGTTTCTTCTGAAATCTCCCTGGAGTGAGAACTACAGACTCTAATGTGACCATGTCCCTCTTTTATTGCTTTGAAAGCTGCAAGCTGAGCCTATCCAAGCTATCTAGAATGCCTATATTATTTGTTATGTATAAAACCGAATTATATTACAGCCTGTTTCTTTTTGGAAATGTACTGCCAGTCTCAGCAAATGACTAGCTACACACTTACAGGTTGGATCTGGTTCCTAAAGGCTGAGAAGAATTTTTCCCAGATATATTAAAATTTTGTTCAAAGAGAAAATGTTAGGCAGGCCTACGATAGATGGTTTGCCTAGAAAACCCAGGCTAAACATATCCCATGTAGCAACACATTTGTCTGGTCAATCTAAGGTGATAACAGTGAGTGGAAACTAAGTATTCACCCTGAGTCATGTACCATTCTTGGGAATTGCCACCTTCATTATCCCCAGTAAATGAGTCCACTGACAGTTGTATGTCAGCCACGGGATCTTCAAAGTGCATCTTTGTTTAAATGTCTTTAAAGGAGAACGAACCCCTAAAGTTAAAAAACCCTACCCTTCATAGTCCCCCCCCAGCCTAAGTGTTACCCCGGGCAAATGCCCCTAACATTTTACTTACCCCTCGGTTCAGATCCAGGTATCGGAGTTTATGGGGGCGCCATCTTCAGCCGATTGGGTAATCTTCATAATGAGACCGGCACTTCGCCAATTTCGTGAGTTTCAGCCCCTGCGCAGTTGTTGAGAAACAAAAAATTGCTCCAGCTGCGCATGTGCCCCCACGCCGGTCTCATTCAGAAGAGAAGATGGCGCCCATGAACTCCGATGCCTGAATCTTCACCAAGCGTTAAGTAAAACGTTAGGGGCATTTGCCCAGGGTAACATTTAGGCTGGGGGGAGGAGCGAGGGGTCTAGGGTAGGTTTTTTTTAACTTTAGGGTTGAATTCTCCTTTAAAAATAAGCTCCCAATTTATCAATTAAAAACAAAGCATGGAATGAAGGGGTGTTACACTTGAAGGGCCATTTGGGGAAGATGAACCTTGAGCTGTAAAAGGGTGACTATTAAAATTCTGTTTTATTTATCTGCTGGGCTACAAATGGCACTTGAACCAATCTTTATTTCAGTAAGGAACTTAGCGATGGAGAGGTAGAGTTTGAAGCATCCACATAACCTCCATACTCATATCTCACCCCGTTCAGGTGATCCATTACAGAGATTCTTTTTAACAAGGCTTGGGTGGTGGAAGATATTGATTTTATTAGGTTTCCCAGAGAGCCATTTGCTGACAGCAAACCTTCCTGCAGCATCTGCATTTTCTCTTTTCATGCTGGAAAAGGGTTCTGACAGATAATCTCATTTATTAAATAGACTTACATCCACAAAATTGAATACCATAAGCAGATTCCCTCCTTTAAAGGCTGAAATGACAGCAGACCATTTTGTCTTGTAAACAAAAAATTAAAAAGGCTTTATAGGAAATATAATGTCCTTATTTTATGCATTAATTATATAGGCATATTTAGAAGGATTTTCCTTCCTTTCTATGACCGGATAGTAAAAGGGAAAATAAGTGCGTGATCCTTCTCTGCCATATCAATTGCCTCTATAAAGGTAATTAATTTCTACATAAACGACTACAGTAATATTACAGCTAGTTGTCATAAATAAAGTGTGTGGTGGCTTTTGTTGTCTATAAAGGTTTCCTTTGAGGGGTCAAGTTATGAATAATTTTCATGGAGTAAAAAGAAATAAACAGTAATTAAAGTGGCTATACACAGACTGGCTTATCTGTTATTTGATCAGTCAACTGGCAGAATAAGATCCACTTGGAACTGGATGGCCAAATAGAAGTGATTTGTTTATTCAATAACCCCAACTAGTGAATCACTTCTAAAATTAGTGTTTCCCCAACCATCTTATAAGACATCAGCTGGTCAGATTTTACAGTAAAGGTGGCCATAGACACACCGATAATGTTGTACAAAATGATTTTTGTATTATATTCGGTGCGTGTATGATGGGACACGAGCTGACCAATATCAGCAGAACACTTCGATATCCGTCGGCTCATTGATGGGGGCGGCTGGAAAATTTGGATCGGGCGCCATTGAAGGCACCCGAACAAAGGCCATTGTTAGTGCTGAATCGTCAGATACAGGTAGAATTCTATTGTTTTTACCTGTATATCTCACGATTCAGCTCTATGATTCTATGTGTATTGAAACAAACAAATCCCATCTGATGAAACTGCCCCCTCCCCAAGTGCCATACATGCGCATATGAAATGCAAGCAATGTTGAAATGTGACAAATTCCCTGACCAAATGGCAGTGCTTTTAAGACTGTTAATATCCCTAAAATAGAGTTAGAGGCCATAAAAGACATGCAAAAAAGACTGAACCATGCATCAGTGCTCAAACAGACAAACAAGTAGGTCATAGAATTATGAAACTCAGTCATGTCCAGGCAGAAATCAGACGGGGCCTTATGATGTTCTGAATAAATTCACGAGAATGTATTTTTAAGACTAAAACTTCATTCAGCAATGGAGTGACTCACAGATATTAGATTAATGTAACATGACAATGAAAAAAGCCAGCAATGAAATAAGAGGTGGATGATGACATTAGTGGATCTGAGCCAGGTTCTTGCTTTGGAAATGGATTATTATTATAGTGATGGTGATGTTTCCTTTATTTATACTTACAAGTACTCTAGGTGAGGGAGACCAGTAAAAGCATCATCCCTAATAGCATCAAAAGCGTTTGAAGTGAACAGTCTGCGTAACATGTGAAAATTAGAACAGAAGAAAAAAAGAATTGATGTTAGCAAATAATTAGACTAAGAAACAAACAGGGTTGCAAGTCATCTGTTCAGGTAACTAAATACAAAGATAATGTTTACTGTCTGCCAAAGGTCTAAGCACAAATCCAGCATGTTGGAAACCCCCAAATTATGTGCAGTTTTACTCCGTGTGACTGGGGCCCACAGAAACCTTTACTGTTTGGCCCATTACTTTTTATTTATGCCCCACCCTCTGAGCTATCTGCTTCCCTTTCCTGATACCGAGGACATTTTTATTTCTTACGCAACAATAATAAATCCCTGAAGATAGTGTTATATGCCAGTGTATGCATACGCTTTATATGAGAACTAGCTATTACCCCAACTGCTCACAGGTATGTACTTACTGGATTTGATGGTAGCAACGTGCATATTGAAAGTGCTGATACTCTCAAGCGATGTGTGGGTTGACCCAAAACCCATGGGACCTGTGGGTTGATCCATGGGTTGGGCGGGTTCAGGTTGGATGTGGGTCAAACTGGGGAAATACACATCTACTCTTGTCCCAAATATTCCCTGTCTTGGAACCAGATTAGTGTACAGAAGTAGCAAAAGGAATGAAAAAAGGCAGGAATGGGTTGGGGCAGTTACTACAATAAAAATATTTTGCAGGTTAGGACCAGGTGCAGGTTAAGATCTTGTGAGTTAGTGCCTGATGTGGGTTGAAATATTCCTGACCCAACCACCACTTTTGCTGACATCTCAGTTAGACCATACTGGCTATTTACTATGACCCTGGAGCAAGTGCTAGAGCATTAAAGGGGTTGTTCACCTTTAAGTTAATTTTTACTATGATGTAGAGAGTGATATGCTGAGACAATTTGCATTTGTTTTTTTTTGTTTTTTTGTTTGTGGTTTCTGAGTTTTTTAGTTTATTTAGTCATTTATTCATCAGCTCCCCAGTTGACAATTTCAGCAATCTGGTTCCAAAATTACCCTAGCAACCATGCATTGATTTGAATAAGAGACTGGAATATGAATAGTTGAGGGCCTGAATAGAAAGATGAGTAATAAATACATATTGTAGGGATGCACCGAATCCAGGATTTGTTTCCGGATTCAGCCAGAATTCGGCCTTTTTCAGCAGGATTCGAATTCGGCCGTATCCTTCTGCCCGGCTGAACCAAATCCGGATTTGCATATGCAAATTAGGGACTGGGAGGGAAATCACGTGACAGCATAAAACAAGGAAGTAAAAAATGGGTTCCCCTTCCCACCCTTATGCAAATTAGGATTTGTATTCAGTTCGGAATTCAGCCGAATCTTTCGAGAAGGATTCAGGGGTTCGGCCGAATCCAAAATAGTGGATTCGGTGCATCCCTAATACATTGCCATCAAACTAGCAGTGTGGCAGGTTATTAACACAAGGCATGCAAAAAGTTGCTCACTACTGCTTTAAATAACAGACCAATGAATAATCAAAAACATGTGAGCAAGTAAAGAGGGGGACTATTACCTTACTGTTTGTAGCAGATTTTTTGTTTGTACTTGTTGAGACGCTAGTTGCTGTCAGTGTAAAGATAATCTATAAATCTCCCCATGGGCAATTAACAACATGTAACTCTTGTTTCCCTTTTCCGCGAGTGACTGCTGACATTTTATCTGCCTGTAATTAGGTCAGTGGTCTGGGTAGAAAGGCTGGGAAAAAAACAAGGTGAATTCTTGTCCTAGCGAAAGGTCTCACATTAGCAGGGTTATTCTGACCATCCATCCTGCTAAACATATGTAATTGCAAAAAAAAAAAAAAAAAGCCCACATATGTAATTGCAATGATGTTTAAGGAGCAAGAGTCAGATAGGAGTCCTTTTGTATATGTATTGTATTTGGGGCACCCACAAAACGCACCCTTTTGCTAATGACTGTCCCTTTGTTCACTGGAATTTTCAACCACATTATTGCAGTTCATGAACCATTTGTAACTCATTGAACAAGAACATGGGATAGCTGCCAAAATCCTAATTGTTAAATTGCAGTGTCTGTGTAGTTATGCTGTCACAATAAATTAGCCCCAGCTCCCTTTGTTTTCTCTTGCACGTGATAATAAAATATGCAGGGCCCCTATTCAATGAGATACCTGTAAAAATATATGTGTCTATGTAGTGGATATCCGTGTGTATGTTACATGTGCCCCCAAGTTAGTTCTCCAAAGAGAGAAGGTATCAGTGTTGGGTGACTTCTTCATGTTAAAGGGGTTGTTCACCTTCAAATTAACGTTTAGTATGCTGTATAGAGCAGGGGTCCCCAACCTTTTTTATCCATGAGCCACATTCAAGTGTAACATAATGTTGTAGAGCAACATAAGCATGCAAATAGTTGATGGAGCTTCCAGATAAGGGTTGTGATTGGGTATTGTTAGCTTCTATGTGGACTTGCAACCAACAGGAGGCTATGTTTGGCAATAGACATGTTTTTTATGAAACTAAGCCTTGCCTTTAAACCAAGAATTTAAAAATAAGCATCTGCTTGGAGGTAGGGTTGCACCTTTTCTGGTAAAAAATACTGGCCTTCCTATATATTTATCTTTTTCCCCTATTAATAACATTGGGATCAGCCATCATTTTTACCGGCCAGACGGCAAACCCTACTTGGAGGCCACTGGGAGCAACATACAAGGGGTGGGAGAGCAACATGTTACTCACGAGCCACTGGTTGGGGATCACTGCTGTAGAGAGTGATCTTCTGAGACAATTTACAATTGCTTTTCATTTTTTATTATTTGTGTTGTTTTAGTTATTTAGCTTTTTATTCAGCAGCTCTCCAGTTTGCAGTTTCAACAATCTGGTCGGTAGTGTCCAAATTACCCTAGCACCCATACATTGATTTAAATAAGACACTGGAATATGACTAGGAGACAACCTGAATAGAAAGATAAGTAATTAAAAGTAGCAATAACAATAAATGTGTAGCCTTACAGAGAATTTGCTTTTGATGGGTCAGTGACCCCCAAGCTGGAAAGAGTCAGGAGAAGGCAAATAATTCAAAAACTATAAAGAAAGAAAAAACAAAGGCCAATTGAAAAGTTTTTAAAATTAGCTATTCTATAACATACTTTAAATTAACTTAAAAGTGAACCACCCCTTTAAAGGAGAGGAGATGATTCACCCTCAGTAAACAAAACAATCCAGAACCTTGAAAGATGACCAATGAAGAAGTCCTAGGAAGAACCCAAGATAAGGCAAGGGCAATCATTAATTGGGACTATTTTCAAAGACACCTAAGTATACGTACCTGAAACTTTCAGCACAGTGTATTCATGATATTTCCTTTTTAATATAGTAATAATCTAGCCAAAATTGTACCTACTGTGTAGTATCCTGCTCTTTGGTATCTCTTTGGTAATAGCAATATGTATTATTACACATAATTTAACATTGATTTATACTGCGTTATAATTATTATAAGTCCCACAACTTTGTGGGCAGCTACTTGACCATAAAATATGTCTTAAACATGTGCACTACGGAGATGTGTCTGGGGTTTAAAGGTTTATTGACTGTTTTAAATGAGGTTCACTACAATAAATAGAAAGAAACATAGACAACTATCACATTATGGCGCAATACAATGATGGGTGCAATTGCTATGCAGTTCAACGGGAAACTATACCCTTGAACATTGCAGGTCTCTAAATTAGGGATTCACCGAATCCAGGATTCAGTTTGGGATTCAGCCAGGATTCTACCTTTTTCAGTAGGATTCGGATTTGGCCAATTCCTTCTGCCAGGCCATACCAAATCTGAATTTGCATATGCAAATTAGGGACAGGGAGAAAAAATCACGTGACTTTTTGTTACAAAACAAGGAAATAAAAGATTTTTCCCTTCCCACCCCTAATTTGCATATGCAAATTAGGATCCGGTTCAGTATTGGCCCAAACCTCTCACAAAGGATTCGGCCAAATCCAAAATAGATTCAGTGCATCCCTACTCCAAATAAAGTTTTTTTTTTATGAAAAACAGATTTTTCTAGTAGTATGTGCCACTGGATAATCTCATATTGAAACACCGCCATTGTATGCAGTGTCGGACTGGCCCGGCTGGACACCGGGAAAAAACCCGGTGGGCCCCGACCCTCGTGGGCCCCCACCGGGCCAGACCCCCTCTCCCAATATCTAAATTTGGGGAAAAAAGTTTTCAGCGATGCCCATCGCCGCTCGCGCATGCCGACGTTCATACATGCACGCGGAGTGGCGCATTCGCACAGTCGCGCCGAACTCGGCGCATCGCAGTAGGGGCCAGTCCGACCCTGATTGTATGTACTAAAGTCTGGCTCATATGAAGCCCTGTGCTCATACCTAAAACAAAAGTACACATACATGCTGGGTCACATCAGCCAATGAATGGCAAGAAGTGTATTTTTTATTCCCCACGCTTCTTCCTGATACTGTTGGAACTTGTTTTATGTCCTGTCAATTGATATCTAAGGGAGCTCACAAAACATCACAATATGGTGGCTTAAGTTTAAAGATGTAAAAGGACAATAATTACTGAGATGTAAATATCAAGTTGATAAGCTAATGTAATAAATCAATTATGATATGACTGATATTTAATCAACAATAAAAATGTATGTATTGCAATGCTGATATAATCTAGAATAATTAATTTGAATCGGGAATAACTTACAAATGGAAAATTGATTCACAAACAGAACAACCTCATAGTTATAGGTGATATTTATCGAGCCATCGACAGGAATTATGGGATAGCCTAGTCAGAAGACACATATAGGATTGTGATTATGTTAAATTAAAAGCTTTAGTTAGTTTAGGAATAGCTCTTAATCACGGAATGTATCTCCAACACTTATTTGGGTGAGCGTTTCTTACTCTCTGCACCTTAAAGCGGTGGTTCACTTTACACTAACATTTGGTATGTTATAGAATGGCTAATTCTAAGCAAATTTTCAATTGGCCTTCATTTTTTCTTTTCATTGTTTTTTAATTATTTGTCTTCTTCTGACTCTTTCCAGTTTTCAAATGGGAGTCACTGACTCCATCTAAAAACAAATGCTCTGTAAAGCTACAATGTATTTTTATTGCTACTTTTTATTCTACTTAGGCCCTTTTTATTTATATTCTAGTTTCTTATTCAAATCAATGCCTTGTTGCTAGGGTAATTTGGGCCCTAGCCACCAAATTGTCCCCTGTTCGATATACCAAAAAAATCTTCTCGTTTGCCAAACCAGAAGATCTATGCTTACTTTGGGGCAATAATGATAATTAAATTGATCCCAGCCAGATATCGACTGTGTCAGCTGTTGCCTTGGCCCCATACACAGGCCTTTCATTTACAAACACGGTGTGGTGTCAGCAGTTAATATTGGCCTGTATATGGCCAGTTTGGCAAAGTAATGATAAGGTTCCATTATTCAATAATATTATTAGAATAATATTAGAATAATAATATTAGAAGGGATATCAAGAAATAAGATATTGGGATAGTATAGCAACAATATCTGCCTAGATCTGAACAAGAGGGTAACATTATGGGACACATTAACTATTAGTCAAATATCGAGGGTTAATTAACCCTCGATATTCGTCCGTCGAAGTAAAATTCTTCGACTTCGAATATCGAAGTCGAAGGATTTACCGCATTTCCTTCGAACGATTAAATCCTTCGAATCGAACGATTCAAAGGATTTTAATCCATCAATCGAACGATTTTCCTTAGATCAAAAAAAACTTGGAAAGCCTATGGGGACCTTCACCATAGGCTAACATTGGTGCTCGGTAGGTTTTAGGTGGCGAAGTAGGGGGTCGAAGTTTTTTTAAAGAGACAGTACTTCGACTATTGAATGGTCGAATAGTCGAACGATTTTTAGTTCAAATCGTTTGATTCGAAGTCGTAGTCGAAGGTCAAAGAAGCCAATTCGATGGTCGAAGTAGCCAAAAAAAACTTTGAAATTCAACGTTTTTTTTTTATTCTAATCCTTCACTCGAACTTAGTAAATGTGCCTCAAAGTGTGTATTTCTGTATATTTATGTGTGATTCTATATGTGTTAATGTGGGGAAGGGTGCAAAGATTTGCTCCTGGAAATGTGATGCATGTACGAAAATATATTGTTGTGGGATATTTACTGCCCAGTCCCTGAGGAAATGATTCATTTTCAGCATTAAGCTTTAACTGTGTTACATCATTTTATTTAATATTTACGACAATCTAGTTTTTCTTGGGGCTCTTTTGGAAGGATGCAGTTGCAGCTGTACCTTTCTGACATATTGAAACAGTCAGAAGAAAAATGCAAATAACTATAAAACTATAAAAAAATAAATAATGAAAACCAATTGAAAATTTGCTTAGCATTTGCCATTCTATATCATACTCAAAGTTGTCTTAAAGGTGAACCATCCCTTTAAGCCAAAACTTTCCAGAGTTAACTAATGCTGACTATAAGGTTGTTTAGCAAGCAATGAATTTGTTTTTCTACTTAGTTCTTCTACTTACAGTTTAGTGGCAATGAGAATATGAGTTTATAATGACCAATTGTTTTGTTAATATATATTCCATACCAGAATGCCCAACCATAACTGAAATTGTAGCAAGAAGAGAGTGGTGTGGGCAGAGAGAATAAAATGGATAGCTTGGAACCTACCATGCTGTATGGTCCTGCTGCTCACAGAGGACTATTTAGCATCAGAGATAATACTGACACACTCATATGCTAATTTTAGCAGCCCTTTATCATGCCCTTACCTTGCCAAAAGTAAGAACAATTTAACTACAAGGTTCAGGCCTAAATCTACTGCACATGAAACCCACACACTGCCTGGCTGATTAGTTATTTATTTTAGGGATGCACCAAATCCGGGATTTGGCCAGGATTCAGGCTTTTTCAGCAGGATTCGGCCGAATCCTTCTGCCCGGCCAAACCGAATCCGCATATGCAAATTAGGGGCAGGAGGGAAATTGCGTGACTTTTTGTAACAAAACAAGGAAGTAAAAAATGTTTTCCTACCCCTAATTTGCATATGCAAATTTGGGTTTGGATTCCGCTCGTTATTCGGGCGAATCTTTCACCAAGGATTCGGGGGTTCGGCCGAATCCAAAAAAGTGGATTCGGTGCATCCTTAATTTATTTACATGCATACTGCAAACTACCCTAAAAACCCATGTTTAGCACAGGGATTTCATGTTTGACTGTTTCTAAGCTGTAAAGATACAAACCGAACTGAAATACAGGTATGTTCCCCAATATCTCTGTTCCCGTTTTGGTAAGTCACACATGCTTAGGGCTCTAACAGACAAGCGTTTGAAGCTGCGCTCCTACTGCGCAGGAGTGGACGCATTCAGTTTTTTTCAATGGGGCTGTACTCACACGGGCGCATGTAGGCGCCTACCGCAGGAAAAATGCAGCATGTTGTGTCTCAACCTGCGTTCGGCTCTGTGTGAGTACAGCCCCATTGAAAAAAACTGAATGCGTCTACTCCTGCGCTCCCCTGCGGCTGAACGCATAAAACCGGAACGCAGGGGAGCGCAGCTTCAAACGCTCTTCTGTAAGAGCCCTTATAGTGAGTCTTCTCACTCTTTACTCCTTTACTCTGTTGGTATTGAACTGCAGCACCCATCTTGTCCCTCACATAAGCACATGTGCCAATAGCCCTTTAACCATTTGTATGAAAATAAAAAGAAATGAATGATGTCTCTTTACAGGAAAAGCTATAACATTTACTTGACTTAAGGCATAATCCAATAAAACTGCACAGTACCACAGAAACTTTATGACAGTGAAAACAAGTTTCTAGGTGGCAGCATCGCTTTTACAGGCCTCATATTCTTTAAACACTTCATTTTCCACAGATTGGTCACTCAAAAAATGTTTCACTGGCAGATGTAGAATGTATAAAACTGACATTATATATAAGTGCCCTTCTTTACAGGTCCTTCCAACTTTGTTCACACATGGACCAGGGGTTAACAGACCCACTATGGGGACAGCACCCACAGAGGTGCACTGAAATGCCAAATGCAGAAGAAACTTGAAGCATTTTATCTGCTTTTGACATTCAGGGGCACATTTACTAATGGTCGAATATCGAGGGTTAATTAAGCCTCGATATTCGACCCTCGAAGTTAAATTCTTCGACTTCGAATATCAAAATCGAAGGATTTAGTGCTATTCGTTTGATCGAAAATCGAAAGAATAATCGTTTGATGGAACGATTAAATCCTTCGATCGAACAATTTTCATTCTATCAGAAATTGGCTAGAAAGCCTATGGGGACCTTCCCCATAGGCTAACATTGATGCTCGGTAGGTTTTAGATGGCGAAGTAGGTGGTCGAAGTTTTTTTTAAAGAGACAGTACTTCGACTTTTGAATGGTCGAATAGTCTAACGATTTTCAGTTCAAATCGTTCGATTCAAAGTCGTAGTCGAAGGTCGAAGTAGCCAATTCGATGGTCGAAGTAGCCAAAAAATACTTCGAAAGTCAAAGTATTTTTTATTCTATTCCTTCACTCAAGCTAAGTAAATGTGCCCCTCAGTGTGCTCCCATGAGTTAAAAAAAAAACCAGTGCATGAGAATGTAGTCGGAAATGCCTCTATGCTCACAACCCTACAATGCATTTTATACTGCTCCCACTGAGCCTTTTATTTACTAGGCTTGGGTATTTATGAACTAAAACAAATCCGAAAGGAAGGAAATAATCAGGGAAAAGTGAAAAAGACCAGAAGCAAGATTAGTAAAACAACAGAGGAATAATCATGCAAAGTTATGGCTACATAGTAAATATTTTATGTTTATTCTATAATTCTATAATATGACCATTACATTGCACATACATTCACAACAGTCACTGGCTCACTGGAGCTTCCAAGCTAAGGTTCCTATCACATTCAAACAACACACACTAGGGTCAATTCCATAAGGAGCCAATTAACCTGTCTGTATTGTTAAGGAGTGTGGGAGGAAACAAGTGCACCCAAAGGAAATTCACCAGAGCATAAAAATTCCTGGTCAGAATGATACTCAGGACTCCTGCACAGCTAACCACTAAGTCACCTTGCTAGCAATATAAACCACTGTATTGATTGCCATGGAGGTTTATACACAGGGAAAATCAATCTGCCCAGATTAGACCATAAAAGTGTTGTAGATCTGGCTATGCTGAGGGATATGAAATAATAATAAGGGGCAGATTTATCAAGGGTCGCATTTCAAGGTGATGGGAGTTTTTTTTTTTAACTCCCATCACCTTGAAATTCAAATAAAAAATGACCAACCGAATGTATTTAAAAAATCGAATTTTTTAATTTCGGTTGAATAGGCTGTATTCGATCATTCGATTCAAATTCAGATCATATTGGATCAAATTCGAATCGAAGTATTTTTGAAAAAAAAACCTTTGATTTTTCAAAGTCCACCAAATGACTCCGAATAGGTTCTAGGAGGCTAAAACAGCAATTCGGCAGGTTTAAGATGGCGAATAGTGGAAGTCGAATTTTTAATGAGACAGTACATGATAAATTTCGATATTTGAATCCTCAAACTTTTTTCAAATTCTGTTTGAATTTAGGCTACTCCCTAGTCGAAGTACACTAAAATTACCTCGATATTCATATTTAAAAATTCGAATTTTCACTTCAACCCTTGATAAATCTGCCCCTAAAAGTACAAAACACTACTGAGTCATCTTGGAATACCAATAACTTCAAGAGCTCCATAGACTCTGGATTTGAGTGTACTGGCTAAACCCCTTTCTTTTATTTTTGACAAAAGACTGCTAAAAAGGACTCATATTTAAGAAAATCAATAAAATAAGAGGACACCCTTTGTTATTTAAGCCCATATAATGCTCCCAGGGCAAAGTGCTACTAATAATAAATTGCAACCTAAACAACTATAGCATTTTCCTTATAAATTAAACTTAGAAATAAAGAGTCAAACCAGTTACTTAAAATACGCAAAGGAATGGGACACAACACTGCTTTAATTATTGTTACAGCCAATGAGCTTTTCCCTTTCCAACATAATGACACAAGTCCTTTTGAGAAGACATGCTACCAATAAAATGGAGCTATAAAGCTGAGTAAAGGATTTGACCCAAGCTAAGTGTAATACCTATGAACTATTAAATCATATAAATACAAAATATACATTGTGTGCCAGTTTATACAACATGGTTGCCCTACTTCTTTTTATTTTGTGCTACACTTAAAAATAGATTTGCCTCTTTTAAAGGGTTCGTTCACCCTTGAGTTAACTTTTAGTATGACGGAGAGTGATATTCTGAGACAATTTGCAATTGCTTTTCATTTTCTATTATTTGTGGTTTGTGAGTTATTTAGCTATTTAATCAGCAGCTATGCAGTTTGCAATTTCTACAACCGGGTTGCTAGGGCTCAATTTACCATAGCAACCATAGGTGAGGGCCTGAATAGAGAGATGAGTAATAAAAATATAGATGGGACCTTTGGCAACAATAATCTACATATTCTTCTGTTGCTAATGTGCATGAAGCAGTACCCAGTATACCATATGTAAGTATTGTGGCAGCTTCCACTTTTATAAACACAAAATAAATAAATCATGATTATCACTCATATAAGTGTATATATATATATATATATATATATATATATATATATATATATATATATATATATATATATATATATATATATATATATATATATATATACTGTATAATCTGGTAATGTCCATGAGTTCAAGACTTCAGGCTGTCATTGCCAGCAAAGGGTTTTTAAGCAAGTATAATATATATATATATTGGTTAAGAGTGCATATGGTAAGGATTTTAGGTTTAACACAAAAAAATTTTTATTTCACATACCACTTGTGTCCAACATTTCGGCCCACATTAGGACCTTAATCAAGGTAAAACATAAAATAGGGGTCAACTGTATATGTAAAAATCGGGGTAGTCATGGAAATCAAATAAATAAAGTGTCTCCAAAGATGCCCCAGTAGCTCCCCATCTTCTTTTCTGCTGATTCACTGCACATGCTCTGTGCTGCTGTCACTTACTGAGCTTAGAGACCCACTCACAATATACAGTACACATAGAATAGAAATGTCACAATATAAGGCTGCTTAGTAATTGATACAGATAATTACAACATGGCAGCACAGAAACCAGTGCAATTTGCATCTGCATTTAATAATCAGCCCTGTAGCATCAGCTTATATTACAGGCCAACCTCATTTTCATCTTGATAATTTGCGACGACCCCTAAGCTTAGCTGCTTCGAGACCACTGAGCATGTGACTTTCCAAGATGGTGACCCTTAAAACAAGCTTGAAGTCCTGGATCATTGTTGCTATTATAAAGCTGAAGCTTTAGACTGGTGCAATAATTTCAGTATATAAAATATGACATTTTTAGCCATATTCATTTTTAGGGTTTAGTTCTCCTTTAACTGGTAAATGTTTTGGTTCCACTCATACATCTCGTATATATAAGAAAGGACTTGTATTTTCTAATGCACACTGATTCAACTACTCTCATTCAATGGCTCATCCTGTAGAATAATCTGACAAGGCATTGCAGTAGTGTTAAATCACAATTATTAGTAGTATTTCATGTTAAACCTACTGGGCTCCAGTTTGCTGACACTAAGTTAATGCAAATGAACCTGCCACAATCTGTTTTAATTACACTGAATGACACAGTGTATAAATCAATTTAAGGCTCCCATCATTTCCACAAAACCCTGCCCACCTCACCCAGTTTCCATGGACACTGAAGAATACTATAAATTACAGTAAATGTAAAAGAAAGGATATTATATATTACATTTGGTTGCCATGCCACACATTCTCTATTCCCCAACCTGCAGTTACCACTGTACTAGGGTATTTTCTGGGTTTTATTTGCCTTATTCCATATATAATTGTGTATGAGGTTTCACATATACAGGATGATTATTATTGTTTACTTATATAGTCCTTCCTCAGTGGAGCTTACAATCTAAGGTTCCTATCACATACATTATGGTCAGTTGTAACAAATGAACCTGTCTGTATGTTTTGGGAGTGAAGGGGGGGAAACTCATGCAAGCACAAAAAAACATACAATCTCCCTGCTGATAGTGGCTGGAAACATTTTTAAAACTGCAATGGTTACCACTGCTAACCATAACTAGACAAAATGAGAAAAGGCACAAACTACAGTTATCCTATTGGCATATTGGGTTTATTTAATGTTTACATGACTTTCTCGTAGACTTAGGGGCACATTTACTATTGGTCGAGTATCGAGGGTTAATTAACCCTCGAAGTTAAATCCTTCAACTTTGAATATCGAAGTCGAAGGATTTAGCGCAATTCGTTCGATGGAACGATCGAAGGAATAATCGTTCGATCGAACGATTAAATTCTTCGAAACGAATGATTCGAAGGATGTTAATACATCGATCGATTTTCCTTCGATCCCAAATTGCCTATAAAGCCTATTGGGGACCTTCCCCATAGGCTAACATTGGTGCTCGGTAGGTTTTAGGTGGCGAAGTAGGTAGTCGAAGTTTTTTTTAAAGAGACAGTACTTCGAATGGTCGAATAGTCAAACGATTTTTAGTTTGAATCGTTCTATTCGAAGTTGTAGTGGAATTAGCCAATTCGTTGGTCGAAGTAGCCAAAAAAATACTTCGAAATTCGAAGTATTTTTTATTCTAATCCTGCACTTGAGCTAAGTAAATGTTCCCCTTAAGGCAAATTAAGGAAAGATGCATTATACGTAAAACCTCAGGCCCCACACATTCTGAATAACAGGTCCCATACCTGTAACTATTCCATCTACAGGTATGGGACCTGTTATTCTGAATACTCGTGACCTGGGTTTTTCAGTATAAAGACTAAAATCATTGAAACATCAAATAAACCCAATAGGAATATCTTGCCCCCAATAAGGATTAATTTTCTTTGTTGGGATCAAGTATTTTTACAGAGAAAAATGAAATCATTTTTAAAAATCCAGTTGTTAAACGGTTAAGAGAACCAAAGAACTGTAGATAAGCCCAAGCTCAATTTTTTAGGTCAATAGAAGAGTGCGCCACTTAATAAATCACCATAATAAAACACCATCAGTGGCTCTACCTGCTTTTGTTGCTATAGCAACTCTGAAACTGACTGGAAAACAGAATACAGGAAGACTGGTAATTTAGTTTTGAGGAATAATGGCACATTATTATGCACTCGGGTATAAAAAATAAAATAAAACAAATGAAATAGCGAGGGCTATTTATGCCTCTCTGTAAGTCTCTTGAGGCTCAAATGTCCTTCTGGTATAGAACCATAGAGCGCCCACTGGTTTTCTGTTTTCTAGTAAGAGCCAACCTGCTGGCTGCAACTGCAAATCATGGCACAACTTATGGCACATACCCACAGCTGCTTTGTGCACCAGAGTGAACTAAATATGGAATGAACACAGATAAGAAATCCTGTGATATTGCAGGAGAAAAAGCATCAAAGTGGCACCCCAGAATATGTACAATATGGATAAAGACAACCACCCTTCCAAGTGCATTGTTGGTGCACGATGAACCTTCAGGCATGTCCACCTAAAAATACATACATGTGGATGTGCACATTAAAAAAGCAATCACAGCTGTGTGTTTTTGCCTTCACCAACTCAGGTATGGGACCTGTTATCCAGAATGCTTGGGACCTGAGGTTTTTTCGGATAATGGATCATCATACTATCATCAGTCTACTAGAAAATCATGTAAATATCAAATAAACCCAATGGCCTGGTTTTGCCCCAATAAGGATTAATTATATCTTAGTTTGGATCAAGTACAAGCTACTGTTTTATTATTACAGAGAAAAATAAAATGATTTTTGGAAATTTGGATAAAATGGCGTCTATGGGAGACGGCCTTCCAGACATTCAGAACTGGATAACGGGTTTCTGGATGCCATACCTGTATACCACAAGATGCTTTCAAAAATTATTACAAGAAGAACATTCAGGTGGGGAAAGTTGTCTTTTCTCAGCAGCTGGGACCCGTTATCCGGAAACAGATATCCAGAAAGCTCCAAATTATGGAAAGGCCATCTTCCATGGACTCCATTTTATCCAAATAATCCAAATTTTTAAAAATGATTTCATTTTTCTCTGTAATAATAAAACAGTAGCTTGTACTTGATCCCAACTAAGATATAATGAATCCTTATTTGAGGCAAAACCAGCCTATTGGGTTTATTTAATGTTTACATGACTTTCTAGTAGACTTAAGGTATGAAGATCCAAATTAAGGAAATAGCCATTCTGCGGAAAACCTCAGGCCCCACGCATTCTGGATAATAGGTCCCATACCTGTAACTATTCCATTTACAGGGATGGGACATGTTATAATGGATGCCATACCTGTATACCACAAGATGCCTTCAAAAATTATTATATGAAAAACATTCAGGTGGGGAAAGTTGTCTTTTCTTAGCAGGTATGGGACCCATTATCCGGACACCTGTTATCCAGAAAGCTCCAAATTATGAAAAGGCCATCTCCCATAGACTCCATTTTATTGGTCACACCATTCATCATATTTATGGGGCAGATTTATTAAGGGTCAAAGCTGAATTTTTTTTTGTCAAATTCTAATTGTAATTAACTCGATTCAAGTTTTAATTAGAATTAGAATTTCAAGATTTTTCATACTCTGGCCCTTTAAGAACTCAAATTCGACACCTTAAACCTGCTGAATTGCTGTATAAGTCAATGGGAGAGGTCCAGGGATGAATTCAGTGATATCTGCACCCTTCCTGACATTCGAGTTTTTTAAATTTGAATCGAGGTTTTATATTTCTAATCAAATTAGATTCGAGTTTTAGGGTCGATTCAAAAAAATTGATTGTAATAATAAATTTCGATTGGTCGAAATTTAGGGGGAGTTTAAAAAAACTCACATGAATTCAAAATTCGACCCTTTATAAATGTGCCTCTATGTGTTTGGTCAAGGAACTACCCCTATTTCTCTAAATATATCCAATATAGATGTCTGTAATTAAAGCAAATGTCCATTTGTCTGTAGGCTCATTTAAAACAATGAAATTACAAAAGATTAAAAAAAGCAAAAGGTAAAAATATATGTCAAAATCTGTTGTCATCTAGAAGTTCAGACAAAATCAGGCATGCAGAGATGTCATTACTGTATGTGACGTGGCCCTAATTAGTGACCTTGTCAGTCAGTGTCATTAGAGTGCTGACACCGAGTGGGCTAAAGAGAGGGCAACTGACATAGTACCCTCAGTTCTCAGGGGGCAAAAGTCAAGTGTTTTACAAAAGGCTATTTATGCATGGAATGGTGAATGGCTGGAATTTTAATACACATACAATCATACTGACGTATCAATGTGCCTTTACTTTATGTCTAGAGTTTAGTCCCTTTCAGTGGTGTCACACAGTAACAGTTATTGTTTTACAGAACTGCTGTGAATTGTTACAAAATAAAAAATAAACACAAAAAGTACATTTGGGATAGTTTAATAACTGATCTTTTCCTTATTGCTGCTGAATTATGAATTGGACAATGTATATTGAAATTCCAGCCAATTGCCATTCAATGCATAGAAAGTCTTTTGTAGAACACTAGCCTTTTGCCCTCTGAGAATTGAGGGTACAATGTCAGTTGCCCTGTCTTTAGCCAACTCAGCAGCCCCAGGAGCAATGTCACAACACCAAATGACACTGACAAGGTCGCCATTTAGGGCCACATCACATAATGACATTTTTTATGTCAGTCTAAACCACCAGGGACTGAAATATGTTTAATCATTGCTTTTTTTATCTCAATTTATAGCTCAATACCTACAGACCAATAAATGATGTGCTTTAAAGGGGTGGTTTACCTTTAAGTTAACTTTCAAATGGGGGTCACTGACCCTATTTAAAAAACAACTGCTCTGTATGGCTACACAGTAATTGTTATTGCTACTTTGTATTAGGGCAAGGCCAGACGTGGTGTTTTTGTGGCATTTTAAAAATAGAACAACCAGGCGTAAATATGCCACTGAAACCACATGCGACCGTCAAGATGCATTTTTCAGCAGGTCGGATTCTTTTCCCAACATGCACTTCTCATTGTTCTCATTGAGAATTTGGACGCCATATTTAAAATACGCTGCGTATTTACGCAAAGTGTGGTTTCAAACGTGCAGATCCCATAGAGTCTATTGATCTGGTAGTTTCCAGACGTATTGGCGTTTCTGCTAAAAAACGCCAATACTGGCGTCCTGTGGCGGATTTCAGCTTGCAAGCGCCCTCTTATTCAAATCAATGCATGGTTGCTAGGATAATTTGGACCCTAGCAATAAGATTGCTGAAATTGCAAACTGAAGAGCTGCTCTATAAAAAACTAAATGATGCCAATGATGCAAAAATAACAAGTAATAAGAAATGAAATACAATTGCAGATTGTCTCAGAATATCACTCTCTACATTATATGAAAAAAGTTAATATAAAGGTGAACAACCTCCTTAATTGTTGCAGATTGCCTGACATTTACTGCACAACAACCTCAAAAGTTGTGAGTGTTCCTCAAAAAGTAAATCAAAAAAGTAGTAAAATTACAAATACATTTATTAGGACATTGCAAAAGCCTAATGCGTTTTGTGCCTGTTGCATTATTTTTGCTGAATGACATTTACTGCCTTGATTGCACGAGCCACTGACCCTAGAAATCAGGCCTGGAAATGGGCAAGAGAAATATGTTATAAAAAATATAATCCAGATAAAAAGCAGCGCTATAATAAATCTGCCTTTTGGTTGGTGGGATCAATGGACCAGTCAACCAGATATTAATTTTAAATTCCTCCTGTGTTGATAAATAAAAACAGGATAAAAAGAAAATAGTAAAGGCTCACACTCTCTTCTAAAAGTGTGTTTGAGTTTTACATGGAGGCTAATGTACATCACTAAGAAGATCATTTTCTGTTCCCTATCTTTTACAAAACATATTCAAAAAAAAAATTAGGTACATCTTGGTGTAAAAAGTAACAAGGTTTCTCTAGGGGCTTGTAGGTCACTTGGGGTACTTTATCCTGGGGCCATATTTGGTTTTATATTTATACAAATTAACAGTGCCCAGTTGACTCTGAAATGCTTTGGGGATGGACCTCTTTCTACCTCATTTGAAGATGAGTTACCATAAAACAAAACAACCAGATAAAGCTGCTTCCTAGCAAAAACATCACTAGCATTACATGGTGGAATTGTCTCATGGTGCACGCCATACCTTTATTCAGCATTTTTTATGTACAAAAAAGAAATACAGCAGCAACTGTAGCAATGCAGGAGTATGGCAGCATCTTAGCTGCGTGTGTAGGGCTGCCCTCGTCATTGATTATCCAAAGACAGAGATTCTTAGATTGCAGAGAATTCTCTAACAAGAGGCCTTCTGATAGAGAATTCAGAGATACAAACACGACATGCAGAGTAATGAATATATAGGAGCGTTTATGGATTATGCATGATTTTGTATTGGGTGGAGCTAAAGTAGAGGTTCTGAAATTAATACACAAGGATTGGTAACGTATCATAAGACATTTAAAAAAACGACCTAAATCAAGTGTTTTAAACCTACTTACCCAGGACTGCCAGGGGTTGTTGGGAGTTGGTAGTTTTAATTAGAGAGATGCAAATGCAGACACACTGAAATGGGGCTGTGACCACAGAGACCCAGAGCTGTTGTTCTGAGCTTGTTGAACATCCCTGACATGAATATTAAAGATCTGTTTTTCTAGAGCATATACCCACTGGGATGCTGCAGGAACATACCCAAGGGTTTCAGCAGAGGAACAACACAGGGTTATCTGTATAAAGCACTGGTATTTTAGTAGTGCAAGAGAAAGCACTGTATTTGTGTATTATTATATAATCTTTCCAGAAACCATCCCTAACTGCCACGGCCAAGAAATTCAGTAAGTGGAAGCACATGAACATGACTCAGGTAACTCATTAAAATGACAGCATTGCCATTTGGCACGCAAGGGACTCCTGTGCCTCTATTTTACTACAGTCTTGGTTGATGGCATGATACCAGTACAAATATACTGTACGTAATATTCCTAGACACAGGTATTTAGAATTCTGTTGTGGGCAAGCTAAATAAAGAGCAGTTAAGCCTCAGCTTCCAGGCAAAATGCCTCCAACCCATCTTAAAAATCAAGTTAACCCATATGATTTTACTGCAGATTGCAGCAGATATGTGTGTTCAAGCTTGCTGCAATGTCCAGGCATCTGTAGTATAAGCATCAGAAATAGCCGCATCAGATCAATTGATTATAAGTGCTTACATATAAAGCCAGTGTCAGCCGTAGCTGTTACCCACTCTTGTAATTTATTAGAAAGGCAATCGTGTTTCCCCTATGAAAAGGCAATCCTGCTACACTTGCTGTATAATCCATACTGCAAAGCACACTAACAGGAGTATATTAAAAGTCAAGGTTTCTTACAGGAGCTGTAGGGATGGTATGTGTAAAAAACTCCCCTCTGGAATCTCTGTAAATTCAGATCTCACAAAGGATCTGCAAAAATAGGAAGAAAAATACATATCAATGCCTTGATAAAAGCCTAGATATACATAACCACTATAAAAGGGGAAAGAAAATGCAATTCATGGAGTGTCACATCTAAAGACATGCTTTGAAAATAAGAGAACCCTTGGGTGCTAGACAAGGTCTGGAGATACTGTGTCTTTGGTGCCTTGTCTGGTACCCAAGGTGCCTACAAGATTCTCTATATTCTGCACAACATAATTAACACAATGACATCATAACAAAAAAAAAAAAAGAATGACATCGTAAAATAACTTCATTGCAGCTAGCAGCACAATGATACTACATCCCTGAAAAATGGTGATCTGTACAAAAAAAAAGCATTATAGAATGGCCATAATGATAAAATGCTTACAGCCCTTACAGTGAAATAACGTCAGGAAGGAAGGTGCGAGGAATAGTTTTGGCATTTTCACATAAAGCATTGTCTTTAGTACAGGTACACCAGATAGGGCATTTCGACTTAGGTTTCCTGCCCTCACTCCAGTTGATCAGCAGAAGCACAAATGAAATGCTGATGAGAAAAGAAATCCGTGCAGAGGATCTGCTGCCATTCCCCATCCTCTGGATCTTCTATGATTCCAGCTAGACCCAAGGATTTCCCAAACCATGAAAAGGGTCTTTTCTTTTAATCTCTATTCAGCTGTCCTTGTCTATTGTCTGCCCAGTCCGAGGCTTTCTGTCTCCCTCCCTGGATTGTTGCCTCTTCTTCTGAGCCTCTGCTGCTTACCGCTGAGCTATGACTTGTGCAGTGTGCAGCAAGAAGACTACAGAGGGGAATTTCCTACTGTTTGTCAGTACCGAAGCAAATGGGAGAATACATGCAGTTCCATGTAAACATCAAGCACACAGCGGACAAATGCAAAGTGGTGCCATTTAGAAAATGCACAGCTTGCGGCTTTGAAAGGGAGGCCCTCTCCTAGTAACCAAAAATAGTACAGCTTTATGTTTTGCTGGGGCTGAGAAAAGGGGAGGGAATTCATCATTTTCACTGGATCACTTCAGCCTTAAACCCACTGGGAATGCTCCCTGACATATTGCAGGGAGTAGCAAAACCAACAGGATTAAAAGAAGAAGCATCATCTGGATTAAAATAGTTTAAAGGCATACGTGCATTTTTACTATCCATGCTAGTAGCTCTGGAGACAAGAAAACGTCTGTATACTGATAAAAAACTGTTTTTACTAAGCTGTGAATAGGATCTCAGGTATAATGCATACATTTAGCCCTTTAGGGACTGTATGTTAATTCTAGCACCTGGTACCAAAATGGTAAGCACCATCTGGAGCAGGGCACACGTCCAACCTTATTGCTACTGTATAAAATTTTAAAACAGAAATGAGAGGATATTATACTATTTCAGTATGTGAGCATGTAGTGAAATACAATACCACACTATACACATGCAGCATTATTTGTCATTTACCCTAAAGTCTTCCCCCGATTTTCTAAATATGTATATATTTCCACATTGCATTATTCTCTGTATAGACAGAGAAGTTTCCTGCTTAAATGGTTATGGCATTTACCTGTTAGAATTTTAATTAATGGAAAAACAACAACCTTTATATTTGACGTATATTCATTTGCAAGTACTAAAATAAAGGAGAACTGGCAACTGAGCCATCCAAATGCACTTGGAGGTTGGAAGACCCAATAACATGATATTACAAAACAGGAGGTGGTTGCCTGGAGTTATCTATCATCTGGGTCTCGTTCTGGAGCATTTGGATGTAGGATGTAGCCTTCCAAGAGTTTTATATAGCTCTTAGAGCAAGTGGATTATTTTTCCATGACATTAAGGGGCAGATTTATTAAGGGTCGAGTTGTGTTTTCCATGAAAAATTCAAGTTTACAAGGTGATTTTTCGGTCAAAAATTGGGTTTTAGAGATTTTTTATACCATGACCCTGGAAATAGCGTGAAAATACACCATCTAAAACCTGTCATGGTCATGTAGAAGTCAATAGCAGAGGACTATTTGAAGATGTTTGTATCCTTCATTATGTTTGAGTTTTTTCAGCGGGTTTCGCTCAAAAACTATATGAATTTGAGCAGTTGGAGTTTTTTCCCGCTGAGTTTTCGGTTTGTTAACCCCGAACTCGCTGACTCTAAATTTTTCCATTCGAGTTTTTTCTTAAGTAAGAAATCATTTCAGTTGTGAGTTCATTAAAAGTTTTTAAAAAGTTCACATAGCTCTAAAATTCAGCCTTGGATAAATAGCCCCCTAAAAGAAAACTATGCCATTGTAACCTTTCATTTCTCAAAGACTATGCTCTCTTGCAGTGATCCCCAACCAGTTTCTCGTGAGCAACATGTTGCTTTTTAAACCCTTGGATGTTGCTTCCAATGGGATTTTCCAGGCTTGGAGGCAAGTTTTGGTTGTATAAAAACCAGGTGCACTGCCAAACAGAGCCTCAATGCAGGTTGACAATCCACATAGGAGCTACCAAATGGCCAATCACAGCACTTATTTGGCACCCCAAGAACATTTTTCATGCTTGTGTTGCTCCCCAACTTTTTTTTCTTCTGAATGTTGCTCATGTGTTCAAAACATTGCTGATCCCTGTTCAACAGCATCCAGGAGTTCCAAGAGCTGAAAATAATCATGTCCACTAGATAAGACAATTTACTATAATTTTCTATGTCATTATGACATTCTTATGACATTCTTCTATTCTAATACATTTACTTTTACTATTCTGTTGTAGCAGACAGAGCTAGCTGCTGATTAGTTGCTATGAGTTACCTTACCAGGCACATCAGCTCAGTGTTGGTCTGTTTGGTAATGATTCTTGAGCAAACAAAATAAAATTATGTTTACAGGCAATAAAAGGCAGCATGTAATTTTGGGGAGGGTCTTGACTCACTTCCTTCTAATTAAAGAGACCACACTCATTAATACCTTGAAGTAGTGAACCTTAAAGAGATCACACTATTTACAACAAACATACAATGTTCTGATGATGATATGCAGTAGAATAGAAACAAACCAGCTTTATACAGGTTATCCAGAATAATCTGGACTTGGGGGTTTTCAGATAACAGATCATTCTGTAATATGGATCTTCATACACTGTCTACTAGAAATGTATTCCAATAAGGATTAATTATATATTAGTTGAGATCGATTACAAGGTACTATTTCAGTATTACAGAGGTAAAGAAAAAATTTGGATTATCTGGATAAAATGCAGTCTATGGGAGAAGGCCTTGCTGTAATTCTGAGCTTTATGGCTAACTGGTTTCTGGATAACAGATCCCATACCTGTACAGGGATTTTGAGACAAACATATATACATAACACTTACTTATTAAGTATACATCATGTTATGGGGAATTGAGGTGAAATCTCAATAAACTGTATCAAATGACAAAGCAACATTTTAATTAAACATGAAATTGTAATAAAAGGCTGACTAAAACAGATTATCAATGCTTTTGAATATTAATGACATTGTATATATTTATGATACTGTAAAAAGAGGGAGAGGAAGAGAGTACCTACTTAGGAAGGAGATGCCTATATACACATTCATAGGATCCAGTATCCAGAATGTTTGAAATTTGCCAGGTTTTTTTTTTTAAGGCTACTAAAAAAAATCACATTGTCATATAACATAGAATACATGGCGTCGGCTATCAAGAACCTGACAGTCACACACTGTAGAACCTATGTTTCTGCATTTCTTTTCAGGCAATGAAAAGATTATGTTGCTGCAAGGCTAATAATGTTACATTAAATCATTTAGGATTTAGTAGCGTGACTACAATACAGCAGATGTCACAGGGTTCCCCTCCCTAGCCTATTCTGCCACTTAAAACTTCCTCACCAACCACAAACAAGTAGGGGGTTTTAGTCGGCGGGGAAGAGGGTTGCACTTCCCCAACAGGAGGGCCTGGCCTCCCCATGCTGTTGTCAATTATTGTATATATGAGAGGAGCCTAAAACATTAACACCAGATGTCAAGAAAACCCTCTTTTTCCCATTTTGCATCAGATTAATCACACTGAAATCCCACAATAAAGAAAAATGAGTCCTTTTAATCAGATTTTCTAGACTATAGAGTCTGCCCTACTAGGGTGCCATTGTCAAAGTGACCTCTTTATGGACCTCCTACACCTTTTTCACTGCTCAATTTAGTTTATGTCCCTCTCTGCTTTAAATAATTACATTTGAGCTGCATCAACATATTCTGCAGGTGTTTAGAGAGGCTATACATCTTTCACATCAATCCCATCCCCAATGGAACCCTACCACATTTACAAACTATGGTCAATTAACCTGCCTGAGGAGTATGTGTGAAAACCAAAGTACCTTGAGGACAAGTAAGAAAAACAGCCGCTCTCACCTCATTTTTATTCACTCACAGAGAAAACGAGTGCATGCTCCTTGGCATCCCCTGCACATCCAGCAATGCAAAAAAGAATATTGGATGTTGCTTTGGCCCAGAAGATAGACTATGTGATTTTAAATGGAATAAATAAATGGTACTATGATATGATACTAATGTTATTTTCTTTTGCATACCTGGATGAAACCCTTGCAAAGAGTGCCCTGGTTGAAAAGCATCAATGCTAACCATTTCACCACTGTGCTAGACTGCATACATTCAAACATTGTGAATAAGGGGCCCGTTTACTAACAATTAATTTTTTTCAATGAATCACTAAAAATTTGTGGTTTTCCTATTTTTTTTAAAAAAAGCTAAAAATTTGAGATTTATTAAGTATAAAAACCTCTAGTACAAAACTTCACCAGGTAAAAGTTGTCAAGGAAGTCAATGGGAGCGGCAATGATCCAGTTGACATGTTTTAAATCAATTCGGACATTTAGAGGTTTTCGGATTTTAGAGGTTTTAAGGGCATTTAAATATATATATATATAAAATTTTTGGTTCGTTGAGCCTAATTTTCCACTTTTTATATTTGGATCTTTTAATAAATTCCATGACATTGTGGTTTTAGAGAAAGCGAGTTTAGTCGTGGCTTCAAAAATCACTAAAACCAAGAAAATTAGGCTATTGATCAGGGGTCAGCAACCTTTACTATCAAAAGAGCCATTTTGCCCCTCTTCCACTAAAGAAAAATAATCTGGAGCCACAAAACATAACATGGCTTATAAACTTTTAAACCTTTTTATCATTGTAACTGTTACAAAAAAAGAATACAACAAACAGAAGTGCAGTGTGTATGTGTAGGCCTGCTTTGAAATAAATTAAACACAGAGGGGCCGATTCACTATGGGTCGAATATCGAGGGTTAATTAACCCTCGATATTCGACTAGGAACTAAAATCGTTCGACTTTGAAAATCGAAGTCGAAGGATTTAGCGCAAATCCTGCGATCGAACGATCGAAGAATTATTCCTTCGATCGAACGATTAAATCCTTCGAATCGAACGATTCGAAGGATTTTAATCCAACAATCGAAGGAATATCCTTCGATCAAAAAATCTCAGGCAAGCCTATGGGGACCTTCCCCATAGGCTAACATCGACTTCGGTAGCTTTTAGCTGCCGAAGTAGGGGGTCGAAGTTTTTCTTAAAGAGACAGTACTTCGACTATCGAATGGTCGAATAGTCGAACGATTTTTAGTTCGAATCGTTCGATTCGAAGTCGAAGTAGTAGTCGAAGGTCGAAGTAGCCCATTCGATGGTCGAAGTAGCCCAAAAAACACTTCGAAATTCAAAGTTTTTTTAATTCGAATCCTTCACTCGAGCTTCATGAATCGGCCCATTAATAGCCTTATTAAATGTTAGTGTTCTCATCTGTTTAATGTGACTTCTGTTTCTGAAGTTCCATGTTGATCTTCCCTCTCTGGTATTGAGTATGTGACCGCGGTAATGACCATGAAGAATCATCTTGATGTGGCTCGGTCTTGCCTGTCAGTCCTGGGACGTCTATTCAGCCCTCGCACCTGCTGGCGGCTTCCTGAGTATGCAACCGCGGTAAGCTAACTCTTAGCTTACAGCGGTTGCACACTCTAGAATCTGCCAGCAGGTGCGAGGGCTGTATACAGGAGCGTTTCAGCCCTTATTACGCCTAAGGTGGCATTCGAAATGCGCATCGCTAGTGCAGAGAGCGAAAGTTCGTTCTTTGCGCTAGGAAAGCTGAATTTCCGGTTTAAATCCAGAAATTCAGCTCTTAAAGTTACCAGGAGCGGCTTTTTGCCTCCCCATGTAACTTCTCGCCAGCTGCAGCCTGAGGCTAGGTGCTCATGAAACGCCCCTGGCTGTATAGACGACGTGACAGGCAAAGCCGCAAGACTGAGCCGCAGCAAGCAGGATAAAGAGCCGCATGAGGTTCTGGAGCCGCGGGTTGCCTACCCCTGCTATTGATAAATAAGCATCCACATCAGCTTTCACTATGTGGTATGTTGCAACTCTACGCACCTAATCACAATGTTTAAATAAGCATTGTGCCATCAATGCTCTTGGTGCTCCTTGCCCCTGCCAACAGTCAGAACAATTGGAAATGCATAATTAATGCAAAGTTGCACAAGGCCAGGTGTCAAATGATTTGAATACATATATTCAGCTGAAAATTTGCACATTTTCAAAGTGCTTGCCCGGTTATGGATTGTCCAGGAGGAAGTCACTTCAGACTTGTGTCAAATATCAATTCTAAATGCTCTAATTTAGCTTTTTTTTTTTTTTTTTTCAAACAAGAATGCTATAGTTTATGCAACGTAACAGTCAAAGTAGGATATATTTGCTTCTGTCTCTTTAGTAATATGCAGATCTATTAAATAGCTGCACTGCTCAGAATTTCCATTTAGAGTGAGTCCCTAACCCTGTCCCTGTATTGCACCTTGTAATTTAGAACCAAAGTCATTTTCACGAGACATTTGTGGATTGCAATTTAATGCAATCACATCTGGTTCTGCAACACAGTGTATGTAAAACATAAATGCAAAAATATGTTTTCAATAAGTCTGAAGACTCCCACTCACGAAATACACACACACAAACATTATTTATGCACAGATTGAAATTGCTGCATTTCTTTCTTTCTATGAAACCAGAGTGGGAGAAATGGGTCCAATATAGTGGCAGTGATCACTTATATTAATCCCCTGTCCCAGTTTAATTATATATACATATATATGTATATGTATATATATATATATATATATATATATATACAAACAAATCCACAAGAAGCCGGCACTCTCGAGTGTTTGAGAAAGGTCTTGGATGGGGCCGAAACGTTAGTCTTGAGACAATTTATTATTATCCTTTTGCATTTGTTACGGGTTTCCGCATAATGAATTTTTTTACCATTTATAAAGTTCCACGAGTGCTTTATTTATATATTATCACTCATGGAACTTTAAAAATGGTGAAAAAAATCAAAATTATACGTTTATTCAGTCATCATTTTTGTCCCTCTGGGTCAGATTATTTTGTCTCGAGGAAGGTGAGAGACCAAATGTTGAGTGAAATGTATTCAGCAGCTCTTCAATTAGAAATTTCAGCAATCTGGTTGCTAGGGTTCAAATTACTCTAGCAACCATGCATTGATTTGAACAGGAGACTGGAATATGAATAGGAGACGTCCTGAATAAAAGTACTCAAAAGTAGCAATACATTTGTAGCATTTAGATGGGGTTAATGACCTCCATTTAAAAGCTGGAAAAGAGTCAGCTGTAGAAGGCAAAAAATTAAAAAAAATAATGAAGACCGTTTGAAAAGTATCTTGGAATTAGCCAATTTTTAACATACTAAAACTTAACTTAAAGGTGAACCACCCCTTTAAAATATATGCACCATATATACCCTGTGAGTGTTGCTCAGGCTCACAAGATAGCGACTATACCTCCCAACACACAACAGTCAAATGGTATATTTCTTCCTAACCCTAAAATGGTAAACCCCCTGGATTGGTCTGCTCATTTTATTTAATTTGCAGATTAAATACCCAGTGTTTTTCATGTCTGAAGCAAATGGAAATTAATTGGCTTTCCCAAAAATCTGACCCTGAAATAAAGTCCAGACCTCCATGTCATGAACTCAGATACATCAACACGACATATGGACCGGCAGTATGGCAAAGGACATTCTGATATATTATAGGTCCTTCATATAAGGAAGTGGTTGTTAACCTTGTCCTCAGAGCATGTGCATCAATTTGTTAGACTGATTTATTTGACTTGTCAGCACATGTTAATTCAATCCAAAACAAGGGACCTTGTTTCATTTGAAACTGGCAATTCCCTCTGTCAATAACTGTAATTTATACAATGCTATTCACCCTGTTTTATATGGCTCTATAGATTCTATCTTCTGGCTCCCAAACATTCTGGTTCTCTTTACCAGTGATGTTACTGTACCTAAGGGCAGAGACACATGCTCAGATTTGGGGAGATTAGTTGGCCAGCGACAAATCTCCTCTTCTTCGGGGCGACTAATCTCCCCAAACTGCCTGTAACAATCTCATTATTAGGAACCTCGTGCAGTGAATGGTACTTTAGGATGCACAGGTGAACCCTGAGGGTTCCGATGTTCACCAACTCCGTTTTGGGGCCCGGGGCTTTCTGCTGCGGAAGCCAACAAGGTGGTGCGTAACAGGAGCGTAATTGAGGTACCGGCAGGGATGAAGAGAAGGCATAGTGAAGGTCAGGCGAAGAGTTCAAGGTAGGCAGCAATAAACGTAGTCAAAAGATCAGGCAGACGTCAAAACCAGGATATCAATACAGAAAATAAGTGCTTGAGCAGGAGCAGCTTGGGTATTTCAAAAATGGAGGAGCAGCCTTTTAAGCAAGATTTGGCGCCACAATTCAAATCTGGTGCCCCTTAGTGACGTCATGACGCAGTCGTCAGCGTCAATCATGGAAAAGAAATAAGAAGTGCGCGCATGCGCACCGTCCGGAGAGACGCGCCGGGAGGTAAGGGATTTCAACAATCTCCCGGCGTGTCTTACACTGCCTCCCGCTGGCTAGAATCGAAATGGCCGGCAGGATAGCACTCGGAGCGATTCGTTTTCCAAAGTCGCCCTGAAGTTTCGTTGTGTGGCAACTTGGGGCGACCGGGAAAAGGAAGCGCACCGATTGCCATCCCGCTTAGGGAGATTAGTCGATGGGCGACTAATCTCCCCGAATCTGATCGCGTGTCTCTGCCCTTAAAGGATTGTGTATACAGACATTCTGTTTCACATAGACATATGCCCCATTAACTAACAACATATCCAGAACCATTGATTTAATAGCATGGATACATCCAGATATACTGTTATGTAGACATTTAATAACCCTTAGTTACATAGATTAGAACGGAATACTCTATTGCCAATTACAGGATATCATTTTAAGGTTATATTCATAATAAAAATAAGCAAGTACAGTTCATATATATACATTACATGTATGGTGTTGGTGTGCAGAGTTAGAGCCGAAGCTAAAAGTGTCTGAGAGAGAAGGTGACCAGTCCTGGGAATAGGACATAGGGTTAGTAATGCAGGCTCTATAAATAATGCAGCTTTACTGCAAGCTCATTTTACTGTAAGGGAAGAACTCTTAGTTCAGTGGGCCGTAGCCTGACATAGCTGAGCTTTGGGTCCTTAGGGTCCCGCACTACTCTCTGCAGGCAATACAGCACCATTTCACATTCTCCATTAAGACTTGTGTGTAGTAGAAATTAATGAAGTGTAAATTGTTCATTGACCTGTAAGCCTGTAGGTCTACATATGATTCTTCCATTTATAATACTGAGCAAGCAGAGCAAAGCCAATCGGCAGATGATATAATTAGAAACAGAACGTGTGTGTATTGGGTTTACTTGTTAATTTGTAAATAAAACTTTAAAGGGGAACGTCACCTTTAAAATAAATGTTATTATGCATGCTAATTCTTAGCATCTTTATAGTTAGTCTTTTTTTATTTTTTGTGGGGTTTTTTTTATAATTGCCTTGCTATCTTGTCTCTCTCCAGAAAAACATTTAAAAAGGTTTTCTGGTTCTTGAAATAAATAACCCTCTCTAGTTCTCTATAATACATTTTATTGTTACTGTTACTTTTTATTGTTTTTCTGCGTGTAGAACCCCCACCCTATTCACCTACAATTGAATATGTGACTTTGAATTAGGAGGTTGTGTTTAAACCAGTGGTCGACCTTTACTAAAGGGTAAAAAGTAATATTTAGGCAGGGCTGTCCAACTCGTGCCCCCACCCTGAACCCCCCCCTTCTGTGGTCCCCACATGCTGTCTCTGCTTACCATATGTACATTTTAAAAGGTATCACTACAGAGATTAACTGGCCCCTGCATTGTATAAACCTCAAATTCAGGCTAATCACCTGTTTTGTTCACACCAGTGATCCTCCTGTATTGTTCACACATGTAACACCTCTATTGTTCACACCCCTACAGCCCTGTACTGTTCACACCTGAGACCAAGACTGAAACTGCCCACATTGTTCACACCTTATTCAAAATGCTAATGGGGCACCAACACTGTGTCACTGTATGTAGTACATATTAGAATGATAGCTTTCCTTGTCTCCTGCTCTGTTCTGCCTTCCCTCCATGTGTGTGCCATTCTCTGCTTGTCCAGTGCTGCTTGGGTGTGCCATTCTCTGCTTGCCCTACGCTACCTGTGGGATGTAAGCCTGTTAAGGGTTTTTTCTTGGAGATTGTTAGCATTTGGAAATTGTTGTTAACGGCCCTAATGTGTTTAATCATGTGTTGGGGGGTTGTTGTATTATCCACAGGGGAGGATGAGGCATATGTATTTAAGGGTATGTTTTAACATGACTTAAAGTGGACATGTCACCCAGACACAAAAAGCAATATAATAGAAGTCCTTTTCGAATTAAACATGAAATCCAATTTCTATTTTTTATTACTTACACTTTCCATTCAGCACTTCCTAGAAATTGCTGCTCTCCCCACATTCCCCTGTTCTCTTCACAGTTGAATTGTGTAGCCAGGACATGGGGATGGACATCAGGTCCCCTTTCTGGTGCACAAACAAGATTCTGAGATGATACAAGGTTTGTCTTAATAACAGTGTCTACAAAATGGCTCCTGCCTGCTTGCTATAATTGTGAATTCCGTGACTGAAGGAAACAAGATTCAAATCATTTATATAGTGTAATTAAAGTTCATGTTGTTTGTATGATGTGATAAAATAGGAATCATTTTTTTGGGTGACGGGTCCCCTTTAAATTCTTCACATATGAGGGATTTCCCTGCAGTGAGCACCAACCATTTGGTTTTTTTGGTGTGCTACCACCGTTAATGTGGATATGATCTTAAAAGTTCTTGTGGTAAAATGGGTGTGGTTTACAGTGGGTGTGGTTTAAAAGGGGGAGTGGCCAACACTGACTTCTATTATCGCGCCTCCACCATATAGGCCAGTAAAATTTTGGCCCTCGGTACCACAGAACATGGACAGCACTGATTTAGGGGGTTATTTACTAAACCTCCATTTTTTCTGGTCAATGTTTTTTGGGCAAAAACTGGGAAAAACTTAATTTTTTAGAGATTTATTATACCTCGGAGCTGCTAAAAATCCAAAAATCCGCCATTTCAAACCTGTCGAGGTCAGTAGGATTTCCCTTTTACAATTTGAAGATATTGTGACCTGCGCTAGGTTTCGTCTGATAATCCGAAAATATCAGCGTTTTCGGGAGATAACCTGAAAAAAATTGAGTGATTCAAATCCCAATTAAAGCAGCACTATGGGGGTTATTTATCAAAATCCGATTTTATCTCAACATTCAATTCTGCTTGGGTTTTTTATGCTTATTTATTATTACATGTTCTCGAAAATTTGTTTTGCGGGAAAAAATCCAATTTTTAACTTTTTTTTAAAATTTTTTTTAAATTTGTGTTTTTTTAAAGTCAGATTTTATCTTAAAAAAATCACAAATTTTTGGGGTTTAGTAAATAACCCCCTATGTATGTAGAATGAAGTACGTGAGTGCCTTCTGTTTTAAGAAAGCTTTCACTACATGTCACACTCATAGCTAATTGGAAGTGCAGACCCATATGGCTTGGGTCAACCAGTGACCCCACAGATATGCAGATTAGTATTACAGGTCATCTGGATGTGCCCAATCTGTGCTTGTTATCTCTTCAATTCCAATATGTTTACAACCTTACAAATTGTTTGTAAACTCATTTTCCTTTTAGTTCCTTCTTCTGCTTTTAACTTCTTAGCCCTGATCCTCTGCACTGGTGAAGCTCTTTTGGGCAGGGCCCTCTTTACTTCTTGTATCGGCTATTGGTTGTTTTTGTGTAATCTATATGTTCAGTGTATACTCCCATTTATTATACAGTGCTGCAGAATATATATGTTAATAATAATAAAAATAATAATACAGGTAAGGGATCCATTATCTGGACACCCATTATCCAGAAAGCTCCAAACTACTATTTCTATGTAATAATAAAACAATAGCTTGCACTTGATCCAAACTAAGAAACAATTAATCCTTATTGGAAGCAAAGCCAACCTATTGGGTTTAATGTTTGAATTATTTTCTAGTAAACTTAAGCTGGCCATAGATGCAAAGATACCATCTTGTTTCATAAAATGTTTGGACAGTGTGTTGATCGTCCCGACATTTTCTGTACCATGGTGATCATATATATATATATATATATATATCGACTATCAATGGTAGATTGTCACTACTGTTTGTCTGACATAACTTTTGTACAATTACTGCTTGTCAATTAATGGCCCAAGCACCATGTCATTTGTTCTCTTTACTACTTTATTTTAATCTGAATGGCTAGTTGTAGGTCGGAAGATTGCCACGGACGATCATTCATGCAACATAAACTATAATCTGCACGTCTAGGGCCATCTTTAGCAGGTTATTTATTAAAGATCTAGTTTTCCTAGGGTAGTTTCACTAAAAACTCAAATTTTTTGGGATAATAAAAAACTCGAGATTTATTATGCCCCAAAGCTGCTAAAAGCCCAAATCCAAAAACACTCCAGCTAAACTCTGTTGATTTCATGTAGAAGTCAATGGAAGAAGTCCTTTTAAATATTTGAAGATGTTTTTGCCTGGGTTTTTTTTTTTTTACAAAGATTTGCTCTAGAAAATTTGATCAATTTGAGGTATTCAAAGCTTTTTAGCCTGTAACTTGATCATTTTGAGGTATTCAAGTTTTTTTCCCCCGATTGCATGTCATCAAGTTTTTTACGTTCAGGTTTTTTCATAAATAAGCAAACATTTGAGTTGTGAGTTTATTCGTAGAAAAAAACTCACAAACTCAACCTTCGATAATTAACCCCCTTAAGGTATGAAGATCCAAATTACGGAAAGATTAGTTATCCAGAAAACCCAGGTCCTGATGTTTATTATAATTTACAATCAAGTAAAATGGACATTTGTATCTAAAAACAACTTCATGATCTTATTTAATCATTTCTGGATTTTATTTTAATTAAGCTTACTATACATACTGTAGAATAGGTATTTACGAGCATAAAACCATTTGAATTAAACGCACATACTGTACACTTGAACAGTAAAACGTATTTTTCCTTTCTCTAACAAGTAAAACTGTTGGATGACATAAGTGGAACAGAAGGCTGGTTTTAAAATAGATGAACTTTTTCATGCCAATATTTATTATAGTGTATAAAGCAGATTGAAAGAAAATCTCCAAGAATATGTTGTTCTGAACAGAACATTATCTACATGTCTATTCCATCTGCATCTAGTGAATATTAGAATATGAACTTTGAATGGTTCATTAAAATGGCAACTACAGACAGAAAACTATGGGGGGATTAAGAACATGGTGACATACTGAAGTTTTGATCTCAGCGACCCCTCATTTGCTGCCTGCCCTAAACTCTTCATTTTTTAACACCTGTCAGTCTTGGTTGTCTGGTCCAATTTGGAACTTCCCCGCCCCATGTTGACTCTTGATCACTTCTAACCTACCCATTGCATGCCCTTGTGGGGAATCTTTAAACTTTAGCTCTAACCACATTTTTTAAAGATTTTATCCTAAAGTGTATTCGTTTATATAAAGAACATCTCATGATTGTTTCTTACTCTGTAGGTTATAGAAGCTATGAGGGTTTATTTAGAGTCTAAATAATTTGCAGGAATAATGTCCATTATACTTGCCTCTTATTACAGTGATGCATTATATCCACTGAGAGCAATGTTCATGTTCTATATTAACCCTGATGAATAATGTCACTGAATTAATTAACATTAGTACTGCTATGCTGTGGTGCAGAGGATTACCACTAGAATCAATAATCATTTTAAAGGGTGGGCATTAACATGTATAAGACTTTAGCACATCCGTCATTTTTACGGCACCACATCTTCAATATGCTTAGCACTTTACTGACCAGAGTTTATAGTAAAGGAGATACAATGAAGTGGACTGAATCATAACGCCATCCTCACATATGTATGATGTATAATACACCAATTTTTCTGGTGCCTGATAAGAGAATAAAGATTATGACTTACCGTATCCATTTCGTTTATAGGCAAAACAATGAGGAAACATAGCGAATAGTATGAATCAGTAATAATAATAACAGTCTATAGGAAAATAATTTCAAATGCCCTGATCCAGCTGGAAATATAAGCCATTGTCCTAGCGCAGTGCTGTCCAACTTCTATGGTACCGACTGCCGGAATTTATCCAATCGACATGGTGGAGGACCGATAACGGAAGCCAGTGTTAGCCACTCCCTGTTTTTAGACCACACCCACTTTAAACCACACCCATGTTACCGCAAGACCATGTCCACATTAATAGCACACCAAAAAATCAAATGGTTGGTGCTCACTGCAGGGATCAGGGCCGGAACTAGGGGTAGGCAGAGTAGGCGGCTTTCTAGGGCGCCATCATTGAGGGGCGCACTTTTTTCAATCGTTTATTTAATAATTTGTTTCAGTAATCATGGTCACCCAGTTGGGTGGAATCCATCTAGTCCCCCTTCTCCCTCTTGCCGGCAAGCAATAGCTCCTTCTGTGCGGTGCACCGCGATGTGCATACACGCGTCAATGACATCACTAATGTGTTGGGTGACAGAGAGAGACAGAGAGCTGGCGGCCTGTTTGGTGTGGCTCTCGCTGCTCTCAGCCTTGCACAGTTGCACTGAACTGAAGACTTTCTTTCTATTACTGTAAAGTGTGAAGCTTCCTGCTGGCACAGCCAGGTACAGATTTGGGGCCCATATGTTTGCTGTTGCTGCTGGGCTGGGCGCTGGCACAGGTACATAAATACTTGGGGGCAATTTGATGTGATCAGATTTATTTTTGGCTGCTGCTGACACAGGTAAAGATTGGGGGCAATATGATGGCTGCTGGAGGGCTGTATGATAGATGGCTGCTGAGCTTGCTGGCACAGGTACAGGGGCAGTAATATAAATGAAAAAATGTTGTACACTTTCTTGCTCTTTTTATTTAAAAACCATCACGGTAAGGAGGGAAATGGTAATGCAGGACAGGGGGGCACTGATTGAAGCTCTTGCCTAGGGTGCCAAACTACCTTGTGCCTGCCCTGGCACGGATGTCACTCATATGTGAAAAAAGCTAAGTCATATAAGACATACCCATAAATCCATATGCCTCCTCCTCCCCTGTGTATAATACAGTACCCCAGCATATGATTAAACACTTTAGGGGCCACTAACAATAATTTTCAAATGCTAACAAACCCCCAGAACAAATACCAAAGTATGACACACACAGGGAGCATAGGGAAGGCAGAACAAAGCAGTAGACAGGAATCAGGACCAGTCTAATATGTACTACATACAGTGACACAGTGCTGGTGCCCCATTAGTATTTTGTATAAAGTGTGAACAGGTGAACAATGTGGGCAGTTTTAGTCTGGGTCTCAGGTATGAACAGTACAGGCTTTAGGGGTGTGAACAATAAAGGTGTCACAAGTGTGAACAATGCAGGGGGATCACAGGTGTGAACAATACAGGTGATTAGTCTGAATTTGAGGTTTATACAATGCAGGGGCCAGTTAATCTCTGTAGTGATACTTTTTAAACCTTACATATGGTAAACAGACACAGCAAGTAGACTTTGATGTGGAGGGCCGCCAGTTGGACAGCCCTGTCCTAGCGGATAGAAACAAAAGTCCTTAAAACAGTGGCTATTTAACTTATTCGATTCAAGCTGCCATGGAGGTCCAAATTTTGTCCAAAGTTCCTCTTAGTTTATAATAAGGCCACAGAGATATGAAATAGGAATGGGCCGAATCCCAAAATCCTTCGTGGAGGCGGAAAAGGAAATAGTGGAAAAATAATGTTTTACTTCCTTGTTTTGAGATGAAAAGTCTCATGATTTCCCTTCCCACGCCTAATTTACATATGCAAATTAGGGTCCGGATTCGGCCACACACAATTCTGAATCCTGCTGGAAAAGGCCGAATCCTGGCAAATCCCGAACCGAATCCTGGATTCGGTACATCCCTAATATGAAAACATTCTTTATATATGAGTTCATATACCCCTAGTTTCAAGATTTTGTCAAAATTAGGGATGCACCAAATCCATATTTTAGGATTCAGCCAAATCCAGGAATCCTTTGTGAATACCGAACCAAAATCAAACCCTAATTGTGTAAATGTAAATTATGGGAAAAAAAAATTTTTGTGTGATGAAAAGTCACTTGATTTTTTGGATTCAGATTTGGTTTGGCCAGGCACTTGGATTCGTCTGTATCCAAATCCTGGATTCAGGGCATACCTAGTTAAAATAACCCTTACAGGCCTTCAGGCTGGGCCCCTGCCAACTAAAGTTTTGAGCCCTTCTAGGGACAGGTCGACAGTTTGAAAATAAATGCCTTAGAGCAGGGCTACAACTAGGGTGTCTAGGGTGCAGCAGTGAGTGGGTGCCAGGTACATACCTCTTCTGTCGCCTACTCTATGCCCTGTATCTCCTCCGTTTTCTAGTTAGTTCCTGCACACAGGGCTGTAAGGTGGCCAGCCAGGTAGCCTAGGGCATCTGGCCAGTGTTATTCTGCACTGCCTTAGAGAGTGTAAGGGTTCATTTTCCCTCTAATTAGGAACTGTAGGTACATTTATTAGGAACTGTAGGTACATATATATTTGGTGCACTACTTCTATGTCCTAATTTTGCTTCAGATCACCACTGAACTGATTGCAGCCCTGTATTTAGGATGCAGTTACTGTAATAGGTTCAGGACTCAATTACATATTATCATGTTTCAAAAAGCTTCACTATTCTTTCACAATTTATTATAGACAGTGCTGGGTCTACAGTTGAGAGCCAACCCCAATCACATCCCATCCCAGTGGCAGGATCTGCTTGTCCTGCATTCAGAGCAGGGAGCAGAATGGACAACCTTTTCTCTACCTAAGGCTAATGGCAGGAGAAGAAATGTTGATGCACTCCCATCCTCTTCTTTTTAAAGATGCATTGACAAGCACAATAGTGAATTAGTGATACTTGAACATCTAGTCCATATACATTCTGGTACAGGTAGGGGATCTGTTATCCAGAATACTCTGGACCTGGGGTTCTCCAGATAATGGATCTTTCCACAACTTGGATCTTCATACCATAAGTCTACTAGAATAATAAAATAATTATGTAAACATTAAATAAACCTAAAGGCTGGTTTTGCTTCCAATAAGGATTAATTATATCTTAGTTTAGATCAAAGTACAATGTATTGTTTTATTATTACAAAGAAAAAAATAATTTTTAAAAATGTTAAATATTTGATTAAAATAGTGTCTACGGGAGAGGGACTTCCCATAATTCGGAGCGGGTTTCCAGATAACGGATCCCATACCTGTAATGGGATTATAATACCATGTGAGATATATGGAAGGTTAAAAAGAGATTGCGGCCCACCTGTAAGATAAACTGAGGTTACTTAGGCAAGGCTATAACTGCAAATGAGTAATATCTTCATATGTGTGAGGTTGTACTGTTAGGGGCCGATTCACTAAATTCGAGTGAAGTATTCGAAGTAAAAAAACTTTGAATTTCGAAGTTTTTTTTGGGCTACTTCGACCATCGAATGGGCTACTTCGACCTTCGAATCTAAGGATTCGAACTAAAAATCGTTCGACTATTCGATAGTCGAAGTACTGTCTCTTTAAAAAAAACTTCGACCCCCTAGTTCGGCAGATAAAAGCTACCGAAGTCAATTTTAGCCTATGGGGAAGGTCCCCATAGGCTTGCCTAAGTTTTTTTGATCGAAGGATATTCCTTCGATCGTTGGATTAAAATCCTTCGAATCGTTCGATCGAAGGAATAATCCTTTGATCGTTCGATCGAATTTTCTGCGCTAAATCCTTCGACTTCGATATTCGAAGTCGAAGGATTTCAATTCCTAGTCGAATATCGAGGGTTAATTAACCCTCGATATTCGACCCTTGATACATCTGCCCCTTAGTGTTCTTTGTTGATAAACAAACCTGATTAAGGCAAAACAAAAGAGCAATTCCATAACTCCAATTATATCTCTTCATGTTGACAGATATAACCAAGACTCCATTTACAATTACTATTAATATAATGACCTAATGTGTTCAAATGTGCCAGTAGCAGATTTTATCCACTGTTTATCCCAAACCCCATTTAAAATCCAGAAGCTTATGTGTTCTTAATGCAATTCCGGATTCATATCTTGTTAGCAGTCTGGTCACTCTATTAAAACATTCCTAACTAAAGCAAGGCAGACAGCTAAAAGCTTGCAGGACAAAGACGTCTATTCTCTGCACCTTATTCTTAACCAAACTGCTGCATTTGGAATAAAAGACGTGTCCTTCTCTCATGCAGTCTAAGGATAATAAATGGGTTGCTTAAAAATACAACTTTTCATTAGTTTGTATACCCCTGACAATTGCATGTCAAATTGATTTTCATTGATACGCATTCCCCGGAGGCAATCTAAGTCTGGAAGTTATTTGTCCTTGTTTTCAGTTTTGGGCCATTGGTCTTGGCACTAAGAATGGGATGTTGGGTTGCTGTAGTGATGGCTCCTTCAAGAGAAGGCAAAAGACAGGCCCTTGGCTTGTTCTACAGTTTCTCTCTTGTAAAAGGGAATATGTTTTGTTCTCCTGCAGGCTGGGGGAGTTTGGGGTAAATTCCAAAAATATACAAAGGGGTCATTAAATTATAGGAATGGAAAGGTAGATAAAGGAGAAACCACATCCTCTGTAAAAAAAGGGAATTGCTAATATTAAAGTCCTATGTGAACCAGGGTAGAGATAAAGTAGAGGCTGAAAAGCAGATGAAAATGGATTCTGTAGCAATGGACTCACTTCATAGGGATACACGGAATCCAAGATTTGGCCTTTTTCAGCAGGATTCGGATTAGGCCGAAACCTTCTGCTAAAGTCCTATGTGAACCAGGGTAGAGATAAAGTAGAGGCTGAAAAGCAGATGAAAATGGATTCTGTAGCAATGGACTCACTTCATAGGGATACACGGAATCCAAGATTTGGCCTTTTTCAGCAGGATTCGGATTAGGCCGAATCCTTCTGCTAAACCGAACCCTTATTTGCATATGCAAATTAGGGACAGGGAGGGAAACCACGTGACTTTTTGTCACAAAACAAGGAAGTAAATAATGTTTTCCCCTTCCCACCATTTATTTGCATATGCAAATTAGGATTCGGATTGGTATTTGGCTGAATCTTTCGCGAAGGATTCGGGGGTTTGGACGAATCAAAAATAGTGGATTCGGTGCATCCCTAGCAAAAGATACAACAAAGGAAAAATTTCCTGTAGCTCAAAAAAGATTACTCCACCTTACGCATTTCATACATCATAACAACTATCAGAATTTAAAATAAGCATCACCTCTTCCCATCGGTCATAAAACCAATCAGGGAGTTTAGTCATGCCACTCAGTTAAATAACCATTGTTATAAACACACATTTATGGGGTTATAAAATCCCCCCTGTATGCTGTATAAACAATAAGAATCATAAATAACAATGACAAAGCCCATAATATAACTCATTTACTATATCTAATCAGTTTTAAATGCATTTCCTAGGTTCAAGCTCTGTAAAAATACATTAATAATAATAGTAAAAGTATTCAAATGTCTGACTTTCTAAAGGTTTTTGTGAGTGCTGAGATGTTTCCCTAAAAAAACAAAGATTAAAAAAGAAAATGTGCTTCTGTTAAAAAAACATAACTAGGTTGATTCAATAACTAACAACTGAATAAAATGGCGGTGCAAGCTTAGTTTTTGTAATATATTTCCATGGTAAGAACATCCAAAGTAACAGTTTTTGTGTTGCAGCTTGACCAGTGTTAAAGGAGGTATAATAAATTTAGCCAGCAGTTGTCAGGGAAACTAAAGCTCTCCATGCATAATATTTACAGGATCTGTTTTTTTTAAATTATGGATTTTATTATGTTTTATTCCATGATTCATTTACTGTGTTTTTCTATAGGCTTGAGCAGACGTGACAAAAGTGTTGGCTGCAGTTTTAATACGGTGTTACACGGAATTTCATTTTAACCATATCCTGTTGTCCTCTGTTTCCAAAGCAAAGTTGTGGCCAATGACCTTTACTTTTAAAGAGCTCATTCTCAGTTTACATTTTAGGGTCTATAATATCCCATAGCATATGACCTCTGACATGACTTGCAACCTTGAAGTTAAGTATAGAAGGCATATTTGGGGATGACTTGTTACAACTTTGTAACTGGCGACATCAGCTGCAACTCTGAGTTTCATTTCTTTCTCTATGGGACCCTGCATCTCAGGTACAAGCATCCATTGAGTTCCCCTCAGTAGACATTATCTCCAGCCTATTTGGGTTGCAAGGCAGGGATGTGACTACTATACATGTGGTATCTTATATTGTTCTGTTTGTTCAAGCTGGCAGCCCAAATAGTGGATGACCATACACCATACACACATCGATATGGTGCATTGTCATCTTCAGTTGATACAACCTCCATAAAGCTGACTGTAGACGCAAACATTCGATCGTATCAATCCTTGTTACGTACGATTTTGCGGACCATGTGGAGAGACCCGACATTTTTTGTCCCATGGAGATCAGTCGTTTGGTTGGGCAGGTTAAAAGATTTCTGTCGGCTGCCGATAATATCTCTGCATGTATTGCCAATCGTACGATTTCCAGTGGGAGACTGTCAATAGCTTTGTCAGACATAACTTTCGTACGATTGCTGTCAGGGGCAGAACATTGGCTGATCTGTTCTTTTACTACTTTATTTGATAAGAATGGTTAGTGGCAGGTTGGGAGAAGGGGATCTTTGCTCTATGGCCAGCTTTAGATACATGTCCAGATAGCTGAGGAGTATGGATGAAATTGGCCAAGCTGCCTAACCAAAAGTAGGACTCTATGGCCAGTTTAGTAAGCTCTCGAACAAACAATAATATTATTTTTTGTGCATCATACTCAGCATCTGCTACATAGAGGAAAACATTATTCTGTTTATTTGGTGTTGTCACAAAAAAGGTAGGGGGCACTGAGGAGGTAGAGGTGGGAAGGGCAAGTCCATTAGGCAGGAGCGGTTTGTGCACACAGGACACGGGAGAGAAAAGGACAGGATCAGGGTGATGAGGGTGAAGATTTAGTCAGAGTCAGGAACATGACTGGAGTGGCCATAAAAACAGTAAGGCCAATGCTCAGGTTCTGGTAGTGAGGAGGGCTGGCCTTATATACGCTGGGTCAGCCCTTATTAGCTGACACCAAACCAGCAATAAGGATGCTGGGGTGAAATGGCTAAACCAGAGACCCAGCAGAAGAGGAAACGAGAACTTGCTGGCTGCTTTATTGACCTGGTGGTTAGGATGAGCAGCCAATAACCAGGAGGTCTCAGAATAAAACCCCAGCAGAGCCTGACAAGTGTGCCAAATTCCAAAATGAATTCTGTGGCATGTTGTACTTGCGGGTGTATTTTCTATTTAAATATGCCAGAATTTCATCTCATTGATGACATGAGTTTATTTCACGTCTCTGGTTAAATTCCCATCAAGATGCAGAAGACATTGATCAGTTAACAATACTGTGGCCAACAGAAATCCATAAGGGAACTGATCAATAATTGAAGAAATAAGAAATCTAAACAAAAATGAAAAACAGTTCAATATATTCAATCTTTTATAACAACCCCCACTGTATCCTCTAGAGGCAGGAGATAGGCAGGAGAAACCAGAACAGGTAACACAGAGGGGAGGCATGTGTTATACAAGACTCATTATGTATTTCTGCACTTTTCTGCATTTTTCAAGAATGATGTCAGGTATGCAATAGTTTACAGTGAATACACAGAACATGTGCAGGGGGGGCTTGCCTTGCGCAATCAACAATACATTAGTTCCCTATTAAAAATATTTCTTTTTGTCTCCCACCACAGGGAGCCTTTCATAAAATGTTTCCTCTGAACAGTCAAATGTTTAAAATGCTGTGTCTGCAAATCATTTGCTGTAAAGGATTGTTCTGCTAAACTCTCAGGCAGCCAACAGAATTACTGTCTAAAATCATCTAATCCCGATAAGGTTGTGTTACATAAAGCAAAATAGCTAAATACTTCATGCACTGAGTTTACATTTTACTTTAAAGACACTCTTTTCCCATAGCTTCAGATATATTCCCCAGCGTGTAACAGAGATTCTCCATTGTTCACTGCCCCAATGAAAGTGGAACCTACAATCTGGCACACACACAAGAGAGTATACTGTATAACTGTCAGTCTATATTGGGTAGTATACTATATAAGTGGAGTAGACTCCACTTGATAACGTGTAAGGTGGATCGTTGATGGGTCAGTATGTAAACAATTTTATTATGTGAATTGAATAAAACTTATTTTATGGATTTTGAGCTATGGGATATAATTTTTGCAAAGTACGTACAAATTTTATCCAAAGCCAATTAACCTGCCTTTTTGTGTTTTGGAGCGTGAGAACACACTGGAGTACATGGAGGAAAGACACACTAGCAATGGGAGAACATTCAAACTCTTTGGAAAGAGTCTTTTGCAATGAAGCAGATATCCCCAAGCAAGGGAAATAGCTGCCTAGGGTGAAACAAAGGACTACTTTAGGGTATCCAAACTAAGAAGGGACTGCCTGAGTAAAAATATATATTGTAAAAAACCCCATTCCAAATATTTAGCAGCAACTTCCTTTCTTCTAATTGGAATGGGTGCCCATGTGTCACCCGGAAGGACCTACTGGTAAATAAAGCATTAGAGAGGTTATTATATAATCCCCTTATATATTTATATGGTGAATAATGTACCCCCTCTTGTAAAATATAAGGATAATATAAGTTACAGAGGAGTGCCATGACCATATGAAAACATGAGGCCGAAAGGCAGAGTCTTTTTATACAGATCATGGAACGCCGAGGTGGCTTCTAAAATCCTCATATTTTGCAACAGGGGGTACTTTATTTATTATAATACACAAGTTTCAGTGAGTCATGTGGCAGATATAACATCACTAAGCTCAGAATAACAGGATATTAATGGCTCTTGTGCATTATACAGTTATCATTCACCCCTTAAGCGCCTCTTCTCCAGCGTGAACAACCCCAACTTGGCCAGTCTTTCCTCTTAGCTTTCCCATATCTTTTACCAGCTTAGTTGCTCTTCTATGGACCCTCTTTAATTCACTTATGTCCTGTTTGAGCACTGGAGACCAAAACTGCACAACATATTGTAGATCACAACATATTGTAGATGGGGCCTTACCAGTGCTCTATACAGTGGAAGAGTAACCCTTTCTCCCGCAAATCTATGCCCCTTTTAATAAAGCTCAAGACAAGAAGCTGCTGACTGGCATTGCTTCCTACAAAAATACAAGGGGGGCAGCGGGAGCACTCCAGGCTAAAAAAATATGTTTAAATACAAGGGAAGTGCAAATGACATCTTATTAATCAATGCACATTCCCTGGTCCCCTCTATCACAAATAATTCAGTATATATATATATATATATATGCTAGTGTAAGTGTAAATAAAAACAAGGGTTTTTAGTTACAAAGTTATGATCATAAAATTGGTAAGCCACCATACCACATCAAGGTAAACCCCATACGGTGGTCCCTAACTGTTTACCTCTGGTCATAGTGTAAAAGTAATAATCCTTGGGAGCAGTGTCTCCTGACCTTGGCTTTGGTTTTAATCAGAGGGCTAGATCCTCCCCTGCCACTGACTAATGCGGCTTTTAAGAGAGAGTGATTGCCCAAACCAATGCCCATTGCTTCCTACAGCCAAGTTTATTATCTACAAGGACAGTCTAAGACATTTCTTAGACTGTATACAGTTGGATAGTGTTTTTTTATGAGCCCACAACACAAGTACTTTTCAGTTTTTGATGATGCACATTAACCAAAGACACAACATGACAAATCACAAGATCACCCCTCGTACCACTGCCTTAACACCAGCTATCATTTTCTGTGCATTTTACTAGCTCCGATTGTTAGAGTGTTAGCAAAAATAAATACCTAAGCAAACTTCTAAGATCTTTCTTTTTCTATAAGTATCTAAAGAAATGTGGTTACTACTTAAAAGAGAAAAGACTTGAAATACATAAGACAGAATTAGATCTGGCTGTGGGTGGAAACCAGTATGTTCTGTGAATTCTGCCGTGTATTCCCAGAAATATAAAAATGTCTCCTGGAACTTATTACCCCCCTTTTGGAATAGATTTAAATTGTTTCTGCCTTTCATGAAAAATCAGGTCTCATAAATATTTTCCAGCAGACACACAATTTATAGCCGCCAATGTATCTCTTATATCTGATGTACTTCTTGTTCCACTGTAGCGCTATAATGCAGCCAAGACACATGGAGATACCATCAACAACTGTGGTAGTGTTTCAACTAACAGTGACTGAATTTAATCATGGGCTTGTGCCAGACACTAATAATGTTGGTGGTTTAGAAGATTCTGTTCTTATCACATTTGAGCTCAAGTCCCAGCTGGATGGGGAATGTTATTTAATGTGACTGGGTCCTTTGGCTGACTTGTCTCGGAGGTTGTGATATACAGTGATTAATCCATTATCACGCTTGTGTAATTCCGATGTACTGAAAAACATACGGTAACTGCAGTTGAGGTTGTGCAAAGAAGGGATAGTTGCATCATAAGCTGCTCCTTGCCAATGCCCCCTGCTAGGCTGTATGGATAAATTGCATACAATGTGTTTATTAATGCAGGGAAATCAAGGGTTCCCACAGTGGCATGTGCTAATAAATGCATTTAAAAGGGGTGGTTCACCTTTAAGTTAACTTTTAGTACATTGTAGAATGGCCAGAGTTTTAAGCAACTTTTCAACTGGTCTTCATATTTATTTTTTATAGTTTTTTTAATTATTTGCCTTCTTTCGACTCTTTCCAGCTTTCAAATTGGGGTCGCTGACCATATCAAAAAAACAAATGCTCTGCAAGGCTACCCATTTTTGTTATTGCTACTTTTTATTACGCATCTTTTTATTGAAGCCTCTCCAATTCATATTCCAGTCTCTTATTTTAATCAGGACATTTGGGCCCTAGCAACCACATTGCTGAAATTGCAAACTGGAGAGCTGTTGAATAAAAAGCTAAATAACTTGAAAACCACAAATAATAAAAAACGAAAACCAATTGCAAATTGTCTCAGAGTATCACTCTCTACATCATACTTACAGTTAACTCAAAGGTGAACAACCCCTTCAAATAATTTTAATTGTTAAAAATTAATTTTTTTGCTGGAATAAGAAAACAGTAGCGTGTACTTGATGATACCTGAGTTGCATAAACCCATTTTGGTGGCACAACAATCACATTGGGTTTATTCAATGTTTAAATCATTTTTTAACAGACTTGAGAAACAGCAATCCAAATTACGGAAAGAAAGACCCAAACATTCTGCATAAAAGATCCAATACAGTAAAAGCAGACCTATGGGGACTGTGAAAAAACATGGAAACATGTAAATATTCATTAGTTCAAATTATGCCTCTTCTACAAAAACAGCTGCAGTTACATGGACATAATAGATAATCCTAGGTTGCTCACTTGTAGGCTATAATGATTGTACACAACTATAAAGCATAAATTGAATTTGAATCAAGATTGGACTGTTTTGTATGAATACCATTTTTGTTTAATGCTGAATAAAGTATTGTTACTGAGCTTTAGATTTTTTGCAATGGTCCACTAAATCTAGGATTTAATTTGGACCTTCTCAACAGGGAACTTATTTTAATATGACTAGATATCTGTGTTTAACAAATCAGTCCTTCTCCAATTAGATGAAATCTGACATTGTAAATGTTTATCCAGACATTAGCTCATTAAATAAAGTTATATTTGAAAAATGACAAGTCTATCAGGTTCAACCTTTCCAAATAATCTACCAGTACAGATACAGTATACACCTCACACATAATATATATGGATATACCATGCACTAATAAATGACTTTTTGATACACGCTTGATGGCGATTGCTGTGAGTGCTTTCATGGACTGCTACAATTACTTTTGGTTAGCACCCAGCAAGTGATCATGTGAATGGTGAGTGCCGATAATTTCTACATGCTGCTGGGGGTGGAGGGAAGGGGTGATATCACTCCAACTTGCAATAAAGAGTGACTGAAGTTTATCAGAGCACAAGTCACATGACCTGAGGGCACCTGGGAACTAACAATATGTCTAGCCCCATGCCAAATTCAAAATTAAATATAAAAAAATCTGCACCTTTAAAAAAAAAAAAAAAGGATTTCAGTGCAGAATTCTGCTGGAGCAGCACTATTAACAGGTGTGTTTTGAAAACATGTTTTCCCATGACAGTATCTCTTTAAGGTGAGGCCTATCAAAAGGGTTTTCAATGCCCTTTTTAATGCAAGACAGCATTTTATTCACTTTAGTATCCACTGAATGACACTGCCTAGCGTTTCAGTTTGTTATCCCCAAAAATCCCTAAATATTTATCAATTAAGAAGGCCTTCGGCACACTACCTTTAGTGAATAACTAGCATTAATGGTATTTGTACCATCTTTATTTCTCCTGTTATGAAACATTGTTTTCTAATTCTTTAAAAATAAATGTTTTGTTAGTACTGCAGTAGTGTTCAGATATCAAAATGCTGAATCTGTATGAAAATATTTAGAGAAACTGTGCCAGGAATTCTAAAGAGTTGTGGGGGAATGTAATAAAAGTCGCAAAGAGCAAAACAATTAGCACAAATAAAAATACAAAGTATAATTTCGTAATGTAATACTCTTTCTGAAACTGTTATTACATTGCGAATTTAAATTGCGCATTGTGAATTTTAATTGCCCATTGCCCACTTTTAAGAAGTGCTTGAAGGTGTCGTAATGTTTTGGAGCAAATATAACAACTTTTTCAGTAAGTTTTATTACATTCACTGCACACTGGTGCAAACTATAACATTCGCAAACCTTCTTCCACTGTCGGAAGTGGTCGCTAAAAAGATTCTGGTGGCCCCAAAAGCTATATTAAATTCGCACAAAGGCAAATTTTTTCACACAGAGGCGAAATGGTGTGAAGTGTGGTAAAAATTTGCCCTTTAATTGATTTGCTCCTATGAGTGTTTTTGTGTAAATGAAATATTTCACTCGTACCTAGATGGCAACCGTACATCCAAAACAAGAAGTCATGCAAACTACTGATAGTGTCTTTTGTAGGAGTTAAAGGGAAATTTGTAACAAAAAATGATGTGGGGCTGCTTCTACCAAGGTGTGAAAATTGAAAAAAAAAAAAAACATGTAAGAGCAGAGACATAAAGACAATTTTAAAGGAGAAGGAAAGCTACAGAGGCATTTTATTGCCAATAGATTAGCTGCAATAGTGCAAGCTAGAATGCTATATTTATTCTGTAATAAAATGTGTAAAAAGCTCTAGAAGCTCTGTTTGCTTAGGATAGTAGCTGCCATATTAGCTTGGTGTGACATCACTTCTTGCCTGAGTCTCTCCCTGCTCACTCATAGCATTGGGCTCAGATTACAGCAGAGAAGGGAAGGGGGGGAAGAGGAGCAAATTGAGCATGCTCACGCCCAGGGCAAGGAGGTTTAAGCTGAAAACAGGAAGTCTGATACAGAAGCACACAGACATGCTGGGTTTCTTTTGAAAGAGGACTCAGAGCAGCATTACTTTGAGGGTATATTTAGGTGGACCTTTCTGATAAGGCTTACTTAGTTTTAACCTTTCCTTCTCCTTTAAAGGAGAAGGAAAGGTACGCTTTAATTAAAAGTTAGGCATCCCCAAATGATTATATATACTTACGTCACACCCAGGGCCGGTGCTCCTATCAGCAGAAAACTGCACCAGCCCTGACTGACTGGGTTCCGGCTTCTTCATTTGTGTGGGTGCGCATGCACAGTAGCACAAAAAGCCAAACTTTTAACGAAGAAGCCTGCTATTTTGTTTTACTGCACGTCCGTCTACCAATGGAAAATTTAATAAAGAAGAAGCCAAAAGCTTTTCACTCTGTGGTGCCTGCTTGCAGCGCCGATCCGCGCCTTTATGCCGCCTGAGGCGGCCTTCCGTTGCTGCACGACGCTAGTGCAGAGAGCGCAATTGCACTCTCTGCACTAGAAGAGCTGAATTTCCGGGTTGAAAACCGGAAATTCGACTTTTAGTTACCAGGAGCGGCATTTTTGCCGCCCCTGGTAACCAGGGGGGGCGCTGCCGCCTGAGGCGAGTGTCTCAACTCGCCTCATTGGTGGAGCGCCCCTGCCTGCTGGAATAACCCCCAGACCGGTGCAGTTTTCTCCTGATAGGACTGGGGTGTGAAGTAAGTAAATATAATGACTTGGGGTGCCTAACTTTTGGCACCCCATTTTAAATATGCCTTTTTATGATTTAACAGTATAATCATGTTTAAAGTAAAGAGAGGAGAACGTTGAATACACTGAACTTTGAGACGACAAGCATTACATTTAAATTTCGGTTCTCCTCTGTCCAAATTAAGGCCTAGCCTGTGGCAGAAAATGCAGTTGACCTACACTGGGGGCAAAAAAAATTACCAAAATGAACTCAAAAGTAAGCTCTTCTGTTTGCATAACTAATTGTAGCATTCTCAAGACAAATTAGTGCATAGCACTTTAGTTAATATGGGCACTGTATTAATGAACTTTAGTAAACAGAAGGATTAGTACTGTTCTGATTTTATCTTTTACCATGTGTATTATAATACACATCCTAGAGCACAAATTTGGGAAAATTGGGTAGCAATTGCAGAAATATGTATTGAGGTGTTTTGTCCATAACCAATAAACTGTCAACAGTGGCTCCTTGTCTGTCTGCTGCCTTAAGCTGGCCATAGATGCAACAATCCGATCGTACGAATCGTGGATTCGTACGATTTTCGGACCGTGTGTGGAGAGTCCCGACATTTTTCGTCCGGTGGAGATCGGTCATTTGGTCGATTGTACAGGTTAGAACATTTCTGTCGCCTGCCTATAATATCTCTGCATGTATTGGCGATCGTACGGTTTTCAGTGGGAGACTGTCACTAGCTTTGTCAGACATAACTATCGTACGATTGCTGTCAGAGGTAGTACATTGGCTGATCTGTTCTTTTACTACTTTATTTGATTGGAATGGTAAGACTATGATCTGAATGGTTAGTGGCGGGTCGGGAGATGGGAAAGTGCGATCGTACGTTGATTCGTACGATCAGATCTTTGTGTCTATAGCCAGCTTTACTGTGTAACAGACCTGCCACTAAAGCTTATGATCCATGGGTTGACCCACTCTTCTATTCATTAGAGCAGGCTAGAATGTGTCTTTAGGCCCTCCAGTTTACCATGCATGCCCAGAAAATCGTACAGTGTGGTCACAATCAGCCACTGTGCCTGACCAAATCTGGGGCTATATGGCCAATATAACTGTACTACAAGCATGGGATCCATTAACTAAAAACCATTATTGAGAAAGCTCCTAATTATGGAAAGGTAGTCTCCCATATTTTATCATTTAACAGGCCCCATACCTTTAGTAGCAAGTAACTGGGGGAGGTAATACACCGAAGGGGGGCATCCTATGCCTTGGGTGCCAGACCTGCTTGACTCAGTTCTCTGATATTACAAAGCCATCACTGAAGTACAGGCTTCAGACTTCTCCCTATGCAGGTTGAGACTAGGGTTGCCAACTGATGACAAATGACCAGTCTTGCAAAAATAACTATTAACTTGCCATGCTGGGAACTGGGAAGGGAATTCTGTCTCTGTACCTCTGTCCCCACAAACAGCACCCTTCCCACCATGCCTGTACTAGCAATCTGTAAGTTCTGGCAAATGCCAGAGGGGCTGCTGTAAGGTCCCATAGACAGTCACTTAGTGGGCTGGTGGAGGACTATTTGGGCCTCTGTGTACTTGTAATGCCAGAGCCTATTTGACTCCCAGTCCAGACCTGCTTCCCACTAAAGAACTAACTAGTACTCACAACACACAGTCTCAATAGTTCCACTAACCACACACACAGCAGCAGAGTCGCAGACTGAGTGAGCGCTGAGCTTTACCATGTGGCAGCAGGCAGTCTTTCTCTTTCAGAGTTTTGCGACGCCTCCACACAGGCACACACAGTCCAGAGGCGGAACTAAATAGCACTGCGCTGTGTTCCCGGGAGGACAACATATTTTGTGGACTCGAATTGTTTCTTACCGCTAATTGCACAGTGACAGAAACTACTGCTTCCGGCAGCCTCATCATAGTGCTGTGGGGTTCCTTTTAAACACCTTGCGTTGTGTCTGAGGATAACCAAAAATGACTAATTATGTGAGTAAATCGTATCACCGCTGTGCCTGTGTGTGTATACATCTATTTACGTTTCATTTGGAGCAGAAATCATTAACTAATATCAATAATGCAGATTTCAGCACAGTCTTTCAACTGTACCTTTGGCTGTTAGAATTCCTTTTCCACTCTAAGGATTTTAGGACACATTTGTGTAAAAGCAATGCTTTGGGCTTAAGTCTAAATTATGCTTAAAGGGTGAAAGCAATAGAAAACCATAGCTTTATGCAGCTATTGGATGTAACACAGTCCTCTTCCTTGGCTTTTTTAAAAAAGCACAGGATCATCACCTACTAGGTTAATTAACCTTTAAAGGAGAAGGAAAGCTACGGAGGCATTTTATTGCCAATAGATTAGCTGCAATAGTGCAAGCTAGAATGTTATATTTATTCTGTAGAATGTTTTACCATACCTGAGTAAAAAGCTCTAGAAACTCTCTGTTTGTTTAGAATAGGAGCTGCAGTATTAATGTGGTGTGACATCACTTCCTGCCTGAGTCTCTCCCTGCTCTGGGCTCAGATTACAGTAGAGAAGGGAGGGGTGGGAGAGGAGCAAACTGTGCATGCTCTTGCCCAGGGCAATGAGGTTTAAGCTGAAGGCAGGAAGTCTGATACAGAAGCCCATGTGTACACAATAGAAGGAAAGAAATGCAATGTTTCTTTTGACAGGGGACTCAGAGCAACATTACTTTGGGGGTTTACTGGTATATTTAGATGGACCTTTCTGATAAGGCTTACTTAGTTTTAACCTTTCCTTCTCCTTTAAGGGGAAGATGACTACAACATTTTACATTTGCCGTGTGTGTGTGTGTGTGTGTGTGTATAGATGAGCCTATTTTTAGCAGTATTTCAGTAGGTCTTCATTATTTATTTTACATGTTTTTAAGCCTTACTTATCTGCCTCCTTTCCAAATTGAATTTCTACCTGATTGTGATGGTAACAAAAACTGATTATTTTTATTGCTTAATTTCTGTTCAGGCCCTCTCCCATTCATCTTCCATTTTGATTTCAAAATTGTTGCTAGGGTAATTAATCCCAAGCAATGAGGTAACTGAAGGATCCTTTAGAATCCCAGAAATACATCTAACATGTGCTAGGAGGTTTCCAACAAAAACAATCCAAAAGGCAGTCGTATGAATAAACTTTATGTACAGGGCCTATTGATACATTACCGTGTATATAGTGTTGGCAGCTTAAAGTTTAATAAAATATTTAGGCAGTTTGTAGACTAGGAAGCAACTCAGCAGATCATGTTCTGTCTCCTGGCATTTGTACAGTGTGCTGGGAACTGGAGAGGTCAAGCCTCTGAATACTAAAGTGGACATACAGTAACGGTATTGGACCTGTTATTGAGAATGCTTGGGACCTGGGGTTTTCCGGATAAGTGTTCTTTACGTAATTTGGATATTTAGTAAGAAATTATTTAAACCCAAACCCATTAAGGATTAATTATATCTCAGTTGGAATAAAAGTGACTTATGAATGATGCTTAAAGTGTTGGATACATGTATTTCTGCTAGATAAATAATGGCAAATCAATAAACAGATGGTAGTAATACAAAACAAAAACAAAAATAATGGTTTGACTGGAAAAAAAATTAACTTGGTAACAATGCGTTTCATCAAGCGTGAGAAAAGTTCAAACTGCCAGGCAATCAATTTTTCATAGTTAAAATTAAGCAGAGGTAAAAAAAAACACAACCTTTGATAAAATTGCCCTTTAAGCACGATGAAAATTCTGAATACTGTAAAACTATTAATTTTATGTTTCTGTAGGCACGAGGCTTTGGAGAATATGACTCTGATTTTAGTGACGATGATGGCAAAGAAAAAGATGCTGACAGTAGCAGGTACTTTTTTTTTTTTTTAACATAAAGATAGATGATTATTTTATTGTAGTTGATGTGTATAGCATTTAGGACATTTTACACTAGAACATTTGAATTTAAAGGGTATCTAACCCCCCCCAAAATTCATTGGTGTAAACATATTACAAAGTGGTCTTCTGAGCAAGTGTACGCGTTTAGAGGTTCTGAGATATTATCAGTTTTATACTGCTAGGCAGGATTTAGCTCAACAGCTCTCTTTGATGGACCAGATTGTCTACGACTCTGTCTTTGCAATTTCTATGCATTTCCTAGCCCCCGGAAGTGAATGATTTTTTTGGTTCCTGATTTTCAGTTCAGCTGAAATCCTGCTGTTCACATTCTCAAAATGCAAATATTTCAGAAACCACTAAAAATATAAGAACGTAAATGGCAAAAGTGCTCAGAGAAGTATCAATCATTTTTTTGGTTTAAATCCCTTTAAGTTCAATCTTGTTGATTTTTTTTTCTGGTACTGTATTGCTAGCAACCCTGGACCAATACAAATTAGACATGTGCCAGCCTACCCCTAGTTCTGGCTCTGGTTGCTAATGCTACCAGCGGCTATTTATTGCATCAATTAACATGTAATTGCTACTTGACATCATTATGGCCCATCTTGCAGCCTTCAGTTGTCTCAGCTGCCTCATTAAGCAATTTTTTTGTCTGAAAAAATGCACAGTGTGTAAATGAGATGATGTTATATGCCAAATCTCCCGCTGGAACCACCTGTCACTCATTTATCAACACTGGCCAAATTTTCCCATGGGAAGCAATTCATAGCAACCAATCGGTGATTGGCTTTCTTTCAGCCAGTTGCAGGTTGAACACTGAATGGAACAATTTGATTGGTTACCATGGGTTACTGCCCAGAGCAGATTTGCCTAGTGTTGATAAATGACCCCCATTGTCCTTGTGTGGTTACATGTATAACAAAGGAGTTAAAAACATAATATTTAAAAATATCCAGAATATTTCTAAACTAGGTCCTATAGTTTTGCTCAGAATAAGCAAGGCCACCTTAAAAACTACATCAATATAATGTCTATTGTGAACCTTTAGTGGGTTCGTAATGTATGAGAGATAAGTGCTTTTCTTTTGTCTCAGCAAAAACTAAATTGCACACTTGCATATATACTGCTATAGCTGCTTCTCGTTAAAGGCATTTGCATTTAGTTTTTTATTGAACAAAGTATTTATAAACAGCCCTGGATTGCTCTAGAGAATTAGTATTTTTTATTTATCCAGTGCTAACATCCACCATTGCCCGAGGACCCTATCATGTACATACATACACTATGGACAGTTTTATCAGGATCCAGCTAACTTAAGTGTATGTTTTTGGTCTGTGGAAGAAAACTCAAGTTAGCACAGAAAGAATTTATAAAGGTATTGCAGTGCCCAGGCTGGATTAAGCCAAAGAATGCTAGCAATTTTTTTTTTCACTGTGCTTTCTAGATTTTACCTCTGCTGCTGTTTGTAAAATCCAACTTTTAGCACTCACTCTTTGGGGCACATTTACTTAGCTCGAGTGAATGAATAGAAGAAAAAATACTTTGAATTTCGAACGTTTTTTATGGCTACTTCGACCATCGAATTGGCTACTTCGACCTTCGAAGATTTCCGATCAAAGGAAAATCATTTGATCGATGGATTAAAATGCCCAGACACAAAGGGGCACATTTACTTTGGGTCGAATATCGAGGGTTAATTAATCCTCGATATTCGACTGTCGAAGTTAAATCCTTCAACTTCGAATATCGAATGTCGAAGGATTTAGCGCAATTCGAAAAATCGTTTGATCGAACGGTTAAATCCTTAGAATTGATTTGAAGAATTTAATCGTTCGAATTATGCTAAATCCTTCGACTTCGATAGTCAAAGGATTTAACTTAACCCTTAATTAACCCTCGATATTCAACCCTAAGTAAATGTGCCCCTTTGTGTCTGGGCATGGGTGCGGTTGGTAGTTCAGCAAAAGTGGTAAAATGATGAGTATAAAAAAAAAAATAGAATATCATTTGCCTTCTATACTAATGAAAGCTTATATTTGTTTGTTGGCTGTCAATTTCAACATGTCTATCACTGAAAGAATTACAATAATATAAGCCTCATTTATTTCAGAAGTAATTCTGCCTGTGGTTTCAATAAAAAAGGAATAGAAATGGTATTATTCACCTTCTGGTAGCATTAGCATATTAGCAAGTCCCATCTTTTATAGTACACCTGGCACATGACTTTCTGTGGGGTTCACCCAAGTTCTACAGCAAAAACTGGCATTTCTAGTGGTAGAAATGCCAATTTTTTTTAGCAAGCACTACAACTTAGCTGACATGGATAACACAAAAAAGAAGTGCAACTCGTGAACAGACCGGGGAGTCCCTTGCCCTGAAGGGAACTGGGGAAACCCCTACTATTTCTATTACAGCTTCACTAGGCCCAATGATGTAGCAATACATATATCTATATATATATCTATATATATATATATATATATATATATATATATATATATATATATATATATATATATATATATATATATATATATATATATATATACTCTCCAAAATGCTGACGCACACCAGGATTTTTCTTCAAAAAATGCTTGTTTATTAGATCGACGTTTCGATCCCCAGAGGGATCTTTATCAAGATCCCTCTGGGGATCGAAACGTCGATCTAATAAACAAGCATTTTTTGAAGAAAAATCCTGGTGTGCGTCAGCATTTTGGAGCGAATATACAACTCTTCTGTACAGCACCTAGGTAATTGTTCAAGCAGTGTGTGCCTAAGCCTTTGTACATACATATATTATATATATATATATATATATATATATATATATATATATATATATATATATATATATATATATATATACATATATATATATATATATATATATATATATATATATATATATATATATATATATACATATATATATATATATACATATATATATATATATATATATATACATATATATATATATATATATATATATATATACATATATACATATATATATATATATATATATATATATATATATATATATATATATATACACACACACACACACATACTTTTAGTAGCTAAATTGGATAATCATTAAAGCTGCTTTACCAATTGGTAAAGTGTGGAGTACATCATTCTCTCTGAATATGTAATTGACCTTTTTTTCTGCAATGGCAAGGTGTTTGTGTATAGACATTGGCAAGATGGTTATTTATGAAGTAACCTTCAGTTTTTTTTATTTCATGTATAAATTCTCTTTTTTCACCCATTCGACTTTATTGCATTTTTATATAAAAAGCTGAACTTGCCGTTGCAAAGTGCTTTTGTCAGATGTAACCAGGCAAATGCAATATCACCTTCATTAAATTGATGTTTTTAGCAGATTTAATGCTGCATCATTGTGTTTCTCTTGTGTTTATCCAGAGAAACATATCTGATTTATTGATTTGTTAATAAACCTTAAAGCTTTGTTTTGAAATGCAAATAATCAAAATAATGTATAAATGTTATGTTCAAAGAAATAACTTACCAAATCTAATACATTTGCCAAACTTTAGGTTAAAGAAGGATGAAGCTTTACTTAAGAAGCCCTTTCAGAAAGACAGACATGTAAAAGTTGCTCACAAAAAGGTTGCTGCTGATGAATGGGACAGGTAAGAAAACAATCTCATTTTCTTTTAATTCTTATTTCTTTTTTTATTTATTCTTAATATTTTTTCTCGTAATATTTTTTCTCGTAATATTTTTTCTCGTAATATTTTTTCTCTATCAGGGAAGAAGCAAGAAATCGAAGAGTCCACTTAATATCCATGGATGCCGTATCCTTTGCCTATAATTAATGGAAATACCTAAATGTAACTGCTCATTAAAGACTAAATATTTTGTACAGTTCTGATGAGTGCATTATTTTGACAATTAATATGTTATGTTTAAAGGACACTCTTCCTATATGAACTATAAAGACTATGGTAAATGTGGGGGTAGTGAAAGCATAGTAAATGTAAATTTGATTGTAAATGTATGGGACCTGTTATCCTGTGGTTTTCCGGATAATGGATCTTTCCATAATTTAGATTTTCATTCCGTTAGTCTACTATAAAATCATGTAAACATTAAATAAACCCAATAGGCCGGTTTTGCTTCCGATAAGGATTAATTATATCTTAGTTGGGATCAACTACAAGCTGTTGTTTTGCAACAGAGAAAAAAAGAACTTAAAATTGGCTAATTTTGCTTCCAATAAGGATTAATTATATCTTAGTTGGGATCAACTACAAGCTGTTGTTTTACAACAGAGAAAAAAAGAACTTACATTTTTTTGGATAAAATGGAGTCTATAGATTTCTGGATAACGGGTTTCCATATAATGTATGCCATAACTGTGTCATACTGAAACACTTCACTATATATATATATATATATATATATATATATATATATATATATATATATATATATATATATATATATATATATATATATATAATTTTTTTTTTTTTTTTTTTAGAAAGGAGTGAAGTGTTTCAGTATGATACAGATATGGGATCCATTATCTGGAATCAGAAAGCTATAGACTCCATTTTATTTGTATGTTTATATAAAATGCGTACACCGAAATGCGTAGATGTCCGTACATCTCCGTATTTTTGTACTGTTTTTATTTTATACAGTAAGGGGCAGATTTATCAAGGGTCGAATTTCGAAGTAATGGGAATTTTTTTCAAATTTGAATTGAATTTGGACTATTCTGTAGTCAAAACACACAAAATAAATTCGAATTTTTTTACTTTAAATTTTATATTAGACCCATGATAAATCTGCCCCGGAATGAAACACTCGTTATTTATTGGAATAGAATTCTCATATATAGTGGACATAATAGCTTGGTGCATCATTTATCGGTACAAATTATCTACATTCATTTAAATTTAACAGCTTTAATTTGCTTTCAGAACTTAAAGGAGAAGGAAAGCTACAGTGGAAGTTTATTGCCAATAGATTAGCCACAATTCATTCTGTAGAAGCTTTACCAAACTTGAGTAAACAGCTCTAAAAGCTCTCTGTGTTTGTTTAGGATAGCAGCTGCCATGTTAGCTTGGTGTGACATTACTTCCTACCTGAGTCTCTGGCTGCTCACTTATAGCTCTGGGCTCAGTTCACAGCAGGGAGGGGAGGAGAGAGAGGAGTAAACAGAGCATTCTCCTCATAGCACCGACAAACCGCACCTCCGCCACTAATTCCGTGCAATACCTGCTCGCAGCCCACCCTGGTGCACCTGTTGGGAGTGCTTTCATCATCACAGGGTCGTGCTGGGATAAGAGCTGGACACATTCTGAATGTGAGGAGCAGATAAATGTTCATTTTTTCATGGGTTCCTTAAAAACTGGGAGATGATTTCAGTGGTGATCATCTTGTCATCGTAACTGGCCAATAAGTTTCAGAGGAGCGTGGAAGCGGCGGCCGCAGATCCGAGACAAGCGTGTTGGACTGAGAGACGCTAAAGAACTTGAAACCACATACGGATACGCATTGTTTTTTTTGTTTTTTTTTTAAAGGTTTTTATTTTTGCTGTTCACAACACAACAACACACACATTAACATGTACAAGCATTGCTATGACAATCCAATAGCAGTTCACAACAGGTGGAAGAATCCAGCATCTGGGGCCTGACACTTGGGGAATATGGCATTGGGGTTCCTGCCCATCACTTTTAGTCTCAGCAGGGTAATATACTGTAGGTCCTGTGCATTATTCTATATTGAACCATCTTATCCCTGGTAGAGATCAGGAAGTCATATACTCCCTCTATAGTATCCTCCCTCATTGCATTATCTAAATGAGGTATATCCACGACCCACTTGCTCTTTACCTTCTGAAATGGATTCCCCAGAGCAGGGATTTGTAGAGGTCAGATATTAACTTTTTGGGGCTAGGATCCCATAGTCTGCATTCATACTGTGAAATCGAAGAAGAGACTGACTGTGAGCAAAATTGGGATGTCGCAGTTGGAGATAGCGATATAGCTGGATCATTGGTTGATTCAGTTTCTCTTTGAGTTGGGGCAAAGTAGGAAAGGTGTAGTTGATTAACAAATCATTTAAGTGCCGGATCCCCAGTTTAGGCCAGTAGTGGAAGTCTGGCAATTGCAATAGGTGCTGAAAGTTTGAGTTCCTCCATAATGGGGTTTACAGTGAGGGCTTAGGACTTTTTTGGGTCATCATTTTCCGAACTAGAGCCCGTATTCTCTGTGGAATTGTCTGTACTGGTGGCAACTCGGGGGCATCTTTACTTTTCCTGTATGGGGCGTTTCTAATTGCCTCTAGGGAGCCTGCTATAGAGGCATGGAGTGCAGTTAACGTGTTTTCTGGGTCTGGACAGAACCAGTTATGTATATACATTAGTTGTGAGGCATAGTAATAGTATCAGAGGTGTGGCAGGGCAAGGCCTCCCTTTTCCTGAGGGGCAAGCGACTGCTTGCTGATCCTAGGGGATTTGTGAGCCCATATATAGGGAAGTAAGATAGAGTCTATGTATTTGTGTACCTATGGGGCAATCTACACTGGAGCACGTTGCATCACATACAAATATTTGGGTAAGAAAATCATTTTGAACAGGTTCACCCTGCCCCATACCGTGAGTGGGAGGCGTTCCCATTGACCTGCTTTACTTTTAAATAACTGTGTCACTGGTTCAATATTGTCCGCCACATAATCTTCAAACTTGTTTGATATGGTAACCCCTAGGTATTTAAATTTTGACACCCATTTTAGTCCATGGATTTCCCCTTCAGATCGTGGTGCCTCAATAGAGAATAGGGTAGATTTGCCCTTATTCACTACCAGGCCACTGAAAGTACCGAATTGGTCAGTCAATTCAAGAGCCTTGTGCAAAGAGTTCTTGGAATCTGCTAGAAATAGAAGGATGTCATCCGCATAAAGGGGTACCTTTTCTTCCAACCTCCCATACTTGAGCCCAATCACATTGGGTGATTGACGTAGCATTATGGCTAAGGGCTCTATTGCCAGGGCAAACAGTAGTGGGGGAAAGCGGGCATCCCTGTCTAGTTCCACGGGATAAGGGAAATGCTCTAGAGAGAGTTATTGACCTGTATACGGGCAGTTGGAGACTGGTAGACTGAATCCAGTTTATGAAATTGCAGTCTATCCCAAAATTCTCTAACACCTTCCACAAATAGGACCACTCAACTGAGTTGAATGCCTTCATGGCATCTAGGGATGCTAGCATTCTGGTGCCCACATTGTGATGTTTAACTTGGAGGTGGGAGTACAGCTGCCTCAGGTTAATGGCCATGCTTTTGTTGGGCATGAAGCCTGTTTGGTCTGGATGAATAATTGTAGCTATCACTTTATTTAGGCGCTGGGATAGAACTTTTGCTAAAACTTTTACGTCTGTATTGATAAGAGAAATGGGACCATAGGAGTCGCAAGATTCAGGATCTTTCCCTTCTTTAAGTATAAGAATTATGGTAGCAGCATAGAAGGATTGAGGAAGTGAACCTGTCTCTTTGCCTCAACTAGTGTGGCATGTAGTTTGGGAGTTAGTTGGTCCCCGAGAAAGCGGTACCAGGCGGCCGGTAGACCATCTGGTCCAGGGGTTTTCCCTGGGGATAGGATTCCGATGGCTTCTGCCAATTCACCCAAGGTTATGGGGGCATCTAGATAGGAGGACTCTGCCGGGCTAAGCCTGGGGAAGGTAATGTCTTGCAAATATTGATCTAGCGCTACACTGGAATAGGAGGTGCGCGTGGAATAGAGGTCTTGGTAGTAGTCTGCAAATACTTCTGCAATGTCCTCCGCCTTAGTCATATAACTGCCAGCAGTGTCCCTGATTCTGGCTATCATTGTGGGGGGGTTGCTTAGTTTAGCTAGATACGCAAGGGTCTTACCATTTTTGTCCCCTTGATCAAATATATTTTGGTTAATATAGTTTTTTGCGGGTGGCGTTAGTTTGCGCCAACTCAAGATCTCTCTGAGCAGTGACCAGATTCTGATGACTCTTTATGTTGCCTTGTACACAGTAGGTTTTTTCGGTTGTGAGGACTTTGTCCGCAGCCTCTTCAATTGCTTGCTTAGTTACTGCTCGTGCTCTATTGCTGAGATTAGCGTGCCCCTAGCTACTGCTTTGGAGCTTTCCCATATTGTATTATTCTGGGTTGAGTGGGAGTTAGTCTCCCAGTATTCTTTATATTCCTTGGTACAGGTCTCAGCTATTTCTGTGTTATTAAGCCATAGGTGAGAGAGTCTCCACTGGAAGTGTTTGGCCTGAGGTGTGACGCTTAGCACCAGATATAGTGGGGCATGATCAACGCTGCATTGTTTTTAAGCGATTTTACAGAAGAAACTTTTGTGAGTGTAATCTTATTTATTTATTAAACTTGTATAAACGCATGTTGCTTCATTTTACCCACTAAGGATGCAAGAAGATTAGAAGTGAAACGGAACGCTTACCATTATCAGTGTCTTTTACTAACTTACAGTTTGTTAGTATGATCGCCTGCCTGACTCACTAGGAACCAACGTGTGGGCTCTTGTTGAACTACAACTAGATACCACGGGTTTAATTTCAACCATTTAAAGGCACAACACCACCCTCTGTCCTAAGGGAATAGTATTTTACAGGATATATTTGTACTAAGGTGGCACGAAACAAACTTGTGGGTGTATTTAAGCACTTACAAATCACTTAAAGTGCATGTGCAAAAATTTAATTTGAAATACTACACTATATTATTTATCTGTTTTTTTCCCCTCAATTCTGGATAACAGGTTCTATATACCTGTATACAGAAAGGTACAAGAAGGCCTTTGCACAGCATCCGCATAGATACAAAGCATTATTCCTGTTTAATTCTACTGTGTGACAATTGCGACTGTAAATTAAGCATCTGGGCCACATACAATATGGGCAAAACTAAATGTACACTGCACTTTCACAATGACTAAAATGCATCATGTGTTGCCTACACTTTGTTTACATTTATTAATCACTGCAATGAAGAAGAATTCTGATGTTTGCATTTTGTTACCAGTTCGCATTGAAGATACCACACAGACATCTGTTCTTACAGTCTAAGGAATAATCAACAAGATTTGTTTCCTTTAACTTTTACTTTTGCAGTTTGCCAGACACCAGAAATATGTCAATGATTACATTTTGTACTATGGTGGAAAACTGCAAGATTTCCAGCATTCAAAGTAAGTTCAGTACACTGAAGACTATTTTAGTAAAATAAACTATTTTCTGCACAAGATTAATGGTATTTACATCACCATTAGGGTGTGTACTCAAGTTAATTAATTCAAATATTCATAAAAAAGGTAGAATACACCCCTTTTCAACATGTGCTCAATGAATAGGGCTGAACATGTTTTTTGCTATTTTATTGAAGCATTCTATATGGTATTAGTTATTTCTTGCACTAACAAGAAACTGAAAACACTTTTCACTTTCTAACTTCCCTATCTTCCTTACTTTCAAATCAGTCCACAGAGAAGCTTCTTTTGACCTCTGCCGAATAAAGGGTTGGTTTAAACAGAGCTCACTATCTCTCTTTGAAAAAGAATCCCTGGTTTATGTGGGGAAGGTGGGGTATTCAGTTCTGTGAGATAAACAAGACATTTTCCATGTATACTTTATATTATGACAACAAATTAAGAGAATATTGCTTTTTTGTAATTTAAAGCATTTTGCAGAATATATTTTCAACACAAGTCCTAATGTGCACATTTTTAGAAATTGTCTATATTGACCATTAAAATGTATAAAACTAGCAAAGTTGTTCAATACCTTATATATGTTGTGATATAAGTTACAACTGTAAATTGGATTATTTGCTGTACAATAGCGTTCTCACAAACTAATAAATTCGTTCCCCACAATATGGCTTTTTTTCTGCCAGCAAAATTGTATAATAATGAACATGTATGATAATAGCTATATGCATCAAACCGAAAAACAGCTAATTAGTTAATTAGTTCAATGACTAAAGGGTTGCTGTTCAGCATATATATAACTGGAAGCATTCATGCGCATAGAAAAATAGTAGATTTATTTAAACTTCACATGGCCCACTACATATATACATGTATATGCCCAGGAGTTTTTGATTTGCTAGTCAACGCAACAAGAGTAGCTTAAGGTAGCAAGGACTTGACAGATTTTCTTGCTCATTCAATTGAATTTGCACTCTTTTGTGTATATAGGCCATAAATGTACAAAATTTTCGATGTTGTTATGTTTACTGCTGTTTTTATTTGCAGAGAAAGTAATAAAACAGATTTGGATGTCATTAGAGAAAACCACAGATTCCTGTGGGAGGAAGAAGATGAGGACGACATGACTTGGTATATGTGACTACACTAGTTGTTCATTAACATTATTTAATTTACTAATGCTGAAATTCCAGGATTGTCTAAAAGTATATTCTCTAATTCAGGGATCCCCAAACTTTTGAAGCCGTGAGCAACATTCAGAAGTAAAATGAGTTGGAAAGCAACACTAGCATGAAAAATGTTCTTGGGGTGCCAAATAAGTGCTGTGATTGGCCATTTGGTAGCCCCTATGTGGCTTGTCAACCTACATTGAGACTCTGTTTGGCAGTGCACCTGGTTTTTATGAAACCAGAACTTGCCTCCAAGCCTGGAATTCAAAAATAAGCTCCTGCTTTGAGGTCACTGGGAGCAACACACAAGGGGTTGGAGAGCAACATGTTGCTCACGAGCTACTGGTTGGGGATCACTGCTCTAATTCATCAGGAAACAGACTAACGTTTAGGGGGTTACTGTTTTAATCAAAATCCATATTTTTCTGATTTTTTAAAATAAAAAAGTCCAACCAAAGTAGAATCAACGATTTGACCTTATTTATTATTTAAAAAAAGCACAATTTAATCAGATCGGGGGGGAAAACTCGATAAAATCGAGCAAAAACTCGAATTGTACAATTTTTTTTTTTTTTGAGGGAATTCCCAAATCAAATTTTTGCGGGATTTTTTTCCTGAAAAGTCAGAATTTTGTTGGATTTTTGCCCGAAAAGCCAGAAATAGTCAGATTTTCGGGTAATTTCACAGAAACTTCCAAAAAGGGTAGGGACCTCCCCCATTGACTTATATACAACCATGGCAGGTCTGAGATGGCAGATTTTCAGATTCTGGCTTTTTGCAGCCTCGCTATAATAGATCTTTAAAAATGTGAATTTTTTTTTAACTAAAACTTAATTTCATAACAAAAAAAACTCGAGGCATTCAGATTTTAATAAATAACCCCTTTAATGTAGTTTGTGGCGCGTTGCCAATTGCTCTGGAGCTAGAGACTGGGAATTAACATTTTGGGGGTGCAGAAGTTCATTCTACCTTTTGCAGGAACGTAACACCCCACTTCCTCATGCTAAATGGAACAGTACGAGCTACTTAATTACATTGCGCTGAGGCTTATCAGGCAAGCAGCAAATGCCCACTATAAAATCTGTTCATAGTGTGAATTTTATAGGCATCTGAAAATTTATAAATTAAACTCATTTTAGCATGATATAGATTTTTTGTGGTTTTTAAATGATTTCGTTTTTCTTTTTAGCAGCTCTTCAGTTTTGAATTTCAACTATTATTTTGTTACTAGGGTTTGATTTAACCCAGCAGCCAAGTAGTGGTGCAAGCCACCATGTTTTTTGCATATTTGCACACTGCCCTGCAATTTGCAGAATGGACTTTGTGCTAAAACAAAATTGGAGCTCAAATGCATGCATGTTCCACAGGAATACAGCTCTGCCTTCATATAGTAGCACTCAGTTCATAAGGGGCCTTCGACACCACCTGTCTGCTACATACAATGCTGTTCTGACATCTGTACCCCGGCGGATTCAGAACACTTCACACATCCATTCATGCAACTCTCACAAGTAACACCTGTATCTAGGAGTTGCATGACACATTGGATAATCCTATCACAACTTCACAGAATCAACACCTCTGTGAGTTTCTTCAGATGTCACCTCTTTGAAGAGTTACAATGTGCCATTGTAAATGGATTAGTGGAAGAGTTTATATGCCGAGAACTTCCCACACCAGTCAGTTGAACTGAAGAAGCTGCTCGGATGAGTAGTGAAACGTCTTCATTGATTACTCAGCAAGTCCAGTTGTTTTTAGATTGACCTATACTAGATAAATGTTTGTGACATTATTTTAATGTATTTATTCATCCCCCATTCACCAACATCAAAACAGGCACAATCTGTAGAGGGATATAGGAAGGTAAAATATGGAAGTCTGTATTTTAGCAGGCATTTTGTTCATTATTAGTGACTTTCAAACTTTTCAGTGAGTTTTGACCTCTATTTTGCAGTGCAGTTCACTGAATAAGCTAAAAATGTGCCATTTATATTTTATTAAGCTATAATACAAATATATAAAGTCTGTTTCCTTTTTTGTGCATTTAAACAAAAAAGAGATGTCAGCATATGCATTGCATTTTGTTTATTCACAATGCACACACCAGAAACCTTCAAACAACCTAACTAAAATTAGAAATATATACTTAAATAAAAAATGTATCACTACTCTAAATTTAAATGTCTCCCATAGCAAGTACAGGTCTGGTGCCCCACTCCTGATTTATTTGCTTCTCTTTTCCTATATTGACAGGGAGAAGAAACTTGCAAAGAAATACTATGATAAATTGTTCAAAGAATATTGCATAGCAGATCTTAGCAGATACAAGGAAAACAAGGTTTGTGGTCCTAGGATAATACACTGTCTAATAAACATCTGCTGTGTTCCCCGGTGAGAGAGCTTGCTTCATGACTCTCACTCCTGTGGAAAAACTACAGCATTCTGTTTCAGTTTTTCATCTTACATCAGTCATGTCTTTAGAATGCCTTCCAAGAACCAGTTTCTTGTCATTAGAGTTGCTTTAAAGGGTTATTGTAATTGGAAAACATAATAATAATAGTGTTGCTCCAGCAGAATTCTACACTGAAATCCATTTCTCAAAAGAGCAAAAAGATTTTTTTATATTTAATTTTGAAATCTGACATGGGGCTAGACATATTGTCAGTTTCCCAGGAGCCCCCAGTCATGTGCTCTGAAAAACTCTTTAATGCTGTACTCCAAATTTAAGTGATATCACCCCCCCATCCCCATCAACCTAACAACAGAACAATGGGAAGGTAACCAGATAGCAGCTCCCTAACACAAGATTACAGCTCCCTGGTAGATCTACAGCACTCAATAGTAAAAATCGAGGTCTCGCGGCAACACATTCAGTTACATTGAGTAGGAGAAACCACAGCCTGCCAGAAAGCGGTACCATAGTGCAGCATTTGCTAATTCTGAAAGCACATAAAATTACATGAGAAGGCTTCCTACACACCAATATTATAACTAAAAAATACACTTATTGGTTCTGGAATGAAATTTTATATGGTAGAGTAATTTAGAAATAAAACCATACATACAGCATAAACATCAGTCTACATGAATGGGATCTGTTATCCATAAAGCATAGGACCTGTGGTGTTCTAGATAAGGGATCTTTCTTTAAGAAGGAAACCAATGACTGAATAACATAAAACAGGGTGTATTTCAGCAAGGATGTAATAGTTTAGTTAAAATAACAGTGAAACTGACATCCACTGGGGGGTGCCAGTGTGAATATAAAAACTCATATTCTCTACAAAATGCATCAGCCCATGGTATTCTCCTTTGGGTGCAGTGCCACTATCTATACTGAAGTCATGGGGTCTAAGATAAGAGATTATTTTCACTGTTAGGTGGGACTTATTAGTGATATGAGTTTCCCTGTCCTTTAAAGAAAAAAGACAACTGGCAAGTAAGTAAAAAATTAAGAAATGTTTGTATAATTAGGGAGACTTCTGAAAATGGCACTGCAATATTTCGAAGCTAGCAGAACAATGGGTTTCTGGATAAAGATTTTAGAAGAATTATAGGAAACCCTGCTTTATATATATTACCATGTATAAAACAGTAGTTCCTTATATTCTAGACTTTTTTCCTAAGGATCACAATATGATGCTCATCTTATCACGATCACAAACATAGCCTAATCACTCAGTGCTTTTATAACAATAGTCTTACTGTTGGAACGCTAGTATTTCATGAACAGGGTATACTAAGAAGCTTATTCTAATTATAAATTCAGATGTGCAAATTCATGGTTCATTCACAAAGGTAACAACTTTTTGGTTCAAATAAAACTATCATCCAGTATAAAATGTAAAAATTTTTGCATGGGCAGACAAGTGGCCATTGTAATGTACTTTTGGATAGTAAACAAGCCCTTTCATTCATATACTAATATAGGTATGGCTTTTGCTTTTGTGTCATAACAGTTTGGGTTTCGGTGGCGAGTGGAAAAAGAAGTTATCGCTGGAAAAGGTAGCATTTCATTAGTCTGGGAATGTGTTGAAACATATGTATAGTAATTGTAATTGAATAATAACAACAATGGTGTTATTTTTTTTTTAGCAAAAAATGATATGTATAATAAACAAAGCACTTTGAGAGAGCCTTGCACCAACCTTCAGAATATCTGTGTGAGTAGAAACACAATGATGTGGTAGGGCAGTCTAACCCAGTTCTGCCTTATTGGTTGATCATCACAGGTTGCCCATTCTGAGGCAGTTGTATGATTGAGGTGGGCTTGGAAGGACAGACTATCTGTTGTTTCCTTTCATCAATGATTGTATGTGCAGTTGAAGGTATTAGCTGCCTTATATGATATGAGCTGTATATTCCCTTCTGCTTCTGATGAAATCCATTTGCTTGCCCAGTCAGAAAATGGATAGGGCAAATTTCCCCGTTATATTCAGGCATTTGTGGTGCTGCTAAAAGACCAGACCTTGGGACATTTAAATAAGGTCTGACACAGATGTTGGTATGAGTTAATACAAGGTTTGGTTCTAGGAAATAGGATATCAAGTACAACGTTGTACAAGTATGGGATCTGTTTTCCGGAAACCCATTATCCAGAAACCTCCAAATTACAGAAATGCCATCTCCCATATATGAGAACACACTTTGGAGAGCACTCCAACGAGCCAGGGACCGACCGAACAGTCTGTGCTAGCAGCATGGACACGCCTCCGGATAGAACGCGGCAATTTGTATCAATAAGTCTCAATTCAACAGAGCACCAGTCATTGTCGGAACTTTAAAATGTTGCATGTTGCTTCTAAGGAAGTGGCGTGAGGCCACGAAACGCGTTAAGCAGGGGGATTGTTTGATGCACTGTTGGCGTGTGTATAAACTGATGTTATCTACTCAATAAATTGCAACATTTTAAAGTTCCGACAATGACTGGTGCTCCGTGGCATTGAGACTTTATCATCTCCCATAGACTACATTTTATCGAAATAATCAAAATTTTAAAAAATTATTGCCTTTTTCTCTGTAATAATAAAACAGTACCTTGTACTTGATCCAAATTTAGATACGCAGTAATTAATCTTTGTTGGAAGCAAAACCAGCCTATTTCATTTACTTTAATGTTTAAATGATTTTCTAGTAGATTAAAAGTATGAAGATCCAAATTACAGAAAGATCCATTTTCAGAAAGACCCAGGTCCCAAGCATTCTGGATAACAGGTCCCATACCTGTATATTCTGCCAGATACATGTTATTGTACATACGAGGGATATATATTTACCATACGTACAAGACAGAGTTTTCTGGTGTGGATTTCTAGAGTGAACTCTAACACATCTTCTAGGCGAAAGGAGCCCCTCTATAAGATATATAGGATCTAACTGTCAATGACTGTCTGACACCCAACTGCCGCATGAAGAGAGAATGAAGAGAAACAAATGCTGAGAGAGGGATAGTGAAGATAAACTTAATTATTTCAGAAATGGTGCAGCTTATATTACATTTTCGTGATAGTTCCCCTTTAGTCTAAAGTCGCTAGGAAAGCACATGCTTTTGGCACCCAATCATTGTGGCTTATCTCATGGCAGGCAATCTCCCTTTCTCCCTGGAACCAAAATTAGTTTACAGCCTCTAAAGGACAATGTTATGTGCAGCACTGCAAATAATAATAAGTGCTATGTAAGATTAAAGTTTGCACTTTGCAAAAAATAAGGTGACAGACAAATGTAGAACAAAGGTTAACTTTTAAGATGAATCTTTAGGAGGGTGTATCATCATTTGGGGTTGTAAATCACCTCTAAGGGTAAATAGCTTACTAAGACAAAAAATGAGAAAACACAGTCAGCAAACTCTGAGTAGCACCTTCAGCAGATAAAATCTGCTGCTATAAGGGAATATTTGGGTACATTTTCTATCCCCGTTGCTGAGTAAATTGCAGATATGCAAGGGTAAGACTTAGCAAATCTACCAGATCTGCATGAATTTTTCTTGTGGTCTCTACTTACATTTAAATGAGAGAACTCATGAGCTACTGAGAGAACACTAGGGGGCACTACATACAAACGTAACCACTTATTACAAAATAAGCTCTTTTTTTAAAAAAAAATGAAATTAACTTTTTTTTTAATTCAGTGTCAAAATGTCCAAGAGTTCATTTATCAGCATTTTATTACTAAACTAGTATATTCTCTCTCCATGATACAGAGGTGTAGAAATTAACAGATCTAATTTTAAGTGCCCTACGCAGATATTTTTTTTCCTTTTAAGTTAGAAGTTTACCTGCAAAATAAAGTTTTTCTGCCTGCTTAATATCTCGGCTTTACATTCTAGTACAGATATGGTATCTGTTATCCGGGAACCCTTTATACAGAAAGTTCCAAATTACTGAAAGCCTGTCTCCCATAGACTCCATTTTAGCCAAATATTCCAAATTTTTTAAAATGATTTCCTTTTTTTCTGTAATAATAAAACAGTAGCTTATAATTGATCCCAACTAAGATATAATGAATCCTTATTGGAAGCCAAACCAGCCTATTGGGTTTATTTAATATTTACATGATTTTCTAGTAGACTTAAGGTTTGAAGATCCAAATTACGGAAATATCCATTATCCAGACAAACCCCAGGTTCCAAGCATTCCAGATAACAGGTCCCATACCCGTATGGGATCTGTTATCTGGAATGTTTGTGCCCTGTATCTTTTATGGATAATGCCGGTACCCGTACTTTAAGACTACTTAAAAGATTTAAACATTTAAAGAAAAACAGTAGGATTGTTCTGTAATAGACATGGATTTGTGCAGCTTAGTTATCAAGTACAAGGTACTGTCTTTTAATTAAAAATTAGGGATGCACCGAATCCACTATTATGGGATATGGGGTCATTTGTGAAAGATTTGTCTAAATACCGAACTGAATCCAAATTTGCATATGCAAATCAGAATGGGGCAGGGAGAAAGATAATTTTTTTACTTCCTGTTTTGTTCCATGACACAAAAAGTCAAATGATTTTAAGGATTTGGATTCAGTTCAGCCAGGCATGAGGATTTGGATGAATCCAAATCCTGCTGAAAAAGGCCAAATCCTGGCTGAATACCGAACTAAATCCTGGTGCATCCTTATTAAAATTAGCAAATCCATCATAAATTGTTCAATTAAAAAGAAAGCTCCCATATTTCAGAGCTTTCTGGATAGCAGGTTTCAGGATTATAAGTCCCATACATGTACTTGGCACGCTAGACAATGATTAAACGGGGGAATGAACTATTTTAGGGAGTCTGTGTGCTGATTGGGAGTTTCGGAGTCATTTTCTGTTCCCTTGTTTATATTAATGAATAGGAAGTAGTTGCCATGTGAGGTTACAGGGTTCTGACAGTTACAGTTTTCATTGAAAGACTGTGGAAGTGAAAACATGCCATGCCATTACATTTTTAGGCTGTGGGCATGACATTGCATATAGTGGGGAATCAGTAAGCCATTGTCTTACTTTTCTCTACTGTATGTAATGCACAGCATAAAAATGGCTCTTCGTCCTGTTAGAGACACTGGTTTTGTATACTTAAACAGAATATTAATAAAAGGTACGTTTGGATTTGAAAACCACTGCTACATCATCCAGTATTTTTGCGACAACGCACCCACTAACCATTTTGAGAGACTATTTAAAAAATTCCACACATTTGCTGCGTTCTGGTACCAGACTTAGCCCCTTTGTCAGTAAGTCAAGTACTTGCAGCCGTCAGCCATGCTCATTCACGTGACAGAATTTAAAGGAGTTGTTCGCCTTGAAATGAACTTTTAGGGGGTTATTATTAAAGTCCGAATTTATCTCTACATTTTCTGCTACAAACTCCGATCAAATCCGCTCGGGTTTTTTACACTTCTTTATTATTACATTTTCCCCGAAAATTTGCTTTGCGGGGAAAAAAATCCGATTTTCACTGGGTTTTTTTTTCAGATTTTTTCATACGATTTTCACCTTTTTTCGGAATTTTCACCTGAAAACTTCAGGGTATTGCACAAAGCCCAGCGCACATCAAAAAAACATTGGGACTTCTCCCTATGGGGCAAATTCACTAAGATGAGAAGTTGCGCCAGGCGCAACTTCACCGAGCTTCGAGACACTTTGCCGCACTTCGCCAGGCATAGTTTCGCCAGCGCTCCGCAAATTCACTAAAATCCGAAGTTGCGCTCAGGGGTAGCGTAAGGTTGCAAAGTTGCGCTAGCGTTGATTCGCTATGTAAAGCGAAGTTACGCTAGCGAAGGCTAATTTGCATATGGCGCGAAATTCAAATTTCAATGGAGGAATACGTATCAGCACTACAAATGCCAAGAAAACCTTCAAATCTGCAAATAAAAATTTTATTTTGCCCTACACATGTGCCCACTGTCTAGGTAAGTTGCCATGAGTCAGGAAATGTAGGGGGGAAGGAGGGGAGCCCCAAAAATATTTTCGATCTTTTTCAGCCTATAACCCATCATGTAGAAAACACGCCAGCGTTTTTTGGGACTTAGAAAAAATTTTGACTTTTTTGGAAACAATCCCTATCTACTCTATTGCGCTTCGCCAGGTCTGAGGTGGCGAAGGAAGTCTAGCGTAAAAGGTAGCGTTCAGTACACTGCGCAAGTTAGTGAATTTGCGTAGTTTCGTCGCTAGCGAAAATTCGCCTGACGCAAGGGTGCGAAGTAACACTAGCGAAACTACGCCAGCGTTCGTGTGAATTTGCGCAGTAGCGAAAATGCCAAACACTAGCGAATTAACGCTAGCGTTGGCACTTCGCATCTTAGTGAATTTGCCCCAATTGACTTATATGCAACCTCAACAGGTCTGAGATGCTGGATTTTCAGATTTGGACTTTTCCATCCTTTGGGTTTAATAAATTCTGAAAAATTCGTGAAGTCCAATTTTATAAAAAAAAAAATCACAAATTTTTGCATTTGGAATATGAATAGGAATATGAATAGGAGAGGCCTGAATAGAAAGATGAGTAATAAAAAGTAACAATAACAATTCATTAGTAGCCTTACAGAGTATTTGTTTTTTATATGGCTTCAGCGAGCCCATTTAAAAGCTGGAAAAAGTCCGAAGAAAAAGGCAAATAACTAAAAAACTATAAAAAAAATAATAATGAGGACCAGTTGAAAAGTTGTTAAGAATTGGCCATTCTATATCCTAGTAAAAGTTACCTTAAAGGTGACACACCCCTTTAATAAGAGGCGTATGTGCAAAAGAACCTCCTCAGTGCTATTGCTCATTCTCTGCCAGTGTTTTCAGCCTTCCCACCTAGTTTTAAAACTTCCAACAGTTGGGTACCTCACTGAGGATAAACTGCTATAGAATTATGGTAAACTTTATTTACTGCTAGGACTGTGGTACTCCTAGTAGATTTTATCTGCCAAAATGCCCCAGGTAGTCTGTTTGCCTTCAGCAGAATTTTATGCATACCTCCCAAGATTTTGGAAATAAAAAGTTTTATTTTTTGACCACGCCCATCTTTGTGGCCACACCCCCTAATTACCATGTTCATTTTACAAAATTTGGCAGGTAATGAAAGTTTGGACATATTTCTTTTTTTCAGTTATTACAGTTTTGCTAATGAAGGTGAATTGCCCTTTAAGCTGTGAGTCTAACTTCTCCCAAGACACCTGTTATATTGTTACAATTACTTATTTGCTTATCTCAAAATTGTTACAAAAGTATCTTATCTGCAGCTGTGGCTGTTCTGGGCTCTCTGCCAAAAGCCAATTAAGTTGGAAACATTGTTTCTTTTTCTGCCTGTTAAGTGCAGAGAAAATCGTGACTTTCCAGTACAAACGAGGGACTGTGGGTTGAGCTTGCAATAGAGGGACTGTACCTCTAAAAACGGGACAGTTGGGAGGTATGTTTTATGAATGGGATATTTTCCCTACACATTTCAGGGTAAATTGTGGAAGATTTTGAGCAAATTGCAGAGTGATAGTTGCCAATTCTGCTGGTGGTTCCAGTGGGCTATGTGCAGGTTTTGATGTGGCAGTTGCATTGGTGACTACATTTTACATATTGTTTTAGTACAGGTTTGTACTGTTAATCACATTAACATTATGGGCGCACACTTGTTTTGTATTCTTGCCTGTACTGTTCTCATATCACTGCAATGCTCATTTGCAATGTTATTAGCTTTGTTAAAAGAGTATTGAAAAGAAACCACGAGTCAGACCAGTAGAACAAGTCTGTTGAATGGAAATCCTGTGGCACATAAAAAACAATGTTTGTGGTAATGAAACCGAACCTCAAGTATAGCTCAAGGAAACCAAAATCTGATAAAAGTCCATTGTATTATACTGAAAAGAAGATAGGTTAATTTAGGAATTTAATAACATTGGGATCAGCCATCATTTTTACCAGCCAGGCCGGGGTGGCAACCCTATGCTGTAGTAGTCATTGAAGCTTTACCAACCCTCGTGCCTCATGTAGCCTCACTTTTCCTGTTGCACATTTGCAACTTTGCCCACCTCACTCTCTCACTCACTTTCTCATCTCAAGACCTTATATAGCTATAAAAGCTGAAGATATCACATAAATATAATGACATATGATATGTGGACTTCTAACACTCTTGCCTGTCAATGCTCATTCCACACTCATTTCATTTTATTCCTCTAGATACTTTTTCCATGTATAATCCACATGCCACTATTTATCCACTCAGGGTCAGACTGGGCCAATGAAAAAACCCTGTGGGCACCGCCGGCCCAGACCCAAACCCCGTGGGCACTCCCCCAGCCCACTGATCTCCCTCCCCCGATGTGCTGAAGGTAGGTTTGATTTACACATACTCTGGGGAGGGAGGGTGGTGGTGGCCCCCTGAGGCGCCAGCCCCGGTGGGCCCTGCACCCACCAGTCTGACCCACTGCATGACACTTGCTAATACTTCTCAACGTCTCTACTGCATTTAACACATCTAATAAACAGCTTTTCTATGATTTTCTTTTGCCATCTTTTCTGGCTGAAACCTCCTCAACCATTGATCTGTCAATTAAATCTTTTTGGACAGCTTTTCTTCTCACTGTCCACAGCATCCCGTGACCGGTGTTTAATTCCTGGTTGAAAGTAATACTTATTACATTTTCAATGTCTTCTTACTTCTAACCTCACTTTTAAACTGGATTGATTTTCCCCAAATTTATCAAGGGTCAAATTGAAATTCAAATTTTCGAGTTTTTTATTGTCAAAAGTGTCAAATTTTGTTATTCAAAGCTTCAGGCTGAGGACACAATAAACTTTGTTCACTATGACTTGTTGCCTGGTGGAAGTTTGCCTTATTTGAGTGTCTACTCCATATTGGTTTGTCAGTTATTCAAATTCAACTTCGAGTTTTATACAAAAAATCAAATTAAATTTTCGAGGAATATCATACTCTGGTCCTTTTAGAACTCAAATTAGGCTATTTTTCACCTAAAACCTCCTGAATTGCTGTTTAAGTCAATGGGAGTCAATTTGAAGTTGTTTGCAGCCTTCCTGGCATTAGAGTTTTTTTGGAGAAACAACTCGAATTGCGTTTTTATAAATTCAATTCAAATTCGATTTAAGTTTTCAGGTCGATTCAATTCGTCCCAGTTGGAAAAATTTGATTTTATTAATAAACTTCTATTGGTCGAATTTTGAGTTTATGAATTTGAAATTTGTTCGAATTTCGAGTTTATGAATTTGAAATTTGACCTTTGATAAATGGGCCTCTTTATGTTAATTTCCCTCCCTTTTCACTGTACATGAAGGAGCAAATTCACTAAGTGCCGAAAATGCGCTAGCGACGCCTTTGCCCCACTTCGCCAGGCAAAGTTTCGACAGGGCGCCGCTAATTCACTAAAATCCGAAGTTGTGCTCAGGGAGGCGAAAGGTAGCGAAGTTACACTAGCTTTAATTCGTCAAGCGAAGTTACGCTAGCGATGCCTAATTTGCATACGGCGCCAACTTAAAGTACAATGGATGTAAATGTAGCAGCAAATACATTACACTACACAAGCCTGGGAAATCTTCATAAAATAAAAGTTATTTTGCCCTATACATGTGCCCACTGTATAGTTTAGGTGCCATATGTTAGGAAATGTAGGGGGAAAGGAGGGTACCCCCAAAAAAAAATTAAGCTCTTTTTCAGCCTATCACCCTTAAAAAAGTAAAAGACGCCAGCGTTTTTGGGACTTTTTTTTTGAAGCAAGCCCTATCTACTCTATTGCACTTTGCCTGGTCTGAGGTGGCGAAGGCAAGTCTGGCGCAAGAGGTAACGTTCAGTAAAATGCGCACGTTAGTGAATTAGCGTAGTTATGTCCCTTCGCCATAGTGCAACTTTGCCTGGCGTAAGGGTGCGAAGTAGCGCTAGAGTAGGTCCACTTCGCTAGCAAATTTACGCCAGCGTCCATTAGTAAATTGGCGAAGTAACTAAATGACGTCACGCTAGCAAATTTTCGGTAGCGTTAGCCATTTCACCCTTTAGTTAATTTGCCCCAATGATGAGTAGAATTTGATGCTCTCAAGTTTTATTTTCATGGTTTTATTAGATCAATTGGTTTGAATTTTTTAATACGTAAGCAAACATTCGAGTTTGTTATTCGTCAAAATTGGAATTTTCCTGATTTTTTTTTTGTTTTCCATCAATAGTTTATTATTGGTTTTTGAAACTTGCAATATACATATGAAGCAATGATATGACATGTCGTCTTGGAACGTGTATATAACATTTCGTTTTCCACATGTTAATATTACATTGTCATAAGTGAGTCTACTTAAAGATAAAACAAAAATAAAACTAACTTTATAGTTACAACACGGAATCCTATTCAGAGTTCCTAGAGAGGGAAGGGTATATTACACAATGCTATGGTGCAATACATCGAATTTTTCAGATTTTTTTTAAATAATTCTAGACCAAACTAGAATCCACGATTTACCCTTATTTATCATTTAAAAAAAAACACACACACAAATAAATCAGATTGACAAAAAACATACATTTTTCAGATTGTCACACAAAAATCTGAATTTTTCAGAAGTTAAAATTTTTCATGAAACCGCCGGAAATGCTCATAATGTTCGGATTATCATGCGAAACTCAGCGCAGACTATAATATCTTCAAATTGCAAATAGGACCTCTGACATTGACTTCTACAGAACCTCAACAGTTTGAAGATGGAATATTTTCGGATTCTGACTTTTTGCATCCTCGAGGTATAATAAATCTTGAAAAATTCGAGTTTTTATAGAAAATTTTTCGAGTTTTTAGTAGTAGGACTTTAATAAATAACTCCCTAATATTCACAAATTTAGATTTTGATAAATAGGCCTCTAAACATTTGTGAATGCTAAATGATGTGCCACAGTTTCTAATGCTACAAGTACACCAGCACTTTTTAGCAGTGGTTTACACGTACCTCCTTCAGATATCAGGAGTGTTAAGAAGATGTTTCATCACTGGGTGTTCTAGGCACATGGCTACATACAATTGCTTTTTACATCCTCTGCTTTTGTGATTTGATAGGACAAGGGATTTGGTCACAAAATAATTAGTGGCAGAGCTTGATATTTTATGTTGTCATTATTATTACAGTGATTTATAAAGCGCAAGCATATTCTTCCGAACCTTTTCTTGTGAATACAAAGCAGCTGACCTACAGACTACTATTACAGTAGATAATGAGGGCACTGACGTCCCAACACAAAGAAAACAATAACAATTTGAGCATGACAGCTAATTTGTCCTAAGTGCACCTTGTACTTATTTACTTTATGTAGTCAGTTGTTCCTTCATAGTGTATTTTAATAAAAAGATTAATTGGAGACCGGGACAAGATTTTCATATCACATTACTGTGTTGGAGTGCGGAAAAAGCTGGCATATGTTGGATAAATAATCCTGTGAGGAGGATATTGCCAAGAAGCATATTAGCTGCTTATACTGAAGCCCTTTAAGGCTAATCTTGCTCAGGCTATTGTGATTTCTCTTTCTAGCCGAGGCCATTACAGATGACAAATGGAAGCCTTGTTTTTTTTTTGGGTTTTTTTGCGCTTTTATGATATAACGTGGGTTGTGTTGCAGTCATTGCAGCCACAACCAGTCATTAGCATGATACTAATAACTCAACTGGAATAAAGAAGGAGTAAAAATGTTAATTAGCAATACATTGGATATATTAATGTATAAGCTGGGTCTTGCCTATTTAATCTGAAAAAAAAACTTTGTTTATTAAGTAATACCAAGGAGAAAGGAAACGGTTCCTGGGCAATGTTTCATTTGCCTATATCCACAAACAGCCTTTGCGCACCAGTGGCATTCTGGGAATAAGGCATTGAAGTTGACTTGACACATATACAATACACACAACTAAGAATGGACATCTGTTATTATACAACACATTTGGCAATGGCATTTTCATGTTAAGGTCCCCTTGGAATTGGGTCCTAGTTTTCCCTTCTCTATATTGAGTTTTTCCCACAAACCAAGCCGAGCTGTTTAATTACTGTGTATCATTTCATATTAGTAGCAAAAATAAACTAGTTACTTGTCTGTATGGAAAATGTCCTGATCTTTGCCACTTTATGCTAAGAAGCAAAAAAAAAAAAAAAAAAAACAGCATTGCAAGGTGCATGTTTGACGAGGACTGTTTTCATTTGTGCCCAATCCATTGTGCCTGGGACATGTAAGAGTTAAACTCCCTGGTGTGTATGCACCCCGTTGACACAGTCATTGTGTTTCTCAGTACAAACTGCTGAGTCCTTGAAAATGTACTGGGAAGGGAATAAAGCAAACTACTATATCAGACACTAGCAACACACAAATGGAACAAAGTCTAACACTTACTAACCTATGTAAAGCTCTGATTATATATCAAAGGATGTTTTCCCTGGATGTCAGTAAAGCTTTCATAACAATATATATATATATATATATATATATATATATATATATATATATATATATATATATATATATATATATATTCTGCATATTCTATTCCTGATATTGCCAGGATGCGTGAAATCTGATGTAAGAAATAATACGTGATCAGGGGAAAAGCACGAGATACATGGGATTTCTCACACGTTAGATGAATTAAGAAAAGTCTGATTTAGATAAATCTGCCCCTTCAAGGCAAATATACAAGCAGTCATAATGGTATAGTAAATTCCAATCAATCTATAATGATATGGGGATATATTATAGCAAATGATGAATTTAACTGAATTAGAGTGATTTGGAAAAAAATATTCTGAATCAGTCGAATTCAGGACAATCCACTAGAAAAGCACATCTGCATTTAGGTTCAAAAATATATTAAAAGGAAAAGAAATGGAAAAAGAAAAGCATTGCTCATGGCCTTCCACGAGATTCAATACTGTAGCTCCTTACCATGGTTTTGCCATTCTAATCATGAATCCCTATATTTAACCGGATTTTGTCCATTTTGTCCAATCTGTGAATTTGGGGGGTTATTTATAAAAGGTTGATTTTTAAAATAATGTGAATTTTTTTGCACTCTAATAAATTCGATTTAAATTTGAATGTTTAAAATTCAATCGAATAGTCCCAACCTGAAAACTTCAGTCTAATTCGAATCAAGTTCTCCTCTGAAAAAAAAACCTGACTTTTGCACGTCAAATTTTTTTTGGGCGGGTCATTTTTTCCTCCAATTGTCTTTGGGGCATAATTTTCAAACCGAAACTTCACAAAAATGTGGCTCATCATTACTGTTCAAGGGACCTCTGCCATTGTCTTCTACGTGAATTGGGCAGGTTTTAGTTGTAGAATAGTTGAATTAGAACTGTTTCCAGGGTTGAGTTGCAAAAATCTCACATTCAAATTCGAGTTGGTGGTTTTAAATTTGAATTTTGTTTTGACCAAAAAAAAAAAAATTTGAATTTGAATTTACCATTCGAACCTTAGTAAATCTGCCCCTTGGTCTTGTTTTAAACAATAAGACAATTTAATAAACTTAACTGGTGTGAAATGATGCTTGCATTGTGTTCCTAAACCTTTAAGGGACAGACACAAGTACTGTATTTAAAGTGCATTTATAAAGCTTTAATCTGTCTCTAGGTCAATTTTCCTGTGGAAACAAGCGCTGTGACGAAAAAGAAGGCCTTAAGAGTTGGGAGGTGAATTTTGGATACATGGAACATGGAGAAAAGAGAAATGCCCTGGTGAAATTAAGTAAGTTAATTTCAAAGACAACCTTCCAATATTTTCAACATAATAATGTTGTAAGTAAAAATGTAAGTAAGCAACTGACCCCCACCCTTTTTTTCTGTAAGTCCCTTCCCATAAAGTTGAAAAATAAAGAATTTACAAAAAAAAGTAAGCAACTGACACAGACAACAACATTGAATTATGGACATGAAGCATGTTAGGGAAGTGGCATTGGGCAGGGGAGTAGAATCTTGAAGAAGAGTGAGATAGGATGTTACAGACACGGCACATTAAAAATACAGTTATGACAGACAGAGTTGAGCACAGATCAACCTGGTGATACTTAGGGGGTTATTTATCAAAGGTTGAGTTTGCGAGGTTTTTTTATACCTCAAATAAACTCAGAAGTTGAATGTTTTCTAATTTATGAAAAAACTTTAATGTAAAAAAACTCAAACGTTGAATTCAGGGTGAAAACCCCAAATACTCAAATTAATTCAGTTTTGTCAAAAAAAAACAAAAAACTGGAATCGAATTTCTGAGCAAAACCCACCTAAAAAAATTCTATGAAGGCTATATAAGCAAAATTTTTTGCTTAGTTTTAATACAAAAATGATGCCCATTGACTTCAATGGATGAAAGAAATTACACTCCACATTGCGTGACAAAAGAAATTGGACGCCCATAGATTTAATGCATATTTTTGGTGAAACGAAAAGGCATCAGAGTTGCCCATCACTACTAATAACATCTTCTAATGGTTCAAGGGACCTCTGCCATTGACATCTACATGAACTGTAATTAGCTGTGCACGTGCTAGTAGTTTATTACTATATGAAAAGGGAAGGATCCTTTTCAAATGAACATTTAGGGGGTTATTTATTAAGGTTCAAGTTTTACTCAAAATTTTAGTTTTTTTGGGTCAAAACTCATGTTTTTGGGTTAAAAAAAAAACAATTTGGAGCAGATTTATTAAAGGTCGAGTTGTTGTTTTTTTTTTCCATGAAAATTTTTTTTGAGCTTTCAATGGTATTTTTGAGTCAAAAATAATTTTTTTGGGTTTTTTTAAACTCAAATTTTTCAAGATTTATTATACCTCGACCCTGGAAATAGCTCAGATTCAAAAAAACACCATCTAAAACCTGCCATGGTCTTGTAGAATCAATGGCAGAGGTCCCTTGAACCATTCAAAGATGTTAATAGCCTTCATGATGTTCAAGTTTGTTTGTAGGGTTTTGCACAAAAACTCTTCTTTTTTTTCGCAAAAACTCGATCAATTTGAGTTTTCAGGTTTCGCAATTCGAATTCACTGAATTTAGTTTTTTCCATTTTGATTTTTTCTGAAATAAGAAACCATTCGAGTTGTAAGCTCATTCGAGGTATAAAAAACTCTAACATTGACCTTTGATAAATAAACCCCTAAGGGTCAGGACACACAGGCAGATTCAGGTAGATTAATTGAACTACCTGCCTTCCCGCCGGCTACAATGAAAATCGCTGACAGGATGGCACTCGGAGCGATTTGTTTTCCAAGTCACCCGAAGTTTCCTCATGAGGCAATTTCGTGCGTTTTCGGGAAAACTATTGGATTCAAGTTCCACCCCGCCGGCGATTTACATTTTAGCCATCAGGAAGGCAGGGGAGCCAGTTCGGGGAGATAAGACGCCCCGAAGAAGAGGAGATTTGTCGCTGGGCGACTAATCTCCCGGAATCTGCCTGTGTGCCCTGACCCTAAGCATAACAAGCAACAATGCTTATCCCCACTCTGGTGGTTGGGGTCACCTTTCCTAGCAGCCGGATATGCTACACTTCAGGTTGGAAAGGCAGAATAAAGGCAAAATATGAACTCAAAACATGCACATGTAGAGCACATTGATGGTTACAGACACCTATAACCAGAGCAGTAATATCATTCGTGATGTTTTGTTCAAATTGTTGAGGAAATTCACCATTATGGCCACGTGAGGTCTTGTTGAGAACGGATAAAAAAACGAAGGGCTTATATTCTAAATTAAGGGTTCTGGGAGGTGATGATGCGTTTTACACCATGTTTTTGCACTTTACATCTGTCTTCCTTTTTGTAAACAAGCCTTCCATTCTTCTAGATTTCTACCATTAATGCCCTCTCACCTTGCCACCATCTGCTGAATGTTTCTTCTCACTGATGTTCCCTATCCCTGTCACCCTGCAGTCTACCTTTACGTCACTCGCTATCTTCAGGTGTTTGTGCGCAAGCCGTTCAGCTGACAGAGAGCGTGTCTGTGGGTAATTAGCAGCTGCTCCTTGTTTTCTAGCTGTTCACTCATCTAAGCAGCTTAAGGAAAATAGCCATAGCAGCTGTGTGAAAGACTTGTGTGCACATGGGCAGAAAAGTGTGCAAATAATAATAATTGTGCAGTCTGTGCTATGAAATTGTACTTATTTCTATTTTCATTATAGGGCTTTGTCCTGAATGCTCATGCAGACTGAATTTCCATCACAGGCAAGTTGTTTGATAGTATATTCACTTTTAATGAAGCTAAAGTAACTGAATTTTGTTGTTGTTGTTGTTTTTTTTGTGCTTAGAAACCTTTTCACCATACTGATAATGTGTGTAGCTATCATACATGATCAGATACATGAAGATATTTATTTATTGATGATGATAATCTTGAATGCCCAAAGCTGATGTGATATTTTATGCAGTTACTGAGTTACCCCTGCACTAGCGGGGACAGTTACTTCATGCTCAGCACAACAAAATATATGTCTTCATTCATCTTTTCTGGGTATGCATTTGGGTGTGATATGGGATCCCTTATGTAGAAAACCATTATAAAGAGAGCTCCCAATTACACAAAGACCAATATGAACATCCATTTTTATAATTTCCTTGAGCTGCTTGAATCCATGTTGGTATCACATCAAACCTTAATGTATAAAGGTTTTTTTTAGTACATTTAAGTTATAGCATCCACATTATGGAATGACATCAGCTCTCACGCATTCTGTATAACAGATCCCATACCTGGACAACAAATTAATAAGGCTTTTGTACTACCATAAACCTACAGACCTGGCCTTGACATTGATTCAACCAAGTGTTGATCAAGATCGGACACCCCCCTTTTTTTCAAGAAATTAAAAAATGTGGTTTTGGTTGTTTTTTGTTTTACTTTAGAGAATTGTGGAGACCATTGTCTAAAAACAGCTTTGGAATCTCACCCAAGTGATTTAAATGGAGAAATCTAAAGGGTTGAGATCTGGGGGAAAGGCACAAAATAGATGGTCCATTCAGTGACAATTTAAGTTGAGTAGATAGTTAAAAAAGTATCCTGGAAAACTCTGCTTTTCATTGTTATAGCAATGGGTCACTATAATTAAGGTTCAGATTTGCTTTGTAGTTATTGCCATAAACCTTGTTCTTTAAGGATACTAATGGACTTAAACCATGCCAATAGATGTATTCCACCTAATAATAAAGCCAGATACTCTTAACTGTGGAAAACAAGCACTTGAGACTTCAGGGCATGAACAGAACTGGTCAAGTATATGGTGACTAATAATTTGTTTGCCCATGTGACTGTATTTCATTGTTTATTAGATCATTTTGTGTTCTTGTACTTGCAAAAGGAGATTTTGACATAAATAATGTACACCGCTAGACATAATAAAGTACACCTCAAGACAGCCAGGTTTTTTATTTTTTGTAAAGTTCTCAATTGACTGTCCTTGGCATAGAACATGTGTCAAACTCAAGGCCCGCGGGCCAGAATTGGCCCATAAAGGGATTATGTTTGGCCCATGTGATAATTTCTAATTATTATTAGATCTGGCCCTCTGGTATATTGCCTCCACACTATTAGAACTGCAAGTCCCACAATGCACTGCTAGTGTGACGCAACGTCAATCAAAGGCAATCAAAGTTCCATTTTCCTCTTGTGTATCAGCAGCTTACCTGTGGAGCTAGCATAACCCCTCTCCCTGAAAATGGCAGCTAAACGGAAGGTGGACTCAGTTTAGAGCCTGACCCCAGACATAGATGAACTTGTATCCAAGATGAGACACCAAGGGGGTTATTTACTAAACTCCAAATGCAAAAATCATGAAAAATTCATGATTTTGTTTTTTTATAAAATCGGACTTTTAAAAAATCACAAATTTTTTGGAATTTATTAAACCCGACGATTCAACAGTCTGTATCTGAATATCCGCCATCTCAGACCTGTCACGTTTGCATTTAAGTCAATGGGAGAAGTCCCAATGAGTTTTTGATGTGTGCAATACGCCAAAGTTCTCTGAGTTCTCAGGCGAAAATTGCAAGAAAATGGGATGGAAAAAAAGTTTGGATGGAAAAATCTGAAAAAATCTGATTTTTGTTCCTGCGCAGCAAAATTTCGGGAATAATAATAATTAAGCGTAAAAACTCGAGAGGATTTGATTGGAGTGTGTAGCAGAAAATATTGAGATAAGTTTGGACTTTGATAAACAACGAGTGTCTGGAGATAGTATTTAATAAGCCTTCGGGAAGGTTCCTCCAGGAAACGTTTTCACTTTAAATTTTTCTTTGTAAACACTGCATAAAGATTTATGTTGTGTTATAGGAAATTACTTCTGTGCTGCGTTAGTTCCAGGTTCAATATATACAATAAGGTCATTTCAACTGAGCATTTTTTAAATTTTGGCCCAACATGTATTTGAGTTTGACACACATGGCCTAGAGAGACATTTGCAGTCAACTGAATCAGAGTTACCCAGCTGGTTTGCACTACATATTGAGTGCATATTTGCACTGCATATCCTTTTCCCTAGAAGTACGTGCCAATCTCCCTCAAGTTGGGCCATTTTAATCTCTGCATTTTATCCCAGGTTTGCTCAAATAACCACTGTTGGCATAGTCATTTGTGTCTCTTCCACTGGCAGAAATAGGCAAAGTATTAGGCTTCTAGGCATGCCCATCATTTGTATACATGACCCAAAGAATGACGGGATAGTAAATGCTTAATTAATTCAGCAACCACACCTATTAGGAGTAATTGCTTACCATATTTGATCCCTTATTTAATGCAGTATTTCCTTTATTTTGTCTATTATATGCATAAGCCCAAGTACATATGGTGGTGTCTAACACACTCAACACACGTGCTTTAATATAGATACTCGCATATGTGTATTTAGTTATGTAAGTTTGACTAGAGACGAGAGTCCATTGAGTTCAATAAATCTCAGGTCATCGTACTGATAAACAAATAGAAAGCAAACAAAAAGGAAAAAAAACAGAGCTGGAATTTCTCATTATCTTTCAACAAAGTCAATTCCTCATCCAAATATGGTGATTTATTAGTACCAGGTTATATTTAGAGAATCTTAGATCTGTATGTCCCTAATACACAGCATCCCACAGCCCTTCACAGTTGACAACAGGAGCAGTATTGCGAAACATATGTAGTGTTGTCAACTAATAGTAAAATCTCGTAACATGAGCTGCCAATATGCTATTAAAGAATTTTTCTTTTTCATTTATAGGAGGCGAGAAATTCAGCCGACTACTAAAAAAAGGAAAGCAAAAAAAGAGAGAGAAGAATCCTCTAGAAAAAAGAAGAAAACATCCCATTCTCAAAAGAACACAAAAACTAAAGGTGGAAATATAATTGACCCTTATTTTAAATGGGTTGTTCATCTTTATATCAACTTTTAGTATGATGTAGAGAGTGATATTCTGAGGCAATTCTTTCCAATTGTTTTTTTTATTTTTTGTGGTTTTTGAGTTATTTAGCTTTTTATTCAGCAGCTCTCCAGTTTGCAGTTGCAGCTATCTAGTTTATTGGGCCCAAATTACTCCAGCAACCATTCACTGAATTAAAAGCTGGAAAGAGAAGAAGGCGGCAAATCAATCAAAAACTAGAAAAAAGAAAAAATGAAGTCCAATTGAAAATTTTCTTAGAAATAGCTATTCTTTAACATATTAAAAGTTATCATAAAGGTGAATCCCACCCCGCAGTATGTTTTTTAAAATGTGATTTATATATAGAGTTAAGTTCATACCGTCTTCAAAGTGGGCCTCCAAAAGGCTTGTAAATAGCGGCATTACTTTCTAATCTGCACTGAATGTATTGTGATCTTTTCCCTGATTGTAAAAAATATAAGCAATAAGGAGCAACAATCCGTCTTACACACAAGTACAGCTTGTAATTGAGGGTATGTGGCTGGGTTCAATGTTGCCTTCAGCATTCAAATAGGTAATTAGGTTGAGATAGGTTGATTATTGATCTGTATCTGTAAGTAGAGGTCTCTATGAATCAATGATCCCTATCAACAAGAGCTAACCAAGAACTGGACATATTTGGAAATTAATTGCAAAGACTTGTGTGTACAGTTACTACAGGTATGGGATGGCGAAATGGTTATTGAGAAAAATCCCAATTATTGGAAGGTTATCACCCATAGACACCATTTTATCCAAATAATCCAAATTTTTAAAATGATTTCCTTTTTGTCTGTAGTAATAAAACAATAACTTGTAGTTGATCCCAACTAAGATATAACGGATCCTTATTAGATGTACATTAATCCTATTAGGAGTAACTAATGTTTAAATTATTTTTAGTACTTTTAAGGGATGCAGATCCAAATTATGGAAATATCCGGAATACCCTAAGTCCCAAGCATTCTGGATAACAGATCCCATACCTGTAGTATTATTATAACGTGCGTTATGTAGAAGAAAAACAACCTCTTATATCCATGGATCACTGTTCCCTCTAAGTCCTTAAAAAATTCCAAAAAATGTCTTTTGTGCACACATTTTAAACGTGTGTGCTCAGGATTAATACAAAATTGTATGTTTTCACAAAATCTTCTTTGTGCACACCACAATTTGTTATGTGTGATGGCCTCAAAATTTGTGTGCTCACACCTTAAGCTGGCCATAGATGCAAAGATCCGATCGTACGAATCATCGTACGATCAGACTTCCCCATCTCCCGACCTGCTACTAACCATTCAGATCAAATAAAGTAGTTAAAGAACAGATCAGCCAATGTTCTGCCCCTGACAGCAATCGTACGATATCTACTGTATGTCAGACAAAGCTATTGACAGTCTCCCACTGAAAATCGTAAGCTCGGCAATACACGCAGAGATATTATCGGCAGCCGATAACCTCTCTGATCGACCAAACGACCGATCTCCGCCGGAAGAAAAATGACGGGACTCTCCACACACAGTCCGAATATCGTACGAATCCTCGATTCGTACAATCGGATCTTTGCGTCTGTGGCCAGCTTTAGAGTGAACATTGACATGGGTATGCTCATCTGTTACTGTCAGAAAACTAAAACTCTGCTATAAATTGCTTGGAAAGGCAATGGATAAAGTCCATATAATAACCAGATCTCATGAGCAAGTGACTACCAGCTTTGTGCTGTCGGCAAAAGGAGGCTTCTATTTTTTGTGAGGTGATTGTTTATCTGGCAGGTAAAGTCTTTAACTGAAATCCACTTTTATATGAAAATTGTGCAAGGGTTTCCATATAATCTGAAATATTGTTTGAATATGATAAAATGGTAACATGATCAAAATTCCATGTATGCGGTCCCGCAATCCTACCACCCGTATCGATCCATTCTGATCTGATCGTTGGGCCCTAGGGCCCACTATCGGATCAGCCCGATATCGCCCACTTCAATATGGGCATATCGGGGAGAGTTCCGCTCGTTTTATTTCAACACCTGCCTATATCAAGTAGAAATTTATTTTTTTGTTTTGAGACATCACTTCATCAAATCTATTGAAATGCAACTGAAAATTAAACTCTAATTGACGATGATTCTTATTTTCCTTGACCGCAGAGAATAAAAAAAAAAAAGGTTATTGTCAGCAGCACTTTATGCACCATTTGCCCTGATTACCTGAGGCAAACTGAAGCTCTGTTAATCCAACTTTGACCTTTGTATTTGTTTGTTTAGTGTCATTTCAGACTTCGGACTGGGATTCTTGGGCAGTTTTGGATAAACACAATTTTTGTTAGTTACACAGTGTTAGTGCATTTGTTATATAGGTATGGGACCTGTTATCCAGAATGCTCGGGACGTGGGGCTTTCCATAATCTGGATATTCATACCTTAAATCTGTTAGAAACTCTTGTAACCCAATAGACTAGTTTTGCTTCCAATAAGTATTAATTATATCTTTGGATTCAGTACACGGTACGTTTTATTATAACAGAGAAAAGGGAACTCATTTTTAAAAATTTGGATTATTTGGATGAAACGGAGTCTATGGGAGACGGCCATTCCTTTATCTTGCAAAGACTTATACTACCCAAAGCTGGGTAATCATATAGTACTATTGTCCATGTTATTCTTGTACTTGAAATAATTCATATAACTGGTCACTATAACTGGTGCTTATATTTATTCTTCAAGATAGTCGCTATTAATGTAAGGGTATTTACGATAAAATTATGTTATGAAATCATACATGATGCTTTTGATATATACTAAAACTTCATTTGAAAGTTTGTTTTTTTTATTCACAGACCACCCTACAGAAAAACATCCAAACTCCAGTGAAACAGGTAGAGAACAAAATCATTGAGCATAAAATATTTGAACGTGTGAATACCTAACAAGTAGATGTTTACTTTAAAGGGCAACTAAACAGTAATCTATGTTTTTGTATAATTTGCCAAAATAGTAGGTGACATTCCTCATACAGGAATCTCGATGTTGAATGCTTCCAAGAAAACAAAAATTAAACATGCAGAGTAAAAAGGAAAAATGATTTGGCCTTGTACAAAATTATATATTTTATTCAGTAGCAGTCTTTCTGATTGTTTGCTCATAATCAGATAAGAATACATGCAGGGGCACAGACTACTTGTATCCACTCACTTTAATTGAAATAGCAACTCATATTTTAATTGTCTGCACAATAGACCAAAAACTCATTCAGTTACAACAAATACATGTCACAATTCTAGTGATGTTGGTGCCCATTATGCCTAAGCACTTGAATAAAATTTTATATAATTTATATACTAATGTCAACTACCTGAATGTCAATAGGGTGGCCTAGATTTTTTTTTTTTTTTTTTAAAGGAAAACTATACCCCCAAAATGAATATTTAAGCCACAGATCAAATTGAATGACATATTAAAGAATCTTACCAAACTGGAATGTATATTTACATAAATATTGCCCTTTTACATCTCTTGCCTTGAACCACCATTTCGTGACTCTATCTGTGCTGCCTCAGAGATCACCTGACCAGAAATACTACAACACTAACTGTAACAGGAAGAAGTGAGGAAGCAAAAGACAGAACTCTGTCTGTTAATTGGCTCATGTGACCTTACATGTGGTTTGTATGTGTGCACAGTGAATCTTACGATCTCAGGGGGCGGCCCTTATTTTTTAAAATGGCAATTTTCTATTTATGATTACCCAATGGCACATACTACTAAAACAGTATATTATTATGATAATGGTTCATTTACATGAAGCAGGGTTTTACACATGAGCTGTTTTACTCAGTATCTTTTAATAGAGACCTACATTGTTTGGGGGGTATAGTTTTCCTTTAAACTACATTCTCTTCCCTCTGAATAATAACATAAAAAAAGAGTCTTAAAAATGACCAGAATAAATCATTGCCCTAATAACATTGGGATAGTTGGCATCTCTGTTTGTATGTGAGTGGTTAGATCTGATGCTCTAGAAATCCCATGACTTAAACCAGAGCAAAGCCATTCCATATCCCATCTAGCTATTACAGCCTGGATGTAGCAATTCATACTAAACAATTCAGTGTGGTGGTGGTGGTGGTGGAGTGCCCTACACTGCCACTTCTGCCTCCAATACTGAATGGGAAATGTGTGACTGTGCTGGTACTGGAACTATTCAGCCTAAAAATGCTTAGCCAAGTATTTTTGTGTTGAATGACGCCAGCAGAAAATATGCTTCCTGGCCCATAAGCCATACAGCTGAACTACTCCAGAGATTTCATTGGATGCCATCACAGATTGCATGGTACAAGTTGGATGTAGTTCCACATGCCAAAAAATAACATGTAGGGGGTAATTTATCAAAGGTCGAATTGTAAAGCTATCTGAACTTTTTTAGACCTCGAATGAACTCACAACTCGAATGGTTTCTAATTTAAGAAAAATACTGGAAAAAACTCAAAACCAGTGTAGTCGGGGTGAAAAACTTGAATACTCTAATTCAGGGATCCCCAACCTTTTAAACACGTGAACAACATTCTGAAAAAGTTGGTGAGCAACACAAGCATAAAAAAATTTCATGCTGTGATTGGCCATTTGGTAGCCCCTATGTGAATTATCAACCTCCATTGAGGCTCTGTTTGGCAGTACACCTGGTTTTTATACAACCAAAACTTGCCTCCAAGCCTGGACTTTAAAAATAAACACCTGATTTAAGGATACTGAGAGCAACATCCAAGGGGTTGGAGAGCAACATGTTCCTCACGAGCCACTGGTTGGGGATCACTGCTCTAATTGATTTTTCTAATAAGATTTTGTGGGACAGGTAAGTCTATCTGATTAGTGTTCGTTGGGTAGGTAACCTGGAACCAGCGCATCACATTAAAAGTGTTCAAATTTTTGCTGCCCTGCAAAGCTCAAGTTTATGTATTTCCACTAAAATGGTCGAGCTGATCAGCCTACTTTAATATCCAGTGGATGGGAGGAGTAGTAATCCCGTCTGTTCATGCAGACAGCATTGGCCTCTCTGCTACCATGAAGAATACATCTGAACTCCTTGCTATAATTAGCCATGCAGCATGTGGTTTTATGTGTCCCTTTAACCCAAAGGGATATCTAGTCAACTTGCTTTACTGCTGATTAGTGGTTACTTCAGATATGCAAAGCATGACTACTTTAAACCAATGCAGTGTGAATCATTTATGCCATAAAGCATATGGATAATATTGATGTTGCCTTCTTAAAAGCTGCAGCAGAAACTGTCCACAGCAGTTCTACTGTATGCAGTCCACATGCAGTATGGGGTTAAATGGGAGATTTATTTCAGTCGGCTGTAAGGTCGCTTTATTCTGAGCTGGATATTGTGTGAGGTCTAGAGAGCAAGGTTTCTTAACCTTTTACCCAGAAGCCCCAGGCTTATCCTGGAAGTTATCTTTATGACCCACTGATTGGATTAATCTTAACCTTAGAGCAGACTGAAAATTGCTCCTGTTTTGCTACGGTTTTATTTTTGACCTAGTTGTTGATTTGTTGATTGACTTCTTAAAGGATCTGCCCCATTTACTATTCCTATTTCTGCTTTTAATACTGCTATTAATATTTATAGATTCTTCAGACACAGATGGGGGTGAAGGAGGAGATGACAAAACAGACAGTGAATTCTGGAAAGGTGCCACCCATGAAACAGATGAAAAAACCCGGTTAGTTCTGCCAAGAACTCTTATTTCACACCTATATTTTATTACTGTTATGTGTCATAAAAAATGTTTTGCTCTGGTGCAATGCATTATGTCAACATTGACTTCTACTTATAAAGTTGGTGTTCTGACTCATATCCTGGCAACATACAGTGCCAAGAAATGTTTACTCATAAAGAATTAAGAAATTATTGATTTTGATTTGAAGTGTGTGTTCATTGTACAATTTTCTTTTTGTTTCAGGGAAGAAGAATTTGATGACTACTTTCAGGATATGTTTTTGTAATTGAAAGAAAGAAGACTTTTTTATTAATACATTGTGTTAAATTTTTGATCATTTCTGGTATTTGTTGTACTGGCATTCATCCCTTTGTCCATAAGAAAGCAGGAAGTATACATTCTGTATCTTAAAGACAAGTTACTGAAACATAGAAACATGTGGATGAGATAAAATGTTGGTCTTGCAGTCCCTCCAATGTTTTTTTTTGGGGGGTTTTTTTGCCTCTTCATTTCCTGTAGCTGGGTAATTTTTGTAATTGGATTTTTTTTTTTACAAATTTCTAGCTTTTCAATAGGTTGCTCAAGTCCTTTCTGCTAGTGCCTCAACCTCCTACTAAGATCTTATAATACACAAAAGCCATGAATATCTTGTAAATTATATCCTTATAAATGGTGAGTTCTGATGTCATCAGTTATAAACGGTGAGTTCTGATGTCATTTCAGTCACAATATGTATTATAATAAATAAAGTACCCCCCGTTGTAAAATATGAGGATATTAGAAGTTACCTCGGAGTTCCATGACCTGTATAAAAACCACTCGGCCTTCGGCCTAGTGTTTTTATATGGTCATGAAACTCCTCGGTAACTTATAAAATCCTTATATTTTACAAGAGGGGGTACTTTATTCACTATATATTGGCCTTTAATACAAATTCCATCTTATCAACTCTGTTGCTTTTGCATTCATACACACTTACCCAAACTTCATCTGCTTTAGTCTCCACACATTCTGTGCCGAAGCTTTTCCCACCTGTGATTAGTCTTTTTCTGTAAAGTACTATATTCTTCTGAAATCCAAAATGCGTGTACAAGCCCTGGTGGTAAATACAGTAGCAAAAGTAAAGGTAGCGATAAAGTAAAAAAATATTTATTAGGGCATAAAAGCCTGATGCGTTTCGTGCCAAACGGGCACTTGCTCATAGTAAGTAAGCCTATGAGTAAGTGCCTGTTTGGCACGAAACGCATCAGGCTTTTATGTCCTAATAAATAATTTTTTATTTTATCTTCACATTTGCTACTGCATTTATTACCACCAGGATTTGTACACGCAATTGGGATTTTTGAGATTGTAGTAACCCTTGGACTGGGGTTTTGATGCTTTGCAATCATTGGGTAATTTTTGTCATTTTTTTTCATAATTTTATACATTTATTTGTTTTGTTTTTTGCAGCAGACACACATTCCACTTATTTAAAAAATATATTCTTCTATCCAATATTTTCATTGCCAGTTTTTGTGGTTTGTGTAGTTTGCTTCCCTTCTGTTTATGAGAAAGGTGGATTGTGGCATTATCCTCCAACCAAAAACACAAACTGTGTAGCTAGGGGCTGATTTATGTTACTGGTGAATAAATTGCCATGTAAAATTATTGTTTTTAAGCAGTGTCATAGTATGTACAACGGTTTGACCCTCAAAGAGCAACAGACATCATTTAAGGAGAACCTAAGGTTAATTCTACGGCATCTCAAAAGCTCAGTTCAAAGCCAAATCCAAAAGCAGCTTATGGTTACACAACTTGTCTGAAGCAGCTTTTTTCGTGGATGTTCTGTACAAAATCAAGGATAGGTACATCGCCTTCTTACTTATTTTAATTATTCTAACAATAAGTTAGCAGTGGAGTATTTTTAGATGTTGTAGTCTTTAACATATTCTGAAACAATGAAAACGTATATACCTTGTTCTCCCTTCATAGAAAAAAAAAAAAATACTCTGCTAGAATGGGTGCTTTCATATAGTGTATTAAGAAGCTGCTTGAGAGACAAGGTGCAGACCTGTTTTAGCCCTTACTATGCTTTGTAGGCCTGTACATTGCAAATTTTTAGGGATGCACCAAATCCAGGATTCGGTTCGGGATTCAGCCTTTTTTCAGCAGGATTCGGATTCGGCTGAATCCTTCTGCCTGGCCGAACCAAATCCTAATTTGCATATGCAAATTAGTGACGGGGAGGGAAAGCACGGAAGTAAAAATGTTTTCCCATTCCTAATTTGCATATGCGGGTTCGGTATTCAGACAAATCTTTTGCGAAGGATTCAGGGGTTTGGCCAAATCCAAAACAGTGGATTCAGTGCATCCCTATTCATTTTTGAGATAATATTGGATTTTTGGCAGACTAAATTGAAATACTGCCATGTCTGAAACATCCTGTATCCAATAGACAGTAGCAAGCTCTGTAACATTTTTGTGATCGTTTCACTACTAAGGTCACTTTTTATTGGGGTGTGAATACTATTTCTTCTTACATTGGCTGGCACAACAAGCAGTAAGGCAGTGCATGGAATAAATATGGATATGGAGCTATAAAAGTATATTGTCTGAAAATCGGTCTGCTGTTTGGGATGTCCGTGCAAAATAGAATATTTACTACAAGTAAAGGACCTGATGTCCGGAATGTTCAGGACCTGGTGTTTTCCAGGTCCTGAATAGGTCTTTCTGTAATTTGGATCTTCATAACTTAAGTCTACTAAATATAATTTAAAAATGAAATCAACCCAATAGGATTGTTTTGCCTCCAAAAAGGATTCATCATTATAGGTTAGTTGAGATCAAGGTACTTTTGGAATTATTTGAGTAAAATTGAGTCTTGAAAGGTGGCCTTCCCATAATTAGACCTTTCTGTATAATGGGATCACGGATCCCATACTTGTATATATTTTAAGCTGGTGCTTTAGTAAGTAGAAATCCATATTGCTGCAATAAAATGCAAACCAGATATGTTTTCTCTGTTTCGTATAGCTGAATAAAAGGATACTGTAACATGCAGCACATTGGAAATTGCATCAGTCTGCTACCTTTGATTCCATTGTGCTTGCATGAATCATTGCCTTTGTGTTATGACATTTTATTCTAGTTTTGGTTGTAATGTACTGAATCTTAAATTACTCCAAATACATCAGCAAGATTATCTCACTTTATTGTTGACTGTAGGAAGATCCAGAGCATGTTTGCATATAAAATATATAAATGTAAATGCAGTTTATTTTGTAGCGGAAAGGCCCTCCAAAAAAAATCATACAAGCACAACAACATATATATTGGAAGTACACTGAAATATATATTATATCTAGGGATTATGTTCAGAACATCAGCCATTGTATCAAGTTCATAAACGGAGACGCTTGTTGCAATAATTCTACTGTCGCTTGACTACATCTAACCGACCAATCATGAAGATCTGTGCAGGGTGCAAAAACAGATGCAATGTAGTGTTTATGCACAGTTTAGGCAGTAGATTGCACCTGCATACCTGGCCACTCCATTAATTATACACGGTGCTTGGGGTATAGGATTCAGTAAATGCAATTAACTGCAGCACACGTAGATTGCGTAAGGGATTCTTCCCGTGTTTAATGTTGAGCCAACAATACAACGTTTCAGGGGCGTGCCCCTTCATCAGGTGTATTGTTGGCTCAACAGTAAACACGGGAAGAATCCTTTAAGCAATCTACGTGTGCTTGAGTTAATTGTGTTTATGCACAGACCAGCCTTTAACCTTTGCTTGATCCCATTATAAACTTCACAACCATTATCAGTAACATTTTCCTCTGTATGTCTCCGCACCACAAGGCAGGTGAATAATCCCTACAGAAAAGCTGTCAAAGATGTGTTTCATATAATAGACCTCAAATATCTTGTACAGGTATGGGACCTGTTATCCAGAATGCCCGAGACCTAGGGTTTTCCAGATAAGGCAGCTTTCCATAATTTGGATCTCCATACCTTAAGTCTACTATAAAATTGTTAAACATTAAGGGGGTTATTTATTAAAGTCCGATAGGTAAAAACTCTAAAAATGTGAGTTTTTTTCACTAGAAAACAAACTTCATTGCAGGGGTCCCCAACCCTTTTTACCCATGAGCCACATTCACCTGTAACAAGAGTGGGGAAGCAATACAAGCATGAAATAAATTTCTGCCAATTAAGGGCTGTGATAGGCAATTCAGTAGCTCATATGTGCACTGGCAGCCTACATGAGACTCTGATTGGCAGTACATCTGGTTTTAATTTAATTTGCAACTTGCCTCCACCCAGGAATGGTAAAAAAAAAAAGCTTGAAATTTTCAAGATTTATTATACCCAGATTCTGCAAAAAGCCAGATTCTGAAAATCCGCCATCTCAGACCTGTCAAGGTCCTGTACAAGTTAATGGGGGGATTTCGGAGAAAAAACTAAAAAAAAAATCTAGCTATTCTGGGAAAAGACCCCAAACAATTCAATATTTGAGGAAAAAGCCCAAAAAATTTGAGTGATCCAGGTTTTCACTCGACTTTATTGAATTTTTCCATAATCTTATTAAATTGAGGTTTTTTTTATCAATAAATGAACTAAAATCGAGCATTGGAGTTTGATCAGGGTTTTTTTTTTTAAATAAAATATGAGATAAATTAGAATTTCAGTAAATAAGCCTCCTAAATAAACCCCGTAGGATTGTTTTGCCTCCAATAAGGATTAGTTGAGATCACATGCAAGATACTGTTTTATTATTACAGAGAAAGCATTTTTAAACATTTTGAATTATTTGATTAAAATGGAGTCTATGGGAGATGACCATCCCATAATTCAAAGCTTTCTGGATAATGGGTTTACCAGATAATGGATACCATACCGGAACTTCCATATATATATATATATTTATATATATATATATTTATATTGATATTCGTAATGGTAAGAGGATATCCAAAATAGATATTGGTAGTTAATAGTTCTTCTTTTAACTTTCTAATTTGGTTTATAGTACTTGTGTTACTCACATAGGTAACAAAGGGACATTCTCAAAAATAAAGGAAGGGAAATTGGATGTTGGTTCCTGTGCATCGAATTATTTCTCAACGTTACACGACAGTTATATGAACTACCATTTACTTGAACGACATTTAAATTGTACAATATTCACGCATTTCGGTGCCTTCGTTACAAAAGCGACACAGTAATCTGCTGCATAGCACGTATTGGGGTGATTTACAAAAAATAGCAGAATTGTGCTTGTTTAAATTCCATGTACTAATTATTATGCTGGATTTTGGGACAAAATGTTGCATAGTACTTAAAATAATCAATGCACTTAAGTAAACGAGCCCTACCATCTAGAAATTTCATATCTAGCTATTGTTTGTGGGTCTGACTACAAGAACAGGTGTGAAAAACATCCTAGTCTAGCTGCAAAGAAAATAATTAATTTAAAAAAAGCAAAAAACTACAATCTTTATCTGGAAGATTTTCCTATTTCAGTGCCAGTTTGGAATGCTGTACTCCCAAACTGCACATCCAGTCGAGCTATCCAGTATTATAGCTTTCCTCATTCTGCCTACCCCTTTACTAGTTTTCAGTATAGAAAATGATTATGTTGTTTGTTCCCTTTTATTGTGATCCATCTGAAACTCCCACCGCTCCTTACGCTCTTAAATTTTATGATTTTAATATGTTTTCTAAGGCCTTCAAACGTAGGCCTTAGCTGTGCTATATGGGCAACTATTTGGTAAGTGGTACCTACAGTTCGTTAAGAGGCAAAAGTTGCTATTGTAATTAGTGATGGTTGCACAATAATATCTGATTTTCCAGCAGTGCAACTTGACCTGTGATACATGAGCTTGTGTTAAATCCCAGCATTCAGTTGGAGAACCCTGGAAGTTGCAGTAGAACACCAGCTGGCATGCTACAGGTTAGTCTTCAATTTTCTACCGTGGAATTTCTTGCTTTAAGGAACTTTGCTGACCATTTCAGTCTCCGGCTCAGAATTCTTTTTTTCTACAAAAGTGTGCAGGTTTTTGATTTGACTAGCTCCCCACCTTGGCCTTCAACTATTTAAAAAAAGAAAGAAAGAAATATTGCATTAGGAATCACTAGTTTCATTAAACTGAATACAACTAATGTACAACATATTACAAAACAAAGCAACAATTTGTTAATGTTTGTTTTTGGTTGAACACACAATGAACCACTTCATTGGAAAGGGCTCATTTATGAATGCATATTGCAACATTTAGACACAAATCACCATGTTAAGTGCAATACAGAATTGTTTCCCAGAATTCCAGGGTTATAGTAGGAGCCCACTAAATAGCAGCATATTGGAATGTACCAATATGAACGCAAGTTGTCCATTTACATCCATTGGGCAGCATCAATAGCATTAGTGTCTGAGGGAAGTCTCAAATTACAGGTACCTTCAGTTACGAGCAGGTGAGTAATTCCAGGGTTCCATAAAGTACATATGCCTAATTTGTCAGAGCTTGCTGGCTGTGTGCATTAGTGCTAAGGAACATGAATGGACAAAATTCCCTTTCTATATCTCTGCTTTGATCTTAAAATACACTCCATCACACAACCTACTCTTTGCCTCTGACATTCACCTCTCTACTCCTCTCATCAAAGCATCCCATTTCCAACTGCAAGGCTTCTCTTGGGCTTCTACCTGCCTCTGGAACTCTCTGCCTCAAGCCATCAGACTCTCCATTTTTTTCCAAACTTTCAAGCACTCCCTAAAGACCCAGCTGTTTAGGGAAGCATATTCAATGTGATGATGTAATACCTTTGTGATAGCATCACTGTGCAATAAAGTTGTGTCCATTTTGGCACTTTACATTTTGATTGCTTTCGTAAAGAAAGGTGACAATAGACGGCCAATAAAAGTTGCCGACAGACTGAGGTGGCAGCATTTTGGCCAGTTGGGCTTCCCCAAATGGTACATGAAAAACGTCCAGATGTCCATCGGCCAGGTTTAAAAATCCAGTTAGTTCAAGGACCACATCTCTTCATTGATGCAGTCCTTGCATCAATCGTCTGCATTCCTGATACAGTGATCCGATCATTGGACCCTCAAGGTGGGCATATGGGGCAATGAGTAGATCTGCATATGGATGGCCACCTTAAGTCTTAAAATCCAAAATTCTAAAGGTGGCCATACACAGGGAGATCTCTCCCCGATATGCCCACATTGAGGTGGGCGATAGGCTGATCCTATCATGGACCCTAGGGCAGGATTTTTTTTACCCTGCCTGATCACCATCTGGCCGACTTTCAGCCAGATATTGTTCAGGGACCCCCGTCAGATGGCCCCACACACAGGCCAATAAGCTGCCAACTCTCTCTGCAGCTTTTATCGGCCCGTGTATGGGGCCTATAAGGTAATCGTCACGGTTTCAAGGGTCCTGATGCCTGTCGACAGAGCTATTAATAGTCAAGGGTGACAAAACATCTGTCTTGTGCCATTGCTCTAAGTCTGGATTCTGTACATTGTTCACAGTTGTGTGTAGGCAAACAATATGTATGTTTAAGACACAAGATACTCATATATAAAATAATATTTTGCATCATATTCCAAAATATTTATTACAGGTGTCACAATTTTAAAAACATTAATTTGTATCTGTGGTTCCCCGTATGAGAACATTTCTTTTAGCCCTACCTACCACACAGCTGACAGAAGGATGAAGTGCAAATTAACATTGCAGCCATTCTGCTTGGAAAATCACACATGCTTTTATAAAGACACCGTGAATGTAAAGCAAGTTGTAGCTTGTAAATTAGTAATACAGGTATGGGATCTGTTATCCCGAATGCTCAGGACCTGGGCTTTTCTGCATAAGGGGTTATTCCATAATTTGGATCTCCATACCTTAAGAATACAAAAAAATAATTCACACATTAGTTAAACTCAATAGGCTGGATTTTGCCTCCAATATGGTTTAATCATTTCTTAGTTGGTATAGAATACAAGGTACTGTTTTATTATTATAGTAAAAAAGGAAATCATTTTTAAAAATTTGGATTATTTGATTAAAATGGAGTCTATGGGAGATGGCCTTCCCATAATTCAGAGCTTTCTGGATAACAGGTTACCGGATAACAGATCCCATACCTGTATACAGTATGTGCTGAGTTGCACCTGTAGCGGCCAATAAGACCTTTTCTCTCATTTTGTAAGGGCAGGACTACACGGCCGATTTCGCCGCAATCCGATGTGCTGTGCAAAATCGCAGGCATCACGTCCGATGTGATGGAAACAAGGTAAGTAATGGCAGTGTCGAATCCTGTCGCATTGTTGACGCGACTGTCGGATGCAGACGCAGCGTGCATCCGATAGTCATGTCGCGTCAACAATGCGATTTGACAATTGAATTACTTACCTTATTTCCATCGCATCCGACGTGATGCCTGCGCTTTTAAGCAGCGCGTCGGATCTCTGCGAAATCGGCCGTGTAGTCCTGCCCTAACTTGTATTGAACTGATCAAAACTAGTGGATGATCGTTTGTATTTGGTGACTAGACTGATGCAATTTACCATTTATATTATAAGAGGATGCATTTAGTGCAAACTGCAACCTGAAGACATACAGTATCATTCGGTAAACGTGCTTAACGTTCCTTGAAATAAGTTCAGCAAATGTGTTTGCATAGCTGTTCTTCTGCCAAGAATGAATGCAGTAAGGTTGGAATGACCAGGTCACTATGACTGTGCCAAACAGGTAAGGCACAAATATATTTATAAATGTGAATAACTTCATTTAAATGATGTGCTTTCTTACCGAAATAACAAACACTGGCAGCTGTCCATACAGTATATAAACACAGTGTTCAAAGTGATACGATTTTTTCCTTTTCAATCCCTACATATCCTACAGCCCAATTAATTGGTGGATCAGTCTGCCTATGCAAGGCATCTGATTTATTGTTCTCAGCAAGTGGCAATGCTTATTTTTCCCATTGGGCACATGTATTAAATTGTAGCATGGGAGATTATTTTGTTGCTGGCGTTTGAGAAAAAAAAATGGTGAGTTTGTCACAGTTTTGGCCCCAGTGCAATGCTGACAATATGCATAAATGCGCAGACTTCAGGGCTCTAATGTTACAGGTCTTTATAAAGCCTTGGTGAAGAAAGGAAAGTATCTGGCGTTCGGGGTATGCTACATTATAGTTCCTTGCCCACCTTGTGAAGACCAATAGGCATGACTTCTTACATATGGCTGACTAGTGATAATACATAGTGTTAAACATATTTTGAGTTGGAGTAAGGAGGGGGAGCTTAATACAGTTCTAAGCCTAACAGCAATGCACCCACTCACCTGGATTTTCGACATTTACTTCTTCCTTCTTCTTCTGTTCTTCTAGAATTTTCATCTTCTCATCATAAACATCTGCTTGAGTTTTCCACTGAACTCTGTTGTTCTGAAGCCCATCGTACATGGGTAAAATCTCTTTGTGGAACCGTGAAAATTCCTTACCAAAAACCAAAAAAGATCATCAGATTTTGCTTCCCATTTCAAATATCACATTTATACTAAGTGGTCTTTTTTCTTTCTCCATGAACATCTCATGTACTGTATTTTACATGAGATCTGCCCTATTGATTGGTTTTCTTACATTGTAAACTATAAGGGCACAGCTAATATTGTGCATATAACATTTCATACTTTGCGGATACCGTATATACCCGCGTATAAGCCGAGTTTTTCAGCATCCAAAATGTGCTGAAAAAGTCTACCTCGGCTTATACACGGGTCAGCGGTACCCGACCGAGTAGCTGAGATTGCAGTCACTTTTAATCATTCCTATACCAACAGTTCACTTGGGGAGAGACTGCAATATCCCACAATGCCCTCTGTTGGTTCTATGAAAGAATAACAGTGCGCCCTCTGTTGGTTATATGAAAGATTAACAGTGACTGCAATATCACACAGCGCCATCTGTTGGTTGTATGAAAGAATAACAGGGACTGCAATATCACACAGTGCCATCTGTTGGTTGTATGAAAGAATAACAGGGACTGCAATATCACACAGCGCTCCTCTGTTGGTTATATGAAAGATTAACAGTGACTGCAATATCACACAGCGCCATCTGTTGGTTGTATAAAAGAATAACCGGGACTGCAATATCACACAGCGCCCTCTGTTGGTTATATGAAAGATTAACAGTGACTGCAATATCACACAGCGCCATCTGTTGGTTGTATGAAAGAATAACAGAGACTGCAATATCACACAGCACCATCTGTTGGTTGTATGAAAGAATAACAGGGACTGCAATATCACACAGTGCCATCTGTTGGTTGTATAAAAGAATAACCGGGACTGCAATATCACACAGCGCCCTCTGTTGGTTATATGAAAGATTAACAGTGACTGCAATATCACACAGCGCCATCTGTTGGTTATACAAAAGATTAACAGTGATGGCAATATCACACAGCGCCCTCTGTTGGTTATACAAAAGATTAACAGTGATGGCAATATCAAACAGCACCCTCTGCACATGGTAGTGGGACAGTGGGACAATGCACACAGTAATCCGTTTGGCAATTCTCTGTCACCATCAGCTTTGCAAAGAAGTCCGGTTGATCGCTAGGGGGGTCGCTTTGGCAGAATGTGCGCTGCTGGGAGACAGGGCTGTAGTTGTGTCTAGGCTTATACGCGAGTCAATAAGTTTTCCCAGTTTTTGTAGGTAAAATTAGGTACCTCGGCTTATACACGGGTCGGCTTATACACGAGTATATACGGTAATCATAGAGGCTGTCATGTTGCTTCATTTTCTAGCCAGACATGATACTATATTGCTTTTTATAAATTAATTTATGCATTTTATGCTTCAGCCAAGGAAGGCAATATAAAAGATGTCCTATTGGCCTGCCCCCTTGTTGAGTGCCACCACTTTAATAGCAAAATTGAATGTTTACTGAGACTCGACTATAATGGGTTACACCAGGCCATGGTTGCCCTTTTAAAAAGCATTAACATGAGTAGCTCTTCTTCTAAAAATGACCCAACTGCAGGTTTTTTTTTTTCTCCAGAAAGCAGAATCAGCCGATATATATATATATTTATGTATATATATACTGTATATATGAGATTAGAACTAGCCTGCTAACAGAACATCTAATAGATTGTACAGATCTATCTCAAAACCACTTCTGAATTGAATGCCTTTATGAGCATTAAATAACCTAGTCGTTTATATAAAGGGGCTTTAAGCAAGGACCTGTCACTTGGCATTTAAAGAGCGATGATAGTTAAAGTGGATCTAAACCCAAAAAATGAATTGATATAAACTTACTCAGGATGGTCCTTTGAGCAGTATCACAATTTATCGTTATATTTTTCTTTTTAGTGGTTTTTGAAACATTACCTGTTTAAGTTTGCTAATATCAGCCTTTCATCTCAACTAATGTCTTTGAAGGTCAGAGCGTCAAGTGATGAACTGTCTATGCACTTAGGGTTGCTGACACCCCGAATTTCAGAGGGAGCTTTTGAATGATAACCTGGCATTTTCTACTGGGGGACTTGATTTTAAATTCACTACAAACTTAGAATGCTAATCGATAGTGTAGGAAGAGAATTATTCACAGATGCTTGTTGGCTGGGACAGAGAAAGCTCCCTGCTTTCTCACTCGAGCGTCTGAGCTAATTTGGTTGCTAAGGGATTTTAAATGCTGTATAAACTTAGAATGCTCACAAATAGTGTAGGATTTACGTACAATGAGGGACCTTGACGTGGCACGTGAGCTTACATGTTTTGGCCAAGGTGTGTTACTAACACCTTTTTTTTCTCTTTGTGTACAAATATTGTCTTTTTATTGTTGATAGCAGCTGGGTTAGACCAAGCACTGGCACAAGGGTGTTCCTAGCAGCTGGTCAACGCCACAGTGTGAGTTAGACTGACAGCTGGCAAATTTTCTGTTTCATGTACAAAGCCTGGCATTAGCCTGGCTAATATTTTACAAAGCTCTAAAAATAGAAAATGAATCTAAATTACAACAGCACACAGAGGACTACGCTGAGTAAATTTATATAATTTTTGGAGGGGGTTTAACCCCCTTTAACCCATCTTTTTGTTAATCAAATGCTATTTACTTAAGTTTCTTTCAGAAGGTCACAAAGAGAGTGAATGGGTATCTGTCACAGCCAACAACAGTGACCTGAGCTTCTGGATTCTAGTATAAGGATGCGATGAAGTGGTGGAAAAGAATAACATGAACCAAATGGCACTGTAGCTAAAATATAGGTGATTGTTCAACACTGTTTTCCATGTGGTCAGGTTGTATTGTAAAAGCACAGTTTGGGTGTATAAAGTGTCCCGTAACATTGTGGGGCCCATTTACTTAGCTCGAGTGAAGGAATGGAGGAAAAAAAACTTTGAATCTCGAATGTTTTTTTTTGGCTACTTCATCCATCGAATGGGCTACTTCGACCTTCGACTACGACTTCAAATCGAACGATTCGAACTAAAAATTGTTCGAATATTCGACCATTCGATAATCGAAGTACTGTCTCTTTTAAAAAAACTTCGACCCCCTAGTTCGCCACCTAAAACCTACCGAGATGCCATGTAAGCCTATGGGGAAGGTCCCCATAGGCTTTTTTTTTTTTGATCAAAGAAAAATCGTTCGATCGATGGATTAAAATCCTTCGAATCGAAGGATTTGATCGTTCGAATTGCGTTAAATCCCTCGACTTTGGTATTTGAAGTCAATGGATTTACATTCGGCAGTCGAATATCGAGGGTTAATTAACCCTCGATATTCGACCCTAAGTAAATCTGCCCCTGTATGTGAATGAAATCACTGTAAACTATAAAAAGTAATGAAAATGTCTTACCTTGTATACAAAGGTGCATACAAAATCAATGAAACCAACTTGAAGCTTGGGCAACTCATCTGCTTTGTTTCTGTCCATCATAGGCTGAAATATAATAAATATATCATACAGTTAATCATATTCAGAAGCATTTAGCTTCAAACTAGCTTAGAGTTTAGACATTCTGATGGTTGTGGGAAGCAGCAACAATCCGCTTTTTGTGTCTTGTTTTAAGGATTTTAACACAAAACAAAATTCAAGGACTTTTCTGTTTAGTCGCAAAAATGTTGAAGCTAATGAAATGTATCTACCAGTGTCTTTATTTTGGGTCTGCTCTTGGGTTCACTAGGTTTGCTGTTCTTAATTTGTTGCCACTGCTCCATTTTTATGGAAGCTCTAAATGTAACTGCTCTATGAATAGTGAGAATGAATAGTAATTAAATTATTAGAAAAATAAAGTTTTTCACCCTCAGAATGCTAAGTGGAGACATTCTCTATATAAAAGCATCAGCAGTTTGTAATGTGAATTTCAAAATAAATTTTCTCTATACAAAATCATCAGCAATTTGTAATGTGAATTACAAACCTGAGTTTTACACTGCAATAAATTCCTGATATGAGAGTGAATTGCCATGTGAGCTCTTTATAGCTGAGCCACTTGCCTGGCCATCAGCCCAAAATGAATGGATCAATGCTATTTGAATATTTGTATAGATAGCCAAATCATGCAATACCTGATCATTTGGCCTGGGTACTGGATACTGGATAATTGGAAGGTTGATCATATATGCCCCAATCGAGGGAGCAAGAGATTGCAGAATTTATTAATATGAATAATGATAAAGAGTCTAATTGCATAATACATAATAAGAAGATTATGTAAAAGGCAAATAAATGTTTGTTCTTTCTGAAGTATTTTGGCTCAATAGTTAGTGACATTGCATACGTACTTGATGCTTTATTGGTCCTCAGTCCATTTGTTTAATCAACCCCAATGAACCTTTGCAGACATTGTAGACAACAAACTATTTGCTCAATATATTTCCAAAACTACAAATAAGCCTCTGACTCCATTCGTGATTAGGTATATGCTAGCCAAGCAGGGGAGCAGATCAGATCAATAAAATTCACGATTCTTCAGTGGGTGAAAGAAATTTTTTTGGACCGCATATTTTATTTTTAATGATTTTTTTTCAAAATGTTGAAAAAATTATTCACTTTGTATTTCACTATTCAGGGGATGACTTTTAAAACCTTGTTATTCTAAAAGTACAGGCAGTTTGTATTTTTATATTGTGTTATGCTATGAAACTGTACCACATGATGACAGATTGGTCAATGAAAATACAAATTCCCATTTCTTTCTGAAAAAAAAGTGTTTTGTGATCAAATGACAAATGATAAAACTTGGCTTCCATAGGTTTTCATGTATTTGATGCCTTACAATTGGCTGTTGCTGAAGAACTGTCCTCTCTAGATCTCCTTGCTCCCAGAATTCATTTGCAACCATGAGGGCAACCTAAAGTTTAAAAAAAGTATAAATTCACAATTCCTCATTTTTAAAAACTTAAAATAAGAATAGAATATTTTGATATTGTTTAACATAAGAAAGGATGACTGCAATTGGGGGATCCTATCAACCACAGGTGCCAGTAACAAAATGATTAATGTTGGAGTGCTAAACGTCAGGGTATTTGGTGTTTTCTGAGCCCTCCAATCCAATGAACCTACCCAACTAGGTTGGGATATGGGATGTCCAATAAGAAAGGGTTTGTTTTCTGAGCCATCTGAAGCAATAAACCCACCCAGCTGGGTTGGGATATGGGATGTCAAATAAGAAAGGGTAATGGTGGCCATACACGGGCAGATAAAGCTGCCGATAACGGTCGTTTAGACCAATTTCCAGCTTATCTGCCCGTGTATGGGGGCTTCCGACTGGTCTTCCCGATCAATATCTGGCCACAATATCATTCGGGAAGGTTTGATTTTTACCCGACCGACATGTCGGAGCCCCTTGGCGTATCGTAATTCGGTCGTTCGACCATACGGCCGAACGTTCGAATTACCCCCGATATAGCCATGCCGTTAGTGGCATATCGGGGAAAGATCCACTCGTTTGGCGATGTCGCCAAACGAGTGGATCTTTGAGTCTATGGCCAGCTTTAGTTTTAACTTTCCTTAAAAATTGGCATGAGGACAGTTTGTTGGAAGTAAAATTCGGAAATAAAGGACTAACTTGATTCTTACCTTGCTTTGTACATCCCATGGCTTAGTTATGGCTGACAAGTCACATCCAGTCATCATCATTGCCCTATAATTGAAAAAAAACACTGTTCATGGAACATTTTCTAAGTGAGATTAAGAGATTAGCTATGTGTTATTTCTTAAAGCTCACATGATAATCTCCTTTTTTGTTGGATCACAGATAATGTACTTTATTCTTTCATCTTCTGTCTGCATTTGTTCTGTGGTATCAACGATCTTCTGAAACATAGTCCTTTTCCTGTAGGAAACCAACAGAGTGGGGTGGATTAAAACTATATTACAGATAGTGCCACCAGTAATTTATTTAACTCTGATATCTGTATGGACATGTAGTTTCTTATGGTAGGAAGATTTGCCATTTCTGTATAAAGCAAAGCAGATTTTTACTTGTGATACAAGATAAACACTGTATTGTGTGTTTTGCAAGGTATAGAGCAGAGGTCCCCAACCTTTTTTTACCCGTGAGCCACATTCAAATGAAAAAAGAGTTGGAGAGCAACACAAGCATAAAATAGTCCCTTGGGGTGCCAAATAAGGGCTGTGGTGGCTATTTGGTTGCCCCTATGTGGACTAGCAGCCTACAAGAGGCTCTATTTGGTACTATACTTAGTTTTTATGCAATTAAAACTTGCTTCCACGCTTGGAATTCAAAAATAAGCATCTGCTTTGAGGACACAGAGAGCAACATCCAAAGGGTTGGAGAGCAACATGTTGCTCGCGAGCTACTGGTTGGGGATCACTGGTATAGAGTGACTCCAGTCCTTTGCATACATCAAAAAACACTCCTTGAAAAGATTACTGGCTGAAGGTCAGACATTCTAGTAGTAGGAGTACCTAAAAGTAAAGCTCCCAAATTCATGGTTTTTTGATTGGTTTAATTTACTTTGAGAGCAAAGTAAATTATGTAGACCATAGGCAGAAGTGCTGTATCCATGGGGGAAGTTGCAGGGCTTTTCACTGCTTCAGAGTTCAGAGACCTGCAGCATTTATTTAAAGCAGGAAGGAAGTGTGCAAAGTGAAATGGTATATGGCACCTGTTTTTTTTGCACTTCCCAGATATAAATGACCCCTGTCCAAACTGCATGCAAAATAACAATACAATAAGAAGTGTTTCTACTTACTTGAAATACAAAGCTAAGTCGGTTGCAATTATCGCTACTTCAAACAAATGGATCACATTTTCAAACTGTCGCTTGTTCAAGGTTTGGAAAATATTTATACTCTGCAAAAGAAAATGTTTTGAAAGGTCAAGCTATGCTGACAATTGAGAAGTGCATGTACTACACCAGGAACCATTTTAAGTGGCTCTCCAATTTCAAATGCCCAATCCAGCCCCTGCACAATCCTAATCCATTTAAACTCAATTCTCTTACAATAAGGGAGGGGGGTCACTGCATGGACAAGCAAATAGAAAAGAGATTCAGGAAACCCAACTTATTTATTTATTATTCCTAATACTACCTGGAATGTGTATAGAGATGATCCTTTAAGTATTATTAGATTCAGGACATTTATGTATCACCCTAATCATTTGTAGTAAATCTCATTTCACTAAACCAGTATTCTCAATTATTTCTAAGGCTAGTCAATCTGTAAACTAATTAAATAGCATATTATGCTGTCAAGTTATTTAGTAAAATCTAAAAGTTAAATTCAGTATTTGCAGATGACATAAATTGTAACCATATAAATGGCATGTTGTGATGTCAGAAAGAACATGCTGTTTATAATTTAAAGAGACAGGTATATTAAAGGAACTTGTCCATATTGGAAGCACTGTCCCTATCTCAAGAACCATGTTACTGATTGGAGCATGCACACAGACAGGGAGACGCAACATATAGGGGCACATTCACCAAGCTTGGGTAAATGAATAGAGGGAAAAAAACTCGAATTTTCGAGTATTTTTTTGTGCTCCTCGACTATCGAATTGGCGTAAATTTGCCTGAGTAGAATGATTCAAATAGATTGAGTGCAAAAACGCTGCGAATATTTGCCCATTCGATAGTCGAAGTACTGTCTCTTTTAAAAATCATTCGACTGCCTACTTCGCCAGATTAAACCTACCGAATTGCTTTAAAAGCCTATGGGAAAGTCCCATAGGCTTGTTTTCTAAGTTTTTGATTGAATAAAAAGGCATTCGATCAATCATTTGATCGAATAAAAATCCTTCGATCGAATATTCGATCGTGCGACTATTCGCCCATTCGACTATTCGCCAGCGCGTAAATTTGCCCGAATTCCCTATTCGATTCTATTCCCCAGTCGAATTTCGAGGGATTTAACCCCTCGAAATTCGACCCTTGATACATCTGCCCCATAATGTTTGTGCATAGGGAACAGTGAGTCAATGAGACTGAAAGTAATGGAAGTTGTTCATAAGAGTCGATTTTGATACAATAGCACTTGTAGGGTATAAAGGATAAGTGTCACCCAACCCCACTATTAATTACAATAGAGACTGCGTTATCCTCAATTTTACACTCACCTCGTCTTGTAACAGAGTTTTACTAAATTCTAAATGATGTCTCTCCAAGATAGAAGATCCGTGAAGTCTTGCTAAAGGCGCCTGAGATCTGCAAATATATAACATGAGGATACCCTACTGCAGAGGTATATGGATGAGAATATGTTAATGAAACCTTATATACTTACTTCATTTGGTACAAATTATTGGTCCCTCTGTGATCAATGTCATGGCAGAATGCAGCAGCCACCATTGCAAATGCTTCCAGGTCAGAATAATATTTCTTTAGCTTACCTGTCTTTGGAAAAGTAATAAATTGCATGAAATATATAAGGTGCAGTCATTCAAATGAATCTACTTTTGGTGGACATGGATCCACAAATCTGAATTTGTTTTCGTGTGACAGATATGTTGTTGTTTTTTTTCCTTCTTGTTTATTTGTACACCACCATTTTCTGTGAACCTTTTTCTAGGTTTCTATTTTGAAGAGACATATGGTGCGTTGCATGTTGACAAAAGACCACATTCTGGAAAGTAGGGACTGATCATCCAACAGGGTTTAGGTAAAAGTAAAAGCTAATATTTTCTGCAGGCCCTCGCCTCACCTGAACTTCCCCAGTTTGACCCCAAATTCCCTAACTTCTGAAAGTCAAGTAGCAGAGTGGAAATGAAGACCACATTCTGGAAAGTAGGGACTAATCATCCAGCTGGGTTTAGGTCAAATAAAAACTAATATTTCCTGCAAGCTCTCCCTCACCTCACCTGAACTGCATCAGTTTTGCCCCCAAATCTGCAATTTCCTAACTGCTGGGTGAAAGTCAAGTAGCACAGTGGAAATTAAAGGTGTCATTTTGCGCCACCAAATCTTTGCAGGCATGGAGTTGCACAGTTGAAGCCAAGTCCTGGATCAGTTCAAACTGTAGATGCTCAGTATTGGTGATTCTAGGTGGCGCATTAACCCTGCTGCTTGACTCTGCATTATTCATAAAAGGGAAGATACAGAGGCAGATTTGGGGCATGTCTTTCTAGAAATACTACTTTTTAATTGACACTTTCATTCTTCTTTACTGTCTTGGCCAAAAGCTTAGTAGAGGTGCATCATGCTAAAAGCATCACTCTAGATCCATTGTTCTTGTTTATTCTGCAACATTACATACCATTAGCAAAGAGAACATTGTTTGTCCCACATTAAATCCATGTCGCCAGTTGTGGTAGGTTATGTCACGATATCCTTTCCTGACTGTATACATCCATTTTGTTAAAACCTTGCAAAAGAAGTACAAGTATTTCAGTCTTTGCAAATAAATACGGCGTCACACTACTAGCAAAAATAATTACAGGTATTCTCTGTGTAAAAACCTATTATGTGTACATGGCTTCATAAATCACAGCAATACTCTTGTCTGAAAGACATATACGTTATATGACATTTTTATTACAACACCATGGGGCACATTTACTATGGGTCAAATACTGTATCGAGGGTTAATTAACCCTCGATATTTGACCAACAAAGTTAAACCCTTCGACTTCGAATATCGAAGTCGAAGGATTTACTGCAATTCGTTCGACCGAACGATCGAAGGAAAAATTGGTTGATCGAACTATTAAATCCTTTGAATCGAAAGATTCGAGGGATTTTAATCCATTGATCGAACGAATTTCCTTCATTTAGAAATTGATAGGACAGCCTATGGGGACCTTCCCCCTAGGCTAACATTGGTGCTCGGTAGGTTTTAGGTGGCGAAGTAGGTGGTCGAAGTTTTTTTTAAAGAGACAGTACTTTGACTATTGAATGGTCGAATAGTCGAGCGATTTTTAGTTCGAATCGTTCGATTCGAAGTCGAAGGTCGAAGTAGCCAATTCGATGGTCAAAGTAGCCAAAAAAATACTTCGAAATTCAAAGTATTTTTTATTCTAATTCTTCACTCGAGCTTAGTAAATGTGCCCCCATGCGTTGGATGCGTTTGACATGGAAGGTGGTATGTTCTGTAGATGCAGTAAGGTTATGATATGGAATAATATCAGAACATTTTAAATGGATCATCTATAATCTAACAGATTGTATAGCTGTTTATAGACAGTACACAGAAGGTGAGCAATTGTATTGGCTGGTATTGGGGGATGGAAGACCATTAAGGACAGTGATCCCCAACCAGTGGCTCTGGAGTAACATGTTGCTCACCAACCCCTTGGATGTTGCTCCCAGGGGCTTCAAAGCAGGTGCTTATTTTTGAATTATGTGCTTGGAATCAAGTTTTGGTTGTATAAAAACCAGGCATTAGATTTTAATCTATTTATTTTAATCTGTTGAACAATTTAGATGGCTTCACCAATCATATTTACTCTTCATGTTCCTATTGGGCATTTTTGCTAAAAGTTGTATAGATGTGCCTCATTGTTCTGCTTTGTTGAAATTCCTGCTTGTTTAACTTGGAAAACAATAAAAACATTTTCACATATTTGGGAGATACTTAATATTATTAAGGGGAAAACAACAAAAGAAACATGGCAAACTCATGATGGAGAGACCAATTTTTAAAAGTTGGAGTTAGGGAAGATCACCTTGCTTCATAAATATCCAGAATAAGGAGGTTATTTGTCGAGTTGTGTTTTCCAGAAAATTTTGTGTTTTTTGAGGGTGGTTTCACTGAATACAAAAATACTAAAAGCCTGAGTCCGAAAATACTCCAGCTAAAACCTGTCGAGGTCATGTAGAAGTCAGTGGCAAAGGTCCCTTTTTTTGAAGGGATATTTTTTGCCTTAAGTTTTTTACAGTGGTTTTTGCTCGCAAATTCAATCAATTTGACTTTTTTAAGCCTATAACTCGATCTATTCAAGGTTTTCCGAGTTTTTTTTCCCCGATTGCATTCAATCACATTTTTTTTTACATTCAGGTTTCTTTATAAATAAGCAAACATTCAAGTTTATTCAAGGTAGAGAAAACCTCACAAACTCGACCTTTGATAAATAAGTGATTCACGCAAAAGTGCTTATTAACAATGTTCCTTCTGATTTTCTTATCTTTACCCAACAGTAGACTTTGGAGAACTGGTTTAAGGTGATAGGATCCCTAATGGTCAAGGAGTTTGTATATGATGGGTTGGAAGATAGTGTTGTTTTTCATACAAAGTAAATACATCCATCAAGATCAATCCTAAAATTCTGCAGGCTATATTTACATCTATATACTGCATTTTATGATATTTTATTCAAGCTGAGGAGTAAAAATGGAGACATAGTTACCTCTACTGGCACTTTAAATCTGTCAACAGCATTGATCTCAAAAAAGAGTCGAATCCCACTTTTGATGAGGTCGTGTTCTGACACTGGGAGGTCACTGAAGTGGAATTCATAGAGTTCAGCAGTGATGGGATCTGGCAGCTCCACTTTCTGTTCAAAAGAGGGTAAATATTTATGAGCAGATGTTTTATGTTAGTCAAGCTCAGCAGAAAGGCACCCAGTGGTTGTTGCACTTACATTCATCATACATGTGTCATTAAAAAATACTGACTGCTAGTAGTTTAGCTCTGTAAAAAAAATAGTATTTGAAGTGCAATATAGTTGGACACATTGATCAAAGTGAACCCCTCCCAAAATCAAATACGAATCATTCTTATGCCCACTTTACTTGTATAGGCTTTGGGAGTACTTTTCCCCTACCCTTTAATACAGTAAATATTATTAGCATTTATTATTTAATATTCTATAATTCTACACTGTCTGATTGTATTATTATTTATACTGATTCATTCATTGACACAGTTTACAGTGTAAGGTCCTGATCAAATTCACACACACACTATGGTGAGTTTTATTTATTATGTATGTTTTTTTATGTTGTAGGAGGAACATACAAACACCTTGCAGGTAGTGGCTGTCTACAATTAAACTTAGGACCCCAGAGTTCTAAAAAAAAGGAATGGTAGCCTTTGTGCCACCATTCTATATATCTGACAATGGTATCATTATATTGAATGTCTTTCTACTCTTTCCCTTTTTTACTTAGGGGCAAATTTACTTAAGGTTGAATATCAAGGGTTAATTAACCCTCGATATTCGACTGCCAAATTGAAATCCTTCGACTTCGAATATCGAAGTCAAAGGATTTACCGCAATTCGTTCGATCAAACAGTTGAACAAAAAATCGTTCGATCGAACGATTAAATCCTTCGAATCGTTCGATCGAACGATTTTTCTTCGACCAAAAAATACTTAGAAAGCCTACCTAACATTGACTTCGGTAGGTTTTAGGTGGCGAACTAGGGGGTCGAAGTTTTTTTTTTAAAGAGACAGTACTACGACTATCGAATGGTCGAATAGTTGAACGATTTCAAAGTCGTAGTCGAAGGTCGAAGTAGCCCATTCGATGGTCAAAGTAGCCAAAAAAACATTCGAAATTCAAAGTTTTTTTCCCTCTATTCCTTGGGCCCCTTAATGTTCAGCCACACTATTACCCCAAAAAATCAATGCAGGACTAGTCTACTGCTCCACTCATCCCCATAGTATCTTCTAAATTCTCACTTTCTAAATCTTATACTACCTCCCCACTATAAATTGAATGCAATGAACTTGAACAGAACTTGTACAGTAGCCGACTACCCAATATGAAGGAGAGGAACATCAAGACCCCCATGTAAGGTTAAATTATAATAACCCAACCCTTTATGATGATATCCTGTTTAGATCTGCACCCCCGTTCTTGCTAACACAGCCAATGGAGCTGTTCTAATACAAAAAGCCAAATGGTCACATCTACAATAGGCTCAAATTGAAGTAGTACATTCTCCAGCCCACCATACTCTCAATGGTTAGCACTTCTACCTTGCTGCACTGCCACTAGAATGTATTCGGGTGCTGCATGAAAGGACTTTGTATGTTTCTATCATCTCTAGGTGGGTCAACTCTCACACTCAAAAATCATTCTGTATAAGGAGATCAATTTAATCCTAATGAAACGAATCCATTGTATATGGGAATGTAGCGTTATTGATACACAGCACTAGTAACATAGTAATGGAAATGATGTCTCTTCAGGTACTGTAAATCTCTAAATGCAGGTGTCTAAGATGCTTGAGACACAAGAATTGTACCCAAGCCTCCCGAGCCAGTCAGCATACAAGTATAACACATCAAAAATTACTTCTTTTTTTAAGAATCCCTACCATCCTCAACAAATGCTTACCAATATTTTCATAAGTTCGTCCTCTTCACATTCTTCAACTTCTTTATTTAATTTCTCCTTGGTTTTCTAAAAAAATGAAATAATATGTTTGATAGAACTAGACAGCTTTAGCCCTCTAAGCTAACTGACATTAGCTAATAAATGTTGATTTGTCACAATCTGAGATACGCTGATTTAATTAAACATTCCCATGTTCGGTTCATTTCTTTTAATGAGACCAATGGGGCTCCAGCTTTGCATCTATGTTAGTAAATTGACTCCAATGCACTTTAATCCATATCCAAATCAGCATAAATCCATCAGGATCTGTACTAGGTGTCTAATATCTAAATGTCTATTAGCAGAGTTTAACAATTGTGCTAAAAATTATACAAATGGTGTTTCTTTCAAAAACTGCCCCAATCTTCTGAGATCCTCTCCTTGTAAAATAATCAACAGACATTTCAATGATCAAACTTACCAAAATGCTTTGAAGTTCCTTGGGAGTGCACTTGAGCTGATACATGAGCATTTCATGGGCAATATCCTTTCTATTTTCAAGTTTGTTCATTTTGTCATATGTGTCAGTGTTCAAAACAGACCAACCCAGGATCTGTGTCAGAGCCTGTAAAAAGCCATGAAAAAGAAATGCCTCAGTTCTACATGTATTTACCCAGTCAATCTTTATGCTCATTCGATAACCTGCTACTTTACCCATGAGTTTTATAGAACTTCACCACTTCAATGGAATTCCCTTCATTATTCCGCCAGAGTGTGACTCAGATTTGAACCCTAAAACTACCTGGTCTGCTACCTGGTCAACTGAACTTCAATGTATTACCCCAGTTCTGCCCTCTGACTCCATCCCACACCTTGGGGGTTATTTACTAAACTCCGAATGCAAAAATCACGAAAATATATATATTTTTTTTATATATATAAAATCGGACTTTTAAAAAATCACGAATTTTTCGGAATTTATGAAACCCCAGAGGATGGAAGAATCCGATTCAGAAAATCCAGCATCTCATACCTGTCGAGATTGCATATAAGTCAATGGGAGAAGTTCCAATGATTTTTTGAACACTGGGTTTCGTGCGGGTGAAAAAAACGTGAAATCTGATTTTTTTTTCAGCAAATTTTTTGGAAAATGTATTAATAAATAAGCGTAAAAAAACCACAGCAGATTTATGAGATAAATTTGGATGCACCGAATCCACGATTTTGGATTCGGCTGAGCCCCCGAATCCTTCGCGAAAGATTCGGCTGAATACCAACCAAATCCGAATCCTAATTTGCATATGCAAATTAGGGATGGGAAGGGGAAAACATTTTTTAAGTTCCTTGTTTTGTGAGAAAAAGTCACACGATTTTCCGACCCTAATTTGCCTATACAAATTTGGATTCGGATTTAGTTCGGCCTGGCAGAAGGATTCGGCCGAACCCGAAACCTGCTGAAAATGGCCGAATCCTGCCGAATCCCGAACCGAATCCTGGATTTGTTGCATCCCTATATATAACCCCCTTTGTGTTTGCTTTTTCTTTTAAATCTTTTGTAATCTGCCCCACTTCTACCATGCAGCGCAGTATAACATACATGTACGGTTGAAATACATTTCCAAAATAATATGTTCAGAAAATAAAAATCTTTGTTTATGTAAGGGACTTACTTCTGTAATTTGTTCATCATATTCATCAAAGGGCTTTGCATCTTTCCTGTTATAAAATGTAGCTACTCCTACAATTTCTTCTTTCTTGTTTACAATTGGTAGACAGAGCACGTTTTTAACTTTCCAACCAGTTTCATCCACCGCTTCTTTCTGCAAAGTCAATAGTGAGGAACATGTTAATTCAGGATGATCATTTCTGTACCTTACTAAGTGATACACATGCAATATAGATATATGTTACAATTCTGATTGAAATAAATAACTTAAAATGGAGAATTAATATACAGGTATGGGATCCGTTATCTGGAAACCCGTTATCCAGAAAGTTCCGAAATATGAAAAAAGCCATCTCCCACAGACTCCATTTTATCCAAATTATCCAAATGTTTAAAAATGTTAAAATTTTCTTTTTCTCTGTAATAATAAAACTTGTACTTGATCCCAACTAAGATATAATTAATTCTTGTTGGAAGCAAAACCAGCTTATTGTTTTTTTTTCATGTTTACATGATTTTCTAGTAGACTTAAGGTATGCAGATCCAAATTACGGAAAGATCTGTTATCCGGAAACCCCCCAGGTCCTGAGAATTCTGGGATAATAATGAGATCTGTTATCTGGAAGCCCGTTATCTAGAAAGCTCCAAATTACAGAAAGCATATGCCTCGACTCCATTTTATACAAATATTCAACACATTTTTAAAATTCTTTGCTTAGTCTCTGTAATAATAAAACAGTAGCTTGTACTTGATCTAAACTAAGATATAATTAATCCTTATTGGAAGCAAAACCAGTCTATTGTGTTTATTTAATGTTTAAATGATTTTCTAGTAGACTTAAGGTATAAAGGTCAAAATTACGGAAAGATCTGTTATCCAGAAAACCCTAGGTCCAGAGCCTTCTGGATAATAGGTCCCATACCTGTATTTTAAATGATACATTTGTGAGGATGGAATGCATTACCTGAAATTTGAAATAGTCATCTGCTGGTGCATTCATCATATTGCAAATCTGAAGGATAATGCAAGAAAATTATTGATTAGATTATTTCAATACAAACCTGACCCTAAGAAACGTGGGAACAAACTGTGTATATTGTAAGACACTGCCTTAAAGGAGAAGGACAGGTTAAAACTAAGTAAGTCTTATCAGAAAGGTCCACCTAAATATATCAGTAAATCCTTAAAGTAATGCTGCTCTGAGTCCTCTGTCAAAAGAAACACTGTATTTCTTTCCTTCTATTGTGTACACATGGGCTTCTGTATCAGACTTCCTGCCTTCAGCTTAAACCTCCTTTCCCCGTGTGTGAGCATGCTCAGTTTGCTCCTCTCCCCCCCCTCTCTGCTGTAATCTGAGCCCAGAGCTATAAGTGAGCAGGGAGAGATTTAGGTAGGAAGTGATGTCACACCAAGCTAATACTGTAGCTGCAATCCTAAACAAATATAGAGCTTCTAGAGCTTTTTTACTATGGTAAAACATTCTACAGAATAAATATAGCATTGTAGCTTGCACTATTGTGCTTAATCTATTGGCAATAAAATGCCTCCGTAGCTTTCCTTCTCCTTTAATTGGTTACTGTTTAAATATAACTATTACATGTCACATTATCATTCTTGAATATAATTAGCGGCAACAGTGAGCAAGTGGTAAGGTCAAAAATTGAAACTGGGGGGGCATATTTGCCATGAACTGAAGACCAGATAAAGACAATGGAGACACCTGGGCGAGAGACAGACAATAGGGAAGAGGAGACTTCGATTTAAAGAAAACAACAGTTGAGGACAATACAAATGGAAAAACAAAACAAATATAAAAGTAAGAGAAGCAGGTCCAACCTTTGGAGATATTCAATCTATGTGGCCACCACGGAAGAGGGTACCACACTTTCTTATTTCCTAATATTTACATACAGTATACAACATGTTGGGTGTACTGTCAGGGAGGTTATACTATTTATATATATATATATATAGATATATATATATATATCTATAGAGAGAAAAAACACACTTACAAATCCATTTTCAGCAACATATGTTGGTAACCCGCTCACAAGACACCAATGATCCTCTGGTGGCGAGCTGCAAGACAAATGTTGCAAATGATATACAGCCCTTCTGTTTTATTCTGGTAAAAGTTCACAGTTTCTACATTTCACATGTGAAACATATAAGTTACAGCTTTTAGCACTTGAAGTTTTTAGTAACACTTGGCACTACTTTTTAAAGGAGAACTAAAGCTTAACTAAAGAAGTAGCTAGAAATGTTGTACATTATGTTCTGTGCTTCTGTACCAGCCCAAGGCAACCACAGCCCTTTAGCAGTAAAGATCTGTGTCTCCAAAGATGCCCCAGTAGCTCCCCAACTTCTTTTCTACTGATTCACTGCACATGCTCTGTGCTGATTTACTTACTGCGCTTAGGGGCCTACTCACAATATACCGTACACATAAAATAGAAATGTCACAATATAAGACGGATAAGTACTTAATACAGATAATTACTACATGGCAGCACAGAAACCAGTGCAATTAGCATCAGAATTTAATAATCAGCCCTGTAGCATCAGCTTATATTACAGACAAACCTCATTTTCTGCATGATAATTAGTGACGACCCCTAAGCTTAGCTTCTCAACAGCTGCTCAGAGCCCACTGAGCAGTGAGTGTCACAGACACTTTCCAAGATGGTGACCCCCTGTGACAAGTTTGAAGTCCTGGATCATTGCTGCTATTGACAAGCTGAAACTTTAGGCTGGTGCAATAAGGTCAGTACATTAAATATGGCAATTTTAGCCACATTCATTCTTAGGGTTTAGTTCTCCTTTAACATAAAGGTAAAGGTGACTTACGGGATAACTTTAATTTCTTCTTTTCCGTGCAAAATATAGTCAATTATCTTGTAAAAAATGATTTCCTGAGAAAAAGAGAAACATTTATGAAATGTAGGGCATATTTTTATGTTTTATAATATATCACATAGGTAACAAATGTGTTTAACTAGTGAGCTTTGTGTATGTTACAGAATGGCCAATTCTAAGCATCTTTTCAATTGGCTTTCATTATATATTTTGATGGCGTTTTTTAATCATTTGCTTTCCTCTTCCAGATTTCAAATGGGGGTCACTGACCCCTTTTTAAAAAAACAAATGGTCTTTAAGACTACACATATATTGTTATTGCTACTTTTTTATTACTCATCTTTCTATTCTGTTCCTCTCCTATTCATATCCCAGTCTCTTATTCAAATCAATGCATGATTTCCTGGGTAGTTTGGACCCTAGCAACCAGATTGCTGAAATTGTCAGCTGGGGAGCTGCTGAATAAAAAGCTAAATAACTCAAAAACCACAAATAATAAAACATGAAAACCAATTGCAAATTGTCTCAGAATATCACTCTCTACATCATACTAAAGGGGTTATTTATCAAGGTCCAAATTTATCTCAATATCGGCTGCTACATACTCCGATCTAACCCGCTCTGGTTTTCCACGCTTATTTATTACATTTTCCCGAAAATTACCTTTGTGGGAAAAGTTTCAAATTTGTTTTGTGAATTTTCCCCGAAAACTCTTTGGATTTTTTGGAGTTTTCCTCTGAAATTGCCCGAAACCCCCGACACAGCCAAAAATCGATGGGGCTGTTCCCATTGACTTTTATGCAACCTCGATAGGTTTGAGATGCCGTTGTTTTATATTCGGGCTTTTTAGCCCTCGGTGTTTAATAAATTCCGAAAAAATTAATGATTTTTTTAAGCCTATTATGACACAAAAAAACATACATTTTTCGGATTACAGAGAATTTCGGGCATTCGGAGCTTAGTAAATAACCCCTAAAGGTTGATTCAAAAGTGAACACCCCATTTAAGTTGTAATCTCCAATCATAAATTGCAAGCTCCAATCCATTTAATATGTTACATACCCTTCCATCTGGAGTCTTTGGCCCTTTGTACGGTGGCACTTCTCCGAGTTTGATTGGCCATTCTTCATAGAACTCCTGCAATTGGGCACATTAATAAAAGAGAATTAATGGAAAGAGAAAGCTCGTTAACAGTTCTTTATGCTGCAGTATGTCTAGAAGATAACTTCCGTGAAAGAATTCATTACCTAACATATAAGTAAGACAATTGCAATGGATGACAATATGCGTAGCTAGATCTTTGAAATGTGCCCAAATCTGGTGGATTTATGTCTATTAAGACTCAGATTAGGTTTTTATTGTCATAACAACTATACACAAATACATAGTGAGACAAAATTGTGACTACCACCTCCATATTTATATCCTAATCCAGTCCTGCGTGTAATGTGGTACCAAATATCATAAATGGGGAATAGCAGCCCAAGTGTTTTCCTGTGTTGAGGCCTGATTAGTTGGTGGTCTCATTTACTTAAAGAAGGCAATAAGCCTAGTGGCCTAGAGCAGAAATTGGAAACGTTTTGGAATTTCCCCCCTAAAACTTCCAAAGCAACCGCTAAACATTTTGCTTGCAGCTAGGCCCATCAAATGCACTAATAAAGGGATTAATTCTTACACCCATTAGTAAATCCCATGCTGGCTGCATCTGTGTCTTTATGGGTCACAGGCAGTCAGGGCACAGGATTTCTCTTATGTGCCATATTTCACCTTTTCTTTTGTCATGTCCAGCAGAGCAATAGAATATCTCTCACAATTCAGATATATCCTAACTGTGTAAAGGGCCTTGTGAAACTGTCTTTCAATATCTGTTAATTCTTCGAACACCTTGTTGGCTGTCCAAAGAAGCACCTATGAAAAAGGAAAAATTAGTCAAAGAAAGACACTACAGCTACAAACATTTACATTCTTCAATCCTTTGGGGATTGGCGTCAGGAGGCACCTGGAACATTGCGGCCTCGTATGGTGAGTCCTAGTTTAGTTATATATTTTATTAATTTAGAATAAGAGCTACATTATGCACTCAAAAGTGTTCAATTTTAAAAAAAAAATGATTGAAATGATACATAGGCAGCCATATTTATTATAATGTCTGTGTTGAAGCTCCATTACCTGACTTTTCCTCGATTCAATATTGTAGAGGTAGGTGATGTGATTGTATTTAAGAACAACAGATACAAAGTTGAGATATTTGTGGAAAACCTGCAAATATAAATATACATAATAAAATGCTTTGAGAAACATATTAGACTCTTTTTAATGGTAAAAATATAACAGGAACACCATCATCAAAAAATTAAGCAATACAATATAATAATTATACTTAAAGGAGAAGGAAAGTCGTTAACCACTTGGGGGTGCCAAATGTTAGGCACCTCCAAGTGATTGTATTTACTTACCTGAAACCCCCGGGACAGTGCTCCTATCAGCAGAAAACTGCACCGGCCCAGGGTTATTCCAGTGAGCACAATGGAGCGATTCTCTTCCGGCTTCTTCTGTCTTAAATTTTCCCGGGACAGACGCATGCGCAGTAGAATGAAAAAGGCAAATTTTTCGTTAAAGTTCAGCTTTTTACTCTAATACGCATGCGCAGCAGCGAGAAGACAGAAGAAGCCGGAAGAGGATCATTCCATGGTGCTCGCGGAATAACCTCAAGTCGGTGCAGTTTTCTGCTGATAGGAGCACTGACCTGGGGTTTCAGGTAAGTAAATACATTCATTGGGGGGTGCCTAACATTTGGCACTCCCAAGTGTGAAACGACTTTCCTTCTCGTTTAATAATCTTCTCAGATTATGGAACAATTACCTCTTCATCCTCTTTTGAAAATTCACCAGCATTCTGTTTGTTAACAACCATAATAACAGCCAGGATTTCCTTTGCCAGTAAGATTGGCGCTGCCAGTAAATTTTTTGTAGTGTATCCAGTTTGCTTATCTGCAAAGTCTGAAAAATGGGTGTTCTGAAAACAAACAAAACATATGTTAGAGTACTCTTACATATATAATATACTATAATGTAATATTTTATTTATTTTTAATGTAATGTGCTCCTTTCAATTATTAAAGAAAGTTTGTCAATGGTTGAACATTCTAAATTTTGGGCCGGATACAATTCAATCAGAGAAAAGTTTATTATGTGAAAACTCATGGACGAGTTTCAATTTGTGATGCAATTCAATTCAGAAAATCTTATCTCACGTGAAAATTCTATGGGAAATAACTGGAACTGCATTAGGTGAAAAGTTTTTTTCTCCTCGAAATTGAATCTCGTTCATGAGGATTCCTGTGATAAACTGTGAGATAACTTTTTCTCACTGATTTGAATCTGGCCCTTTATGTGAAGTTATCAAATACGAATTTAACTATATGTTCTCATTAGTGAACCTATCAAGGGATCCTGAGGAACAGCAACTTGGTATTTTATGTACAAAACTACTATCTGCACATGGTAAGGCTGTACATTCACAGGCTGAATTTGGGATTATTCAACCAATATTTATATATGAAGCCTTGTTAAGTCAAGTGCAATATGGTGACATGTGAGCAAACTGTCAACTGGTAACAGACTGCACCAACCAGAAAGAATCATCTTAAAAGCCTTTATTGAGCCAAGAGTTCTGACCTGGGCACCAGCAAAGCTTCAGACAAACACTGGTCTTTTATCAAGCTTAGTGTTGGCAGGGCCGGATTTACATGTGAGCAAAGCCAGATTGCACTGACCCAGAAGATTCATTGGCTGGTCAGTTAAACCATTGGGTAGGACTGTGCACCTTTCAATTCCAGCCTAACAAATAAACCAATAGGTCAGATTGCTTTTGGCCTGGCAGCTATTGGGGATTGTACCAATGGCTGATCAGCTGAATCAAGCATATTTTTTTATATACATATAAACACATATATAAGTGTGATACATTCTTATCCTGGTGTCTTTACTTTTCTTTCTACTTAAAGCAGGGCACATACTCTCAGTTTCCAATTGGAAAAGCTTCTGTATTTGAAAGATGCTAGAAGCTGCAATGTGGCCAGTATACTCCTTATACAAATACAGGTATGGAACCTATTATCCACGGGACCTGGGGCTTTCCAGATAATGTGTCTTTCCATATTTTGGATCTTCACACCTTAAGGGTAGGAAAACACAGACGTGATCCGGCGCGCTGCGATAAATCGATGCACGCTGCATCTGCATCCGACAGTCGTGTCGCGTCCAATCAATGCTGCGACTTCATCCGATATTTCTAACTCTTACCTTATTTCCGTTGCATGCGTTTTGTCGCAGCGCATTGGATCGCGCCGAAAACGTCCATGTAGTCCTACCCTAAAGTCTACTACAGAATCATGTAAACATATAACTGGTTTTGCCTCCAATAAGGATTTATTATATATTAGTTTGGATCAAGTACAAGATACTGTTTTATTATTATTATAGAGAAAAAGTAAATAATTTTAAAAAATTTGGATTATTTGATTATAATGGAGTCTATGGGAAATGTTTCTAGATAATGGGTTTCAGGATAACGGATCCCATACCTGTATTATTTTTAACTATACAACATGTTAACTAGTAGATGCCACAATTGCTTGGGCCTATACCCAAGATCACTGCTTGGGGACAACCTGAAATGTATAACTTAAATATTAGCAATTAACTTTGACATACTTTACAAGCACCACACTCTGCTAGTCTTCTGCAGATCTTAAGGGTGATGGGTTGGAATGTCCATATTATCAGGATTACCCACAGTCCATGTAATTAGCTGGTTATCAGATTAAATGAAGACATTGCTATAATCAGTGTCAGGTGACTAACGGAGAGATTAAAAAACAGGGGAATTCCTTCTCGGAGCTATGGCAAATCATAAGGACAAGCAAAAGCTAAGTGTCTGCCATACTTAATGACTGATCCAATTTGCACTGTTAAGTACTGAGGGAAATTAAATTAACTGTTAGTAATTTGCAGAAAAGGGAGCTGAAAATAGAACTTTCAAACTGGTAATGTGTATTTTATGTATTTGAGGTAATATACAGAGGCTATTCATCCCCTAAAGTTCATGGAAATATTTTATTTATTAACTTTGTGACTAGCCTTTAAAACTTTGCTTTGAACAGAAATATATGGTATCTGTTCTGTGCAATAATAAGAAATTAATAAAACCACCAAACTTTTAGTTAATTGAATTCCCAATAAAAGGTTCTTCTGCTTTTGAACTTTTGTCATCTCGAAAGATGCCCCATGCCAATCTGGTTTTACCAATATGTTTTCAACCTGTTAAAATATAATTTTTTCTTTTCTTTTTTTTTTTTTGTCCTTTTTTCTTAATTTCCATATACCTCTACTGCTTCTCTAATAGTTTTCATTATGATTATTATCTCTCTATCTCTGTCCTAAGCCTTCCTCTTCTACTTTCCCCATATTTCCATCTGACAGTTTCTTCTATCTGTTTCCCCCGGCAAGAGTCATTCTCCCCCCAACCCACAGTTTTAGTTCTTTGCCTTGTGCCATTCTTTTAATCTTTCCCAAACCCCTTGTGTTATTCTCCCATCTAGCGTCCCTTTTTTCAAAAGTGATCTTCTTCTTATCACCTGACAAAGGGGCAATGCCCCTGAAACGTTGTGACGCTAAAATAAACACATAAGGGGCTTGTCCCCGGTTTGAAATTGCCACGAGTGCAATTTGTTCCTGTCAGTTTGGGGGAAGTGCCGACTTCCCAGGGTCCGTGCACAGGGTTCATATATCTGTGAAGGGCTCGGGTGTTCACGTGTTTCACTTGCTACACTTCTTATCCCATATGCCATTCACTCTCAGCCCCCTGTGACCACAACAACAATCTCATTTCAATCCTCATTAACCCCCATCTTCTCATAGGTCCATTTCACAAGTTTGCCTCCCAGATTTACTTTATGGTAGTGATCCCCATCCCTGTTGGAAAGAGCTGCATTACTTTAGAAATCTTCTAACTGCTGCACCATCACAAACAACAAAAGTTCAAGCTACATATTTATTTTTTAGTACTTAACAGAGTTGTTCACCTTTAAAGTAGAATCAACTCGTAGTAAAAAAAAAAACCCTCCCCCTCTACCCTGGGTGGGGAGGGGTTTTTTTTACTACGAGTTGATTCTACTTTAAGGGTTTTTTTTAAACTACAGGTTGAATTCTCCTTTGCATTAACTTTAGTATGATGTAGACAGTGATATTCTGAGATTATTTCCAATTGGTTTTAATTTTTTTTCATTTTTGAGTTATTAAGCTTTTTATTCTGGAGCTTTCCATTTTGGAATTTTAGCAGCTATCTGGTTGCTAGGCTCAAAATTACCCTAGCAACCAGGCATTGATTTGAATGAGAGGCTGGAATATAAATAGGAAAGGGCTTGAATAGAAAGATGATTAATACAAAGTAATAATAATAAATTTGAAGCCTTACAGAGCATTTTAGCTGTCTGGGTCAGTGACCCCCATTAGAAAGCTGGAAAGAGTCAGAAGTAGAAGGCATATAATTCAAAAACTATAAAAAACAAAAACCTAATTAAATAGTTGCTTAGAATTAGCCATTAACCCCAGTGGTGTAACTACATGTTACTGGGCCCCACAGCAAATTCATTTTAGAGCCCCCAAATATATCCGGGGGTTGACATTTTTACCAATTTATGTTGATATTGCTCACTAATCAGGGCTTGTGGGCACTCTGTACCTCCTGGGTCCCCCTGCAGCCGCAGAGTCTTTTTCCTCTTTAATTACGTTCTGGTTGCACTATTACTCTCTCTCTATCCTTACCATGTCCCCATTGATGGAGTTATTAAACCTGTAGTCTGTAAGCCAGGACACAAACTCATGTGACATGGAAAGCAAATGCAGGTGGGAAAGCCCTTGGGAAACACAGAAAGTAGAGTTGGGTTCCACTAGAATGAGGCACCTTGATGTTGTTGAAGTGGCTTAGCATTCTGCAGTGATTACATTAAACAGATCCCTCGTGAAATCCATATTGTAGGGTTAATTTGGATATATTAAATATAGCCCTGATAAAATGTGTGTAAAGAGGCAACGTATAAGTTTGGTTTCTCTAATTTTCAACTTGCTTGGAGTCCAACATGGGTGATATGTATTTATTTATGGTTTACTTCCTCCTGGCTAAAATGACTTCTTCTTCTTCTTCTTGTGGTCTGTGCCCTTTTTTCTGTTTGCAGAACATTCATATTCTCTCTCTTGGGCTCAATACTATTAACTGGAGAGAATGTAATGCTGGTGGCACACAGGTCAGTGTTTTCAGCTAGAAAGAAAGGGTGAGCGCTGATTGTAGAGTAGAGAGAGCAAAAGACATCTGCTCACCAGTCAATCCCATTTCACTTCGTCGCTCTGGCCACGGCAACAAACAATCAACATCGACTTAAGTCATAAGCTTTTGTCTCCCTGCCCAGTTTCTGTATTTTAAACTGATCAATAAAACTGCATTTGTTTTACCAAGCTTGGATCGTGTTCCGGAAGTACAATCCCTATTGCTTTGCATAAATATTCAGTGTTTTCAGCTACTATGGTAAATGTTAACTAAAGCATTCTGAAATCAACCAGTCGTTTGATGTAAAAGACCCTAGCCTTCTGGCTAGGAGATATATTTGGTTCTGAATTTTGCTGTTGCACACTAGTTGTTTGGTCTATACAGGTATGGGACCTGTTATCCAGAATGCTCTGGACCTGGGGTCTTCTGGATAATGGATCATTCTGCAATTTCTACTAGAAAATCCTTTAAACATTTAACAAACCCAATAGGCTGGTTTTGCTTCCTATTAGGATTAATAATATCTTAGTTTGGATAAAGTACAAGGTACTGTTTTATTATTACAGAGAAAAAGGAAATCATATTTTAAAATTTGGATTATTTGGAAACAATGGAGTCTATGGGAGACAACCAAGTGCAGTAGCAGTTATTAGGCAGAAAGCTGAGGAGCCTCAGAAGTAGAAAAGTGGGAGTCCAAACAAAATGTACACAACAGTGAATAGTCCCTCATCAGGAATGTTTGTACAGTATACCCCTCCGAACATATTGTTAAAAAATGTCAACTTAGGTGTCCCACAATTATATACTGTTTTTTAGAAAAGAAAGTCAATTTCAGTCAATTAGGAATGTTGAAGTCTACATATGATAACTATGAGAGATATGATAACTATGTATAAATATATAAGGGGATCATATAATAATCTCTCTAATTATTTATTTAGATCTTTCCAGCTGACACGAGGTCACCCATTCCGATTAGAAGAAAAGAGATTCCACCTAAATATTGGGAAGGGTTTTTTTTTACAGTGAGAGCTGTGAAGATGTGGAATTCTCTCCCTGAATCAGTGGTACAGGCTGATACATTAGATAGCTTTAAGAAGGGGTTGGATGGCTTTTTAGCAAGTGAGGGAATACATGGTTATGGGAAATAGCTCATAGTCCAAGTTGATCCAGGGACTGGTCCGATTGCCATTTTGGAGTCAGGAAGGAATTTTTCCCCCTCTGAGGCAAGTTGGAGAGGCTTCAGATGGGTTTTTTGCCTTTATCTGGATCAACTGGCAGATTAAAAAAAAAACTAAATGGTTGAACTGGATGGACGTGTGTCTTTTTTCAACCTTACTTACTATGTTACTATGTATGTTACTATGTTACATGTCATGAGTAAGCCTTCATAGGAAAGCCCTAAAAGCACAAGCAAAGGCCTTCACTAGAGGAAAGCAAGTTTATGGAGATATTTCTATAAAGTTTGGGAAGTCTTATTATTAATATCCTTTATCTTTTACTGAAAAACTTCATGGCCATATGGTTGCTCAAGCACCTAGCGGATATAGGTGCAGAATGTTATTATGGATACCTTAAGGTTGTTTTACAATAAATAAGTACCAGCAAGCTACAACTAATTAACCAATTTCTCCTTGGTAAAAAAAAAATAAAGGTAGCCATAAATAAGTGCCAGTGCTGTTGTGCACCAATACTCATTTGGAGCCTGGTCTTTCTGTGCCAACAATTTCATTACTCATTACTATAGTTTAGTAAATGCAATGAAATGAAGCAAAGTAGCCATGTTTCATATATTTAAATAACTACTCAAAAACACCAAGAAATGAAGAGAACATTTTCTTAACAGATTTTTTTTACTTGGACATTAATGAAATTCTGTTATACTTCCTTTGGGCCAGGGTTTTATATCTATACAGGCATGGAAACCCATTATCCATAAAGTTCTGAATTACTGGAAGGCCATCTCCCATGGACTCCTTTTTTAGAAAACAATTCCATTTTTTTAAAAAATTTAATTTTCAACCCTATAGTAATAAAACAGTACCATATAATTGATTGCAACTAAGATATAGTTAATCCTTATTGGAGTAAAACAAACCCATTGGGCTTATTTAACATTTAAATTATTTTTTAGTAGACATGGTATGAAGATCCAAATTACAGAAAGACCCCTTATTCAGAAAACCTTAGGCCCCCGAGCATTCTGGATAACAGGTCCCATACCTGTTTTACATGGATCTCTTAAAATAAATTCTTTCTAAATGTTGACTTTTTCATTCCTAAGCAAGATCTTTGTCACACACCGAATGTAAACTTTCTTCAAAATCTCAAAATAATATGAGCAGCTTCCATAAACAGGCCCTTAAAACTTATGGTTCTGGTTCTGGTCCTAGTCTGGTGTATAGAGAGAAGTTAAAGAAAATGATCCATTACTGCTTGGCCTCTAAGTATTTACTGATCTCAAGAGCCTCCTGAGCCGCTGATTTTTTAATCAATGTTGCCCATTCACACAGTGCAAGTGAATAAGACTAACTTACATTTTGGCAGTTTTTTTTAGGTGTGAATCTGGTGTATTTATGTTTTTGCAGACTTTAAAGTGGTTTACAGGTACTTACTGAAAAGCTTGTGAAGCTATTTTAGAGTCTGTTCAAGCTGTAAAGATGCTTAGGTTGGGGGCATAAATCCCCCATAAATCACCTTTAAATGGATTCTGATTAAGGTGCAGTTTTTATTTCTAAATTACACTGTTTACACTGCAATCAATTCACGCTACCATGTACCTGACCAACAAATATATATTTTTTAGTTGTAATATTGCTGTGTAGGTGCAGCTCAGGTCATTTTGCCTGGACATGTGCTTTCAGAAAAAGCCAGCACTTTAGGATGGAACTGCTTTCTGGCAGGCTGTTGTTTTTCCTTCTCAACTGAAGGAATCACTGTGGGACCTGGGTTTTACTATTGAGAGTTGTTCTTAGATCTACCAGGCAGCTGTTATCTTGTGTTAGGGAGCTGCTACCTTCCCATTGTTCTGTTGTTAGGCTGCTGGGGGGAAAGGGAGGGGGGTAATATCACTCCAATTTGCAGTACAGCAGTAAAGAGTGATTGAAGTTTATCAGAGCACAAGTCACATGACTTGGGGCAGCTGGGAAACTGACAATATGTCTAGCCCCATGTCAGACTTCAAAATTAGATATAAAAAAATCTGTTTGCTCTATTGAAAAATGGTGCAGTGCAGAATTCTACTGGAGCAGCACTATTAACTGATGTGTTTTGAAAAAAAAAAATGTTTTCCTATGACAGTCATTAGAATGGCTAATTCTAGGCAACTTTTCAATTGGCTTTTGTTTTTTTCTTTTTTTATCATTTTTTAATTATTTGCCTTCTTCTTCTTCTGACCCTTCCAGCTTTCAAATGGTGGTCATTGACCCCTTCTTAAAACAAATGCTCAATGAAGCTACAAATGTATTGTTATTGCTACTTTTTCTTACTTATCTTACTATTCAGGCCATTTTCTATTCATATTCCAGTATCTCATTGAAATCAATGCATGGTTGCTAGGGTCATTTGGACCATTGCAATCAATTGCAAATTGTCTCCGAATATCACTCTCTACATCATACTAAAAGTAAATTCAAATGTGAACAACTCCTTTAAGATGGATCAGTGTTCACTAAACCTCTTTGATGTACATTACAACATAGTCTTGTTTGAGCTTCTTCTAAAATATCAGCTAGAAGGAAAATAAGAGCACTAGTTGCGATTACTGACCCAACATAGTATAACATGACACATTTTGTTGTCCATTGTTGTGTTTCTCTGAAAACATAGATAAATGAAAACATTGCTGTTCAAGCCACACTTCCATGACTTTCCATGGCATCTAATTCAGTGCCCCCCTCAAATCTCACCCTAATTAACCTTCAAGTGTGGCTTCCAGGAGTTTCTAAGAGACCAAGCAGACCTTCACACCACATATCACCCTAACTGGGGTTTAGTAGCCCTGTAACAATAATGACTTCAAAATTCTATTCTAACTTCTAATACTGTTAGGCCTTTAGTGCCAGTCTCATTTACATACAGTAGGCAAGGTGCCAAATACAAGCACAAACTGCCATGTTTTCTGCATTTTGAACCCTGCTCCACTCATGGGGGCAGATTTACTAAAGGTCGAAGTGAGTAACGCTGGCGACGATTCGCCAGCATTACCGCTTCCAGGAACTTCACGGATTTACTAACGGGCACAGGCATAAATTCGCTAGTGAAAGAGACAGACGCTAGTGGCCATTCGAAATCTATCGCCTGGCGAACTTTTGCTCTAGCGAATGGATTTTACTCTGCAAATTCACTAAGATGCGGATTTTACTGAACGTAACTATTTCGTCTTGCCTTCACCAGCTCAGACCAGTGAAGTGCACTGGTGTACATAGATCTCTATCTACAACTCTATTGTCTTTATTAAGGTTCCCTGGACTTGTGTAATGTAAGGTATTTGCTGCAACATATACGTCCGTTCAACTTTATAAATTTCTGCCGTATCGTAGCCTGAGCAAAGACCTCGAACGAAGTTGCGTTAGGCAGAATTGAATGATAGCGCATCTTTGCTTTGATTGCCGAAGTAACGCTAGTGAAAATTCCCCCCGGACACAACTTCGCATTAAAGTAAATTAGAGTTGTTTGAGCGAATTTTCGCCTGGGGAAGTGTTTTGCGATGGCTGCCGAAGCCTTCGCTGGCGATTTTTCGGCGCTTAGTAAATTTACCCCAGTGCTCAAAAGTCTTGATTCTTTAGAATGGAATGCAAAGACGTCTGCCTCTCCGATGAATACAGCACTTCCTACATGCGACAATCTGGGGGAGGTACGTGGGTGTCTTCTTGAATGTCTCTATGGCTTCGGCCTGGCAGAAGTTAAGTACAAGGCCGAATTGTCTCCACGGTGCTATGCCTTGCACCACAAATTCTAGAGCACTTTTTTTTTAATTTAAAATGTTTATTGATTTTCAAAGAAAGCAAATAACTGGTTCAATATAGAAGCCACTTTGGTAAACAATAAGCCGTTGGTATTTCCATAAATCATTGCTTATAATTTAGTGTTAACCAGTTGTATCAGCGTTTACAATCTATCAGCTCTGCTGTATTTTAATGAAACAATGACTAGGGTGCTCAAATACAGAACTTTTGGTTTGATTTTATTTCTCCTTGTGATACTTAATTTCTATTACTGTGCATATTGTTGTTTTGTGTATTGCAGTGTTTGTTCCCCTGTATAGTGCTGTGAATTAAGTAGTGCTACATAAATAAACCTGCATTATATTGGGGTTATTTTTTCCAGTACAATCCAGTACAACACGGCATTATTCCTGTATATGCAGAGCCTGTATCTTCTCATTCCTAGGGGTTACAGTAGTTGCAGGAGTTCATATGTACAGCATTTTGGCACATGAATGGGCAGCCAATCCTTTGGATTTCTCCTTGATCTTTCCCTTTGTAATCAGCCTTATGAATTTAGCAGGATTATCCTCTAGCTCGCCATTTGTTGGCAACGCTGAGCCTTAACCCACAGTGACAGCAGCAACTTTAAACATTGTGACAGCAGATTTTTATTTTCACTATGACTTTTATGCCATATTCTGTACTTCTGCACATGTATACATTAAAATTCCAGGGAAAATATTATCTTTAACTGTATAAACTCTTCAGTCTATCGCAGTAATAAAAAAAAAAAAAGGAAAACGTGCCTTGACAAATTGGATTAATTGGATTAACATACAGTTTGAGACATTTTTGGAAAGGGGATGGGCTTTGGGTTGTATTAATAGTTCTCATCCACTTGGTAACATTTTACACTGACATGAGGATGGTACATCTGGCAAAATGATATAAAGTGGATATAATTAGATTTTTTCTAAGATATCATACTGTAATAATGTTATATGTTGAATAGGAGTAAATGTTTTAAAATACAAAAAGTACTGGATATTGTTTTTGTATATACTTACATTTTTGTTGATGAACTAATGCTTACAGGTTTATTGTAGGGAGACATTGTTGCTCACTGTAATAACTTAATGTTTTTATGGGCACACTTATACAGTATGAGCGATATTAGTATTGCACTTTTACAGTCCTCCTGGGACACAAGGCTGGCAGTTAACCAGTGTTGCAGGGTGCAGAACTGATTCCAGCTGGGATGTGAGTAGCATCCAGGGTTCATTTGTAGGGAAATGCCAAGAAAAAAAATGCAATGAGGTATATAAGAATAGGATCCATTATCCAGAAACTCATTTTCCAAAAACCTCAAAATTATGGGAAGGTCATCTTCCTTTTTTAAACAAATAATTCTAATTTTTAGAAATGTTAGAAATAAGTACCTGTTTCTCTGTAATAATAAAACAGTACAGGTATGGGACTTGTTGTCCAGAATGCTCGGGACTTGGGGTTTTCCGGATAACGGAATTTCCGTATCTTGAGTCTACTAGAAAATCATGTAAATATTAAATAAACCCAATAGGCTGGTACTGCCTCCAATAACGATTATTTTATTTGAGTTGGGATCAAGTGCAAGGTACTGTTTTATTATTACAGAAAAAAAGGAATTGATTTTTAAAAATTTGGATTATTTGGATAAAATGGAGTCTATGGGAGAGTTTTTCCTTAAATCAGAGATTTCTGGATAATGGTTTCCGCATAACAGTTCCCATACCTGTACTTTGTACTTGATACTAACCAATTTATAATTAATCCTAAATGGGGACAAAACATCCAATTGGTCTTATTTAACGTTTAAATAATATTTTAGTATTCTAGATCGAAATTATCCAAGGAGCCCTTCTCCAGAGGATCCCAGGTCCTGAGCATTCTGGATTACAGGTCCCATAACTGTTTAAACAGTTTTCCAACCAATCAAACCCCAAAGTCTTTACTATAATAATATCCAGGGTACAATTAATCAGGGGAAATTTGCCTCTTCCAACATTATCCCTTTTGACATAATAAATAATAATAGGTTGCTGTTTGCTGTGGGTACATGGACTCAGATAACCCCCAGCAGCCAAACACACGTATATTACAAGAGGAAAAAAAGTGAATATAAGAGTATTTGTTCTTGGAAGACAACTTGTAGCCCGATATACACAGAAAGCATTTTTATAAGGTAACATGGAAGTTTCTGGTCACAGTGCCACTTACCTTTTTCACATCAGGAACATTAAAGGACTTCTTAGTATGAGCAACCCATCCCACAATCCCAATGTCCAAAGGGAACACAATTTCACTTTCTGGAGCTACTAAGTTGTCCTCAAATTTAGAGGTCTTTGTAACATTGAAGAGCCTTGTAGCCATCTCTGGAACACCGTTTCTTGACCGGAACGAAAACATGCTACAACAGTCCCCTTGCAGCAGATATGCCAGCCTCTGGAGTACTTTGTGAACAATCTTCTCCATGTTGGAGTCATCTTGTATTTCTTTTACTAGCTCCAACAAAATGTCTGCCTCTTCTATCTTGCTCATCTCACAAAATGAGACGCCATCTTTTAAAACTAACTGTTTGTTGTTAAACAGAGCCCCAACAGTTTCACTTCGAAGTTTCTTGTCAAAATATTCTTTGGCAAACTGAGGGTTGTTTTCTAGATATTTCTCGATATCTTCTTTCTTCATCTCACCCATTTTTGTAGGAACTCAAATGTTTAACATAAATTCAACAACACATGCTTTTGTAATGAAATTTTTTTAAATGGAAACACCTGCCTTCATGCAACGATGTCCATGCTGTACATTATCATGATCTTTGCAAGTATTCCTGGAGCTTCAAAATCCTTGTGAAACCTCTTGCTTGGGATCTGACAGAAGGCACTGGCTTAGTGTCTTCTTAGTGCTGGATTCTGAAGACTGCTTATTAAACAGATGTCAGGACACTAAACCAATGGCATGCTCTTAGCTCATAAATCCCAGGAGAAATCATTTCAGACAAACCAATCCATTTTAGAGTCGCAAGTGTGCACATTTGTAAGAATCTAAAATCGAATGTGCCTCTTTAATGTTGGTTTAATTCATGACTTACAGGTGGTGCTGAGTATGGGCTGGGTGTTTATGAATGAAAGTCATGTATTAAATAGTCAAAGCCAATGTGGAAGGAACATGGAGGTAAATTTACTAAGCGGCGAAAATTCGCCAATGACGGCTTCACATTGATCACAACACTTTGCCAAGATGAAAATTTTGCTGGGACAACGCTAATTTACTAAAATGCAAAGTTTTGTCCTGGCCGACGGACACTGGTGAATTTTCGCTAGCGATACTTCGCCAATGCCAGCAAATCAAAGCGAAGATGCGCTAGCGTTTATTTCTGCCTAGCGCAAATTCGCTAGAGGTCCTGCGTTCAGGCTAATTTGCATATGGCAGGAAATTTAAAGTTGAATGGACGTCTTTATATTATATGTTGCAGCAAATACATTACATTTCCACTGTTAATTACACATGTCCAGGGAACCTTAATAAACACAAAAGAGTTGTTACAATGCCCTACACATGAGCCCACTGTATAGTTAATGTTCCATATGTTAGAAAATGTATGGGGAAACCGGTTACCCAAAAAAAAATTTTGAGCTTTTGCAGGCTATCTCTCTGAAAAAAGGAAACGCCAGAATTTTTTGATCTTAGATGCTTTTTCCAATCACAGAATATGATGTATACAGGAGATTGAGGAAGATATATTCACTCCAGTGCACTCGGCCTGGTCTGAGCTTGCGAAGGCAAGTCTGGCGAAAGAGGTAACGTTCAGTAAATCCGCATTTTAGTGAATTTGCGGAAGTAACATCCATTCGCCAAAGAGAAAAGTCGCCTGGCGATAGAGTGCGAATCACCGATAGCGTCTATCTCCTTCATTAGCGAAGTGACGCCTGTGCCCGTTAGTAAATCGGTGAAGTCCCTGCAGGCGGTAATGCTGGTGAACCGTTGCCAGTGTTAGTCACTTCACATTTTAGTAAATCCGCCCCATGGGGTGAAGCTATTGTTATAGCCACTTTTGTCCTACTTGGATGCCAATTTGAAAGTAATTTACAAAAGTCTTAATGTTAGAGACAGCTTGTACAAACAAGAGTATCGTTTACTGAGATAAAAATGTAACACCTGACTAAGCAATGAAGGGTGGCAGGGTGCATTGGTGGCAAAAAATATTTTTCTGTCTTCTCAAATGAGCCTATGGGGTTTTTAATCATTTTAAACTCCCCAAACCACTATCCATCTACATATTCCATCTTGCGGAAGAAACCGCATAACCTTCGCACACGGAACGCTGAGTTCCAGACGCAGCCGGATCCTGCCCACCCAATAGTAGATGAATATAGACGCTACAGAGACCGGCCTAGAAGATTTCAGAGTCGCTCACAGAACCGCTCGTATAGACCCCGCACTTACAGCCCTTCCAGCAGTGAGGATTTCTCAAGCTCCACATCACAGTCTGTGCCTTTTTTAGGAGCAGCAGCCGCTACTCAACCGACTACAAGCGACGCAAGGACAGTACTCGTCAGGGATCAATACCCAAAGAGAGATCGCAAGAAGACGAGGTAAATAACCTTGTGGTAAACCTCTCCTCTCACACTATCAGCCCGGTTGAATTGACTGTATTGAATAAGGGGTTGGGATTTGTACCGACTTATGAATCTGAATTTGCAAACTGGGATATTTCTTTTCAAAAGTTTTTAAGAGACATTAAACTTAAAACCTATTTTGCAGCAGTAATAGATAATAGGGACTTGACTACACCTGATGAAATGTGTCGGTTCAAGAATAAAAGTACCTTTATTCCAGATAACAATAATGAGTCATTGCAAGCCTTTGAGAAAATAGTCACTCATGAAGTTAAACAACTGTGGGACAAAAAAACTGACAATTCAAGGAGTAATAACCTTACGTTTAAAGAAAAAATGTCGTTACAAAATCTTAGGTCCAATGACTCAATTGTTATAAGGAAAGCGGATAAAGGAGGGGGAATTGTTATTATGGACAAAAATAAATATATGTCAGAGGCAATGTTACAGCTTACAACTCCAGGACACTATGAAAAAATTGGTGGGGAACCTTTAAAGAAGATCATGAAAGAAATTGAAATATTGGTAACACAAGCACAAGATAATGGGGTTATACCTAACCATGTAAAAGAATTTCTTATTAGAGAACATCCCCGTACTCCAATACTTTACCTGCTCCCTAAAATTCACAAATCCCTCTCCAACCCCCCAGGGAGGCCAATTGTATCTGGTATTGGGTCAGTGCTGGAACCACTGGCAAAATTTGTAGATGGATATCTACAACCTTGTGTCATGAATATTAACACATGTCTCAAAGACACTACGGATTTACTACGTAGACTAGGGGAAATAAAGGAACTTAACCGTAATGTGTTATTATGCAGTATTGACATTCAAAGTCTGTATACTTCCATTCCCCAAGATGAAGGAATTCGCTATGTAGAGGAGGTTCTACTTGACACTAACCTCCCACACCAACTTATATATTTTTTGGTGGACTGTCTCAATATTGTTTTGAAAAAAAACTATTTCCGGTTCGCAGGTGAATTTTATTGGCAGAAACAGGGGACATCAATGGGTGCTGCGGTCGCTCCTTCATTCGCCAATATTTTCGTCCACAAGCTAGAAAAACAACTGTTTCTAAGTGAGCCATATATCCAGCATATAGTTGGTTATTATAGGTTTGTGGACGATATATTGGTGATCTGGGATGGGCCCCTTTCCGGGTTTGAAGACATGGTACGAGCTGCAAACCAAGCCCATCCAACGATTAAATTCACCTCAGAAATAGGGGTCCAGAAAATAAATTTTTTGGACGTTACTATAACAATTGAGAATGGGTTAATGAAAACGAACCTGTACCGGAAAAGCACTGATAAAAATAATATTTTGCATGCCTCTAGCTATCACACGCCCAATGTGATTAGGGCTATTCCAAAAGGCCAATTTATTAGAGCCCGGAGAATCTCGACAAAAGAAAAGGACTACACAATGGCATCTAATACCCTAAAAGAGAGATTCATCAAAAGAGGGTACAAACCCAAATTAATAGATAAATGCGCTAAGGAGGTTCAAGAGATGCCAAGAGAAAATCTGCTTACCTATAAGACTAAAAATAAACAAAAATGCTTGCCCTTTGTGAGTCAGTTCAATAAAAATAGCAAAGATATTGAACGCATAGTCCATAGATATTGGCCTATATTGTTACAAGACATATGCCTGAGAAACGTGCTAATCAAGCCACCACTGTTTAGCTATACTAAAGGGAAAAGTCTTCGGGACATCCTTTGTCAGTCTGAGATTAGCCCTGCCAAAAAAGGTGCACAAAGATTTCTGGGTAAACCACAGATGGGAACATTTGCATGTCTTAACTGTATCTTCTGCTCGTCTATAATTAAAGGGGAGACACTACACCACCCCACACAGGGTACCCCATTAAAAGTCAAACACTTTGCCACATGTGACACCAGTAATGTGATTTATTTACTTAAATGTCCCTGCGGAATGGGATATGTAGGACAAACTGGGAGATCAATCAAAACAAGGATCAAAGAACATAGAGGCAGTATACGGAACAGTCTCAAGACATCTAGCAAACCATAACCTTACCCAATTGAAGTGGACAGTGCTAGAAACAATTCAACCACTACAAAGGGGAGGCGATTTGCAGAAATTCAGATTACAGAGAGAAGCTTTCTGGATAAAAAAACTAGATACATTGCAACCTAAAGGGCTAAACGATAGCTGGAGCATAAAATGTTTTCTTGGATAATAATTAAGCTGTTTCCCTATAAGGTGTGATTAACACTTTACCTTCTTCCTTTACAGATAAAGTTATGTTTGGGGTACCCAAAATATACAAGCAAGAAATAGTGAATACTATACGTAGAATCCAGATAAGCATTGTGGGTAAGACTAAGGTGACCTTACTTTATCAAGTTTCTTTGGTAGGCCTTAAATGGGGGGCAGTTCCATTCATGTTCTGTTTTCCTGCCTAGGCTTTACAGCTGGATGAGGAACTTTGGAATTTATTTATTATGGACATTGAAACTATGTTAATATCAGTATTGTATTACTGTGGATATACATAGTTTTCGTTTTTTTGCACTTGATCTTTACACCTGTACCAAATGATACTTATGCTAATTGTGATAATTAACCCACCCACCTAAGTGATGACATCACTTCCTTGTTACACTATAAATGTATGCACTCTGTAAGCCTGTATATAACACTTGATAAAGGGCTGCTTAGCCCGAAACATGTCGTGAATAAAGAACACTTTGCAGCAAGCTCTGCGTGTTGGCTGACTTCCTGAGTGAACCAATTGATGATTCATATTCTGTGTGTGCCACTGCTGCTGGGTTAGACACGATTTATACACTTGTACTTCCAAGGTACATAATCATGTCTGTATAGTGCAGCAGCATTCCTCCCACATACCAACCACTTTCTGTCTACTATCTGCCTGTCTCTCCTTCTCTCCTTCTGGCCTCAAAATCTACATAGCCTAATCAAGAAGTTATATCTTGCACTGGAATTCCCAGTTTCCCAGAAAGCCCAGTATATCCGGTTTCAGAACAAGTGCAGAAAAGCAAAGCTGATTATGAGTTTTGCTTTGATGATAAAATACTCTATTATCCCAGTAGCACCTTGATTGCTCTTTAAACAACTTTACTGATATGCCATATGCAGCAGAAGATGTTTTGTTTTTTTTGGGGGATGGGCAGAAAAAAGCAACAGATGAAGTATATTTAGCCAGTTTTGTTCCCATGCTCAGTTCAAAGGCAGCCCCCTTTACAACTCCACCCACCTGAAAGTAGGTCTTCAAAAGGTTTTAGGGACGAAATTGCAGCAGCAGCTCAGTCTAAGTCTAATAAACAATAACAACTATAAAGTTATATTATTTTTATTGCAGAAAACCAAAAGATATCTGCTTGGTATTACAGGTATGGGATCTGTTATCCAGAATTCTCGAGACCTGGAGTATTTTGAATAACCAATCTTTCCGTTATTTTGATACCTTAAATTTACTAGAAAATCATTTAAACATAAAATAAGCTCAATAGGATTTTTTAGCCTCCAATAAGGATTCTATCTTAGTTTGGATCAAGTACAAGGTATGGTTTTATTATTACAGAAAAAAGGAAATAGTTTTTTAAAAATGTAAATTATGTGGATAAAATGGAGTCTATGGGAGACGGCCTTTCCGCTATTCGCATAACGGATCCCATACCTGTACTTGAGTAATGCCCATTCTCCAAACTTACAAATGTGACTATTTAGGGGCAGGTTTATTAAGATTTGAATTTTTTTTTCCATGAAAATTCGAGTATTTTCAGTTTTTTTTGGTCAATATATTTTTTAAAAATATTCCATTTTTATTTATTATACTTTGACCCTGTAAATAGCTTGAATCCGAAAATACACCACCTTAAACCCATCGAGGTTCTGTTGAAGTCAATGGCAGAGATCCCTGGAACCATTTGAAGTGGTTCGAGTTTTTTTGTTTTTTTTGGAAAGTTTTGGCCGAAAACTCAAATCGAGAACTTGATTTGATCGATTTGAGGTTTTTTTCTTACGAAAACTGTATCAATTTGAGTTTTTGGGTTGCGGGACTCAAACCTCGCACATTTGGGTTTTTGCCATTTCAGTTTTTTCCTAAGTAAGATACTATTTGAGTTTTGAGGTCATTCAAGGTTAAAAAACTCTAACATTCGGCCGTTGATAAATCAGCCCCTTAGTGTCTTTTCGGTTCCACTGTGAAAACTAGCTTTTGGCCAAAAATGCTCTTCATAACCCTACAGTATGACTTGTATCTGCAAGAGGATGATCGCCAGTTGATCTGGGCATGCTTGTATCCTGGATACCATCATGTGGGCAGCACCAAACTGAAATGGGCAGAACATTCACATTGCATCTTTTTTAGTAGGTGAATAATGGTAACGTTTTCATTTTTGGGCTTTAGTGATAGTTAAAGGGCAGATTTATCAAGGGTCGAATTTCAAAGTAATGGGAGTTTATTTGAACTCCCATAACTTCAAAGTTCGAATAAAAAGACCAATCAAAATTTATTTAAAAAATTTAAGTTTTTAACTTCGGGTGAATAGGCTGTATTCAAATTGTTCGAATCAAAGTTTTAGTGCATTAGATCGAATTTGAATCGAAGGATTTGCCCCAAAAAACGTAGATTTTTCAAAGTCCAACAAACGACTCCATATAGGTTCTAGGTCCCCAATAGGCTAAAAACAGCAATTCGGCAGGTTTTAGATGGCGGATGGTTGAAGTAGAAGTTTTAAAGAGAACAGTACATGATAAATTTCGATAGTCAAATATTTTCAAAATTAAATCGAATTTTGGCCGGTCGAAGTACACAAAAATAGCTCGGAATTATAATTTTTTTTACTTCGAATTTTCACTTCGAACCTTGATAAATATACTGTATAATATTAGAGAGGCTAAATTTAAATCTCTTGTGCTTGAAGCAGTCCTATCAAAAAGTAAAACGTTTTAGGGAAAATGAATGTTGTGGCTGCTGAACTGAATGTTTTGAATCAAACTTATGACTGATCGATACTATAAATCAGTGAGATGTGTTTAATTTCACCAATTTGCAAAGATCAGGAACCCTGTCTTAGAATTTAGGAATCGGATAAGTTTCTTCAAACAGGGCAGTAAATATCTACAAGATGCGATTTCATAACCCTATAAATTGTAATGTGGCCATTATTGTGCACTTCTCTGGCAAATGTTTAACAGGGGTTGTTCACATGGAACAGCCTGACAAATATTGACTGAGAGGCACCATGAAATGCCTGGACACTGAGGAAAACAAATCTTTCCGATAGATAAATAAAACCAGTTCAAGGAGCGATGTCTGTTAAAGAAGCCACTCGCTCTGGCACGTAACTTTAGGCATGTAATGTTTAGGTGGACCAGTATTTGGGGGTTAATATAATAATATAATAATATATAATATTGTATTTGTTATTGCAAAATTATTATAGAAAACCTGCTTGTGTTTTATAAAAAACGGAAAACTTCCTTGTTGCACCCAACTTAGTATTTATGGACACAGTATTAATGAAAACTCAGCATTAGGAAAGCAACATGAGTTAATGATCATTATGAACAAAACAATATAGGAATGTGAGAGTAACCCAGTGTAATTGATAGCTGGATATATCAGCCCCCCTCAAGCTGCTTAAAACAAGAAGGTTTCCAACAGCTATATCAAATACAAAATATAGTATATTTATAATTGGTTACATTAGTGTTTGCTTGGTTCAAGTCCCTATTAATGAGGTATCAGATTTAAGAAAACATTTATCTGTAACCCCTAGTGCCAGAGTTCCAAGAATATCAACAAAGACAACAAATATATTTATCCCATATGACCTTCAGGCTGTGTTTCCAGGAGTATTTAGGGCAGCAATAAGCTTTCTTCCAATATTTTGCTTTAATAGATCACATCAGCACCAGGCACCTGCTTTTTCACCTACCACTAGGGGCAACTGCACAGTTTGGGAACCTCTAACCTGGTTGAAGCCTAAAAATTTTCAGTAATTAGGACAAGTATGAAGGTGCTACTATTTTGTATTTCTCATAACTGCAGTGAGCCTTCTTTTAGGAGGGTTTCTTAAACACTTTTAACATAAACCAAGGTGATAATCAAGCAGATGTGCTGTTTTAAATGTCTGCATGAAAGAGCGTAATGAGAACTAAAGCTGAAAAAGAAGTAGGGTAGAAAGACTGCACATTATGGTTTGGGGTTCTATACCAACCAAAGGCAACCACATCCATTTAGCAGTAAAGAGTTGGCTCCAAATATAGTTGCTTCTTTTTTTTCTGCATATGTTCTGTGTTAGTGTCAGTTACCTGAGTTTAGGGAACACACACTTTAAACTGCATATAAAGAATATACTGTTAATATCACACTGATTAGTAATTAATTCAGATTCTTACTACATGGCAGCTCAGAAACCAGTGCAATTTGTTTAAGATTTTAATAACCAGCATCAGATAAACATAATTTTCTACATGATGATTTGCTAAGACCCCTAATCTTAGCTTCTCAACAGCTGCTCAGACCGAACTAAGCATGTGAGTGTCACTAACACTTTTATTAAGATCCAAGATGGTGACCCCCTACGCACAACTTTGAAGGCCTGAATACTGTATATTGAAGACCTGGACTTTTAGGGGTTATTTATCAAAATCCGAATTTATCTCAATATCCACACAGGTTTTTTGGGCTTATTTATTAATACACTTTCCCGAAAACTTTGTTTGCAGGAAAAGAATCTGATTTTCACGTTTTTTTTTTAATTTTTTGCCTGAAAACTCAGAAAACTTCAGGGTATTGCCAAAAACCCAGCACAAATCAAAAAATCATTAGGACTTCTCCCATTGACTTATATACAACCTCGACAGGTCTGAGATGCTAGATTTTCCGATTCAAACTTTTCCATCCTTGGGGTTTAATAAATTCCAAAAAATTTGTCCAATTTTATAGAAAACAAAAATCATGAATTTTTCGTGATTTTTGGATTCGGAGTTTAGTAAATAACCCCCTATAGTCATTCTGAAACTTTAGGCTGCTGCAATAAGTTCAGCATTTAAAATACAGAAGTTGTACCCCATATTGGTTTTAAAGTTTCTTTAAAGGACTTTCCCATTTTGGATTTGAGTCTAAGGACAAGTCCATTGGTCATCAAGGTAGAATTCTTTCTAGACTAGTCTGAGAATCACATTCCTAATAACAAATGGATCATGTTCACAATCACTTGGGGGCCGATTCACTAAATTCGAGTGAAGGGTTCGAATTAAAAAAACTTCGAATTTCGAAGTTTTTTTGGGCTACTTCGACCATCGAATGGGCTACTTCGACCTTCGACTACGAAAATCGAACGATTCGAACTAAAAATCGTTCGACTATTCGACCATTCGATAGTCGAAGTACTGTCTCTTTAAGAAAAACTTCGACCCCCTACTTCGGCAGCTAAAAGCTACCGAAGTCAATGTTAGCCTATGGGGAAGGTCCCCATAGGCTTGCCTGGGATTTTTTGATCGAAGGATTTTCCTTCGATCGTTGGATTAAAATCCTTCGAATCGTTCGATTCGAAGGATTTAATCGTTCGATCGAATGAAAAATCCTTCGATCGCAGGATTTGTGCTAAATCGTTCGACTTCGATATTCGAAGTCGAACGATTTTAGTTCCTAGTCGAATATCGAGGGTTAATTAACCCTCGATATTCGACCCATAGTGAATCGGCCCCTTAAGCTTCTTTCCCATGACTTGTGCATGAGTATTTTGCTGTGTGATGCCAAGATATTTTCTACAGGGCTATAGTATTGTCATATATTCTATATTTATGCTCTGTCTTCTGTTACCCAGTGCCCCATCTAGAAAACAACCCATTGATTGAATAGATGCAAATTTTCTGTAATGCTAGACTGACACTGAAAAGATCCCCAAAGGATTTGTGGTGTGAAATGCACTGACATGCAACACTGGTCCTCTTGCTTTCTAGGCTAACTCTTTCTCTAATTCAGAATGTGACACAGCTACACATACACTAATAACACAGCATTATAACAACGTGTGACTTTACACAGCATGCCATGGAGTGGAGACTAGTGATTGGCTAAATAAATTTTCCTGCCGTGAATTCGCTGCGAATCTCTGCGTTTTGCCGCCGCCAAATAAAATTACGAAACTCCCGCAAAAATTTGCGGGGAAAATTTGGTGGTGTCAAAAATTTTTGGACGCACGTCCGAAAAGTCAAAATCGGCGTGCATCAACACTATTCAGACGCCCAATTGACTTTAACGCTGGCGTCAATTTATACGTTTGTGAATTTTTCAGCGAAACGGGAGAAATTCGCCCATCAATGGTGGAGACTTATAGTGGATAAGGGTACTGGGACATGAGGAAATTTGTCACCTGCCATAAACCTGCGCTAATGCAAATCTCCTGAACATGCCTTCCCCCTGGCTAAAGCTTTGTATCACCACAGCACGTAAAACACATTACTCGCCGCAATCCCACGTAGGAAAATGTGAAGTAAGGCATTTTTCCACGATTCAGCAGGATTTATTTGAATAAAATGAACTCTACCTTCCTGTAATTCAAAGCTTACTGAATAATGGGTTTCCAGATAATGGATCTCATACTTGAATCGCATACCATACTGGTATATACAGGTATGGGAACTGTTATCCAGAATGCTCTGGATAACTAATCTTTCCATAATTTGGGTCTTCATACCTTAAGTCTACTAGAAAATCATGTAAACATTAAATAATCCCAATAGGCTGGTTTTGCCTCCAATAAGGATTAATTATATCTTAATTGGGATCAAGTACAAGGTACTGTTTTATTATTACAGAGAAAAGGAAATTGTTTGTAAAAATTTGGATTATTTGGATAAAATGGAGACTATGGGGGATGGCCTTTCTGTAATTCTGAGCTTTCTGGATAATAGGTTTCCAGATAACGGATCCAATACCTATATAAATTTATATATAGCTCCGAATTACAGGATGGCCACCACCCATAGACTCCATTTTAATCAAATAATTAACATTTTTTAAAAGCGATTTCCTTGTTCTCAGTTACAGATCCCAACTAATATGTAAATAAATTGGAGGCAAAACAATACATTTGGGTTTATTTCCTGTTAAACTGTTTTTTTAGTACACTTAGAGGCCCAATTATTAAACCTCTATTTTTTCTGGTTGAGGTTTTTAGGGGGAAAACACAAATTTTTGCGGGAAAAAAACTAAAATTTTATCATATATCATACCCCAAAGCTGCTAAAAACCTGCATCCAAAAATACTCCATCTCAATCCTGTCAAGGTCATGTAGAAGTCAATGACAGATGTCCCTGAAGTTGTTTCTTGACATTGTGATCTGCGCTGGATAATCCGAAAAATGGGGGTTTTCAGTCGATAAATCTGAAAACGCTGAGTATATGCATGTACACTGGGGGTCATTTGCAAGGGTTGAACTTGTTGGCATTTGTCTTTTTGCAGACTTTGCTCCCTCCTATGTTCTGCCCCTTACCTTACAGTATAAATTTGGGTACTAGTCTTTTTCACTTTGGTACTTGGCAGGCCTGGATTTTCGGAAAGGCCACCAAGGCCCGGGCCTAGGGTTGGCAGGATATTAGGGGGCGGCATGAAGCCCAACCACATCCACATTAGTTCGGAAACTCTGGGGCTCATCATGAGATACAATAGTTTTTTTTAATTTCCCATTCACCAATCTCCAGTGCTCCCAAACCGATGATAAAAATTTGTGCATGTGCAGAAATGAAGGGGAGGGGACACGGGTGACGAACAGCAGCGGGCCTGGGGTGGCCTTTCCGAAAATCCGGGCCTGCCAAGTACCAGAGTGAAATAAGGGAAATTTAGGCAGTTTCACCAATGTAGAAGAACTGTTTTTTAAATACAAGAATTCACATACTCTCTGGAATCACTGAAAAAGTCTGTCTTCTCTTTGTTTCTGTAGCTGACGATACACAGTTACCCTTTGGCTTTAGGCTTAGAGCTCCCTCTCTCTTGGGGAGATGGATCTGTGCCAAATGCATTTCATCCATGCGAAGACCAAACTAAAAATCTGTTTTGGTCGTTATACACAGTTTTCTATTTTCCTACAGCACAGCATTAGTTATGGGATGACTGGGGGGGGGGTTGGACAAACAAAAGCTTGGGGTCAAAGTACACAGCTTGGTTTTATGCAACTTTGTTGAAGTGGGACCATCTCCAGTTGGGACTGGTTATATTAACAAATCAAAATATAGCTCTCTGATGTTATGAAACAGTGACCGTGCTGAGCAGTATATAAGCCTCCCAGAGCTTGCACTCTAGACTTTCCTGCATCTGGACACCACTGGACTCACATTGTAAGCAAGCTCATTTTCCAGCACTCAACTTGAACAGCAGCATTCCGACTAGCTACTACCAACCTGAAATAATGCCTGTTTTAAAGTCTGTTTTTAATACCCAACAAGCTGAAACTTTGGAATTTCAGATGAGATGTAGTGTATAGAGTATTTCCTTCTTAAATACTAGGAATAGCAGAACATGCTTGATAATATATGTATTTACCTGCACAGAGAGAATAAATATAAATTGTACATGTCATGCAAGAATAGAAATGTCTGAACTGTGTTTTTTTTTTCCCTTTTTTACTGGCAGTCATTGAATATCTTGTGAAAGAAGATGGAGAGAAAGGTGTTGGGGCTATTAATTGCCTTGGGGTTCCTTGGCAGTTGTTTAGCGGAGAGAAACTGTCGTGTGGATAATTTCGAAGTCATGAAAGATTTTAACAAGGAAAGGGTAGGTAACCTGTTTGAAGGGGTTCCTTTGGAATATGCATTGTTATTTTAGCCTGTGACCCTACAGATGGATGAGTGCACCAGCTTATGCAGTGGTAGAACTTCAAAACCAGCTCCTTGGCAAAAGAACTGTTGACAATAGGGTCTCATTAGGTAACACTTGAGAATTTGTACCATTGTGGTTAACCCATAGTAAGCAGTTACATTTTTAATTGTTTATTCGTTCTTTGTACAGCTCTCTCAACAAATGTATTGGTTTCAACCCAAGTTCAAATATACCCAGTGTTAACGAATGAGCCTTATTGCACATACACCTGATTAATAGTGATGGGCGAATTTGTCCCATCTCGATTCGCCACGAATTTCACAAATTTCCCACGGAATTATTATACCCCTTCAAAAACAGAACCTCAGTCAAATACTTGGGGTGTTAAAAATATGTTGCAGGACTTTATCTTACCCACACTGGAAACCTCTTAAGTATTTTAGCTGATCTTTTTACATGCAAATTTATTTTCTTATACAGATTATAAAAAAAACTTGTGTACATTCAATTGTGGCTTTTACTCTAGAATTCATTTAGCAAAAAAATGGTGAGTCTTTAAATTTTTTCTAAAATGTTATTCAGCTAAAGCACTTGAAGGCATGGGGATAACATCATTTTTTAATAACACATCTTAACCAGAAAAACCCTCTAAACTCTAAAAATATACAGGTATAGGATTGGGTATCTGGAAACCCGTGATCCAGAAATTACGGGAAGGCCATTTTATTCGAATAAATCAAATTTCCGAAAATTATTTCCTTTTTGTCAGTAATAATAAAACCTAACTAAGATATAATTAATCCTTAATGGAGTTAAAATAATTCTATCGAGTTTCATTAATGTTTAAATAATTTTTTAGTAGACTTAAGGTACAGAGATGCAAATTATGGAAAGACCCCTTTATCTAAAAAAACCCTTGTCCTGATCATTCTGAATAACAGGTCCCATAGCTGTAGTTTTCTAAATATATTGTTTAATAATTACACTTATTCTGCTTTGGATATTTTCTTAAATTAATCTTACAGGTTTGAAGCTCTGCCATCGTGGCTTCTCTAGCCTAGCATGCATAGGTTTAGCATTAGTGATGGGCGAATTTATTTGCAGCGAATTCCCACGATTCACCACTCGCGCATAATTTGTGAAACCTCCGCAAAAATTGGGCAGCAAAAATTGGGCAGCAAAAATTGGGCAGCAAAAATTCACCATTGTCAAAAAAACATTTTTTTGGACGCCGGCGCAATTTCACCAAGAACAGACGCTGGCTTTCAAAAAAACAGATGCCGTTGTCAAAAACGAGACACCGGCGCTGTTTCACAAATTTTTCGCCGTTTTGTCCGTTTCGCTGGAAATTTTTGAATTTTTCGGTGAAGTGAAACGCCCCAAATTCACCCATCACTATTAAGCATGTACAGTTACATAGATGATGTATTTTTAAAACCTGGTTCATGTCAGGAAAAAAATAAAGCAAAATATCCTCCAATTATTATCAGTGGAGACAACATATTATTGTTAGTAGTTGCAACAGTAGTACAGGTATGGGATCCGTTATCCATAAACCCGTTAACCAGAAAGCTCCAAATTACGGAAAGGCTGTCTTCCATAGACTCTCATCCACAAATCAGAATTTTTAAAATAATTACCTTTTTCTCTGTAATAATAAAACAGTACCTTGTAAATAATCCAGAATAAGATATAATGAATCATTATTGGAAGCAAAACCAGCCTATTGGGTTTATTTAATGTTTACATGATTTTCTAGTAGATTTATGGAGTGAAGATCCAAATTACAGAAAAATCCATTATCCAGAAAGCCCCAGGGCCCGAGCATTCTGAATAACAGGTCCCATGCCTGTACTAGTATTATTAGTATTATTTTTATCAGTTTATTAGCCAGACCAAGATGTGAACATACATATACACAAACATAAATAGACTAGGTGTCTGGAGTAGAAAATAGCACTGCATTATGTGGTTACTGGTATTTTGTTCTTCCTGTTTTGGTTGTAGTGCTCTGAAGAAATGAAATATTTAGGCTTTGTGTGAAGAATTTAAATATAGTTATATTTGGACATGGTGAATTAGATAGACTTCACTTCCTCGTCAAATAATCCCATTGCTGCAATATTAACTTTAATAATCTTAAAAATGTCAATTTAACTTATAGCAGAGAGAGTTGATGTTTGGGTTAAGAGTTTCAGTAGCTTTAGTTGTAGGGTGATATAAATGTACCTGAACATACAGCAAGATCACATGAAGACTTTCTATAATAACAAAAATAATAAGTGTAAGCTGAAATAAAAAAAGGTATAGCACCAAATGCTTCATTGCTACTATCTACTTCCTTATAAATGGGGTAAATCTCATACACAATTCAGCCAACTTTCTATGCTGTAGTGTTATATTATGTTGTACCAGCCTAGAGATGGTTTCCACTCATCATTACTGTGTATCTCTTTGATAAGTGACAACCAGTGTCTCTAGAAGTCACACAGTACGCTGGTGAAGATGGTGCATTTCTCAAAAGCCTTTGCCTTTGTATTGTTATGTCAAGTTTAAGATCAACACAGGTAGCGCATCCGTTATCCGAAAAACCTATTATCCAGAAAGCTCCAAAGTACGGGAAAGCCATCTCCCATTGACTCTATTTTAATCAAATGATTTTTTAAAAATGATTTCCTTTTTCTTTGTAGTGATAACATTTTTGTACTGGATCCAAATTAAGATATCATTAATCCCCTTCGGAGGCAAAGCAACAATACAGGTATGGGGAATGGGAAACCCGTTATCCAGAAAGCTCCGAATTAAGGAAAGCCTGTCTCCCATAGACTCCATTATAATTAAATAATCCACATTTTTCAGAATGATTCCTTTTTCTCTGTAAAAAAACTGTACCCTGTACTTGATCCCAAGTAAGATAAAATTAATCCATATTAGTAGCAAAACCAGCTTATTGGGTTTATTTAATGTTTACATGATTTTCTAGTAGACTTAAGGTATGAAGATCCAAATTAAGGAAAGATCCTCTATCCGGAAAACCCTGGGTTCCGAGCATTCTGGATAACCGGTCCCATACCTGTATTGGGTTTAATTTTTGTTTAAAGGGATGGGAAAAACATTGTTTTTTCAAAATGAATCAGTTAATAGTGCTGCTCCAGCAGAATCCTGCACTGAAATCCATTTCTCAAAAGAGCAAACAGATTTTTTTATATTCAATTTTGAAATCTGACATGGGGCTAGACATATTGTCAATTTCCCAGCGGCCCCCAGTCATGTGACTTGTGCTCTGACAAACTTCAATCACTCTTTACTGCTGTACTGAAAGCTGGAGTGATATCACCCCTAGCAGCAGCCAAACAAAAGAACAATGGGAAGGTAACCAGATAGCAGCTCCCTAACACAAGATAACAGCTGCCTGGTAGATCTAAGATAAACACTCAATAGTAAAAACCCATGTCCCACTGAGACACATTCAGTTACATTGAGAAGGAAAAACAGCAGCCTGCCAGAAAGCATTTCTCTCCTAAAGTGCAGGCACAAGTCACATGACCAGGGGCAGCTGGGAAATTGACAAAATGTCTAGCCCCATGTCAGATTTCATAATTGAATATAAAAAAATCAGTTTGTTCTTTTGAGAAATGGATTTCAGTGTAGAATTCTGCTGGAGCAGCACTATTAACTGATGTGTTTTGAAAAAAACATGTTTTCCGATGACAGGATCCCTTTAAATTATTTTTTTAGTAGACTTAAGATATGGAGATCCAAATTACAGAAAGATCCATTATCTGGAAAACCGCAGGTCCTGAGCATTCTGGATAACAGATCCCATACCTTTATATCTCTTTTGAAATACTAAACCTGTAGTTTTGCTGCTTAGATATCAGAGACTACAATAGAGGAAACACAAAACTAGAGAAAGTGTATACAAATGCTATTTATTGACAAGCTCAGCAATGTGTATTTGTGTGTGTGTTTAAGGTTCAACTATCTGTAGAGGGATATTAAGATACAATTCACAGTCCAATTAAGGGGATTAAATAAAGGCACTGGCCTAGCCACCCACCAGCAATAAGGCAAATAGAGGAAATGAACGCCAATACGTTTGCTGCAAATGGGGTGCTCCCAAAATTTATTCCATGGTGCTCTGAACATGTTACAATGATCATTGTAAAGTGTTCAGAGCACCATGGAATAAATTTGGGGAACACCCCGTTTGCAGCAGACACAGTATTGGCGTTCATTTCTTCTATTTGAGGTATTTTAAGAGCCAGGCAGCTAACATTGTTCAACTCTCCTTCCTCCCCCTAATAAGTATCAGCCGTTGCTCTTTCACCTCTACAATCAGAATATATCTGTGCTTTTTTTTAAGTACGCTGGAGTCTGGTATGCTGTGGCCAAGAAGGATCCAGAAGGACTTTTCCTACTTGACAACATCGTTGCTAACTTTAAAATTGAGGACAATGGGAAAATGACCGCAACAGCTAAAGGGAGAGTCCGAATCCTAGAGTAAGAAAGCAATTTATTTTTGGAAATGATATGCAATCTGGATACGTTTAAAGGGAAAAAACAACAACCCACCTCTCATTTTGGGCAGGAGCTCATTCAGTTGAGTTATATAAAAAGGGAATAGGGGGACCATTACCCCACCACCCTCCTTAGGCTGACAGAGTTTTTTAATACCCTCCCTCATCGCCATGTTCTAAGTGATGGATTTTGGGACTCGAAGTCCCTCTGCTTCCAAAGTGTGACGTATACAGATCCATATATAGAATCCATTACTTTAATATGGTATAAGGTGAAGTAGGGGCTGCCACACTAAAGGTGGCCATAGACGCAAAGATCCTATTGTACGAATTGAGGATTCATACGATTTTCGGATTGTGTGTGGAGTGTGCCGACATTTTTCGTCCGACGGAGATCGGTCGTTTGGTCAATCGGACACGTTTGATTTTGACCCGACTGATCCCGTCAGAGCACATTGCGCATCGTAATTGGATTGTTCGCCCATACGGCCGAACGTTCGGATTACCCCCCGTTATAGCCATGCTCATTAATGGCATATCGGGGAAAGATCGGATCTTTGCATCTATGGCCACCTTACGGAGGGGTTGGTAAATGGTCTCCTTTCAATCTGAAGAAACATGTACGTGTGCATAAAAATATTTATTATATTATGCAACTTCTTATAAGACAAGCGATTTACTGGTAAGTAAATAAACAGTTTTGAAATCCATCAAACATCATCTTGAGGTGGAACTATTTTACGTAAATGTGGAGCTGGGATAAAAAGCGTTGATAAAAGCCGAGTTAAAACAGCACTGAGAGCCATCACTTGTAACACAGAATTGAACACAACTTTTCTATACTTACATTTTTCCCACTGACTTCAATGGGTTATGACGGGTCTGTCTGAGAGTACAATTGCCCCCCAAAGGCAAATTCTCTGTGCATGAGCACAGCCAGGTGTAATGTTTGCCCTTTATTGTGCTTGTGTTTGCATTCAGGACATTAATATTGTGTTACATTAGACATGCCATTTTCATTTGTATTTTCTAAGCACTGATCATATGAGACCGTTGATATGATTGAAGTTCTAATGTCTAGAATGCCAGTCATTATAGGATTACTAGAGAGGCATTTGTTGACAGGGATCATTGTGCAAAGCTGCAGCACCATTTATGTGTATTTTCTCCTCTGCTGATGTGCCATATATTGGCCAACCACTAACCATAATACATAGCTACTGAAAAGCTTTATAAATACAGCAATCACTCATAAGCTTTTAATCCAGTCATTATATGGTATAAGAAGGAAGAATGCTAAAGGGGTACTTCACCTTTTAGTTAACTTTTTAATATGATATAAAATGGCCAATTCTAATCAACTTTCCATTTGGTCTTCATAACTTATTCTTTAATTACTTGCCTTTTTCTTCTGACTCACCTAAAAAACAAATGACCTGTAAGGCTAATTGTTATACTTGGATCATTTACTTTTCATTACTCATCTTTCTATTCAGACCTTTTCCTATTCATATTCCAGTCTCTTGTTCAAATGCATGGTTGCTAAAGTAATTTGGACCTTAGCAACCAGATTGCCGAAATGGCAAACTGAAGAGCTACTGAATAAAAAGCTAAATAACTCAAAAATCACAAATAATAAAAACCAATTGCAAACTGTCTCAGAATATCACTCTCTACATCACACTAAAAGTTAATTTAAAATTGAGTAACCCTTTTAATAAGGAAGACAAATTGTTTGACAATTGGCATTATACAATCACAAGCAAAAATTTTTATTATACAGAACAGGGAGTGGAAGCTTAATGGGATACTATTGTTACACAGTCACTCCCTTTTTATAAGGTAATGTACCTTTTCACAGGTTTGAATAGTTCTTTTATTATCTGTCACATCAAGGGTTCAGATTTCATAAATTGATGTATTTTGTGTCCATGCTTATCTTTATCTCTGCCACTGCCATAGCAACATTAGCCACGGGTATCTTCAGGCAGCAGTGCATCAAATGTAATTAAAATATGCAGATAAACGTTATTCGATCTTGATGTGTCTTGTCAGACACTTTCACTGAGCCCTTTTCTTCTCTTTCTGTGAATTGCAAGAAAAGAGTCAACACAAACTTCTGTAGAACTAAGTAAATGATTGTTCTTCTCCTTCTGTTATGATTCTTTTACACATTTTTATGGTACAATACACACTTTGCATTAAATACCATACCCCAAGCCAAAGCTTTTCCTCTTTAGAAAATTCATATCAGTTTGCTAAGGGTCATTGGCTGCCAAGTTCCTTCTTCTTCTCAGTCATCCTCCAAGTCACGTTACCCTTGGAACATGCAAACTTCTCTATCATCTATCTATCTTTCTATCTATCTATCTATCTATCTATCTATCTATCTATCTATCTATCTATCTATCTATCTATTATCTATCTATCTATATATCTATTATCTATCTATCTATCTATCTATCTACTATCTATCTATCTATCTATCTATCTATCTATCTATCTATCTATTATCTATCTATCTATATATCTATTATCTATCTATCTATCTATCTATCTATCTATCTATCTATCTATATAAAAATAAATCTCAATTGAAATAAATGAATTTAATGCTTAACAGCCATAAATATCCTGTAAAATATATATTTATAAATGGTGCTTAATTGTAAAGGTTGCTAATGATATCTTTTGTTTCCCACTTTAAAAAAAGTTATACTATTAAGTCCTTGACCTGCAGTATAATGCCTTAATTTATTTATTTATTATAATTCCTTTAATATATATTTATGTATTTTGTTTAGTCTCATAAGACACAGATAGATAGATAGATAGATAGATAGATAGATAGATAGATAGATAGATAGATAGATAGATGATAGATAGATAGATAGATAGATAGATAGATAGATAGATACTGTAGATAGATAGATAATAGATAGACAGAATAGATAGATAGATAGATAGATAGATAGATAGATAGATAGATAGATAGATAGATAGATAGATAGATAGATAAATAGATAGATACTGTAGATAGATAGATAGATAGATAGATAGATAGATAGATAGATAGATAGATAGATAGATGATAGATAGATAGATAGATAGATAGATAGATAGATAGATAGATAGATAGATAGATACTGTAGATAGATAGATAATAGATAGACAGATTAGATAGATAGATAGATAGATAGATAGATAGATAGATAGATAGATAGATAGATAGATAGATGATATAGATAGATAATAGATAGATAATAGATAGATAGATAGATAGATAGATAGATAGATAGATAGATAGATAGATAGATAGATAGTCACTGAAATATTCAGTTACAGTTATAGCAGCTTTTGGGTTATACCAAAAAAAAAGTTTTAAATTGCTGTTAAATAATAATTGTTATAAAAAGTTAGTTGACTCTAATCTGAGTTCTGTATTATCTTCATTATCACTGTAACAGATTTTGTATGTTCAACCTTAATCCCCTTTGTTTGTTTTTTAAGTAAATTGGAGCTGTGCGCTAACATGGTTGGCACATTCATAGAAACCAACGACCCGGCTAAATACAGGATGAAGTATCATGGGGCTCTAGCCATCCTTGAGAGAGGACGTAAGTAACTGGACTGACAGATGTTGAGATCTTGCTGATATACTACTGTGCCTTACAGAGGAGTAACTAGATATTACTAGGCCTCACAGCAAATTATTTTTAAGGCCCACAAAATGTCTAGTTTTACAAATATATATTGAAATTGTATATGAATTATGGCCTCATGGGGCCCCTATTCCTCCTGGGTCCCCCCCTGCAGCTGCAGGGTCTGCTTCCTCTTCAGCACACACAGTGTACATATTCTAGATAAAATGATCTGAAAGTACACATTAGGAATGATATTTACAAAAAAGTGACATAGGCAAATAATGGCATAGTTTTAATAAGATTCCACCCAAGAGGTACAGTTAGCAGACCTGATATATACAGCAGGGTCAGACTGGGCCCACTACTGCGATGCGCCGAGCTTGGTGCGACTATATGCATGCGCTTAGCGCACATTCACAGAAGGTGCTACGCATCGCCGAAAACGCTTTTTTCCAAAATTGAAATATCGGCAGAGGGGGTCTGGCCTGGCGGTGGCCAACGAGGGTCGGGCCCACCGGGTTTTTTCCCGGTATCTCGCCGGGCCAGTCCGACACTGATATACATCGATGCATACATACTCAGACACATGATTTAAGCACAAAATGCACTGAAATGTACAGGAGCCAAGACATTATAGCACACGCAAGGTGTAAGAAATAAAGAGGCTAATGTTGGCATATTTAACAAAACAGACAAATGCCTAAATTCAAGTATGTGCTTTCAGCAGTAAAACAAAGTTCTGTTTTAGGAGTGTTAAAACTCAGCAGAAGTACTGAGCTCTAACATTCCAATAGAAACAATAAACCCCAAAAATTAACAAACAATCAGCTAATAAATTTGCTCCATGTGTGTACTTCTCTTCTCATCCGTTTTTTCTCCTGCGTCTTGGCCTTCACTGTATTTATGTCTTTTTTCCCAGTTGATGACCATTGGGTTGTGGACACTGATTACACCACCTACGCAATCACTTATGCATGCCGTCGCCGAAACCTTGACGGCACATGCGGAGACAGCTACTCTTTTGTATTCTCCCGTGACATTAATGGCCTCCCTTCAGAATCTCAGAGAATAGTGAGAAGGAGGCAGGAGCAGTTGTGCTTGGATAGAAAGTACAGAGTCGTCGTTCACAATGGTAAGTGAGAGTAGAGTATTCCTTTAAAATGGGAGCTTATACATACAGCTCTCAGTAGCTCTTGTTTAATGCCATTAGACTCTTTAGCTCTTAAAATGTTTAAACTGAAGCTAAAATAAAGATTGTGAAAAATGAAAACCACCATTTTTAGCATGTAAAGTCTAAAATAGAATAAGGCTAGAAATGCTGTATTTTGTATACTAAATATAAACATGAACTTACTGCACCACAAGCCTAATCAAACAAATGATTTATGCTTTCAAAGTTGGCTACAGGGGGTCACCATCTTGTAACTTTGTTAAACATCTTTGCAAGACTAAGACTGTGCACATGCTCAGTGTGGTCTGGACTGCTTAGTTCAGTTCATTTATAGATGAACTGAATGACTTGCTGAATGACCACTAAGGGGCATGTCCTTGCACACATATAGTGATTTTCTAACCAGTCATTTTAAATGAGCCCTAATATGTTTATAGTACTAAAGTCTTGTGGGATTATCCTTTTAATCTGCAGTCACAGTCCAATATGCAGAGGACAAGGCATATTAGCGTAAATTAGCCTTGTTTCCTAGACCTCTTATAAAAAGAGGGAATTTGGAACAATTTCCTTCTTAAAGGAGAAGGAAAATCCTGCTATACTTGCGGGTGCCAAAAGTAAGGCATCCCAAAGTGATCACATTTACTTACACTGGAACAATTCCAGGCCTGTCTAGTTTCTTTTCGATAGGTGCGCCAGCCCGGGATTCTTCCAGCAAACACCCCGGAGCGATTGTCTTCCTGCTTCTTCTTTCATCTCGTGGCTGCACATGCGCATTAGAGCGAACAGCCTAACTGTAACGAAAAAGCCGGATATTTCATTCTACTGCGCATGAGTCTGCCCTGGGAAATTTGAAGAACAAAGAAGCAGGAGAAGAATCGCTTAGTGGTGCTCGCTGGAGGAATCCCGGGCCGGTGCAGTTTTCTCCTGATTGGTGAACCGGCACAGGGTGTCAGGCAAGTAAATGCTATCACCTGGGAGTGCCTAACTTTTGGCACCCCCAACAAGTAAAAAGGACTTTTCTTCTTTTTTAAAATGCCCTGATGGAGAAACACAATGAGATATAAGTGGAGGTAGGTCACAAGGGAACCTATGAATCTTGCTTGTGTCGATGGCAGGCCCTTACTAAATTTTCTCATCCTCAAAATTCCAGTCACCTGGAATCTCCAAAATCGAGTAGTAAAATATGTATTCTAGACCCATAGCGGTATGTAAAGTATGGACATCACATTAACCAGGGAGGGTAGTGTTGGGTGGAAAATGCTAAATATCTAAAACTCCTGTCTACAACTTCCTTTTACTCAATTGAGGTGAAAAGGTTTTGTGTCAAATAAAACAATTAGGAAAACAGAATCTCTACAGCAATTGAAAAAGTCTATCAATTACCCATGAATTAATATAGATTTGTGTGTGTGTATTAATCTATACCTATCACACCTATTACACCACTCTGTACAAGACTCATTAATAACATAATACTTCATCTTATTTATTTACAGGTTACTGTGAAACAAACTAAAGGAGATAAGAAGAGATTTTACAAGAATCCTGTTGACGTAATGTTTACAAGTAAAAGCAACCACATCTCAACGCTCATTATACCTGTAAAAGTTTATTAACATTGGTTTTGAAGGAATAAAGAAAAATGATGACAGTACCAATGTACATGTGTTACCCAATGCTCCGTTCTTTAACTATTTAATAGTTCTTCTTCAGAGAGGCATCTGTATCCAGTTGATTTGTCTATTACGATGAAATAAATTTCTTTTAAATCCTATTGACCTGTGTTATGATTGTAGTTTCATGGCAGTTGTAGGTAGGATGAATTGGGGGAAAGAAGTTGGGGAACAAGATGGAGACAATAGAGGACAGTAATACATTATATCAGTGTTGCCCAATTGTTTTTTCTTCAACCGCTGTTAAATGCAGGGTTGAATCATATAAATAGATTGGGCCATGGTCACACACCTTGTCACCTATCTTGAGTCACTTGGTGCTTTCAAAAACATATTGGCTTACTGCCAATTTTAAGGTAATTGTTGACATTAAGGGGCCCATTTACTTAGTTCGAGTGAAGGAATAGAGGAAAAAAAGTTCAAATTTGAATGGTCGAATATGGCTACTTCAACCATCGAATGGGCTACTTCGACCTTCGACTTCGAAACGAACGATTCGAACTAAAAATCATTCGACTATTCGACCATTCGATAGTCGAAGTACTGTCTCTTTAAAAATTTCTTTGACCCCTTAGTTCGCCACCTAAAACCTACCGAGGCCAATGTTAGCCTATGGGGAAGGTCCCCATAGGCTTCCTAACAATTTCCTTGATCGATGGATTAAAATCCTTAGAAACGTTCGATTCGAATGATTTAATTGTTCGATTCGAAGGACTTAATCGTTCGAAGGACTACGATCGAACGTTTATTCCTTCGATCGTTCGATCGTAGGAATAGCGCAAAATCCTTCGACTTCGATATTTTACTTCGACCCTAGGTAATTGTGCATATAGACAAATACAAGATTCCTCTGCACTCAACCCATTATCAACATATTTAAGACAGACATTTTGTGCATACAGCTACTAAAAAATGCGTTACCCTTTAAACAAAACAGGGATTGTTTGTCCATATATTGCAATATATTTAAGCCGGTCAACTACGTCAAAGTCATCCCATATCTGGCCAGTCCTATGCTCAATTTTCATCTGATTCATGAAGAATTATATTGCTTAATTATACATTTTACAAAGGGACTAAGTTTTACCTTCAACTTACTAGCTGCTTTCAAAGTAAAACTCCCAAACTTGGCTGCCCTTTTATTAGACACCAGTGGGATCACCTGACTATAGTTGGGAAGGGTGGGAGCTACAACATGGAGCTGGTCACTGCTCCTGTATAACTATAACAAACAAGGGAAAGTTGTGCTCACCACTGATTTTTAAAAACATTAGGCGGGGGTGCAATGAGGCTGCGACCACAAAATACATATAGACAAATACAAGAGGTAGGTAAATGTGCCCCTAAGTAGGGAATTTTTGGGGGCTTCTTACAACCAATGAAAGAATGACCACAACCAAGATCTAAAATGTCCCATGTGAAATATTTGCATTTTCATTCCGTTTGGTGGTGGTTTCGGTATCTGCAATTCCTTCAAGCGAATAGCACAGAATAATCTGGACCCATTTCTGGCGAAACAGATTCATGTTATATAAAATGGGGTTAAGAACAGAGTTGCTGAAAGTTAGGGTTGTTACCCAAAAAAACACAGTTGGTGGGATAGAAATTTGTTTGTGAAGGTTCTGAAGGAGAAGCAGTAGAACAAGGACAGCGACGGGAGTCCACATAATGAAGAAAGAAATCATCAGAATGAACAAAGTACGGAAGAGTTTGTAGTCTCTGTGGGAGACCTTTAGTTGGTGGACCTCGCAGCTTATCAAGCGGTCCCTCACTGACTTGGTAATCTGTCAGACATAGGAAAAAAAGGTTATTTTTGTTCATGTTCTGATACTAAAAATGTCAACCTCTGAATTTCAATATACAAAGCTTGTTAGAGGAGTAAAGGAGAATTCAACCCTAACATTAAAAAAACCCCACCTTAGATAGACCCAGTCCCTCCTCCCCCAGCCTAAGTGTTACCTGGGCAAATTCCCCTAACATTTTACTTACCCCATGGTGCAGATTCAGGCATGTGCGCCATCATCATCCGCTTTGGTAATCTTCGGAATGAGACCGGCGCTTCAACAATTTTCGTGAGTTTCGGTCTCATTCCAAAGATTTCTGAAAAGATGAAGATGGCGCCCGTGAACTCCGATGCCGGAATCTGCACCTAGGGTTAAGTAAAACGTTAAGTAATATTATTAAGTGATATTATTTAAGGTATTACGTTTGAGTATTATTCTTCTTCTTATTATTATTATTAGTTTAAGTTTACGTTTAACACAATGGTTTTACCTCTTCTTCTCAATGCTTCTCTATGTTGCCCTGGGCGAGTGCATGTACAGAAATTATTTGGGGCAGAGGACCACTTTGAAGAAGAGATTCAACTCTACTATGGTGCATATAGTAACAGAGGGGATAATAGTCTCTGGTAGGGACTGTGGCTGTGGGATAGCAGGTATAGTAGGGAGAGATTGTGCCTATAGTAACAGTGGGATAATAGTCTCTGGGAAGGGAGTGTGGCTGTGGGATAGCAGGTATAGTAGGGAGAGATGGTGCCTATAGTAACAGTGGGATAATAGTCTCTGGGAAAGGAGTGTGACTGTGGGATAGCAGGTATAGTAGGGAGAGATGGTGTCTATAGTAACAGTGGATAATAGTCTCTGGGAAGGGAGTGTGACTGTGGGATAGCAGGTATAGTAGGGAGAGATGGTGCCTATAGTAACAGTGGGATAATAGACTCTGGTAGGGATGTGACTGTGGGATCGCAGGTATAGTAGGGAGAGATGGTGCCTATAGTAACAGTGGATGATAGTCTCTGGGAAGGGAGTGTGACTGTGGGATAGCAGGTATAGTAGGGAGAGATGGTGCCTATAGTAACAGTGGGATAATAGACTCTGGTAGGGATGTGACTGTGGGATCGCAGGTATAGTAGGGAGAGATGGTGCCTATAGTAACAGTGGATGATAGTCTCTGGGAAGGGAGTGTGACTGTGGGATAGCAGGTATAGTAGGGAGAGATGGTGCCTATAGTAACAGTGGATAATAGTCTCTGGGAAGGGAGTGTGACTGTGGGATAGCAGGTATAGTAGGGAGAGATGGTGCCTATAGTAACAGTGGGATAATAGACTCTGGTAGGGACTGTGACTGTGGGATCGCAGGTATAGTAGGGAGAGATGGTGCCTATAGTAACAGTGGGATAATAGTCTCTGGGAAGGGACTGTGGCTGTGAGATAGCAGGTATAGTAGGGAGAGATGGTGCCTATAGTAACAGTGGGATAATAGGCTCTGGGAAGGGAGTGTGGCTGTGGGATAGCAGGTATAGTAGGGAGAAATGGTGCCGATAGTAACAGTGGGATAATAGTTTCTGGGAAGGGAGTGTGACTGTGGGATAGCAGGTATAGTAGGGAGAAATGGTGCCGATAGTAACAGTGGGATAATAGTCTCTGGGAAGGGAGTGTGGCTGTGGGATAGCAGGTATAGTAGGGAGAGATGGTGCCTATAGTAACTGTGGGATAATAGTCTCTGGGAAGGGAGTGTGGCTGTGGGATACGCGGTATAGTAGGGAGAGATGGTGCCGATAGTAACAGTGGGATAATAGTCTCTGGGAAGGGAGTGTGACTGTGGGATAGCAGGTTTCGTAGGGAGAGATGGTGTCTATAGTAACAGTGGATAATAGTCTCTGGGAAGGGAGTGTGACTGTGGGATAGCAGGTATAGTAGGGAGAGATGGTGCCTACAGTAACAGATGGGATAATAGTCTCTGGAAGGGACTGTGACTGTGGGATAGTAGGAAGAGATGGTGCCTTTGATAGCAGTGGGATAATAGTCATATTTTTAAAGGGCCAGAGTATGATAAATCTCAAAATTTGAATTCAAATTCGAATTAAAATTCAAATCAAGTTTGGAAAATTCACAATTCGAATTTGAGAGTTTTGACCAAAAAAAATTGAATTGTCACTCCGACCATTAATAAATCTGCCCCATAATGTTATAAATCACCAGTTATAGCGTGATTTACTTTACCTTATATATCTTGGTATAACTGACCACAATGATTAACCCTGGTATAAAAAAATTCAAAATGATAAATGAAATATCCCATGCAATTTCTTCTCCGACATTCGGCCAGACCAAAGTACAAATGTGAATAACCTGTGGGAAAAGATGAATAAAAAAAGTCATTTCCTACTGTTCATTTGAGTTTATATTTCATTGTGAAGTTTGTGGCTTGCGGTTTATAATTTAAAAAAAGGCTAAAACAAAACTAAAACTTGGAAATGCCTCTTCCCTTCTCTTAATAATGACACATTACATTATATATTTCTAGAGCAGCCGCTTGCTACCATAGGTTTTGTACAAGTGTCAGATCACCGTAAAGGGCAAATCAATCCCAAAAATAAAAATTTGACTAATAAAATAAACATAATTCTAAGCAACTTTCCAGTAGATATTAATTAAACATTTGCAGTGCTTTTAAAGTTATTTGTAAAAACAATTACTATTGAAAGCAGCATTTGCTTAAAGGGCATGTAAAGTCTAAAATAGAATAAGGCTAGAAATGCTGTATTTTGTATACTAAATATAAACATGAATTTACTGCACCACAAGCCTAATCAAACAAATAATTTATGCTTTCAAAGTTGGCTACAGGGGGTCACGATCTTGTAACTTTGTTAAACATCTTTGCAAGACTAAGACTGTGCACATGCTCAGTGTTGTCTGGGCTGCTTAGGGATCGTCATAAACATAGCTGCTTGAGTTCTGCATGGCTGGGAAGTAAGGCGGGGGCTCCCCCTGCTGTTCATAAGTATGATTGTTTCCCTGCTGAGCAGTTAGGGACCATCTGACAATTCCTATCCACAGCAGTAAATGAAGGGGGAATTTCACTGCATACAGTCAGGTTTCTTATTGGGCCTACAAACCAAAATGTGTTGCTAACACAGTTACCAATGCTAATGATGAAAGAAGATGTAGAGCTTCAGCACACCAAATGAGGAAATCGATTGAGTGGCATTCTAAATAAGCACAAGCAATTAACATTAAGAATCTGCAACACCACTACAATCAACCACCAAAAAACACCGCTAGCAAGAGGTAACAAAATAGCTATATAAACACATCTAGCATACCACAGTACAATCAACCTGATATACAGTAGTATACTACTGACTGCAAGAGGCCATGAAATGTTATAGACTGGGGCCATGATCCCCAACCAGTGGCTCACGAGCAACATGTTTGTTGATTATTTTTCAATTTTTGGTTGCATAAAAACCAGTTTTATGGCTGAACAGAGTCTCCTGTAGGCTGCTAATCCACATAGCACTACCAAATAAGCAAACATATTAAACATAAGCATGATTGATACCATCTGGCAACCTGAAATCAGATATATTAGATTGCTACTGACACCAAACCCTGAAGTACACATCAATAACATATCATATCAATAATTTTCAAATACAGGCTAAGGGTCAGTAGACCAAAACTTTCAGTAGGGATGACCATCTAAGAACACTTCTCTTAGCAAAAACAACAAATACAGACATATCTGACTCAAATGAGCACTATGTTTCTAGTGTCAAGCATGGTCAACTGCTCCCAGATGAGGTCTACCATATCAGCCAGGGTATTACCTAAAAACAGAGGTCCCCAAACTTTTTTTTACCTGTGAGCCACATTCAATTATAAAAAGAGTTGAGAAGCAAAAGCAGCATATAAAAAGTTGTGGCAGGTGCCAAATAAGGACAGTGATTAACTACTAGTAGCTCCTATGTGAACTGCCAGCCTACAGGAGGCTCTACTTGGCGTATAACTAGTTTTTATGCAATTAAACCCGCCTCCAAGCATGAGATTCAAAAATAAGCACCTGTTTTGAGGTCAGCGAGAGCAACATCCAAGGGGGAGCAACATGTTGCTCACTAGTTGGGGATCACTGCCTAAAAGCAAGGCCCCTAAATAATAACTTTTTAAAGTTGGCTACAGACGTACTGATAATGGGACAGATTCAATTCAGTGAGAAAAAGGACATGGACGAGATTCAGTTTGAGATGCAATTCAATTTAGAAAATATTATTTTCACATGAAAACTCTATTGAAGTCTCTCATGTGATAAACCATAAGATAACTTTTACTCACTTAATTGAATCTGGCCCAATATCAGACCATATTGGTATGTGTATGATAGCCCACCAAATCCAATGGATATCCTTGTACAATGAATATTGGTAGGTTTGAGTATTGGACAGGTATATTATCGTAGGCAGAGATATAAGTTAAATGGAGCCACAGCTCTTTGCACAAATGACTGGAACCACAAGAATTCTCTACACACACACACTATAAGAGCAGGTTGCACACAGTCTACAAGAGTTTAGAATACTGTTGGCCTGATGCTTTGTACTCAGGGGTAATAAACCAATATACCCAAAAATACAAAGGCACAAATGGAGAACTTATATAAGATATGCAAATGTAAGTTTCTAGATTTCCAACATAACAGAAGCTTGGCCTGACCGGGATCAATAGCATCTCTCCTTTTGCTTCTATACTTACTCTACAGCCAGTGATACAAGGACTGTTCTATACACTTTTAGACCAAATGGCCCAGGAACCAAACAGAAGTGGAAAATATATAAGGGCTGCCTTTCTGTTATGGTTGGGACAAACCAAAAGATTGGTACAGCAGGAAGTGAAGAAGATCTGCGGCTCCTTTTCACTTAATCTCTCCAAGCTTTCACTAATATCCTCCCATGTGGTGGCAATACACGGGCAGAATAAAGATGCCGATTCGGGTCCTTTAGACCGATTCTGTTGCTTATCTGCCCTTGTAATTGATGTTCCGATGGGCTTCCCCGACTGATATCTGGCCAAAAATCGGTCAGATATCGATCAGGCAGGTTTGATTTTTCCCCTGCAATCGAGGACTGCATTGGCTAGTTGATGCGGTTCTCGTCCCGTCAACTCCTATTACCATCACTGGCCTAGGGCACAATGATCGGATTAGCCAGATATCGCCCTGCCTTTTGTGGGCATATTGGGGAAAGATTTGCACGTTTGGTGACCTTGCTAAACTAGTGGATCTTATAATATATGCCCACCTAAGTAATGACTAAAGAGGGCTCCTATGAGTCAGACTGATGCAAGTAATGTAATAGACATTTTAAAAAATAACCTGCATGGTGTGTGTATGGCTTGGCAGAGCAAGTCTCAGCACATTTGGCACGAGTTCAGCACAGTGTTTCTTATCGTTTCCTCGTAGTTTCTATCCTAAAAATCTCTTGCATTGTTTGATAAAGGGAGCTAACTGCTTCATCACAACATTTAGGGGCCAATTCACCAAGCTCGAGTGAAGGATTCGAAGTAAAAAAACTTCGAATTTCGAAGTGTTTTTTGGGCTACTTCGACCATCGAATGGGCTATTTTCGACCTTCAACTGCGACTTCGACTTCGAATCGATGGATTCGAACTAAAAATCGTTCGACTATTCGACCATTCGATAGTCGAAGTACTGTCTCTTTAAGAAAAAACTTCGACCCCCTAGTTCGCCACCTTAAAGCTACCGAACTCAATGTTAGCCTATTTGGAAGGTCCCCATAGGCTTGCCTAACTTTTTTTGGTCGAAGGATAATCCTTCAATTCGAATCGAAGGATTATTCCTTTGATCGTTCGATTGAACTATTTGCGCTAAAATCCTTCAACTTCGATATTCGAAGTCGAAGAATTTTAATTCCCAGTCGAATATCGAGGGTTAATTAACCCTCGATATTCGTCCCTTGGTGAATTTGCCCCTAATAGTATCTGAAAGGTTAGAACATAATAGATTACAGCACCGATAATGTGGTCATGAATATGCAACCATTTCAGCTAGGAAAATCTGGGAACCTCCAGTTGTTACAGAAATATGGCTCTGAACCTTACTCTCCCCACTATACTGACAATGAAATTGGTGGGCAGGGTTTGGATGAAACTCGACAACATAGGTGCACATTCTCATAGGTTCCGCAATGCATTTAATATAAAAATGGTGAGCTCAAGACAGTAGAAGGCTCATATTGATATATATTTATATTGAATTTCAAGGTAGACTTCTGACTTAGAAGTACTTCTAAATATTGCGTTTTTCATGGAGTGGTCTATTTTTAAGTAAAATGTACATGGTTTTACTGATGTGTTCTTCTCAGGGAGAACCATAACAGTCAAAGCACTTTTCCCCACTTTCTAGTGATGTGCAGGTCAGGAAAAACTCAACCAGCATCTGACTCTAACATGCAAAACCTTAACCTGCACCCAACCCTAACCTGTAAAATGTTGCAATTATAGGACACACACCCAGCCCATATCTGTGTCTTTCCTCTCCGTATGCTACTTCTGTGCACACATCTGGTTCCAAGCAAGGGTTTTTTGGGAGCAGAGGAGGAGACTACTGCCCTAGTATGACCTGCACCTAATCCGACACTACAATGGTCACCCCAAACTTGCCCAGCCTGTGGGTTTTAAGTCAACCTGCACATCACTATCACCTTCAAGCACATTTCTATTGCAACCATCATTTCTTTAATACCTGTCTTTCTACATGCCACACTCCCTCCCCTCGCACTCCATCCTTCCTCTCCAGCACACACACCCTCTCTCTCCCTCACCTTTCTCACTCTACAAATATCTCCTCTCTTCCTTCTGCTGAATTCCTTGTCTTGTGCCCTTTCTCTACCCCAGTTCTCACCCACTTCTCTTGACTCACTTCCTTTAACCCACTTTAATACCCCACCTCTCTTCTATATTGTTTTGTGGGTTACAATAATATCAGGAAAATACTGTACTTTCTTATTTCCCAGCGTTTAACTGTAGGAGCGAGCATTGCTGAATCTCAGATCTAATTAGAGACTAACCGGTAACAAATTTGCAAGATAAAAAAAGGAACCGAAAGAAAACTCATACAACCAAACCATGATTATTATGCACACTCATTATTCATTTAAAGGCACAATGGAGCCACTTAAACAGAACAGACCACTTTAGAAATTAGAGTAATAATAAACTATGTTCTCTTACCGTGCCGTTTACTTTTTGTTCCACTACTTTGAAAAATAAGCACATGGGTAAAGCAGTGAAGGCAGAGAATACCCAAATTCCCAAAAGTCCACACACCACCACTTTTACATTGCAGGTGGTGGCCTGGGTGACTTTCATAATGGAGATCATCCGCTCCAGACTTACAGCTGAAAGGGATATGAGAGTGACACAACCACTCAGACAGATAATATAAAAATGCATATGGCAAATAAATTCTCCCAACACCCAAACCTCAGTCCAGCGGATAACCAAAATGACGGGGATCATGCTAATGAAAAGAAGATCCGCACAGAAAAGATTAAGCACAAAACAGTTGGCAGTTACCAGCTTTTTCTTTTTAGCCATCAAGATGATGGCACTTATATTTGTGACGATAGAAACAATAAAAACCAAGGACATTACTATAGTCTCCAAAACAGTCACCGCCACTTTGTTACTAGTCTTAAAGTCTGAAAAAAATGTAAAATAGATTTGACTTCCATTTGAAGAGAAAAAAGCGTGATCCATTCTTCCTTAGCACAATTACAAGGAAGCCATATTCATACTCTTGATAGGAAATCTGCAACGGTATCCAAAGCCCAAGGTCCAACAGATCATAATGAATGTCACATAAAAGCAGCGATGGCTGACGGCAGGAATCAGACAATGTTAAATGTATCCCAAATGCTCAGTAAGACTAATACTAAGGCAGCACGAAGGTTCTTCTGTCATATGAAACAAGGAAGTACAACAGTTTTCTTATAAATATCCACCCATCTAAAACAAAGATGAGGGTGTTGGGTTTATCTTCTGTTTTACAACCTCAAACAAAAAAAACAGGCGTAAGGGAGGGTATTTGTATATTGAAATGTGATGTATGGGAAACACCCACCCTGTCCTGTGACTGGGGAGCATGGCTGAAAAATGCAGATCTGTCCCATTTATGGTCAATACTCACCTGTCACAAAACAGAGCAAAGAAAGTAGAGATTCCCATGGGTGGTTTCGTAGCCATTTGTCCCCCTTCTTCTGAGTGACCAAACCCTGCAAATCTCTCTCTTCATAATGCAGAGTGCAATGAATTTCTAGAACCCGTGAAAGTCCATTTTTTTCCACCCAGGTTTTATGGTTAGCACTGGCAACATCAGTGATGTACAGATATAGTCACAGTAAAGTAAATATTTTTGAGTTAGCTTTCTAGTTTGAACTATTGAAAATGCACCATAAAACTTTGAGTACAGGTACGGGACCTGTTATCCAGAATACCTGGGGTTTTCTGTAATGTGGATCACCATACCATAAGTCTACTATAAAATCTTTACAAAAATCTATAAAATCATTTAAACATTAAATAAACCCAATAGGGGTTATTTAAAAGTTGTCTTCCAAGTGATGTGAACTTACATATACAGGTATGGGATCCGTTTTCTGGAAACCCGTTATCCAAAAACTTAGCAATTTCCAGCGACGCCGGCGTCAAATTTGCCGCCGGCGACAATTCCAACACCCATTAAAGTGAATGGCCGTCTAGAACTGTCGGAGGCGTCGCAATTGTCACCTGGTGAATTTTTGCAGCAAATTTGCTAATTTATTTGCCGGCGGCGAAAAGCGGAGATTCGCCGCAAATTTGCGCCTGGCGAATAAATTTGCCCATCACTAGCCGTCTCCAATAGACTCCATTATAATAAAATAATTGAAATTTAAAAAAAATAATTTCCTTTTTCACTGTAATAATAAAAAAGTCACGTGTGCTTGATCCCAACTAAGATATAATTAATCCTTATTGGAGGCAAAACCAGCCTATTGGGTTTTTTTAATGTTTAAATAATTTTCTAGTAGACTTAAGGTGTGAAGATCCAAATTATGTAAAGATACTTTATCCAGAAAGCCCCAGGTCCTTTCTGGATAACAGGTCCAATATCTGTATTCTTTTCAAAAGGGAAAATGTTGGAAGAGGCAAATCTGATTAGTTGTACCCTGGATATTATTATAGTAAAGACTTTGGGTTTTAATTGGTTAGTAAATTGTTTAATACAGGCAGTGTCGCATGCGCGCGGCACCTTTCACTGAGGAGCGGCGCCTACACGCAGGCACGAAGAGCAGCGCCTTCGCGCAAGCGTTCTCGGCGCATCATAGTAGGGGGCCCTGGACATTAGTCCCAGGGGGCCCCCCAGTACAACCCTGAATACAGGTATGGTACCTGTAAGGCCATGAGTAAGTGCCCCAGTAGGCACGAAACGCGTTAGGTGGTCACCTGTATGTCCTAATAAATTATTTGAATTTTTAATTATAACTTTGGTCTTTACTTTTTGAGAGAACTCACAACCTTTTTGCTGTTCCAGATTTTTGCACCCATGGACTGGGGTGAACTGAGTATTTTTCTCCTTTCATTAAATTGTTTTGGACACTTCTTTATTGATTTATAATGGTACAGTTACCGGAATTGTGCACCAATTCCCTCAAGGTATGGGACCTGTAATCCAGAATGCTCGGGACCTGGGATCTTCTGGAGAAGGGCTCCTTCGATAATTTGGATCTCCATACTCTGTCTACTGAAACAATATTTAAGCATTAAATAAGACCAACTGGATGTTTTGCTCCAATAAGGATTAATTATATCTTAGTTAGGATCAAGTACAAGATACTTGACGAAAAAGGAAATCATTTTTAAATTGTGAATTATTTTATTAAAATTGAGTCTATGGGAGATGGCCTTCCTGTGATTAGTAACTTTCTGGATACCGGGTTTCCAGATAACAGATCCCATACCTGTATGTTAGGCATATAACGATTACAAGCAGTGGTCAACAAGTCTTCATTTTTTTCTGTTTTTTAAATTATTTGCTTTTCTGTTTTCCCAGGTTTCAAATAAAATAGACGGAATAAAGACAAACTGAAAAAAGTATTATATAATAATAATTATCAATTATTTATTTTTTATAGTTCTTTGCCTTTTTCTTCTGACTCTTTGCAGCTTACAAATAGGTGTCGCTGACCCCCTTCTAAAAAACATATGCTCTGTAAGGCTACAAATGGAATGTTATTGTAACTTTTTGTTACTGATCCTTCTATTCTCCTATTTATGTTCCAGTCTCTTATTCAAATCAATGCAGAGTTGCTAGGGTAATTCGGACCCTAGTTACCAGATGCAAATTAAAGAGCTGATGAAACGCCAATGGCGTGAAACTTGTCAGGATGGAGTGGCTGACACGAGGTATGCAGACAGGGAGGGAGGCACTGCCATGTTGTATATAATGCATGAACACTTGTATTGGCTATGTATTTGTATTTCGGTGAATTTGCACAAATAAATGTTTGATGTGCATGTTAATTTGAGAGCATTTATACTTGGACCAGTGCACAGGGCCCACATATTGATAGCAATAACCCATATTATATATAAATTACAAATTAAAGAGCGGCTGAATAAAAAGCTAAATAACTCAAAAACCTTCAATAATAAAAAATGAAAACAAATTGCAAAATGTCTCAGAATATCACTCTCTACATCACTCTAAAAGTTGTCTCAAAGGTGAACTTCCCCTTTAAGCAAGGATTCTATGTGCAGTGTGTGTATGAATGACAATATACAGGTATGGGACCGGTTATCAAGAATGCTCGGGATCTGGGGTATTCCGGATAACTGATATTTCCATAATTTGCATCTTCATACCTTAAGTCTACTAGAAAATCATGTAAACATTAAATAAACCCAATAGGCTGGTTTTGCCTTTAATAAGAATGAATTATATCTTATTTGGGATCAAGTACAAGCTAATGTTTTATTATTACAGAGAAAAAGGAAATAATTTCTTAAAATTTGGATTATTTCGATAAAACGGAGTCTATGGGAGACGGCCTTTCCATAATTCGTAGCCTTCTGGATAACGTTTTTTCCGGATAACGGATCCCATACCTGTATCACCTATTTTTGAAGCAGTTAGATGTAGTTTGGCAACCATGACAACTGTAAGGAAGGGAAACAAACACCGTTTATTCAGCGTTTATTAAATAGAACTTTATTACATACATACTCCGATTCTGTAATAAAAAAAGTCAAAATATATTAATGGTTCTTAACAAATCCAGCACACAAAAAAAAATATATATCTAGATGCCCTAAGCAATTCAGTTTTTATTTAAAAGGTAAGTAAAAGTGCACATGGAAACAGTACTAAAAAGAAAGAATTTAGGTATACATATATTAAGTTAATTATGGCAATGGTTCAGCCTCCTAAGGAAATGATGTTAAAGCCAGCTACAAGTGATAACGGTGATCTCAACATCTTTTTTTCAGTGTAAGGATAAGACTCCACAAGCGATTTAGTCGCGATCCGACAAAACGCATGCGACAAAAATAAGGCAAGAGATAGAATTGTCACATGGTGTCGCAGCGTTGATCCGAATCGATCCGACTGTCGGATGCAGACGCTGCAACACCATGCGACAATTCTATCTCTCACCTTATTTTTGTCGCATGCTTTTTGTCGCAGCGCGTCGGATCGCCACAAAATCACTTGTGGAGTCCTACCCTAAAGCAGAGCAACTGATTAATACAGCAAAGCACCCCAAACACCAGATACCCAAAAGATGTCCAGTAGAATGAACTAAGTTTACCCCAGTCTTTTAACCCCTTAGAAATGACTTTCATTATTCTAAATGCATTAGACCAGCAACAACTACAGGCAGGTTATGATGCATGAACCCATATCACACAAACATCTGTGGGGTTGTGATATGGCTCCTACCCCAATATGTCATAAAAAGGCATTAAAAGTCTCCCAGGTGCAGTAACCAATAAGATGTTTGCTTTTAAACAGTTGACCATTAAAGGACCAGTAACAAAAAAATTTGTTTGCATACTACGAAAAAAAAAAAAAACCCACCAACACATATTAAACTTTAAAATCGCAGCGTCTTTATTTAGAAATAACTTACCGAATCTCTGCTTGCGCTCCTCTTCAAAAAAGGCGACGATCCATCATGCGGCACTCAATTTCTCCAATAAGGAAAGCAGGGAGGAGAAATGGAGCGCTGCACGATGGATCTCCCGATCGCCTTTTCTGAAGAGGAGCGGAAGCAGAGATTCGGTAAGTTTTTTCTAAATAAAGACTTTGCGATTTTAAAGTTTAATATGTGTTGGTATTTTTTATTTTTCGTAGTATACAAATATTTTTGAAAAAATTTGATGTTACTGATCCTTTAAATGCTATCTGCAGATTGGTTACTGGACCTGGGCAAAAGTAGGGGCATATTTATTAACAGCGGAGACAAACATCAGCAGTTGCCCATAGCAACCAAGGTGCGCAATCACCTACAAATTAGAAAACAAAAGCAAAGATCTGACCACCAGTGATGTTTGTCTCCGATGTTAATAAATACGCTCCTTAAGTGTCTTTTATTACAGTCTTTCCTGTTGCTAATAGGGATTAGGGATGCACCGAATCCAGGATTCGGTTCGGGATTCGGCCTTTTTCAGCAGGATTCAGATTCGGCCGAATCCTTCTGCCCGGCCGAACCGAATCCTAATTTGCATATGCAAATTAGGGGCAGGGAGGGAAATTGCGTGACTTTTTGTCAGAAAACAAGGAAGTAAAAAATGTTTTCCCCTTCCCATCCCTAATTTGCATATGCAAATAAGGGTTCGGATTCGGTTCGGTATTCGGCCGAATCCTTTGTGAAGGATTCGGGGGTTCGGCCGAATCCAAAAAAGTGGATTCGGTGCATCCCTAATAGGGATGCAACAAATCTATTTTGGATTCGGCCGAACCCTTCGTGGAAGATTTGCCAAATACCGAACGGAATCCTAATTTGAAAACAAAAGCAAAGATCTGATTGGTTGCTATGGGAACCACCACCAGTGATGTTTGTCTCCGATGTTAAAAAAAAGTGTCTTTTTTTACAGTCTTTCCTGTTGCTAATAGGGATGCAACGAATCAATTTTGGATTCGGCCGAACCCTTCGCGAAAGATTTGCCAAATACCGAACGGAATCCTAATTTGCATATGCTAATTAGGGAAGGGGGAAACCATTTTTTACTTTACCTTGTTTTGTGACAAAAAGTCACACCATTTTCTTCCCCACCCCTAATTTGCATATGCAATTTAGGATTCAGTTCGGCTGGGCAGAAGGATTCGGCCGAATCCTGTTAAAACGGCCGAATTCCGAACCGAATCCTCAATTCAGTGCATCCCTAATTGCTATACTTCAGTCTACTGGACCATTAGCCGTTATAAATTGTCAGAATTGCTGGGTGTAATGTAATATTAATATCTAGCTAAGTCAACTGTGAACATTTCAGCTCCTTTGTGACCCCTACATCCAAATATGTCAGAGGTTCCAGTAATCACAATTGCTCTACAACACTGGTTCCAACATTACTATACCCTTATTTATCCATCTTGCCTGAAAGCATTTTTTAGTCAGTAGTTTAGCGCTAACACCTCAAAGGAGACGGAAAGTATAAATCAATGAGTTGCCAATTTGTTAGATCCTACATCCCCCCCAGCAGTTAAGGTTGGAGGAAGCGTAGTCCAAAGACTTCTCTTTCTCTACTGCACATGCTCCAAGTCTCAACTCGTGCAAGGATGCCTGGGAACCAAGATGGTTGTAGACTTGAGTTATGTCCTACTATGGACCATCTCTTCTTTTTACATAGTGGCCAAGCTATTTAAAGAAAAGAGATGGCCCATAGTAGGACGTAACTCAAGGGGTACAAAACAAATTGTCACCCCACATTGATTTAATGTTTCCTTCTTCTTTAAATGTCAAATACAGTTTGCATTAATAAGCATACAGTAACGCTACAGAAAGCAAAGTTAAACATTCGCCCATAATACCTTCTTACTTGTCATCTGTTTGGCAAACTATCAGTCTCTCTCGTCACTAAGTCAGAGCACTGTAGATTCCAACAGATGGCGAAGAGAGAAGAAACACCCAAGAATATTTATTAAAAGCGTGGAGTGTGTAACAAAAAAAAAAAAAAAAAAAAAAAAAAAAAAAAAAAAAAAAAAAAAAAAAGGAGATTTAAACTTAACATGCAATGCTGCTCCCTGCCCCACCCCATTAGAAATGGCAATAAACCCCACCCCCAAAGCTTTGAAGCAGTCAGTTTTTCCAATGCTGAAGATGATTTGGGCTTAGTTTAGCTAGTGCAGAAGTCAATGTGGGCCAGCAATTCTCTGTGCTGGCTTGCTGGATACATTGCTTTACAATTTGGACACTCCAGGAAGCTCTCATCCAGCAGACTCCTACGGTGTGGGGGTGAGCGCTGTGATCGGATAGTCAGCTTCTCTTCCAAGTCATTGTGGAACGTGCAGGATGGAACGTTGTTGAAGATATCGCTGGTATTTTTCTGCAGGGAAAAAAACATTGATCAATAAAGGCTTCAACCCCATCAGCCTTTGCGTTAACTTTTAGGAGATTATTTACTAAAATCTGAATTTGTCATTTTTTTATTGAACAAAGCTCGACTAAACTCCCATTCATGATTTTGCCTCATTTATCATTAAAATAACTCCACTAAATCATATTGGGAAACTATATAAAACCGAGTGAAAACCAGAATCGAACAATTTTTTCAGACTTTTCTCCACAATCGCTCTATTTTTTCGGTTTATTGCCTGGAAAACCCCAACTTTTTCGGATTATCAATCTAAACCCAGTGCAAACCACAATATCTTATACATGAAGGTGGTTTCAGATGGTGGATTTTGGGATTTGGACTTTTTGCAGCATCGGGGTATAATAAATCTTGAAAAGTTCGAGTTTTTCTGCCCCATGAAGTTTTTCCCCCAAAATGGCCAACCAGAAAAAAATTTAGTTTTAGTATGATGCCGAGAGTGAAATTGTGGGACAGTTTGCAATTGTTTTTTTATTGGTTTTTGAGCCAGTTTGCAATTTCAGCAATCTGGTTGCTAGGGTTTAAGTTAACCTAGCAACCATGCATTGATTTGAATAAGAGACTGCAATATAATCAGGGGAAAGTCTGAATGGTGATTTTCACAATAACAATACATTTGTAGCCTTACAGAACATTTGTTTTTTTTAGATGGGGTCAGTGACCACCATTTGGAAGCTGGAAAGAATCACAAGAATAAGGCAAAAAATTCCAAATCTATTAAAATAAATAATGAAGACCAACTGAAAAAATTGCTTAGAATTGGCCACTTGCAATGAATGTCTATTGCAAAGTTGCTCAGAATTATTTTTCCTGGGGTTTTGGGGTGGACTTGCCCTTTAGGTATAGCGATCCAAATTATGGGAAGACCTCATATCTAGAAAACCCCACGTTCCAAGAATTCTGGATAAGGGGTCCCATAGCAATACTTTAAAACACAGTTCTTGTGTTTGAGACCAATCTGTACTACATGGGATATCTCCATAACGCAACTCTGTGCAGAACTATAAGCAAAAGTAAATGATAACGGTAAGTTATGGATCTGTTCCCTTTGATTACCGTGTATATATGATGTGCTCTAAAGTCTACTAGGAGGCATTGGTCAGCCAACCACAATCCTTTTTATAACAATACAGGTATAAGATCCAGAAAGCTCCGAATTACAGAATGGCTGTCTCCCATAGACTCCATTTTATCCAAATAATCCAAATTTTAAAAAATGATTTCCTTATTCTCTGTAATAATAAAACAGTATCTTGTACATGATTCCAACTAAGATATAATTAATCCTTATTGGAAGCAAAACCAGCCTATTGGGTTTATTTAATGTTTAAATTAATTTCTAGTAGACATAAGGCATGAAGAAACAAATTACGGAAAGATCCGTTATCCGGAAAACCCCAGGTCCCGAGCATTCTGGATATTAGGTCCCATACCTGTACTGGTCAGCTGAGAGCCTAAACGATTTAATTACCTAATTGGTCATGAATAGTGATGGGCGAATTTATTCGCCAGGCGCGAATTTGCGGGAAAAAAAGGACGCCAACGGCCGTTTCACGAATTTCGCCCATCACTAGTCATGAAATCGCCAATAGCGGTCATCTAATATGTATATAATATATGTATATAAGAACACACAGGACAGCCACGAGACACTGACCTCACACACTATTTCTACACTATTCCCTGAGGTTCTATTGTACAAAAGGTTTAGAGTGTTGTGCCTGGTTTCATTCCACCCTATTTCTTGTATGTCTGGGATATCCAATATCAGAAACCTGATGCTTTGAACCATTTAAAGGGATTCTCTTACCAAAATGAAATGGTTTACTTATGCCTGAAAACAATATTGTGTAACTGTATTACATCACAGAAAAGTATGTTTTACACAAGGTTTTTTTATCGAGCAATAGAAATTGTACATTTTAGTCCTCATCGAACTGCCTCTATAATTGGCATTATTTAAGGAGCCCTAATAAATAAAAGGTAAAAAGTAGGGATGCACCGAATCCAGGATTTAGCCTTTTTCAGCAGGACTCTGATTTGGCTGAATCCTTGTGCCTGGCCAAACTGAATCCGAATTTGCATATGTAAATAAGGGGTGGGTAGGGAAAATCACAAAAAAGAATTTTTTAGACTTTTTCCTTTCCTATCCCTAATTTGCATATGCAAATTAGTATTCGGTTCTCGGCCGAATCTTTCTTCAAGGATTCGGCCGAATCTTTCTTCAAGGATTCGGCCGAATCCCAAATAGTAGATTCTGTGTATCCCTAGTAAAATAGGAGAAAATCCTGCTAAAACCATGTTAATGCTATTATATGTAGAATGATAGCAAGAGCGTGCAAAAGATTTTATATATGAATGTATTTGTTATTGGCTGCAGATACCCAAGCTTCACAATGAAATCAAAATCCCTCTAAGTGGTACAATCACAATTATAAAGTGAAATACTTACATTGCCTTTAAATTTAAGTAGACTAGTAAAAGAGAATCTCATATAACATCTACCTAAATTACAGATACCAAAAACCAAGGTATGGGACCTGTTATCCAGAATGCTCGAGACCTGGGATTTTCCGGATAATCGATATTTATGTAATTTGGATCTTCATCATGGTGCACAGTTAGATAAAGGCAAGATGACTGCTTGCATTACAAAGCAGGATTCTCATTGGTGAATATTCTTGCATCTGTAGGACCCCTGGTTATGTAGGTTCAGTGGGAGAGTAGCAGTTATATTGGAAGCTATAGGCTTGGTTGAAATACACAACCCAAATTCTGCTTCAGCTCAGACATGGATACAATAGCAACCCTCCTTCCACTATATTAACTGCCCAGCTACTGAGAAATAAAAATATGAAAGTTCATATAAAACTATAGATCATTGTGCTAATAATTAGGCTTGGGCGAATTTGACCCGTTTCGATTCAACAAAAATTTGCCGCTGGCAAAATGTTGGTGACGCCCATTAAAGTCCAAAAAATTGACGAGCTGTGAAATTTTTTTGACGCACGTTTTTTTTTTTACACACAATGCGATACAAGTCTATGGGCATCATTTCCGCAGCGAAACAAGGAGAAAAAAATCGCCCATCCCTACTAATGATTATTCTCCCCTGAGAAAAGTCCACACAATACCTGTTGTTCCAGTGCAGCAATTCTGCTTTGTTGTTCATGCTGCTTTAGCAGTGACACACTTATTGCTTGAATCTGAAAAACAAATACATGTGACTCGTAAAGGGATCCTCCACACCTATGTACTGCTGAACCATCTACATCTAGTTACCTTCCTATGAGCCTACACGATCACCAAGATATTGCTACTACTGCCCCACCATTAATCTGCAGCACAACCTGCACCGAATCCAGCCTTTTGCAGCAGGATTTAAATTCGGCCGAATCCTTCTGCTCGGCCGAACTGAATTTGCATATCCAAATTAGGGGCGGGGAGGGAAATCTCATAATTTTTTTGTCACAAAATAGTGGATCCGGTGCTCCCCTAATATAAATAAACCTTAAAGTAATGCTGCTCTGAGTCCTGAGTCTGAGAACACATTTCTTTCCTTATTGTTTACACATGGACTTCTGTATAGGAATGCACTATTTTGGATTCGGCCGAACCTCCGATTTCTTCGCGAAAGATTTGGCAGTGTACCTAACCAAATCCTAATTTGCATATGGGGAAAACATGTTTTACTTCCTTGTTTTGTGACAAAAAGTCACCCGATCTCCCTCCCCTAATTTGCATATGCAAATGAGGATTTGGACTGGCAGGAGCTGAAAAAAGCCGAATCCTGGAATCAGTGCATCCCTACTTCTGCATCAGACTGCCTTCCTTCAGCTTAAACCTCTAGGGCACAGGCTTGAGCATGCTCAGTTTGCTCCTATCTCACTCCTCCCCTCCATGCTGTAATCTGAACTCAGGCAATAAGCGAGCAGGGAAAGACTCAGGCAGGTGAAGAGATGTAACACCAAGCTAATATGGCAGCTGCTATCCTAAACAAAGACAAAGAGCTTCTACAGAGGTTTACTCAGGTTCAGTAAAGCATTCTAAAGCATAAACATACCCCCATATGTAATAAAAAGCACTAAGCTTGCCCAGTAGTAGTTTACCATAGCAACCAATAAGATGTTTGCTTTTCAACAGTTGACCAGTGAATCCTACCTGCTGATTGGTTGCTGTGGGTTACTGCTCTGGGGCAAACTTAGAGACTTTTATTAGATAACCCCCATAGAGTTGTATCTTGCACTATAGCGGCTAATATATTGCCAATAAACTGCCTTGGTAGCTTTTCTGCTCCTTTATAAAGCTGATCTTCCTCTCTTTCTGAGGAGCTTTCTCTTCAATAGTAACTTTGTGCTACGACTGTGTGTCCCACATACTGTAGTCCTCTTTGATGTGTAGATTTTCTTTGCCACTCTTATCATTTGCATTGTTCAATGTAAGAAGATAAAAAAGTAGATCTTCAAAGATTAACCCCATACAAGCAAATGCTACCAAGATTCAACACGTGTTTTTCTTACACAGATTTTCAGAGGATTGTGTACCGTTTTAATTACAGAACATTTACCCTGCGAATTAGGTTAGGTTCATGTCTACTATTAACATGCAGAAGCCTTTGCTTGGCTGTAACCATGTATAGGTATATGAACAGAATAAATTCTCGTAACCCTACAGTCAGGTCACTATGGGGACCACATCCAATGCACAAAATGTATCAGTTTTAATTTATTAGAGTGCCTTCTTTTAGGCAAGGGGCTGAAGGCTCCAGCTGCGTTTTTTGCAGGCTGAGAGGAGCGGATTTGCTCCCTGCTCCGAAAGCTGAGAGCAGCTGGAGCCTTCAGCCTGTGTGCCCATAGCCGTAGGGATCTTGTATTTCCAAATGAATTGTGGTTGCAAAACAAAGTTTGTTATGTGTGTGTTCTGTGTGAGTTGGAAAAATGTCACATCAGGTAACATTATACACTGTAGCTGATCATGTTGACAAAAGAAAACAGATCTCATGATTGTAGGTTTCCATCTGCACTAACCTGGTTAGTAAGTTCTATTGTTCTCTGTTTTTCTTCTTCTATCTTTTGTTTGGATACTTCAAGCTCAGCTCTTAATTTCAGCTTTTTCTCTTTATAGGCCCTTCTTTCTCCGTCCTTTTCTGCTTTCATAGCAGAGAGCTGAGCGCTTAACTGAGCTGTGATTTTCCTTTCATTGTCAAGGTCTTTCTTTGCAGCTAACAGAAGCTTATCATAGTGTTTCTGCTTGTCATCATCTTGCTTAGCTGAAAAGACAGATCATTTACCACAGGGGTTATTTTCTATCTGTTCTTCTAGAAACATGTCACTGTCTGGCTTAAAAGCTGTGGACTCTGCAGCAGTGGAAAAGTTGAGTGCTTTCCACTGAGAGCATCACAGTCCACAGTTCATCTCCTCTCGAAAAGCTAATAAAGAACACTGAAAAAAAAAAAAGCTCCAATCCATAGTAATAATATACTGCAGTTCATTTGCATGTACCCAATTTGCACACATATCACTGGTCTCAACAATAAAGTAATACAACAAAAAAAACATTTTTTTATATTCTTCTATACAGAATAGGTTTGACCAATAAATACAATTATAGAGCTTGCCGACCCTGCACCACAAAAATCATTTTAAAGAAAATACACAAATCGGCTGTGACAATTTTACAGGAACAGTAACACCAAAAAATTAAAGTGTTTTAATGTAATGAAAATATCATGTCCTGCACTGGTAAAATAGGTGTTTGCTTCAGAAACACTACTATAGTTCATATAAACAAGCTGCTGTATAGCAATGGCGGAAATTGAAAAAAGAATATATGGCACAGGTTAAATAGTGGATATCAGAAAACACCATTATGTTCTACAGAGCATATCTTCTGTGTATCCGGAGCCTTTACTCCTTTGAATGGCTGCCCCCATTGCTACACAGCAGCTTATTTATATAAACAATAGTAGTGTTTCTGAAGCAAACAAAGCAGTTTTACCAGTGCAGGGCAACACTGCATTATATCTTTATTACTTTAAAACACTTTCATTCTTTGGTGTTACTGTCCTTCTAAGAACACTGGTTCTGAAGCTTGGGTGGGGCTTAACAGGTTGTTAAGACTACTAACTGTGCATTTTTAAAATTCACAAATTTTTCTTTACCTAAAATACATATAGGCCAGCTATGGTTTAGCTGTATGATGTGCATATGGCATTTTATACCAGTGTAATTAAGTGCAAAAGGCGTATGTTCCACTGGCAGATAAACAGCTGCTACCTGTAGCTATGAAGAACTAGGATTTATTATTTGGGGTAATTGGCCTATTACTTCAGGAAGAAATGCAACCTCTGTCTATCTGTAGCCTGAAGGAAGATGAAGCCCCTTGGCTTCAATGCTTACACTTTACCTTCAGATGGTGTGTCCTTTTCTTGTTGTTGGATTGTTTTGTTAGCATTTCCCAGCTGCTGTTCCAGCTCATAAATCCGACCCATAAGTCCCTTTACATACTCTTCACGCTGCTGATCATACACCAACCACTTCTGGTTTTTCTCCAATGCCTTATTGAGGGGAAAAGCAAAAAGTATGGCTCTTCTCATTACTGGCTCAGGCATAAAGGAACAGATTTTATCTTTATAATCAGGTCACGTGATAAGACAGTCTTGTCAAGTCTGTATCCAGCTACAGTGAATCAGGTTAATAGCCTGAAAACGATACTCATGTTTGAATCCAAAATACATTTTCCAACAGAATGTTGCACACATAAGCTCTACAGATACCACTAAAGGCTATGTAAAAGGAATGTTAAGTACTAAAGCGTAGTCACATATAGATATACACCTTACAAGTGCATTTCTGCTCCTTCATATGTCTATATGTGTTACTCAAAAATATACAAGGAGACGGTGCCAATACTCCTGCAGCAGATAAAAAAATATGTCCCTTTGTAGTCATACCTACCACTGTTTTGCACAAGCTGAGAAACCTGCAGGACTGAAGTGGAAGTCTATGGGAATAATTTTCAGTGTAACGGAGAAGAAACCCAATATAATAAGACAATCAGCTGGCCTTAGAGGAACAACGTTTTGTTTTATTTAAAGGGGTTGTTCCCCTTTGAGTTAACTTTTAGTATGATGAGAGTGATATTGAAAACATTTGCAATTAGTTTAGTGGTTTTTGAGTCATTTAGCAGCTCTCCAGTTTGCAATTTCAGCCATCTGGTTGCTAGAGTCCAAATTACCATAGCAACAATGCACGGATTTGAATAAGAGACTGTAATATCATTAGGAGAGGACCTGCATAGAAAGATAGAATAATAAAAAATAGCCATGACAATACATTTGCAGCTTTACAGAGCATTGGTTTTTAGATGGGGTCAGTGAACCCCATTGGAAAGAGTCAAGAAGGCGGCAAATAAAATAAAAAATTAAAAAGTTGCCTATAATTAGTTCTTCTATAGCATACTGAAAGGAAACTTAAAGGTGAACCAACCCTTTAAAGAGGAACCATCACCGTTATGAATATATGCTAAAATGTTTGCAGATGCTTAAAACCCACATAAAAAAGGGAAGCAATAACATTTGGCCAAAACTTTCCATTTAACATATACTCACATCTTTCAATTGGCTCTCAAGTATATTTAAATTATTTGCAGATTCCACCTTTTTTGTATCCTGTAGAGGAAAAAAAAATGTATAATTTAGCATAACAGGACTATTTCACACATCTAAAGGCACTGGACTGTTGGAAGTGCTTTGAATCTTTTTTTTTTCCTAATAATTCCAAACAGGCCAGGACTGGCAATCTGTGGGTTCTGGCAAATGCCAGAGGGGCTGCTGTACAATGCCATATAAAGTCACTATTCAGTGGGCTGGTTGAGGGCTGGTTGTGCCTCTATGTACTTGAAATGGCAGGGCTTATTTTGAATCCCAGTCCAGACCTGATTCCAAATCAGATCTACAGTTATAGAACAAATACCCACAGGCGAACTTTATGTATTGGCAGTAAAATGTTGCCATCTAGTGGTAAATGCAGAAAAATAAACTGTCGACCAAAAATACTGTCTGGAAATAGCAACATTTGACTGTAGTGATCAGAACAATCACGATTTGGTTTTAGTGATACAAATCTCAATACTAGGGTGCGCCCTACCCCCAGGAGCCGTGAAGCATGCACAGAGCTCCACACCTAGGGCAGATACTTATTGGTTAATATGGTGGTGTGGAGTACATTTTACAACCACTACTAGTTTAATTTGGTAGATGCAAGTTGTAGGTACTGGCAGAAAATATGTTTTTACACAGTGTGATGTGTAACCCCACTTTTGCCTCTCACACACGTGAACCAGTGCCTTATGCTTTGCAGCACAAAAGCACTTTGGCCTATAGCACACTAGGGGGCACATTTACTAAGCTCGTGTGAAGGATTTGAATGAAAAAAAAACCATCGAATTTTGAAGTATTTTTTTGGGTACTTCGACCATCGAATAGAGGGAGAATTCCCTCTTAGGATGGCCATACACGGGCAGATTAAAGCTGCCAATATCGATCCTTTTCGGCAGCTTATCTGCCCGTGTATGGGGAGTTCCGACGGGTCTCTCGATCGATAACAGGCCAAAAATCGGACAGATATCGATCAGGCAGAATGATCGGATTGACCAGATATCGTCCTGCCTTTGGTGGGTACATCGGGTTAAAATCCTCTCGTTTGGCGACCTTGCCATAGGAGCGGATCCTATTGTGCATGGCCGATATTAGTCTGGCCTTGCTCCTAAATTCTAGTGAATGAACATCACGCTTTCTAATGTGGATTGGTGAAAAACTAACCTTGGTGCCAAAATAAGATGACCAGGTGAGTAGGATGTTTGGTCACTCACTTTTCGCTATTGTATGCTAATGTATGAATATATTTTGCCCAATTTGTAAAGATTTTCTAGTGTTCTATTTAACTGCCTGTAGTTTTACAAAAAGCCAGCCTTAGCTTAGCAGGATCGGCCATGCACAAGATCTAGGCATAGGAGGTATTTGAGTAGAATTAAGGCAAGTGTACAAACAAATTAAAGAGGTTTTAGGCATAAAGTGGACTAAAACTTAGCCCAGAGCAAAGACGCTGTTTTGGTGATCTGCCAGATGAGCAAATCTTTCAGTTTATGAGAGATCCCCTCTCCTTAGGGCCACAGGATGGATCTGCGACAAATTAAAGTGTCCCTTCTGTATTCGCCAAGTGGAGGGCCTCTCATATTAGTGCAGGTGAACCTGTTGTAGGAGAGCAAAAACGTCTGTACTGTGCCCTATGCTACTTACAATTAAGGAAATGTTGCTTGAGCTAGTGGTAATGCTTGGTATAGGTAAACAATTCCTAATGTTTTGTTCTTTTTAACAATGGTAACCAGAATTATATGGCTCACAAAATGTTTAACCTACAAGGAAAGCAGCATAAATTACAGCTCTCGACTTTAATATTCTACTTTTAATATTCTTCTCAAACCTTGCAGACCATGGCTATGTGTCCACTAAAGTTGCACATTTGTCTTAAACTGCCCCTACTTTGTATAAATATTCCTTTATAGGAATTTGCATAGCTTTTAGTGATTGTGAACCACTGTAGTCTCCAGCCATACCGCAGAGATTTTACTTACTGCCATGAATATAGACTCATGAGTATGGCCCTACAATTATACTGGTGGCCAAATAACAAAACCAGACAACTTTTTGGTCCCACGGGTGATATGTTTTGTCTGCAGCCCAAAACATAGCTGGTAAACACTTCTACTGCAGCCTATAATTAAGATTTGCATACTGACAAAACTGAGATTTTATAAAGAAAGTATGTACCAAAAAGCAGTACATCCCTTAGAAAATCTCTATAGTTATTTTTTTGGGGTGTGTGTGTGTGTTTTTTTTATTTTCATATTATTTAAACTTGGTGGAATGCAACATTGTTCCAGATATCATACGACTTTAAAGGAACAGTTCAGTATGAAAATAAAAACTGGGTAAATAGATAGGCTGTGCAAAATAAAAAATGTTTCTAATATAGTTAGTTTGCCAAAAATGTAATGCATAAAGGCTGGAGTGACTGGATGTCCAACATAATTGCCAGAACACCACTTTCTACAGCAAAACAGCAGCCTAAACACTCCTCCCATGCCATTTGCTTTATAGAACAAAATGTCATTAAATTTGACATTCATTTCAAACAGACACATATTGATTGAGGAACAGCCAATCACAATTCTGAAATTATTCTCCTCCATATGAAGTCAGCAATGTTAGACTTTATTTGCATGGTACAGAAACTCCAACACATCATGACACGGCCATTAAGTCAGCAGTCATAATTTACCTCAGACTCCTGCTGTAAACAATAAGCTATGTAGTTAATACGAATAAGAGCTGCAGATAACTGGTTCTGGATGTCATCAGCAATTTGTTCTGCCTTGCTTGCATCTATTACATGAAATGGATCATTTTCCTTACTACTATATCTTAGTTCTTCTGTTTGACTGTCAATCTCCTCTCTCGTCTCAGCTATTTCTTGGCTACAGTGCTCTTTCAAAGTTTCAAGTTCAAGCATTTCCTGTAAAAGAAGCTTTACCTTAGAACAAGAATAACTGATAAATGAAAAAGTCTCGTTTCTGAAGAACCACTTCAAATACATATTGAAAGCATGCAAAATCACAGGGGGGTCGCCATCTTGGTCTGTGACACTCACATGCTCAGTGGGTTCTGAGCAGCTATTGCGAAGCAATACATAATAAAGATACAAACAAAATACTATTGTATCTTTATTATGTATTGCTTTTCATTCACTTGTATTACTAACTTCACAGTGGAATTTCCCCACACTTTATGTTCTGTCTGCACAGTGGAATTTCCCCACACACGTTAGCTGACGTCACTACCCCTAATTTCCCGCCATTTTGGGTTTAAAAGGTTGATGAATGTTTGTATTTGCACTTTGAGAAAGGCTTGAGTGCAAGCCAAAACGTTAGTTACTTATATTGAAATAAACACCATTTTTGATTTTGATAAGTCCTCTGAGTGCGAGCTTCTTCACTTCTCTACTTAATTTTTGGGCGTATTGCACCCAGGCAGCGATGACTTTTTGACGTGCTGTGCCGGCTTCCTGATTATCATATATATATATATATATATATATATATATATATATATATATATATATATATATATATATATATATATATATATATATATATATATATATATATATATATATATATATATATATATATATATATATATATATATATATATATATATATATATATATAATTAAATTACCTCCACCTTTCTTTGTGCGTCAGATTTTTCTTTTGATTTGGACATTTCTTCCAGAGTTTTCTTTAAGGTTTCATTTTCTTTCTTAAGCTTTTCCAGATCACTAGCGTTTGACCCCAACTTGCTTTTCAGCATTTTTGTAGCCATGTAAATATGTCCTGTAGAAGAGAAAGAAGACGCCTTTAGGTCTGTTCTTAGCAAAAAATGTGGTTCAATATACAGTAGCATGCCTTCAAAGGCATCATAGAAATGGAATCTGGACCTTTAGAAAATGAAGAAATAACACAAAAACCGTATACACTCCACATGATTCAGGGCTACAAAACACACTGCAGTTTCACGTAAAAACCGCACAGGAACACTGGCAAAAATGTTATGCTGAACCCACAAGGTTTCTAGACACAAATAATAAAATAACAAAATTAAGCATATATATCCCTTGAGACCCTTGAGAAGGTTTGCCCTTGAGAAAGGTTCCTGTGGGGAACCGAAACGTCGGATTCAATAAACCGCATTCTTTTATTTCGCCATAACAAACGCTTGATTTTTCATGTAAATCCTGTGAGTGCCGGTACCACGTGCAACTTCTATCTATTATTTAACCAGAGCACCCAGGTCTTTTTGTGTACTTTAAGGTGTGCAGCTTATACCCACCTATCTATCTATCTATCCACACACACACACACATAAATGAAACCTTACCATATACATTTTCCTTACACGTATGCTAGATGGACTTGAAATAAACAATCTAATTAAAGGAGGACTGCAAGGACAAATTCTTTTCTCCATTTAAAACACTCCTCTAGAAAACCCGTTCTCCCTCGAGTATTGTATAAAATCCCAAAAATTATTCAGTCAGTGCTAAGACGCTCTAAGTATGCAGCAGGGAGAAAAATAGAAAATACTATATAGTGTACTAAGTTGCTTAAAGTTGTAGTTCCACAACTTCACACTGAACCATATCTACCTTTTTTCCATGTTTGTGCAAATTTTATTCACACTTTATTAATTTCCCCACCTGTAGATTGTAGGTGGGTACTCATAATATATAAATAATCTTTTAAAGGGGGTTGTTCACCTTTGAGTTAACATTTATTATGACAATTGCAATTGGTTTTCATTTTTTATCATTTGTGGCTTTTGAGTTATTTAGCTTTTTATTCAGCAGCTCTCCAGTTTGTAATTTAAGCAGTCTGGTTGCTAAGGTCCAAATTCCCCTAGCAACCATGAAATTATATGAATAAGAGACTGGCATATGAATAGGAGAGGGCCTGAGGGTGGTGGCAGATAGGAAGATTGGTCGCCCAGGCATTTTGGGGAGATAAGTCGCTGGGCAACTAATTTCCCCATCTGCCACCACCCTAAATAGAAAGAGGAGCAATAAAAAGTAGCAAGAACATCTAAATTTCTTTTTAGATGGGGTCAGTGATCCCCATTTGAAAGCTGAAAAGAGTCAGAAGGGAAATAATTTGAAAACTATAAAAAATAAATAATACAGACCAAATGAAAAGTTGCTGATAATTGGCCATTCTATAGTATACTAAAAGTTAACCACCCCTTTCATATTCTCAGTTCTGGATACCCCTTGGTTTATCCAACCAAACCCTCCCAATTATAACGGATATCTCCTTTCTCCTTGTTCAAGGTCTACTTTTCCCACCCCAGGTAAACATGGATTGTAAAAAATATCCCTTAAAGGCGTGGTTTACATTCATAACAAAATGTATACATTGTTTTCAGCTCAACAGCTTTTTGAAGTCCTAGTGTATCAGCGACCCTGCCTGTGCTCTTCCTGTATTGTGCTAACCCTAAAAAGGAAAATATCTCAGAAACCACAAAAAAAAAAGTTTTTGTAGTGTAAACTGCAAAAGTATCAGATAAGCACCCAGAATAAGTTTACATAATTTCATTTTTTAGGGGTTTAGATCCAAATTAAAACAAAATGCTCTGATGTGTAAAGCAGTATAGCTCTAGAATAGTTTTCACTTTTAAAATTTGAAGTTTAAATTTGACAGTCTTTGAGTAAAAAAGTAAACATAATACAATGGGTAATTATAGCAGCACATTTGTCATTATCCAATAGTACATATCAGGTGGTGGCTGTCCAGCTGTTACAGAACAAGACCGGCCTGTATCCTTGGCTGGTGGTAGTACTTGTTCAGTGACAGCTGGAGGGCAGCCTTCTGGTCTGTGCTATTGGATAATGACAAGAAAACATGTTCTTCCTTGGAAGATCTCCCTCCAACTGTAACAAAACTACAACTATATCCATGCAAGCACAACTTGCTATAGAGTGAAACACCAACTGCACTGTGCAAGAACTTTTGTTATGGCATAGCACAGGAAAAACTACTGAAGCTATTATTTTAACTGGCGATTGTTACCAGGTAATGAAAAAACAAAAACATTGATTTGATTGGATTTTATACTTAATTCTGTATTTTTATTGTTATATGCCTGGAAATATTTTTGGTAAATCTAGGCATACTGGGTACTAAACTGTTCAAAGACCCCTGTTTTTATATTTATGATGTTTTTTCTTGGTGAAATGTATAAGATAAGATACAAAACGTGAAGTAGAAAGACATTTACCCATTAATAAACCATCGGAATTTGCAGTAATATATTACAGTTTCCTGGCCTAAACCTATTGGCAGTGGAATTTTTTGGCTTTGCAATCGACAGCAAACTGTTTTCTAGAGTGACGCTAGGAAAAATCTGGTAGTCTGCTGCTGGGAGTTTTTAATCAAAATCTCTTTTACAAAATATACATATTTGGTACTGGCCGACATATAGTTTTCTATGGTGAACAGGCATAAGCAAATCTAATGGGTAGCCCTGAGCCAAAGGCATGATTGAGGTGTCCAATGGAATGATCCATGAGCCCAATGGAATGATCCATGAGCCCAATGGAATGATCCATGAGCCCAATGGTATGATCCATGAGCCCAATGGTATGATCCATGAGCCCAATGGTATGATCCATGAGCCCAATGGTATGATCCATGAGCCCAATGGAATGATCCATGAGCCCAATGGAATGATCCATGAGCCCAATGGAATGATCCATGAGCCCAATGGTATGATCCATGAGCCACTGTTACTGTAAATCTGGAACAAAGCGGGTGCGATAAAATGGACACATACACATGACGTGCGCATCACACAACAGGAAAGCGAGATAGAACACGACTAGACTCAGTGATAGAATACATCCAAGTCCAGAGGGTACAACCTACCTGCAGTTGCCAGTTACGATCCTGTAACCCAATCAAAGGCAGGGGTTGTAGACTGGGCGATCACTACAGCACAGCGTTAAAAACCCTCCAGATCCACCGCAGACTTTCACAGCGGACACAAATCACTCTCCGGGCAAAAAAAAAAAAAAGAAGACACTATCCCACTCAAAATGGTCAGCTTTGCGTTGATAGCTACATCCGTGGCCGCCTTGGGAAAAAAAGTGAAAGGACACACTCAATTAAATAATATGGTGTATAAGCACGAGCACTGACAGGACTGCCCTTTACACTCACAATTTCCTTCACACAGCCCGCACCCAGATCTCTGTTTAAAATTCCCGCAGCGCCGTTGACTTCTAGTTCCTGGGCGGCGAACCCAGGCGTCGCAAATCTCGCGAGAGTGAGCTCACACTCTATTGACTACAATGTATGAAAATGGTAGCGGCTAGTTTCTACCCTCTGTTAGGACCTCCGTGACGTCACGAGCATGTGTACCATGTGACCGCTCCACTGCGCTTTACCTATTAGTGAGCGGTAAATATGAACAGGCAAAAGCGCTTATTGGTTCTACTGGCCGGCAGCGAACTCTTTATAGGACCCAGGGGGGGGGGATCACTGTGCCACAATGTACTGATTATGTAAAGCGCATGTACAAACTAATGCCTCAGACGCAAGGCGCGTACAAGAGAGCGGCAGTGCGGAGATGAGGGGCTGTCTGACAGGGAACAACAACCTGTAGATTCTCAGCTGTGGCACGAGCAGCTCCCAGTGTCACTATATACTGGGCTCAAAGCCTCTCACACCAGTGGCATAACTAGATGTTGCTGGGCCCCACAGCAAATTAATTTTAGGGCCCCCAGCATATCCAATGTTTGTCCTGTTTTACCAATATATGTTCAAATTGCTCATCAATGAGAGCCTCATGGGGCCCCCTGTACCTCCTGGGCCCCCCTGCAGCCGCAGGGTCTGCTTCCTCTGTAGTTACACCCCTGTCTCACACAGCTCCCAGTGTCTCTATATACTGGGGTTAAAAGCTCTCACACAGCTCCCAGTGTCTCTATATACTGGGGTTAAAAGCTCTCACACAGCTCCCAGTGTCTCTATATACTGGGGTTGAAGCCTCTCACACAGCTCCCAGTGTCTCTATATACTGGGCTCAAAGCCTCTCACACAGCTCCCAGTGTCTCTATATACTGGGGTTGAAGCCTCTCACACAGCTCCCAGTGTCTCTATATACTGGGCTCAAAGCCTCTCACATAGCTCCCAGTGTCTCTATATACTGGGGTTAAAGCCTCTCACACAGCTCCCAGTGTCTCTATATACTGGGCTCAAAGCCTCTCACACTAATTACAGCCGTCAGTGAGGCCATGCTTAGTGCACATCTGTTTGTTTAGTACAAGAATTACTGTCCCTGCGTCCATTTTTAGTTTGTGAGGCAATCAGTCAGGCTCTGATGTCATTTAGATGTATATAATCTACAGATTAGTCATTTCTCTATGGCATACCTCCCAACATTTTGGAAATAAAAAGAGGGACAAAAAAGTTGCCACGTGTAGCCACACCCCCTAATTACCATGTTCATTTTACAAAACTTCGCAGGTAATAAAAGTTTGAACATATTCCTTTGGTTTTTTTTTTCCAGTTATTACAGTTTTGCTTATGAAGGAGAATCCGTGTCGGACTGGGCCAGCAGGAAGCCGTGAAAAAACCCGGTGGCTCCTGACCCTCAACCTCCCTCCCCCGATCTCAGGGCCCCCAAATAAAAATCAATAGCGTTGCCGGTAGCGCATGTGCGTCGGCATTCATGCTGCTGTTTGCACACACGCCGGCGTGCGCCCAGATGTTCACGCATGCACGCGGGGGGCCCGGAGTATAGTAACCCCGTGGGCCCCCCCATGTCCAATCCGACCCTGAGGAGAATTGCCCTTTAAGCTTTGAGTCTAAGGGTAAGGTCACACTGGGAGATTCAGGGGAAGAATTAATCGCCTGGTGACTAATCGCCTTTTTTTTGGGGCGACTAATCTCCTGGAACTGCTTCCCCCTTTGTTCCGCATGCTAGAATGAAAAATCGTCTGCGTCATGGCACTCGCGGCGCTTCGTTTTCCAAAGTTGCCTCATGAGGAAACTTCGGGTGACTTTGGAAAACAAAGCGCCGAGAGTGCCATGCCGCAGGCGATTTTTCATTCTAGCAGGCGGAAGAAAGGGGGAAGCAGTTCGCGGAGATTAGTCGCCCCAAAGATGGGCGACTAAATCTCCCCGAACCTCCCAGTGTGACCTTTCCCTTTTCCAAATAGACCTGTTATCTTTTATTGTTACAATTACTTATTTGCTTACCTAGATACATTTGAATAGTTACAAATATATGCTATGGTTCCAAACTGTAAATTTTATCCTTGAACCTTGAACCACTCTAGGCACTTGATGTAAGCGCAGGGTGGTGGGTTACGGGGGTCCGGGGTTGGCTGCCACAGGAGGATATAAGTGAAGTTTTTTAGGCAAAGGATCAGGGTTACATGCAGTCGTTTCCACCAATGTCAATTAAAATCAGTTTATGAATACATACAGGCAAAATTCTTGAACAGAGTGTATCTTACTCCGTATAGACTTGCAAAGATATACCCAATGACCCTAGATCAGTGTGTAAAATGTAACCAAGAGGTTGGCTCATATATACATGTGTTCTGGTCCTGCCCACTTATACAAAGATTTTGGGGAGAAGTCCTGCAATACATTTCCAATACCCTAAGTGTCCCATGCATTAAAGGAGAATTCAACCCGCCTCCCTCCTCCCCCCAGCCTACCTGTCCCCCCGGGCAAATGCCCCTAATTTTTTACTCACCCCTCCGTGCAGATTCTGGCCTCGGAGTTCACGGCAGCCATCTTCTTTTCTGGTAATCTTCGTGTCTTGACGGCATTTTCAGCGCATGCGCAGTTGGAGTAAATTTCTGGTCCCGAACCACTGCGCATGCGCCAGGTAGGTAGGCTGGGGGGGAGGAGGGTCTACCCAGGGTAGGCGGGAGGGTTTTTTTTACTACGAGTTGAATTCTCCTTTAAGACTCCATTAGTGTGTCTTTTGGGAGTGGTGGACGATTTAGGACTTTGGTCCTGTGTTAAGCTTTGCTACCTCCAACTGTTATACTACTCAGAAAAGGCCATCCTGCTACAGTGGAAATCCACTACTCCCCCAACCCTTGCCTTCTGGCGCACATCTGTAAATGACTCTCTCCCAAACCAGAAACTGACCTATATAACAATCTGGGACATGTGGCTAGAAATGGAGGGTACCAGCACAGATACTAATGGACAATAATAATGAATTTGATAAAGATATGTAAATGTACAGCAAAGTATGTTAAGGAAATGACAAAGATAATATGTTGGATAAAATCGAATGTTTATTATTTGGCTCCACTGGCAAAAACACTGCTTGTATGTCTTCTTCTTTCCTTTTATTTCTTCACCTGTTAAAAGCAAAATGCAAAAATAAAAACTTTAAAAAAACAAAATCAGTTCATGAAAACAACTGTTTTAGTTGACTCTAGACCTTAAGAGGCATTTTCACAATACCATGTAGGATTGCCAGGAAAACATACTAAAAATTAGATTTCCTATCAGTTTCCTTGCAGTTTATATTTTGTTAACTTGCAAATGAATATAATTTACTTTAATGTATCGCAATTATTGTAGTCTTTATGTAAAGAACATTGTGTTTAAAAAAAAAAAAGGAAATATTTTAAATTGGATTTACATGATATATACAAATTTTTCAGATGGATTATATTTAAATTACTCATTGTATTATATTTTGAATTCTGGGAATTGCTGATATTTCTGCACACAAGTAGCCAACGCCCCATGATACGCTCTGCAGAAGAATTGGGTAAAGACCCGACTGCAGCTCTGGCTGGGGCAGCCATTTCCGACACTGTAGTGCTTTTCCATCTCTTCTGAATAAAGTTTCTCCGGTTTGGACCAGTTTTCTGAAAGAACAACAGAGAGTATTTAAGGCGACTGTTTTTAAAAATACATTTTTATACTTTAAAGGGGATGTTCCTCTCTATATTAACTTTTAGTTTGATTTGGAGAGTGATATTCTGATACAATTTGCAATTGGTTTTAATTTTTTATTATTTTATAATTTTTTTTATTATTTGTGGTTTTTGAGTTAACTTTTTATTCAGCAGCTCTCCAGTTTGCAATTTTTGCAATCTGGTTGCTAAGGTCCAAATAACCCTAGCAACCATGCACTGAATTGAATGAGAGACTGGAATATTAATAGAAGAGGACCTGATCAAAAAGAGGAGCAATTAAAAAGAAGCAATAACAATACATTTGAAGTCTTACAGAGGATTTGTTTTTTAGAAGAGGGTCAGTGACCCCCATTTGAAAGCTTTAAAAAGTCAGCAGAGGAAGACACATAATTCAAGAAGTATTAAATAAAGAAAAAAAAAAGAGCAATTGAAAAGTTGCTTAGAAAGAGGCATTCTATAAGATACTAAAAGTTAACTCAAAGGAGAGCCACTCTGTATCACTTATTTTCTAAAATACAGGTATGAGACCTATTATCCAGAATTACCTCATTTTACATTTTTCTGCATTTTACACCCTTTATTTTGTGGTCCCCTGAAAAATATAAAAATTGTATATAATATGACCACTTTAAAAGAAAACAAACAAGAAACAATAATAAAACTCCATACAAGCAGTTACCTGTCTGCCTGCTGTGTGCATGAAGTGTATTGTATCTTGCTCTGTGCAAGACCGGAGCGACGAGTCATCAAAAGCAGCATCTTTTGGCCTAGTATCAAGCAGATACAGAAGAACTGCAAACTTCAGCTGATCAGCTTGAACCTACAAATAAAATAATGAGTAATCACCAGTGCCAAGGGCACGTTTAATACACAACAAGGAAGACTTTACACCCAAGGTATACAACAGTAACTATCAGCAGCAGAAAGAGGGTGCATCCAGGCAATCAAAGATTCCACATGGGCCACAAAATGTGTAGAGCAATTGGAGTTGCTGATCATTTTAATGCAACTTCCCATACATTTTTCCTTTTATTTATTTGACCCCTGTAAAATCCTTGAGTGCCTGGCTACCCCCTTTATTATGCTGCAGTCAGTTTTTCACTTCCTATTCTGAGGGTCTGAGACTGGTGCACCCAGACCAACTTTTCAACTTGGTGAGTGTATTTAAGTTGGTCACCTTTGCATCTCTCTCAGAAAACCTTGCGATCTGCCTTTGGTTTTCCACCATATCTGCACCCAGAAGAAGTGATCTCGGCCCATGTCCATTGCTGGTTTCCAGTATAGGACTAAAGGAATGAGGGTCTCAAAAATAATCTTTTAATCCATGTTTCTAAAACAAAAAAATAATAGGAAGTGATTTATTGGAATACAGTGTTGGTGCTTTATTTAATATATATATATATATATATATATATATATATATATATATATATATATATATATATATATATATATATATATAGTAACTCAGAATCAGCAGTGCTCATTGATGCAAATCACTGCCAGTCCCCAGGCAGGGGGGGAATTTCTAGGTATATGTGCCGGGAATGGGCTGCTGCATTATTCTTTAGCGCAGAGGTGGGTCTGGGTGTACATCCTGCACCCAGGCCTGCTGATTGCCATTAACACCATTGTGGGAAGGATTCACTTACTGTATATAATAAGGCATAATGCAGAGTAGTAGGTTTTGGTCATGTGCTCCTTGAGGGCTTGTGGGTCAACCCCAGAGATCCATGTGAGGGGGGGCTGGCAAGAAACAGCAGGGACCAGCAATGCCCACACTGTTCCCGGGAGCCAGGCCAACATTATAACACTTTAGTTTTTTGGTGTTACTGTTCCTTTAACTAAGCTGATTGAATTGGACCAGACTGAACATGAATTACTAACAAGTCAGAAATAAAATATAGGACTCCCTCCCAACAGTTGGATCCTTCAGTGCAGTGGAGCTTCCCCCCTCCATGTCTGCAATGGTTCAATCCCCTTTGTAACGTGTGTAACAGACCCCTGTACTGTATGCAAGTCATATGTGTGCAATAGAGAGCAACAGCCCCCAGCCAATGCTATAAGTCAGTGGTACCTAGGAGAGCACAGACATGTAACTTCCCTACCTGCCTCCTTACATCTCCCATCAAGTCCTCTGATCACTTCTCACAGAAAACACTTCCTGCATTGTGCATGTGACCTGTGAGCCATGTGACCAGCAGCATGTGACACAGGGCAGAAATGAGCAAGAGAGGAATCTGTGCTGAGAAATGGCTGGCTCTGTACCCCACCCTGGGTCCCAAAAGAAATTCTGTTTCTATGTTGCTATTTGATTTGTTACTTTTAGACCCAGTGTTCCATGTGCATAAAAATTCTCCCCATATATATGATGTAGAGCCAAGTGTAATAATAAATCAGTATGTAATATGTGTATGTATATTATATGTAATAATATAGCAGTATATTGTGCATGATGGTAAATAAGCTGCATGATATTGGTAATATTAGTGGCAAAACAATCCATTTTCTTTAATTTCTTGGGCCTGCACCTGATTCTTATCTACAGGTACACTGGCCGTTATGTTACATTTGTATAAGGTCTCAGAAGGAAAAGAGGGGCATCAGTTCTGTGTGAAAGGGCCAGGGGGGGGGGGTATGGGCGCTAGCATGCACCTTTTTATATTGCCTACCCATATATATATTCACACAACAAATGTGGCAGTTCTCATATAAACAAATGACTCCCCATGCACATAAAAAGCAATATGAATGGACTTTCATACATTAAACAGCTCAGAATCTGATTTGTGCCCATGTCTCTACCTGGAGATATGTACCTGGCTCTGCGCTGCATTGGTATCTTCCAGCCTGTGCCCAGGTAGAGATATGTACCTGGCTCTGCGCTGCAATGGTATCTTCCAGCCTGTGCCCAGGTAGAGATATGTACCTGGCTCTGCGCTGCAATGGTATCTTCCAGCCTGTGCCCAGGTGATGATGTCATGAAGTGGCACCTGCCATGAGACCTCAACTGTTGGAAAGAGACAGTTGGTGAGGAGACATCAGAGAGTGAGAGGAGAGAAGAGAGATCAACGCGACTTTAGAGAGAAAATGAAGAGGGGTCGTCTAGATCATCGCATTTCGGACCCAGGGCCATCGCAGAAGAAAAGGAGAAGACCAGGAAGTGAGAAGAAAGAAGATGGAAAGACCAAGAAGAAGAGAGTGAGGAGTTTGGAAGAGCAGCATGTACCAGATGAGAGCTGCAGGGAGGAGAAAAGGAGAAAGGAAGAAAATAATGAAGGTAAAGAAAAAAATTGCTTTTTGGGGAAAAGGGAATAGCCCACGTGATTGGCAGCTGCCCATGATTTAATGGGGCAATCACTGTTTAGAGCTTAGCTAGTAACATAGGTGCTAAATTGCACAAGTGCAGATGCCAATGGCAACTGTTCATCAAGCAGCTTGAAAAAATCTATTCCAACTTGAAATGACTCGTAAGATCTGACTGGTTGCTAGAATTAATTGCACTGGTGCAATTAACACTTATCCACATTTGTAATATAAGGCACTAGGTTTGCCATGCACACTAACCTTCTGTTGGCAGTTGACCAGTAAATTCATCCTCCCTGTAACATTTAGAGAACCTGCCTGTGCACTATTTATATTGACTACATATTTCAATAAATTGCAAAAAAGGGGCAGCCCACATAAATATTGATTCAATATATTACCAGTGCAATTGCTGTCTAGGGTTTGCTTGCTAATATCGCTTTCAAATTGCACAAGGGCAGTCGCCTATAGTAACCAATCAGGAAGTACCTGGGAACATTGTTGTCTTATACCCCAAATGCAAAAAATTTGCCCAAGTGAGGTAACTCAAACTAACTGATCAGTACATGCTCACACAGTGATTGTTTCAGCATGTAATGATACCCTCAGTATAGGGTAATGTAATTGTGGCCCCTTGTAAATAATAGCATAGTGCCCCCTAATGTATAATAGTACCCCCACATCATTATCACTTTACCATTTTAGTATTTTTTTTCCTATTCTCCTTCCTTCATATCAATTGGGGTGTCTGCTATAATCGTAAGCCATGGGACATAGTTTACCATGCGTTTTGACGTTGTGGTGCTTTGAAAATCATCTTTTGGCTCATTTGGGGTTTGATCTTTACAAGTCAGAAATCTATACATGTTGTATCATTATCCACTAGGATCACTAAAATGGTGTCACAGTATATAATGCTATAAGGCAGATGCAGAAATCAAATTTTGTTTTAAAAATATTATATCATTTTCCTAGGTAAAAAAATGGGCCTATATTGAAAAATGTGAAAATGTGGATGGTTTTGGAAAATCAGTCTGTGCTCAAAGGGTTAAGTATTGCCATGGAAGTGCCTTCCATTATGCTAAGGTTTGCCTATTCTTTTAGGGAGAGAAACAGACATATTTTAAGGTGTTTTAAGTGTATGGTGGAAGTAGATATTATATATAATGCAACAGTGTCTAAAGAATTCTAGCAGCGATATATAAACTATATGTCATTACATGTGTTGTAAATATTCTCTTTTCTTCACTAGGAGATGCCAAAACCGTGACACCAGCTCAGTCTTCAAGGCTTGACCCGCTCAGTGTCTCCAGCTATGACATCTTCTCTATGCTGGGAACAGGAGGATTTGGCAAAGTGAGTGACTGGTTTCCATTAGGTGCAGCTCTGTTTTGTAGTTTCTAAATCCTAAATGCAGTGGGAATCAAATGGAATGTGTTCTGTAGACTATTTCCAATAATGGGCCAGATTCAACTTCAAACTTTTTCACATGATAAACCTTTTTGTCACTGAATTAAATCTGGCCAAATGTACAAAAGAAAATAAATACAAAATTGAAAACTATTTCCAACTATATATCAATGTGTTTTCCATCTTGCTCTTATTTCAGTTTATTTATTGACTCTTTTCTTGCCTTTCTCAGGTCATGCTGGCCAAGTTAAAAGACAGGAAGACGCACGTGGCTCTGAAGTACATCAGAAAGACAGAGTCAGAATATGACAGCATTGTCACCGAGGCACAGGTCCTAAAAATCTCAAGGGACTGTCAATTCCTTTGCCAAGGCTATGCTGCTTTTCAAACCCAGGTACAGCACTGACTCAGTATTTCCTGTAAGGTTGGTCTGCCAAACTATCTCATGGTTGGTGTCAGCCAATGAGTCCCGCCAGGGTATCCATCAAATACCCACAACATTAATAAATAATAATATATTCATATTATATTAGGGATGCACCGAATCCACTATTTTGGATTGGGCAGAACCCCTGAATCCTTCGTGAAAGATTCGGCCGAATACCAAACCAAATCGAATCCTAATTTGCATATGCAAATTAGGGATGGGAAGGGAAAAACATCTTAGACGTCCTTGTTTTGTGACAAAAAGTCGCGCGATCTCCCTCCCCGTCCCTAATTTCCATATGCAAATTAGGATTAGGTTCTGCCAGGAAGAAGGATTCGGCCGAATCTGAATCCTGCTGAAAAGGCAGAATCCTGGCCGAATCCCGAACCGAATCCTGGATTCGGTGCATCACTATATTATATATTTCATTTATTTTGTGTAACATGTACATCAATGAATTCCTTTACTTAGAAAACTCAAGAGGACTCCTTGCCCAATCCTATTTGGTTTTGTTTCTGAGTACCAACTTATATGTGTCTTTTGTCTGTTTGACCAGCGGCATGCCCTGTATGTCATGGAATATCTGAGCGGGGGAAGCCTGGAAGACGAGTTGGACAACGGATGGCTCGAAAGGGAAAGAGTCCTGTAAGTAGCACATGTAGTAAATGGTACTAGTATAATATCACTAAGAAATACTTTTATACCAATTAAGCTCAATAACCTGAGTAATAAAGCAAATAACCTACTCTTTAATCTTACTAAGGCTGAAAATAGACAGGCTAAACTTATTAAGATTAAAGATATTCATAACCAGCTAACAAATGATCCCAATAAAATTGTAGACATTTTCAAGGATTATTATAAGAATTTATACTCTAATCCAAGTAAAGATTCTGAAAAAATTAGGGATTTCTTTGAAAATTGTAAAATCCCACAGATTTCGAAAATTCAGTTACAAAAGCTAAATAGTCCAATTACCTCAGAGGAAGTGTCCACTATTATTAAGAATCTGAAAACAGCAAAGGCAGGTGGCCCTGATGGCCTTACTCCCTCTTTTTACAAAATTATGAAGGATAAAATATCACCTTTTCTGACAAACTTATTTAATGATGTACTATTTTTTGGAAAAAGTCCACCTTCTAGTGAAATTTCAAAAAAGGTCCTTGCTGATAGGCTTTCTTTAATTCTACCCTCTATAATCTCCGAGGCCCAAAATGGTTTTATTAAGAATAGATCAGGAGTTAAAAATATTAGAGCTCTGATTCATATTTTATATTACGCCAAAAAACACAAAATTCCTAGCTCTATTCTTGGTATTGATGCTGAAAAAGCGTTTGATAATATTACCTGGGAACATCTATTTTTTTGCCTTAAAAAAATCGGTATCACGGGCCCCTTCTTCCAATACATCAAATATCTTTACAAAAATCCCAGAACTCAAGTACTTTTGGGGGGAGCTAGGTCGTCACCTTTTGAAATATTTAAAGGGATGAGACAGGGCTGTCCTTTGTCGCCCCTTTTATTTAATATTGCATTAGAACCTTTAATTCGTTTCCTTGAACAATCCAAGTTAATTAAAGGAATTACTATTAATAATCGACATCTTAAGGTATTAGCCTTTGCTGATGATTTATTATTAATTTTAAAAAATCCTGAGTCTTCACTAAAGGTTGTTTTTGATTTATTTCAAGACTTTCAGTCTTTTTCTGGTTACAAAATTAACGCTGAGAAATCGGAAATAATGAATATATATGGTTTGTTTTCCAATTCACTACTTGAGAAATTCCAACTTAAAAGCCCAAAGAATCAAATTAAATACTTAGGATTAATAATTCCTTCAGATCTCAATAATTTATATTCTTTGAATATTACCCCAGCCTGTCAAAAGGTCTTTTCCATGTGTGAAAAATGGGCCAATTCTCCCCTTAATATTAAAGGACGCACGCTTTTTTTTAAATCCTTGATATTTCCCAAGCTAGTATATCCATTAACTAATCTCCCTTTGCTTATAAAGCACTGCGATATTAAGAAACTTGACTCGGCTTTAACTAAATTTATTTGGAATGGTAAAAAGGCAAAAATTGCCCTCTATAAATTGAGAGCTCCAGTTAAGCTTGGAGGATTAAACCTTCCTGATTTCAGAGATTTTAATGTATCAGCCCTCACCAGATATCTTATTGAGTGGATCTCTCAAGGCAACAAATTTACAAACCCCGATATTGAAATCTTTCAAGAACCCTTTTTTGATATATTATCTGTTTTGCATAGTAAATGGAGCAATGTTCCTTATGATTTTAAGAGGAATCCTATCTATCGCGACTCTACATTTGTGTGGAAACATTTATTCTCTCGTCATGGGTATAGCTATACAGTAACCCCTTACATGCCAGCCAAACTCTTACTCAAACCTTCAGATTATCAAAAGTCAGATACTTTTATATTTTCAATTAAGAGAAAGTCACTGGTTCTGGTAAAAGATATATTTGATCCGCTTTAGAAAACCTTAATGCCCTGGTCAAATCTCAAAGAACAATACAAGCTTCAGGATTCTGATACATATTATTATTTAGCGTGTCAATGTGGTCTTTCTCTGCTACATAATAATAACAACCTGGTTTTAGCTGAGCACAAGCTTGCAGACGATTTGGCAGAGTTTTTGGAATTCCCTCATTTGATCTCTATTAGCTCTCTTTCTAAAAAATTTTGGAATAATTATAGTTCAGATTCACACCCGTTATCGAAACCTTCCTCTAAATGGTCTGAATTTTTACATTGTCAAATAACTCCCTCAGATTTGGTCAAATCGATTAGGGATTATAATAAATTAATTTTAGCAGAGAATTGGAGGATACAACATTTTAAGCTTGCCCATCTAGGCTATGGGAAACTGTTTTCAAAAAATTCCTCTAATAGCCCTATTTCGTATTGCCCTAAATGTGATGAAATGAATGTATCACTTTTCCATTCTCTATGGTCCTGTCCAAAGATTGTCCTATATTGGATTGGTTTTTTGAATTATCATTTGAAGATACAGATTAAATTGTCTCCGTGCTTTGTTTTTTTGCATCTGGATAATATGGTATGTTCTTCAGTTCCTAACACAAATTTTATTTCCCATGAAGATAAATTTTTGACAGTTTTTTTCCTAGCTGCTTCCAAGAAAGCTTTATTTAATTCTTGGTTACATAAAGAACCCCCCTCGTTAGCAGATGCTATTTCTTTTATGAACCAGCTTAGTTGGCAAGAAGCCTTATTATCCAAAACCAAAGGGAATAATTCCATAGACTCTTTTAAACTGATTTGGTCTCCTTATCTTGAAGCTTGTAATTCTAATTCAAGTAAACAAATAGGACGGTTTCTTCATTTGTATGTTACACGTTCAGACATTCCAGTCAACGAATGGACATTTTTCTTTCTTTCAATGTGTTTACTTCCACTGGCTTAGTTAATTTTTGTTATTTTCAGTTTATTGTTGTCAGTCTCTTAAAATTGTATTCCGTTTTCAATCTCACTATGCCATCATATTGAATACATGTCTTTCTTCATCTGCATAATATTTGCTGTCATAATGTTATTACTTGTTTAATATGAAAATCAAATAAAACATTTTCAAAATATACCAATTAAACCTATGGGTGGGGTAATGGAATAAATAAAGTTGCAAATAAGTTTGCAATAAGTTTGTAGCTTGGCTAATAACCAATAAACATACATCATTTGCTAGTAATTTTTTGGAAACACACATGTTATAGAGTAATCTAGAGTAGAGTAATCGGGAGTTAACCATTTTTTCTTTGTTTAAAAGGTTCTATTCAGCTGAGATGATATGCGGCCTGCAGTTCCTGCACAGCAAGGGGATCATCCATCGGTCAGTATAGATTTCTTCATCTTTGTAACATTCTACAGCAGAGGCCACACTCAGGTTGCTCTGCAAATCAGCTGCTCTTGCCTTCTTCTGTGTAACTCCTTTAATCTCTTTATTACAGAGACATCAAACCCCTCAACATCCTATTGAATCACAAAGGCCATGCTAAGATCTCAGACTTCGGCCTGGCTGTACAAAATGTCTACAAAGATGATACCATCAGTGGCCGGGTCGGAACTCTGTCATACATGGCCCCAGAGGTAAGACATGGAATTACAGTATATGTACAGTAGAAACCAAGTAAAGATAAGAAGCAAAGGAGAATATGTCAATAATGCAGTTAGTTGTGGAACAAACCCAAGGCAGCAAGTTGACTGCAGTAATCTTTATTGGGAAGCAGAATTACACAACATGTTTCGGGCGAAGCCCTTTGTCAAGTGTAAAGGAACATTTGAAAAAGCAAACATTTATAACCTCATGTGACTTATCCAGTGCATCATGGGTAAACCATTAACCATTTAGTTAACTATTACATATCACATTAAATTAAGGTGCATTATGCTAAAGTGCAGTGTGAATAAATACATTTATCTCAAATACATTAATAAAAGTGCATCAAATAACCTTTACATCAATTATCATGACCTCAATCCATATATAATACATAATAATATTACGCGTGATTAATACCTTAAAATTCCAATTCATATAGTGAATACGTATTAATATCCCAATAATTTCCATAAAAATACATTTAAAATCCAGGTAACTGCTTGATCCAGCCTAACCTGTAAGGAATAAGGAAAATGCCATAAAGGCCTATCCAATCACTTGCGTTTTGTAACTATGTTGTGCCAGTTTAGCATTTATATATATTTTTGCAACATTGTTCCTACTTAATTATATGCTCACGAATTTTCAGCTACAGAAATTTGTATCCATATATTATCTATTTGAGCAAATATATTGCAAATTTTTTGCAATCAGCGTAACGGCAATAGCTGGAAAGGTATTTTCCTAATAGAATGGACTCTCCCATACATGATTCAGCGGGAGATCCATGAGACGACGACTAGCTGACTAGTTAAAAATCCTGGGGACAAAGAACAGAACAGTATTATTCCCAAAGACCTTTCAAAGAAAACATGCTAGGTTATATTGTTCATTTAATCCTTTTGGGTAGGTACTTTCTAAGCGATTTATCCATCTTGCCTCTCTCTGTAATAATAAAGAATTATGATCCCCCCCTCTGGTTGGTTTTGCTACTGTCTCTAGCACCTTCCATTTAAGCTGACATACATTGTGCTTTGCTAAATCGAAATGCCTAGCTACGGGGGTATCAGTATAAGTATTTGGTTTAAAATTCCGTATGCTCTTAAGTTAAATCAAAATTAAATTTTGATTCTGTTCAAGATCCTACAAGGATTGCCATACAATGCAGCGGTCGACTGGTGGTCTCTTGGGATCACCATCTGCGACTTGGCCAGTGGAGAGGCCCTGTTTTACAGCGATGACAGAGAAAGACTCATTGAAATGATCACCTTGGATGAGCCTGTAATACCTGGATGGCTGGATGACGATCTAATAGATCTTCTGAAAAAGGTGGGTAGCGACAGTGGGATAGAGGTAAAGTACTGTAACACAAATGTATTCATGCCCCAATTATACTGCATTGTCTTAGTTAAAACCTATTTTATCACCTCTGCATTCTTAAGGGGTATATAACAACATGCAAGAGCTACAAGAATTTTGTTACTTTCTGAAGCGCCATATTTCATATGTATCATAAAAGCCTGTCCCGGACTGAATGACTGTTTTCAGTTTAATTCCAACTAACCTATCATCAATGTGAATAACTATCCTGCAAACCTATGGATCATTTGCAGTGGTTTTATTGGTGGGTTTTTTAGTGAGTATATCTGTGGTATGAAAATAATTGCCTTTTCAAACTTTAGCTCCTTAGAAAGAATCCGAGGCGACGGCTCGGTGCACGAGGGGACATCAGGTGCCACCAATTCTATGAGTCCATCGATTGGGTGGTGCTGGAAGAACAAGGAGCAGAGCCCCCTCTCCAGCCAAGTGAAGTAAGTACATGATTTCTCAAGTTTTATTTATGCTATGAAAATCAATACACGTAAGGAAAATGCAAAAGTATCTCTATTGCACTGCCATTTCTAAAGGCTGTATATTTTCATTGTAATCTTTATTGTTTAGTGTTATGAACTACATGGCAAACAGAAACACAAACTGCTATTTTTACAACCAAAACCAACTAACAACATTTAAACGCTAATACAGTAACTATTCTCTTGCTCATAATAGGTATTTTGTAGCATCTTAACTAAATAATTTTTTTCCCTCTGTTCAGCCATCAGAAAAGCTCTTCAAGCCGTATGAGGGAAAGCTGTCATTTCTTGGGTCCCAGGAAGATGAAGCCACATCAGGGGACAATAATATCGTCTCTGGCTTTTCATTCCTACGTTCCTCCTGGCTGGAGTAAGTGAGTATGCGAGTGTGTGTGATCCAGCCAGTCATAATAACATGCTGTTCCATCTAGCATAGGTACATAAGATCAGAGGACAGTGGGAATATCTGTGGATTCAACATCAGCTCCACCTGCTGCATAAAGGCCGTATTATCATCTGCATTTCCTTCCTTGGTAACATCAGGCGCAGTCACTCATCTGGTGCATGGGGGGTAAGTATTAGGTGGGTATATATATGTGAGAGAATGGTGAGTGAATGTGAGATATGAAAGGATAAGGGTGTAACGAGAAGGCAAGCAGATGGTAAGATCTCAGACTGCTTCGTCTTCCTGCACATCATGTCTATAGATCCTATACCCTGTTAGTTTTGTATATAGTTCTAATGGTTCTGTAAAAATCCAGGTCAAGGGTTTTTTCCCTGTCTGAAGTAAGATGGGGGTTTTTTTACCTTGTCCTGGATTAAGTTTAGTTTTAGTGAACTGAGCAAAGGGTGGGACGTCATAGACACGTGCAGTTAAAACCTCGTTTGTTGTCTTTGTTTGTCACGTTTGTCTTGTCTTGTGTGAGGCGTTACACCCGGCGTGCCGGTAACAGGGTTGAAGCCTTGGCGTGGCGTTACTGCTCACATGTATAAACATGTGCTAATTCAACCAGTGGTGTGAGTGTGAGTGAAGAAATGTATTGTCTACAATGTATTAGGTCCAATTTGTCTACAACATAAAAATCTTACAGAAGGTTCAGCCCTCCAAAATACACAATGGGCAGCACTGCCCTGCACAGAATCTCGCAGTTAAAACCTCTGCCCACTTTGCTACCCCTGCTATTTATTTCACAGGCAGTAACAGCAATTTGTCTTAAGCCTTCGAGAGATGGACTTCAATATCAAGCATGTGAGCAGACAAGGAGCGGTTACATTAAACAACAATTCATGACTATGGGGTCCATTTACTAAAGTGCGTTAAAAATATTCGCACAATATATAGACAGAATTTTTCGCCAAATATGTTATCGCCAGTTTACTAACCTGCGGTAAATATAAATTTGCGAATTTTCTTGCGCAAGAATAATTGTTCGCCAGTTATCGCATTCGCTGAAAATAACACTACATACACATTAAAGCATGGTTTACTAAACAGCGAAATGTGCTAAAGACAAAATTAACGCCAGAATATTCGCAAACTTTTACCGCCACCTATGTAGTGGCGTAAAAGTATTTTTTTTCCCCAGAAAATTCTCAAGGGGCAGGAAATATCCCATAACACTGTTTTTTTTTACCCATCATTCTTTGCTGACAGGAGACAGATCTGTAGCTATTGCTGACAGGAGGTTTTGGCTTCTGCTTCTATCTGTTGCAACAGCAGCAGTTTCAGCTCAGAGGCGTATTATTGGCAGCGGCATCACAGTCCAAGGATTCGTCAGCCTCTACGCTTTTTTGGTTTCATTGTGATTGGCTACATTAAACTGTGCTTTTTTATGAAGCAAAGAGATTGACTGGTATGATTTCTTGTTCCTATGATTCTATTGGCAGAAGGGTTAATATGATGCAGACATGTTTGATTGGTGTTACTCTGGTGATGTTGTTGGATGGTATAATCATCAGTCAATAAATTTTATGAGTTTTGAAGATGCATTTCTGGCCATAAATGTCACAGTAAAAATTGCCATAATAACCGCCATAAAACAAGACTATTTTATAGCATAAATATTCGCAAAAACTGAATTTTTCGCCAGAAAAATCGCAACTCGCTAAAATTACCGCTAACGTAAGCTGATTCCTTAACGTAGTTACCGCAAGTGATCGCAATGACTTCTGAGCGCATCGCTGTTTAGTAAACTTAGTCGCTGCGAATATTCTGGCATAAAAATATTCTCAGCAAAAACATGCGGAAACTTAAAGTCAGATTTACCGCACTTTAGTAAACGGACCCCTTAATCACTCATAAGATTTCAGCCCTGACACCCCTTCAACTGTAAAGAAATGTACTACTCAATATCCTTTTTAATAGTCAGGTTCAGCTCACAGATATTTCACCCAGAATAGAATTATTATGGCATATCGTCTTGTGTGCAAAAAACATTTCTTCTTCTTAAACTTGGATTTACACACATATGGGGTATATTTATCAAAGAGTGAAGTTAATAGTGAAGTTCTGCCACTAGAGTGAAATTCCGCCACTCTCCATTCATTTCTATAGGTGTATTTATCAAAGGGTGAACTTTCACTTTCACCCATTGATAAATAAATAGGCCTTTCAAAATCCCATAGAAATGAATTGAGAGCTGCGGAATTTCACTCTAGTGGTGGAACTTCACTCTTTGATAAATTTACCCCATGGTATTAGCAGCTAGTACAGGTATGGAACCTGTTATCCAGAATACTCGGGACCTCAGATAACAGATCCTTCTGTAATTTGGATCTTCATACCTTAAGTGTACTAGAAAATCATGTAAACATTAAATAAACCCAATAGGCTGGTTTTGCTTCCAGTAAGGGTTAATTATAAATTTGCTAGGATCAAAAACAAGGTACTGTTTTATTATTACAGAGAAAAGGGATTATTTTGATTAAATGGAGTCTATGGAAGACGGCCTTTTTGTAATTTGGAGCTTTCAGAAGTAATGGGTTTGTCAATATCCAATCCCAAACCTGTATCTTCTGGCCTGCTGGTTGAAAGCTATCATCCAACTGGTTGTTATTATGGATTAAATACTAACTGAGCTGTCAAAGATACTAAACCTGAAGAATTGCAGCTATTATTACATTACCCCTAATGTGGTGGGGCTGCAACACTGATTCCAAACAATCATAATTAAGCCTCTTACAGACCCCCAGGCTACCCCTCTCTTGTATTCTGCAGTAAAGAACCCAACATGGTCATCCCTTCTCAAGGGAGCAATCAATGCCACAATCAACATATTGTTATTGTAGAATAGTCTTTCCCCTTTTTATCACAACATAAATAACTCACCTCGCCAAAGATAAATGTTCCTGGTATAAATCATTGTACTTGAGAAATCTATTACTGTTTATATCATTACGGGTTGAATACATGGTCATTACTTCAATTAGTCAATAGACATAAGTGCCCATTCTACAAGGTCCAGAGACAAGATAAATGGTAATTAGAAGTTCTTCTAGGGATCATCAGACTTTTGTCAGCCAGCTAAATGCCCAGAAAACTAGAGAGGCAGATAACCCAATGACTACATACAACTGACTGAGTTAGTAAAACCACAAGTTCCTTGAAGATTATGTTTTGTGTTGTTGGCCTGAATAAAACCTTAATACTAATAAAAGAATGGTGGTTCACGCAACTATTATATAAGTAGATTACACTACCCCTATTGGGGTGGTGCGTGAGATGAAATTAAGTTTGATATAAAATAGCAATAAAGTATTTCATTTGGTCGCACACGGTAATTTACTTAAATATATTAATTTATTATTAATTATCTGATCAATTTGAGATCTCCAATCTATATAAAAAACACACACTGAAAAATGTATATATATATATATATATATATATATAACAACATTAAATGCATATTTGCGAATAGCATTTCATGTTCAGCATTTCAGTTAATTCTGCCATATGAGATAGGTGTACTTAATCATTCCTAACTGATGTTAACTTAAGACCAAACGGTTAGGGATTGTTTTGCCGAAAAAAATGACGCCCATAGACTTATATGGCGCTGTGCGCCAAAATAAAAAGACGCGCGTCAAAAAAAAATTTCACTGCGCAACAAATTTTTTTCACGCCCATAGACATTAATGTGCGTCGGCGACATTTCGTCGGCGGCAAATTTTTGGCGAAACGAAACGGGTCAAATACGCCCATCCCTACAAACGGTCAAATTCATATCTTTAAAAAGTCAATGTGATAACCCAATTCATGGTTTTAACTCAAATTCATTATTGTTAAAACATCTCATGGAAGTATTAGTTGTTTTGCTCTTTCTCCTTAAAATCGTAACCTGAGCGCTTAATAATTTCAAGCTAGTTCAGTAGCTTGCCCCATCCGTCTCCTACTGGCAGGAAATATTACTTAAAGGGGCAAAGTGTATGCCACTTGACAAAAGTTTTTATGCCTGAGAAGGGATGCGCCTAACAATAATTATTTGGATTAATCGGAATACAGATCTACACTGACAATATCAGTAGAAGTTCTTTGCAAGGGTGTTTTTATTTTCCTTATGTTAAAGAGTGTGCAGGGACAAAGTCATCCATTGTAGCCATTTAGGTTTCTCTTTGTCACACAGCTCTGATAATAAAGATACTGATATAGCTGTTACGACCATTGTTTTTCTCTCTATTTTCTTGGGAGGACCGTACAACAATCAAATGAAGCCCAAGTCTTTTTTGACTCCCTTAGTGCTACCGTGAAAGCAGAATTGATAGAGATAGAGAGAGAGGGATCTTACCCTGCAGCCTTGCCAAAGCTCTTCCTTTTCTGAAATAGCCTTTAGGGTAATCAGGGGATAATTGGATGGAAACTTCAGCGTCCATGAGCATCTTAGGATAAAGCGTTAACATAGCAGTATGAACTTTTCCCAAAATATCTGTCAAAAGGGAAAATAATCACAAAGTCAAGATTAAAACATTAATGTGCTGGGGGGGGGAGAATGATTGCCTTCATAGTGAGATCACTATCTGAAACAGAAATGTGATTTTTGGGGTTGGATTCATGCTGGACAGTAATGAATATCTAGGAGATGCTTTGAATGCATAACTGCTGCAGCTCAGCCTACAGAGGGACTATTAACCAATAAATATATGCAGAGCATTTACCTGCACATGCCAGTCAATGGAAAACTGTTCATTTTCTATTTATTCTGCCTTAAAGGAGAACGAAAGGCAAATATTACACACTACACCACTGAATAGTCCTACTATAGTAGTATGTGATCGCTATATTTTTAGCTCACCTATTTGTAAATGTGAGTAGTTATTTATATCTCTGGTTTACAGCCTGCTTTGCCTAATGCTGCCGCCATCCTGTGTATGGTATGACCGCTTCAGTTCCCTCACTGTCCAATAGTGCGCATGCCCCAATAATAATTGTGCGCATGCAAATATAGCAGGGACAGCGCCAAGGTATAACAGAGGAAAGGTTCGTATTTCAAGCATGCGCAGAGAGACATTTCTCCTATTGCGATTTAAGGCTGCCGCTGATAACCAGCAGGAAATGCAGTCAGATTTCTATGACGTAGATCGAGTCCTGTTCTTGCTTTCCACTCAGAGTGCCATTCCTATCAAATGACAGCACAGACACAGGAATTACTATGGACTGTGAGTGCTTGCAAAATATGTCTTTTAAAGGAAAACTATACCCCCAAAATGAATACTTAAGCAACAGATAGTTTATATCAAATTGAATGACATATCAAAGAATTTTACCAAACTAGAATATATATTTACATAAATATTGCCCTTTTACATCTCTTGCCTTGAACCACCATTTGGTGACTCTATCTGTGCTGCCTCAGAGATCACCTGACCAGAAATACTGCAACTCTAACTGTAACAGGAAGAAGTGAGGAAGCAAAAGGCAGAACTCTGTCTGTTAATTGGCTCATGTGACCTTACATGTGGTTTGTATGTGAGCACAGTGAATCTTACGATCTCAGGGGGCAGCCCTTATTTTTTAAAATGGCAATTTTCTATTTATGATTACCCAATGGCACATACTACTAAAAAAGTATATTATTATGATAATGGTTCGTTTACATGAAGCAGGGTTTTACACATGAGCTGTTTTACTCAGTATCTTTTAATAGAGACCTACATTGTTTGGGGGGTATAGTTTTCCTTTAAATGAGATTCATTTTGTTTTATCCTTTCCTTCTCCTTTAAAGGGGTGGTTGACCTTCAAGTTAACCTTAAGTAAATTATAGAATAGCTAATGCTTAACAACTTTTCAATTGGCCTTTATTTTATTCAGGGCCTCTCCTATTCATATTTTCTCATTCATATTCAAATCAGTGCATGGTTGCTATGCTAATTTGGTCCCTAGCAAACATATTGAAAACTAGAAAGCTGCTGTATAAAAAGCTAAATAACTCAAAAACTACAAATAATAAAAAATGAAAACCAATGTCAAATTAAATATAACTATTTCATACTAAAAGTTAACTCAAAGGTGAACAACTCCTTTAATAACACTGTGAATAATGAAGCACAGTGTCTCAAAACCATGTGATATTACTTACTCTCAGTTAAGGCATTCGTGACAGGCTTCAGTTCATCCAAACTCATGATTTGTGACCACTAAAGATGGCTTCTACTGTAATCTCTGATTATTTACTCAATAGATCAATCATAGAGTCCAGAATCCTATTTGCAAAGCTTTAAAATGGACACAAAACTAACATCACCTTGATGCTATTTAGCAAGGAACTTGTCTCCATACATGTCGCTTAGCAACCTCTGGTGCCAGCTGCGATGAACTGATGCATGGCATAAATGTAGCCCTCTAGTTACTGCCAGCCTTTTAATCCCAGGGTTCACTTAGTGACTTTGACTGAATTGTGCCACATGAATTGGACACAGGTATTTATCCAGAAAGCTCCAAATTACGGGAGAGCATCACTCATAGACTCCAATTTAGTCAAATAATTCAAAAACAATTTCCTTTTTCTCTGAAAAAAAGACAGTACCTTGTACTTAATCTCAAATAAAATATAATTAATCCTAATTGGAAGCAAAACAATCTAGGGATGCATATAATCCGCTATTATGGATTCGGCCGAACCCCCGAATCCCTTTACATATGCAAATTAGGGGTGGGAAGGGGAAACATTTTTTACTTCCTTGTTTTGTGACAAAAAGTCACGTGATTTCCCTCTCCGCCCCTAATTTGCACATGCAAATTAGGATTTGGATTCAGTTCGGCCGGGCAGAACGTTTCGAATACGAATCCAAATCCTGCTAAAAAAGGCCGAATCCCGAACCGAATCCTGAATTTGGTGCATCCATAAAACAATCCCATTGGATTAAATTTTTTAATTATTTTTAGTAGGCTTAAAGTGTTGAAAGCAAAACTACAGAAAGATCCGTTATCTAGAAAACAGCAGTTCCCGAGCTCACAGGTTCCATACTGGTATAGTATCTCTGGAAGTGAATATTGCTTGGACATCTGTTTTCTCTTGTTGTGAAATCCACTACTACTGGTTTCCCAGGGTGTATCAGTCCAATAATAAATCCTTCTACAGGACAAATGTGGTGGTGGTGGGCTCTGGACTTTAGACAACACTATAAACTTCAAGAAACAATGTAAAATATCTTACTGCAAAGGGAGCAGTTTCAATAACTGTTTTGAATAAAAATAAAAGCTCTGCCTAAACAAGCAGTAGAACAGTTGCACCTCTAGAGTATTAAATGCTTATATTACCTTTTAAGGGGTTGCTCACATTTAAACTAACTTTTAGTATGATGTAGAGCGTGATATTATGAGACAATGGGGGGAATTCACAAAAGTGTCGGGAACAAAAAAATGTCTTTAAAATGCCGTAGAAAGTGTCGTAGCAACAGCCGACAAATTCACAGAGCATTTCTCCGCCAATTTTCCGACATGTACGACACTTTTGAATTAGTGTCGTTAAAAGTGGGCGTGGTTTTTTCGGCGCCACTTTTCCCGAAATTTTTATGAATTACTCGTAAACTCACTTTTTTTTTACCGACAATTTTTCAGGCACTTTAGGCTCTCCAAAATGAAAATGTCAGACAAATTGTCGTTTAAAAAGTCTTGGTAAATGTCGTTTGTACGATGAAAAGATATACGACATTTTAGAAATTTTAGAATTTTTGTCAGACTTACGAGACATTCAGAGATGGTAACATCTGCCTTTGTGAATTTGCCGTTCATACGACATTTTACAAATTTGTCGACCGCCACTTCTGGGTTACTTTTTTTATTGACACTTTTGTGAATTCCCCCCATGTGCAATTGGTTTTCATATTTTATTATTTGTGGGTTTTTGAGTTAGCGTTTAATTCAGCAGCTCTGCTGTTTGCAATATTAGCAATCTGATTGCTAGGGTCCAAATTTATGCAATTACAAAATGCATAAAAGACTGAAATATGAAAAGGAGAGTTCTGAGTAGAAAGATGAGAATCAGTGACCCCCATTTGAAAGCTGTAAACAGTAAGAAGAAGGCAAATAATTTGAAAACAATAACACAGAAATAATGGAAGCCAATTGAAAAGTTACTTAGAATAAGTCATTCTATAACATACTAAAACCTAAGGTAAAGCACCCTATTAAAACATCTTGCTAAACATGTAATGGGTTAATAACTGAACTGTCACACTGTTTCAGGCATCTTACTTTTTCCATGCCCTTCATTGTCATTTATATGCACACAACAAAAGTAAATTAATCTCTGTGATTCAGAGTACTACTAATCTAAATGAGGTTGCCTATAATATAAATCTGGAGGCTCAAGGGGTGAAAAACAGAACATACCTGTAATCCTTGGGATCTAATCTGATGGCTTCACTGAACAACTCTATGGCTTTAGTGTAGTTTCCTTCTTCCACATAATTAATACCGAGCTCTAAAAATAGAAAAACACAATAAAGTGAAATTAAAGAAAAGTCAATGCTTCAACCTCACCCTATTTACAAAAAGTCACGGGCTTCTCAAATCAGCTGAATTGTGTTATTGAAAAGTTTGATCCAGAAGGGATTTTGAGTGGCTAATTGGGTCACATTTGTTCATACATAGACCATTTGAGACCAATATGTAAGCTTCTAAAGTCATTTAACGATTGCAACATATCAGAGGAAACACTTGTTTATGATCAATAGTGTGTGCCTTTAGTTGTAATATTGGTGTGTAGGCGCCATCTCAGTTAATTTTGTCTGGTCATGTGCTTTCAGAAAGAGCCAGCACTTTAGGATGGAACTGCATTCTGGTAGGCTGTTGTTTCTCCTACTACGTGGTTTGGTCTACATATGGCTGTAATACATTCATGTACACTGGAGTGAGCTGGCTCGGTCATTACCTATAATATAAAATTAAAAAACTTATGAAAGGAATAGTGTCATATTAAAAAAATGTTTTTCATCAGTTAATATTGCTGCTCTTGCAGAATTCTGCACTGAAATCTGTATCTCAAAAGAGCAAACAGATTTTTTATATATAATTTTGAAATCTGGCATGGGGCTAGGCATATTGTCAATTTCCCAGCTGCCTCTGTCATGTGACTTGTGCTCTGATAAACTTCAGTCACTCTTTACTGCTGTACTGCAAGTTGGAGTGATACCCCTCCCTTTCCCGCCCAGCAGCCTAACAACAGAACAATGGGAAGGTACCGTATATACTCGAGTATGAGTATATACTGAAAAACTCTACCTCGGCTTATACTCGGGTCAAGCGCAAAAAACGGTCGCCGGCACCTAAGAATATTCGCCGGCGCCTTAGAATAGTAGCCAGCGCCTAAGTATATTCGCCGGCACCTTGGAATAGTAGCCGGCGCCTAAGAATATTCGCCGGCACTTAGAATAGTAGCCGGCGCCTAAGAATAGTCATCCAAAAACGAGATTGAAACTTACCAGAAGCTGCTGCATTTCTCACCCTCGGCTTATACTCGAGTCAATAGGCTTTCCCAGTTTTTGGAGGTAAAATTAGGTACCTTGGCTTATACTCGGGAACCAGATAGCAACTCTAAGTCCTGGCTCTTTCTGAAAGCACATGGCCAGGCAAAATGACCTGAGATGGCACCAACACACCAATATTACAACTAAAAAAAATATACTTGCTGGTTCAGGAATTACATTTTATATTGCATAGTGAATTATTTGTAGTGTAAACAGTGTAAAAATAAAAATGACATCATAAAAATCATGACAGAATAATGAAGATTAATATTACAAATCATCCAATAGTTAAATTGAAAAAAAGTTAAGGGCAATTAAAGATGTAACAATCCGAGATACCCGTGACTCAGCATCCAGAAATACATTTTAATGCAGAAGAAGCCTGGGAATTGCTGCATGTACAACACTCGCTGAAACCTGGTTTAATTGTGGGAAAAGTGGAAGAAGACATTACAAATTGTAACTGTACATAGTAGTGTCCCATCATGTACTTTTTTATCTGTATGGGGCTCTGTATACTGTTAGAAGCATAAACATGGGGACCCTGGTTGGTTTTGGATAAGAGACGTGGAGACGTGGCTGTGTGTGCAAGGGTTTTTTTTTAATTGAGGGGCCATTTTACTTGTTGGCAGGACTCACCAGCTGGGTGTCCAGGTGACTGGTGGTGGGGGGAGCCGTATGGGGTCGGGAGGGCTGTTGATGCTTGTGGAGACAGAGAGGCACATTGGTATTTACAATAATACATACTACAGAGCCTTTAATGGACACATAGAAGGCAATGCAGGACATTTGAACATACTTTTAGGCTAATTGGAAATGCAGCAGTAAAACTTCCCCTATGTCATTCTGTGCCATTACCCTAAGATATATAAGCATACATTTGATTTCATTCATTTAAAGGGAAACTTAACTCTTGTATCTGTTATCTTTTTTTTAACTTGTATTTTCACCTATTTTATATGTAGGAGCTTTTTAAATATGTGATAATAACTATTGTGAAAATAGTAATAGTTAAAATTCAGTATTTTTTCTGAAAAAAAAAAAATCACATTCCTCATCCCCCCCTCTAAACAAAGTCTCAAGTCTCTATATACAGAAATGGTACAATCGTTTATTTAAGTGATAATATAAGTGATAATATAGTTCCATGAAATGAAGTTCATTAAAAAATAGCTCACCTTGAAAGGGGTGGTTCACCTTTAAGTTAACTTTTAGTTTGTTATAGAATGGCCAGTTCTAAGCAACTTTTCATGTTCATTTTTTCTTTTGGATAGTTTTTGAATTATTTGCCTTTTTGTTTGACTGTTTCCAGCTTTCAAATGGGGGTCACTGAACCCAGATAAAAACAAATATGCTGTAAGGCTACAAATGTATTATTATGGCTACTTTTTGTTACTCGTTTCTACTCAGGCCTCTCCTATTCATATTCCAGTCTGTTATTTAAATCAATACATGGTTGCTAAGATATCTGGTACCCTAGCAACCATATTGCTGAAACTGTAAACTGGAGAACTCTTAACAAAAAAGCTAAATAACTCAAAAAACACAAATAATAAAAAATGAAAACCGAGTGCAAATTGACTCAGAATATCATTCTCTACATCAGTGAACCCCAACCAGTAGCTCGCGAGCAACATGTTGCTCTCCAACCCCTTTGATGTTGCTTCCAGTGGCCTCAAAGCAGGTGCTTATTTTTGAATTCCTGGCTAGGAGTCAACTTTTGACTGCATAAAAACCAGGTGCACTGCCAAACAGAGCCTCTTGTAGTGTGCCAGTCCACATAGGGGCCACCAAATAGCCATGCCATGGACGCTAGAAGAGGCAAAAGAAAAGGTAAGTTGCAGGGGATTAGGGGCAATTGGGGGCAGGCCGAGGGCTCCTTTTGATGGTATTACAAATTTACCGGCAGTTACATTGCCGGTAAATTTGTAATACCGGCCCTGGCCTTGGCAGGTATTTTACCAGCTAGGCCGGTAAAATACCGGCCGGGTGGCAACCCTACTCACGGGTAAAAAAGGCTGGGGACCCCTGCTCTACATCATACTAAAAGTAAAGGTGAACCACTTTTTTATTTTTCCGAGTGTTTGAATTATTTGCCTTCTTCTGCAGCTTTCCAGGGTTCAATACTATTGCTCAATACTATTGCTCTGCGAGGCCAACACTTATCTATTGTTTATTAATTAGGGCCTCACTGGGCCCCCTACACCTTCTCTTCCTGTGGCCATTTTTTTGCACTGTTCTGCTGCTTCAGGGTGACCGCAGTGGCTGCACTTTACCATTCAGCCATATCACTCTATATCCACAGGGAGAGTGATGAAAACTGTTTCAAAAAGATATATAAAGGCATATATTTTGCTGTAAGTATTTGTCCAGCATAAGCACACAACCATTTGGGACCAATGGCTCCATACATTGGCACATTACCAGAAGACTACTGTAAGCATGTATTGTAATTAAACTAAACCCTAAAAATGAATATGGCTAAAAATGGCGTATTTTATATAATGAACTTATTGCACCAGCCTAAAGTTTCAGCTTCTTAAAGGAGAAGGAAAGTCTGTTAGCACTTGGGGTTGCCAAATGTTAGGCACCCCAAGTGATTGTATTGACTTACCTGAAACCCTGGGCTGGTGCTCCTATCAGCAGAAAACTGCACTGGCCTGGGGTTATATTAGTGAGTACCATGGAGCGATCCTCTTCCTGCTTCCTCTTTCATTGTGCGGTTGTGCATGCGCAGTAGAACGAAAAGCCAAACTTTAACGAAAAAGTCGGCTTTTCTACTGAGCATGCGTTTGCCCGGGGAAATTTGAAGAAAGAAGACGCCAGAAGATCTCTCTGTGGTGCTTGCTAGAAAAACCCAGGGCCGGTGCAGTTTTCTGCCAATAGGAGCACCGGCCCGGGGTTTCAGGTAAGTCAATACAATCACTTGGGGGTGCCTAACATTTGGCACCACCAAGTGCTAACAGACTTTCCTTCTCCTTTAGTAGCAACAATGATCCAGGACTTAAAAAGTGTCTATGAAGCTAAGCTTAGGGGTCGTCTCAAACAAAAATCAAGCAGAAAATGACTTCATATAAACTGATGCTACAAGGCTGATTATTAAATTCTGATTTGAACTGCACCGATTTCTGTGCTGTCATTTAGTAATCATCTGTATTATTTACCAATCAACCTTATATATTGTGACATTTATATTATTTATATTCAGTATATTGTTCGTTGATCCCTAAGCTCAGTAAGTGACAGCAGCACAGAGCATGTGTAGTGAAATGGCAGAATTAGGGAGCTACAGAAGCATGTTTGGAAGCACAGATATTCCCTGCTAAAGGGCTGCGCTTTCCTTGGGCTGGTACAGAAGTGTTTGCACTATAGCGCGTCACTTAAAACGTAAAGCCAGGCTGGCATATCATCTCTATGTGGGTAAACTAAGTTGAAACAGGATGGGCCACCTTTCTGCTAAATCTATTTCGGTTTTCAATTACCCCTCAGAATCCTCCCCTCCCTCTTTTCTTTCTTTCTGCAGATTCTGTGATCCAAAGCTTTCTGTCTTTGCTAACTCTTCTTGTTTCTGCTGCTTGTCTCTGCACAATAATCACCTCCGCACAGTAAGAAACAGTTACTCTTCTCATACACAGGAAGCCACTCCTCACTGACACTCTTGTGCCTTTCACTTTTTTATAGAAGAAAGAAACTTTATTTAACAGCTGGTGCACAAATGAGCGCACAGAAGAGGGCAAGAGAGCAAGTTGTTGTGTAAAGATGGCAGATATTACGAAAATTGTGAAAAGCTGGGAAAGTAGGAAACCCCAGCACAGCAATGTACACTACTTTTAGGGTATGGAACAAAATGGAATGCCTTATCAAGGTTCTGAAGAGCAAAGCATTCTCTGTTTGGGAAGCCAAAGGGGCTTCTTCTCAGGACCTGGGGCATGATGACCACAGAGGAAACAGGCCCTGCGATTGCAAGGGGCAGGGGCAGTAGTGTAGGGGCCCCAGTAAAGCTGTAATGAATAAGCAATTTCAAAATATCTTCAGAGAATAGGTCAATTTACCAATGTTTTGGGGCCCTAAATTTGCTGCAGGGCCCAATAACATAGGGTTGTCAACCGGTTTTCACCTGGACAGCCTGGTTTTTTGGAGGGCTGTCCGGGTGAAAACTGCCTGTCCAGATTTCCAAATTTTGACAGGGCTTTAAAATGAATGGCTCTGCAATTACCACGTCACAAGCCTGCCCCCAAAGTCATGAGCACACCCCTGGACCAGCACTTACCCTGCCTTCTGATGTCATCTGCCCATCCCCAATTTTACCGGGCCACCTGTCTGCCACTTGGAAGAAGGTGGCGACCCTACAATGACATCCCAGCAGGTCAAACAGTTATTTAATGAATATTATCTGGACCGGCAGACTGTATGTATGCAAGTTATTTTAAAGTTACAGTGTCCTGCAAATAAACATCTACCTTTCCTCTGTGTGTGGAGTTGCAGATCAAAGAAGTTCCCATGGAGAGGTATAACAGCGTAGTCAATACTGACCCTGGGTGAAGGCACGTTGGTTTATAGTGTACATGGCTTTCCAATATAGCAGAGACACAGGTCTCCTGTAGCACTAAAAAGAGGATATCAGCAGAATAGGGCTAAACTTGCTTTGCCTACCCAAACCAGATTAATTTAATCCTTTTATGAAAACTGCCCAGGCTCACACCTTTCTGCTGCTGCTGTCCCAGCGCACAGTGGCTGGAGACAGCAGTGAATGGGAGCAGCATTAAAGGGATACTGTCCCGTCAAAACATGTTTTTCAAAACACATCAGTTAATAGTGATGCTCCAGCAGAATTATGCACTGAAATCCATTTCTCAAAAGAGCAAACAGATTTTTTTATATTTAATTTTGAAATGACATGGGGCTAGATATATTGTCAGTTTCCAAAGTGCCCCCAGTCATGTGACTTGTGCTCTGATAAACTTCAATCACTCTTTACTGCAAGTTGGAGTCATATCACCCCCACCCTTTCCTGCCCAGCAGCCTAACAACAGAACAATGGGAAGGTAACCAGATAGCAGCTCCCTAACACAAGATAACAGCTGCCTGGTAGATCTAAGAACAGCACTCAATAGTAAAATCCAGGTGACACATTGTTATATTGAGTAGGAGAAATAGCCTGCCTGAAAGCAGTTCCATCCTGAAGTTCTGGCTCTATCTGACGGTACATGACGAGGCAAAATTACCTGAGATGGCTACCTACATACCAATATTACAACTAAAAAAAACACACACTTCAAGAATGAAATTTAATATTGTAGAGTGAATTATTTGCAGTGCAAACAGTGTAATTTAGAAATAAAAATAACATAAAAATCATGACAGAATCCCTTTAAGCAATGAAAAGCTTGCAACCCATAATTGCCCATTTAATCTCAGTGTAATGAAAGCATAGTAAATGGGAGATTGGCAAATAGATACCTTTTTTATTGTTCAGTTTGATAAATCAGCATGTATGCTGTAAGCTGAAAGTGTGATACATGCTGAAAGCTGAAAGTGTGAAAATGAAACGTATAATGGGAATGGCACATGGTATGTTTTGTTGCCTGTACTGGGTAGACAAAACCTTTCCTTGCAATGAACTTTGTGTGACTATGCAATTAATATTTTACCACCAGCGATTTACATTAATGCCAGTACAAAGGTGTCTTCTGACATGTTGTCACCTGAGCTGGAGGAGATTAAACAGTGGCGAAAAATTGTACTGTTGTCATTGCCATAAGAGAGTTGTAGAAAAGTTCAATCAGTATCTTCAAATCAATTATCAGAGGAGCAGACAAGCATATTGTTGTTACCTGCCTTCTTCTGTCTGTTCTCACACTTGTTTCAGGAATCATAACGCAACACACAGAAATGGAAAATGTGACATTTATTTTGCTTGTGTATAAGTTTAGCACAATTATAAAATTTCTATCTAAAAACTACAAACAAATACATTTGTTTTTTCATCTGATTAGCTATCATATATACTGTATATGTACACCAATCTATTTGGTTTATTGCACATTTAAGCACTTGCAACATATGGTTCTATTATAAAGAGAAAAACACATTATCTCAGTTGAGTGTGAACCCATGGAATAAAAAAAAGTAGTGATATGTAAGCTCTGTATATAAGTGTACAAATGTTGAACCCTGCACCAAAGGCATGTGTGAAATAAAGTACGTGGTGGGTGTTTTTTTTCTCTAAGATTCACTTCACAAGAGTCTCTTATTTCAAGTTTTAAGAATATAAATTCATTAAGTTAAGTAGGGAGAGTATGGTCCATGTTGGCATTTCGTTGCTGTTCTTATACATTGGGTTTCACAATCTTCATAGAAACATAGCCCTGTAAGACAAAACACACATTTTGATATAGGTCATAAGCCATGGAATAACACTTTTTTTTAAATTAATCTATTTACATTGCTTCTGTATCCTCTCTGCTAGATGTCACAACCCTTCATTTTCTGTAACCAAACCTACCCTGCCCTGGGCATTGACTGTAGGTGAATTCACCCAAGACCTGCGCATATACTTGAGGTTTGTTTCATTCTCCTGCCATAGTGATTATACCTTTGGATTAAATTCAGAGAAAACTGGCCTATGCTGTCTCAAGCATCATGCATTGCATAGCAACACATTTCCCCATGGTGGAAAAAAATCCCACAGGATTATATTCTATGACTTAAAGCATAACAGTGGTTAAAAGGTAATGCAAAAGTCATTTTCCAGTAATAATTAAAACCTGTAAAATACTTTAAAACTTGTAAATATCTATAGCTATTGAAAGGCAGTAGCTTCTGTTTGCTATTTCAGTGGAAATAGTTCTTGGTTGATTGCCAAATCATTGTGTTTTCATAGAGATATTGCTCATATATGCATGGGATTCATTATCCGGAAATCCATTATCCAGAACGCTCCAAATTATGGGAAGGCCATCTCCTATAGGCTCCATTTTAATCAAATAATTCAACCTTGTAGTTGATCCCAACTAAGATATAATTAATCCTAATTGAAGGCAAAACATTGCTACTGGATTTAATTAATGTGTAAATGTTTTTTAAGTAGAGAAGTTATGGAGATCCAAATTAGGGAAAGACACCAATATCTGGAAAACCCCAGGTCCTGAGCATTCTGGATAACAGGTCCCATACCTGTACCGATTTTCCTCTAAATCAGAACTTGCACTTATTGTGCTCAGGTAGTGGTACATTTTTAAATAAATATCTAAATATGATCTTATTTTGCGAAAAAAATTACAGCACTAAGTTAACCAGCTTGATAACAGGAATGAAATGTGATAATTACAAAATGAGACATTGTGTTGAACACATATTAAGATGGCAACCAATGCAGTTCAGAATAAAAATATATAATACATATATAAATAAATGCAAGTCTTACCGGCAAAGAATAGAAGAAGACTGCAAGAAACAGAAGTACAAGCAGCAGGATGATGAGTCCAATAAATACCCATTTAAATCTGCGCCATATGATAAATTTCATGGTCTTGCATGGGTTTGTAAACCAAAGGAAGGAGGTGTCTGGCCGGCTGCAATTTCAAAGCAACAGTATTAATTCCTTTATCAAACAAAGGTTTCATTTTTATTTATTTTTTTAGTCCTAGAGAATATTACATTTTAATAAGTTATGCGCTTGGGACAGATTAATGAGCTGGTGAGTCTAAGTAAGAAAAACAACTGGACGGTGTTTATTTGTGCAACATTTCACATGGGCACTTATATTTTATTTTGGTATTTATCCAGTGGAACTATTAAACTATATAATCTCTTCGCTTATTGCTTATTTTCTACTTTGGCTGCGCAGAGTTTATCATTTTTCCATTGTCCTCATTTGTCATGCCCATAGCCCTAGGCCACATGGGCATTTTGATCTGCACAGTGTTCTTATGGAGGACTGCCTGGGTTAAAATATACTAAAATATCCTAATCGGCGGTCACTGCTTCCCATTGAAAACGTGGGAAACAATCGGGTCAATGACAGATGGTGAGAGTGTTGGCCATAAGCAAAACATTTAATGCTTCGTGTAAAACAATGAGATTCAATTACATTTTGACTGCAGAATGACTTCATTTCATGAATAGTGGTTCCCATTGAACACATGGGAAACAACCGGGTCAATGACAGACGGTGAGAGTGTTGGCCATAAGCAAAACATTTAATGCTTCTCCGTGTAAAACAATGAGATTCAATTACATTTTGATTGCAGAGTGACTTCATTTCATGAATAGTGGTTCTTTAAAATGATAGCGGCACGTTTTAAAAACATGATTGGAATGTCACATCCAGACCCCTGGCATCCCTTTTGAACTATATTTTCAACACTACAGCAGCCTTGGCAGTCACTGTGGCACATATGAAGCTGGGTTCCTTCCCACTATTCTGTATGTGACTGTGTAATAGTGTTTCTTAGAGGGTCAGACATAAATTTCATGCATCTGTAGCCAGGGGCATTATTACAAAGGAAGCAGACCCGGGGGCCCAGGAGGTATAGGGGTCCCGTGAGGTCCTTATTCATATACAATTTCAATAAATATTGGTAAATCTCTAGACATTTTGGGAGCCTGAAAAAGAATTGCTGTGGGCCCCTTTTATATCTAGTTACTCCACTGGCTGCAGCTGTGAAAAGTGGCCATTTCAAAAAAGTGTATAATGGGCCATCTTTCACAGTGTGTCAGCATCACTTTAATCAAGCACAGTCTGGTTGGATAAAAATAATAAAATGCCTACTTAAATTGACAGATTAGATTCTGGTTAAGAGAGAAAGTGCTCACTTTGGTAGCTCTAACTTGGGGTTCATGTTGGGCTCATCTCGTCCCTTGCCAGCAGGCCGTTCGTCAGCCTCTTTTTCATTCAGTACCTCAAGGGTCATCTCAATTTTCCCCTATTGAAAACAAAAACAGATTTGTGAAATTAGCTTTTACATTCACACAAGTTTCAGCAGTACTTGAAGGTCTCCATATTTCAGAAGGTGGTTTCTTTAAACAAGAAAGTCTGAAAAAATGATCAAGAAAAAATTGTACCTTACAGTTGTAAAATGTGTTTAAATTCGATTTTACATTTTATGAAAGAATCAAAAGAGCCATGTTTTCACAATGTAATTGATTTACAATGTATGTATCATAAAATGCACATAGGGATTTCTAACTGAATAATATATTCTCATAAGTTATACATGGAGTAATTTTTTGTTTGTAAAAGAAGATTTTGAGCAACTTCTGAGCTATTTTCCTGTTTTATTTAACTATTTACCAGCTTTCAGAGCTATGAATAGGCACCCAGCAGGCAAGGATTCATAAAGGGCCATAATTATATAGCATTGCATGCTTATTTTATTGGAAACTATCAATATATATATATATATATATATATATATATATATATATATATATATATATATATATATATATATATATATATATATATATATATATATATATATATATATATATATATATATATATATATATATATATATTGCAATGATATGTTAAGACTACTTTCTGTACAAAATTGTTAGGGATGCACCCAATCCAGGATTCGGTTTGGGATTCGGCCAGGATTCAGTCTTTTTCAACAGGATTCGGACGAATCCTTCTGCCTGGCCGAACCGAATCTGAATTCTAATTTGCATATGCAAATTAGGGGTGGGAAGGGAAATTGAGTGACTTTTTGAAACAAAATAACGAAGTAAAAAATGTTCCCAACCCTAAATTGCACATGCAAATTAGGATTCGGATTCGGTTCAGTATTCAACCAAATCTTTCCAGAAGGATTCGGGGGTTTGGCCGAATCCAAAATAATGAATTCGGTGCATCCCTAAAAATTGTTGACACAAATAATATTCACTGTTCTAAGGAAAAGCAAGCTTCATAAAAACAGGACCCACACACACTATCATCACATAAAAAAAAAAAATCTGGGATATTGTTTTTACTCAGATTGGATATCTTTAAAAGCAAAATGTATGAAACCAAATGGATTTCACAAAAAAAGATCTACTTTTGAGTAGTGTTATTAAAGGGGTCCTCCACCCAAAAATCTTTTTGCATAATGAAACAAATAAAATAAAATAAAATTCAAAGCAATTTTTCTAATATACAAAAAAATGTTTTTGATTATTTTACTATCATTTGTAGATGTAAAGGCAGTATTTTTACTTTCTGTTTTTGGAAATAGTTCTAGGTCTTTTAATCAACATTGTTTCAGGAGTCAGATCAAAAAATTGTTGATTACATTTGGAATATCTTGGAACCCTGCAATATTTTCACATCAAAAACAGATACATCTGCCTCTACTTAATGCCCCATGTTAATGTTATTTTGCTCAATTATTACTTAACTAAAGGAGCCCCAGTTCATTAAATTCTTTCTTAATCAAATTATATCCTTACAGCTAATATCCGTTTTCCATCTTTTTCTGCATAGCATGGCCACCATCCCTTCATGGATTTCTGCTCAAACAGAGAGGCCACCTTTGAATGGTTGGCCAAGTCAACTAAGTCTAAAGTGCATTTCTCTGGAACTTTTGCAGGCATTGTTGCTCGATGTAAATCAAGTTCTACAAAACCTAGAATAGAACAACAAACATAAAATCTTTTTTTTAACTGGTAATCTTATGATAAATTAAATATTGAACAGCTTTTATTATTATGCTATATATTTATATGTCGCACCACTTCCCTAATTAAAAAAAAAAGTAAGTATAACTTCTTAGGACAGCCGTGTAAGATATCACAGCCTCTCTTTAATTTCCTTGTGTTTTTTCAGGAACAGTCTCTCCAAAGCCATTCTGTGTTATGAACAAATCATTACAGCAGAAAATGATTTAGGCACTGAGGAATGCCTCCATTTTGGAGGCTTTAAGTTTAATCTCTATCATCTGGTGTAGGCAGCAGTTGCTGAGAAGCATCACTTTGGGGCATCTAATGACAAGAGTTATGGCTTAGCAATTGATGCACTGCTTGGATGTTGCTGTGATGTTTACTGCTGCAGGCATACCACTGGCCTGCTATGCATTGCACGTCTTTATAATACTATTTTACTTAAATTTTTAACATATCTAACATTTTGAAAAATGTTTTACTAAAAAAAGATACACCTGTGAAGAAGACAGGGGTGTAATTTTTACATAACAGTGCAGCTTAAGTAGGGCATACAGTCCATATATTACTTTATTTTATTAGGTGGAATAGAATTACTCAATAATAGTTTTGTAATAGTCTACAGTAGATACATGAAAACCTGTCCCATCATGGATCATCAGTAGTCATAGGGCTGATGTTCATCTGGTCTAGTAAAAACATAAGCACAATGCTAAGATGCACAATGGTTGTCTCACCTTTTTTAGGCTTTGGTTGCTTTTTAACAAATACAGAGTGCCATTATTTAGGCATTAGCCTATGAGCTGTCCCCATAGCAGTTTTACACATATCACAAATAATGGTGTTACACAAAAGTTCCCTTTTGTGATGACACAGGCCTCTACACACTGAGGGGCAATTGTATTAAGAATTCAAAAACGTTATCTCACATTATTTACTTTTTGTTTTGCAATTCTTGACATTGGATAAAGTAATTACAGCCACTAAAAACTGAATAACTCAATGGCGGAGGTGTATTTTTACCATTCAAACTATTACATTTTTTGATCTCTATGGTTTCACCATGTATTTTATGGCAAATGGGGCAAGATGCAAAAACACAGGCAGAAGGCCAGTCAATTATTAAAATATCAGAGAACATTCATACCTAAATAGTCATCCAAGGAGAATTTATCATTGTCCCATATCTGAAGAATTAGTTTGGGTGGCAGCTTAAATTCTGTTTTGTCAAGGCTCCAGAAATGTTCCTGCATAAAAATACAGAATATAGATGAATGAACATATATCACAGGAAGTGGCATCATATTTGGCATAATCACAAGTCTGCGAGTCTGTTTGCACAGGAGCCGACACAAGGCTTCCGGATGTCAGCAGACAAGAAGATTCGGCTAGCGGTCGGATGCTGAAATCAGCTTGCGGATTTCGGCAGGCTGATTTCCGCCCTGTCTGGCCCTAGGCTAAAACTACAGATCTTTCTCTTTACCAAGTAAAAGGGTTAGTGAATATGACATGTCAAAGCAAATGAAAGCAAATTTAATTTGTAGCAAATTTTCCATTAATTGTTTTTTATTTTATATGTAATTGCTCTTGAAAGCAGTATCTGTCCTTCACTGTACAGTTATGGGACCTGTTATCCAGAATGCTCGGGACCTGGGGTTTTTGGGAAAATGGATCTTTCCATAATTTGGATCTTCGTACCTTACGTCTACTAGAAAACCATGTAAACATTAAATAAACCCAATAGGCTGGTTTTGCTTCCAAGAACAATTAATTATATCACAGTTTGGATCAAGTACAAGAAACAGGTTTTTTATTACAGAGAAAATAAAATATAATTTAAAAAAATGTGGATTATTTGGACAAAATGGAGACGGCCTTTCTGTAATTTAAAGCTTTCTGGATAACAGATTTCTGGAAAACTGATCCTATACCTTTACTCTTCTAACTCCATGTTAATTTAAAACAATGTTGCAATTGTCAGCTTTTCTCTATCCAAGACCCCATTTTCCCAGTGATTCGCAGACTGACTGAGTCTCCTACTTTGCAAGGCATTGTGGGAATTATAGCCTTGCAAAATTGTTTCTCTCATACATTTACAAATAGTTTTGCATTGGAAAATATGTGTTATAAGAAAAATTGGCGTAATAAAAGTTGGTTCCTACCTTTTTAGAAACAATGCACAGCTGTTCGGCCGGCAGATATTCAAATGGAAAAACAAATCTCCAGTTAAAGTTTCCTTCCCCATCCAGTGACCTGTAGTGCACATCTGTTTTCTGCTTATTTTCTTCATTGCCAGGAATCCACCTGAAAGGGACATTAGCGTGTAGCTAAGACTTTTAAAACATAGAATACTACATACATTTTGTAGGGAAAATTGTGATAGTCCAGTCTGTTTTCAGTCAAAGGGCTTGATTCAATAGTTTATTTAAATATCTTTAACTGTCATTTTAACTTTTTTTTTTTAAAGGAAAGATCTAAAATAGCTGATTCACTAAGGAATTTTTTGCAAATCTTATCAAACTAAGTTTTAAAATGGCAAGTAACTGCAGTTCATGTGGAAACTGCTGTAGTGATAATTAGCACTAACCATTGCACCGGTGCACTTTTAATATATATTTATACAGTATGGGGCAGATTTATCAAGGTCTAGGTGAAAATTCGAATTTATCATGTACCTTCTCTTTAAAAATTCGACTTCAACCATTCTCCATCTAAAACCTGCTGAATTGCTGTTTTAGCCTATGGGGGACCTCTTAGAACCTATTTGGAGTCAATTGGTGGACTTTGAAAAATCCATTTTTTTTGGGAAAAACTTCAAATTCGATCAAATGCGCTACTACTGATTCGTACAATTCTAATTAGATTGAATATGGACCTATTTGATCGAAAACAGACCTATTCAACCAACAAAAATACCTCAACTTAATTTCGGTTGGTCTTTTTGAATTCAAATGTCGAAAGTTTTTTAAATTCGACCCTTGATAAATCTGCCCCTATACGTGTGTTTGTGTGTGCAGCGATTGCATGCCTCACATTTTCACATTTAATGCAATAATAAAGTATATTTTACATACTTGGCAGATATTGTTTGCTGTGTTAGAGTGTTTTGAGGTCTTCATGAAGCTTTTTGGGGTTCTAATGTGCTTATGATCTACATATGAATTAGGCATATCTTACCCCTTCACATAAATATCACTCATTTCTTCTCCAGTAATACTTTTCTCATCTAGAATGACATCTTTGGTATTCCAAACGATAACACGAAGTACATACCTGAGATACATAGGGTAGTATGTTAGTCTTTAATGTTAAACGGCAAAAGGAGGTATTTCATGCAAACTATGCAACTATGCAAATGAACAAAAACTTGGGGAACTTGATTCTCTAGTAGCAGTTGCCATTCAATAATGCAAATTTCAATAATGTACGTCTCTAAAAATTGTCAACAGATCTAGATAATGCAAAGTATTTTGAAAAATATCAAATAATTATTTTTACATGAAATACATTTTAATGGCCAATAGAAATATTACAAAGCAAGCTCTCTGGATTCTGTGGTCCCTTCTTTAGGCTAACATTTTACAAAACAAAGCTGAAACACACAAGCCGATATATACAGTACATACACTATCTGGAAGTATGTCTATTATACATTGCAAAAAAGAAAAAAATAGTCAGAAATCAGTCTCAGCAGGGTGCTGCCACAAAGGACTGTACATTTTTTTTTATAGGGGCAGATTTATCAAAGGTCGAGGTGAAGATTCGAAGTAAAAAACTTTGAATTATGAGCTATTTTTTGTGTACTTCGACTAGGGAATAGTCATACTTCGATTCGAAGTTGAAAAAAACTTCGAATTGAAGTAGATCGGAGTACGATTGTGTGATTTGAAGTAGGTCGAATTTGGCCCACTTCGAACCCAAAAATCTTCGAACCCAAAAATCTTCGACCACTATTCGGTTGGTCTTTTTGAATTCGAAGTTTGAAGTTCTTTTAACTTCGACCTTTGATAAATATGCCCCTAAGTGTACAGGATATGAATCCAGGGCCCAAGTTTAAAAATTTAACTTCTATGATTTACTGTTCTTCCATTTACACAACACTTGTGGTATATTTTATTGGACTTACCTTGCAGAAAATGTTTGTAAAACTCAAGACGTTATGAACTTTTAAGGATACTTACTTCTTTGCTTTGCGAGGAGTAATATTGAATGGTGGTCCAGGAGGTCCTAAACTTTTTGGAAAAACATCAACCCACATTTCTAGTTTCCCCTGTTCGAATAAATACATGATATAAGTCACTGGACAGCTAAAGATAATGCATAGACAAAAGGGCATTAGAAAGCAGAATATCATGAAAAATGGAGCTTCTATAAGTAATCTGGATAACTCAATAACCCTGGTTACTTCTAATCATCATGCCTTGATCGTGTGTTGCACCATACAAAGAAATCAACACTTTATGGCTTCATGTGCACAGGAATATTACCTCTTCAAAGGCATGAACTAGATATTAGAGTATCTAGTGATTTAAGTATAATTGTCTGCGTTGTGCAAAATTCATATATAAAACCATAACTGGCCATTATGAAGTCACTTTTAAACTTACCTGGGATATGTTTGGCTGGAAAGTGCTATACAAAGTTCTAGTTTCAACATGCTCCGGAACAAGCCCTTGATTTCTAAGGACATATAGAGCAAGACGCTCATTTGGTAGTCCGAGGTGCTGGTGAATTTTTTTGTTATTTTCTGAAAGGTAAAGGCAAGTTCTTGTAAATTCAGTTATTTAATCTGACTTTATTCAAAAACACTTCCTAAATACCAAACAAGCTCCTAGCTTCCATGTTTACATTTGTGCAAATTGTTCTAAAACATCAAAGTGTATCTGCCCCTTGCAGTCACATGATTAAAACATTTTGAATTTAGCTTTTCCAAATGTTAGCGTATTGGCAAAATCCTAATCTTGGTAAATATCCCATATCTCGATATTAGTCCAGTTCTGGATTCAATCAAACTTTCCACTTGATCTTCCACTCGTCTAGTAAGTTTTTTTAGGCTCATCAACAGTTGATAGAGAAGCCACCTCCACAATGGAAAGAGCCTTTCAATAAAGTCAATTGTAGTTTATTGAAGCACAAGGGTCCTTCTTCTGGTGCAAGTTACAGATTCATAGCTTATTATATACACATATATATATATATATATATATATATATATATATATATATATATATATATATATACACACACATACATATATATATATATATATATATATATATATATATATATATATATATATATATATATATATATATATATATATATATATATATATACACACACATACATACATATATATATAATTCAACAGAGAAGGTCCGCACTCTCAGGTCTTAAAAGTAAAAAATGGTTTATTTAAAAAAGACTAACGTTTCGGCCTCTCCGAGGCCTTTCTCAAAGTACAGACATGTATACAATGAAGGCCTTATATACCCTAGAGGGCGGGTTAGGCTAATTGGCTGACAGCATCATCATCATCATCATCATCGCTATGCGTCCAGTACTATAATTATTAAGATTCACATATAGCTCATATCGAAATTTGTAACACTTTTAAGTTAAAACCCCAATTCAAATGGATAAGGGAATAAAAACATACTATGTAACAATATTATTTATAACTTTTTGTTTTACAGCGCTCATTCATCTGGCTGCGTTGTTAAGGTTACATAGTAAAATATTCGAGTTAGATGAAAGGTTTATTTATTTAATTAGCATTTGAGTATTTTTTTCGGTTATATACACATTATCACCGGTGAGACGATGGGTGTTTCTATAAGTATCTATACAGTTCAATAGTGACATACTAGGAATGGGTTAATTTGTAGCACACCGACAAAGGGAGGGTCTCTACACCATGAGGTAAGATTTAGTATTGACATCTTAGTTGTCTAATGGATCGTGATTAGCGACATGTTGTAGGCTTTATGTTTCATGCTTTGTATTTTTCTTTGTATTCTTATACATTACAGTTGGGGCATTGTGATACGCAGACCTTTCATCTAACTCGAATATTTTACTATGTAACCTTAACAACGCAGCCAGATGAATGAGCGCTGTAAAACAAAAAGTTATAAATAATATTGTTACATAGTATGTTTTTTTTCCCTTATCCATTTGAATTGGGGTTTTAACTTAAAAGTGTTACAAATTTCGATATGAGCTATATGTGAATAGGCATAGGAGGTATTTGAGTAGAATTAAAGGAATAGTTCAGTGTGAAACTAAAAACTGTATAAATAGATAGACTGTGCAAAATAAAAAATGTTTCTAATATAGTTAGTTAGTCAAAAATGTAATGTATAAAGGCTGGAGTGAACAGATGTCTAATAAAACAGCCAGAATCCAACTTCCTGCTTTTCAGCTCTATAACTCTGAGTTAGTCAGCGACTTGAAGGGGGGCCACATGGTACATTTCTGTTCAGTGAGTTTGCAATTGATTCTCAGCATTCAGCTCAGATTCAAAAGCAACAGATATGACCCATGTGGCCCCCCCTCAAGTCTCTGATTGGTTACTGCCTGGTAACCAGGGTAACCAGTCAGTGTAAACCAAGAGAGCTGAAAAGCAGGAAGTAGTGTTGTAGCTGTTATATTACATATCCAGTCACGCCAGTCTTTATACATTACATTTTTGGCTAACTAACTATATTAGAAACATTTTTTATTTTGCACAGCCTATCTATTTACCCAGTTTTTATTTTTACACTGAACAATTCCTTTAAGGCAAGTGTACAAACAAATTAAAGAGGTTTTAGGCATAAAGTGGACTAAAACTTAGCCCAGAGCAAAGACGCTGTTTTGGTGATCTGCCAGATGAGCAAATCTTTCAGTTTATGAGAGATCCCCTCTCCTTAGGGCCACAGGATGGATCTGCGACAAATTAAAGTGTCCCTTCTGTATTCGCCAAGTGGAGGGCCTCTCATATTAGTGCAGGTGAACCTGTTGTAGGAGAGCAAAAACGTCTGTACTGTGCCCTATGCTACTTACAATTAAGGAAATGTTGCTTGAGCTAGTGGTAATGCTTGGTATAGGTAAACAATTCCTAATGTTTTGTTCTTTTTAACAATGGTAACCAGAATTATATGGCTCACAAAATGTTTAACCTACAAGGAAAGCAGCATAAATTACAGCTCTCGACTTTAATATTCTACTTTTAATATTCTTCTCAAACCTTGCAGACCATGGCTATGTGTCCACTAAAGTTGCACATTTGTCTTAAACTGCCCCTACTTTGTATAAATATTCCTTTAAAGGAATTTGCATAGCTTTTAGTGATTGTGAACCACTGTAGTCTCCAGCCATACCGCAGAGATTTTACTTACTGCCATGAATATAGACTCATGAGTATGGCCCTACAATTATACTGGTGGCCAAATAACAAAACCAGACAACTTTTTGGTCCCACGGGTGATATGTTTTGTCTGCAGCCCAAAACATAGCTGGTAAACACTTCTACTGCAGCCTATAATTAAGATTTGCATACTGACAAAACTGAGATTTTATAAAGAAAGTATGTACCAAAAAGCAGTACATCCCTTAGAAAATCTCTATAGGTATTTTTTTGGGGTGTGTGTGTGTGTGTGTGTTTTTATTTTCATATTATTTAAACTTGGTGGAATGCAACATTGTTCCAGATATCATACGACTTTAAAGGAACAGTTCAGTATGAAAATAAAAACTGGGTAAATAGATAGGCTGTGCAAAATAAAAAAATGTTTCTAATATAGTTAGTTTGCCAAAAATGTAATGCATAAAGGCTGGAGTGACTGGATGTCCAACATAATTGCCAGAACACCACTTTCTACAGCAAAACAGCAGCCTAAACACTCCTCCCATGCCATTTGCTTTATAGAACAAAATGTCATTAAATTTGACATTCATTTCAAACAGACACATATTGATTGAGGAACAGCCAATCACAATTCTGAAATTATTCTCCTCCATATGAAGTCAGCAATGTTAGACTTTATTTGCATGGTACAGAAACTCCAACACATCATGACACGGCCATTAAGTCAGCAGTCATAATTTACCTCAGACTCCTGCTGTAAACAATAAGCTATGTAGTTAATACGAATAAGAGCTGCAGATAACTGGTTCTGGATGTCATCAGCAATTTGTTCTGCCTTGCTTGCATCTATTACATGAAATGGATCATTTTCCTTACTACTATATCTTAGTTCTTCTGTTTGACTGTCAATCTCCTCTCTCGTCTCAGCTATTTCTTGGCTACAGTGCTCTTTCAAAGTTTCAAGTTCAAGCATTTCCTGTAAAAGAAGCTTTACCTTAGAACAAGAATAACTGATAAATGAAAAAGTCTCGTTTCTGAAGAACCACTTCAAATACATATTGAAAGCATGCAAAATCACAGGGGGGTCGCCATCTTGGTCTGTGACACTCACATGCTCAGTGGGTTCTGAGCAGCTATTGCGAAGCAATACATAATAAAGATACAAACAAAATACTATTGTATCTTTATTATGTATTGCTTTTCATTCACTTGTATTACTAACTTCACAGTGGAATTTCCCCACACTTTATGTTCAGTCTGCACAGTGGAATTTCCCCACACACGTTAGCTGACGTCACTACCCCTAATTTCCCGCCATTTTGGGTTTAAAAGGTTGATGAATGTTTGTATTTGCACTTTGAGAAAGGCTTGAGTGCAAGCCAAAACGTTAGTTACTTATATTGAAATAAACACCATTTTTGATTTTGATAAGTCCTCTGAGTGCGAGCTTCTTCACTTCTCTACTTAATTTTTGGGCGTATTGCACCCAGGCAGCGATGACTTTTTGACGTGCTGTGCCGGCTTCCTGATTATCATATATATATATATATTTAAATATATTGCAATATATGGACAAACAATCCCTGTGTTGTTTAAAGGGTAAGACATTTTTTAGTAGCAGTATGCACAAAATGTCGCTGTCTTAAATATATTGATAATGGGTTGAGTGCAGAGGACCTCTTGTAGTTGACTATATGTATTTTGTGGTCACACCCTCATTGCACCCCCGCCTAATGGTTTTAAAAAATAGTGGTGAGCACAACTTTCCCTTGTTTGTTATAGTTATACAGGAGCAGTGACCAGCTCCATGTTGTAGCTCCCACCCTTCCCAGCTATAGTCAGGTGATCCCACTGGTGTCTAATAAAAGGGCAGCCAAGTATGGAGGTTTACTTTGAAAGCAGCTAGTAAGTTGCAGGTAAAACTTAGTCCCTTTGTAAAATGTATAATTAAGCAATTGAATTCTTAATGAATCAGATGAAAATTAAGCGTAGGACTGGCCAGATATGGGATGACTTTGACGTAGTTGGCCAGCTTAAATATATTGCAATATATGGACAAACAATCCCTGTGTTGTTTAAAGGGTAAGGCATTTTTTAGTAGCAGTATGCACAAAATGTCGCTGTCTTAAATATATTGATAATGGGTTGAGTGCAGAGGACCTCTTGTAGTTGACTATATGTATTTTGTGGTCACACCCTCATTGCACCCCCGCCTAATGGTTTTAAAAAATAGTGGTGAGCACAACTTTCCCTTGTTTGTTATAGTTATACAGGAGCAGTGACCAGCTCCATGTTGTAGCTCCCACCCTTCCCAGCTATAGTCAGGTGATCCCACTGGTGTCTAATAAAAGGGCAGCCAAGTATGGAGGTTTACTTTGAAAGCAGCTAGTAAGTTGCAGGTAAAACTTAGTCCCTTTGTAAAATGTATAATTAAGCAATTGAATTCTTAATGAATCAGATGAAAATTAAGCGTAGGACTGGCCAGATAAGGGATGACTTTGACGTAGTTGGCCAGCTTAAATATATTGCAATATATGGACAAACAATCCCTGTGTTGTTTAAAGGGTAAGGCATTTTTTAGTAGCAGTATGCACAAAATGTCGCTGTCTTAAATATATTGATAATGGGTTGAGTGCAGAGGACCTCTTGTAGTTGACTATATGTATTTTGTGGTCACACCCTCATTGCACCCCCGCCTAATGGTTTTAAAAAATAGTGGTGAGCACAACTTTCCCTTGTTTGTTATATATATATATATATATATATATATATATATATATATATATATATATATATATATATATATATATATAATTAAATTACCTCCACCTTTCTTTGTGCGTCAGATTTTTCTTTTGATTTGGACATTTCTTCCAGAGTTTTCTTTAAGGTTTCATTTTCTTTCTTAAGCTTTTCCAGATCACTAGCGTTTGACCCCAACTTGCTTTTCAGCATTTTTGTAGCCATGTAAATATGTCCTGTAGAAGAGAAAGAAGATGCCTTTAGGTCTGTTCTTAGCAAAAAATGTGGTTCAATATACAGTAGCATGCCTTCAAAGGCATCATAGAAATGGAATCTGGACCTTTAGAAAATGAAGAAATAACACAAAAACCGTATACACTCCACATGATTCAGGGCTACAAAACACACTGCAGTTTCACGTAAAAACCGCACAGGAACACTGGCAAAAATGTTATGCTGAACCCACAAGGTTTCTAGACACAAATAATAAAATAACAAAATTAAGCATATATATCCCTTGAGACCCTTGAGAAGGTTTGCCCTTGAGAAAGGTTCCTGTGGGGAACCGAAACGTCGGATTCAATAAACTGCATTCTTTTATTTCGCCATAACAAACGCTTGATTTTTCATGTAAATCCTGTGAGTGCCGGTACCACGTGCAACTTCTATCTATTATTTAACCAGAGCACCCAGGTCTTTTTGTGTACTTTAAGGTGTGCAGCTTATACCCACCTATCTATCTATCTATCCACACACACACACATAAATGAAACCTTACCATATACATTTTCCTTACACGTATGCTAGATGGACTTGAAATAAACAATCTAATTAAAGGAGGACTGCAAGGACAAATTCTTTTCTCCATTTAAAACACTCCTCTAGAAAACCCGTTCTCCCTTGAGTATTGTATAAAATCCCAAAAATTATTCAGTCAGTGCTAAGACGCTCTAAGTATGCAGCAGGGAGAAAAATAGAAAATACTATATAGTGTACTAAGTTGCTTAAAGTTGTAGTTCCACAACTTCACACTGAACCATATCTACCTTTTTTCCATGTTTGTGCAAATTTTATTCACACTTTATTAATTTCCCCACCTGTAGATTGTAGGTGGGTACTCATAATATATAAATAATCTTTTAAAGGGGGTTGTTCACCTTTGAGTTAACATTTATTATGACAATTGCAATTGGTTTTCATTTTTTATCATTTGTGGCTTTTGAGTTATTTAGCTTTTTATTCAGCAGCTCTTCAGTTTGTAATTTAAGCAGTCTGGTTGCTAAGGTCCAAATTCCCCTAGCAACCATGAAATTATATGAATAAGAGACTGGCATATGAATAGGAGAGGGCCTGAGGGTGGTGGCAGATAGGAAGATTGGTCGCCCAGGCATTTTGGGGAGATAAGTCGCTGGGCAACTAATTTCCCCATCTGCCACCACCCTAAATAGAAAGAGGAGCAATAAAAAGTAGCAAGAACATCTAAATTTCTTTTTAGATGGGGTCAGTGATCCCCATTTGAAAGCTGAAAAGAGTCAGAAGGGAAATAATTTGAAAACTATAAAAAATAAATAATACAGACCAAATGAAAAGTTGCTGATAATTGGCCATTCTATAGTATACTAAAAGTTAACCACCCCTTTCATATTCTCAGTTCTGGATACCCCTTGGTTTATCCAACCAAACCCTCCCAATTATAACGGATATCTCCTTTTTCCTTGTTCAAGGTCTACTTTTCCCACCCCAGGTAAACATGGATTGTAAAAAATATCCCTTAAAGGCGTGGTTTACATTCATAACAAAATGTATACATTGTTTTCAGCTCAACAGCTTTTTGAAGTCCTAGTGTATCAGCGACCCTGCCTGTGCTCTTCCTGTATTGTGCTAACCCTAAAAAGGAAAATATCTCAGAAACCACAAAAAAAAAAGTTTTTGTAGTGTAAACTGCAAAAGTATCAGATAAGCACCCAGAATAAGTTTACATAATTTCATTTTTTAGGGGTTTAGATCCAAATTAAAACAAAATGCTCTGATGTGTAAAGCAGTATAGCTCTAGAATAGTTTTCACTTTTAAAATTTGAAGTTTAAATTTGACAGTCTTTGAGTAAAAAAGTAAACATAATACAATGGGTAATTATAGCAGCACATTTGTCATTATCCAATAGTACATATCAGGTGGTGGCTGTCCAGCTGTTACAGAACAAGACCGGCCTGTATCCTTGGCTGGTGGTAGTACTTGTTCAGTGACAGCTGGAGGGCAGCCTTCTGGTCTGTGCTATTGGATAATGACAAGAAAACATGTTCTTCCTTGGAAGATCTCCCTCCAACTGTAACAAAACTACAACTATATCCATGCAAGCACAACTTGCTATAGAGTGAAACACCAACTGCACTGTGCAAGAACTTTTGTTATGGCATAGCACAGGAAAAACTACTGAAGCTATTATTTTAACTGGCGATTGTTACCAGGTAATGAAAAAACAAAAACATTGATTTGATTGGATTTTATACTTAATTCTGTATTTTTATTGTTATATGCCTGGAAATATTTTTGGTAAATCTAGGCATACTGTGTACTAAACTGTTCAAAGACCCCTGTTTTTATATTTATGATGTTTTTTCTTGGTGAAATGTATAAGATAAGATACAAAACGTGAAGTAGAAAGACATTTACCCATTAAGAAACCATCGGAATTTGCAGTAATATATTACAGTTTCCTGGCCTAAACCTATTGGCAGTGGAATTTTTTGGCTTTGCAATCGACAGCAAACTGTTTTCTAGAGTGACGCTAGGAAAAATCTGGTAGTCTGCTGCTGGGAGTTTTTAATCAAAATCTCTTTTACAAAATATACATATTTGGTACTGGCCGACATATAGTTTTCTATGGTGAACAGGCATAAGCAAATCTAATGGGTAGCCCTGAGCCAAAGGCATGATTGAGGTGTCCAATGGCATGATCGATGAGCCCAATGGAATGATCGATGAGCCCAATGGAATGATCCATGAGCCCAATGGAATGATCCATGAGCCCAATGGAATGATCGATGAGCCCAATGGAATGATCGATGAGCCCAATGGAATGATCCATGAGCCCAATGGTATGATCCATGAGCCCAATGGTATGATCCATGAGCCCAATGGAATGCCCAATGGTATGATCCATGAGCCCAATGGAATGATCCATGAGCCCAATGGTATGATCCATGAGCCCAATGGTATGATCCATGAGCCCAATGGAATGATCCATGAGCCCAATGGAATGATCCATGAGCCCAATGGTATGATCCATGAGCCCAATGGTATGATCCATGAGCCCAATGGAATGATCCATGAGCCCAACGGAATGATCCATGAGCCCAATGGAATGATGCATGAGCCACTGTTACTGTAAATCTGGAACAAAGCGGGTGCGATAAAATGGACACATACACATGACGTGCGCATCACACAACAGGAAAGCGAGATGTAGAACACGACTAGACTCAGTGATAGAATACATCCAGGTCCAAAGGGTACAACCTACCTGCAGTTGCCAGTCACGATCCTGTAACCCAATCAAAGGCAGGGGTTGTAGACTGGGCGATCACTACAGCACAGCGTTAAAAACCCTCCAGATCCACCGCAGACTTTCACAGCGGACACAAATCACTCTCCGGGCAAAAAAAAAAAAGAAGACACTATCCCACTCAAAATGGTCAGCTTTGCGTTGATAGCTACATCCGTGGCCGCCTTGGGAAAAAAAGTGAAAGGACACACTCAATTAAATAATATGGTGTATAAGCACGAGCACTGACAGGACTGCCCTTTACACTCACAATTTCCTTCACACAGCCCGCACCCAGATCTCTGTTTAAAATTCCCGCAGCGCCGTTGACTTCTAGTTCCTGGGCGGCGAACCCAGGCGTCGCAAATCTCGCGAGAGTGAGCTCACACTCTATTGACTACAATGTATGAAAATGGTAGCGGCTAGTTTCTATCCTCTGTTAGGACCTCCGTGACGTCACGAGCATGTGTACCATGTGACCGCTCCACTGCGCTTTACCTATTAGTGAGCGGTAAATATGAACAGGCAAAAGCGCTTATTGGTTCTACTGGCCGGCAGCGAACTCTTTATAGGACCCAGGGGGGGATCACTGTGCCACAATGTACTGATTATGTAAAGCGCATGTACAAACTAATGCCTCAGACGCAAGGCGCGTACAAGAGAGCGGCAGTGCGGAGATGAGGGGCTGTCTGACAGGGAACAACAACCTGTAGATTCTCTGCTGTGGCACGAGCAGCTCCCAGTGTCACTATATACAGGGCTCAAAGCCTCTCACACAGCTCCCAGTGTCACTATATACTGGGGTTGAAGCCTCTCACACAGCTCCCAGTGTCACTATATACTGGGCTCAAAGCCTCTCACAGCTCCCAGTGTCTCTATATACTGGGGTTGAAGCCTCTCACACAGCTCCCAGTGTCTCTATATACTGGGCTCAAAGCCTCTCACAGCTCCCAGTGTCTCTATATACTGGGGTTGAAGCCTCTCACACAGCTCCCAGTGTCTCTATATACTGGGCTCAAAGCCTCTCACAGCTCCCAGTGTCTCTATATACTGGGCTCAAAGCCTCTCACAGCTCCCAGTGTCTCTATATACTGGGCTCAAAGCCTCTCACAGCTCCCAGTGTCTCTATATACTGGGCTCAAAGCCTCTCACAGCTCCCAGTGTCTCTATATACTGGGGTTAAAGCCTCTCACACAGCTCCCAGTGTCTCTATATACTGGGGTTAAAGCCTCTCACACAGCTCCCAGTGTCTCTATATACTGGGGTTAAAGCCTCTCACACAGCTCCCAGTGTCTCTATATACTGGGGTTAAAGCCTCTCACACAGCTCCCAGTGTCTCTATATACTGGGGTTAAAGCCTCTCACACTGATTACAGCCGTCAGTGAGGCCATGCTTAGTGCACATCTGTTTGTTTAGTACAAGAATGACTGTCCCTGCGTCCATTTTTAGTTTGTGAGGCAATCAGTCAGGCTCTGATGTCATTTAGATGTATATAATCTACAGATTAGTCATTTCTCTATGGCATACCTCCCAACATTTTGGAAATAAAAAGAGGGACAAAAAAGTTGCCACGTGTAGCCACACCCCCTAATTACCATGTTCATTTTACAAAACTTCGCAGGTAATAAAAGTTTGAACATATTCCTTTGGTTTTTTTTTTTCCAGTTATTACAGTTTTGCTTATGAAGGAGAATCCGTGTCGGACTGGGCCAGCAGGAAGCCGTGAAAAAACCCGGTGGCTCCTGACCCTCATGGGCCCCTGCCGGTCCAACCTCCCTCCCCCGATCTCAGGGCCCCCAAATAAAAATCAATAGCGTTGCCGGTAGCGCATGTGCGTCGGCATTCATGCTGCTGTTTGCACACACGCCGGCGTGCGCCCAGATGTTCACGCATGCACGCGGGGGGCCCGGAGTATAGTAACCCCGTGGGCCCCCCCATGTCCAGTCCGACCCTGAGGAGAATTGCCCTTTAAGCTTTGAGTCTAAGGGTAAGGTCACACTGGGAGATTCAGGGGAAGAATTAATCGCCTGGTGACTAATCGCCTTTTTTTTGGGGCGACTAATCTCCTGGAACTGCTTCCCCCTTTGTTCCGCATGCTAGAATGAAAAATCGTCTGCGTCATGGCACTCGCGGTGCTTCGTTTTCCAAAGTTGCCTCATGAGGAAACTTCGGGTGACTTTGGAAAACAAAGCGCCGCGAGTGCCATGCCGCAGGCGATTTTTCATTCTAGCAGGCGGAAGAAAGGGGGAAGCAGTTCGCGGAGATTAGTCGCCCCAAAGATGGGCGACTAAATCTCCCCAAACCTCCCAGTGTGACCTTTCCCTTTTCCAAATAGACCTGTTATCTTTTATTGTTACAATTACTTATTTGCTTATCTAGATACATTTGAATAGTTACAAATATATGCTATGGTTCCAAACTGTAAATTTTATCCTTGAACCTTGAACCACTCTAGGCACTTGATGTAAGCGCAGGGTGGTGGGTTACGGGGGTCCGGGGTTGGCTGCCACAGGAGGATATAAGTGAAGTTTTTTAGGCAAAGGATCAGGGTTACATGCAGTCGTTTCCACCAATGTCAATTGAAATCAGTTTATGAATACATACAGGCAAAATTCTTGAACAGAGTGTATCTTACTCCGTATAGACTTGCAAAGATATACCCAATGACCCTAGATCAGTGTGTAAAATGTAACCAAGAGGTTGGCTCATATATACATGTGTTCTGGTCCTGCCCACTTATACAAAGATTTTGGGGAGAAGTCCTGCAATACATTTCCAATACCCTAAGTGTCCCATGCATTAAAGGAGAATTCAACCCGCCTCCCTCCTCCCCCCAGCCTACCTGTCCCCCCGGGCAAATGCCCCTAATTTTTTACTCACCCCTCCGTGCAGATTCTGGCCTCGGAGTTCACGGCAGCCATCTTCTTTTCTGGTAATCTTCGTGTCTTGACGGCATTTTCAGCGCATGCGCAGTTGGAGTAAATTTCTGGTCCCGAACCACTGCGCATGCGCCAGGTAGGTAGGCTGGGGGGGGAGGAGGGTCTACCCAGGGTAGGCGGGAGGGTTTTTTTTACTACGGGTTGAATTCTCCTTTAAGACTCCATTAGTGTGTCTTTTGGGAGTGGTGGACGATTTAGGACTTTGGTCCTGTGTTAAGCTTTGCTACCTCCAACTGTTATACTACTCAGAAAAGGCCACCCTGCTACAGTGGAAATCCACTACTCCCCCAACCCTTGCCTTCTGGCGCACATCTGTAAATGACTCTCTCCCAAACCAGAAACTGACCTATATAACAATCTGGGACATGTGGCTAGAAATGGAGGGTACCAGCACAGATACTAATGGACAATAATAATGAATTTGATAAAGATATGTAAATGTACAGCAAAGTATGTTAAGGAAATGACAAAGATAATATGTTGGATAAAATCGAATGTTTATTATTTGGCTCCACTGGCAAAAACACTGCTTGTATGTCTTCTTCTTTCCTTTTATTTCTTCACCTGTTAAAAGCAAAATGCAAAAATAAAAACTTTAAAAAAACAAAATCAGTTCATGAAAACAACTGTTTTAGTTGACTCTAGACCTTAAGAGGCATTTTCACAATACCATGTAGGATTGCCAGGAAAACATACTAAAAATTAGATTTCCTATCAGTTTCCTTGCAGTTTATATTTTGTTAATTTGCAAATGAATATAATTTACTTTAATGTATCGCAATTATTGTAGTCTTTATGTAAAGAACATTGTGTTTAAAAAAAAAAAGGAAATATTTTAAATTGGATTTACATGATATATACAAATTTTTCAGATGGATTATATTTAAATTACTCATTGTATTATATTTTGAATTCTGGGAATTGCTGATATTTCTGCACACAAGTAGCCAGCGCCCCATGATACGCTCTGCAGAAGAATTGGGTAAAGACCCGACTGCAGCTCTGGCTGGGGCAGCCATTTCCGACACTGTAGTGCTTTTCCATCTCTTCTGAATAAAGTTTCTCCAGTTTGGACCAGTTTTCTGAAAGAACAACAGAGAGTATTTAAGGCGACTGTTTTTAAAAATACATTTTTATACTTTAAAGGGGATGTTCCTCTCTATATTAACTTTTAGTTTGATGTGGAGAGTGATATTCTGATACAATTTGCAATTGGTTTTAATTTTTTAATATTTTATAATTTTTTTTATTATTCGTGGTTTTTGAGTTATTTAACTTTTTATTCAGCAGCTCTCCAGTTTGCAATTTTTGCAATCTGGTTGCTAAGGTCCAAATAACCCTAGCAACCATGCACTGAATTGAATGAGAGACTGGAATATTAATAGAAGAGGACCTGATCAAAAAGAGGAGCAATTAAAAAGAAGCAATAACAATACATTTGAAGTCTTACAGAGGATTTGTTTTTTAGAAGAGGGTCAGTGACCCCCATTTGAAAGCTTTAAAAAGTCAGCAGAGGAAGACACATAATTCAAGAAGTATTAAATAAAGAAAAAAAATAAGAGCAATTGAAAAGTTGCTTAGAAAGAGCCATTCTATAACATACTAAAAGTTAACTTAAAGGAGAGCCACCCTGTATCACATATTTTCTAAAATACAGGTATGAGACCTATTATCCAGAATTACCTCATTTTACATTTTTCTGCATTTTACACCCTTTATTTTGTGGTCCCCTGAAAAATATAAAAATTGTATATAATATGACCACTTTAAAAGAAAACAAACAAGAAACAATAATAAAACTCCATACAAGCAGTTACCTGTCTGCCTGCTGTGTGCATGAAGCGTATTGTATCTTGCTCTGTGCAAGACCGGAGCGAAGAGTCATCAAAAGCAGCATCTTTTGGCCTTGTATCAAGCAGATTCAGAAAAACTGCAAACTTCAGCTGATCAGCTTGAACCTACAAATAAAATAATGAGTAATCACCAGTGCCAAGGGCACGTTCAATACACAACAAGGAAGACTTTACACCCAAGGTATACAACAGTAACTATCAGCAGCAGAAAGAGGGGGCATCCAGGCAATCAAAGATTCCACATGGACCACAAAATGTGTAGAGCAATTGGAGTTGCTGATCATTTTAATGCAACTTCCAATACAATTTTCCTTTTATTTATTTGACCCCTGTAAAATCCTTGAGTGCCTGGCTACCCCCTTTATTATGCTGCAGTCAGTTTTTCACTTCCTATTCTGAGGGTCTGAGACTGGTGCACCCAGACCAACTTTTCAACTTGGTGAGTGTATTTAAGTTGGTCACCTTTGCATCTCTCTCAGAAAACCTTGCGATCTGCCCTTGGTTTTCCACCATATCTGCACCCAGAAGAAGTGATCTCGGCCCATGTCCATTGCTGGTTTCCAGTATAGGACTAAAGGAATGAGGGTCTCAAAAATAATCTTTTAATCCATGTTTCTAAAACAAAAAAATAATAGGAAGTGATTTATTGGAATACAGTGTTGGTGCTTTATTTAATATATATATATATATATATATATATATATATATATATATATATATATATATATATATATAGTAACTCAGAATCAGCAGTGCTCATTGATGCAAATCACTGCCAGTCCCCAGGCAGGGGGGGAATTTCTAGGTATATGTGCCGGGAATGGGCTGCTGCATTATTCTTTAGCGCAGAGGTGGGTCTGGGTGTACATCCTGCACCCAGGCCTGCTGATTGCCATTAACACCATTGTGGGAAGGATTCACTTACTGTATATAATAAGGCATAATGCAGAGTAGTAGGTTTTGGTCATGTGCTCCTTGAGGGCTTGTGGGTCAACCCCAGAGATCCATGTGAGGGGGGGCTGGCAAGAAACAGCAGGGACCAGCAATGCCCACACTGAGCCAGGCCAACATTATAACACTTTAATTTTTTGGTGTTACTGTTCCTTTAACTAAGCTGATTGAATTGGACCAGACTGAACATGAATTAGTAACACGTCAGAAATAAAATATAGGACTCCCTCCCAACAGTTGGATCCTGCAGTGCAGTGGAGCTTCCCCCCTCCATGTCTGCAATGGTTCAATCCCCTTTGTAACGTGTGTAACAGACCCCTGTACTGTATGCAAGTCATATGTGTGCAATAGAGAGCAACAGCCCCCAGCCAATGCTATAAGTCAGTGGTACCTAGGAGAGCACAGACATGTAACTTCCCTACCTGCCTCCTTACATCTCCCATCAAGTCCTCTGATCACTTCTCACAGAAAACACTTCCTGCATTGTGCATGTGACCTGTGAGCCATGTGACCAGCAGCATGTGACACAGGGGAGAAATGAGCAAGAGAGGAATCTGTGCTGAGAAATGGCCGGCTCTGTACCCCCCCCCCCACCCTGGGTCCCAAAAGAAATTCTGTTTCTATGTTGCTATTTGATTTGTTACTTTTAGACCCAGTGTTCCATGTGCATAAAACATTCTCCCCATATATATGATGTAGAGCCAAGTGTAATAATAAATCAGTATGTAATATGTGTATGTATATTATATGTAATAATATAGCAGTATATTGTGCATGATGGTAAATAAGCTGCATGATATTGGTAATATTAGTGGCAAAACAATCCATTTTCTTTAATTTCTTGGGCCTGCACCTGATTCTTATCTACAGGTACACTGGCCGTTATGTTACATTTGTATAAGGTCTCAGAAGGAAAAGAGGGGCATCAGTTCTGTGTGAAAGGGCCCGGGGGGGGTATGGGCGCTAGCATGCACCTTTTTATATTGCCTACCCATATATATATTCACACAACAAATGTGGCAGTTCTCATATAAACAAATGACTCCCCATGCACATAAAAAGCAATATGAATGGACTTTCATACATTAAACAGCTCAGAATCTGATTTGTGCCCATGTCTCTACCTGGAGATATGTACCTGGCTCTGCGCTGCATTGGTATCTTCCAGCCTGTGCCCAGGTAGAGATATGTACCTGGCTCTGCGCTGCATTGGTATCTTCCAGCCTGTGCCCAGGTAGAGATATGTACCTGGCTCTGCGCTGCAATGGTATCTTCCAGCCTGTGCCCAGGTGATGATGTCATGAAGTGGCACCTGCCATGAGACCTCAACTGTTGGAAAGAGACAGTTGGTGAGGAGACATCAGAGAGTGAGAGGAGAGAAGAAAGATCAACGCGACTTTAGAGAGAAAATGAAGAGGGATCGTCTAGATCATCGCATTTCGGACCCAGGGCCATCGCAGAAGAAAAGGAGAAGACCAGGAAGTGAGAAGAAAGAAGATGGAAAGACCAAGAAGAAGAGAGTGAGGAGTTTGGAAGAGCAGCATGTACCAGATGAGAGCTGCAGGGAGGAGAAAAGGAGAAAGGAAGAAAATAATGAAGGTAAAGAAAAAAATTGCTTTTTGGGGAAAAGGGAGTAGCCCACGTGATTGGCAGCTGCCCTTGATTTAATGGGGCAATCACTGTTTAGAGCTTAGCTAGTAACATAGGTGCTAAATTGCACAAGTGCAGATGCCAATGGCAACTGTTCATCAAGCAGCTTGAAAAAATCTATTCCAACTTGAAATGACTCGTAAGATCTGACTGGTTGCTAGAATTAATTGCACTGGTGCAATTAACACTTATCCACATTTGTAATATAAGGCACTAGTTTTGCCATGCACACTAACCTTCTGTTGGCAGTTGACCAGTAAATTCATCCTCCCTGTAACATTTAGAGAACCTGCCTGTGCACTATTTATATTGACTACATATTTCAATAAATTGCAAAAAAGGGGCAGCCCACATAAATATTGATTCAATATATTACCAGTGCAATTGCTGTCTAGGGTTTGCTTGCTAATATCGCTTTCAAATTGCACAAGGGCAGTCGCCTATAGTAACCAATCAGGAAGTACCTGGGAACATTGTTGTCTTCTTATACCCCAAATGCAAAAAATTTGCCCAAGTGAGGTAACTCAAACTAACTGATCAGTACATGCTCACACAGTGATTGTTTCAGCATGTAATGATACCCTCAGTATAGGGTAATGTAATTGTGGCCCCTTGTAAATAATAGCATAGTGCCCCCTAATGTATAATAGTACCCCCACATCATTATCACTTTACCATTTTAGTATTTTTTTTCCTATTCTCCTTCCTTCATATCAATTGGGGTGTCTGCTATAATCGTAAGCCATGGGACATAGTTTACCATGCGTTTTGACGTTGTGGTGCTTTGAAAATCATCTTTTGCCTCATTTGGGGTTTGATCTTTACAAGTCAGAAATCTATACATGTTGTATCATTATCCACTAGGATCACTAAAATGGTGTCACAGTATATAATGCTATAAGGCAGATGCAGAAATCGAATTTTGTTTTAAAAATATTATATCATTTTCCTAGGTAAAAAAATGGGCCTATATTGAAAAATGTGAAAATGTGGATGGTTTTGGAAAATCAGTCTGTGCTCAAAGGGTTAAGTATTGCCATGGAAGTGCCTTCCATTATGTTAAGGTTTGCCTATTCTTTTAGGGAGAGAAACAGACATATTTTAAGGTGTTTTAAGTGTATGGTGGAAGTAGATATTATATATAATGCAACAGTGTCTAAAGAATTCTAGCAGCGATATATAAACTATATGTCATTACATGTGTTGTAAATATTCTCTTTTCTTCACTAGGAGATGCCAAAACCGTGACACCAGCTCAGTCTTCAAGGCTTGACCCGCTCAGTGTCTCCAGCTATGACATCTTCTCTATGCTGGGAACAGGAGGATTTGGCAAAGTGAGTGACTGGTTTCCATTAGGTGCAGCTCTGTTTTGTAGTTTCTAAATCCTAAATGCAGTGGGAATCAAATGGAATGTGTTCTGTAGACTATTTCCAATAATGGGCCAGATTCAACTTCAAACTTTTTCACATGATAAACCTTTTTGTCACTGAATTAAATCTGGCCAAATGTACAAAAGAAAATAAATACAAAATTGAAAACTATTTCCAACTATATATCAATGTGTTTTCCATCTTGCTCTTATTTCAGTTTATTTATTGACTCTTTTCTTGCCTTTCTCAGGTCATGCTGGCCAAGTTAAAAGACAGGAAGACACACGTGGCTCTGAAGTACATCAGAAAGACAGAGTCAGAATATGACAGCATTGTCACCGAGGCACAGGTCCTAAAAATCTCAAGGGACTGTCAATTCCTTTGCCAAGGCTATGCTGCTTTTCAAACCCAGGTACAGCACTGACTCAGTATTTCCTGTAAGGTTGGTCTGCCAAACTATCTCATGGTTGGTGTCAGCCAATGAGTCCCGCCAGGGTATCCATCAAATACCCACAACATTAATAAATAATAATATATTCATATTATATTAGGGATGCACCGAATCCACTATTTTGGATTGGGCAGAACCCCTGAATCCTTCGTGAAAGATTCGGCCGAATACCAAACCAAATCGAATCCTAATTTGCATATGCAAATTAGGGATGGGAAGGGAAAAACATCTTAGACGTCCTTGTTTTGTGACAAAAAGTCACGCGATCTCCCTCCCCGTCCCTAATTTCCATATGCAAATTAGGATTAGGTTCTGCCAGGAAGAAGGATTCGGCCGAATCTGAATCCTGCTGAAAAGGCAGAATCCTGGCCGAATCCCGAACCGAATCCTGGATTCGGTGCATCACTATATTATATATTTCATTTATTTTGTGTAACATGTACATCAATGAATTCCTTTACTTAGAAAACTCAAGAGGACTCCTTGCCCAATCCTATTTGGTTTTGTTTCTGAGTACCAACTTATATGTGTCTTTTGTCTGTTTGACCAGCGGCATGCCCTGTATGTCATGGAATATCTGAGCGGGGGAAGCCTGGAAGACGAGTTGGACAACGGATGGCTCGAAAGGGAAAGAGTCCTGTAAGTAGCACATGTAGTAAATGGTACTAGTATAATATCACTAAGAAATACTTTTATACCAATTAAGCTCAATAACCTGAGTAATAAAGCAAATATAGAAAAAAAGAAAAATTGATCAATGCACATTCCTTTGTCCCCTATCATATCAGTAATCTATGCAGATGCATGTATTTACAAAGACAGGGGTTTTTTTAGTTACAAAATTATGATCATAAGATTGATAAGCCACCATACCACGTCAAGGTAAAACCCATATGGCGGTCCCTAACAATTTACCTCTGGTCATAATTTCAAATGCTAAAGCCTCCCGGCATAGGAGCATTACCTGAAAAATAAGGTCTCCCGACCTGGGCATTGGTTTTCATCATAGGGCTTAGTCCTCCCCTGCCATTAGCTATCAAAGGGGAGAGATAACCTCCCCCGCTTGCAGCTTTTGAGAGAGAGAAACTGCCCAGACCAACACCCATTTCCAAAGGAATTGTTCCACCATTTAAAGAGACAGGTGTGGGGGTGCTACAACCACATGGAAGCCTGGCCTGCAGCTTAGCTGCTAAACTTCCAAACAGAATAAATCTGCTACAATACAAAGTACAAAAAGGAAAAATTGTGAGAGCACTCCATGGCTTCATAAAAATGTACTAAAATACATTGGAAGTGCTACTGATCTGGCCAAATTAACTACAGACATAGAAAAAAAGAAAAATTGATCAATGCACATTCCTTTGTCCCCTATCATATCAGTAATCTATGCAGATGCATGTATTTACAAAGACAGGGGTTTTTTTAGTTACAAAATTATGATCATAAGATTGATAAGCCACCATACCACGTCAAGGTAAAACCCATATGGCGGTCCCTAACAATTTACCTCTGGTCATAATTTCAAATGCTAAAGCCTCCCGGCATAGGAGCATTACCTGAAAAATAAGGTCTCCCGACCTGGGCATTGGTTTTCATCATAGGGCTTAGTCCTCCCCTGCCATTAGCTATCAAAGGGGAGAGATAACCTCCCCCGCTTGCAGCTTTTGAGAGAGAGAAACTGCCCAGACCAACACCCATTTCCAAAGGAATTGTTCCACCATTTAAAGAGACAGGTGTGGGGGTGCTACAACCACATGGAAGCCTGGCCTGCAGCTTAGCTGCTAAACTTCCAAACAGAATAAATCTGCTACAATACAAAGTACAAAAAGGAAAAATTGTGAGAGCACTCCATGGCTTCATAAAAATGTACTAAAATACATTGGAAGTGCTACTGATCTGGCCAAATTAACTACAGACATAGAAAAAAAGAAAAATTGATCAATGCACATTCCTTTGTCCCCTATCATATCAGTAATCTATGCAGATGCATGTATTTACAAAGACAGGGGTTTTTTTAGTTACAAAATTATGATCATAAGATTGATAAGCCACCATACCACGTCAAGGTAAAACCCATATGGCGGTCCCTAACAATTTACCTCTGGTCATAATTTCAAATGCTAAAGCCTCCCGGCATAGGAGCATTACCTGAAAAATAAGGTCTCCCGACCTGGGCATTGGTTTTCATCATAGGGCTTAGTCCTCCCCTGCCATTAGCTTTCAAAGGGGAGAGGCCCAGGTCGGGAGACCTTATTTTTCAGGTAATGCTCCTATGCCGGGAGGCTTTAGCATTTGAAATTATGACCAGAGGTAAATTGTTAGGGACCGCCATATGGGTTTTACCTTGACGTGGTATGGTGGCTTATCAATCTTATGATCATAATTTTGTAACTAAAAAAACCCCTGTCTTTGTAAATACATGCATCTGCATAGATTACTGATATGATAGGGGACAAAGGAATGTGCATTGATCAATTTTTCTTTTTTTCTATGTCTGTAGTTAATTTGGCCAGATCAGTAGCACTTCCAATGTATTTTAGTACATTTTTATGAAGCCATGGAGTGCTCTCACAATTTTTCCTTTTTGTACTTTGTATTGTAGCAGATTTATTCTGTTTGGAAGTTTAGCAGCTAAGCTGCAGGCCAGGCTTCCATGTGGTTGTAGCACCCCCACACCTGTCTCTTTAAATGGTGGAACAATTCCTTTGGAAATGGGTGTTGGTCTGGGCAGTTTCTCTCTCTCAAAAGCTGCAAGCGGGGGAGGTTATCTCTCCCCTTTGAAAGCTAATGGCAGGGGAGGACTAAGCCCTATGATGAAAACCAATGCCCAGGTCGGGAGACCTTATTTTTCAGGTAATGCTCCTATGCCGGGAGGCTTTAGCATTTGAAATTATGACCAGAGGTAAATTGTTAGGGACCGCCATATGGGTTTTACCTTGACGTGGTATGGTGGCTTATCAATCTTATGATCATAATTTTGTAACTAAAAAAACCCCTGTCTTTGTAAATACATGCATCTGCATAGATTACTGATATGATAGGGGACAAAGGAATGTGCATTGATCAATTTTTCTTTTTTTCTATGTCTGTAGTTAATTTGGCCAGATCAGTAGCACTTCCAATGTATTTTAGTACATTTTTATGAAGCCATGGAGTGCTCTCACAATTTTTCCTTTTTGTACTTAATAAAGCAAATAACCTACTCTTTAATCTTACTAAGGCTGAAAATAGACAGGCTAAACTTATTAAGATTAAAGATATTCATAACCAGCTAACAAATGATCCCAATAAAATTGTAGACATTTTCAAGGATTATTATAAGAATTTATACTCTAATCCAAGTAAAGATTCTGAAAAAATTAGGGATTTCTTTGAAAATTGTAAAATCCCACAGATTTCGAAAATTCAGTTACAAAAGCTAAATAGTCCAATTACCTCAGAGGAAGTGTCCACTATTATTAAGAATCTGAAAACAGCAAAGGCAGGTGGCCCTGATGGCCTTACTCCCTCTTTTTACAAAATTATGAAGGATAAAATATCACCTTTTCTGACAAACTTATTTAATGATGTACTATTTTTTGGAAAAAGTCCACCTTCTAGTGAAATTTCAAAAAAGGTCCTTGCTGATAGGCTTTCTTTAATTCTTCCCTCTATAATCTCCGAGGCCCAAAATGGTTTTATTAAGAATAGATCAGGAGTTAAAAATATTAGAGCTCTGATTCATATTTTATATTACGCCAAAAAACACAAAATTCCTAGCTCTATTCTTGGTATTGATGCTGAAAAAGCGTTTGATAATATTACCTGGGAACATCAATTTTTTTGCCTTAAAAAAATCGGTATCACGGGCCCCTTCTTCCAATACATCAAATATCTTTACAAAAATCCCAGAACTCAAGTACTTTTGGGGGGAGCTAGGTCGTCACCTTTTGAAATATTTAAAGGGATGAGACAGGGCTGTCCTTTGTCGCCCCTTTTATTTAATATTGCTTTAGAACCTTTAATTAGTTTCCTTGAACAATCCAAGTTAATTAAAGGAGTTACTATTAATAATAGACATCTTAAGGTATTAGCCTTTGCTGATGATTTATTATGAATTTTAAAAAACCCTGAGTCTTCACTAAAGGTTGTTTTTGATTTATTTCAAGCCTTTCAGTCTTTTTCTGGTTACAAAATTAACGCTGAGAAATCGGAAATAATGAATATATATGGTTCGTTTTCCAATTCACTACTTAAGAAATTCAACTTAAAAACCCAAAGAATCAAATTAAATACTTAGGATTAATAATTCCTTCAGATCTCAATAATTTATATTCTTTGAATATTACCCCAGCCTGTCAAAAGGTCTTTTCCATGTGTGAAAAATGGGCCAATTCTCCCCTTAATATTAAAGGACGCACGCTTTTTTTTAAATCCTTGATATTTCCCAAGCTAGTATATCCATTAATTAATCTCCCTTTGCTTATAAAGCACTGCGATATTAAGAAACTTGACTCGGCTTTAACTAAATTTATTTGGAATGGTAAAAAGGCAAAAATTGCCCTCTATAAATTGAGAGCTCTAGTTAAGCTTGGAGGATTAAACCTTCCTGATTTCAGAGATTTTAATGTATCAGCCCTCACCAGATATCTTATTGAGTGGATCTCTCAAGGCAACAAATTTACAAACCCCGATATTGAAATCTTTCAAGAACCCTTTTTTGATATATTATCTGTTTTGCATAGTAAATGGAGCAATGTTCCTTATGATTTTAAGAGGAATCCTATCTATCGCGACTCTACATTTGTGTGGAAACATTTATTCTCTCGTCATGGGTATAGCTATACAGTAACCCCTTACATGCCAGCCAAACTCTTACTCAAACCTTCAGATTATCAAAAGTCAGATACTTTTATATTTTCAATTAAGAGAAAGTCACTGGTTCTGGTAAAAGATATATTTGATCCGCTTTAGAAAACCTTAATGCCCTGGTCAAATCTCAAAGAACAATAAAGCTTCAGGATTCTGATACATATTATTATTTAGCGTGTCAATGTGGTCTTTCTCTGCTACATAATAATAACAACCTGGTTTTAGCTGAGCACAAGCTTGCAGACGATTTGGCAGAGTTTTTGGAATTCCCTCATTTGATCTCTATTAGCTCTCTTTCTAAAAAATTTTGGAATAATTATAGTTCAGATTCACACCCGTTATCGAAACCTTCCTCTAAATGGTCTGAATTTTTACATTGTCAAATAACTCCCTCAGATTTGGTCAAATCGATTAGGGATTATAATAAATTAATTTTAGCAGAGAATTGGAGGATACAACATTTTAAGCTTGCCCATCTAGGCTATGGGAAACTGTTTTCAAAAAATTCCTCTAATAGCCCTATTTCGTATTGCCCTAAATGTGATGAAATGAATGTATCACTTTTCCATTCTCTATGGTCCTGTCCAAAGATTGTCCTATATTGGATTGGTTTTTTGAATTATCATTTGAAGATACAGATTAAATTGTCTCCGTGCTTTGTTTTTTTGCATCTGGATAATATGGTATGTTCTTCAGTTCCTAACACAAATTTTATTTCCCATGAAGATAAATTTTTGACAGTTTTTTTCCTAGCTGCTTCCAAGAAAGCTTTATTTAATTCTTGGTTACATAAAGAACCCCCCGCGTTAGCAGATGCTATTTCTTTTATGAACCAGCTTAGTTGGCAAGAAGCCTTATTATCCAAAACCAAAGGGAATAATTCCATAGACTCTTTTAAACTGATTTGGTCTCCTTATCTTGAAGCTTGTAATTCTAATTCAAGTAAACAAATAGGACGGTTTCTTCATTTGTATGTTACACGTTCAGACATTCCAGTCAACGAATGGACATTTTTCTTTCTTTCAATGTGTTTACTTCCACTGGCTTAGTTAATTTTTGTTATTTTCAGTTTATTGTTGTCAGTCTCTTAAAATTGTATTCCGTTTTCAATCTCACTATGCCATCATATTGAATACATGTCTTTCTTCATCTGCATAATATTTGCTGTCATAATGTTATTACTTGTTTAATATGAAAATCAAATAAAACATTTTCAAAATATACCAATTAAACCTATGGGTGGGGTAATGGAATAAATAAAGTTGCAAATAAGTTTGCAATAAGTTTGCAGCTTGGCTAATAACCAATAAACATACATCATTTGCTAGTAATTTTTTGGAAACACACATGTTATAGAGTAATCTAGAGTAGAGTAATCGGGAGTTAACCATTTTTTCTTTGTTTAAAAGGTTCTATTCAGCTGAGATGATATGCGGCCTGCAGTTCCTGCACAGCAAGGGGATCATCCATCGGTCAGTATAGATTTCTTCATCTTTGTAACATTCTACAGCAGAGGCCACACTCAGGTTGCTCTGCAAATCAGCTGCTCTTGCCTTCTTCTGTGTAACTCCTTTAATCTCTTTATTACAGAGACATCAAACCCCTCAACATCCTATTGAATCACAAAGGCCATGCTAAGATCTCAGACTTCGGCCTGGCTGTACAAAATGTCTACAAAGATGATACCATCAGTGGCCGGGTCGGAACTCTGTCATACATGGCCCCAGAGGTAAGACATGGAATTACAGTATAAGTACAGTAGAAACCAAGTAAAGATAAGAAGCAAAGGAGAATATGTCAATAATGCAGTTAGTTGTGGAACAAACCCAAGGCAGCAAGTTGACTGCAGTAATCTTTATTGGGAAGCAGAATTACACAACATGTTTCGGGCGAAGCCCTTTGTCAAGTGTAAAGGAACATTTGAAAAAGCAAACATTTATAACCTCATGTGACTTATCCAGTGCATCATGGGTAAACCATTAACCATTTAGTTAACTATTACATATCACATTAAATTAAGGTGCATTATGCTAAAGTGCAGTGTGAATAAATACATTTATCTCAAATACATTAATAAAAGTGCATCAAATAACCTTTACATCAATTATCATGACCTCAATCCATATATAATACATAATAATATTACGCGTGATTAATACCTTAAAATTCCAATTCATATAGTGAATACGTATTAATATCCCAATAATTTCCATAAAAATACATTTAAAATCCAGGTAACTGCTTGATCCAGCCTAACCTGTAAGGAATAAGGAAAATGCCATAAAGGCCTATCCAATCACTTGCGTTTTGTAACTATGTTGTGCCAGTTTAGCATTTATATATATTTTTGCAACATTGTTCCTACTTAATTATATGCTCACGAATTTTCAGCTACAGAAATTTGTATCCATATATTATCTATTTGAGCAAATATATTGCAAATTTTTTGCAATCAGCGTAACGGCAATAGCTGGAAAGGTATTTTCCTAATAGAATGGACTCTCCCATACATGATTCAGCGGGAGATCCATGAGACGACGACTAGCTGACTAGTTAAAAATCCTGGGGACAAAGAACAGAACAGTATTATTCCCAAAGACCTTTCAAAGAAAACATGCTAGGTTATATTGTTCATTTAATCCTTTTGGGTAGGTACTTTCTAAGCGATTTATCCATCTTGCCTCTCTCTGTAATAATAAAGAATTATGATCCCCCCCTCTGGTTGGTTTTGCTACTGTCTCTAGCACCTTCCATTTAAGCTGACATACATTGTGCTTTGCTAAATCGAAATGCCTAGCTACGGGGGTATCAGTATAAGTATTTGGTTTAAAATTCCGTATGCTCTTAAGTTAAATCAAAATTAAATTTTGATTCTGTTCAAGATCCTACAAGGATTGCCATACAATGCAGCGGTCGACTGGTGGTCTCTTGGGATCACCATCTGCGACTTGGCCAGTGGAGAGGCCCTGTTTTACAGCGATGACAGAGAAAGACTCATTGAAATGATCACCTTGGATGAGCCTGTAATACCTGGATGGCTGGATGACGATCTAATAGATCTTCTGAAAAAGGTGGGTAGCGACAGTGGGATAGAGGTAAAGTACTGTAACACAAATGTATTCATGCCCCAATTATACTGCATTGTCTTAGTTAAAACCTATTTTATCACCTCTGCATTCTTAAGGGGTATATAACAACATGCAAGAGCTACAAGAATTTTGTTACTTTCTGAAGCGCCATATTTCATATGTATCATAAAAGCCTGTCCCGGACTGAATGACTGTTTTCAGTTTAATTCCAACTAACCTATCATCAATGTGAATAACTATCCTGCAAACCTATGGATCATTTGCAGTGGTTTTATTGGTGGGTTTTTTAGTGAGTATATCTGTGGTATGAAAATAATTGCCTTTTCAAACTTTAGCTCCTTAGAAAGAATCCGAGGCGACGGCTCGGTGCACGAGGGGACATCAGGTGCCACCAATTCTATGAGTCCATCGATTGGGTGGTGCTGGAAGAACAAGGAGCAGAGCCCCCTCTCCAGCCAAGTGAAGTAAGTACATGATTTCTCAAGTTTTATTTATGCTATGAAAATCAATACACGTAAGGAAAATGCAAAAGTATCTCTATTGCACTGCCATTTCTAAAGGCTGTATATTTTCATTGTAATCTTTATTGTTTAGTGTTATGAACTACATGGCAAACAGAAACACAAACTGCTATTTTTACAACCAAAACCAACTAACAACATTTAAACGCTAATACAGTAACTATTCTCTTGCTCGTAATAGGTATTTTGTAGCATCTTAACTAAATAATTTTTTTCCCTCTGTTCAGCCATCAGAAAAGCTCTTCAAGCCGTATGAGGGAAAGCTGTCATTTCTTGGGTCCCAGGAAGATGAAGCCACATCAGGGGACAATAATATCGTCTCTGGCTTTTCATTCCTACGTTCCTCCTGGCTGGAGTAAGTGAGTATGCGAGTGTGTGTGATCCAGCCAGTCATAATAACATGCTGTTCCATCTAGCATAGGTACATAAGATCAGAGGACAGTGGGAATATCTGTGGATTCAACATCAGCTCCACCTGCTGCATAAAGGCCGTATTATCATCTGCATTTCCTTCCTTGGTAACATCAGGCGCAGTCATCTGGTGCATGGGGGGTAAGTATTAGGTGGGTATATATATGTGAGAGAATGGTGAGTGAATGTGAGATATGAAAGGATAAGGGTGTAACGAGAAGGCAAGCAGATGGTAAGATCTCAGACTGCTTCGTCTTCCTGCACATCATGTCTATAGATCCTATACCCTGTTAGTTTTGTATATAGTTCTAATGGTTCTGTAAAAATCCAGGTCAAGGGTTTTTTCCCTGTCTGAAGTAAGATGGGGGTTTTTTTACCTTGTCCTGGATTAAGTTTAGTTTTAGTGAACTGAGCAAAGGGTGGGACGTCATAGACACGTGCAGTTAAAACCTCGTTTGTTGTCTTTGTTTGTCACGTTAGTCTTGTCTTGTGTGAGGCGTTACACCCGGCGTGCCGGTAACAGGGTTGAAGCCTTGGCGTGGCGTTACTGCTCACATGTATAAACATGTGCTAATTCAACCAGTGGTGTGAGTGTGAGTGAAGAAATGTATTGTCTACAATGTATTAGGTCCAATTTGTCTACAACATAAAAATCTTACAGAAGGTTCAGCCCTCCAAAATACACAATGGGCAGCACTGCCCTGCACAGAATCTCGCAGTTAAAACCTCTGCCCACTTTGCTACCCCTGCTATTTATTTCACAGGCAGTAACAGCAATTTGTCTTAAGCCTTCGAGAGATGGACTTCAATATCAAGCATGTGAGCAGACAAGGAGCGGTTACATTAAACAACAATTCATGACTATGGGGTCCATTTACTAAAGTGCGTTAAAAATATTCGCACAATATATAGACAGAATTTTTCGCCAAATATGTTATCGCCAGTTTACTAACCTGCGGTAAATATAAATTTGCGAATTTTCTTGCGCAAGAATAATTGTTCGCCAGTTAGCGCATTCGCTGAAAATAACACTACATACACATTAAAGCATGGTTTACTAAACAGCGAAATGTGCTAAAGACAAAATTAACGCCAGAATGTTCGCAAAGCATTACCGCCACCTATGTAGTGGCGTAAAAGTATTTTTTTTCCCCAGAAAATTCTCAAGGGGCAGGAAATATCCCATAACACTGTTTTTTTTTACCCATCATTCTTTGCTGACAGGAGACAGTTCTGTAGCTATTGCTGACAGGAGGTTTTGGCTTCTGCTTCTATCTGTTGCAACAGCAGCAGTTTCAGCTCAGAGGCGTATTATTGGCAGCGGCATCACAGTCCAAGGATTCGTCAGCCTCTACGCTTTTTTGGTTTCATTGTGATTGGCTACATTAAACTGTGCATTTTTATGAAGCAAAGAGATTGACTGGTATGATTTCTTGTTCCTATGATTCTATTGGCAGAAGGGTTAATATGATGCAGACATGTTTGATTGGTGTTAATCTGGTGATGTTGTTGGATGGTATAATCATCAGTCAATAAATTTTATGAGTTTTGAAGATGCATTTCTGGCCATAAATGTCACAGTAAAAATTGCCATAATAACCGCCATAAAACAAGACTATTTTATAGCATAAATATTCACAAAAACTTAATTTTTCACCACAAAAATCGCAACTCGCTAAAATTACCGCTAACGTAAGCTGGTTCCTTAACGTAGTTACCGCAAGTGATCGCAATGACTTCTGAGCGCATCGCTGTTTAGTAAACTTAGTCGCTGCGAATATTCTGGCGTAAAAATATTCTCAGCAAAAACATGCGGAAACTTAAAGTCAGATTTACCGCACTATTGTAAACGGACCCCTTAATCACTCATAAGATTTCAGCCCTGACACCCCTTCAACTGTAAAGAAATGTACTACTCAATATTCTTTTTAATAGTCAGGTTCAGCTCACAGATATTTCACCCAGAATAGAATTATTATGGCATATCGTCTTGTGTGCAAAAAACATTTCTTCTTCTTAAACTTGGATTTATACACATATGGGGTATATTTATCAAAGAGTGAAGTTAATAGTGAAGTTCTGCCACTAGAGTGAAATTCCGCCACTCTCCATTCATTTCTATAGGTGTATTTATCAAAGGGTGAACTTTCACTTTCACCCATTGATAAATAAATAGGCCTTTCAAAATCCAATAGAAATGAATTGAGAGCTGCGGAATGTCACTCTAGTGGTGGAACTTCACTCTTTGATAAATTTACCCCATGGTATTAGCAGCTAGTACAGGTATGGAACCTGTTATCCAGAATACTCGGGACCTCAGATAACAGATCCTTCTGTAATTTGGATCTTCATACCTTAAGTGTACTAGAAAATCATGTAAACATTAAATAAACCCAATAGGCTGGTTTTGCTTCCAGTAAGGGTTAATTATAAATTTGCTAGGATCAAAAACAAGGTACTGTTTTATTATTACAGAGAAAAGGGATTATTTTGATTAAATGGAGTCTATGGAAGACGGCCTTTTTGTAATTTGGAGCTTTCAGAAGTAATGGGTTTGTCAATATCCAATCCCAAACCTGTATCTTCTGGCCTGCTGGTTGAAAGCTATCATCCAACTGGTTGTTAAAGGCTAGACTTTAAGCAAACTTTACAGCCGATATTACATTACCCTCTTATCACCAAATCACTATATCGGGGCAATATAATTATAGACCCAAAGTTGCTGCAGGTCAAGTAACCAGCAACAACCAAGTGTTTTCAATTATGGATTAAATACTAACTGAGCTGTCAAAGATACTAAACCTGAAGAATTGCAGCTATTATTACATTACCCCTAATGTGGTGGGGCTGCAACACTGATTCCAAACAATCATAATTAAGCCTCTTACAGACCCCCAGGTGTAAGGATTCGGGTCTGCGTTCTTACCGGCGCGGGCGCGTTAGCGCGTGACGCCGGGCGCTGGCGACGGTCGCGGGCGCGGAGGCACCGGCGACGGTCGCCGACGCAAAGACGCGGACGCGAGCGCCTGAGACGGACGTGACGTCAGCACGCCGACGCCGGCGGAATGACGCCAGTTGGCGCCAAATAGACATTATTTAAACCTGGTTCTGTTAGAGATGCATTGCCTGGTTATTAGGTTATCTAACTGAAACCCTAGCATCTCTTCTGTTGTGATTTCCTGTTGTTGACCTTCGCCTGTTCCTGGATTACGAATTCTGCTGCCTGTCTCGACCCTTCGGCCTGTCTCACCGTTTACAAATCTTGCTGCCTGCCTTTGACCTCGGACTTCCTGACCACGACTCTGCCTAATCCTCTTGTACCTTGCTATCGTCTCATTGGCTACTCTCCACATCCCTACTCCCTGTTCCACTCCAGGTGGGTAGTGCTTATGTGAGGCGCTTGTGGGTTCACTATCTACGGTTCAAGCTCCTTCTACGACTGGATTATACTGGTAAGCCTGACACCAGGCTACCCCTCTCTTGTATCCTGCAGTAAAGAACCCAACATGGTCACCCCTTCTCAATGAGTAATCAATGCCACAATCAACATATTGTTATTGTAGAATAGTCTTTCCCCTTTTTATCACAACATAAATAACTCACCTCGCCAAAGATAAATGTTCCTGGTATAAATCATTGTACTTGAGCAATCTATTACTGTTTATATCATTACGGGTTGAATACATGGTCATTACTTCAATCAGTCAATAGACATAAGTGCCCATTCTACAAGGTCCAGAGACAAGATAAATGGTAACTAGAAGTTCTTCTAGGGATCATCAGACTTTTGTCAGCCAGCTAAACACCCAGAAAACTAGAGAGGCAGATAACCCAATGTCTGCATACAACTGAGTTAGTAAAACCACATGTTCCTTGAAGATTATGTTTTGTGTTGTTGGCCTGAATAAAACCTTAATACTAATAAAAGAATGGTGGTTCACGCAACTATTATATACGTAGATTACACTACCCCTATTGGGGTGGTGCGTGAGATGAAATTAAGTTTGATATAAAATAGCAATAAAGTATTTCATTTGGTCGCACACGGTAATTTACTTAAATATATTAATTTATTATTAATTATCTGATCAATTTGAGATCTCCAATCTATATAAAAAACACACACTGAAAAATGTATATATATATATATATACAACATTAAATGCATATTTGCGAATAGCATTTCATGTTCAGCATTTCAGTTAATTCTGCCATATGAGATAGGTGTACTTAATCATTCCTAACTGATGTTAACTGAAGACCAAACGGTTAGGGATTGTTTTGCCGAAAAAAATGACGCCCATAGACTTATATGGCGCTGTGCGCCAAAATAAAAAGACGCGCGTCAAAAAAAAATTTCACTGCGCAACAAAATTTTTTTCACGCCCATAGACATTAATGTGCGTCGGCGGCAAATTTTTGGCGAAACGAAACGGGTCAAATACGCCCATCCCTACAAACGGTCAAATTCATATCTTTAAAAAGTCAATGTGATAACCCAATTCATGGTTTTAACTCAAATTCATTATTGTTAAAACATCTCATGGAAGTATTAGTTGTTTTGCTCTTTCTCCTTAAAATCGTAACCTGAGCGCTTAATAATTTCAAGCTAGTTCAGTAGCTTGGCCCCATCCGTCTCCTACTGGCAGGAAATATTACTTAAAGGGGCAAAGTGTATGCCACTTGACAAAAGTTTTTATGCCTGAGAAACAGGGATGCGCCTAACAATAATTATTTGGATTAATCGGAATACAGATCTACACTGACAATATCAGTAGAAGTTCTTTGCAAGGGTGTCTTTATTTTCCTTATGTTAAAGAGTGTGCAGGGACAAAGTCATCCATTGTAGCCATTTAGGTTTCTCTTTGTCACACAGCTCTGATAATAAAGATACTGATATAGCTGTTACGACCATTGTTTTTCTCTCTATTTTCTTGGGAGAACCGTACAACAATCAAATGAAGCCCAAGTCTTTTTTGACTCCCTTAGTGCTACCGTGAAAGCAGAATTGATAGAGATAGAGAGAGAGGGATCTTACCCTGCAGCCTTGCCAAAGCTCTTCCTTTTCTGAAATAGCCTTTAGGGTAATCAGGGGATAATTGGATGGAAACTTCAGCGTCCATGAGCATCTTAGGATAAAGCGTTAACATAGCAGTATGAACTTTTCCCAAAATATCTGTCAAAAGGGAAAATAATCACAAAGTCAAGATTAAAACATTAATGTGCTGGGGGGGGGGGAGAATGATTGCCTTCATAGTGAGATCACTATCTGAAACAGAAATGTGATTTTTGGGGTTGGATTCATGCTGGACAGTAATGAATATCTAGGAGATGCTTTGAATGCATAACTGCTGCAGCTCAGCCCACAGAGGGACTTTTAACCAATAAATATATGCAGATCATTAACCTGCATATGCCAGTCAATGGAAAACTGTTCATTTTCTATTTATTCTGCCTTAAAGGAGAACGAAAGGCAAATATTACACACTACACCACTAAATAGTCCTACTATAGTAGTGTGTGATCGCTATATTTTTAGCTCACCTATTTGTAAATGTGAGTAGTTATTTATATCTCTGGTTTACAGCCTGCTTTGCCTAATGCTGCCGCCATCCTGTGTATGGTATGACCGCTTCAGTTCCCTCACTGTCCAATAGTGCGCATGCCCCAATAATAATTGTGCGCATGCAAATATAGCAGGGACAGCGCCAAGGTATAACAGAGGAAAGGTTCGTATTTCAAGCATGCGCAGAAAGACATTTCTCCTATTGCGATTTAAGGCTGCCGCTGATAACCAGCAGGAAATGCAGTCAGATTTCTATGACGTAGATCGAGTCCTGTTCTTGCTTTCCACTCAGAGTGCCATTCCTATCAAATGAGTGCTTGCAAAATATGTCTTTTAAATGAGATTCATTTTGTTTTATCCTTTCCTTCTCCTTTAAAGGGGTGGTTGACCTTCAAGTTAACCTTAAGTAAATTATAGAATAGCTAATGCTTAACAACTTTTCAATTGGCCTTTATTTTATTCAGGGCCTCTCCTATTCATATTTTCTCATTCATATTCAAATCAGTGCATGGTTGCTATGCTAATTTGGTCCCTAGCAAACATATTGAAAACTAGAAAGCTGCTGTATAAAAAGCTAAATAACTCAAAAACTACAAATAATAAAAAATGAAAACCAATGTCAAATTAAATATAACTATTTCATACTAAAAGTTAACTCAAAGGTGAACAACTCCTTTAATAACACTGTGAATAATGAAGCACAGTGTCTCAAAAACATGTGATATTACTTACTCTCAGTTAAGGCATTCGTGACAGGCTTCAGTTCATCCAAACTCATGATTTGTGACCACTAAAGATGGCTTCTACTGTAATCTCTGATTATTTACTCAATAGATCAATAGGGATGTAGCGAACGTCGGAAAAAAAGTTCGCGAACATATTCGCGAACTTGCGCAAAAATGCGAGCGGTTCGCGAACGGTTCGCGAACCCCATAGACTTCAATGGGAAGGCGAACTTTAACATCTAAAAAAGACATTTCTGGCCAGAAAAATGATTTTAAAGTTGTTTAAAGGGTGCAACGACCTGGACAGTGGCATGCCAGAGGGGGATCAAGGGCAAAAATGTATCTGAAAAATCTGCCTGTGTGTGCTTGGAAGAGATAGTGTAGGGGGAGAGCTGTTAGTGATTTCAGGGACAGATGATAGTAAGTTTGCTGGCTAGTAATCTGCTTGATACTGCTCTGTATTTGAGGGACAGAAGTCTGCAGGGATTTGAGGGACATTTTAGCTTAGGTAGCTTTGCTGGCTAGTAATCTACTGTTCTCTTTAAACAACTGCCATACGTTGACCTTGTAGGCATTGTTTGCCCAGTTTTTTTGGACGCAGCCACTGAAGCACAGTTGCCAGAAAAAATATGCCATATAAATGCTGAAAATAGTAATTTTTCGCCATACGTTGACCTTGTAGACATTGTTTGCCCAGTTTTTTTTGGACGCAGCCACTGAAGCACAGTTGCCAGAAAAAATATGCCATATAAATGCTGAAAATAGTCATTTTTCGCCATACGTTGACCTTGTAGACATTGTTTGCCCAGTTTTTTTTGGACGCAGCCACTGAAGCACAGTTGCCAGAAAAAATATGCCATATAAATGCTGAAAATAGTAATTTTTCGCCATACGTTGACCTTGTAGACATTGTTTGCCCAGTTTTTTTGGACGCAGCCACTGAAGCACAGTTGCCAGAAAAAATATGCCATATAAATGCTGAAAATAGTCATTTTTTGCCATATACGTTGAGTCAACGTATGGCAAAAAATGACTATTTTCAGCATTTATGTGGCATATTTTTTCTGGCCTCTGTGCTTCAGTGGCTGCGGCCAAAAAAACTGGGCAAACAATGCCTACAAGGTCAACGTCGTTGACCTTGTAGGCATTGTTTGCCCAGTTTTTTTGGCCGCAGCCACTGAAGCACAGAGGCCAGAAAAAATATGCCATATAAATGCTGAAAATAGTCATTTTTTTGGTCGCAGCCACTGAAGCACAGTTGCCAGAAAAATTATGCCATATAAATGCTGAAAATATAAATTTTTTTGGTTGCAGCCACTGAAGCACAGAGGCCAGAAAAATTATGCCATATAAATGGAGAAAATATGCATTTTTTTGGTTGCAGCCACTGAAGCACAGAGGCTAGAAAAATTATGCCATATAAATGGAGAAAATATGAATTTTTTTGGTTGCAGCCACTGAAGCACAGAGGCTAGAAAAATTATGCCATATAAATGGACAAAATATGCATTTTTTTGGTTGCAGCCACTGAAGCACAGAGGCCAGAACAATTATGCCATATAAATGCAGAAAATATGCATTTTTTTGGTTGCAGCCACTGAAGCACAGAGGCTAGAAAAATTATGCCATATAAATGGACAAAATATGCATTTTTTGGTTGCAGCCACTGAAGCACAGAGGCCAGAAAAATTATGCCATATAAATGCAGAAAATATGCATTTTTTTGGTTGCAGCCACTGAAGCACAGAGGCCAGAAAAATTATGCCATATAAATGCAGAAAATATGCATTTTTTTGGACGCAGCCACTGAAGCACAGTTGCCAGAAAAAATATGCCATATAAATGCTGAAAATAGTAATTTTTCGCCATACGTTGACCTTGTAGACATTGTTTGCCCCGTTTTTTTGGACGCAGCCACTGAAGCACAGAGGCCAGAAAAAATTAAACCAGTAGGGTTTGCACCCTAGTTTGTAACGGTGGCGGAGGGAGGAGGACGCTAAAGAACAGCTGTGTGTGGAGTCATGAGGCTTGAAGAGAAGGACAGCTGCATAGAAGTCAGAACAAGTCTTCCGGCGTGCAGTAACCCTCCGAGATCCACCCCTCATTCATTTTAATAAAGGTCAGGTAATCGACACTTTTGTGACCTAGGCGAGTTCTCTTCTCAGTTACAATCCCTCCTGCTGCACTGAAGGTCCTTTCTGAGAGCACACTTGAGGCTGGGCAAGACAAGAGGTTCATGGCAAATTGTGACAGCTCTGGCCACAGATCAAGCCTGCGCACCCAGTAGTCCAGGGGTTCATCGCTCCTCAGAGTGTCGATATCTGCAGTTAATGCCAGGTAGTCCGCTACCTGCCGGTCGAGGCGTTCTTTGAGGGTGGATCCAGAAGGGTTGTGGCGCTGCCTTGGACAGAAAAACATTTGCATGTCTGATGTTACAGACCGGCCAAAGGGCTTTGTCCTTGCAGGTGTGCTCGTGGCAGGATTACTGGCACCTCTGCCCCTGGAATGTTGATGAGTTCCTGAAGTGACATCACCCTTAAAAGCATTGTACAACATGTTTTGCAGGCTGGTTTGTAAATGCCGCATCTTTTCGGACTTGTGGTATGTTGGTAACATTTCTGCCACTTTATGCTTGTACCGAGGGTCTAGTAGCGTTGCGACCCAGTACAGGTCCTTCTCCTTAAGCCTCTTGATACGGGGGTCCTTCAACAGGCATGACAGCATGAAAGACCCCATTCTCACAAGGTTGGATGCAGAGCTATCCATCTCCGCTTCCTCATTATCAAGGACTGCATCATCCACGGTCTCCTCCCCCCAGCCACGTACAAGACCAGGGGTCCCCAAAAGGTCACCACTAGCCCCCTGGGAAGCCTGCTCCTGTTGGTCCTCCTCCTCCTCCTCCACAAAGCCACCTTCCTCCTCTGACTCCACTTCTGGCACCTCTCCCTGCGTTGCAGCAGGTGCCTGGGTTCGTTCTGGTGATTCCGACCATAAATCGTGCGCTTCCAGCTCCTCGTCACGCTGGTCTACAGCCTCATCTGTCACTCGTCGCACGGCACGCTCCAGGAAGAAAGCGAAGGGTATTAGGTCGCTGATGGTGCCTTCGGTGCGACTGACCATATTTGTCACCTCTTCAAAAGGTCGCATGAGCCTGCAGGCATCGCGCATAAGCACCCAGTAACGGGGGAAAAAAATCCCCAGCTCTGCAGATCCAGTCCTACCACCCAGTTCAAAAAGGTACTCGTTGACGGCCCTTTGTTGTTGCAGCAGACGTTCCAACATAAGGAGCGTTGAATTCCAGCGAGTCTGGCTGTCAGAAATCAAACGCCTGACTGGCATGTTGTAGCGCTGCTGAATGTCAGCAAGGCGTGCCATGGCTGTGTAGGAACGTCTGAAATGGGCCGACACCTTTCTGGACTGGGTGAGAACGTCCTGGAATCCTGGGTACTTGGAGACAAAACGTTGGACTATTAAATTTAACACATGTGCCATGCAGGGCACATGTGTTAAATTTCCCAGTCTCAACGCTGCCAACAGATTGCTTCCATTGTCACACACCACTTTTCCGATCTGCAGTTGGTGTGGGGTCAGCCACCGATCGGCCTGTGACTGCAGAGATGACAGGAGTACAGATCCGGTATGGTTTTTGCTTTCCAGGCACGTCATCCCCAAGACAGCGTGACAACGGCGTACCTGGCACGTCGAATAGCCTAGGGGGAGCTGGGGGTGCACAGGTGTGGAGGAGGAGAAGGAGGACCCAGCAGCAGAGTAAGAAGAAGAAGAGGAAGAAGACGAGGTAGAGAGCGATGGAGGAGTAGAGGTGGTGGCAGAACCGCGTGCAATCCGTGGCGGTGACACCAACTCCACTGTTGTTGTTGTTGTTGAGCTACCCATTCCCTGCTTCCCATTCCCAGCCATTACCAAGTTCACCCAGTGGGCAGTGTAGGTGACATACCTGCCCTGACCATGCTTGGAGGACCATGCGTCAGTAGTCATATGGACCTTTGGCCCAACACTAAGTGACAGAGATGCGGTAACTTGGCTCTGCACATGTTGGTACAGGTGTGGTATTCCCTTTTTAGAAAAAAAATTGCGGCTGGGTACCTTCCACTGCGGTGTCCCAATTGCTACAAATTTGCGGAAGGCCTCAGAGTCCACCAGCTGGTATGGTAAAAGCTGGCGGGCTAAGAGTGCAGACAAGCCAGCTGTCAGACGCCGGGCAAGGGGGTGACAGTCAGACATTGGCTTCTTACGCTCAAACATGGCCTTCACAGAAACTTGGCTGGTGGCAGATGACTGGGAATGGGAACAGGTGGTCAAGGTGGAAGGCGGAGTGGAGGGTGGTTCAGATGGGTCAAGGAGAGCAGAGGTAGAGCAGTAAGATGCTGGACCAGAAGGAGTGTGGCTTTTAGTTTGCCTGTTGCCTTTGAGGTGTTGCTCCCAAAGTGCTTTGTGCTTGCCGCTCATGTGCCTTCGCATAGAAGTACCTATGTGGCTGTTGGGCTTACCAAGGCTCAGTTTCTGACTGCACTCATTGCAAATTACAATGCTTTTGTCAGAGGCACACACATTAAAAAAATCCCACACTGCTGACTTTTTGGAAGTGTGCGATCTGGCGGTAACAGTAGAAGTTGGCGGCATTGGCGGCAATGGCGGGTGCGTTGGCCGGCTGAACACAGGTGCCGATACATGTTGTTGCCCTACTGATCCCTGCGGGCTGTCCTCCCTGCTTCTTCTAAGTCTTATTCTCCTACTGCCTCTCTGACTCTCCGTCTCTCCATCTGAACTACCCTCCTCTTGCTCTCTTCTACTAGGCACCCACAAAACATCAATCTCCTCATCATCATTCTCCTCAGATGCATCAATTTCTTCTGACACATCACAGAAGGAAGCAGCAGCGGGGACCTCCTCCTCATCACTCATCATTATGTCCATCTCTGTCGTGTTCTCTGCCAGAATTAAATCTGGTGTAACGTCCTCATCTCCTTCATCTTCTTCTGCCAATAATGGTTGCGCATTACTCAGTTCAAGAAACTCATGGGAAAATAACTCCTCTGACTCCAGTGAAGAAGGGGCACCGGTGGTGGAGGAAGTGTTACGTGGGGTGGCCATAGCAGTGGAGGATGAGGAGGATGTTGTGGTAAAGTTAGAAACGGTAGAGGATGGGGTGTGCTGTGTAAGCCAGTCAACTACCTCTTCAGCATTTTGGGAGTTCAGGGTCATTGGCTTTTTAAAACTGGGCAATTTGCTAGGGCCACAGGATTGCATAGCAGCACGGCCCCTAGCACGGCCTCTGCATGGCGGCCTGCCTTTGCCTGGCATTATTTTTAAAAAAACAACAACAACAAAAACTCAGTTGGTTTTTCTGGAAACGATAATACACACAGCTAGATGGCGGTTTGAAGAAAACACTGTGCAAATAATGCCTACAAGGTCAACGTATACACAGCGGTGGATACGGATTACGTAAAATATCAGAATGCTGCTTGAAAAAAAGTAACTCAAGTGGTTTTTCTAGAGACGATAATATTATCAATATTTAGACAAAATGTGAACAAGCTCACACAGCTAGATGGCGGTTTGAAGAAAACACTGTGCAAATAATGCCTACAAGGTCAACGTATACACAGCGGTGGATACGGATTACGTAAAATATCAGAATGCTGCTTGAAAAAACAGTAACTCAAGTGGTTTTTCTAGAGACGATAATATTATCAATATTTAGACAAAATGTGAACAAGCTCACACAGCTAGATGGCGGTTTGAAGAAAACACTGTGCAAATAATGCCCACAAGGTCAACGTATACACAGCGGTGGATACGGATTACGTAAAATATCAGAATGCTGCTTGAAAAAACAGTAACTCAAGTGGTTTTTCTAGAGACGATAATATTATCAATATTTAGACAAAATGTGAACTAGCTCACACAGCTAGATGGCGGTTTGAAGAAAACACTGTGCAAATAATGCCCACAAGGTCAACGTATACACAGCGGTGGATACGGATTACGTAAAATATAAGAATGCTGCTTGAAAAAAAGTAACTCAAGTGGTTTTTCTAGAGACGATAATATTATCAATATTTAGACAAAATGTGAACAAGCTCACACAGCTAGATGGCGGTTTGAAGAAAACACTGTGCAAATAATGCCTACAAGGTCAACGTATACACAGCGGTGGATACGGATTACGTAAAATATCAGAATGCTGCTTGAAAAAAAGTAACTCAAGTGGTTTTTCTAGAGACGATAATATTATCAATATTTAGACAAAATGTGAACAAGCTCACACAGCTAGATGGCGGTTTGAAGAAAACACTGTGCAAATAATGCCCACAAGGTCAACGTATACACAGCGGTGGATACGGATTACGTAAAATATCAGAATGCTGCTTGAAAAAAAGTAACTCAAGTGGTTTTTCTAGAGACGATAATATTATCAATATTTAGACAAAATGTGAACAAGCTCACACAGCTAGATGGCGGTTTGAAGAAAACACTGTGCAAATAATGCCCACAAGGTCAACGTATACACAGCGGTGGATACGGATTACGTAAAATATAAGAATGCTGCTTGAAAAAAAGTAACTCAAGTGGTTTTTCTAGAGACGATAATATTATCAATATTTAGACAAAATGTGAACAAGCTCACACAGCTAGATGGCGGTTTGAAGAAAACACTGTGCAAATAATGCCCACAAGATCAACGTATACACTACTACAGCGGTGGATACGGATTACGTAAAATATATTATGGCTGCTTGAAAAAAGTCACTCCGGTGTTTTTTCTGGAGACGGTAATATTATGGATATTTAGACAGAATGTGAACAAGGTCACACAGCTAGATGGCTGTTGGTTGAATAACACACTGGGCAAAAAATGCCTACAGGGCAAATAATGCCTAAAAGGTCAACTTATACACTACTACAGCGATGGATACGGATTACGTAAAATTTATTATGGCTGCTTGAAAAAAGTCACTCCGGTGTTTTTTCTGGAGACGGTAATATTATGGATATTTAGACAGAATGTGAACAAGGTCACACAGCTAGATGGCTGTTGGTTGAATAACACACTGGGCAAAAAATGCCTACAGGGCAAATAATGCCTAAAAGGTCAACTTATACACTACTACAGCGATGGATACGGATTACGTAAAATTTATTATGGCTGCTTGAAAAGTCACTCCGGTGTTTTTTCTGGAGACGGTAATATTATGGATATTTAGACAGAATGTGAACAAGGTCACACAGCTAGATGGCTGTTGGTTGAATAACACACTGGGCAAAAAATGCCTACAGGGCAAATAATGCCTAAAAGGTCAACTTATACACTACTACAGCGATGGATACGGATTACGTAAAATTTATTATGGCTGCTTGAAAAAAGTCACTCCGGTGTTTTTTCTGGAGACGGTAATATTATGGATATTTAGACAGAATGTGAACAAGGTCACACAGCTAGATGGCTGTTGGTTGAATAACACACTGGGCAAAAAATGCCTACAGGGCAAATAATGCCTAAAAGGTCAACTTATACACTACTACAGCGATAGTAAAATAAAAAAAAGTAAAATAAAAAAAAAATGAATATTAAAAAAAAAAAATTACAGTTGGTGCTGCTGAACTACTAGGAGCAGCAGATTAGCACACCAGTCCCACTCCCCAACACTGCTAGACTAATAGCACTGGGCTCTTATAGTAGTAGTAGTAGTAGTAGTAGTAGTAGTAGTAGTAGTAGTAAAACAACAAAAAAATAAATAAAAGCAGTCCTTACAAGGACTACTGTTATTGCAGCAGTCAGCAGATGAGATCAGAAGCAGGACAGCTGCCCACTGCAGCTACATACAGAGCACTGCAGTAGAAGGTAGATTACTAGCCAGCAAAGCTACCTAAGCTTAAATGTCCCTCAAACCCCTGCAGACTTCTGTCCCTCCAATAACAGAGCAGTATCAACACGATTACTAGCCAGCAAACTTTCAACTGTCCCTGAAATCACTAACAGGCAGCAGCTCTCTCCCTACACTATCTCTTCAGCACACACAGGCAGAGTGAAAAAAACGCTGCAGGGCTTCGGTTTTTATAGGGAAGGGGAGTGGTCCAGGGGAGAGCTTCCTGATTGGCTGCCATGTACCTGCTGGTCTGGGGTGAGAGGGCAAAAAAAAGCGCCAACAATGGCGAACCCAAAATGGCGAACGTCGCGCGACGTTCGCGAACTTCCGGCGAGCGCGAACACCCGATGTTCGCGCGAACAAGTTCGCCGGCGAACAGTTCGCGCCATCTCTATAGATCAATCACAGAGTCCAGAATCCTATTTGCAAAGCTCTGAAATGGACACAAAACTAACATCACCTTGATGCTATTTAGCAAGGAACTTGTCTCTATACATGTCGCTTAGCAACCTCTGGTGCCAGCTGCGATGAACTGATGCATGGCATAAATGTAGCCCTCTAGTTACTGCCAGCCTTTTAATCCCAGGGTTCACTTAGTGACTTTGACTGAATTGTGCCACATGAATTGGACACAGGTATTTATCCAGAAAGCTCCAAATTACGGGAGAGCATCACTCATAGACTCCAATTTAGTCAAATAATTCAAAAACAATTTCCTTTTTCTCTGAAAAAAAGACAGTACCTTGTACTTAATCTCAAATAAAATATAATTAATCCTAATTGGAAGCAAAACAATCTAGGGATGCATCTAATCCGCTACTATGGATTCGGCCGAACCCCCGAATCCCTTTACATATGCAAATTAGGGGTGGGAAGGGGAAACATTTTTTACTTCCTTGTTTTGTGACAAAAAGTCACGTGATTTCCCTCTCCACCCCTAATTTGCACATGCAAATTAGGATTTGGATTCAGTTCGGCCGGGCAGAACGATTTGAATCCGAATCCAAATCCTGCTAAAAAAGGCCGAATCCCGAACCGAATCCTGAATTTGGTGCATCCCTAAAACAATCCCATTGGATTAAATTTTTTAATTATTTTTAGTAGGCTTAAAGTGTTGAAAGCAAAACTACAGAAAGATCCGTTATCTAGAAAACACCAGTTCCCGAGCTCACAGGTTCCATACTGGTATAGTATCTCTGGAAGTGAATATTGCTTGGACATCTGTTTTCTCTTGTTGTGAAATCCACTACTACTGGTTTCCCAGGGTGTATCAGTCCAATAATAAATCCTTCTACAGGACAAATGTGGTGGTGATGGGCTCTGACTTTAGACAACACTATAAACTTCAAGAAACAATGTAAAATATCTTACTGCAAAGGGAGCAGTTTCAATAACTGTTTTGAATAAAAAAAAAGCTCTGCCTAAACAAGCAGTAGAACAGTTGCACCTCTAGAGTATTAAATGCTTATATTACCTTTTAAGGGGTTGCTCACATTTAAACTAACTTTTAGTATGATGTAGAGCGCGATATTATGAGACAATGGGGGGAATTCACAAAAGTGTCGGGAATGAAAAAATGTCTTTAAAATGTCGTAAAAAGTGTCGTAGCAACAGCCGACAAATTCACAGAGCATTTCTCCGCCAATTTTCCGACATGTACGACACTTTTGAATTAGTGTCCTTAAGAGTGGGCGTGGTTTTTTCGGCGCCACTTTTCCCGACATTTTTATGAATTACTCATTTTTTTTTACCGACAATTTTTCAGACACTTTAGGCTCTCCAAAATGAAAATGTCAGACAAATTGTCGTTTAAAAAGTCTTGGTAAATGTAGTTTGTACGATGAAAAGATATACAACATTTTAGAAAATTGTCAGACTTACGAGACATTCAGAGATGGTAACATCTGCCTTTGTGAATTTGCCGTTCATACGACATTTTACAAATTTGTCGACTGCCACTTCTGGGTTACTTTTTTTACCGACACTTTTGTGAATTCCCCCCAATGTGCAATTGGTTTTCATATTTTATTATTTGTGGGTTTTTGAGTTAGCGTTTAATTCAGCAACTCTGCTGTTTGCAATATTAGCAATCTGATTGCTAGGGTCCAAATTTATGCAATTACAAAATGCATAAAAGACTGGAATATGAAAAGGAGAGTTCTGAGTAGAAAGATGAGAATCAGTGACCCCCATTTGAAAGCTGTAAACAGTAAGAAGAAGGCAAATAATTTGAAAACAATAACAGAAATAATGGAAGACAATTGAAAAGTTACTTAGAATAAATCATTCTATAACATACTAAAACTTAAGGTAAAGCACCCTATTAAAACATCTTGCTAAACATGTAATGGGTTAATAACTGGACTGTCACACTGTTTCAGGCATCTTACTTTTTCCATGCCCTTCATTGTCATTTATATGCACACAACAAAAGTAAATTAATCTCTGTGATTCAGAGTACTACTAATCTAAATGAGGTTGCCTATAATATAAATCTGGAGGCTCAAGGGGTGAAAAACAGAACATACCTGTAATCCTTGGGATCTAATCTGACGGCTTCACTGAACAACTCTATGGCTTTAGTGTAGTTTCCTTCTTCCACATAATTAATACCGAGCTCTAAAAATAGAAAAACACAATAAAGTGAAATTAAAGAAAAGTCAATGCTTCAACTGATGTACATAGGCAGCAGAAAGACCTCACCCTATTTACAAAAAGTCACGGGCTTCTCAAATCAGCTTATTTGTCTTATTGAAAAGTTTGATCCAGAAGGGATTTTGAGTGGCTAATTGGGTCACATTTGTTCATACATAGACCATTTGAGACCAATATGTAAGCTTCTAAAGTCATTTAACGATTGCAACATATCAGAGGAAACACTTGTTTATGATCAATAGTGTGTGCCTTTAGTTGTAATATTGGTGTGTAGGCGCCATCTCAGTTTATTTTGCCTGGTCATGTGCTTTCAGAAAGAGCCAGCACTTTAGGATGGAACTGCATTCTGGTAGGCTGTTGCTTCTCCTACTACGTGGTTTGGTCTACATATGGCTGTAATACATGCATGTACACTGGAGTAAGCTGGCTCGGTCATTACCTATAATATAAAATTAAAAAACTTATGAAAGGAATAGTGTCATATTAAAAAAATGTTTTTCATCAGTTAATAGTGCTGCTCTGGCAGAATTCTGCACTGAAATCTGTATCTCAAAAGAGCAAACAGATTTTTTATATATAATTTTGAAATCTGGCATGGGGCTAGGCATATTGTCAATTTCCCAGCTGCCTCTGTCATATAACTTGTGCTCTGATAAACTTCAGTCACTCTTTACTGCTGTACTGCAAGTTGGAGTGATACCCCTCCCTTTCCCGCCCAGCAGCCTAACAACAGAACAATGGGAAGGTACCGTATATACTCGAGTATAAGCCGAGTTTTTCAGCCCCCAAAATATGCTGAAAAACTCTACCTCGGCTTATACTCGGGTCAAGCGCAAAAAATGGTCGCCCGCGCCTTAGAATAGTAGCCGGCGCCTAAGAATATGTGCCGGCACCTTAGAATAGTAGCCGGCGCCTAAGAATATTCGCCGGCGCTTAGAATAGTAGCCGGTGCCTAAGAATAGTCATCCAAAAACGAGATTGAAACTTTCCAGAAGCTGCTGCATTTCTCACCCTCGGCTTATACTCGAGTCAATAAGCTTTCCCAGTTTTTGGAGGTAAAATTAGGTACCTTGGCTTATACTCGGGACGGCTTATACTCGAGTATATACGGTAACCAGATAGCAACTCTAAGTCTTGGCTCTTTCTGAAAGCACATGGCCAGGCAAAATGACCTGAGATGGCACCAACACACCAATATTACAACTAAAAAAAATATACTTGCTGGTTCAGGAATTAAATTTTATATTGTATAGTGAATTATTTGCAGTGTAAACAGTGTAAAAATAAAAATGACATCATAAAAATCATGACAGAATAATGAAGATTAATATTACAAATCATCCAATAGTTGAATTGAAAAAAAGTTAAGGGCAATTAAAGATGTAACAATCTGAGATACCCGTGACTCAGCATCCAGAAATACATTTTAATGCAGAAGAAGCCTGGGAATTGCTGCATGTACAACACTCGATGAAACCTGGTTTAATTGTGGGAAAATTGGAAGAAGACATTACAAATTGTAACTGTACATAGTAGTGTCCCATCATGTACTTTTTTATCTGTATGGGGCTCTGTATACTGTTAGAAGCATAAACATGGGGACCCTGGTTGGTTTTGGACAAGAGACGTGGAGACGTGGCTGTGTGTGCAAGGGTTTTTTTTTAATTGAGGGGCCATTTTACTTGTTGGCAGGACTCACCAGCTGGGTGTCCAGGTGACTGGTGGTGGGGGGAGCCGTATGGGGTCGAGAGGGCTGTTGATGCTTGTGGAGACAGAGAGGCACATTGGTATTTACAATAATACATACTACAGAGCCTTTAATGGACACTTAGAAGGCAATGCAGGACATTTGAACATACTTTTAGGCTAATTGGAAATGCAGCAGTAAAACTTCCCCTATGTCATTCTGTGCCATTACCCTAAGATATAAAAGCATAAATTTGATTTCATTATTTAAAGGGAAACAACTCATATCTGTTATCTTTTTTTTAACTTGTATTTTCACCTATTTTATATGTAGGAGCTTTTTAAATATGTGATAATAACTATTGTGAAAATAGTAATAGTTAAAATTCAGTATTTTTTCTGAAAAAAAAATCACATTCCTCATCCCCCCCTCTAAACAAAGTCTCAAGTCTCTATATACAGAAATGGTACAATTGTTTATTTAAGTGACAATATAAGTGATAATATAGTTCCATGAAATGAAGTTCATTAAAAAATAGCTCACCTTGAAAGGGGTGGTTCACCTTTAAGTTAACTTTTAGTTTGTTATAGAATGGCCAGTTCTAAGCAACTTTTCATGTTCATTTTTTCTTTTGGATAGTTTTTGAATTATTTGCCTTTTTGTTTGACTGTTTCCAGCTTTCAAATGGGGGTCACTGAACCCAGATAAAAACAAATACGCTGTAAAGCTACAAATGTATTATTATGGCTACTTTTTGTTACTCGTTTCTATTCAGGCCTCTCCTATTCATATTCCAGTCTGTTATTCAAATCAATACATGGTTGCTAAGATATCTGGGACCCTAGCAACCATATTGCTGAAACTGTAAACTGGAGAACTCTTAACAAAAAAGCTAAATAACTCAAAAAACACAAATAATAAAAAATGAAAACCGAGTGCAAATTGACTCAGAATATCATTCTCTACATCAGTGAACCCCAACCAGTAGCTCGCGAGCAACATGTTGCTCTCCAACCCCTTTGATGTTGCTTCCAGTGGCCTCAAAGCAGGTGCTTATTTTTGAATTCCTGGCTAGGAGTCAACTTTTGACTGCATAAAAACCAGGTGCACTGCCAAACAGAGCCTCTTGTAGTGTGCCAGTCCACATAGGGGCTACCAAATAGCCATGCCATGGACGCTAGAAGAGGCAAAAGAAAAGGTAAATTTCAGGGGATTGGGGGCAGGCCGAGGGCTCCTTTTGATGGTATTACAAATTTACCGGCAGTTACATTGCAAATTTGTAATACCGTCCCTGGCCTTGGCAGGTATTTTACCAGCTAGGCCGGTAAAATACCGGCCGGGTGGCAACCCTGGGCACGGGTAAAAAAGGCTGGGGACCCCTGCTCTACATCATACTAAAAGTAAAGGTGAACAACTTTTTTATTTTTCCGAGTGTTTGAATTATTTGCCTTCTTCTGCAGCTTTCCAGGGTTCAATACTATTGCTCAATACTATTGCTCTGCGAGGCCAACACTTATCTATTGTTTATTAATTAGGGCCTCACTGGGCCCCCTACACCTTCTCTTCCTGTGGCCATTTTTTTGCACTGTTCTGCTGCTTCAGGGTGACCGCAGTGGCTGCACTTTACCATTCAGCCATATCACTCTATATCCACAGGGAGAGTGATGAAAACTGTTTCAAAAAGATATATAAAGGCATATATTTTGCTGTAAGTATTTGTCCAGCATACCTACAAGCACACAACCATTTGGGACCAATGGCTCCATACATTGGCACATTACCAGAAGACTACTGTAAGCATGTATTGTAATTAAACTAAACCCTAAAAATGAATATGGCTAAAAATGGCGTATTTTATATAATGAACTTATTGCACCAGCCTAAAGTTTCAGCTTCTTAAAGGAGAAGGAAAGTCTGTTAGCACTTGGGGATGCCAAATGTTAGGCACCCCAAGTGATTGTATTGACTTACCTGAAACCCTGGGCCGGTGCTCCTATCAGCAGAAAACTGCACCGGCCTGGGGTTATATCAGTGAGCACCATGGAGCGATCCTCTTCCTGCTTCCTCTTTCTTTGTGCGGTTGTGCATGTGCAGTAGAACGAAAAGCCAAACTTTAACGAAAAAGTCGGCTTTTCTACTGAGCATGCGTTTGCCCAGGGAAATTTGAAGAAAGAAAACGCCAGAAGATCTCTCTGTGGTGCTTGCTAGAAAAACCCAGGGCCGGTGCAGTTTTCTGCCAATAGGAGCACCGGCCCGGGGTTTCAGGTAAGTCAATACAATCACTTGGGGGTGCCTAACATTGGGCACCACCAAGTGCTAACAGACTTTCCTTCTCCTTTAGTAGCAACAATGATCCAGGACTTAAAAAGTGTCTATGAAGCTAAGCTTAGGGGTCGTCTCAAACAAAAATCAAGCAGAAAATGACGTCATATAAGCTGATGCTACAAGGCTGATTATTAAATTCTGATTTGAATTGCACCGATTTCTGTGCTGTCATTTAGTAATCATCTGTATTATTTACCAATCAACCTTATATATTGTGACATTTATATTATTTATATTCAGTATATTGTTCGTTGATCCCTAAGCTCAGTAAGTGACAGCAGCACAGAGTATGTGTAGTGAAATGGCAGAATTAGGGAGCTACAGAAGCATGTTTGGAAGCACAGATATTCTCTGCTAAAGGGCTGCGCTTTCCTTGGGCTGGTACAGAAGTGTTTGTACTATAGCGCGTCACTTGAAATGTAAAGCCAGGCTGGCATATCATCTCTATGTGGGTAAACTAAGTTGAAACAGGATGGGCCACCTTTCTGCTAAATCTATTTCTGTTTTCCATTACCCCTCAGAATCCTCCCCTCCCTCTTTTCTTTCTTTCTGCAGATTCTGTGATCCAAAGCTTTCTGTCTTTGCTAACTCTTCTTGTTTCTGCTACTTGTCTCTGCACAATAATCACCTCCGCACAGTAAGAAACAGTTACTCTTCTCATACACAGGAAGCCACTCCTCACTGACACTCTTGTGCCTTTCACTTTTTTATAGAAGAAAGAAAATTTATTTAACAGCTGGTGCACAAATGAGCGCACAGAAGAGGGCAAGAGAGCAAGTTGTTGTGTAAAGATGGCAGATATTACGAAAATTGTGAAAAGCTGGGAAAGTAGGAAACCCCAGCACAGCAATGTACACTACTTTTAGGGTATGGAACAAAATGGAATGCCTTATCAAGGTTCTGAAGAGCAAAGCATTCTCTGTTTGGGAAGCCAAAGGGGCTTCTTCTCAGGACCTGGGGCATGATGACCACAGAGGAAACAGGCCCTGCGATTGCAAGGGGCAGGGGCAGTAGTGTAGGGGCCCCAGTAAAGCTGTAATGAATAAGCAATTTCAAAATATCTTCAGAGAATAGGTCAATTTACCAATGTTTTGGGGCCCTAAATTTGCTGCAGGGCCCAATAACATAGGGTTGTCAACCGGTTTTCACCTGGACAGCCTGGTTTTTTGGAGGGCTGTCCGGGTGAAAACTGCCTGTCCAGATTTCCAAATTTTGACAGGGCTTTAAAATGAATGGCTCTGCAATTACCACGTCACAAGCCTGCCCCCAAAGTCATGAGCACACCCCTGGACCAGCACTTACCCTGCCTTCTGATGTCATCTGCCCATCCCCAATTTTACCGGGCCACCTGTCTGCCACTTGGAAGAAGGTGGCGACCCTACAATGACATCCCAGCAGGTCAAACAGTTATTTAATGAATATTATCTGGACCGGCAGACTGTATGTATGCAAGTTATTTTAAAGTTACAGTGTCCTGCAAATAAACATCTACCTTTCCTCTGTGTGTGGAGTTGCAGATCAAAGAAGTTCCCATGGAGAGGTATAACAGCGTAGTCAATACTGACCCTGGGTGAAGGCACGTTGGTTTATAGTGTACATGGCTTTCCAATATAGCAGAGACACAGGTCTCCTGTAGCACTAAAAAGAGGATATCAGCAGAATAGGGCTAAACTTGCTTTGCCTACCCAAACCAGATTAATTTAATCCTTTTACGAAAACTGCCCAGGCTCACACCTTTCTGCTGCTGCTGTCCCAGCGCACAGTGGCTGGAGACAGCAGTGAATGGGAGCAGCATTAAAGGGATACTGTCCCGTCAAAACATGTTTTTCAAAACACATCAGTTAATAGTGATGCTCCAGCAGAATTATGCACTGAAATCCATTTCTCAAAAGAGCAAACAGATTTTTTTATATTTAATTTTGAAATGACATGGGGCTAGATATATTGTCAGTTTCCAAAGTGCCCCCAGTCATGTGACTTGTGCTCTGATAAACTTCAATCACTCTTTACTGCAAGTTGGAGTCATATCACCCCCACCCTTTCCTGCCCAGCAGCCTAACAACAGAACAATGGGAAGGTAACCAGATAGCAGCTCCCTAACACAAGATAACAGCTGCCTGGTAGATCTAAGAACAGCACTCAATAGTAAAATCCAGGTGACACATTGTTATATTGAGTAGGAGAAATAGCCTGCCTGAAAGCAGTTCCATCCTGAAGTTCTGGCTCTATCTGACGGTACATGACGAGGCAAAATTACCTGAGATGGCTACCTACATACCAATATTACAACTAAAAAAAACACACACTTCAAGAATGAAATTTAATATTGTAGAGTGAATTATTTGCAGTGCAAACAGTGTAATTTAGAAATAAAAACAACATAAAAATCATGACAGAATCCCTTTAAGCAATGAAAAGCTTGCAACCCATAATTGCCCATTTAATCTCAGTGTAATGAAAGCATAGTAAATGTGAGATTGGCAAATAGATACCTTTTTTATTGTTCAGTTTGATAAATCAGCATGTATGCTGTAAGCTAAAAGTGTGATACATGCTGAAAGCTGAAAGTGTGAAAATGAAACGTATAATGGGAATGGCACATGGTATGTTTTGTTGCCTGTACTGGGTAGACAAAACCTTTCCTTGCAATGAACTTTGTGTGACTATGCAATTAATATTTTACCACCAGCGATTTACATTAATGCCAGTACAAAGGTGTCTTCTGACATGTTGTCACCTGAGCTGGAGGAGATTAAACAGTGGCGAAAAATTGTACTGTTGTCATTGCCATAAGAGAGTTGTAGAAAAGTTCAATCAGTATCTTCAAATCAATTATCAGAGGAGCAGACAAGCATATTGTTGTTACCTGCCTTCTTCTGTCTGTTCTCACACTTGTTTCAGGAATCATAACGCAACACACAGAAATGGAAAATGTGACATTTATTTTGCTTGTGTATAAGTTTAGCACAATTATAAAATTTCTATCTAAAAACTACAAACAAATACATTTGTTTTTTCATCTGATTAGCTATCATATATACTGTATATGTACACCAATCTATTTGGTTTATTGCACATTTAAGCACTTGCAACATATGGTTCTATTATAAAGAAAAAAACACATTATCTCAGTTGAGTGTGAACCCATGGAATAAAAAAAGTAGTGATATGTAAGCTCTGTATATAAGTGTACAAATGTTGAACCCTGCACCAAAGGCATGTGTGAAATAAAGTACGTGGTGGGTGTTTTTTTTCTCTAAGATTCACTTCACAAGAGTCTCTTATTTCAAGTTTTAAGAATATAAATTCATTAAGTTAAGTAGGGAGAGTATGGTCCACGTTGGCATTTCGTTGCTGTTCTTATACATTGGGTTTCACAATCTTCATAGAAACATAGCCCTGTAAGACAAAACACACATTTTGATATAGGTCATAAGCCATGGAATAACACTTTTTTTTAAATTAATCTATTTACATTGCTTCTGTATCCTCTCTGCTAGATGTCACAACCCTTCATTTTCTGTAACCAAACCTACCCTGCCCTGGGCATTGACTGTAGGTGAATTCACCCAAGACCTGCGCATATACTTGAGGTTTGTTTCATTCTCCTGCCATAGTGATTATACCTTTGGATTAAATTCAGAGAAAACTGGCCTATGCTGTCTCAAGCATCATGCATTGCATAGCAACACATTTCCCCATGGTGGAAAAAAACCCCACAGGATTATATTCTATGACTTAAAGCATAACAGTGGTTAAAAGGTAATGCAAAAGTCATTTTCCAGTAATAATTAAAACCTGTAAAATACTTTAAAACTTGTAAATATCTATAGCTATTGAAAGGCAGTAGCTTCTGTTTGCTATTTCAGTGGAAATAGTTCTTGGTTGCTTGCCAAATCATTGTGTTTTCATAGAGATATTGCTCATATATGCATGGGATTCATTATCTGGAAATCCATTATCCAGAACGCTCCAAATTATGGGAAGGCCATCTCCTATAGGCTCCATTTTAATCAAATAATTCAACCTTGTAGTTGATCCCAACTAAGATATAATTAATCCTAATTGAAGGCAAAACATTGCTACTGGATTTAATTAATGTGTAAATGTTTTTTAAGTAGAGAAGTTATGGAGATCCAAATTAGGGAAAGACACCAATATCTGGAAAACCCCAGGTCCTGAGCATTCTGGATAACAGGTCCCATACCTGTACTGATTTTCCTCTAAATCAGAACTTGCACTTATTGTGCTCAGGTAGTGGTACATTTTTAAATAAATATCTAAATATGATCTTATTTTGCAAAAAAAATTACAGCACTAAGTTAACCAGCTTGATAACAGGAATGAAATGTGATAATTACAAAATGAGACATTGTGTTGAACACATATTAAGATGGCAACCAATGCAGTTCAGAATAAAAATATATAATACATATATAAATAAATGCAAGTCTTACCGGCAAAGAATAGAAGAAGACTGCAAGAAACAGAAGTACAAGCAGCAGGATGATGAGTCCAATAAATACCCATTTAAATCTGCGCCATATGATAAATTTCATGGTCTTGCATGGGTTTGTAAACCAAAGGAAGGAGGTGTCTGGCCGGCTGCAATTTCAAAGCAACAGTATTAATTCCTTTATCAAACAAAGGTTTCATTTTTATTTATTTTTTTAGTCCTAGAGAATATTACATTTTAATAAGTTATGCGCTTGGGACAGATTAATGAGCTGGTGAGTCTAAGTAAGAAAAACAACTGGACGGTGTTTATTTGTGCAACATTTCACATGGGCACTTATATTTTATTTTGGTATTTATCCAGTGGAACTATTAAACTATATAATCTCTTCGCTTATTGCTTATTTTCTACTTTGGCTGCGCAGAGTTTATCATTTTTCCATTGTCCTCATTTGTCATGCCCATAGCCCTAGGCCACATGGGCATTTTGATCTCCACAGTGTTCTTATGGAGGACTGCCTGGGTTAAAATATACTAAAATATCCTAATCGGCGGTCACTGCTTCCCATTGAAAACATGGGAAACAATCGGGTCAATGACAGACGGTGAGAGTGTTGGCCATAAGCAAAACATTTAATGCTTCTCCGTGTAAAACAATGAGATTCAATTACATTTTGACTGCAGAGTGACTTCATTTCATGTATAGTGGTTCTTTAAAATGATAGTGGCACGTTTTAAAAACATGATTGGAATGTCACATCCAGACCCCTGGCATCCCTTTTGAACTATATTTTCAACACTACAGCAGCCTTGGCAGTCACTGTGGCACATATGAAGCTGGGTTCCTTCCCACTATTCTGTATGTGACTGTGTAATAGTGTTTCTTAGAGGGTCAGACATAAATTTCATGCATCTGTAGCCAGGGGCATTATTACAAAGGAAGCAGACCCGGGGGCCCAGGAGGTATAGGGGCCCCGTGAGGTCCTTATTCATATACAATTTCAATAAATATTGGTAAATCTCTAGACATTTTGGGAGCCTGAAAAAGAATTGCTGTGGGCCCCATTTATATCTAGTTACTCCACTGGCTGCAGCTGTGAAAAGTGGCCATTTCAAAAAAGTGTATAATGGGCCATCTTTCACAGTGTGTTAGCATCACTTTAATCAAGCACAGTCTGGTTGGATAAAAATAATAAAATGCCTACTTAAATTGACAGATTAGATTCTGGTTAAGAGAGAAAGTGCTCACTTTGGTAGCTCTAACTTGGGGTTCATGTTAGGCTCATCTCGTCCCTTGCCAGCAGGCCGTTCGTCAGCCTCTTTTTCATTCAGTACCTCAAGGGTCATCTCAATTTTCCCCTATTGAAAACAAAAACAGATTTGTGAAATTAGCTTTTACATTCACACAAATTTCAGCAGTACTTGAAGGTCTCCATATTTCAGAAGGTGGTTTCTTTAAACAAGAAAGTCTGAAAAAATTATCAAGAAAAAATTGTACCTTACAGTTGTAAAATGTGTTTAAATTCGATTTTACATTTTATGAAAGAATCAAAAGAGCCATGTTTTCACAATGTAATTGATTTACAATGTATGTATCATAAAATGCACATAGGGATTTCTAACTGAATAATATATTCTCATAAGTTATACATGGAGTAATTTTTGTAAAAGAAGATTTTGAGCAACTTCTGAGCTATTTTCCTGTTTTATTTAACTATTTACCAGCTTTCAGAGCTATGAATAGGCACCCAGCAGGCAAGGATTCATAAAGGGCCATAATTATATAGCATTGCATGCTTATTTTATTGGCAACTATATATATATATATATATATATATATATATATATATATATATATATATATATATATATATATATATATATATATATATATATATATATATATATATATATATATATATATATATATATATATATATATATATATATATTGCAATGATATGTTAAGACTACTTTCTGTACAAAAAGCTTTAAAATTGTTAGGGATGCACCCAATCCAGCATTCGGTTTGGGATTCGGCCAGGATTCAGTCTTTTTCAACAGGATTCGGACGAATCCTTCTGCTTGGCCGAACCAAATCTGAATTCTAATTTGCATATGCAAATTAGGGGTGGGAAGGGAAATTTAGTGACTTTTTGTAACAAAATAAAGTAAAAAATGTTCCCGTTCCCAACCCTAAATTGCACATGCAAATTAGGATTCGGATTCGGTTCAGTATTCAACCAAATCTTTCCAGAAGGATTCGGGGGTTTGGCCGAATCCAAAATAGTGAATTCGGTGCATCCCTAAAAATTGTTGACACAAATAATATTCATTGTTCTAAGGAAAAGCAAGCTTCCTAAAAACAGGACCCACACACACGATCATCACATAAAAAAATAAAATCTGGGATATTGTTTTTACTCAGATTGGATATCTTTAAAAGCAAAATGTATGAAACCAAATGGATTTCACAAAAAAAGATCTACTTTTGAGTAGTGTTATTAAAGGGGTCCTCCACCCAAAAATCTTTTTGCATAATGAAACAAATAAAATAAAATTCAAAGCAATTTTTCTAATATACAAAAAAATGTTTTTGATTATTTTACTATCATTTGTAGATGTAAAGGCAGTATTTTTACTTTCTGTTTTTGGAAATAGTTCTAGGTCTTTTAATCAACATTGTTTCAGGAGTCAGATCAAAAAATTGTTGATTACATTTGGAATATCTTGGAACCCTGCAATATTTTCACATCAAAAACAGATACATCTGCCTCTACTTAATGCCCCATGTTAATGTTATTTTGCTTAATTATTACTTAACTAAAGGAGCCCCAGTTCATTAAATTCTTTCTTAATCAAATTATATCCTTACAGCTAATATCCGTTTTCCATCTTTTTCTGCATAGCATGGCCACCATCCCTTCATGGATTTCTGCTCAAACAGAGAGGCCACCTTTGAATGGTTGGCCAAGTCAACTAAGTCTAAAGTGCATTTCTCTGGAACTTTTGCAGGCATTGTTGCTCGATGTAAATCAAGTTCTACAAAACCTAGAATAGAACAACAAACATAAAATCTTTTTTTTAACTGGTAATCTTATGATAAATTAAATATTGAACAGCTTTTATTATTATGCTATATATTTATATGTTGCACCACTTCCCTAATTAAAAAAAAAGTAAGTACAACTTCTTAGGACAACCGTGTAAGATATCACAGCCTCTCTTTAATTTCCTTGTGTTTTTTCAGGAACAGTCTCTCCAAAGCCATTCTGTGTTATGAACAAATCATTACAGCAGAAAATGATTTAGGCACTGAGGAATGCCTCCATTTTGGAGGCTTTAAGTTTAATCTCTATCATCTGGTGTAGGCAGCAGTTGCTGAGAAGCATCACTTTTGGGCATCTAATGACAAGAGTTATGGCTTAGCAATTGATGCACTGCATGGAGCTGCTGCAGCTCCATGCAGTGGTATGCAGCAGTGGTATGCCTGCAGCAGTGGTTACTGCTGCAGGCATACCACTGGCCTGCTATGCATTGCACGTCTTTATAATACTATTTTACTTAAATTTTTAACATATCTAACATTTTGAAAAATGTTTTACTAAAAAAAGATACACCTGTGAAGAAGACAGGGGTGTAATTTTTACATAAGAGTGCAGCTTAAGTAGGGCATACAGTCCATATATTACTTTATTTTATTAGGTGGAATAGAATTACTCAATAATAGTTTTGTAATAGTCTACAGTAGATACATGAAAACCTTTCCCATCATGGATCATCAGTAGTCACAGGGCCGATGTTCATCTGGTCTAGTACAAACATAAGCACAATGCTAAGATGCACAATGGTTGTCTCACCTTTTTTAGGCTTTGGTTGCTTTTTAACAAATACAGAGTGCCATTATTTAGGCATTAGCCTATGAGCTGTCACTATAGCAGTTTTACACATATCGCAAATAATGGTGTTACACAAAAGTTCCCTTTTGTGATGACACAGGCCTCTACACACTGAGGGGCAATTGTATTAAGAATTCAAAAACGTTATCTCACATTATTTACTTTTTGTTTTGCAATTCTTGACATTGGATAAAGTAATTACAGCCACTAAAAACTGAATAACTCAATGGCGGAGGTGTATTTTTACCATTCAAACTATTAAATTTTTTGATCTCTATGGTTTCACCATGTATTTTATGGCAAATGGGGCAAGATGCAAAAACACAGGCAGAAGGCCAGTCAATTATTAAAATATCAGAGAACATTCATACCTAAATAGTCATCCAAGGAGAATTTATCATTGTCCCATATCTGAAGAATTAGTTTGGGTGGCAGCTTAAATTCTGTTTTGTCAAGGCTCCAGAAATGTTCCTGCATATAAATACAGAATATAGATGAATGAACATATATCACAGGAAGTGGCATCATAATAGGCATAATCACAAGTCTGCGAGTCTGTTTGCACAGGAGCCGACACAAGGCTTCCGGATGTCAGCAGACAAAAAGATTCGGCTAGCGGTCGGATGCTGAAATCAGCTTGCGGATTTCGGCAGGCTGATTTCCGCCCTGTCTGGCCCTAGGCTAAAACTACAGATCTTTCTCTTTACCAAGTAAAAGGTTTAGTGAATATGACATTTTAACAAAATGACAAATTTAATTTGTAGCAAATTTTCCATTAATTGTTTTTTGTTTTATATGTAATTGCTCTTGAAAGCAGTATCTGTCCTTCACTGTACAGGTATGGGACCTGTTATCCAGAATGCTCGGGACCTGGGGTTTTTGGGAAAATGGATCTTTCCGTAATTTGGATCTTCGTACCTTACGTCTACTAGAAAACCATGTAAACATTAAATAAACCCAATAGGCTGGTTTTGCTTCCAAGAACAATTAATTATATCACAGTTTGGATCAAGTACAAGAAACAGGTTTTTTATTACAGAGAAAATAAAATATAATTTCAAAAAATTTGGGTTATTTGGACAAAATGGAGTCTATGGCAGACGGCCTTTCTGTAATTTAAAGCTTTCTGGATAACAGATTTCCGGAAAACTGATCCTATACCTTTACTCTTGTTACTCCATGTTAATTTAAAACAATGTTGCAATTGTCAGCTTTTCTCTATCCAAGACCCCATTTTGCCATAGTGATTCGCAGACTGACTGAGTCTCCTACTTTGCAAGACATTGTGGGAATTATAGCCTTGCAAAATTGTTTCTCTCATACATTTACAAATAGTTTGGCATTGGAAAATATGTGTTATAAGAAAAATTGGCGTAATAAAAGTTGGTTCCTACCTTTTTAGAAACAATGCACAGCTGTTCGGCCGGCAGATATTCAAATGGAAAAACAAATCTCCAGTTAAAGTTTCCTTCCCCATCCAGTGACCTGTAGTGCACATCTGTTTTCTGCTTATTTTCTTCATTGCCAGGAATCCACCTGAAAGGGACATTAGCGTGTAGCCAAGACTTTTAAAACATAGAATACTACATACATTTTGTAGGGAAAATTGTGATAGTTCAGTCTGTTTTCAGTCAAAGGGCTTGATTCAATAGTTTATTTAAATATCTTTAACTGTCATTTTAACTTTTTTTTTTTTAAAGGAAAGATCTAAAATAGCTGATTCACTAAGGAATTTTTTGCAAATCTTATCAAACTATGTTTTAAAATGGCAAGTAACTGCAGTTCATGTGCCTTCTCTTTAAAAATTCGACTTTAACCATTCTCCATCTAAAACCTGCTGAATTGCTGTTTTAGCCTATGGGGGACCTCTTAGAACCTATTTGGAGTCAATTGGTGGACTTTGAAAAATCCATTTTTTTTGGGAAAAACTTAAGATTCAAATTCGATCAAATGCGCTACTACTGATTCGTACAATTCTAATTAGATTGAATATGGACCTATTTGATCGAAAACAGACCTATTCAACCAACAAAAATACCTCAACTTAATTTCGGTTGGTCTTTTTGAATTCAAATGTCAAAAGTTTTTTAAATTCGACCCTTGATAAATTTGCCCCTATACGTGTGTTTGTGTGTGCAGCGATTGCATGCCTCACATTTTCACATTTAATGCAATAATAAAGTATATTTTACATACTTGGCAGATATTGTTTGCTGTGTTAGAGTGTTTTGAGGTCTTCATGAGGCTTTTTGGGGTTCTAATGTGCTTATGATCTACATATGAATTAGGCATATCTTACCCCTTCACATAAATATCACTCATTTCTTCTCCAGTAATACTTTTCTCATCTAGAATGACATCTTTGGTATTCCAAACGATAACACGAAGTACATACCTGAGATACATAGGGTAGTATGTTAGTCTTTAATGTTAAACGGCAAAAGGAGGTATTTCATGCAAACTATGCAACTATGCAAATGAACAAAAACTTGGGGAACTTGATTCTCTAGTAGCAGTTGCCATTCAATAATGCAAATTTTAATAATGTACGTCTCTAAAAATTGTCAACAGATCTAGATAATGCAAAGTATTTTGAAAAATATCAAATAAATATTTTTACATGAAATACATTTTAATGGCCAATAGAAATATTACAAAGCAAGCTCTCTGGATTCTGTGGTCCCTTCTTTAGGCTAACATTTTACAAAACAAAGCTGAAACACACAAGCCGATATATACAGTACATACACTATCTGGAAGTATGTCTATTATACATTGCAAAAAAGAAAAAAATAGTCAGAAATCAGTCTCAGCAGGGTGCTGCCACAAAGGACTGTACATTTTTTTTTATAGGGGCAGATTTATCAAAGGTCGAGGTGAAGATTCGAAGTAAAAAACTTTGAATTATGAGCTATTTTTTGTGTACTTCGACTAGGGAATAGTCATACTTCGATTCGAAGTAGGTCGAATTTGGCCCACTTCGAACCCAAAAATCTTCGAACCCAAAAATCTTCGACCACTATTCGGTTGGTCTTTTTGAATTCGAAGTTTGAAGTTCTTTTAACTTCGACCTTTGATAAATATGCCCCTAAGTGTACAGGATATGAATCCAGGGCCCAAGTTTAAAAATTTAACTTCTATGATTTACTGTTCTTCCATTTACACAACACTTGTGGTATATTTTATTGGACTTACCTTGCAGAAAATGTTTGTAAAACTCAAGACGTTATGAACTTTTAAGGATACTTACTTCTTTGCTTTGCGAGGAGTAATATTGAATGGTGGTCCAGGAGGTCCTAAACTTTTTGGAAAAACATCAACCCACATTTCTAGTTTCCCCTGTTCGAATAAATACATGATATAAGTCACTGGACAGCTAAAGATAATGCATAGACAAAAGGGCATTAGAAAGCAGAATATCATGAAAAATGGAGCTTCTATAAGTAATCTGGATAACTCAATAACCCTGGTTACTTCTAATCATCATGCCTTGATCGTGTGTTGCACCATACAAAGAAATCAACACTTTATGGCTTCATGTGCACAGGAATATTACCTCTTCAAAGGCATGAACTAGATATTAGAGTATCTAGTGATTTAAGTATAATTGTCTGCGTTGTGCAAAATTCATATATAAAACCATAACTGGCCATTATGAAGTCACTTTTAAACTTACCTGGGATATGTTTGGCTGGAAAGTGCTATACAAAGTTCTAGTTTCAACATGCTCCGGAACAAGCCCTTGATTTCTAAGGACATATAGAGCAAGACGCTCATTTGGTAGTCCGAGGTGCTGGTGAATTTTTTTGTTATTTTCTGAAAGGTAAAGGCAAGTTCTTGTAAATTCAGTTATTTAATCTGACTTTATTCAAAAACACTTCCTAAATACCAAACAAGCTCCTAGCTTCCATGTTTACATTTGTGCAAATTGTTCTAAAACATCAAAGTGTATCTGCCCCTTGCAGTCACATGATTAAAACATTTTGAATTTAGCTTTTCCAAATGTTAGCGTATTGGCAAAATCCTAATCTTGGTAAATATCCCATATCTCGATATTAGTCCAGTTCTGGATTCAATCAAACTTTCCACTTGATCTTCCACTCGTCTAGTAAGTTTTTTTAGGCTCATCAACAGTTGATAGAGAAGCCACCTCCACAATGGAAAGAGCCTTTCAATAAAGTCAATTGTAGTTTATTGAAGCACAAGGGTCCTTCTTCTGGTGCAAGTTACAGATTCATAGCTTATTATATACATATATATATATATATATATATATATATATATATATATATATATATATACACACACACACACACACATACATACACACACACATATATATATATATATATATATATATATATATATATATATATATATATATATATATATATATATATATATATATATATATATATATATATATATATATACACACATACATACATATATATATAATTCAACAGAGAAGGTCCGCACTCTCAGGTCTTAAAAGTAAAAAATGGTTTATTTAAAAAAGACTAACGTTTCGGCCTCTCCGAGGCCTTTCTCAAAGTACAGACATGTATACAATGAAGGCCTTATATACCCTAGAGGGCGGGTTAGGCTAATTGGCTGACAGCATCATCATCATCATCATCGCTATGCGTCCAGTACTATAATTATTAAGATTCACATATAGCTCATATCGAAATTTGTAACACTTTTAAGTTAAAACCCCAATTCAAATGGATAAGGGAATAAAAACATACTATGTAACAATATTATTTATAACTTTTTGTTTTACAGCGCTCATTCATCTGGCTGCGTTGTTAAGGTTACATAGTAAAATATTCGAGTTAGATGAAAGGTTTATTTATTTAATTAGCATTTGAGTATTTTTTTCGGTTATATACACATTATCACCGGTGAGACGATGGGTGTTTCTATAAGTATCTATACAGTTCAATAGTGACATACTAGGAATGGGTTAATTTGTAGCACACCGACAAAGGGAGGGTCTCTACACCATGAGGTAAGATTTAGTATTGACATCTTAGTTGTCTAATGGATCGTGATTAGCGACATGTTGTAGGCTTTATGTTTCATGCTTTGTATTTTTCTTTGTATTCTTATACATTACAGTTGGGGCATTGTGATACGCAGACCTTTCATCTAACTCGAATATTTTACTATGTAACCTTAACAACGCAGCCAGATGAATGAGCGCTGTAAAACAAAAAGTTATAAATAATATTGTTACATAGTATGTTTTTTTTCCCTTATCCATTTGAATTGGGGTTTTAACTTAAAAGTGTTACAAATTTCGATATGAGCTATATGTGAATAGGCATAGGAGGTATTTGAGTAGAATTAAAGGAATAGTTCAGTGTGAAACTAAAAACTGTATAAATAGATAGACTGTGCAAAATAAAAAATGTTTCTAATATAGTTAGTTAGTCAAAAATGTAATGTATAAAGGCTGGAGTGAACAGATGTCTAATAAAACAGCCAGAATCCAACTTCCTGCTTTTCAGCTCTATAACTCTGAGTTAGTCAGCGACTTGAAGGGGGGCCACATGGTACATTTCTGTTCAGTGAGTTTGCAATTGATTCTCAGCATTCAGCTCAGATTCAAAAGCAACAGATATGACCCATGTGGCCCCCCCTCAAGTCTCTGATTGGTTACTGCCTGGTAACCAGGGTAACCAGTCAGTGTAAACCAAGAGAGCTGAAAAGCAGGAAGTAGTGTTGTAGCTGTTATATTACATATCCAGTCACGCCAGTCTTTATACATTACATTTTTGGCTAACTAACTATATTAGAAACATTTTTTATTTTGCACAGCCTATCTATTTACCCAGTTTTTATTTTTACACTGAACAATTCCTTTAAGGCAAGTGTACAAACAAATTAAAGAGGTTTTAGGCATAAAGTGGACTAAAACTTAGCCCAGAGCAAAGACGCTGTTTTGGTGATCTGCCAGATGAGCAAATCTTTCAGTTTATGAGAGATCCCCTCTCCTTAGGGCCACAGGATGGATCTGCGACAAATTAAAGTGTCCCTTCTGTATTCGTCAAGTGGAGGGCCTCTCATATTAGTGCAGGTGAACCTGTTGTAGGAGAGCAAAAACGTCTGTACTGTGCCCTATGCTACTTACAATTAAGGAAATGTTGCTTGAGCTAGTGGTAATGCTTGGTATAGGTAAACAATTCCTAATGTTTTGTTCTTTTTAACAATGGTAACCAGAATTATATGGCTCACAAAATGTTTAACCTACAAGGAAAGCAGCATAAATTACAGCTCTCGACTTTAATATTCTACTTTTAATATTCTTCTCAAACCTTGCAGACCATGGCTATGTGTCCACTAAAGTTGCACATTTGTCTTAAACTGCCCCTACTTTGTATAAATATTCCTTTATAGGAATTTGCATAGCTTTTAGTGATTGTGAACCACTGTAGTCTCCAGCCATACCGCAGAGATTTTACTTACTGCCATGAATATAGACTCATGAGTATGGCCCTACAATTATACTGGTGGCCAAATAACAAAACCAGACAACTTTTTGGTCCCACGGGTGATATGTTTTGTCTGCAGCCCAAAACATAGCTGGTAAACACTTCTACTGCAGCCTATAATTAAGATTTGCATACTGACAAAACTGAGATTTTATAAAGAAAGTATGTACCAAAAAGCAGTACATCCCTTAGAAAATCTCTATAGGTATTTTTTTGGGGTGTGTGTGTGTGTTTTTATTTTCATATTATTTAAACTTGGTGGAATGCAACATTGTTCCAGATATCATACGACTTTAAAGGAACAGTTCAGTATGAAAATAAAAACTGGGTAAATAGATAGGCTGTGCAAAATAAAAAATGTTTCTAATATAGTTAGTTTGCCAAAAATGTAATGCATAAAGGCTGGAGTGACTGGATGTCCAACATAATTGCCAGAACACCACTTTCTACAGCAAAACAGCAGCCTAAACACTCCTCCCATGCCATTTGCTTTATAGAACAAAATGTCATTAAATTTGACATTCATTTCAAACAGACACATATTGATTGAGGAACAGCCAATCACAATTCTGAAATTATTCTCCTCCATATGAAGTCAGCAATGTTAGACTTTATTTGCATGGTACAGAAACTCCAACACATCATGACACGGCCATTAAGTCAGCAGTCATAATTTACCTCAGACTCCTGCTGTAAACAATAAGCTATGTAGTTAATACGAATAAGAGCTGCAGATAACTGGTTCTGGATGTCATCAGCAATTTGTTCTGCCTTGCTTGCATCTATTACATGAAATGGATCATTTTCCTTACTACTATATCTTAGTTCTTCTGTTTGACTGTCAATCTCCTCTCTCGTCTCAGCTATTTCTTGGCTACAGTGCTCTTTCAAAGTTTCAAGTTCAAGCATTTCCTGTAAAAGAAGCTTTACCTTAGAACAAGAATAACTGATAAATGAAAAAGTCTCGTTTCTGAAGAACCACTTCAAATACATATTGAAAGCATGCAAAATCACAGGGGGGTCGCCATCTTGGTCTGTGACACTCACATGCTCAGTGGGTTCTGAGCAGCTGTTGCGAAGCTATTGCGAAGCAATACATAATAAAGATACAAACAAAATACTATTGTATCTTTATTATGTATTGCTTTTCATTCACTTGTATTACTAACTTCACAGTGGAATTTCCCCACACTTTATGTTCTGTCTGCACAGTGGAATTTCCCCACACACGTTAGCTGACGTCTACCCCTAATTTCCCGCCATTTTGGGTTTAAAAGGTTGATGAATGTTTGTATTTGCACTTTGAGAAAGGCTTGAGTGCAAGCCGAAACGTTAGTTACTTATATTGGTATAAACACCATTTTTGATTTTGATAAGTCCTCTGAGTGCGAGCTTCTTCACTTCTCTACTTAATTTTTGGGCATATTGCACCCAGGCAGCGATGACTTTTTGACGTGCTGTGCCAGCTTCCTGATTATTATATATATATATATATAATTAAATTACCTCCACCTTTCTTTGTGCGTCAGATTTTTCTTTTGATTTGGACATTTCTTCCAGAGTTTTCTTTAAGGTTTCATTTTCTTTCTTAAGCTTTTCCAGATCACTAGAGTTTGACCCCAACTTGCTTTTCAGCATTTTTGTAGCCATGTAAATATGTCCTGTAGAAGAGAAAGAAGACGCCTTTAGGTCTGTTCTTAGCAAAAAATGTGGTTCAATATACAGTAGCATGCCTTCAAAGGCATCATAGAAATGGAATCTGGACCTTTAGAAAATGAAGAAATAACACAAAAACCGTATACACTCCACAAGATTCAGGGCTACAAAACACACTGCAGTTTCACGTAAAAACCGTACAGGAACACTGGCAAAAATGTTATGCTGAACCCACAAGGTTTCTAGACACAAATAATAAAATAACAAAATTAAGCATATATATCCCTTGAGACCCTTGAGAAGGTTTGCCCTTGAGAAAGGTTCCTGTGGGGAACCGAAACGTCGGATTCAATAAACCGCATTCTTTTATTTCGCCATAACAAACGCTTGATTTTTCATGTAAATCCTGTGAGTGCCGGTACCACGTGCAACTTCTACCTATTATTTAACCAGAGCACCCAGGTCTTTTTGTGTACTTTAAGGTGTGCAGCTTATACCCACCTATCTATCTATCTATCTATCTATCTATCTATCTATCCACACACACATAAATGAAACCTTACCATATACATTTTCCTTACACGTATGCTAGATGGACTTGAAATAAACAATCTTTTAAATGGAGAAAAGAATTTGTCCTTGCAGTCCTCCTTTAATTAGACTCCTCTAGAAAACCCGTTCTCCCTCGAGTATTGTATAAAATCCCAAAAATTATTCAGTCAGTGCTAAGACGCTCTAAGTATGCAGCAGGGAGAAAAATAGAAAATACTATATAGTGTACTAAGTTGCTTAAAGTTGTAGTTCCACAACTTCACACTGAACCATATCAACCTTTTTTCCATGTTTGTGCAAATTTTATTCACACTTTATTAATTTCCCCACCTGTAGATTGTAGGTGGGTACTCATAATATATAAATAATCTTTTAAAGGGGGTTGTTCACCTTTGAGTTAACATTTATTATGACAATTGCAATTGGTTTTCATTTTTTATCATTTGTGGCTTTTGAGTTATTTAGCTTTTTATTCAGCAGCTCTCCAGTTTGTAATTTCAGCAGTCTGGTTGCTAAGGTCCAAATTCCCCTAGCAACCATGAAATTATATGAATAAGAGACTGGCATATGAATAGGAGAGGGCCTGAGGGTGGTGGCAGATAGGAAGATTGGTCGCCCAGGCATTTTGGGGAGATCAGTCGCTGGGCAACTAATTTCCCCATCTGCCACCACCCTAAATAGAAAGAGGAGCAATAAAAAGTAGCAAGAACATCTAAATTTCTTTTGGGGTCAGTGATCCCCATTTGAAAGCTGAAAAGAGTCAGAAGGGAAATAATTTGAAAACTATAAAAAATAAATAATACAGACCAAATGAAAAGTTGCTGATAATTGGCCATTCTATAGTATACTAAAAGTTAACCACCCCTTTCATATTCTCAGTTCTGGATACCCCTTGGTTTATCCAACCAAACCCTCCCAATTATAACGGATATCTCCTTTCTCCTTGTTCAAGGTCTACTTTTCCCACCCCAGGTAAACATGGATTGTAAAAAATATCCCTTAAAGGCGTGGTTTACATTCATAACAAAATGTATACATTGTTTTCAGCTCAACAGCTTTTTGAAGTCCTAGTGTATCAGCGACCCTGCCTGTGCTCTTCCTGTATTGTGCTAACCCTAAAAAGGAAAATATCTCAGAAACCACAAAAAAAAAAGTTTTTGTAGTGTAAACTGCAAAAGTATCAGATAAGCACCCAGAATAAGTTTACATAATTTCATTTTTAAGGGGTTTAGATCCAAATTAAAACAAAATGCTCTGATGTGTAAAGCAGTATAGCTCTAGAATAGTTTTCACTTTTAAAATTTGAAGTTTAAATTTGACAGTCTTTGAGTAAAAAAGTAAACATAATACAATGGGTAATTATAGCAGCACATTTGTCGTTATCCAATAGTACATATCAGGTGGTGGCTGTCCAGCTGTTACAGAACAAGACCGGCCTGTATCCTTGGCTGGTGGTAGTACTTGTTCAGTGACAGCTGGAGGGCAGCCTTCTGGTCTGTGCTATTGGATAATGACAAGAAAACATGTTCTTCCTTGGAAGATCTCCCTCCAACTGTAACAAAACTACAACTATCTCCATGCAGCACAACTTGCTATAGAGTGAAACACCAACTGCACTGTGCAAGAACTTTTGTTATGGCATAGCACAGGAAAAACTACTGAAGCTATTATTTTAACTGGCGATTGTTACCAGGTAATGAAAAAACAAAAACATTGATTTGATTGGATTTTATACTTAATTCTGTATTTTTATTGTTATATGCCTGGAAATATTTTTGGTAAATCTAGGCATACTGGGTACTAAACTGTTCAAAGACCCCTGTTTTTATATTTATGATGTTTTTTCTTGGTGAAATGTATAAGATAAGATACAAAACGTGAAGTAGAAAGACATTTACCCATTAATAAACCATCGGAATTTGCAGTAATATATTACAGTTTCCTGGCCTAAACCTATTGGCAGTGGAATTTTTTGGCTTTGCAATCGACAGCAAACTGTTTTCTAGAGTGACGCTAGGAAAAATCTGGTAGTCTGCTGCTGGGAGTTTTTAATCAAAATCTCTTTTACAAAATATACATATTTGGTACTGGCCGACATATAGTTTTCTATGGTGAACAGGCATAAGCAAATCTAATGGGTAGCCCTGAGCCAAAGGCATGACTGAGGTGTCCAATGGAATGATCCATGAGCCCAATGGAATGATCCATGAGCCCAATGGAATGATCCATGAGCCCAATGGAATGATCCATGAGCCCAATGGTATGATCCATGAGCCCAATGGTATGATCCATGAGCCCAATGGAATGATCCATGAGCCCAATGGAATGATCCATGAGCCCAATGGAATGATCCATGAGCCACTGTTACTGTAAATCTGGAACAAAGCGGGTGCGATAAAATGGACACATACACATGACGTGCGCATCACACAACAGGAAAGCGAGATGTAGAACACGACTAGACTCAGTGATAGAATACATCCAAGTCCAGAGGGTACAACCTACCTGCAGTTGCCAGTTACGATCCTGTAACCCAATCAAAGGCAGGGGTTGTAGACTGGGCGATCACTACAGCACAGCGTTAAAAACCCTCCAGATCCACCGCAGACTTTCACAGCGGACACAAATCACTCTCCGGGCAAAAAAAAAAAAAAAGAAGACACTATCCCACTCAAAATGGTCAGCTTTGCGTTGATAGCTACATCCGTGGCCGCCTTGGGAAAAAAAGTGAAAGGACACACTCAATTAAATAATATGGTGTATAAGCACGAGCACTGACAGGACTGCCCTTTACACTCACAATTTCCTTCACACAGCCCGCACCCAGATCTCTGTTTAAAATTCCCGCAGCGCCGTTGACTTCTAGTTCCTGGGCGGCGAACCCAGGCGTCGCAAATCTCGCGAGAGTGAGCTCACACTCTATTGACTACAATGTATGAAAATGGTAGCGGCTAGTTTCTATCCTCTGTTAGGACCTCCGTGACGTCACGAGCATGTGTACCATGTGACCGCTCCACTGCGCTTTACCTATTAGTGAGCGGTAAATATGAACAGGCAAAAGCGCTTATTGGTTCTACTGGCCGGCAGCGAACTCTTTATAGGACCCAGGGGGGGGGGGGATCACTGTGCCACAATGTACTGATTATGTAAAGCGCATGTACAAACTAATGCCTCAGACGCAAGGCGCGTACAAGAGAGCGGCAGTGCGGAGATGAGGGGCTGTCTGACAGGGAACAACAACCTGTAGATTCTCAGCTGTGGCACGAGCAGCTCCCAGTGTCACTATATACAGGGCTCAAAGCCTCTCACACCAGTGGCATAACTAGATGTTGCTGGGCCCCACAGCAAATTAATTTTATCCAATGTTATCCAATGTTTGTCCTGTTTTACCAATATATGTTCAAATTGCTCATCAATGAGAGCCTCATGGGGCCCCCTGTACCTCCTGGGCCCCCCTGCAGCCGCAGGGTCTGCTTCCTCTGTAGTTACACCCCTGTCTCACACAGCTCCCAGTGTCTCTATATACTGGGGTTGAAGCCTCTCACACAGCTCCCAGTGTCTCTATATACTGGGCTCAAAGCCTCTCACACAGCTCCCAGTGTCTCTATATACTGGGGTTAAAGCCTCTCACACAGCTCCCAGTGTCTCTATATACTGGGCTCAAAGCCTCTCACACTGATTACAGCCGTCAGTGAGGCCATGCTTAGTGCACATCTGTTTGTTTAGTACAAGAATGACTGTCCCTGCGTCCATTTTTAGTTTGTGAGGCAATCAGTCAGGCTCTGATGTCATTTAGATGTATATAATCTACAGATTAGTCATTTCTCTATGGCATACCTCCCAACATTTTGGAAATAAAAAGAGGGACAAAAAAGTTGCCACGTGTAGCCACACCCCCTAATTACCATGTTCATTTTACAAAACTTCGCAGGTAATAAAAGTTTGAACATATTCCTTTGGTTTTTTTTTTTCCAGTTATTACAGTTTTGCTTATGAAGGAGAATCCGTGTCGGACTGGGCCAGCAGGAAGCCGTGAAAAAACCCGGTGGCTCCTGACCCTCAACCTCCCTCCCCCGATCTCAGGGCCCCCAAATAAAAATCAATAGCGTTGCCGGTAGCGCATGTGCGTCGGCATTCATGCTGCTGTTTGCACACACGCCGGCGTGCGCCCAGATGTTCACGCATGCACGCGGGGGGCCCGGAGTATAGTAACCCCGTGGGCCCCCCCATGTCCAGTCCGACCCTGAGGAGAATTGCCCTTTAAGCTTTGAGTCTAAGGGTAAGGTCACACTGGGAGATTCAGGGGAAGAATTAATCGCCTGGTGACTAATCGCCTTTTTTTTGGGGCGACTAATCTCCTGGAACTGCTTCCCCCTTTGTTCCGCATGCTAGAATGAAAAATCGTCTGCGTCATGGCACTCGCGGCGCTTCGTTTTCCAAAGTTGCCTCATGAGGAAACTTCGGGTGACTTTGGAAAACAAAGCGCCGCGAGTGCCATGCCGCAGGCGATTTTTCATTCTAGCAGGCGGAAGAAAGGGGGAAGCAGTTCGCGGAGATTAGTCGCCCCAAAGATGGGCGACTAAATCTCCCCGAACCTCCCAGTGTGACCTTTCCCTTTTCCAAATAGACCTGTTATCTTTTATTGTTACAATTACTTATTTGCTTATCTAGATACATTTGAATAGTTACAAATATATGCTATGGTTCCAAACTGTAAATTTTATCCTTGAACCTTGAACCACTCTAGGCACTTGATGTAAGCGCAGGGTGGTGGGTTACGGGGGTCCGGGGTTGGCTGCCACAGGAGGATATAAGTGAAGTTTTTTAGGCAAAGGATCAGGGTTACATGCAGTCGTTTCCACCAATGTCAATTAAAATCAGTTTATGAATACATACAGGCAAAATTCTTGAACAGAGTGTATCTTACTCCGTATAGACTTGCAAAGATATACCCAATGACCCTAGATCAGTGTGTAAAATGTAACCAAGAGGTTGGCTCATATATACATGTGTTCTGGTCCTGCCCACTTATACAAAGATTTTGGGGAGAAGTCCTGCAATACATTTCCAATACCCTAAGTGTCCCATGCATTAAAGGAGAATTCAACCCGCCTCCCTCCTCCCCCCAGCCTACCTGTCCCCCCGGGCAAATGCCCCTAATTTTTTACTCACCCCTCCGTGCAGATTCTGGCCTCGGAGTTCACGGCAGCCATCTTCTTTTCTGGTAATCTTCGTGTCTTGACGGCATTTTCAGCGCATGCGCAGTTGGAGTAAATTTCTGGTCCCGAACCACTGCGCATGCGCCAGGTAGGTAGGCTGGGGGGGGAGGAGGGTCTACCCAGGGTAGGCGGGAGGGTTTTTTTTACTACGAGTTGAATTCTCCTTTAAGACTCCATTAGTGTGTCTTTTGGGAGTGGTGGACGATTTAGGACTTTGGTCCTGTGTTAAGCTTTGCTACCTCCAACTGTTATACTACTCAGAAAAGGCCATCCTGCTACAGTGGAAATCCACTACTCCCCCAACCCTTGCCTTCTGGCGCACATCTGTAAATGACAAAGTATGTTAAGGAAATGACAAAGATAATATGTTGGATAAAATCGAATGTTTATTATTTGGCTCCACTGGCAAAAACACTGCTTGTATGTCTTCTTCTTTCCTTTTATTTCTTCACCTGTTAAAAGCAAAATGCAAAAATAAAAACTTTAAAAAAACAAAATCAGTTCATGAAAACAACTGTTTTAGTTGACTCTAGACCTTAAGAGGCATTTTCACAATACCATGTAGGATTGCCAGGAAAACATACTAAAAATTAGATTTCCTATCAGTTTCCTTGCAGTTTATATTTTGTTAACTTGCAAATGAATATAATTTACTTTAATGTATCGCAATTATTGTAGTCTTTATGTAAAGAACATTGTGTTTAAAAAAAAAAAAGGAAATATTTTAAATTGGATTTACATGATATATACAAATTTTTCAGATGGATTATATTTAAATTACTCATTGTATTATATTTTGAATTCTGGGAATTGCTGATATTTCTGCACACAAGTAGCCAACGCCCCATGATACGCTCTGCAGAAGAATTGGGTAAAGACCCGACTGCAGCTCTGGCTGGGGCAGCCATTTCCGACACTGTAGTGCTTTTCCATCTCTTCTGAATAAAGTTTCTCCGGTTTGGACCAGTTTTCTGAAAGAACAACAGAGAGTATTTAAGGCGACTGTTTTTAAAAATACATTTTTATACTTTAAAGGGGATGTTCCTCTCTATATTAACTTTTAGTTTGATTTGGAGAGTGATATTCTGATACAATTTGCAATTGGTTTTAATTTTTTATTATTTTATAATTTTTTTTATTATTTGTGGTTTTTGAGTTAACTTTTTATTCAGCAGCTCTCCAGTTTGCAATTTTTGCAATCTGGTTGCTAAGGTCCAAATAACCCTAGCAACCATGCACTGAATTGAATGAGAGACTGGAATATTAATAGAAGAGGACCTGATCAAAAAGAGGAGCAATTAAAAAGAAGCAATAACAATACATTTGAAGTCTTACAGAGGATTTGTTTTTTAGAAGAGGGTCAGTGACCCCCATTTGAAAGCTTTAAAAAGTCAGCAGAGGAAGACACATAATTCAAGAAGTATTAAATAAAGAAAAAAAAAAGAGCAATTGAAAAGTTGCTTAGAAAGAGGCATTCTATAAGATACTAAAAGTTAACTCAAAGGAGAGCCACTCTGTATCACTTATTTTCTAAAATACAGGTATGAGACCTATTATCCAGAATTACCTCATTTTACATTTTTCTGCATTTTACACCCTTTATTTTGTGGTCCCCTGAAAAATATAAAAATTGTATATAATATGACCACTTTAAAAGAAAACAAACAAGAAACAATAATAAAACTCCATACAAGCAGTTACCTGTCTGCCTGCTGTGTGCATGAAGTGTATTGTATCTTGCTCTGTGCAAGACCGGAGCGACGAGTCATCAAAAGCAGCATCTTTTGGCCTAGTATCAAGCAGATACAGAAGAACTGCAAACTTCAGCTGATCAGCTTGAACCTACAAATAAAATAATGAGTAATCACCAGTGCCAAGGGCACGTTTAATACACAACAAGGAAGACTTTACACCCAAGGTATACAACAGTAACTATCAGCAGCAGAAAGAGGGTGCATCCAGGCAATCAAAGATTCCACATGGGCCACAAAATGTGTAGAGCAATTGGAGTTGCTGATCATTTTAATGCAACTTCCCATACATTTTTCCTTTTATTTATTTGACCCCTGTAAAATCCTTGAGTGCCTGGCTACCCCCTTTATTATGCTGCAGTCAGTTTTTCACTTCCTATTCTGAGGGTCTGAGACTGGTGCACCCAGACCAACTTTTCAACTTGGTGAGTGTATTTAAGTTGGTCACCTTTGCATCTCTCTCAGAAAACCTTGCGATCTGCCTTTGGTTTTCCACCATATCTGCACCCAGAAGAAGTGATCTCGGCCCATGTCCATTGCTGGTTTCCAGTATAGGACTAAAGGAATGAGGGTCTCAAAAATAATCTTTTAATCCATGTTTCTAAAACAAAAAAATAATAGGAAGTGATTTATTGGAATACAGTGTTGGTGCTTTATTTAATATATATATATATATATATAGTAACTCAGAATCAGCAGTGCTCATTGATGCAAATCACTGCCAGTCCCCAGGCAGGGGGGGAATTTCTAGGTATATGTGCCGGGCATGGGCTGCTGCATTATTCTTTAGCGCAGAGGTGGGTCTGGGTGTACATCCTGCACCCAGGCCTGCTGATTGCCATTAACACCATTGTGGGAAGGATTCACTTACTGTATATAATAAGGCATAATGCAGAGTAGTAGGTTTTGGTCATGTGCTCCTTGAGGGCTTGTGGGTCAACCCCAGAGATCCATGTGAGGGGGGGCTGGCAAGAAACAGCAGGGACCAGCAATGCCCACACTGTTCCCGGGAGCCAGGCCAACATTATAACACTTTAATTTTTTGGTGTTACTGTTCCTTTAACTAAGCTGATTGAATTGGACCAGACTGAACATGAATTACTAACAAGTCAGAAATAAAATATAGGACTCCCTCCCAACAGTTGGATCCTGCAGTGCAGTGGAGCTTCCCCCCTCCATGTCTGCAATGGTTCAATCCCCTTTGTAACGTGTGTAACAGACCCCTGTACTGTATGCAAGTCATATGTGTGCAATAGAGAGCAACAGCCCCCAGCCAATGCTATAAGTCAGTGGTACCTAGGAGAGCACAGACATGTAACTTCCCTACCTGCCTCCTTACATCTCCCATCAAGTCCTCTGATCACTTCTCACAGAAAACACTTCCTGCATTGTGCATGTGACCTGTGAGCCATGTGACCAGCAGCATGTGACACAGGGCAGAAATGAGCAAGAGAGGAATCTGTGCTGAGAAATGGCTGGCTCTGTACCCCACCCTGGGTCCCAAAAGAAATTCTGTTTCTATGTTGCTATTTGATTTGTTACTTTTAGACCCAGTGTTCCATGTGCATAAAAATTCTCCCCATATATATGATGTAGAGCCAAGTGTAATAATAAATCAGTATGTAATATGTGTATGTATATTATATGTAATAATATAGCAGTATATTGTGCATGATGGTAAATAAGCTGCATGATATTGGTAATATTAGTGGCAAAACAATCCATTTTCTTTAATTTCTTGGGCCTGCACCTGATTCTTATCTACAGGTACACTGGCCGTTATGTTACATTTGTATAAGGTCTCAGAAGGAAAAGAGGGGCATCAGTTCTGTGTGAAAGGGCCAGGGGGGGGGGGGGGTATGGGCGCTAGCATGCACCTTTTTATATTGCCTACCCATATATATATTCACACAACAAATGTGGCAGTTCTCATATAAACAAATGACTCCCCATGCACATAAAAAGCAATATGAATGGACTTTCATACATTAAACAGCTCAGAATCTGATTTGTGCCCATGTCTCTACCTGGAGATATGTACCTGGCTCTGCGCTGCATTGGTATCTTCCAGCCTGTGCCCAGGTAGAGATATGTACCTGGCTCTGCGCTGCAATGGTATCTTCCAGCCTGTGCCCAGGTAGAGATATGTACCTGGCTCTGCGCTGCAATGGTATCTTCCAGCCTGTGCCCAGGTGATGATGTCATGAAGTGGCACCTGCCATGAGACCTCAACTGTTGGAAAGAGACAGTTGGTGAGGAGACATCAGAGAGTGAGAGGAGAGAAGAGAGATCAACGCGACTTTAGAGAGAAAATGAAGAGGGGTCGTCTAGATCATCGCATTTCGGACCCAGGGCCATCGCAGAAGAAAAGGAGAAGACCAGGAAGTGAGAAGAAAGAAGATGGAAAGACCAAGAAGAAGAGAGTGAGGAGTTTGGAAGAGCAGCATGTACCAGATGAGAGCTGCAGGGAGGAGAAAAGGAGAAAGGAAGAAAATAATGAAGGTAAAGAAAAAAATTGCTTTTTGGGGAAAAGGGAATAGCCCACGTGATTGGCAGCTGCCCATGATTTAATGGGGCAATCACTGTTTAGAGCTTAGCTAGTAACATAGGTGCTAAATTGCACAAGTGCAGATGCCAATGGCAACTGTTCATCAAGCAGCTTGAAAAAATCTATTTCAACTTGAAATGACTTGTAAGATCTGACTGGTTGCTAGAATTAATTGCACTGGTGCAATTAACACTTATCCACATTTGTAATATAAGGCACTAGGTTTGCCATGCACACTAACCTTCTGTTGGCAGTTGACCAGTAAATTCATCCTCCCTGTAACATTTAGAGAACCTGCCTGTGCACTATTTATATTGACTACATATTTCAATAAATTGCAAAAAAGGGGCAGCCCACATAAATATTGATTCAATATATTACCAGTGCAATTGCTGTCTAGGGTTTGCTTGCTAATATCGCTTTCAAATTGCACAAGGGCAGTCGCCTATAGTAACCAATCAGGAAGTACCTGGGAACAGTCTTATACCCCAAATGCAAAAAATTTGCCCAAGTGAGGTAACTCAAACTAACTGATCAGTACATGCTCACACAGTGATTGTTTCAGCATGTAATTATACCCTCAGTATAGGGTAATGTAATTGTGGCCCCTTGTAAATAATAGCATAGTGCCCCCTAATGTATAATAGTACCCCCACATCATTATCACTTTACCATTTTAGTATTTTTTTTCCTATTCTCCTTCCTTCATATCAATTGGGGTGTCTGCTATAATCGTAAGCCATGGGACATAGTTTACCATGCGTTTTGACGTTGTGGTGCTTTGAAAATCATCTTTTGGCTCATTTGGGGTTTGATCTTTACAAGTCAGAAATCTATACATGTTGTATCATTATCCACTAGGATCACTAAAATGGTGTCACAGTATATAATGCTATAAGGCAGATGCAGAAATCGAATTTTGTTTTAAAAATAATATATCATTTTCCTAGGTAAAAAAATGGGCCTATATTGAAAAATGTGAAAATGTGGATGGTTTTGGAAAATCAGTCTGTGCTCAAAGGGTTAAGTATTGCCATGGAAGTGCCTTCCATTATGCTAAGGTTTGCCTATTCTTTTAGGGAGAGAAACAGACATATTTTAAGGTGTTTTAAGTGTATGGTGGAAGTAGATATTATATATAATGCAACAGTGTCTAAAGAATTCTAGCAGCGATATATAAACTATATGTCATTACATGTGTTGTAAATATTCTCTTTTCTTCACTAGGAGATGCCAAAACCGTGACACCAGCTCAGTCTTCAAGGCTTGACCCGCTCAGTGTCTCCAGCTATGACATCTTCTCTATGCTGGGAACAGGAGGATTTGGCAAAGTGAGTGACTGGTTTCCATTAGGTGCAGCTCTGTTTTGTAGTTTCTAAATCCTAAATGCAGTGGGAATCAAATGGAATGTGTTCTGTAGACTATTTCCAATAATGGGCCAGATTCAACTTCAAACTTTTTCACATGATAAACCTTTTTGTCACTGAATTAAATCTGGCCAAATGTACAAAAGAAAATAAATACAAAATTGAAAACTATTTCCAACTATATATCAATGTGTTTTCCATCTTGCTCTTATTTCAGTTTATTTATTGACTCTTTTCTTGCCTTTCTCAGGTCATGCTGGCCAAGTTAAAAGACAGGAAGACGCACGTGGCTCTGAAGTATATCAGAAAGACAGAGTCAGAATATGACAGCATTGTCACCGAGGCACAGGTCCTAAAAATCTCAAGGGACTGTCAATTCCTTTGCCAAGGCTATGCTGCTTTTCAAACCCAGGTACAGCACTGACTCAGTATTTCCTGTAAGGTTGGTCTGCCAAACTATCTCATGGTTGGTGTCAGCCAATGAGTCCCGCCAGGGTATCCATCAAATACCCACAACATTAATAAATAATAATATATTCATATTATATTAGGGATGCACCGAATCCACTATTTTGGATTGGGCAGAACCCCTGAATCCTTCGTGAAAGATTCGGCCGAATACCAAACCAAATCGAATCCTAATTTGCATATGCAAATTAGGGATGGGAAGGGAAAAACATCTTAGACGTCCTTGTTTTGTGACAAAAAGTCACGCGATCTCCCTCCCCGTCCCTAATTTCCATATGCAAATTAGGATTAGGTTCTGCCAGGAAGAAGGATTCGGCCGAATCTGAATCCTGCTGAAAAGGCAGAATCCTGGCCGAATCCCGAACCGAATCCTGGATTCGGTGCATCACTATATTATATATTTCATTTATTTTGTGTAACATGTACATCAATGAATTCCTTTACTTAGAAAACTCAAGAGGACTCCTTGCCCAATCCTATTTGGTTTTGTTTCTGAGTACCAACTTATATGTGTCTTTTGTCTGTTTGACCAGCGGCATGCCCTGTATGTCATGGAATATCTGAGCGGGGGAAGCCTGGAAGACGAGTTGGACAACGGATGGCTCGAAAGGGAAAGAGTCCTGTAAGTAGCACATGTAGTAAATGGTACTAGTATAATATCACTAAGAAATACTTTTATACCAATTAAGCTCAATAACCTGAGTAATAAAGCAAATAACCTACTCTTTAATCTTACTAAGGCTGAAAATAGACAGGCTAAACTTATTAAGATTAAAGATATTCATAACCAGCTAACAAATGATCCCAATAAAATTGTAGACATTTTCAAGGATTATTATAAGAATTTATACTCTAATCCAAGTAAAGATTCTGAAAAAATTAGGGATTTCTTTGAAAATTGTAAAATCCCACAGATTTCGAAAATTCAGTTACAAAAGCTAAATAGTCCAATTACCTCAGAGGAAGTGTCCACTATTATTAAGAATCTGAAAACAGCAAAGGCAGGTGGCCCTGATGGCCTTACTCCCTCTTTTTACAAAATTATGAAGGATAAAATATCACCTTTTCTGACAAACTTATTTAATGATGTACTATTTTTTGGAAAAAGTCCACCTTCTAGTGAAATTTCAAAAAAGGTCCTTGCTGATAGGCTTTCTTTAATTCTTCCCTCTATAATCTCCGAGGCCCAAAATGGTTTTATTAAGAATAGATCAGGAGTTAAAAATATTAGAGCTCTGATTCATATTTTATATTACGCCAAAAAACACAAAATTCCTAGCTCTATTCTTGGTATTGATGCTGAAAAAGCGTTTGATAATATTACCTGGGAACATCAATTTTTTTGCCTTAAAAAAATCGGTATCACGGGCCCCTTCTTCCAATACATCAAAATATCTTTACAAAAATCCCAGAACTCAAGTACTTTTGGGGGGAGCTAGGTCGTCACCTTTTGAAATATTTAAAGGGATGAGACAGGGCTGTCCTTTGTCGCCCCTTTTATTTAATATTGCTTTAGAACCTTTAATTAGTTTCCTTGAACAATCCAAGTTAATTAAAGGAGTTACTATTAATAATAGACATCTTAAGGTATTAGCCTTTGCTGATGATTTATTATGAATTTTAAAAAACCCTGAGTCTTCACTAAAGGTTGTTTTTGATTTATTTCAAGCCTTTCAGTCTTTTTCTGGTTACAAAATTAACGCTGAGAAATCGGAAATAATGAATATATATGGTTCGTTTTCCAATTCACTACTTAAGAAATTCAACTTAAAAACCCAAAGAATCAAATTAAATACTTAGGATTAATAATTCCTTCAGATCTCAATAATTTATATTCTTTGAATATTACCCCAGCCTGTCAAAAGGTCTTTTCCATGTGTGAAAAATGGGCCAATTCTCCCCTTAATATTAAAGGACGCACGCTTTTTTTTAAATCCTTGATATTTCCCAAGCTAGTATATCCATTAATTAATCTCCCTTTGCTTATAAAGCACTGCGATATTAAGAAACTTGACTCGGCTTTAACTAAATTTATTTGGAATGGTAAAAAGGCAAAAATTGCCCTCTATAAATTGAGAGCTCTAGTTAAGCTTGGAGGATTAAACCTTCCTGATTTCAGAGATTTTAATGTATCAGCCCTCACCAGATATCTTATTGAGTGGATCTCTCAAGGCAACAAATTTACAAACCCCGATATTGAAATCTTTCAAGAACCCTTTTTTGATATATTATCTGTTTTGCATAGTAAATGGAGCAATGTTCCTTATGATTTTAAGAGGAATCCTATCTATCGCGACTCTACATTTGTGTGGAAACATTTATTCTCTCGTCATGGGTATAGCTATACAGTAACCCCTTACATGCCAGCCAAACTCTTACTCAAACCTTCAGATTATCAAAAGTCAGATACTTTTATATTTTCAATTAAGAGAAAGTCACTGGTTCTGGTAAAAGATATATTTGATCCGCTTTAGAAAACCTTAATGCCCTGGTCAAATCTCAAAGAACAATAAAGCTTCAGGATTCTGATACATATTATTATTTAGCGTGTCAATGTGGTCTTTCTCTGCTACATAATAATAACAACCTGGTTTTAGCTGAGCACAAGCTTGCAGACGATTTGGCAGAGTTTTTGGAATTCCCTCATTTGATCTCTATTAGCTCTCTTTCTAAAAAATTTTGGAATAATTATAGTTCAGATTCACACCCGTTATCGAAACCTTCCTCTAAATGGTCTGAATTTTTACATTGTCAAATAACTCCCTCAGATTTGGTCAAATCGATTAGGGATTATAATAAATTAATTTTAGCAGAGAATTGGAGGATACAACATTTTAAGCTTGCCCATCTAGGCTATGGGAAACTGTTTTCAAAAAATTCCTCTAATAGCCCTATTTCGTATTGCCCTAAATGTGATGAAATGAATGTATCACTTTTCCATTCTCTATGGTCCTGTCCAAAGATTGTCCTATATTGGATTGGTTTTTTGAATTATCATTTGAAGATACAGATTAAATTGTCTCCGTGCTTTGTTTTTTTGCATCTGGATAATATGGTATGTTCTTACACAAATTTTATTTCCCATGAAGATAAATTTTTGACAGTTTTTTTCCTAGCTGCTTCCAAGAAAGCTTTATTTAATTCTTGGTTACATAAAGAACCCCCCGCGTTAGCAGATGCTATTTCTTTTATGAACCAGCTTAGTTGGCAAGAAGCCTTATTATCCAAAACCAAAGGGAATAATTCCATAGACTCTTTTAAACTGATTTGGTCTCCTTATCTTGAAGCTTGTAATTCTAATTCAAGTAAACAAATAGGACGGTTTCTTCATTTGTATGTTACGCGTTCAGACATTCCAGTCAACGAATGGACATTTTTCTTTCTTTCAATGTGTTTACTTCCACTGGCTTAGTTAATTTTTGTTATTTTCAGTTTATTGTTGTCAGTCTCTTAAAATTGTATTCCGTTTTCAATCTCACTATGCCATCATATTGAATACATGTCTTTCTTCATCTGCATAATATTTGCTGTCATAATGTTATTACTTGTTTAATATGAAAATCAAATAAAACATTTTCAAAATATACCAATTAAACCTATGGGTGGGGTAATGGAATAAATAAAGTTGCAAATAAGTTTGCAATAAGTTTGCAGCTTGGCTAATAACCAATAAACATACATCATTTGCTAGTAATTTTTTGGAAACACACATGTTATAGAGTAATCTAGAGTAGAGTAATCGGGAGTTAACCATTTTTTCTTTGTTTAAAAGGTTCTATTCAGCTGAGATGATATGCGGCCTGCAGTTCCTGCACAGCAAGGGGATCATCCATCGGTCAGTATAGATTTCTTCATCTTTGTAACATTCTACAGCAGAGGCCACACTCAGGTTGCTCTGCAAATCAGCTGCTCTTGCCTTCTTCTGTGTAACTCCTTTAATCTCTTTATTACAGAGACATCAAACCCCTCAACATCCTATTGAATCACAAAGGCCATGCTAAGATCTCAGACTTCGGCCTGGCTGTACAAAATGTCTACAAAGATGATACCATCAGTGGCCGGGTCGGAACTCTGTCATACATGGCCCCAGAGGTAAGACATGGAATTACAGTATATGTACAGTAGAAACCAAGTAAAGATAAGAAGCAAAGGAGAATATGTCAATAATGCAGTTAGTTGTGGAACAAACCCAAGGCAGCAAGTTGACTGCAGTAATCTTTATTGGGAAGCAGAATTACACAACATGTTTCGGGCGAAGCCCTTTGTCAAGTGTAAAGGAACATTTGAAAAAGCAAACATTTATAACCTCATGTGACTTATCCAGTGCATCATGGGTAAACCATTAACCATTTAGTTAACTATTACATATCACATTAAATTAAGGTGCATTATGCTAAAGTGCAGTGTGAATAAATACATTTATCTCAAATACATTAATAAAAGTGCATCAAATAACCTTTACATCAATTATCATGACCTCAATCCATATATAATACATAATAATATTACGCGTGATTAATACCTTAAAATTCCAATTCATATAGTGAATACGTATTAATATCCCAATAATTTCCATAAAAATACATTTAAAATCCAGGTAACTGCTTGATCCAGCCTAACCTGTAAGGAATAAGGAAAATGCCATAAAGGCCTATCCAATCACTTGCGTTTTGTAACTATGTTGTGCCAGTTTAGCATTTATATATATTTTTGCAACATTGTTCCTACTTAATTATATGCTCACGAATTTTCAGCTACAGAAATTTGTATCCATATATTATCTATTTGAGCAAATATATTGCAAATTTTTTGCAATCAGCGTAACGGCAATAGCTGGAAAGGTATTTTCCTAATAGAATGGACTCTCCCATACATGATTCAGCGGGAGATCCATGAGACGACGACTAGCTGACTAGTTAAAAATCCTGGGGACAAAGAACAGAACAGTATTATTCAAAGAAAACATGCTAGGTTATATTGTTCATTTAATCCTTTTGGGTAGGTACTTTCTAAGCGATTTATCCATCTTGCCTCTCTCTGTAATAATAAAGAATTATGATCCCCCCCTCTGGTTGGTTTTGCTACTGTCTCTAGCACCTTCCATTTAAGCTGACATACATTGTGCTTTGCTAAATCGAAATGCCTAGCTACGGGGGTATCAGTATAAGTATTTGGTTTAAAATTCCGTATGCTCTTAAGTTAAATCAAAATTAAATTTTGATTCTGTTCAAGATCCTACAAGGATTGCCATACAATGCAGCGGTCGACTGGTGGTCTCTTGGGATCACCATCTGCGACTTGGCCAGTGGAGAGGCCCTGTTTTACAGCGATGACAGAGAAAGACTCATTGAAATGATCACCTTGGATGAGCCTGTAATACCTGGATGGCTGGATGACAATCTAATAGATCTTCTGAAAAAGGTGGGTAGCGACAGTGGGATAGAGGTAAAGTACTGTAACACAAATGTATTCATGCCCCAATTATACTGCATTGTCTTAGTTAAAACCTATTTTATCACCTCTGCATTCTTAAGGGGTATATAACAACATGCAAGAGCTACAAGAATTTTGTTACTTTCTGAAGCGCCATATTTCATATGTATCATAAAAGCCTGTCCCGGACTGAATGACTGTTTTCAGTTTAATTCCAACTAACCTATCATCAATGTGAATAACTATCCTGCAAACCTATGGATCATTTGCAGTGGTTTTATTGGTGGGTTTTTTAGTGAGTATATCTGTGGTATGAAAATAATTGCCTTTTCAAACTTTAGCTCCTTAGAAAGAATCCGAGGCGACGGCTCGGTGCACGAGGGGACATCAGGTGCCACCAATTCTATGAGTCCATCGATTGGGTGGTGCTGGAAGAACAAGGAGCAGAGCCCCCTCTCCAGCCAAGTGAAGTAAGTACATGATTTCTCAAGTTTTATTTATGCTATGAAAATCAATACACGTAAGGAAAATGCAAAAGTATCTCTATTGCACTGCCATTTCTAAAGGCTGTATATTTTCATTGTAATCTTTATTGTTTAGTGTTATGAACTACATGGCAAACAGAAACACAAACTGCTATTTTTACAACCAAAACCAACTAACAACATTTAAACGCTAATACAGTAACTATTCTCTTGCTCATAATAGGTATTTTGTAGCATCTTAACTAAATAATTTTTTTCCCTCTGTTCAGCCATCAGAAAAGCTCTTCAAGCCGTATGAGGGAAAGCTGTCATTTCTTGGGTCCCAGGAAGATGAAGCCACATCAGGGGACAATAATATCGTCTCTGGCTTTTCATTCCTACGTTCCTCCTGGCTGGAGTAAGTGAGTATGCGAGTGTGTGTGATCCAGCCAGTCATAATAACATGCTGTTCCATCTAGCATAGGTACATAAGATCAGAGGACAGTGGGAATATCTGTGGATTCAACATCAGCTCCACCTGCTGCATAAAGGCCGTATTATCATCTGCATTTCCTTCCTTGGTAACATCAGGCGCAGTCGCTCATCTGGTGCATGGGGGGTAAGTATTAGGTGGGTATATATATGTGAGAGAATGGTGAGTGAATGTGAGATATGAAAGGATAAGGGTGTAACGAGAAGGCAAGCAGATGGTAAGATCTTAGACTGCTTCGTCTTCCTGCACATCATGTCTATAGATCCTATACCCTGTTAGTTTTGTATATAGTTCTAATGGTTCTGTAAAAATCCAGGTCAAGGGTTTTTTCCCTGTCTGAAGTAAGATGGGGGTTTTTTTACCTTGTCCTGGATTAAGTTTAGTTTTAGTGAACTGAGCAAAGGGTGGGACGTCATAGACACGTGCAGTTAAAACCTCGTTTGTTGTCTTTGTTTGTCACGTTTGTCTTGTCTTGTGTGAGGCGTTACACCCGGCGTGCCAGTAACAGGGTTGAAGCCTTGGCGTGGCGTTACTGCTCACATGTATAAACATGTGCTAATTCAACCAGTGGTGTGAGTGTGAGTGAAGAAATGTATTGTCTACAATGTATTAGGTCCAATTTGTCTACAACATAAAAATCTTACAGAAGGTTCAGCCCTCCAAAATACACAATGGGCAGCACTGCCCTGCACAGAATCTCGCAGTTAAAACCTCTGCCCACTTTGCTACCCCTGCTATTTATTTCACAGGCAGTAACAGCAATTTGTCTTAAGCCTTCGAGAGATGGACTTCAATATCAAGCATGTGAGCAGACAAGGAGCGGTTACATTAAACAACAATTCATGACTATGGGGTCCATTTACTAAAGTGCGTTAAAAATATTCGCACAATATATAGACAGAATTTTTCGCCAAATATGTTATCGCCAGTTTACTAACCTGCGGTAAATATAAATTTGCGAATTTTCTTGCGCAAGAATAATTGTTCGCCAGTTAGCGCATTCGCTGAAAATAACACTACATACACATTAAAGCATGGTTTACTAAACAGCGAAATGTGCTAAAGACAAAATTAACGCCAGAATGTTCGCAAAGCATTACCGCCACCTATGTAGTGGCGTAAAAGTATTTTTTTTCCCCAGAAAATTCTCAAGGGGCAGGAAATATCCCATAACACTGTTTTTTTTTAACAGAGAGAGATCTGTAGCTATTGCTGACAGGAGGTTTTGGCTTCTGCTTCTATCTGTTGCAACAGCAGCAGTTTCAGCTCAGAGGCGTATTATTGGCAGCGGCATCACAGTCCAAGGATTCGTCAGCCTCTACGCTTTTTTGGTTTCATTGTGATTGGCTACATTAAACTGTGCATTTTTATGAAGCAAAGAGATTGACTGGTATGATTTCTTGTTCCTATGATTCTATTGGCAGAAGGGTTAATATGATGCAGACATGTTTGATTGGTGTTAATCTGGTGATGTTGTTGGATGGTATAATCATCAGTCAATAAATTTTATGAGTTTTGAAGATGCATTTCTGGCCATAAATGTCACAGTAAAAATTGCCATAATAACCGCCATAAAACAAGACTATTTTATAGCATAAATATTCACAAAAACTTAATTCTTCACCACAAAAATCGCAACTCGCTAAAATTACCGCTAACGTAAGCTGGTTCCTTAACGTAGTTACCGCAAGTGATCGCAATGACTTCTGAGCGCATCGCTGTTTAGTAAACTTAGTCGCTGCGAATATTCTGGCGTAAAAATATTCTCAGCAAAAACATGCGGAAACTTAAAGTCAGATTTACCGCACTATTGTAAACGGACCCCTTAATCACTCATAAGATTTCAGCCCTGACACCTCTTCAACTGTAAAGAAATGTACTACTCAATATCCTTTTTAATAGTCAGGTTCAGCTCACAGATATTTCACCCAGAATAGAATTATTATGGCATATCGTCTTGTGTGCAAAAAACATTTCTTCTTCTTAAACTTGGATTTATACACATATGGGGTATATTTATCAAAGAGTGAAGTTAATAGTGAAGTTCTGCCACTAGAGTGAAATTCCGCCACTCTCCATTCATTTCTATAGGTGTATTTATCAAAGGGTGAACTTTCACTTTCACCCATTGATAAATAAATAGGCCTTTCAAAATCCAATAGAAATGAATTGAGAGCTGCGGAATGTCACTCTAGTGGTGGAACTTCACTCTTTGATAAATTTACCCCATGGTATTAGCAGCTAGTACAGGTATGGAACCTGTTATCCAGAATACTCGGGACCTCAGATAACAGATCCTTCTGTAATTTGGATCTTCATACCTTAAGTGTACTAGAAAATCATGTAAACATTAAATAAACCCAATAGGCTGGTTTTGCTTCCAGTAAGGGTTAATTATAAATTTGCTAGGATCAAAAACAAGGTACTGTTTTATTATTACAGAGAAAAGGGATTATTTTGATTAAATGGAGTCTATGGAAGACGGCCTTTTTGTAATTTGGAGCTTTCAGAAGTAATGGGTTTGTCAATATCCAATCCCAAACCTGTATCTTCTGGCCTGCTGGTTGAAAGCTATCATCCAACTGGTTGTTAAAGACTAGACTTTAAGCAAACTTTACAGCCGATATTACATTACCCTCTTATCACCAAATCACTATATCGGGGCAATATAATTATAGACCCAAAGTTGCTGCAGGTCAAGTAACCAGCAACAACCAAGTGTTTTCAATTATGGATTAAATACTAACTGAGCTGTCAAAGATACTAAACCTGAAGAATTGCAGCTATTATTACATTACCCCTAATGTGGTGGGGCTGCAACACTGATTCCAAACAATCATAATTAAGCCTCTTACAGACCCCCAGGTGTAAGGATTCGGGTCTGCGTTCTTACTGGCGCAGGCGCGGGCGCGTTAGCGCGCGTCGGCGCGTGACGCCGGGCGCTGGCGACGGTCGCGGGCGCGGAGGCACCGGCGACGATCGCCGACGCAAAGACGCGGACACGAGCGCCTGAGACGGACGTGACGTCAGCACGCCGACGCCGGCGGAATGACGCCAGTTGGCGCCAAATAGACATTATTTAAACCTGGTTCTGTTAGAGATGCATTGCCTGGTTATTAGGTTATCTAACTGAAACCCTAGCATCTCTTCTGTTGTGATTTCCTGTTGTTGACCTTCGCCTGTTCCTGGATTACGAATTCTGCTGCCTGTCTCGACCCTTCGGCCTGTCTCACCGTTTACAAATCTTGCTGCCTGCCTTTGACCTCGGACTTCCTGACCACGACTCTGCCTAATCCTCTTGTACCTTGCTATCGTCTCATTGGCTACTCTCCACATCCCTACTCCCTGTTCCACTCCAGGTGGGTAGTGCTTGTGTGAGGCGCTTGTGGGTTCACTATCTACGGTTCAAGCTCCTTCTACGACTGGATTATACTGGTAAGCCTGACACCAGGCTACCCCTCTCTTGTATCCTGCAGTAAAGAACCCAACATGGTCACCCCTTCTCAATGAGTAATCAATGCCACAATCAACATATTGTTATTGTAGAATAGTCTTTCCCCTTTTTATCACAACATAAATAACTCACCTCGCCAAAGATAAATGTTCCTGGTATAAATCATTGTACTTGAGCAATCTATTACTGTTTATATCATTACGGGTTGAATACATGGTCATTACTTCAATCAGTCAATAGACATAAGTGCCCATTCTACAAGGTCCAGAGACAAGATAAATGGTAACTAGAAGTTCTTCTAGGGATCATCAGACTTTTGTCAGCCAGCTAAACACCCAGAAAACTAGAGAGGCAGATAACCCAATGTCTGCATACAACTGAGTTAGTAAAACCACATGTTCCTTGAAGATTATGTTTTGTGTTGTTGGCCTGAATAAAACCTTAATACTAATAAAAGAATGGTGGTTCACGCAACTATTATATACGTAGATTACACTACCCCTATTGGGGTGGTGCGTGAGATGAAATTAAGTTTGATATAAAATAGCAATAAAGTATTTCATTTGGTCGCACACGGTAATTTACTTAAATATATTAATTTATTATTAATTATCTGATCAATTTGAGATCTCCAATCTATATAAAAAACACACACTGAAAAATGTATATATATATATACAACATTAAATGCATATTTGCGAATAGCATTTCATGTTCAGCATTTCAGTTAATTCTGCCATATGAGATAGGTGTACTTAATCATTCCTAACTGATGTTAACTGAAGACCAAACGGTTAGGGATTGTTTTGCCGAAAAAAATGACGCCCATAGACTTATATGGCGCTGTGCGCCAAAATAATAAGACGCGCGTCAAAAAAAAATTTCACTGCGCAACAAAATTTTTTTCACGCCCATAGACATTAATGTGCGTCAGCGGCAAATTTTTGGCGAAACGAAACGGGTCAAATACGCCCATCCCTACAAACGGTCAAATTCATATCTTTAAAAAGTCAATGTGATAACCCAATTCATGGTTTTAACTCAAATTCATTATTGTTAAAACATCTCATGGAAGTATTAGTTGTTTTGCTCTTTCTCCTTAAAATCGTAACCTGAGCGCTTAATAATTTCAAGCTAGTTAAGTAGCTTGGCCCCATCCGTCTCCTACTGGCAGGAAATATTACTTAAAGGGGCAAAGTGTATGCCACTTGACAAAAGTTTTTATGCCTGAGAAACAGGGATGCGCCTAACAATAATTATTTGGATTAATCGGAATACAGATCTACACTGACAATATCAGTAGAAGTTCTTTGCAAGGGTGTTTTTATTTTCCTTATGTTAAAGAGTGTGCAGGGACAAAGTCATCCATTGTAGCCATTTAGGTTTCTCTTTGTCACACAGCTCTGATAATAAAGATACTGATATAGCTGTTACGACCATTGTTTTTCTCTCTATTTTCTTGGGAGGACCGTACAACAATCAAATGAAGCCCAAGTCTTTTTTGACTCCCTTAGTGCTACCGTGAAAGCAGAATTGATAGAGATAGAGAGAGAGGGATCTCACCCTGCAGCCTTGCCAAAGCTCTTCCTTTTCTGAAATAGCCTTTAGGGTAATCAGGGGATAATTGGATGGAAACTTCAGCGTCCATGAGCATCTTAGGATAAAGCGTTAACATAGCAGTATGAACTTTTCCCAAAATATCTGTCAAAAGGGAAAATAATCACAAAGTCAAGAGTAAAACATGAATGTGCTGGGGGAGGGAAGGAGAATGATTGCCTTCATAGTGAGATCACTATCCGAAACAGAAATGTGATTTTTGGCGTTGGATTCATGCTGGACAGTAATGAATATCTAGGAGATGCTTTGAATGCATAACTGCTGCAGCTCAGCCTACAGAGGGACTATTAACCAATAAATATATGCAGATCATTAACCTGCACATGCCATTCAATGGAAAACTGTTAATTTTCTATTTATTCTGCCTTAAAGGAGAACAAAAGGCAAATATTACACACTACACCATTGAATAGTCCTACTATAGTAGTGTGTGATCGCTATATTTTTAGCTCACCTATTTGTAAATGTGAGTAGTTATTTATATCTCTGGTTTACAGCCTGCTTTGCCTAATGCTGCCGCCATCCTGTGTATGGTATGACCGCTTCAGTTCCCTCACTGTCCAATAGTGCGCATGCCCCAATAATAATTGTGCGCATGCAAATATAGCAGGGACAGCGCCAAGGTATAACAGAGGAAAGGTTCGTATTTCAAGCATGCGCAGAGAGACATTTCTCCTATTGCGATTTAAGGCTGCCGCTGATAACCAGCAGGAAATGCAGTCAGATTTCTATGACGTAGATCGAGTCCTGTTCTTGCTTTCCACTCAGAGTGCCATTCCTATCAAATGACAGCACAGACACAGGAATTACTATGGACTGTGAGTGCTTGCAAAATATGTCTTTTAAATGAGATTCATTTTGTTTTATCCTTTCCTTCTCCTTTAAAGGGGTGGTTGACCTTCAAGTTAACCTTAAGTAAATTATAGAATAGCTAATGCTTAACAACTTTTCAATTGGCCTTTATTTTATTCAGGGCCTCTCCTATTCATATTTTCTCATTCATATTCAAATCAGTGCATGGTTGCTATGCTAATTTGGTCCCTAGCAAACATATTGAAAACTAGAAAGCTGCTGTATAAAAAGCTAAATAACTCAAAAACTACAAATAATAAAAAATGAAAACCAATGTCAAATTAAATATAACTATTTCATACTAAAAGTTAACTCAAAGGTGAACAACTCCTTTAATAACACTGTGAATAATGAAGCACAGTGTCTCAAAAACATGTGATATTACTTACTCTCAGTTAAGGCATTCGTGACAGGCTTCAGTTCATCCAAACTCATGATTTGTGACCACTAAAGATGGCTTCTACTGTAATCTCTGATTATTTACTCAATAGATCAATCATAGAGTCCAGAATCCTATTTGCAAAGCTCTGAAATGGACACAAAACTAACATCACCTTGATGCTATTTAGCAAGGAACTTGTCTCTATACATGTCCCTTAGCAACCTCTGGTGCCAGCTGCGATGAACTGATGCATGGCATAAATGTAGCCCTCTAGTTACTGCCAGCCTTTTAATCCCAGGGTTCACTTAGTGACTTTGACTGAATTGTGCCACATGAATTGGACACAGGTATTTATCCAGAAAGCTCCAAATTACGGGAGAGCATCACTCATAGACTCCAATTTAGTCAAATAATTCAAAAACAATTTCCTTTTTCTCTGAAAAAAAGACAGTACCTTGTACTTAATCTCAAATAAAATATAATTAATCCTAATTGGAAGCAAAACAATCTAGGGATGCATCTAATCCGCTATTATGGATTCGGCCGAACCCCCGAATCCCTTTACATATGCAAATTAGGGGTGGGAAGGGGAAACATTTTTTACTTCCTTGTTTTGTGACAAAAAGTCACGTGATTTCCCTCTCCGCCCCTAATTTGCACATGCAAATTAGGATTTGGATTCAGTTCCGCCGGGCAGAACGATTTGAATCCGAATCCAAATCCTGCTAAAAAAGGCCGAATCCCGAACCGAATCCTGAATTTGGTGCATCCCTAAAACAATCCCATTGGATTACATTTTTTAATTATTTTTAGTAGGCTTAAAGTGTTGAAAGCAAAACTACAGAAAGATCCGTTATCTAGAAAACACCAGTTCCCGAGCTCACAGGTTCCATACTGGTATAGTATCTCTGGAAGTGAATATTGCTTGGACATCTGTTTTCTCTTGTTGTGAAATCCACTACTACTGGTTTCCCAGGGTGTATCAGTCCAATAATAAATCCTTCTACAGGACAAATGTGGTGGTGGTGGGCTCTGGACTTTAGACAACACTATAAACTTCAAGAAACAATGTAAAATATCTTACTGCAAAGGGAGCAGTTTCAATAACTGTTTTGAATAAAAAAAAGCTCTGCCTAAACAAGCAGTAGAACAGTTGCACCTCTAGAGTATTAAATGCTTATATTACCTTTTAAGGGGTTGCTCACATTTAAACTAACTTTTAGTATGGTGTAGAGCGCGATATTATGAGACAATGGGGGGAATTCACAAAAGTGTCGGGAACGAAAAAATGTCTTTAAAATGTCGTAGAAAGTGTCGTAGCAACAGCCGACAAATTCACAGAGCATTCCTCCGCCAATTTTCCGACATGTACGACACTTTTGAATTAGTGTCCTTAAAAGTGGGCGTGTTTTTTTCGGCGCCACTTTTCCCGACATTTTTATGAATTACTCGTAAACTCATTTTTTTTTACCGACAATTTTTCAGGCACTTTAGGCTCTCCAAAATGGAAATGTCACAAATTGTCGTTTAAAAAGTCTTGGTAAATGTCGTTTGTACGATGAAAAGATATACAACATTTTAGAAAATTGTCAGACTTATGAGACATTCAGAGATGGTAACATCTGCCTTTGTGAATTTGCCGTTCATACGACATTTTACAAATTTGTCGGCCGCCACTTCGGGGTTACTTTTTTTACCGACACTTTTGTGAATTCCCCCCAATGTGCAATTGGTTTTCATATTTTATTTGTGGGTTTTTGAGTTAGCGTTTCATTCAGCAGCTCTGCTGTTTGCAATATTAGCAATTTGATTCCTAGGGTCCAAATTTATGCAATTACAAAATGCATAAAAGACTGGAATATGAAAAGGAGAGTTCTGAGTAGAAAGATGAGAATCAGTGACCCCCATTTGAAAGCTGTAAATAGTAAGAAGAAGGCAAATAATTTGAAAACAATAACACAGAAATAATGGAAGCCAATTGAAAAGTTACTTAGAATAAATCATTCTATAACATACTAAAACTTAAGGTAAAGCACCCTATTAAAACATCTTGTTAAACATGTAATGGGTTAATAACTGGACTGTCACACTGTTTCAGGCATCTTACTTTTTCCATGCCCTTCATTGTCATTTATATGCACACAACAAAAGTAAATTAATCTCTGTGATTCAGAGTACTACTAATCTAAATGAGGTTGCCTATAATATAAATCTGGAGGCTCAAGGGGTGAAAAACAGAACATACCTGTAATCCTTGGGATCTAATCTGACGGCTTCACTGAACAACAATATGGCTTTAGTGTAGTTTCCTTCTTCCACATAATTAATACCGAGCTCTAAAAATAGAAAAACACAATAAAGTGAAATTAAAGAAAAGTCAATGCTTCAACTGATGTACATAGGCAGCAGAAAGACCTCACCCTATTTACAAAAAGTCACGGGCTTCTCAAATCAGCTGATTTGTCTTATTGAAAAGTTTGATCCAGAAGGGATTTTGAGTGGCTAATTGGGTCACATTTGTTCATACAAAGACCATTTGAGACCAATATGTAAGCTTCTAAAGTCATTTAACAATTGCAACATATCAGAGGAAACACTTGTTTATGATCAATAGTGTGTGCCTTTAGTTGTAATATTGGTGTGTAGGCGCCTTCTCAGTTAATTTTGCCTGGTCACGTGCTTTCAGAAAGAGTCAGCACTTTAGGATGGAACTGCATTCTGGTAGGCTGTTGTTTCTCCTACTACGTGGTTTGGTCTACATATGGCTGTAATACATGCATGTACACTGGAGTGAGCTGGCTCGGTCATTACCTATAATATAAAATTAAAAAACTTATGAAAGGAATAGTGTCATATTAAAAAAATGTTTTTCATCCATTAATAGTGCTGCTCTGGCAGAATTCTGCACTGAAATCTGTATCTCAAAAGAGCAAACAGATTTTTTATATATAATTTTGAAATCTGGCATGGGGCTAGGCATATTGTCAATTTCCCAGCTGCCTCTGTCATGTGACTTGTGCTCTGATAAACTCCAGTCACTCTTTACTGCTGTACTGCAAGTTGGAGTGATACCCCTCCCTTTCCCGCCCAGCAGCACAACAGAACAATGGGAAGGTACCGTATATACTCGAGTATAAGCCGAGTTTTTCAACCCCCAAAATATGCTGAAAAACTCTACCTCGGCTTATACTCGGGTCAAGCGCAAAAAACGGTCGCCGGCGCCTAAGAATATTCGCCGGCGCCTTAGAATAGTAGCCGGCACCTATGAATATTCGCTGGTGCCTTAGAATAGTAGCCGGCGCCTAAGAATATTCGCCGGCGCCTAAGAATATTCGCCGGCGCCTAAGAATATTCGCCGGCGCCTTAGAATATTCGCCGGCGCTTAGAATAGTAGCCGGCGCCTAAGAATAGTCATCCAAAAACGAGATTGAAACTTACCAGAAGCTGCTGCATTTCTCACCCTCGGCTTATACGCAAGTCAATAAGCTTTCCCAGTCTTTGGAGGTAAAATTAGGTACCTCGGCTTATACTCAGGACGGCTTATACTCGAGTATATACGGTAACCAGATAGCAACTCTAAGTCCTGGCTCTTTCTGAAAGCACATGGCCAGGCAAAATGACCTGAGATGGCACCAACACACCAATATTACAACTAAAAAAAATATACTTGCTGGTTCAGGAATTAAATTGTATATTGCATAGTGAATTATTTGCAGTGTAAACAGTGTAAAAATAAAAATGACATCATAAAAATCATGACAGAATAATGAAGATTAATATTACAAATCATCCAATAGTTAAATTGAAAAAAAGTTAAGGGCAATTAAAGATGTAACAATCTGAGATACCCGTGACTCAGCATCCAGAAAGATTCAGTAATATGTGTTCCTACCGCACACTCGCCTTTCCTCTCACTGCGTTGGTGGTGCTGGTTCTCCGTTGACCCCGGCCAGGTCCCTTAGCAACAGCAAACAAGAAACGGATCCGCACACACGCTATGATCAGCAGTTGGGGGGACATCCCTCTTTATTATATCACCTCGTGATCAACGTTTCGGGGGGATAAACCTCGTGATGAAGGGAGGTTTATCCCCCCGAAACGTTGATCACGAGGTGATATAATAAAGAGGGGTGTCCCCCCAACTGCTGATCATAGCGTGTGTGCGGATCCGTTTCTTGTTTGCTGTCAGCATCCAGAAATACATTTTAATGCAGAAGAAGCCTGGGAATTGCTGCATGTACAACACTCGCTGAAACCTGGTTTAATTGTGGGAAAAGTGGAAGAAGACATTACAAATTGTAACTGTACATAGTAGTGTCCCATCATGTACTTTTTTATCTGTATGGGGCTCTGTATACTGTTAGAAGCATAAACATGGGGACCCTGGTTGGTTTTGGACAAGAGACGTGGAGACGTGGCTGTGTGTGCAAGGGTTTTTTTTAATTGAGGGGCCATTTTACTTGTTGGCAGGACTCACCAGCTGGGTGTCCAGGTGACTGGTGGTGGGGGGAGCCGTATGGGGTCGGGAGGGCTGTTGATGCTTGTGGAGACAGAGAGGCACATTGGTATTTACAATAATACATACTACAGAGCCTTTAATGGACACATAGAAGTCAATGCAGGACATTTGAACATACTTTTAGGCTAATTGGAAATGCAGCAGTAAAACTTCCCCTATGTCATTCTGTGCCATTACCCTAAGATATATAAGCATACATTTGATTTCATTCATTTAAAGGGAAACTTAACTCTTGTATCTGTTATCTTTTTTTTTAACTTGTATTTTCACCTATTTTATATGTAGGAGCTTTTTAAATATGTGATAATAACTATTGTGAAAATAGTAATAGTTAAAATTCAGTATTTTTTCTGAAAAAAAAAATCACATTCCTCATCCCCCCCCTCTAAACAAAGTCTCAAGTCTCTATATACAGAAATGGTACAATCGTTTATTTAAGTGATAATATAAGTGATAATATAGTTCCATGAAATGAAGTTCATTAAAAAATAGCTCACATTGAAAGGGGTGGTTCACCTTTAAGTTAACTTTTAGTTTGTTATAGAATGGCCAGTTCTAAGCAACTTTTCATGTTCATTTTTTCTTTTGGATAGTTTTTGAATTATTTGCCTTTTTGTTTGACTGTTTCCAGCTTTCAAATGGGGGTCACTGAACCCAGATAAAAACAAATACGCTGTAAGGCTACAAATGTATTATTATGGCTACTTTTTGTTACTCGTTTCTATTCAGGCCTCTCCTATTCATATTCCAGTCTGTTATTCAAATCAATACATGGTTGCTAAGATATCTGGGACCCTAGCAACCATATTGCTGAAACTGTAAACTGGAGAACTCTTAACAAAAAAGCTAAATAACTCAAAAACCACAAATAATAAAAAATGAAAACCGAGTGCAAATTGACTCAGAATATCATTCTCTACATCAGTGAACCCCAACCAGTAGCTCGCGAGCAACATGTTGCTCTCCAACCCCTTTGATGTTGCTTCCAGTGGCCTCAAAGCAGGTGCTTATTTTTGAATTCCTGGCTAGGAGTCAACTTTTGACTGCATAAAAACCAGGTGCACTGCCAAACAGAGCCTCTTGTAGTGTGCCAGTCCACATAGGGGCCACCAAATAGCCATGCCATGGACGCTAGAAGAGGCAAAAGAAAAGGTAAGTTGCAGGGGATTGGGGGCAGGCCGAGGGCTCCTTTTGATGGTATTACAAATTTACCGGCAGTTACATTGCCGGTAAATTTGTAATACCGGCCCCGGCAGGTATTTTACCAGCTAGGCCGGTAAAATACCGGCTGGGTGGCAACCCTACTCATGGGTAAAAAAGGCTGGGGACCCCTGCTCTACATCATACTAAAAGTAAAGGTGAACCACTTTTTTATTTTTCCGAGTGTTTGAATTATTTGCCTTCTTCTGCAGCTTTCCAGGGTTCAATACTATTGCTCTGCGAGGCCAACACTTATCTATTGTTTATTAATTAGGGCCTCACTGGGGCCCCTACACCTTCTCTTCCTGTGGCCATTTTTTTGCACTGTTCCGCTGCTTCAGGGTGACCGCAGTGGCTGCACTTTACCATTCAGCCATATCACTCTATATCCACAGGGAGAGTGATGAAAACTGCTTCAAAAAGATATATAAAGGCATATATTTTGCTGTAAGTATTTATCCAGCATAAGCACACAACCATTTGGGACCAATAGCTCCATACATTGGCACATTACCAGTAGACTACTGTAAGCATGTATTGTAATTAAACTAAACCCTAAAAATGAATATGGCTAAAAATGGCGTATTTTATATAATGAACTTATTGCACCAGCCTAAAGTTTCAGCTTCTTAAAGGAGAAGGAAAGTCTGTTAGCACTTGGGGTTGCCAAATGTTAGGCACCCCAAGTGATTGTATTGACTTACCTGAAACCACGGGCCAGTGCTCCTATCAGCAGAAAACTGCACTGGCCTGGGGTTATATCAGTGAGCACCATGGAGCGATCCTCTTCCTGCTTCCTCTTTCTTTGTGCGGTTGTGCATGCACAGTAGAACGAAAAGCCAAACTTTAATGAAAAAGTCGGCTTTTCTACTGAGCATGCATTTGCCCGGGGAAATTTGAAGAAAGAAGACGCCAGAAGATCTCTCCGTGGTGCTTGCTAAAAAAACCCAGGGCCAGTGCAGTTTTCTGCCAATAGGAGCACCGGCCCGGAGTTTCAGGTAAGTCAATACAATCACTTGGAGTGCTAACAGACTTTCCTTCTCCTTTAGTAGCAACAATGATCCAGGACTTAAAAAGTGTCTATGAAGCCAAGCTTAGGGGTTGTCTCAAACAAAAATCAAGCAGAAAATGACGTCATATAAACTGATGCTACAAGGCTGATTATTAAATTCTGATTTGAATTGCACCGATTTCTGTGCTGTCATTTAGTAATCATCTGTATTATTTACCAATCAACCTTATATATTGTGACATTTATATTATTTATATTCAGTATATTGTTCGTTGATCCCTAAGCTCAGTAAGTGACAGCAGCACAGAGCATGTGTAGTGAAATGGCAGAATTAGGGAGCTACAGAAGCATGTTTGGAAGCACAGATATTCCCTGCTAAAGGGCTGCGCTTTCCTTGGGCTGGTACAGAAGTGTTTGCACTATAGCGCGTCACTTGAAATGTAAAGCCAGGCTGGCATATCATCTCTATGTGGGTAAACTAAGTTGAAACAGGATGGGCCACCTTTCTGCTAAATCTATTTCTGTTTTCCATTACCCCTCAGAATCCTGAGCGCACAGAAGAGGGCAAGGGGTGTGCCCATGACTTTGGGGGCAGGCTTGTGACGTGGTAATTGCAGAGCCATTCATTTTAAAGCCCTGTCAATATTTCGTAATTTGGAAATCTGGACAGGCAGTTTTCACCCGGACAGCCCTCCAAAAAACCAGGCTGTCCAGGTGAAAACCGGAAAAGAAAGTTTTGCCAATACCTGTGTTTGCTTTCAACGGGGTGCTCCCACTTTTATTCAAGTTGCTTGCAGACACTTTACAAATGATCAAACGTTTCGGGGCCGCATGGCCCTTCCTCAGTGATCACTGAGGAAAGTCGTATAAGACGAAACGCGTCGGGCAGGTACGTCATCAGCAGGAGCCCAGGGAACACGAGGCGGGGATACGCCGGCTAAATATCATCTTTACAAACCGCATGTGAGACCCAGGGAACCAGAGAGACGGTGACTTTTAACTATCTATGCGCATTTTACTAAGAACATTGTGAGTGCAATTTTAATCGTTCTGTGACCAAATAAATTTTCTTTACGGTTTTACACTATGTCGAGTACCTCTTTATAGAACCATAGGACCTGGAAAGGTTAGACCATCGATCCATTGAAGTATTATTATAACGCAATTATTCCGTTTAAACGTTTGTAAGTACCCCACCATTGATTCATCACACATCGCATGCTGGGAAGTGGCGTTGCAGAAAGTGCACAGTGTGGATAAGCAGAGGGTTAAAGGCACCTATATAAGATCTTGGTTTTGCCTATGCACTAAGCGGTGTGTCATACCATAAAAAGTACTACACTATATTACTATTTTTTCATTCTCCCCTTGTCCAAAACTTCGTGCCACGAGCGCTGGTTTCTTCTACAATTCTGACAAATACCGATCACTGAGGAAGGGCCATGCGGTCCCGAAACGTTTGATCATTTGTAAAGTGTCTGCAAGCACCTTGAATAAAGTGGGAGCACCCCGTTGAAAGCAAACACAGGTATTGGCAAAACTTTCTTTTCCGGTTTTCACCTGGACAGCCTGGTTTTTTGGAGGGCTGTCCGGGTGAAAACTGCCTGTCCAGATTTCCAAATTACAAAATATTGACAGGGCTTTAAAATGAATGGCTCTGCAATTACCACGTCACAAGCCTGCCCCCAAAGTCATGGGCACACCCCTGGACCAGCACTTACCCTGCCTTCTGATGTCATCTGCCCATCCCCAATTTTACCGGGCCACCTGTCTGCCACTTGGAAGAAGGTGGCGACCCTACAATGACATCTAGATATGCCACTGCTCAGAACTTTAAAGAAATTACCACATGAGTGGGGTTGTCCCAGCAGGTCAAACAGTTATTTAATGAATATTATCTGGACCGGCAGACTGTATGTATGCAAGTTATTTTGAAGTTACAGTGTCCTGCAAATAAACATCTACCTTTCCTCTGTGTGTGGAGTTGCGGATCAAAGAAGTTCCCATGGAGAGGTATAACAGCGTAGTCAATACTGACCCTGGGTGAAGGCACGTTGGTTTATAGTGTACATGGCTTTCCAATATAGCAGAGACACAGGACTCCTGTAGCACTAAAAAGAGGATATCAGCAGAATAGGGCTAAACTTGCTTTGCCTACCCAAACCAGATTAATGTAATCCTTTTACGAAAACTGCCCAGGCTCACACCTTTCTGCTGCTGCTGTCCCAGCGCACAGTGGCTGGAGACAGCAGTGAATGGGAGCAGCATTAAAGGGATACTGTCCCGTCAAAACATGTTTTTCAAAACACATCAGTTAATAGTGATGCTCCAGCAGAATTATGCACTGAAATCCATTTCTCAAAAGAGAAAACAGATTTTTTTTATATTTAATTTTGAAATCTGACATGGGGCTAGATATATTGTCAGTTTCCGAGGTGCCCCCAGTCATGTGACTTGTGCTCTGATAAACTTCAATCACTCTTTACTGCAAGTTGGAGTCATATCACCCCCACCCTTTCCTGCCCAGCAGCCTAACAACAGAACAATGGGAAGGTAACCAGATAGCAGCTCCCTAACACAAGATAACAGCTGCCTGGTAGATCTAAGAACAGCACTCAATAGTAAAATCCAGGTGACACATTGTTATATTGAGTAGGAGAAATAGCCTGCCTGAAAGCAGTTCCATCCTGAAGTTCTGGCTCTTTCTGACGGGACATGACGAGGCAAAATTACCTGAGATGGCTGCCTACACACCAATATTACAACTAAAAAAAACACACACTTCAGGAATGAAATTTAATATTGTACAGTGCAAACAGTGTAATTTAGAAATAAAAACAACATAAAAATCATGACAGAATCCCTTTAAGCAATGAAAAGCTTGCTACCCATAATTGCCCATTTAATCTCAGTGTAATGAAAGCATAGTAAATGTGAGATTGGCAAATAGATACCTTTTTTATTGTTCAGTTTGATAAATCAGCATGTATGCTGTAAACTGAAAGTGTGATACATGCTAAAAGCTGAAAGTGTGAAAATGAAACGTATAATGGGAATGGCACATGGTATGTTTTGTTGCCTGTACTGGGTAGACAAAACCTTTCCTTGCAATTAACTTTGTGTGACTATGCAATTAATGTTTTACCACCAGCGATTTACATAAATGCCAGTACAAAGGTGTCTTCTGACATTTTGTCACCTGAGCTGGAGGAGATTAAACAGTGGCTAAAATTGTACTGTTGTCATTGCCATAAGAGAGTTGTAGAAAAGTTCAATCAGTATCTTCAAATCAATTATCAGAGGAGCAGACAAGCATATTGTTGTTACCTGCCTTCTTGTGTCTGTTCTCACACTTGTTTCAGGAATCATAACGCAACACACAGAAATGGAAAATGTGACATTTATTTTGCTTGTGTATAAGTTTAGCACAATTATAAAATTTCTATCTAAAAACTACAAACAAATACATTTGTTTTTTCATCTGATTAGCTATCATATATACTGTATATGTACACCAATCTATTTGGTTTATTGCACATTTAAGCACTTGCAACATATGGTTCTATTATAAAGAGAAAAACACATTATCTCAGTTAAGTGTGAACCCATGGAATAAAAAAAGTAGTGATATGTAAGCTCTGTATATAAGTGTACAAATGTTGAACCCTGCACCCAAGGCATGTGTGAAATAAAGTACGTGGTGGGTGTTTTTTTTCTCTAAGATTCACTTTGTCTCTTATTTCAAGTTTTAAGAATATAAATTCATTAAGTTAAGTAGGGAGAGTATGGTCCATGTTGGCATTTCGTTGCTGTTCTTATACATTGGGTTTCACAATCTTCATAGAAACATAGCCCTGTAAGACAAATCACACATTTTGATATAGGTCATAAGCCATGGAATAACACTTTTTTTTAAATTAATCTATTTACATTGCTTCTGTATCCTCTGTGCTAGATGTCACAACCCTTCATTTTCTGTAACCAAACCTACCCTGCCCTGGGCATTGACTGTAGGTGAATTCACCCAAGACCTGTGCATAGTATACTTGAGGTTTGTTTCATTCTCCTGCCATAGTGATTATACCTTTGGATTAAATTCAGAGAAAACTGGCCTATGCTGTCTCAAGCATCATGCATTGCATAGCAACACATTTTCCCATGGTGGAAAAAAATCCCACAGGATTAGATTCTATGACTTAAAGCATAACAGTGGTTAAAAGGTAATGCAAAAGTCATTTTCCAGTAATAATTAAAACCTGTAAAATACTTTAAAACTTGTAAATATCTATAGCTATTGAAAGGCAGTAGCTTCTGTATGCTATTTCAGTGGAAATAGTTCTTGGTTGATTGCCAAATCATTGTGTTTTCATAGAGATATTGCTCATATATGCATGGGATTCATTATCCGGAAATCCATTATCCAGAACGCTCCAAATTATGGGAAGGCCATCTCCTATAGGCTCCATTTTAATCAAATAATTCAACCTTGTAGTTGATCCCAACTAAGATATAATTAATCCTAATTGAAGGCAAAACATTGCTACTGGATTTAATTAATGTGTAAATGTTTTTTAAGTAGAGAAGTTATGGAGATCCAAATTAGGGAAAGACACCAATATCTGGAAAACCCCAGGTCCTGAGCATTCTGGATAACAGGTCCCATACCTGTACCGATTTTCCTCTAAATCAGAACTTGCACTTATTGTGCTCAGGTAGTGGTACATTTTTAAATAAATATCTAAATATGATCTTATTTTGCAAAAAAAATTACAGCACTAAGTTAACCAGCTTGATAACAGGAATGAAATGTGATAATTACAAAATGAGACATTGTGTTGAACACATATTAAGATGGCAACCAATGCAGTTCAGAATAAAAATATATAATACATATATAAATAAATGCAAGTCTTACCGGCAAAGAATAGAAGAAGACTGCAAGAAACAGAAGTACAAGCAGCAGGATGATGAGTCCAATAAATACCCATTTAAATCTGCGCCATATGATAAATTTCATGGTCTTGCATGGGTTTGTAAACCAAAGGAAGGAGGTGTCTGGCCGGCTGCAATTTCAAAGCAACAGTATTAATTCCTTTATCAAACAAAGGTTTCATTTTTATTTATTTTTTTAGTCCTAGAGAATATTACATTTTAATAAGTTATGCGCTTGGGACAGATTAATGAGCTGGTGAGTCTAAGTAAGAAAAACAACTGGACGGTGTTTATTTGTGCAACATTTCACATGGGCACTTATATTTTATTTTGGTATTTATCCAGTGGAACTATTAAACTATATAATCTCTTCGCTTATTGCTTATTTTCTACTTTGGCTGCGCAGAGTTTATCATTTTTCCATTGTCCTCATTTGTCATGCCCATAGCCCTAGGCCACATGGGCATTTTGATCTGCACAGTGTTCTTATGGAGGACTGCCTGGGTTAAAATATACTAAAATATCCTAATCGGCGGTCACTGCTTCCCATTGAAAACGTGGGAAACAATCGGGTCAATGACAGATGGTGAGAGTGTTGGCCATAAGCAAAACATTTAATGCTTTGTGTAAAACAATGAGATTCAATTACATTTTGACTGCAGAATGACTTCATTTCATGAATAGTGGTTCCCATTGAAAACATGGGAAACAACCGGGTCAATGACAGACGGTGAGAGTGTTGGCCATAAGCAAAACATTTAATGCTTCTCAGTGTAAAGCAATGAGATTCAATTACATTTTGATTGCAGAGTGACTTCATTTCATGAATAGTGGTTCTTTAAAATGATAGCGGCACGTTTTAAAAACATGATTGGAATGTCACATCCAGACCCCTGGCATCCCTTTTGAACTATATTTTCAACACTACAGCAGCCTTGGCAGTCACTGTGGCACATATGAAGCTGGGTTCCTTCCCACTATTCTGTATGTGACTGTGTAATAGTGTTTCTTAGAGGGTCAGACATAAATTTCATGCATCTGTAGCCAGGGGCATTATTACAAAGGAAGCAGACCCGGGGGCCCAGGAGGTATAGGGGTCCCGTGAGGTCCTTATTCATATACAATTTCAATAAATATTGGTAAATCTCTAGACATTTTGGGAGCCTGAAAAAGAATTGCTGTGGGCCCCTTTTATATCTAGTTACTCCACTGGCTGCAGCTGTGAAAAGTGGCCATTTCAAAAAAGTGTATAATGGGCCATCTTTCACAGTGTGTCAGCATCACTTTAATCAAGCACAGTCTGGTTGGATAAAAATAATAAAATGCCTACTTAAATTGACAGATTAGATTCTGGTTAAGAGAGAAAGTGCTCACTTTGGTAGCTCTAACTTGGGGTTCATGTTGGGCTCATCTCGTCCCTTGCCAGCAGGCCGTTCGTCAGCCTCTTTTTCATTCAGTACCTCAAGGGTCATCTCAATTTTCCCCTATTGAAAACAAAAACAGATTTGTGAAATTAGCTTTTACATTCACACAAGTTTCAGCAGTACTTGAAGGTCTCCATATTTCAGAAGGTGGTTTCTTTAAACAAGAAAGTCTGAAAAAATGATCAAGAAAAAATTGTACCTTACAGTTGTAAAATGTGTTTAAATTCGATTTTACATTTTATGAAAGAATCAAAAGAGCCATGTTTTCACAATGTAATTGATTTACAATGTATGTATCATAAAATGCACATAGGGATTTCTAACTGAATAATATATTCTCATAAGTTATACATGGAGTAATTTTTTGTTTGTAAAAGAAGATTTTGAGCAACTTCTGAGCTATTTTCCTGTTTTATTTAACTATTTACCAGCTTTCAGAGCTATGAATAGGCACCCAGCAGGCAAGGATTCATAAAGGGCCATAATTATATAGCATTGCATGCTTATTTTATTGGAAACTATCAATATATATATATATATATATATATATATATATATATATATATATATATATATATATATTGCAATGATATGTTAAGACTACTTTCTGTACAAAATTGTTAGGGATGCACCCAATCCAGGATTCGGTTTGGGATTCGGCCAGGATTCAGTCTTTTTCAACAGGATTCGGACGAATCCTTCTGCCTGGCCGAACCGAATCTGAATTCTAATTTGCATATGCAAATTAGGGGTGGGAAGGGAAATTGAGTGACTTTTTGAAACAAAATAACGAAGTAAAAAATGTTCCCAACCCTAAATTGCACATGCAAATTAGGATTCGGATTCGGTTCAGTATTCAACCAAATCTTTCCAGAAGGATTCGGGGGTTTGGCCGAATCCAAAATAATGAATTCGGTGCATCCCTAAAAATTGTTGACACAAATAATATTCATTGTTCTAAGGAAAAGCAAGCTTCATAAAAACAGGACCCACACACACTATCATCACATAAAAAAAAAAAATCTGGGATATTGTTTTTACTCAGATTGGATATCTTTAAAAGCAAAATGTATGAAACCAAATGGATTTCACAAAAAAAGATCTACTTTTGAGTAGTGTTATTAAAGGGGTCCTCCACCCAAAAATCTTTTTGCATAATGAAACAAATAAAATAAAATAAAATTCAAAGCAATTTTTCTAATATACAAAAAAATGTTTTTGATTATTTTACTATCATTTGTAGATGTAAAGGCAGTATTTTTACTTTCTGTTTTTGGAAATAGTTCTAGGTCTTTTAATCAACATTGTTTCAGGAGTCAGATCAAAAAATTGTTGATTACATTTGGAATATCTTGGAACCCTGCAATATTTTCACATCAAAAACAGATACATCTGCCTCTACTTAATGCCCCATGTTAATGTTATTTTGCTTAATTATTACTTAACTAAAGGAGCCCCAGTTCATTAAATTCTTTCTTAATCAAATTATATCCTTACAGCTAATATCCGTTTTCCATCTTTTTCTGCATAGCATGGCCACCATCCCTTCATGGATTTCTGCTCAAACAGAGAGGCCACCTTTGAATGGTTGGCCAAGTCAACTAAGTCTAAAGTGCATTTCTCTGGAACTTTTGCAGGCATTGTTGCTCGATGTAAATCAAGTTCTACAAAACCTAGAATAGAACAACAAACATAAAATCTTTTTTTTAACTGGTAATCTTATGATAAATTAAATATTGAACAGCTTTTATTATTATGCTATATATTTATATGTCGCACCACTTCCCTAATTAAAAAAAAAAGTAAGTATAACTTCTTAGGACAGCCGTGTAAGATATCACAGCCTCTCTTTAATTTCCTTGTGTTTTTTCAGGAACAGTCTCTCCAAAGCCATTCTGTGTTATGAACAAATCATTACAGCAGAAAATGATTTAGGCACTGAGGAATGCCTCCATTTTGGAGGCTTTAAGTTTAATCTCTATCATCTGGTGTAGGCAGCAGTTGCTGAGAAGCATCACTTTGGGGCATCTAATGACAAGAGTTATGGCTTAGCAATTGATGCACTGCTTGGATGTTGCTGTGATGTTTACTGCTGCAGGCATACCACTGGCCTGCTATGCATTGCACGTCTTTATAATACTATTTTACTTAAATTTTTAACATATCTAACATTTTGAAAAATGTTTTACTAAAAAAAGATACACCTGTGAAGAAGACAGGGGTGTAATTTTTACATAACAGTGCAGCTTAAGTAGGGCATACAGTCCATATATTACTTTATTTTATTAGGTGGAATAGAATAACTCAATAATAGTATTGTAATAGTCTACAGTAGATACATGAAAACCTGTCCCATCATGGATCATCAGTAGTCATAGGGCCGATGTTCATCTGGTCTAGTACAAACATAAGCATAATGCTAAGATGCACAATGGTTGTCTCACCTTTTTTAGGCTTTGGTTGCTTTTTAACAAATACAGAGTGCCATTATTTAGGCATTAGCCTATGAGCTGTCCCTATAGCAGTTTTACACATATCGCAAATAATGGTGTTACACAAAAGTTCCCTTTTGTGATGACACAGGCCTCTACACACTGAGGAGCAATTGTATTAAGAATTCAAAAACGTTATCTCACATTATTTACTTTTTGTTTTGCAATTCTTGACATTGGATAAAGTAATTACAGCCACTAAAAACTGAATAACTCAATGGCGGAGGTGTATTTTTACCATTCAAACTATTAAATTTTTTGATCTCTATGGTTTCACCATGTATTTTATGGCAAATGGGGCAAGATGCAAAAACACAGGCAGAAGGCCAGTCAATTATTAAAGTATCAGAGAACATTCATACCTAAATAGTCATCCAAGGAGAATTTATCATTGTCCCATATCTGAAGAATTAGTTTGGGTGGCAGCTTAAATTCTGTTTTGTCAAGGCTCCAGAAATGTTCCTGCATAAAAATACAGAATATAGATGAATGAACATATATCACAGGAAGTGGCATCATAATTGGCATCATATTTGGCATAATCACAAGTCTGCGAGTCTGTTTGCACAGGAGCCGACACAAGGCTTCCGGATGTCAGCAGACAAGAAGATTCGGCTAGCGGTCGGATGCTGAAATCAGCTTGCGGATTTCGGCAGGCTGATTTCCGCCCTGTCTGGCCCTAGGCTAAAACTACAGATCTTTCTCTTTACCAAGTAAAAGGGTTAGTGAATATGACATGTCAAAGCAAATGAAAGCAAATTTAATTTGTAGCAAATTTTCCATTAATTGTTTTTTGTTTTATATGTAATTGCTCTTGAAAGCAGTATCTGTCCTTCACTGTACAGGTATGGGACCTGTTATCCAGAATGCTCGGGACCTGGGGTTTTTGGGAAAATGGATCTTTCCGTAATTTGGATCTTCGTACCTTACGTCTACTAGAAAACCATGTAAACATTAAATAAACCCAATAGGCTGGTTTTGCTTCCAAGAACAATTAATTATATCACAGTTTGGATCAAGTACAAGAAACAGGTTTTTTATTACAGAGAAAATAAAATATAATTTAAAAAAATGTGGGTTATTTGGACAAAATGGAGTCTATGGCAGACGGCCTTTCTGTAATTTAAAGCTTTCTGGATAACAGATTTCTGGAAAACTGATCCTATACCTTTACTCTTCTAACTCCATGTTAATTTAAAACAATGTTGCAATTGTCAGGTTTTCTCTATCCAAGACCCCATTTTCCCACAGTGATTCGCAGACTGACTGAGTCTCCTACTTTGCAAGACATTGTGGGAATTATAGCCTTGCAAAATTGTTTCTCTCATACATTTACAAACAGTTTGGCATTGGAAAATATGTGTTATAAGAAAAATTGTCATTATAAAAGTTGGTTCCTACCTTTTTAGAAACAATGCACAGCTGTTCGGCCGGCAGATATTCAAATGGAAAAACAAATCTCCAGTTAAAGTTTCCTTCCCCATCCAGTGACCTGTAGTGCACATCTGTTTTCTGCTTATTTTCTTCATTGCCAGGAATCCACCTGAAAGGGACATTAGCGTGTAGCCAAGACTTTTAAAACATAGAATACTACATACATTTTGTAGGGAAAATTGTGATAGTCCAGTCTATTTTCAGTCAAAGGGCTTGATTCAATAGTTTATTTAAATATCTTTAACTGTCATTTTAACTTTTTTTTTTTAAAGGAAAGATCTAAAATAGCTGATTCACTAAGGAATTTTTTGAAAATCTTATCAAACTATGTTTTAAAATGGCAAGTAACTGCAGTTCATGTGGAAACTGCTGTAGTGATAATTAGCACTAACCATTGCACCGGTGCACTTTTAATATATATTTATACAGTATGGGGCAGATTTATCAAGGTCTAGGTGAAAATTCGAATTTATCATGTACCTTCTCTTTAAAAATTCAACTTCAACCATTCTCCATCTAAAACCTGCTGAATTGCTGTTTTAGCCTATGGGGGACCTCTTAGAACCTATTTGGAGTCAATTGGTGGACTTTGAAAAATCCATTTTTTTTGGGAAAAACTTCAAATTCGATCAAATGCGCTACTACTGATTCGTACAATTCTAATTAGATTGAATATGGACCTATTTGATCGAAAACAGACCTATTCAACCAACAAAAATACCTCAACTTAATTTCGGTTGGTCTTTTTGAATTCAAATGTCGAAAGTTTTTTAAATTCGACCCTTGATAAATCTGCCCCTATACGTGTGTTTGTGTGTGCAGCGATTGCATGCCTCACATTTTCACATTTAATGCAATAATAAAGTATATTTTACATACTTGGCAGATATTGTTTGCTGTGTTAGAGTGTTTTGAGGTCTTCATGAGGCTTTTTGGGGTTCTAATGTGCTTATGATCTACATATGAATTAGGCATATCTTACCCCTTCACATAAATATCACTCATTTCTTCTCCAGTAATACTTTTCTCATCTAGAATGACATCTTTGGTATTCCAAACGATAACACGAAGTACATACCTGAGATACATAGGGTAGTATGTTAGTCTTTAATGTTAAACGGCAAAAGGAGGTATTTCATGCAAACTATGCAACTATGCAAATGAACAAAAACTTGGGGAACTTGATTCTCTAGTAGCAGTTGCCATTCAATAATGCAAATTTCAATAATGTACGTCTCTAAAAATTGTCAACAGATCTAGATAATGCAAAGTATTTTGAAAAATATCAAATAATTATTTTTACATGAAATACATTTTAATGGCCAATAGAAATATTACAAAGCAAGCTCTCTGGATTCTGTGGTCCCTTCTTTAGGCTAACATTTTACAAAACAAAGCTGAAACACACAAGCCGATATATACAGTACATACACTATCTGGAAGTATGTCTATTATACATTGCAAAAAAGAAAAAAATAGTCAGAAATCAGTCTCAGCAGGGTGCTGCCACAAAGGACTGTACATTTTTTTTTATAGGGGCAGATTTATCAAAGGTCGAGGTGAAGATTCGAAGTAAAAAACTTTGAATTATGAGCTATTTTTTGTGTACTTCGACTAGGGAATAGTCATACTTCGATTCGAAGTTGAAAAAAACTTCGAATTGAAGTAGATCGGAGTACGATTGTGTGATTTGAAGTAGGTCGAATTTGGCCCACTTCGAACCCAAAAATCTTCGAACCCAAAAATCTTCGACCACTATTCGGTTGGTCTTTTTGAATTCGAAGTTTGAAGTTCTTTTAACTTCGACCTTTGATAAATATGCCCCTAAGTGTACAGGATATGAATCCAGGGCCCAAGTTTAAAAATTTAACTTCTATGATTTACTGTTCTTCCATTTACACAACACTTGTGGTATATTTTATTGGACTTACCTTGCAGAAAATGTTTGTAAAACTCAAGACGTTATGAACTTTTAAGGATACTTACTTCTTTGCTTTGCGAGGAGTAATATTGAATGGTGGTCCAGGAGGTCCTAAACTTTTTGGAAAAACATCAACCCACATTTCTAGTTTCCCCTGTTCGAATAAATACATGATATAAGTCACTGGACAGCTAAAGATAATGCATAGACAAAAGGGCATTAGAAAGCAGAATATCATGAAAAATGGAGCTTCTATAAGTAATCTGGATAACTCAATAACCCTGGTTACTTCTAATCATCATGCCTTGATCGTGTGTTGCACCATACAAAGAAATCAACACTTTATGGCTTCATGTGCACAGGAATATTACCTCTTCAAAGGCATGAACTAGATATTAGAGTATCTAGTGATTTAAGTATAATTGTCTGCGTTGTGCAAAATTCATATATAAAACCATAACTGGCCATTATGAAGTCACTTTTAAACTTACCTGGGATATGTTTGGCTGGAAAGTGCTATACAAAGTTCTAGTTTCAACATGCTCCGGAACAAGCCCTTGATTTCTAAGGACATATAGAGCAAGACGCTCATTTGGTAGTCCGAGGTGCTGGTGAATTTTTTTGTTATTTTCTGAAAGGTAAAGGCAAGTTCTTGTAAATTCAGTTATTTAATCTGACTTTATTCAAAAACACTTCCTAAATACCAAACAAGCTCCTAGCTTCCATGTTTACATTTGTGCAAATTGTTCTAAAACATCAAAGTGTATCTGCCCCTTGCAGTCACATGATTAAAACATTTTGAATTTAGCTTTTCCAAATGTTAGCGTATTGGCAAAATCCTAATCTTGGTAAATATCCCATATCTCGATATTAGTCCAGTTCTGGATTCAATCAAACTTTCCACTTGATCTTCCACTCGTCTAGTAAGTTTTTTTAGGCTCATCAACAGTTGATACAGAAGCCACCTCCACAATGGAAAGAGCCTTTCAATAAAGTCAATTGTAGTTTATTGAAGCACAAGGGTCCTTCTTCTGGTGCAAGTTACAGATTCATAGCATATTATATACACATATATATATATATATATATATATATATATACACATATATATAACAAGGGAAAGTTGTGCTCACCACTATTTTTTAAAACCATTAGGCGGGGGTGCAATGAGGCTGTGACCACAAAATACATATAGTCAACTACAAGAGGTCCTCTGCACTCAACCCATTATCAATATATTTAAGACAGCGACATTTTGTGCATACTGCTACTAAAAAATGCCTTATCCTTTAAACAAAACAGGGATTGTTTGTCCATATATTGCAATATATTTAAGCTGGCCAACTACGTCAAAGTCATCCCATATCTGGCCAGTCCTACGCTTAATTTTCATCTGATTCATTAAGAATTCAATTGCTTAATTATACATTTTACAAAGGGACTAAGTTTTACCTGCAACTTACTAGCTGCTTTCAAAGTAAAACTCCCAAACTTGGCTGCCCTTTTATTAGACACCAGTGGGATCACCTGACTATAGCATTTTTGACTATATGTATTTTGTGGTCACACCCTCATTGCACCCCCGCCTAATGGTTTTAAAAAATAGTGGTGAGCACAACTTTCCCTTGTTTGTTATAGTTATACAGGAGCAGTGACCAGCTCCATGTTGTAGCTCCCACCCTTCCCAGCTATAGTCAGGTGATCCCACTGGTGTCTAATAAAAGGGCAGCCAAGTATGGGAGTTTTACTTTGAAAGCAGCTATAATATATAATACAGATATGGGATGACTTTGATGTAGTTGGCCAGCTTAAATATATTGCAATATATGGAGAAACAATCCTGTGTTGTTTAAAGGGTAAGGCATTTTTTAGTAGCAGTATGCACAAAATGTCGCTGTCTTAAATATACTGATAATGGGTTGAGTACAGAGGACCTCTTGTAGTTGTATATATATATATATATATATATATATATATATATATATATATATATATATATATATATATATATATATATATATACACACACACACACACTTTTTTTTTTTAAGCGAAGCAGCTAAAAAAGAATCATTTAAAATTTGCATGATTTGATTTGCAAGCTTGCTTGGAATGTTTCTTTCATATGCTGGTAGGGCTGAATGATTTCAATATTATAAATTAGCTTCCAATGAAAATACCTATTGCTTTTGGCCAGGACATTGAACATTATTTTAAATGAACTATCAATGTTTTTTCCCTAAAATAATATATTGTTCAATATGTATTTTAAACCATTTCTCTAAATATAAACTATTAAAAATTCAGAATGTTTTGAAAGTATGTGGTTTATACCTCCCCCACCCCCAAAGTGCCCCAATGCTGAGGGCTGCGTTGGCTTTCTTTGTCAGCACAGTTTTGTTGGGGCCTTAACTTCAGCAGGCAACTGCCTTGCTCTCAGTATAAATATTAGCAAAGTCCAACTTAAGCTCAGTTCAGAAAGATAAATTAGGCAACTCAATATCTTGCACTGTCATTTTTTTTCTGTTAGAATAAAAACACTGTGGAGCCCTTTAGAAAGCTTATAGAGTCATAAATACTTTGTCAGAAACCCCAAGACATTGAAGATAAATGTAAAACCTATAAAACATATCTAAAACGACTTTAGTTACAATTTTAGAAACATGAGTGTATTAATGGGTGTTAACAGAACAATTTTTTGTGACTTGTGTGTATTTAGCTATTCTGCAGCATACTATACTGAAGAGCTATGTAACTGCATTATTCCATGTATGGAAGATTCCAAAATAAATACATAAATCACTTCCTACAAGAACACAGGCTTCTCATATACTGTAAGAAAGTAGGGAATCATACCAAATTCTTGTAATGTATAGTCTCTGCCTGAAAAAGTAAGTCGTGTTCCATTCTCTGAGTACACAGGGGGAGCAGAAGATTTTAATCTGGCAAAGTTCTGTAGAATTTGGGTGGGTGTCAACTGATCCCTCCACTGATTAATTCCTGTGCTGAAATATAAAATTACAATTTCAGTTATCTGACAAGTAAAGTTCATACCACGTTATGCTATGTTCACACATTTCAATACATGCAAGGACCTTTAATATATATTATTATAAATATATAAATATTATATGAAGGAAAAAATGGCTGATGATTGCAAAGCCACAGTAGACCAGCACTATACTCATTATTCCGCCCAATTAAAACATACCATGTCAGAGCAGAGAGGAGCCAGATGGCCTAGCATTGTTTTATAGGGTGGAAGATGAGCCAGGGAAGAAAAGTCCACATGCAGCTTGTACAATAGTTTATGATTTTGTCTGGTTCTTTGTAAAAGTTTTAGAGAAATAAAGTTGTAGAAAAATAAAGGGCAGATTCATTAAAGGGATACTGTCATGGGAAAAACATTTTTTTTCAAAATGAATCAGTTAAAAGTGCTGCTCCAGCAGAATTCTGCACTGAAATCCATTTCTCAAAAGAGCAAATTATATTATATTATATTTAATTTTGAAATCTGACATGGGGCTAGACATTTTGTCAATTTCCCAGCTGCCCCAAGTCATGTGACTTGTGCTCTGATAAACTTCAATCACTCTTTACTGCTGTGCTGCAAGTTGGAGTGATATCACCCCCTCCCTTTTCCCCCCAGCAGCCAAACAAAAGAACAATGGGAAGGTAACAAGATAACAGCTCCCTAACACAAGATAACAGCTGCCTGGTAGATCTAAGAACAGCACTTAATAGTAAAAACCCATGTCCCACTCATAACATTCAGTTACATAGGAGAGCAGCCTGCCAGAGAGCATTTCTCTCCTACAGTGCAGGCACAAGTCACATGACCTGGGGCAGCTGGGAAATTGACAAAATGTCTAGCCCCATGTCAGATTTCAAAATTGAATATAAAAAAATCTGTTTGCTCTTTTGAGAAATGGATTTCAGTGCAGAATTCTGCTGGAGCAGCAATATTAACTGATTCATTTTGAAAAAAACATGTTTTCCGATGACAGTATCCCTTTAAGATTCGAATGGTAAATTCAAATTTAGATTTTCTTTTTGGTCAAAAAACAATTTTAAATCACCAACTCAAATTTGAATTAGAATGTGAGATTAAGTACAACTCGACCCCGTAAACAGTTTTAATTCGAATATTCGCCACCTAAAACCATTCAATTTGAATACAATTTGATTAAAATTTTCGGGTTGTTCGAATATTAGACTGAGTTTTTTCATAAATAACCTCCCATTCGAGTTATGAGTAAATTAGAATTTATTCGAATTTGTTCAAATTTATTAGAGTTAAAAAAAATTCACATCAATTCAAAATTCGACCTTTGATAAATCTGCCCATAAGTAGGGAAGGGATAAACACATAATTGCAGCTAACAAAGTACTAAGAAAGAATAGAGAGATCAAGACTAATATCATGTATTGTACAGTGAATGTGTATTTAATGTTCTGGATAACACTTTGAATGGAAGTTCAGCACTATAACTTTGTCAATAGCTCTTCTATTAAAAGAGCTAGAGAGGCAATAGTGCAATGTACAGAGTGCATACCTTGCATAATGCAAGTGTAACAGAAGAGTAGTCAGGATCCATTATTATTATTACGTGCTAAATGTACAGAAGGAACTATTACTAATATAATCTTTTGCTTTTACATGCAAAAAACAAGATAAATTGGTTGAAATAACACAGGCCTTAAATCAACCAGTGCAGATGCCCATAACAGACTTTTGCTGGCATTCTCTAACTTATAGTAGACAGATCAAAACTAATTGAAGAACAGTTGTTATAGGTAACCTTACACAAGTGTAATTTAACATATCAATAAAACATGTGAAATGTAATTATAGGAAAATATATTATCAATAAAGCATATTGAATGGGTGCCTCAGCGTATGCCAGAAGTGCATATTTAATAACTGTGGAGTGGAGATCATAAGTCTATGGTACTATAAAATTGCTGCTGTCAAAGCTCACTTACATAAGACAAGCAACATTTTGCAATCCTGGGGAAAGGAGTGATGTTTTAAAAAAAAATCAAAAAAGAAAAACAAACAGTTACCTCTAATCAATGACTAACTGTTAATATTAAACAAGTAGGCGATGGGAAATGCAGAAATGTGATAGAGATGGAATTGAGACTCACATGCAGTAAGTCTGTGGCAAACCACAGTGGCTTCCAAACCGGGAGAGGAATCTGTTCTCCAGATCTATAGTTGTTTCCCCAACTTTTTCATCACGGGTTAATGTATCATAATCATACACAGAGATCTTAAGGTCTTTCTCTTGAGGTAAGAAGCAGTTGAGTTCATACATCCTGCAACAAGTTTAAATACTTAAGTAGCTTGAAGTGCCCTGTGAAATAAAGGTATCCATCCAAGGTTTCTCTAACCTACAAATAAATCTCACTGCTTAGGGCTCCTTAAAGTGGACCTGGCAACCACACATAAAAGCTGTATAATGAAAGTCCTTTGCAAATTAAACATGAAACCCAAATTCTTTTTTTCTTTAAAACATCTATACCTTTTATAAACTCTTTTAAAAGTTTCAGCTGTCAATCATATATTGCCTGCCCCTCCTCTATGCCTCAGGCATGGAGGCGGGGCAGTCACTTCCTTTCACTTTCCATTCAGTAGTTCCTAGATGTCACTGCTCTCCTTACATTCCCCCTCCCTCCTCACACTCTAGAATTGTGCAGGGTACCATGCATGGGCAATAGGTTCCCAATTATGGCACATACACAAGATTTTGGGGGGATAAACAACCTGCTTTGTCACAAAATGGCACCTGCCTGCTTACTATGATTGTGGAGTCCAAGACTGAAGGAAATCATTTAAATAATAAATAGAGTGTGAGTAAACTTTATTTTACTCAACTAGCATGATAGAAAATAATTTTAAATTATTTCTTAGAGTGACAGGTCCCCTTTAATGACCTCCATTTCATGGACAGGCCAGCCAATAAATAGTGTGTGACACATGCATAATGACTGCAGGCATGCCATTGACTGGACTTCAGGTTCTTTTGAAAAACAGATAGCATGCCACTTCAGAGATGCTGATTGTAATATAGGTCAGTTTTTGCGCACAAAATTGGCTTTTGGTTTACCGGAATGGTATAAAGAAGAGGCAGCATATGGGAGCAAAGTACTGTACATATCTTTGCCCAATGTTGGATGCAGTGAAAGTAAAATGAGTCCTAATCAGGAATTAATCATGCAGGTTAACCACGAGGCAGAAAAGAATTTGTTTCAATCCTCCCATTTCTTTGTAAAGTTTTTACTTTCTTGTTGTACAGTACATATTATAGCAGTGGACTGAATGAACAAATAGTATACCTGCCAAACACTGGGTTCAGTGTATTTGGTATGTAGTGATCTCGATCTTCAATCACCTTTTTATTCAATGTAATTTTAATATACGGGTCACACTAAAGACAAATAAAAACACATTAAAGACAGCATTTGAGTAGCTAGCATTTATGGACATGTTTCAAAGATACTTGGACTGTATTTAAGGATTCCCAAAGACTGTGGGATAGGAGAGACATTAAGCAGAAGTTGAGATAGCTGGACCCCATGAAAAAGGACTAGCTGCTGGCAGACTTCATCTCTTTGGGAGACGTAAAGCTAATAGAGCAGTCGTAGGCTCCAACATGGAGAGGCATAATCTGCCAGCATAGAGACTAAAGTGGATGGACTTCGGGAAAAGTATTTTATATGGTCTTGTAATTTCTGTCACTGGCTGTGACTTACCATCCATGAACTCTTTGGACCAGTTTAAAGAGTTCAAGCATGATTTAAGGCAGAGACACAAGCTCAGATTCAGGGAGATTAGTCGCCCAGCAACAAATCTCCTCTTCTTCTTTATCAGGGCGACTAATCTCCCCGAACTGTCTCCCGCCGGCTAGAATGTAAATCGCCGGGAGAATGACAATCAGTTTGCTTCGTTTTCTGAAGTCACCTCACGAGGAAACTTCAGCGACTTCGGAAAACTAAGCGCTCTGAAAACGAAGGTCCCAGACAAATATCTTGCTTTCACTTCAAAAAAGCCATTATAACTTACCAGTCCATTGTTATCCTTTGGTTGCAGATCTATCCCTCTCACAATGTATATGCGAACAATACACTCCTGAGATTCACTACCTGGCAGTTCTAGGAATTGTCGTGGAGGATTTGGAATGTTTGGATCATCTGAAAGTGGGTATATACGGAATGAACCCTACAAAACAAAAATATTTCACAACTTGTTACAGTGTACTTGTTAACTATCATTAAGTGATCCAATACAAATATATTATGTATAAACAGTTATAGGATCCATTACCCAGAAAGCTCCGAATTGTGGGTTTCCCCAACTCGTTCTCAATTGAATCTGGCTCCTACTGCTCTCTATATTGATTTTACTAAATGTTTAAATGAGTTTTTAGTAGACTTAAAGGAACAGTTCTATGTAAAAATAAAAACATATAGGCTGTGCAAAATAAAAACAATTCTAATAAAATTAGTTAGGCAAAAATGTACTCTATAAAGGCTGGAGTTACTGGTTGTCTAACAGAACAGAACACTACTTCCTAATTTTCAGCTCTCTAACTCTGAGTTAAGGTGGCCATACACGGATAGATCCGCTCGTTTGGCGATGTCGCCAAACGAGCGGATCTCCCTCCGATATGCCCACCTTCAAGGTGGGCAATATCGGGCAGATCCGATCGTGGGCCCTAGGGCCCAACGATCGGATCCTAGCTCTCAAAAACGGGCGGTCGGATCGCGGGACCGCATCAACGAACAGATGCGGCCGCGTTCCGACGGGATTTTTAACCCCATCCGATCGAGATCTGGCCGACTTTCGGCCAGATCTCGATCGGGGAAGCCCGTCGGGGGCCCCCATACACGGGCCAATAAGCTGCCGACACGGTCTGTCGGCAGCTTTTATCGGCCCGTGTATGGCCACCTTTAGTCAGCAACTGGAATAGGGGCCACATGGGACCTAACTGTTCAGTGAATTTGCAATTGATCCTTAGCATTTAGCTCAGATTCAAAAGCAATCAGTTATGACCCATGAGGCCCCCCTCAAGTCACTGATTGGTTACTGCCTGGTAACCAATCAGTGGAAACCAAGACAGCTGCAAAGCAGGAAGTAGTGTTCTGGCTATTATGTTACACACCCAGTCACTCCAGCCTTTATACATTACATTTTTGGCTAACTAACTACATTGAAAAGATGGTTTTTTTTGCACAGCCGATCTATTTACCCAGTTTTTATTTTTACACTGAACAATTCCTTGAAGGTATGAAGACCTCTTATTCAGAAAACCCCAGGTACCAACCATTCTGGATAACAGATCCCTGTACACACACACAGCAGTTACACAGTTAATTTGGGTAGAAAAAAAGAGTAATAGTGTACCAAGTTCGACCACGCCAAATGACCCCATGTGGTTGTTGGTGCAATTTAGTGAAATCTAGCGCTTATGGTAGATGTCATTAATTCCATAACATCCACTTTTTCATTATTAATCAACTTTATGTTATTACACTTGATACTGCAGTTAAACTGAGAAAACTTGACTTACTTTAAACTCTCCTACCACAGAAGGGTCATCGCTGTCTTCTGTCTTTCCTCTATATAGTTTAAATGTCTCACAGAAGTCTGTAAGGCCACGGAAATCAGAAACATGTTCCAGCTCACTGTTATAGACCTATTTAAAAAAAAAAAAAAAAAAAACTATACCATTATCTTCGAGAACTAAAACACAATAAACAAAATTAATTTTAAAGTCACAGTAATAGTTCAATTTAAAACTTTTATTATATAAATTAGTATTGTAAGGCAAAATGTGGTGGTCAGAGTAGAAGCTCAGTAAGACAAGACATACAACAAACAACAACAGTTAATGTCTCTTTTAGAGATAGTTAGGTATTTTAGTTGTAGGCTTTGAAACATTCAAAAGAAAGAAAGAAAATCAATGAAAATGTGCTAAATATGGGCCCCTACCTATAACACACCAAGCCTTAAATCAAGAGTCTCCTAGACAAAATATCCTTTACCAACTGTGTAGAATGTAAATCTTACTGCCATCCTGTGCCTTATAGAGCCAGCTCACTGCAAATATAAGCGGCAATTATTTTGGATGCTAGCATTGTAAACTTACGCCATCCTCAGCATTGTAAACTTACACAATTTAGTGACATTATTGCACACAAATAAACATGTTCAAACAATTCATAAATGCCTTTAGATAAAACCTATAGATTTACTAAAAGCAGATTGGAGCACTCCCTTGTCTTTATATTGCCAACTCCAGAACTATATTTAAGCAAACATTGTCAAATTATAATAAAGTTACCGTACCTTTAGGGTGGAGTATCCTTTCTGGATATACTGGCCACACTTCTCAGGCTCGCCGATTGAAGCATAGTACTTGCTCCACCAGTCCACAACTTCTTCCTCCTGTAAGAACATCAGTGCTTTACACATTATGCACAGAGGTGTTCACTAAATGACAATTAAAAAATTAAAAAACAGAACCACCTGCTATGGTATCTTTTGCTTTCCCTATGATGTGCAATGACTGCTTTTTGTAATAGGAGCTACACATTGTAATTATATTAAGAGACATATCCAATCATATCCTATCCAGAATATGTGTTGGTTAAAGTGGACCCGTCACACAGACACAAAAATCTGTATAATAAAAGTCCTTTTCAAATTAAACATGAAATCCAATTTCAATTTTTTATTAAAGCATTCATAACTGTTGTAAACTCATTTAAAAATCTCAGCTGTCAATCAAATATTGTCTGCCCCGCCTCTATGCCTAGGCATAGAGGCGGGGCAGACAACTGCTTTCACTTTCCATTCAGCACTTTCTAGATGTCGCTGATCTCCCCACATTCTCCCGTTCTCTTCAACGTTTAATTGTGTAACCAGGGCATGGGGATGGACTTCAGGTCCCACATTCTGGTGCACAAACAAGATTCTGAGATGATACAAGGCATGTCTTAATAACAGTGTCCACAAAATGGCTCCTGCCTTGTTGTTATAATTATGAATTCCCAGACTGAAGGAAACAAGATTCTAATAATTTATATAGTGTAATTAAAGTTCATTTTGCTTGACTAATGTGATAAAATAGGATTTTGAATAATTTTTTTGGGTGACGGGTCCACTTTAATATACAGTGATGGTTGCTACAGATGCTACAATGGTTCTAGCCTTCATGTACATTTTGGTGCTACTTGGTCTTTCTGCGGTCTTTCTGCGGTAATGTTGGCACATCTATATAAGTAAGGTACAAAAATTAGATTGTAAACTGAAGTAAAAAAAAATCTCTAATCACAAAAGTTTGCACCAATTAGTCCTCAAAACAACATTCCTTGCAGTGCATATAACTAATACACCTAATCATTACATCAATAATAATTATTGTCTCTGCCTTATGTGTATTTGATATGGATAAAAGTTTTGCTTACCTTTTCTTGTAGCTATTTCCAAAACACAAGAGAAGCGACAGTAACAGGTTGGGGAAAAAAGAGAAAATATATATTAGAAATAATGTATAATATATCAGTTGTAAGACTATAAAGGACAGCTCCCAAGATAGAAATTATTGTTTTTAGATATTGTGCGTTTATTACATACTAACTAATAATAACTAAAGGCAGCCCCAATGGGGCTTCTTTACCAATACTGAGCAAATATGCACCTGGGCGGTAACCCATGGCAATAAAGCTAATTTTTGGTTTCATTGTAATTGCAGCTGGTTGAAAAAAAACCTAATTACGGATTGGTTGCTATGGGCCAGTGCCCAACCTTATAAGCTCTCCTGTTTATAAGAAGATTCCAAAATTGCTGGGGCAGAATATACTATAACACAACTCCTTTGCCTTCATGGCTGTTGCACCCAATTTGGTAAACTGTGGGTGAACGAAAATGGTTCCCTTTTTAAACTAATGAATATACTGAAAGAATACAGTACTTAAAACGAAAAAAAAAGAAGGGTGCTACTATAACTATTTACTTATTCTGCTTGCAAGAAAAATGTATTTGTTTCCTGTACTTAGGGGGTTATTTACTGAACTCCGAATGCAGAAAATCTGAAAAATTCATGATTTTTCTAGTATAAAATTGGAATTTTAAAAAAACATACATTTTTAGGAATTTATTATACCCCGTGGATGGAAAAAATCAGAATCCAAAAATCCAGCATCTCAGACCTGCCAAGGTTGCATATAAGTCAATGGGAGAAGTCCCAAAACATTTTTGGGAGTTTTTGGGTGGAAATTCGGAAAAATTCGTAAAATTCTTACTTTTTACGATTTTTTTCCCACAAACAAAATTTTTGGGAAAGTGTATTAATAAATAAGGTGAAAAAAACCTGTGCGGATTTGGTTGGAATTTTTTTCCAGAAAATATTGAGATAAATTCGAACTTTGAACACGAGTATGTTAATGCTTTATGGAAAATGTCATCTATATTCATAAGTAGTGGGCTAGCACGATGCAAAAAATCTGAAAAATCTGTTGTTCTGAATGACTCATTTATATTTATAACTAGAAACATTAGAAAGGCTACCTTAGGCTAACAAACTAAATCACTGAAATTTTTAATATATAAAATATATATTAAAAACAGGATTTATTCAAAAAGAAGGGGGGGGATTATATACTGACATCTATAACAAACTTATTCTTGATACTGAACTATGGACATGTTATAATGCAAGTATGTAATAAACCAAATATATTTGGGAGGTGAGAAAGATCATATCTGTGAAAAAAATAAAAAACAAACCCAACACCTCTCACACAAATGTGTTTTTTACTTGGAATGCAATTAGTTGCACCAACTTGGAAGGAGAGTACAACTATTCAGACAAGATTTTCATTGAATTATAGCTGTTGACTTAGGGGCGTACACCAGATTTTTTTGTACATAGCGCATTGGATTGAAGAAACCCCATATCAGTCACATCTTATACGCCTAAGTAAAAAGTAAGGTGTGCCAGAGGCCTAAATTTAAACAGATCTATGAGCATGCAACATTAAAACTTACCTTTTGAGAAACAATTAAATCTTAGATACACTGAAAACCTGGAAACCATGTATGTGATCGTTTTAGGATACTGTATTGTATAACACAAATTTTCTGATGCAACACACATAAATGGGGATTTTGGAGAGAGAACAGTGTCAACTTCTGGCAAACACCAGCTGCAACTATGCCTTCCTCTAAATATGAATCAGTTAAAGTGGAACTATCATGAAAATGTAAAATGAGCTTCATGGAATGAAAGATATTTTGTTATAATATATATATATATATATATATATCAATTAAAGATGGACCAGCACTGTGCTGGTCCATCTTTAATTGATACATGTCTTTTTTGACCAAGCACCCGGCAAAGAACTACAGAGGACAGAGTGCAGGTGTTTCCTATTGAACTATATATATATATATATATATATATATATATATATATATATATATATATATATATATATATATATATATATATATATATATATATATATATATATATATATAAATTGAATATTCGAGTCTGAGGCAGATTTAGATTTATAGGTAAATACATTGGTGAATGCCTAGACAATAACTAGACAGAATAACTGACTCCAGCAGAAACATGCATGAAAAGAGACAGACTGCTGAGAGAACAATAGTGAAGAATAACTTTATTATTCCAGAAATAGTACCAGATTTTAACTGTTTACATATATAGATTGTCTTATGTCCATGAAATGAAGTTTACATGCAATTTTTATTTTCACAATAGTTCCATTTAATACCAATATGCAGGCAAAGACTTCATTGTCAATAGTACTTCTACCCAGTCCTGAAAAGGAAAAACTTGAATCCTTTAAGGTGAATTCATGCAGTTGTTTTAAGACTGTACCAGATGAACTACATGGTGAAAAAGCACCCAAACACTCCATCTAAAATGACCTCAGTCTCTGGAAGCAAAGTAAAGTAAATACAAGAACCCTTGGTAGGAAGAGCGGGGTTTGATTGGTAATCAGAAGTGAACAAATCTAACATCACAATGTCCACCTCATTACTCAGTGCCAACCCACTGATGGAAAGGTCACCACCATGGAGTAGTGGAAACACATCTTAGGAGTGATAAATGGAATTTCACCATCTGTTTTGGTCTGGCAGATGCTTCTAGACACTACAGAGGAGAAATAATGGACTGGATTGTGCTAAGGCCCCCAGTTCCATTGAAAACACATCTTTAGGCTGTGGCATCAGTCCCCCAAAGTCAGTGTCCAATCTTACTAGTGGTTTTGTGACTTAGTGCAAGCAAATCCCACCAACAGTTAGTGTAGAGTATATTAGACCAGTAAAGGGATGCCCAACTTCATCTTAAAATTCTTGGTTTGGGAATAAGATACTGGACAGACAGGTGCCCAGATGTTTTTGACCATATTGTGTATATAGAATCACTATGTTATAAGCCAATAGTTCCAAGAATATCTACTGCAGCAAACAAGTTTTCAAAATCTCATTCTAACGGACCTTTGAGGTAGTCTTCCAGGATTATCAAATTTCCCTAATTTTCTTCTTAACTATCCTTCAGGCAGGGCTTCCAGACAAAGGATAAGGAAAAGACTTACATGAGACCGGTAACACATAGCTCCCAGAAATCCTCAAGCTAAACTAGAAGTTCAGAGAGTATTTATGTATATATATATTTCCTGTTGCAGTTTCACTAAAATCTCCCTCCAAAATCCCTATTCCGAAGTAAGGTGAGATGATTTCCAAGAAGCCATAAAGCCCAGGTGTGACAAAATGCATTGTTAAATAGCATACATACATGCACTGTGGTTGGAGAAGCCATTTTTCCGATTGCTGTTGACATACTGCTTAACAACTGGAAATTGGAACACAGTTTTGTGTGACTTGTCTCTTCTATTCCTTTATCTACTGTATTTGTCAGTTATCATTCTTTTGTTCTCAGTTATAACAGTACTGAGTTAAATTTTCGGTGAAACATATAGCAGTTTTTGAGCCCTGCTACATACAATATATAGTCTTAGCACAGTAACCTAATTTTAGGTAAAAAGTCTTACAGATCCCAAGATAATAGAAATCAAAACGATAGATACATGAAATTTCCATTATTTCCAATGAAAAATGGTGTTAGACAATACCCGACAAAAATTCATTTGTGCCATTACCTTAATGCATGGTACAACCCTACTCAGATACCTTAGAAAACTGAAGGCTGGGTGGAAATATTTCCTAATTTTCACTTCAGTCTCCAAAAACAGGATCTGATTGTAAGTTAATGGCTCTATGATTTTAACAGTTAGTTACATATGAATCACTTTGGCCTTAACACTAGTTCATTAAAGCATCAAGACAATTAGCTGTAATAGATAATAAAAAGCATGCCAGGGAAACAAACATTGCTGGGGTTAGTATTTAGAGATATTAATTTTCATGCAGATTAATGCCTTCTGTAAAGGCATGCAGTAACAGAGGCACCTACTTACCGACAGATTTTGCCTGCCTAATCTCCCAATGCCAGTAGATCCCTAAAGTAAAGAAGCCGTACCCAATTTGGATTAGGGAAATACCAAAGAAAATTGATTAACGGGTTGTTCGTTTTTGAGTTAAGTTTTAGTATGACGGAGAGAGTGATGTTCTGAGACAATTTTCATTTGGGTTTCATTTTGTATTATTTGTGGTTTTTGAGTTATTTAGTTTTTTTATTCAGTAGCACTCTAGTTCGCAAGGGACTGGAAAATGAATAGGAGTGGCCTGAATAGAAAGAGGAGTAATAAAAAGTAATCTCAATACATTTGTGGCATTATAGAGCATTTGGTTTTTGAGATGGGGTCAGTGACCCTCATTTGAAAGCAGGAAACATACAGTAGCAACATCCCAAGCCAAGTTAAAGAAAAAAAAGCAACAAAGTGGTTTCAGTTATCTCAAGGATCAGATTTTCAGAGCAGATTCAAAATGAATTAGTATAGATTATTGCACTTTAGAAGCTAGGGTCACGGCTATTGAATTTTGGGTGCATACATGTTTGCATGCTTACAGTTAACATACATAAAATACAGTGACCCAACATCCTTTACAACATATATACAAACACATTTTAAGCACCTTCCGACAGCCTATTATATGGAATAAATCATGAACCTATGGTTCAGCCAAGCTGACCAGTTTAAAGTGATTGTTCACCTTTAAATTAACTTATAGTATGATGTAGAGAGTGATATTCAGAGACAATTTGCAATTGGTTTTCATTTTTTATTATTTGTGGTTTTTGAGTTATTTAGCTTTTTATTCAGCAGCTCTCCAGTTTGCAATTTCAGCAATCTGGTTGCTAGGATTCAAATTCCCCTAGTAACCTTGCATTGATTTGAATAAGAAACTGGAATATGAATAAGAGAGACCTGAATAGAAAGATGATTAACAAAAAGTAGCAATAACAACACATTTGTAGCCTTTAGATGGGGTCAGTGACCCCCATTTGAAAGCTGGAAAGACAGAAGAAAAAGGCAAATAATTCAAAAACTATAGAAAATAAATAATAAAAAACAATTGAAAATGTTCTTAGAATCAGCCATTCTATAACATGCTAAAAGTTGACTTAAAGGTGAACCACCCCTTTAAAGGGGACCTGTCACCCTAAAAAATATTTCCAATGTTAGGAGGTCAACCAAAATAAAATTACCTACATAGAATATTTAAATTTACAGTCACAGTAAGCAGGAAGGAGTCATTTTGTGGACAGCGTTATTAATGCAAGCTTTGCATCATTACAAAATCTTGCATGAACCAGAATGGGGCAACTGATGCCTATGCACTGGATACACAATGAGATGGTGAGGAGGGAGGGGGAATGTGAGCAGAGCAGGTACATCTAGGAAGTGCAGAATGGAAAGTGAAAGTAATTAGCTGCCTATGGCATAGAGGAGGGGCAAGCAATACATGATTGACAGCTAAGACGTTTATACATGTTTATAACAGGTATGGATGCTTTAATAAAAAACGAATTTTGGTTTCATGTTTAATTTGAAAAGGACTTTTATTATACAGCTTTTTATGTCTGGATGACAGGTCCCCTTTAACACATCTTGTTTCATGAAAAATAAAATGTAGATGTCAGGATGAAAATAATTCTCTATGTGGCTACTCACACTAAGATTTTTAATGTTATTTAATTGATTCAGATGAGTCAGGGTCCTATTTTGACTCAATATAATTTCATCTGACACAGTCTACTAATCTAGGTAGGATAAGTAGAAGAGAGAGAGAGAGAGAGAGAGAGAGAGAGAGAGAGAGAGAGAGAGAGAGATGTCATAAAATTCACTTTGCCCTAATCCTATTAACCCACAGCAACTAGGAAGCAGAATTCTGATTTGACTTGTAAGAAAATAAGTACATATGCCCACAACGTAATGTAAAAATTACTTGGGAAAGCTTTTCTGAGCACTTTTGCAATTTACATTATTATTTTTTCTATCATATTAGCAGTCTCAAGACCTTTATGATTGGGTTCCACTGCTGTAATCGAGATTGTAAGAATGCTTAATACTTATTTAAATACATTCCATCCAGCGAGCTGTTAGAACATTCTAAAAAATGAAATCATTACATTTTACATGAAAAAAACCCATGTATTAAATAATCATGTCAGACCAATGGCCCACCACTGTGCTAATAAAACAATGAACGGGTCGATAATTAAAAATTGAGCAAAGTTGCACCAGTTCTTGTAACCCAAAACAACCAGTCATCACTTACTGGGCACCTGTATATTGAAAGTATAAATCTCATTGGTTGCTATGGGTTACTAGACCCGTAGCACACATTGCAACATTTATTACATGAAAGTGTTAGGCTTCTTTAGACAAACAGCAATATAACCATGTGTAAAGTCGCTCTTATTTACCTGATTAGCCAGTAAAGGTTTTGTGTCTTCTACTTCTATCACAACATCACGAGGGGGGGAGGAAGTTAATCGTGCAACTAAAGGAAAATGTTTAAATATAATGAATATTATAGGTACAAGTCTGAATATTCATATGTATATTTTTATTTTAATATTGCTACTTGTGCATTAATAGAATCAACTAGGGTTGAATACAATAATTCAATACTTATATATACAAGATACAGTTTCATTCCAAGCTTAAGTGTAGATAGTATGCTCTATAGGATATGGATATATATATATATATATATATATATATATATATATGGATATATATATATATATATATATGGATATATATATATATATATGGATAGATATATATATATATATATATATATATATATATATATATATATATATATATATATATATATATATATATATATATATATATATATATATATATATATATATATATATATATATATAGACAAAATGCAGGGATTGACAGCATTCATCAGGGAAAGACGAAGGCTTCTGTGCGGAACCGAAACATTGGATCACCAATAAATCTCCACTTTCATTTGAATTATTGACTTGATGCATTTCCTTGGAGTGCTGTCAATCCCTGCATTTTGTCTACATACTGCTCAGACTAGCACCCAGGTTTCTGCATACTAATGGTTGTGCATTCCATTCTGTTTGATTTTATATATAGAAAAAAAGAATCTAGCCGTTATGTTGGACTAGGCTGCTCCATTTACACGGATACAATGTAATTCTCCTACCACAGACCTGTAGTTCACCAATCCTGCAAGCTGGTGGTGCGTTCCTTCCGTTGCCCCGGCAGGGTCCCTTAGCAACCAATGTGTAAAATAAACGGATCCGCACACACATTGATTAATGCAGTCGGGGAATTCCCCGACTGCATTAATCGGTGTGTGTGCGGATCCGTTTCTTTTACACACCATTTACACGGATAGCCATATTTAGTTATGGGGTGTAGTTGTAGGCCCAGTATTAGCAATAATTCATATTTATATGGGGTTCAAACCTCTTGTTCAGCTTTTTCTATTTTATAGAGTTAATGGACCTTGTTGCAATAAATAGACTCTGTGCCCTTGTGTGGCACAAAATGCGTTAAGGCTTTTTTAACTATGTAAAGGATTTAAAAACCTTAAGTACATGTTTTCAATTTTTCAACTAATGTCTGCTTTGCACTAGTCTATTTCTCTCAACTTGGTCCACTGTTTCTCCTCATCTGCAGGTGCACCTAGACCCATCATTCCATGTAGTGAGTTTGCCATTATTATCTAAATCTGGTTACTCTTGTTTCAGGTCCGCATTTTTTAAGAGATACCTTTGATTTCCCTCAAACTCATTTTTACTTGCAATCTACTCCTTGGAGATAACCCTTGTGGGTGATCTGATCTTCCTCTTTTCATAATGTTCATTTAATCTTCTTAGAGCTATGACTTATCCCCCAACTTTAATCCATGAGGGCACGTGACCAAAACCATATGAATATTAACAGATTTCCTTGGTTAACTAGGTATAAAATTAATTGCATCATGCATGTAAACACTCAAAGGTTTGAGAAATGTGCTTGCTTTACCTCTGAGTTCTGGAGCGTCTTCTTTTTTAGTGATGTATGGATCGCATCGGAACTCTTCCAAGCACTCAATAGTGCATTGTCCTACAACAGGTTTCCTGCCAAAAGGACGATGGTCTACAATTTTGATTATGATGGGAGGCACGTACATTTCATCCTTTGGAAGAAGCTAGAGAAATAGATTTAATGTGACTACATCTTATCACACAAATGAAGCAACCTAATATAAAATTTTGGTTGTCATATGCAGCCTTTCTCAGAAACATGAGGAAGGTTGCACGTAATAAGCAGATGGATTTTTCATAATAAATATTGAAATGAAGTACATAAATGTACATGAAATATTTACACATAAGCTTTAGAGGCACTTTCAAACATCGTATTCGTATTATATGCAAACATGACCTTGCAAACATGACCCTGCTTTAAATATTTGTTTAGAAAAAAAATTGCTGTTAGATCTATTTGGCTTCTTTGCATTACCACTTTCATAAAAAGGATAGAGCTGTAAAAATTTGGAGTCTTTTTAAGGTTCTTGATCACTGCAGTCTCAACAATTTCTCCACCACATTCAACAATAAGGCTTGGAGATGTCACAGATGCCAACTGGTAACTTTTCATATTTCGCAGGCCCCAAGTAAGAATCTGTGAAGACAAATTAGATTAGTCAAAATTATGCAAAACGTTGGCATGAGTTCGGTTGAGAACACATAATATATCTATTTACACGTGTAGATGAAAAATATTTACCTCAATAGCAGTGAGTTGAACCACTGGACGAATGCCTTGAGGCACCATGTATATCTGTGGTGCTCTCTGCGATGGAAGAATTGGCAAGTTGGATCCATCCTGTTAAAGGAACATTTACACATTAAGAAGTTATTTATCAAAGGTAACATTTTAGAGTTTTGTGAGTTTTAGACCTCAAATGGTTTCTAATTTAAGAAAAAACTCAAATGTAAAGACCTCGAATCAGTGAATGACCCAAAAACTCAAGGGTATAATAAATCTCGAAAAATTTGCATTTGAAAAATTTTAGGTTTTTTTTACCCTGAAAAATTTGAGGTTTTTACTTTTAACACTAGAAAATTAAAATTTTTGGTTAAACACAACTCGACTTTTAATACAGTTTCCCCTAAATGTATTCAGCATAAATAAAAATCCTTTATGTGACTGAATGTAAAATATACATCAAAGAAGGATGACATATTGGTTGATTGTTCTTCTGAAAATAACATTTTTTTATTGTCATATTTGTCTCTGCTGTTACACCCAAAGTTACAGACTTTGTACCAAACCCTCTTGGAAGTAAATCATTGCTGCAACATACTGTATCTTTATATCTTTTCTATGTTTAAAACTATGATGTGAAAAATGGCCCCAGTTTTGTTCAGAAACCCTCTCACCTCTACTTACAACTTGTAGAACTTGATGACGGGTGCCTGGATACCAAAAGTAAACCCTTTGAAGACAAATGAATCCACTCACCTTTTCTCGAATTATAAGCTCTGCAGCCATAAGTACGTCCCCACAATTCTTATTTGCATTCATGACAGGATACCACAGAAGTTTAGGTGTAATATCAACTTCAGGATTCAGCTTGACCATGGGCACGCACACACTTCTGCCAAGAAACTCGTCTTTTCCCTGCACAAAAGCAAACCAAAGTTAGAAGCTGATTTGCTGCTGATCAAATTCCACTAAAGAGCAGTAAAACACATTATACCCACCACTTGGTCATAGTCAAATATCTCAACAACTACATTTGGAGGATTTTGTGTAACTGCATGGGGGTCCCCGTAGATATCAATAGTATTGAATATAATGGTCTGGTCCCATGTTGGATTCAGAGTGGAGCGGATGGTTTCTGTAGTTTTACTTCGATGAAGGAATGATACATGCGCATATGGGTCTAGAAAGTAAAAAAACATAATGCGTGTTACAATATAATCTTAGAAGAAATCTACTGCACAATCCACTACAAAATTTATGTTTTTGTTCAAGATTAAAAAATAAAAATGTTTTCTTACCTGAAAAGCTGTCTTTATCCAAGGCAGTGAGACCTCGGGCTTGATAAATGTAGCAACGCATATGGTAGGTGTAGAATTCTTAGAAAAGTGAAAATAATGTTGGTTTAAAATGTTTTTAATCCAAGGTGAAAACCAATGTTCTATTCAGCTAATAGCTACTAAATATAATGTCTATTGGGTATTTCAGGCTTTTTAGAGCTTTGTGTATAATCAAAATCCTAATCAGGAAATTAATTTACACATATTCAGTGGCATAACTAGATAATACGGGGCCCCACAGCAAATTGTTTTTCAGGCCCCCAAAATGTTTGGAGGTTGACCTGTTTTACCAATATTTATTGATATTGCTTATGAATTCGGGCCTCATGGGGCCCCTATACCTCCTGGGCCCCCCTGCTTCCTCTGTAGTCATGCCCCTGCACATATTTCTCATTTAAGATGGCAATTCAACTTTTATTGCAGACATATAGTACTAACAATTCGTGTTTTCTTTTAAAAGAATTAAATTAAAAGCAAGGGTTCACCTGCTTTGTGTGCCAGTATTTTCTGTTCCTGGTTCTTTTAAAAAGGCACTATGGGGAACAAAGAAAGCCTCTTGGCCTCATTTTAATAAACACGTATCTGGGCTCTGGCTGCTCTCAACATCGCATCTCATGCTTGTTAAAAAAAATCTGTCTCGAGGTGCAGTGCGCAGCTCCAGGTGACACAAGACCACCCTATCCTGTCATTCATGGACTCTGTAATACTATGTGCAGGGCATACTGCAAAAAAACATGGCAGATAGTGTAGAACAGGGTGTAGGGTACTATATGACCCCTAATTGTTTTTATTTAATTGGTCAGGGTACAGATTTGTCACGCTTTATTTAATTTATCTGCCATAATGTTAATGCTATATAGATATTATTAGTCCAACATCAGACACAGACTTCATGGATCATTGGCATAGCAGACGATGAGTGAATTTAAGAAGACTGTTCAAGCTTGTTCAAGTTGAATTGGTAAATAAAGACCTTTTTAATATGAAGGGCCCAATTACACATTTTGGGGCATTTTTTCCAAGCACAAGACACAGCAGTGGATTTTTGTAAACAAAGAATTTTAGTAATGAGGTGCATGTTACTTACTGTCAAATGTACAAGAAACTATGGGTGTGTTTGCGCCAAATACATTTGTTGCAGTCTGCTTTTCTGAACCTTTTTTCTCTTCATCTTCTGTCATATCAGTTCCCTTAAATAAGTAAAGATTTTATTTATAGTATATTCTAAGTTTCCGTTTTCTGTGCATATACAGTTTACTTATTCTGACCCACTAATCAGACTGTTTCATATAATCCTTTACAAGATATGTAAATATAAAGAGAATTGATGTTTAATGGATGTTAATGTTTATTTCACAGTTTTCCTTTCACAAAGCTGTGAACACTCACTAGGGCACCCTCCAGTTTAAAGATTGCTGCTGCGCCATGTTGATCAGAAGGAGCCATTTTCCTCCTCCAGCGTCTTCGGCGGAATGTGTCTGAGCTGCGTGGTGTCATGTGAAACTTCCAGCCTATCAGAGCAGCATACTCCCATCCTTCCTGTTCCTGTGGAGTCAGTGCTGCCTACATTTTCAAAAGAATAATAAAAAATAAAATACTTAATGAGCCTTAAAAATACATCATTGGCATGCACATATATTTTTAAAAATTTACAATCATAAAATTTTCAAGCCAGCCATGTTACACCTCCTAATGTAAATAACATTGCAAATCATCATAATAACTGAAGGGTTATTCAGTTATTATGATGATTTGCAATCATCATAATACAAAGCCATTTCTCTCCTAAAAAAGAATACCAGTTAAACCACCATGTTCTGTTTTAGAACTTCTCATGCAGGCCTTTTGCCCATACTCAAAGCTTTGATAAGCAATAGTTTAAGAGTATTCTATTTGTCTTTCAGTAGCTGAGTATTGATGGTAGCAACTCACAGTAAAAAACCAAAAAGCTCAGTTGGCTACAGACTAGTCATAAAGGTAGGTTAAAGCACACTAATATTATTCTGAAGGAAAGCAGATCAATTGTGAGGAATGACATTTTTTTTACCAAGTTTTCCCTCAAAAATTAAATCCATAATGGGTAAACTTCAATGCATTTTGGTAAATTTTCAGCAAAGATAAACAGGTCAGATTTACCCATTTACCCATTACTACAGATCAACATTGGGTTCATAAGTAACAAATGACCTAGAAATGAGTGTTAACCAAATGTACACCACAGTTCTCCAAAACAGCCCTAAAACTTACATTAAACTCAAATTGAAAAAATATAATAAATTACCTTTGACTTCTAAATTCATTTTTGTATTCAAGTTGTTTGCGCTTAATAAATCTAGATATTTTTTGTTTTGGGAACTTGAATTCAAATTAATCTTTGCAGCAAAAAAGCCCTGGGATTGCAGTACAAAGTCCAATGTGAATGTTGATAAATCTGCCCTTAAATGTAGTGCAACACTTTACCTTTGAGGTAGCCAACACTTTAGGATCTTTCTTTCTCTTTCGAACCAGCCTTCGACGTCTGTTTGTGTGGTACATTTTCTCAGCAGCAACCCAAGACTTAGGTTTACTGTCAGGAGGAATGGTAAGCCCATATTCCCAACCTAAACAATGGAGGAAAATGACTGAAGTTTGTTTTTGTGAAACTTTGCATTAATACAGTAAAAACATGAATAACATGAATAACACCAATTTGGGGAAGACTATATATACATGTATGTATTCATTATTTATATTTATTTATATATATATATATATATATATATATATATATATATATATATATATATATATATATATATATATATATATATATCTATATAAATACTACTACAAGAAGGTCCGCACTCTCAGGAAAAATCATAATATTTATTATAAATGACTAATGTTTCGGCCGGGTCCCTAGCCTTTCTCAAAGTAACAAACTGAACATTAAACTACCTTAAATATAAACTGTGGCGGGAACAAACAGCTGGTAAAAGTCAAATGATCAGTTTTATAAGTCTTGAGAGTGCGGACCTTCTTGTAGTAGTTATGAATAATTTATTGTCACTGCACCCAGGCAAATTTAAGTAACTTTATTGAGAGTGCTGGCAACCCTTGGACTTGTATCTATCTATCTATCTATCTATCTATCTATCTATCTATCTATCGAAATGCAAATTAGAGACGGTGCACACGGTCAAACAAACTCCAATGCCTGTGTGCTGGTAAAAAATAAAAATAAACCGCACCAACAGGACTTAGTATAAAATAAAAAAGGATGGAAGAATAAAGTCCTGTTGGTGCGGTTTATTTTTCTACATATCTATATCTATCTATCTATCTATCTATCTATCTATCTATATATATATTATCCCATACAACCTGGTATCAACAGATCTTTATTAACCGTTATTTACTACCCCTGTAAAATGAAATGAATATCTCTTCAATTCTTGCATTATCAATAGGCAACAATTAAAAATTGCAAATACCCTGTACACACATTCTACAAAAAAATCTAAAGGAATGCTATAGTAAAGGTTTGAATGCAACACAGCAAAATGCATACATCCTGATCTTACAGTTTCAGATCCCAGAACATTTTATGCTTTAAATCAAGAAATAATTGATAAAGTTGCTTTTATCTTGAACATAATCTGTTATCCAGAATTCTTGGGACCTGTGGTTTTATGGATAAGGGGGTCTTTCTATAATTTTAATTTGTATACCTTAAGTCAACTAAAAAAATTGAAACATTAATTAAAACCAGTAAGCTTATTTTGTCTCCAATAAAGATTAATTATATACTGTATTAGCAAGGATCAAGTACAGGGTGTTTTATTATTACAGAGAAAAGGACATCTGTTTAAAAAATATTTATTTGTTGGATTAAAATGGAATCTATGGGATATGGTCTTCCTATAATTCCAATCTTTTTGGATATTGGGTTTCTGGATAAGGGATCCCATACCTCTGTCTTTTTCAGATGCTGTATTGTGTCCAGCTATTGTAATGTTGGCTATGTTGCTTATGTTATGCCTGGTCTGACCAGTTTCATATATTTTCCATTGAAACTAATCAGGGTAAAAATGTACCAGCTAGGCTTAAGCCTAAAATGATAAAAGAAAGCTTGACTGTAACAAAAGCATATCCACTATACCATTTTCATCAACAGCTCGATTGATATCCCGCATCCATGCATCATCTTCCCAGATCCATCCAAATGGGCAGGCAAGATCACTGGGTGAGGTGGACTTTTCTCCATTCTAAAATAAAAAAACAATGCTTAGGAAAGTTTTTATTTTGTTTAAAATGCTAAATCAGTTTTGGGGCACAAGTAGAATTATTCATTCTAAATGCCTAAACTTGGCACTGCTGTTGAAAAAACGAACAGACATTACATTTCATTTTCAAGAGTCAAATCGACAGAAGGGGTATTGGTCCAAATTTGGGGCAAAGTGCACCTGTTTACGATTTTCTTTATATTTATGGCCTTCATTTACTTCATTTTTCTCCTACCTCCTAATTGTTCTAATGGGCCTTTGGGGAATGATCCAACTATACCAAAATGGGGCACATCTTAGGTAGTGTCTCATGGACCTGTCTTATGAGATCAAAGAATGGTCTTAGAATGGCCCCACAACTACTATGGCAGGTGTAGGTATAGACTTAATAAAAAGCAGAGTGGGGAGACACATTTATCAAGGGTCGAATTTATGTGAGTTTTTTTTGAAACTCACAGAAATTCGACCAATTGAAATATGTTAATAAAAGCTTCATTTTTTCTCAGCCCAGACAAATTGAATCGACCCAAAAAACTCGAAATAATTTCGATTAGAATTAGAAGAACTCGATTCAAATTAGAAAAACTAGTTTCGAATTTAAAACACTCAATTCAAGTTTTTTCTCTGAAAAAATCTCGCATATCAGGAAGACTGCAAACATCACCAAATTGATCCCTGGACCTCTCCCATTGACTTATACAGCAATTCAGCAGGTTTAAGAAATTCAGAGTTGAATTAAAACTCATATTGAGTTTGGATAATTAGAATTTTCACTTCGACCCTTAATAAATCTGCCCCATAATGTCAGCATTAAAAGTACTTTCAAAACAAGTTAATTGGTAACATTGTAAATCCCTTTCTATTCATCTTTTTAAGTTATAAATATATTAGTCAAAAGGGTAGAATATAGCTAAAACTGGACAGAAGAGTGAATACCTGTGGCGAATTAAACTTTATTTTATACCAAAATGCTAACATTTGGAGATGGGTACTGTACTGCGAGGCAGTTACTCTAGTTTGGCACTATTTGAAGCCTCTATGTTTTTTTAGGAAGGGGTACTTGCCCACAATCAAGATTAGTGACTGTAAGGCAACTCAAGGATTCCTTTTAAATTGGCATACCAAGTTCTTGTTCTTTGACATATTTCTGTATGTCTTGATCAATTCTACCAACACTGTGCTACATGAGACCATAGCAATGCTTATCACATACCACAAGGAAATAAATTTATGCTGTTATATTATTTTTTTATATAAAATATACTGTCATTTTTTGTTCACAGGAATAGGTTATCAATGTTGTGCTACACAAAAAAATGTCTCCAACCCTTTTGTTTCATTTTAAAGGCTAATATAATAAGCCACAAGTAACCCACAGTAACTAATGAGCAGATATCAATTACTGATTACCTAAAAGTGAAAATCTAAATGGTTGCAATAAGTGATTAGACCTACTGTAAAATGTTCAACTGTTATGTTTCCATGCAATTTTAGTACTAGTAGGGCTGGGTATGTACTTCTAATATAAATATGGTCTAGTTATATGCTGTAGTGCCTTACTGCATCAGTAAATGTTTCATCTGCCTTCTTCCATTCACCACCTGGATATCGTGCCTCATTTTCATAGATTTCATCGGAAAACTCAGTATGACCAGCATCTGCTTCTGTTAGTAAGCTGCAATATTATTAGAGAATGGTTACTGGAACAAGAAAAAAAGAAAACACTCCACACAAATTAGTCTGATAAGAAAGGGTTGTGGAATCACAAACAGAATACGGCTACTCTGATATTTGGCTCCTGAGATAGTGATTGGATCACATTAGGAGAAGTTGAATATCCGACATAACCTCAGCTAAATATGAATAGGCCATATTTGTATCATATACACAGCCAATAAGATGCAGACTCATTTGTGGTCAACAATCAGTATCGGCACATGAATGCCTAGATTTAAGGTGGCAGTATTAAGATATTGTAAGGACTAAACTTACAGAACATAAAGTGATAGTATTCCATCAGTGAGTCTACAACATTTGTAATTGCACATACAACTAAATCTCACCTCCTTTCAGGGTCCACATTCCAGTCATTTTCCCATTCCCATCCCTTTGGGGGCAAAAAACTCTCTCTCTTCAGTTTTATTGAGCCAGTGACATCAGAAAATTTGTGGCGCTTGAGAAGACCTGTGGTGCCCCATTTCCCAAGTAAGAGAGCTTGATTTTCATACTAGAAGGAAAACATATGAATGACTAATAATACAGTTTATTTCTAACACTCTAAATATTGCATTTACCGTTTCATTAATTCTCTCTAAAAGCACTGCCAGGCTTTTCTGATGTAGGCTAAAATAAACCAAGAAGTCCTAAACTTTAAATTAAATAAATTAATAACCTTCTTGACAAAATTGTGGCAAAACCTGAAGATTCTATAGATCTTTGCTAGTTTCTTTAATTCAGCCCATGCATATGGAACATGCGATTGTCATGATTACCATTTCAGCATAAACACTAAAGGTTCCTTCTGAATAGCTGTTAAACTTCTTTTCAACTTCAGACAGTCCCAGCCAGATGTTCACTCGCAGCTGAACAGGAATTTTGATACCTTTGGTCTTGTCAAGTGGGTACTAGAATACATCAAATCAAAGCAGGATGAGGCGATTTTGTTTTACATACACTTAAAAATCTACTAACCAAATACAAAATTCTAGCTGGGTGGTTTTCACACATTAGCCTTTTAAAAAATATTTACTGTGTTTATGTAATCCAGCAGTTAACAGCACATTGATTTAAACCTGTACCGTAGGGTCTCCTTCCATGATATGCCAAATTTATATTGATGGAGGTTGAAAGCACTTCTTCTAAACACTTGATATAGGATTTAGCATTTCAAGGAATAAGAAAACTATGTTAAGACCTGCTAAATATGTGATATTTATTGTATTATAAGTGTTTTTCATCATGCAGCAAAGATGGAGTGAACTTTTATCCTCTAGGTGTGGAGCTGATGGCTACATGTCCAAATTAGCCGCCTGATTATCGCTGAACAGATAAATAGGGAAATGTAGCGAAAATCAAAACCTGTGTACACTGCAGAATTGTCTTTGACAGTGTGTAGTGTACATAATAAAACGTTGTACTGTAAGAGCTTTAAGCAGGTCTAGGACCTTTTGCCAAGCAATGCAGCTTCCCCTTAGACTTATATAATATATAGAAATTCAGAACAGTATCTGTGACATTTTATGTTTTAAAGGAACAGTTCAGTGTGAAAATAAAAACTGGGTAAATAGATAGGCTGTGCAAAATAAAACATATTTCTCATATAGTTAGTTAGCCAAAAATGTAATATATAAAGGCTGGAGTGAACAGATGTCTAATAAAACAGCCAGAATCCAACTTCCTGCTTTTCAGCTCTATAACTCTGAGTTAGTCAGCGACTTAAAGGGGGGCCACATGGTACATTTCTGTTCAGTGAGTTTGCAATTGATCCTCAGCATTCAGCTCAGATTCAAAAGCAACAGATATGACCCATGTGGCCCCCCTTCAAGTCTCTGATTGGTTACTGCCTGGTAGCCAGGGTAACCAGTCAGTGTAAACCAAGAGAGCTGAAAAGCAGGAAGTAGTGTTCTGACTGACTTGTTATACATCAAATCACTCCAGCCTTTATACATTAGATTTTTGGCTAACTAACTATATAAGAAACATTTTTTATTTTGCACAGTCTATCTATTTACCCAGTTTTTATTTTTACACTGAACAATTCCTTTAAGGAACACTATGTGCAATTCAAATTTGCATTGTAATTGTAGTCAAAAGAGAAAACAGCACATTGTGAACATTGTGAAATACAAATTTTGTATTATTTCCTTTATTTTTATTCCACTTTTATTACTGTCCCCATCCCCATACATATTAAGGCTAAGTACTGTTAAAACTAAGCTGTAAAAGGCACCGATACATTTTTAAATGTTTTAAAGTGTTAACTTTTAACAAAACAGAGCACATCTGTGTCAGTACAGCTAAGACCAATAGTATTAATAGTTTAAAATGTAAGCTTTCTTTGGCGTTCAAACTCTTACAGAAAATTGCTGTCAGTGTTATCCCTTAAAGAACAATTTGTATTGAAGGGCAAATCAACCCCAAAATTTGCCTTATAAAAGAAAACCTAATTCTAAGCGACTTTACAATATATCTTTATTAAACATTTTCAGTGCTTTTAAAGGTATTTGTAAAAACTATTGCTATTGAAAGCAGCGTTTGCTTAACTCCTGGTTGTTACTTTTAAAACAATGTTGCAAAAGCCTAGTTCTCCAGCAAAGTCAAGTCTGTTAATCAGCTGCCTTGTCTTACATTGTATCAACATTCTGAGCCACCAGGGCAGAGAATAGAAAGGGACAAACACTGCTTTCAATACTGTATACATTAACATAAAAAACATAGAACATTTTTAATGAATGTATATTGCAAATTTGCTTAAAATTGTGTTTTCTTTTATTTTGGGGTTGACTTGCCCTTTAATGTTTAAACTTTTATTGCTTAGCATATTCATATTGCCATTTACACTATTTTCAAAATCAGAGCCTTTATATACCTGTAAAAATATAGTTTGGGTCTTTCCGCAATATTTGCCACATGCTTCCTCGCTGGTTTTGGAAAAGAGAACCTGATGAGCTGGGACACGGGCGTAGGCGAGTCTCTTCTCTGCTCGAATCATCCAGATGATCACGTCAGGCATGCTGTTCTGTGGCTGTTTGATCATTTATAAGCAGGTCAATATATTCATAATTTATTTGTAATATATTTTAAAAATATAAGCCTTTCAGTATATTAATACAGTAGTTAAAACCTTTAAAATACACCAAACCAATGAAATTGAATTGATTATGAAACAATATCTTTTCATATCTCTATGAACAACTTGGGCTAGATAGACTGAAGAGAAGTATTTTTTTCCAAATTTAAATCTTACCAATGTCACATGTTACTATATAGTAACCAGGGATGTACTGAATCCAGGATTCGGTTCAGAATTCAGCCAAATCCAAGTGCCTGGCCAAAACGAAACTGAATCCTTAAAATCACTTGACTTTTTGTCATTCAAACATGGTCAAACTTTTTTTTAACCACACAGTGTTCGCAATTCTCTTTTGTTCTACATAAGCCTAATTTGCATATGCAAATTAGGGTTCCGATTCAGTTCAGTATTCAAATCTTTCATTAAGGATTCAGGATACGGCCAAATCCCAAAAATAGTGAAAAAAATCTGATGCATCCCTAACCAACTGTCTTTTTACCTAATAAAAATATATTGAAATCCAGCCTTTTTATAGATATTTTATAGATATTTAAAAGTGAAATGAAATCCCAAGTTTCATATGTATTTAAATTAAAAGGGATACTAGGATGCTTCATAGATTTAGCACTGTCCCAGCAAGCAGAGCACTTGTCTCACATTCACATTTCTGTGACACTCATCATTCTCTGTCGCAACTTCGTTCCTTTTGAATATTTCTCCATTTGTCTTTTCATAGCAAATACTTTGAATTTTGTAAGTGTGCTTGGGACATTTTGTTTACTAGAAAAATATTCTATAGGAAATAGCATGTTTGTATTTGGTAGCTTTCCAAATAATGGGATTTGGGCTTTTGTGAGTTTTAAGATTTATATTTCCTCAGAAATTAAACTGGACGTATTTATGCAGTCATTCTGCTTTGTTGAACTTGGAGCTCATAAAATCTTAACGCCCAAAGACTTAAATATTCCCTATATTCATTAGTATGAATGCTATAATTCATAGTATTGATAAATTACTCAATGACAATGTAACTATTCTTTTTTTCGAGTTTAGTATAGATTATTTGGAAGTATTCAGTTCGGACCTCTTCAGACAGCTGCTGTAATCTGTCCAACCAGTCCTCAATCTCCGTCAGGGTTGCTTTCACATCTGTTGCTTCCCCCCTCATTTTAATTGCTGCCTCTTGTATGTTTTTGAGGGAGTTCTGCCGAAGCTTCTCACGCTGCTTATCCAGCACTGTAACATTGGCCTTTGCTTCCAAAGATGACATTGGCCTCCTTTTAAATTAAAAACAGACAAGTTATAATTCAGAAGTTTTGGAGATAGCTCTGCTGATTTACATAGTTTACTAAATATCTCCCAACAAGGGGAAACTGTCATTGCAGCTGCATTGTAGAATCCAATTTGCCAGGAAAATCAGTTACAGCAGTGCTCTCTCCTAGTATTCAGCCTCTTTTCAAACACATTAAAAGCAAAATTGGAGAATTTTGAATCAAAAGGATCACACCGGGTAAAAATGATCTCCCCTCTGCATACACCAAACGAACACTAAAAGGAGAAGGAAAGTTGTTTCACACTTGGGGGCTCCAAATTTTAGGCACCCCCAAGTGAATGTATTTACTTACCTGAAACCCCGGGTGCTCCTATCAGCAGAAAACTGCACCGGCCCGGGGTTATTCCAGTGAGTACCACTAATCGATCCTCTTCCGGCTTCTTCTTGTTTTTTTCGACTGCGCATGCGCATTAGAGTAAAAAGCGAACTTTAAACTAAAAAGTCGGCTATTTCATTCTACTGCTCATGCGTCTGACCCGGGAAATTTGAAAAAAGAAGAAGCCAAAAGAGGATCGCTCTGTGGTGCCCACTGGAATAACCCCAGCCGGTGCAGTTTTCTGCTTATAGGAGCACCAGCCCAGGGTTTTAGCTAAGTAAATACATACACTTGGGGGTGCCTAAAATTTGGAGCCCCCAAGTGTGAAACAACTTTCCTTCTCCTTTGAAATTAACTTTTAGTTTCCTTCTCCTTTAAGGTGATGTTCCCTCTTAAAATATCATTGTGATCCAGTCAAGATTTATTTAGAAGAATTCTACTTACATTGTATCTTCAATAAGTTGATCAATAAGCCTCATCCATATTTCTGCGAGACGTACATCAGGAAGCTTGGCCTGTATTGCTGATTTCAGTGTGGATATGTTGGATTGCTGGAGATAAAGTATTGATCCATCTGTTAGTATCATGCAGGAATCAGCTTAATGTATACAGTCAGCATTCAATTCTGCAAAAATTTTAGTCCAGTCAGGTTTTCAATTGAGTAGAATAATTGGGGCCATTGACTGGTGTTCCTATTCCAGATTTAAAGAGCTTGGAACATGAGTGTTTTGACCATATCAGGCAAATAACCCCTGTTCATCTGTGGCCACTCAGGAGAACAGGGGATTAGAAGCATTTTACTAAATTAACACAGAACAGTGACTGTCAACTCTCCAAGTGCATTCATATCATCCATTACAGTATAGATAAAAGCATGAGTGCACTCTTTGTACTTTACTTTATAAAGTAGTGTCAAACATACCAGCATAAACATTAGAAATAAGTACAATGAACTATAAAGCACTCACCAGACGATCTGACATGGCTAGAAGAATATTTACAAGGTCCAGCCGATGACTTATGTCTTCCCAGTAAGAAGTTAATGTTACAACAGGTTTAGTGAATGACCATGGTAGGTAGTAATAAAAGTTGCCTATAATGGAAAAGCAAAACTGCTCAAGTAATTGAGACAATATACTGTAGCTTGTATAGAAAATGTGAAAGCGTCATCCCCAATAATGCCTCAGTATTTGTGTGATATCCCTAAGTGGATGTGGACTACAGTGCATAATCTGGCGGTACTGACTGCAAGTTCTAAGGGACATTTATTGGATCAATCCTAGAGCATCTCCCTAGGGGGATCTCCTAAAAGGAAGTTTTCAGAGAAGTACCATATCATATGACGTTGTAGTAAGCAGTGATGCACTGAATCCAATATTTTGGGATTCGGGTAAATCCTTTGTAATAAAAAATCCAGCCAAATACCAAACTGAAACTGAACCCTAATTTATATATGCAAATTAGAGCAGGGAATGGCAAAAGAGCAGTATTTTACTTCCTGGTTTGTGTGATGAAAAGTCACACGATTTTAAGGATTTGGATACTGTTTGATCGGCAAACATATATATACATATGCAGGCAGAGAGCACACCATTAGCCAAAAATAGAACCTGGGTGCCAGTCCGAATATAAATAGATACCAAGGTGAGTTGACAGCACTCCAAGGAAGTTTTGAGGCAAAGGTTTCAGCAAACAAAATGTAGGTTTATTGGTTCCAACGTTTCAGTTCCACACTGGAACTTTCATCAGGGAAAGTGTAAACTCATATATATATATATATATATGCAAATGGTACAGTATCTGATATATGGTAGTTGTAATGTAGTTGTAATGCATAATTGCTTTTGAATGCGTCTCCTTGTTTAATAATTGTTTTGTTAGTTACTGTTTGTATTTAATATAGAAACTCTTTGTAAATCTATTTATACAAATTTCAACCTATTAATTCAGTATATGAGGACTTTTTGACACTGGGTGGTTGGCCTGTTCCAAAACACCTTTTATACAGAAGTAGCAGGCTGAATATAAACTTACCATCAAATATGGGACGACTGTATTGGGTTGTAGATGCCAATGGCTTACAAGTGCTATCAAATTTGTTGCCATAATTGCCAATGCTGACTTCAAACTGAATAGCTTCACCGACATCTTGTATCATGCTGGCTGAATGGAAAACTGCACACAAGCAGTACTTTCGTCTGCGCTGATATTTCTAAATGAGGGAACATTTGATAAACTCATTGACATTCATTTGCAACAGTTCATCCTTTGCATTTAGATTAGCTATCAATAAGATTCCATGAAATTCTTTTTAAACATTCAATAAATTAATGAATTTATGTCAAGCTGCTTCCATGAAGAATTTGTCTTTGCTAGAATTTGTCTGAGCTAGTTTAAGAAAATGTATGCATCATACCAATTGTTTATCTGTGGACTAGTACTTTATTTTACCACATTCTCCTCCTCAAACAGCATCAGCAGGATGCTGGACATGAAGTTGCAATGTACAAGCTGTTTTAGTTTGTCATTTTTTGTGCAGTAAATATTTTTCTTTATTAAAACAATGGCCAAAAAAGTTTAGTTCCATCCCTATTTGTTGAGCTCACGTTGAAAAGGTAATATACTCCCCCTTTTAAATAAGCATGCAATGATTCTTCAGACAAATTGAGGGGAAAAAGTGGACATGTACAAAACTTGAGATTTAGCGTCTGTGTATGTTGTGTATTTATAGTTACACAAATAGACATTTTATCCTATCATTGCAATATATTCAGAGACATCTCACTCTGGGAAGCAGTCTAACCTCAGGAATAAAAGCTTAATTGAAAAACCACTCAGGATTATGAGAAAATGTCATGATTTTCTCTTAAGAATTCCATACCATCTGTTTAAAAAGGATAGTCCTCAGTTTTACAGTATGGTCCTATTTAGAATACTTTGATCCAATGGAGCAAAATTAAATTAGCCAAGCCAATTCATTGTTAATGGTGCTAGAAGGGTTTTCTTTGGGCAGGCTCTTTTGACAACCAAGAGAGTTTCGCAATTATAAGATGCACTGAAAAAGACTGTAATGCCAACTTTAAAGCTCTGGCCATGGAGCAGCTTTGCATATATGAAGCTTAGACTTTTCCCAGTGACTGGATGAACACTTCCTACAGCACACAAGTCTCACTGATGACAGTTGTGCAACATACACACAATAATATTATCAATGCAGTAGTTATGTCATTGCATTCTTAACAATCAAGTTAAAACAATTACCTCAACAACCAGGATGTCATCACTAGAAATGTCTTCAATCTTTTTAGTTGAGGAGTTATCCAGTTTAGTAGTGAGTTCCACCAAAACACGTCCTCTATAAGCAACACCTTCACCCTGGGGATAAGCACCATGTTATTTTGAGGTATGTCAAATAATGCATTTTGTTCTAACATCAGCATTACGTTAACTGGTAATCTAAATTCCTAACTAAATCACTTAGTATGCAGCATTATATAGAAGGTAACACTTAGGGGCTGAGTTAAGACTGCTCAAGTCTTTCAGCATGAGCAATCATTAAGGGGGTTCATTTACCATTGCTCGAGCCAAAAGGCTTGAGCAATGCGCAGTCTTAAATCAACCCATTGTTATCAAGATCTTCCCAAAAAACAAGTTGGAACCCATTACCCAAAGTGTGAGGGCTCATCTGTCACTATTTATGCACTGCAACAGGCTGAAATAAGAAGAAGAAAAAAAAGAGAGTACCCCAGAAATGCAGAGACTGGGACTCTAAACAGAGGGTGAAAATATAAGTAAATTAATAATCCACAATCTAATGCATATTGAACTACATATTCCAGCTCTTTCATAAGCACTGGGAGTTTTAGTTGAAAATATTTGGAGGCTTACAGGTTGGACAACAACGATGTATGTATGACTATGAAGATTTTTAGCTATAACGATGTATGTACTTAAAGCCAAATGCTACATAATGAACCTTTGTTTTTTTAAGCAATCTTTTCCCTCATAGGGGCACCTCTGATGGAGTATGCCCATGTCGTTTAGCCAATACAGCTTGGATGTCAGTGTCGGACTGGGACACCAGGGGCCCACTCTCAGTACTAGTATTCTTCCTCTCCTCACTCAACCTCTATTCTCCTACTTTCTTTTCTTTACATACTATAATCCATTATTCCATCTACTTGGCCTCTTTGTTCTCATAGAAATAGGGAATGGCCATGAAATAGGCCAAATGTTTAGCAGCATGAGGGCCCACTGGGAGTTTTCCTGGTATCCCCGTGGGCCAGTCGAACACTGTTGGATGTGGACACCATACGCCCCCAGCCAGTGGTATACTCAATGTGGCTTTATTTCACACGTTAAAATTCATGGAGGTTGGCCTTGCTGGCCATCCATGAAACATATCCATTTCTACATGTGGGGTTAAAAACTTCAGCAAACCTGAAACTAGCTCCCAAAAAAGAGAGGGGTCAAATCCACTAGCTTTCTTTGCAAAGGGGGAGTAAAAGCTGGCGTAAGATTTATTATGAAAAAACTGTTTCCCTGAGTTTTTCAAATAAGCCATTTTTGAGAAAAGCATTTTCTAAAACCCTCTTTCTCTGCCAGCCTTTGCAGGAGAGTTAGGAGCTCAGGGGTTAACTCCCACCTCCACCCCAGTAATTTGTAATGAGTCACATAGAGGTATATAGTGAAAAGTACTTAACTTCCCCAATTTCCCAGGTTACAACCAATTTCCATTTAAGGTAACCCTTTTCACTGTGGTGACCAGGCAAATAACAGTGCAATAAATATTGGTATAAACAGCCCCAGTGTCACAAAGCATGTAAAGCCGTCAGTAGACAAAATTACCTTCCCTAAATTCAGGTCATCATAGGGATCTGGAAACCCTGTATACTCTCTTGGGCTTCCATAAAGATTTAAGTAACAAGGTCCAAAGGTTGGCAGAAAACCTACTTCCTTTTCTGTGGCTGCTGGTTAGAAAGAATAGCAAAAGATTCCATTAGCGATCACAAAAAATAACTAGAATTATCACTGCTGAATAGTGATGGGCGAATAAATTCGGCAGGCATTGATTTGCTTCGAAATTCGTTGCGAGTCAAAATTATTCAGACGCCCATTAACTTTACTGCATTTGGACAAAATAGTCGCACGTATAAAAATTGTCGCTCTCGTCAAAATTGTTGTGTGGCGAAATTATTTTGATGCCAATTGACTTCAATGCGTTTCGCAAATTTTTCGGCGAAACGGGACAGATTCGCCCATCACTACTAGTGCTGAATGATTATCTGCTTAATTAAATGTGATTAAATCTTGCATAAACATACGTGGGAACTCTCAATGTCCATGATGATCTACAGTAGTACATTTATTCACTGTGCTCAAACTGGAAAATTGTAATATATATCTATCTATGGGTGGGTCAGGACAGAATTAAGGGCAAGTATTAACAAATGGTGCCCTCAACCATACTGTCCCTTTGAATACATTTGAGATTCCAGAACCAGTATTGTGAAAAGTTCCCAAGTATGTGTATAATCGGCCTCGTATAGGATTTTTTAACAAAATTCTTTGACAACCCCTATTGGATTACTTTACTGCGCCATAAGGCTTATGCAGAATTACATTTCTATCACATGTTAATTACATTGTACTTGTTATAAACCAATTTGAGTTTGGATAAAAAATGCTTTAGTTGTAGAATTATTGACAAGCTAGAATAATATCAGATATTAGTTCTTGTTTATTAGTACATTTGAAGGGGATGTTCACCTTTAAATTACATTTATTATGATAAAAGATTAGCCTATTCTTGCCAGCTTTTAGTTGTTTTTTTTTATTTGTGTTTGAATTTTTTTTTTCGTATTTGCATATTTTCAGCTTGCAATTTAAACTGGTGTATAGTTATCAAGGTTATTGACCCTAGCCAAAAAAAAAAGCTGATTCTTTATTACTTTTCAATAGGAAGCAGTGGTACATTTTTTCTTTTTCCTATTCCTCTTTCAGTCTGACTTAACACACGACTTCCTGGTTGCTAGGGAAAATTAGACCAGATATTTATTAAAATTCCAAACTGCAGTAGAAAATGATTTTTCAAATAAAACCCAAAAAATACAAAAAGGTAAGACCAAATGCAAACCCTAGAATACAATTCTCTACATCACACTAAAAGGTGAACTACTCCTTTGAATAAATGCATTGTTTTTGCAATACAGTGGCAGAATTAGAAATGTTAATAGACAAAAGACAGTGACCTAAAGGCACTATTTTATCTATTTGGTTTTTGTTGCTGATTTTGCACTTTTCTATGTTCTAAAATGGTCGAGAGCTAATATTCACAGAAATAGAATAAAAGATGAACTTTTATATCTTATAACCCTAATATGAAACAGGGGGAGGGTGTTTTTTAATCAGAAACCTCTGCTGACAAATGAAAACAGTTCAGTGCATCGTTATGAAAGACTAGAACCACTATTAATTTCTGAGGGACTTAATGGTCAACTACATAATTTACATAATTTTTTTTTTACATAATTTTTGAGGTCAGAGGTCAGATACCACTCACCCATACTGTAAAAATATGTGGCTAGCCCATCCTAAAAATATTTAAGATAGTTGCCCTGGTACAGTGGTATTGCATTTTGCACAGGTTGGGCAACCCATTATACAGAAAGCTCCGAATTACGGAAAGGCCATCTCCCATAGACTCCATTTTATCCAAATATTCCAGATTTTTAAAAAAGGATTTCCTTTTTCTCTATAATAATAAAACATTACCTTGTACTTGATCCAAACTAAGATACTGTGTAATTAATCCTTATTGGGAGAAATAAGTAGAGTTTAAAGTATGAAGATCCAAATTGTGGTAAGATCGGTTATCCGGAAACCCCTTGGTCCTGAGCCTTCTGGATAACAGGTCCCATACCTGTAATACCACTCTACAGCTTTTCTGCAAGTATGTGAGTTGACAACCTTTTGTAGAGGCCACAAAGTTTTTCAACACAAACTTCAGTTGCACTCTCTACACTAGTGATCATTACTTTCCCACACCATGTTCTAAGAAGGAATAGTAATGGAAGGATTATGGCTCTGCATCATCCATAGCATTAAATTCCAAGCAGACCTCGGCATCAAACAATATTTTTATTATGTATATAGAGTGCCTTTAACTCCTGCCACCGACAGATGTATATCAGTATAATCCCTTTGAATGTGACATGGGCACACTTCTGACCTAGTTGAATGATATGAAGGAGCTGCTGCCAACATTCTCAATAAAAATTTTTTTATACATGCAAATGTTTAGGAAGTGTGTTAGAACTTCAGCTATCCTGATCACACACAGACAGATCTGACTGTGAACCTTAGAAGCTTCTTATGCCATAACAGCATACATGCCCAACATATCAACATATGAAACCAGTGATGGGCAACTTCAAGTTATTGAAAGTGGTGGTATTTTTCCCTAAACTTTTTTGCCATTGTCGCATGACTGAGCAATAACATGCATAGGCAGTGTACACACAATGTTCAATATTGGCTCTGTCATGCTACAGAAATTGTGACATATGTTTTTAAATTATACTAGATTCCTTTTGTAATTTACATTTTGTGAAGGGATAGCAGATTATCACATATATGCCCTGGCACTTACATTAAAAGTCCTATTTAAGGCTTTATGCAGAAAGATAAAAAGTTAGTCAATACATACTTTGGAATTAATTTGCAGTTTAAGCAGTCCATACACTATAGCATGCACTATAGGTAGGAAACAAAAGATTCCAGACATACAAGGACTTGATTGGAAACATTGGAAAAGCAGCAAGCAGACAAGAAGTGCACCGCTTCATTATACAGACATGTGAGGCTGGTTTATCCTTGGGTGACAACTTTTCACACAAATTGAAAAAGAAGAGCATAGCAAATAATTTGAAATATAATTTCAAGAGTTTCAGATGAAGCTAGAGAACTAGAATTATACCTGCCCCAACGAAACAATTTATAATCTATTATTTTTTATGATACTCATAAATTGCAGCTTATCACAGGAATTGTCTTAGTATCCACTAATGATATGCAGTCATAATAAAGTCAAAATAAAGTCAAAATATATCAAACAATTTAATTAATAGAATTTTAATCGAATACAATTTAATTATAAAAATCCCAAGGCTAAACACAGACACGGTTTGTCGCCACAATGATTCGGGCACATACAATAGGAACACAATGCTCAGCAGTAACAAGAATAGCCATGCGGTTCAGGCACAACATGCTGCTTCCAGAGTCAAAACTGTTCAGTTTGTGCAAAATTGCCTGTTTATTGTTTTCCTTGTTTTTTTAAGTTTTGTCTAGATTTCTAATACTTTTTAAGGTCAAGCTTAAGCCTCAAATATTTTTTATTTAACTACCATCGCAAACATCTGTAATTAGAGGAATGTTTGCGTTGCAGTTCAACACTTAGGGGGTTATTTATTAAACCTCAATTTTTTTCTGGTCCAGGTAAAAATCCGAATCCAAAAATCCACCATCTCAAACCTGCTGAGCTCATGTAGAAGTCAATGGTAGATGTCCCTTTTACAATTTGAAGATATTGTGATCTGCTCTAGGTTTCTTCCAATAATCCGAAAAATTTGGGGGTTTCAGGCGATAACTCCAAATTAGTGATTCAGGTAGGACTGTATTTAGATCCGATGCTGCCCTAGGCACAGTACGGAAACATGTCCCCTACGCAATGCACGTGACGTCACACGCATGGACGTTGCGGAAGTGACGTAATGTGACATACGTGACGTCACACGCATGGACGTTGCGGAAGTGACGTCATGTGACATGCATGTGTCATGTCACTTTCGGCAACCAGCCCAGCCCCCTACCGAACAGCTCTTTCACCGGATTTATAAGCACCCAAGGGCTGCCCCCCCCAAAACCTGCCACCCTAGGCAAAGGCCTTAATATAAATACTCCCCTGGATTCAGGTGTCAAATTCGAAAAAATTGAGCCATTTAGATGTTTGTCGAGGCTTTTCCTGACCCTACTTTTTTGAGCAATAAGCTAAGACTACGGACACACATGTGGATTTAGCAAGCGGTTTTGGTGCAGTCTGCCCCTTGGTGCTGACCACTATTATATGCTAGCGTTATTATGCCCTTACCTAAGCTTAAACCGCTAGCATATCTACCCGGCGGTCACTGCGCATGTGTGTCCAGGGCCTAAAACTGTGGCGTTTGGTCGAACTTGGTTTAATAAAAAGATTAAATATATTTGAGTTTTAATAAATAACCCCCTTAGAGTCAAGCAGTGCTGGAGTTTTGGACTCCTCACTGTGCAAGTTGAGAAAGCTCCCTTGGCTTAGATCAGACATATCTTGATGCCTGAGCCATTTCATTTTAGCCAAAACATAACAAGGAGATCTTTAAACATATACTGGGTGGGAAAAGCGCTATTAAACAGTTTGGACAGTGGACATTAAAATCATGACACACCAACATATAGACCTTCCAGTGATGAAGACCCAGTTCCCGTGGAGTCATATTCTATATCATAAAAAGAGAACAAACAAACATTACATCTTATACAGCATTAAATCATATCATGCATCTCAAATTCCAGTAAAGCAATTTCAATGTATCATTTCATCATTTATGTAGTGCCATATGTACTACATATTTACAGCCCCTGAGATTTATTGAGTAGAAGCGATAATATCAATAACTGTTCTGTGCAGTGCGGTTCCTCGGGATGATATACCTGTATTGTGTTCATCACTTCTGTGAAAAGCTGAATTAAATATGAATGGAAATTAAAAATTCAAAGACATTCTGTAATTTACAAACCTTACACATGTAATAGAGTAGACGAGTATTTTAGTTTTCATAGTATTAACATACATCTCATATTAAGTTATGTAACCAAAGGCCATGCTCTGTCTACAAGTCTCTGAATTCATATAAAATAATCAAAAATAATAAAAAATAACCTAAAATAATAATAAACAGCTGTTGCACTATTTTGACTCAACAAGTTACCAAGGAGCCCATATTTAAAAATGATATGTAGAACCCTTCTCCTGCTAAATGCAGAGCAGAATTTCTACACTGCTGAATGCAGCCTATAACTATATAACCCTAAGGTGACACACTACCCTCCTTATCTAATAAAGGCACTAAGTTTGCCTCAAAGCAGTAACCCATAGCAACCAATAAGAGGTTTGCATTTAACAGGTGATCAGTAAATGCTACCCGCTGATTGGTTGCAATGGGTTACTGCTCCTGGGCAAACTTAGTGCCTTTTATTACATAATCCGCCAATGGTTTTATTGTGTTTTGACAAATAAAAGCTATTCTTTCAGAATATAAAAATTCAGTGTACAATGTACAGATGTGCAGTAACAACTAACTTTACCTTTATCTTGCCTTGGTTTTTTTTTTTCTTACCTTGAAGAAATAGTTATGTTTTTTGTTTTTTTAATTTCCAGCATGCCCAAAACAAACCTCAAACCTTTTATGATGCCTGGTAACCATTTTTTTTTTTTTTTTAAATATTGCTGCTGCTACTAAATATTTAAGAGTCAACATTATTAAGAGATTTGTACAATACAGAAAATACCATGAAAAGATCAGTATATGATGGAAAAGGTAAACAGTAAGGGGCAGATTTATCAAGGGTCGAAGTGAATTCGAGGGAATTTTCAAAGTAAAAAAACTCGAAGTAGTTTTTTGGATACTTCGACCATCGAATAGGATACTACGACTTTAAATTTACCTCAAATTCGATTTGAATGATTTAATTGTTTGATCGAACGATTTTACTTCGACCGCAAAACGGTCAAATCCGGTAAAAAAACTTTGACTTCGATATTCGAAGTCGAAGCGTAGCCATTCGATGGTCGAATTTCGAAGTATATTCCACTTCGAAACTCAATTTTTGATAAATCTGCCCCTAAGTCTTTAATGTTTACAGGTATGGGACCTGTTATCCAGAATGCTCGGGACCTAGTGTTGTCCTGATAAGGGCTCTTTCCGTAATTTGAATCTTCATACCTTCAGTCTACTAGAGAATTATTTAAGCATTAAATAAACCCAATAGGCTGGTTTTGCTTCCAATAAGGATTAATTATATCTTAGTTGGGATCAAGTACTGTTTTATTATTTCAGAGAAAAAGGAAGTCATTTTGAAAAATTTGGAATATTTGATTTTAATGTAGTTTATGGGAGATGGGCTTTCCGTAATTCTGAGTTTTCTGGATAACAGGTTTCCCATACCTGTACTTGATTTATCAGTTGCCCCAGGTAAAAAGAATCTAAAAAAAAAAAGAAACTAAAAACGGATTTCATGTTAAGCTGTAGTGTCTCTTTTTAGTCTCTTTATTATTATTTTAGTCTATATATTATTTATTATATGAAGGGCAACTAAGCTGGTAAAAGGTATGGAAAATCTTAGCTATGAGGAAAGATTGGGCAAATTGGGGATGTTCACACTGGAGAAGAGGCGTTTAAGGGGAGATATGATAACCATGTATAAATATATAAGGGGATCATATAATAATCTCTCTAATGCTTTATTTACCAGTAGGTCTTTCCAGCTGACATGAGGTCACCCATTCCGATTAGAAGAAAAGAGGTTCCGCCTAAATATTCGGAAGGGTTTTTTTTTACAGTGAGAGCTTTGAACATGTGGAATTCTCTCCCTGAATCAGTGGTACAGGCTGATACATTAGATAGCTTTAAGAAGGGGTTGGATGGCTTTTTAGCAAGTGAGGGAATACAGGGTTATGGAAGATAACTCATAGTACAAGATGATCCATGGACTAGTCCAATTGCAGGTTTTCAGTTGATTATTAATTAAGTTTTAAGCATTGAGAGAACCCATGTCATGTTCTCTTCAGGAGTCATCATAAATCGTATGCAGATCATGAAATCTAAGTTTAATTATGTTACATTGGTTGTTTAACCTACCTTCCATTTCCCCTCCAGAAGCTGCAATCTTCGACAGACTTAGACATGTTGTTCCTACTGCATCATTTTTAGTAAGTCTGTCCCTGAATATAATACAGTTGTGTTAGAATGAAATCACAGCAATACTAATGAACTAAAAAAAAAACTTGCATGTGTCTGTATACAGTGCTGGTGGGATTGATTATGAAGATAGAATCTCCATGACTATATGGTCATAGGTAAAAAAAAACCACCACTAAAGACATTTTTTGGATGTATTTCTTAACAGAATAGTTTTATGCTGTAGAGAGAATGTAAATGAACAGACCAAGAAAAATAAAATGTATCAGAACAGAGCACATGTCTATGGACATCTGAATAACCGTAATATAGGAATGTACAGTGATTTAATGGATATATCTTTCTTTCTTGCAGACAGAGCTTCCAGTAGTGCAACAGTATAACTATGATAATAGAGGAGGCACTTGATATGGTTAGGGAGGCAGAAAAGGGGGCCACTTTTTCAAATAGGTTTGGGGGGCACCATGTCCTTTGAAAAGCTGCTTGAACTGTCATAATTTTAAATAAAATGACTGGATAAGGAACAATATTACATTGCAAATGCAAAATAATTTTATTTTTTAAGAGTTTTATTCCACTAATGACTTTTCTTCCTTAAAGGGGTAGATCACCTTCAGGTCAACTTTTAGTATGTTATAGAATAGCCGATTCTAAGCAACTTTTTAATTGGTCTTCGTTATTTAATTATTTTTTTTTATAGTTTATGAATTATTTGCCTTCTTTTCCATACTCTTTTTTAGATTTCAAAAGGGGATCACCAACTGCCTCTAAAAATAAATCCTCTCTACAGGTACACATTTATTGTTATTGCTACTTTTTATTACTCATCTTTCTGTTCTGAGCCTCCCCTATTAATATTCCATATTCTCATTGAAATCAATGCATGGTTGCTAGGGTAATTTGGACCATTGCAACCAGATTGCGGACACAGCAAACTGGGGAGCTGCTGAATAAAAAGCTAAACAACGCCAAGACCATATATAAATAATAAAAAAAGAAAACCAATTGCAAATTCTCTCAGACTATCACTCCCTACATCATGCTTAAGTTAACTCAAAGGTGAGCAACCCCTTTAAAAAATGTAGCTTGTTCCAGGTCTAGTAACAGTCATATTGTATTGTTATGGTCATTCCCTATTTCTTTATGGTAAAAAAGAGGCTTAATAATGGAGGAATAAAGTATAGTAAGTAGATGTAAAAGACTAGGAGAATAAAGAGGTCGACTGAGGAGAAATAATAGTTTCGAAAGTGGGCTCACTGTCTAAGGTTTTCTTGTGGGCCCTTGGCAACCCAGTCTGACACTGTCTAGTAACCTATAGCAACCAAACCGATAATTTCCAGGCCTGCGCATTGTGAGCACACTACAAGGGGCTTGCTGTTTGAAACTATACCTGGAGTAAATGTTGCAGCTGTTTTTCCATTACACCCTTTGCTCCCCCCCCCACCACAACAGCTCATAGCATATTATACTTTTGTATTTCAATAGAACAAATAGATATTCTCAATTGATATTAAAAAAATATTTTTACATTAATAATCTTTAAAGAATGAACTTACCAATCAAAAACTGTTAGCTTTATATTCTCACACATTGAAGGAAACTGCAAGGAAAAGATACGGCATTTTAGGATTAAGATTGTACAAAAATTATACATTTTTACAGCATGGAGACAGTTTTGCACGGTTCTAACCTTTATCTGAAGATTGACAGCTTGATTCCACTCAGGATTGGCATTTTTCTCAATTCTGTTGGTGCACACCTGTAAAATGAATTAAAAACACATTTGAGGAGGATACACACTAGCAAATCACTAAACATGATAGAATGATAGTGTTGAATGATGTTCAATTAAAATGAGTCATCAAAATCAGACATTTTTTCTCCCAGCTCCTAAAAGTTATATGACGAACTGATGTGAAGTGATGTTGTGGCCACAGAAGAAAAGCTACAAGGGACAGGAGTCATCTAGACCTATTCAAACCTGAGGCAATGGATATCTTTTATGACCCAAACCTGCCCATAAACCCATGGCTCCTGTGGGTATACCCACACATAACTAATCTAGAGTATAAGAGCAAGAAGTAGACAGAAAGGTTTATTGAGCAGATAAGAACTTAGGAAACGGCAGTAGAGTAGGAAGCAAGGGGAGGAGAAACAAAATTTTGACAGCGGGCTGCTGATCAGTCTTAAGGGTAATAACAGCTTGTTCCAAGACCATGCTGTCCAATACTTCCCATGCAGTGGGCCCATTTTCCACTATAACATTTTGGGGCCAGGATATTATAAAATCATGATTCTTCATAATTTCTTGAACAGCAACATCTGGCCCATGGGCCTCCACTTCTGTTCTAGGACGTAGTAATTGATTTTTTTGTTAAATCAAAACCCTAATAGGAAATAACTAGTTAGATAGGAAGGAGTCCTTACCTTTTTACCAGCAAAACACACTTCCACAAATGGATCAACTAAATTTTTCTTGTCTGAATCTGCTCCAAATATCTCTTTGACCGTTTGTGCAAAAGCATCATCCACTGTACAGAGGAATGTCAAATATTACTATAATACAGTAATTCCAATTATATGCACTAAACGAATACACATTCCATACAAGCTAACAATTGCAACTGGAGACATTAATGCTCTAAAACAGTTTTAATTTAATTGAAAATGCTCAAATGTAATTGGACTTTTTTTTTTAATAATGTCTTTTAATTTAAAATGCTATCACCATGAAGAATTTTTTTAAAGAAAGCTAATTTTGTATTTTGCTATATATTTCAAATATAGAAAAGTATTTAACAAACCTTCCTACTTCCCACTTCATTAGAACTGTTTTAAAAGTGTTAGGCTTTGTGACTCTCTCCATTTAGGCAGCTACTAGTGATGGGCGAATTTGGGGTGTTTTGCTTCGCTAAAAAATTTGTGAATTTCCTGCGAAATTCGCGAAACAGCGGGAAAAAAAATCTCAAAACGGCTCCAACATCCAAAATAAACGGTTTCGTTAATCGCCGGAATTTGCCGCGAATGCGCACCTGGAGAATGAATTCGCCCTTCGCTAGCTGTTACTAAAAATTATCTAAAAACAAAAGGTTACCGTTCCTGGACATATAAAACAAGTCTGTCATGAACATTTAACCTTCTGAATTTTAATTTAGATACCCTTCTCAATGCAAACATCATGCATTTATTCTGAAAATGATGTTCAAACTTTAGCCTGAAATTATTATATATCTGGTTTAACAGATTTAGGCAATATAACCACTGATATTTATTTTTATATTTTGACCTAGATATATATATTGTACTGCAATACACATTTATTTTCCAAACACTAATTAAATAAAATAACCCCTCATTTTAAAAAGCCAACATATTTTTTTGGGGGGGGGGACATTGCTAATATTTTGAAGGAAAGATAAACTTACTCTGGGGAATATCTTCGGCTCTGTAAATTTTGAGAAAAAAAGTCACCCATCGTAGTGCTACTCCAGCAGGCAATAAAAGATTACTTTCAACATCATCATCTTCCATTTCTCGGTCTCGTTTTTCAGTCTGCAGACAGTACATGTAACATTAGGCCAATCTTTATGAAACAGGCACGTTTCATGAAGGAGATATGTAAATCATAAAGTTAGTTTCTCTGTGTTTCAATTTCCATCAGAGACACAGTATTCAGTTATCAGGGATTCATAGAATACATTCTACATTTGCACACAAAAATTTATTCTGAATCATAACGGTCAGCTCTAATGGTTCCTGGTGCCCTTCTATTGAATCATGAGTGTTTCAGGTATACAGTACTTGGTCATGGAATACCAATGTCTTGTAGGAGAGGGTCTTCCTATGTACGTAAGAAATCTAGCAACAAATCTATAGCATATGCATAGTATGATTTGCACCTCTTTTTAAATTTTTTGAATATTCTTGTTTTCAACAAATTTTAAAATGTACAAACACTGTAAAATATTGTCAAATTCTACAACAATATACTCACAGGTGGCTCATCTCCTGTCCCAACTACAAAGATGCTGACTTTCAAATATCCCTTTGCACCGGAACTAGAGTCGTCAGGATCATTGAGAAGAACCCACTTCCTCATAACTGCATGGCCTGCAACATGGGAGTTGGAGCAAGATATATTCTCATGTAAAATAATATTGTGGCCTCAGATAGTGAATTTGCTAACTTTTTGGCCTCAGAATTGGCTGAAATTTGCTAAATTTTAGAATAATGTATAAGATTTAAAGCCAAATAGACAGAGCTTACCTGGCTCATCATATATAAATCCAACATCAAGCTGATAAGATAAAAAGTAAAAGTTAGTTACCATGATTAAATAGTCCTAATGCATTATTATAATTATTTATATATACTTCTATGAAGTACATTTCTTCTCTCATATTTATTTGAAGTAATAACACTAGGACAAATAGCTGCATTAAATGTGTGGAATGGCTGAAGTTCATACAACACTAAAATACTTGTCTCACGTTTACCTTGAACTCCCCAATTAAACTGTCAGCTCGAATTGATCCAGAATTGAACAACTAGAGGTAGAAAAAAGATAATATTGAAATATATATGTATCATTTACATCTATAGAAAGACATTTACATTCAATAACCTGTTCATATATCTTGAGAACTTTTTCAGCAAACATACATTAAAGAATAGAGCAAATTCTCAAAAGTGACATCTAACCACAAGTTACAAATCCCAAACAAACCAATAAATATCCCAAATAGAATTAGCAGCAAGCAGTTATTATAAGTATCGTGTCCTGAGCTGGTTATTGTTTCCCCAAACACTTTTCTCTGCAACTGAAGGCATTTTATTACCATTACTGGGACACGTGATAAACATGAGGTTTCTTGTCTTATCTTGTTTGTTTGTTACTTACCCGAATAATTACGGATTCATCTAGCAGTTCTAGAGGTGTCATGTTAACATTATAAAAGAATATCTGTTTGTTGGGGAGAAGAAAATAACCATCAAAAAAACTTGCCAATAAGGAAGTAATGAGCCAAGTATTACTAATATAATATTGATACATTTTTTACTCTAAGAATTTCTTCTACTAAAAATGTATTTTTTGGAAATGATCCCAAAAAGATTTAAGAGACCTTTAAGGCAGTGGTTGTTGGACTTTCATTTCAAGCCTCCTTAAAGGTCCAATTTTTAGTCAGGACCCCCCTTAGCTCATAACACGGTTACAAACATTGGGTGTTTTAGAAATTCAGCCTTAGTTTGATGAATATCTTGGACATCAAATGGATTCTTATCCCAAATATATCACCCTAATTTACCTTTAAGATAGGGTCTTGGGTGTATTTATGACAATAAATGTAGATTAGCTCCATCCCAATATCTCATTCAATCTTGCTTTCAGACAATGGCTCACATTGGAATTTGATTATTGCAATCTGCAGGTTTCCGCTACCAACATATATGGAAATGATGCGATTTCTGTTAGAATGGAGTGGCCATTGACTACTACAACGAAGAAAGCTAATGGGTTGCATCATTTTAATCTCAGAAATGTCACTTTTGTTGTGCTTGATCAGCTTTAGTCCTGCAGATCTGGGTATTGTAGTTAAACTGCAACTTAAGGTGGCCATAGACATCCACTCCTTTGGCGATGTCGCCAAATGAGTGGATCTCTTCCCGATTTGCCCACATTGAAGTGGGCGATATTGGCCTGGCGTAGGGCCCACGATCGGATCATAATGCATCCAATGCAGGCGGTCGGACCGCATAAACGCACAAATGCGCCCGCAATCCGCAGAGATTTTTTAACCTGCCCGAATGAGATCTGGCCGACTTTCGTCGGATGGCCCCACACATGGACCAATAAGCTGCCGACTTGGTCTGCTGGCAGCTTTTATCGGCCCATGTATGGGGGCCTTAAACAGGGATTATTGTCCACCTATGCCCTAATCAGTTTGCGAGAGATCCCTTACCTCATCAAAATAGGGGTTATTTCCTCTCTTGATTCTGGTGCGATGTGTCTGACCTCCTACGCTAACTTTCACAACGGGTTTGATGTTGTTACCAGGTAGCTGGCGTCCTTCAATGACTCGAATACGTATCTTTGAGGTTAAAAAAAACAAACAGGTTCAGCATAACACAAAATCACAAAAAAATGTTTGTTAGTGGATAAATTATAAAATGTATAATTTAAAGTAAAAAATGTACATTGTACATTGTAAAATACACATATATACACACACACACGTGTATATATATATATATATATCCCCATCAAGTTCAATTGTTTATCCAGTTGTCTCTTGAAGTTACCAGGATGACTTTTTGCCATGCTAAAGTGCCAAGTTTTTGAATTTGCCTTATTGCAGAAATGGCACTGAACCATCCTAATCTTTATATAAGTTACCTTCTCAGTAGGTCAATATACCAATTTTAAACCTCTGTATAATACCCTTTTAGGGCACATATTTGTTTAGAAATCCTGCTGTTTGTAGCCATTCACGAACACCCTAATTTAGCAGATTGTTCCACTTCCACTCTGGTATCTCAAAGAACTTTATCTTTGTTCAGCAACACCAATGTTTATGACTTCCATTGCTCTTTATCATAGTATTCTGTGCATGTATAAAAACAATTTTAATAAATGTAAAAAAGACTTCTAGTTTAATTGGGGTCTTACAAAATCAAAGTTCTTTGTTTTTTCTGAAAATCAACAACCCAGTGGAGCTTTTATTCTGTTCCCTGTCAAGACTTATCTTTGCAGATTTTCATCTGCTGAAATCAAGAAATCCCTTGTTTACATAAGAATAAGAGTGCACTAAACTGCTACTTAAAATATTTTGTAACTTGCACTTGGTCTCAAGGCTAAAGTACCTGAAAGTCTTGAGGTTTATTAGAAAGGATTCTTCTTGTTTTTTTCCCTTTAACAAGTCTCCGAGCGATCTGGTTGTCAGTTTGTCCAGGAGCACCAGGAACACTGGGGGTAAACCCAGCATCCACAATATCTCTATCTTCTTCTTCATCATTGTCTGTGCACAGAGAAGACATTTATGTAAACATTTGCATTGTCAGCAGTTCATTTTTAAACATCCAGTATATATTTTGGTTTATAAATCTTTGGATACTTTTCATACATATGATCTTGCAAATTACATTTGCTCGTCTGTCAATGATAAACACAACACATACATGACAATTACTCAGTACAGTAAATAGAAGTCTCTTCCACTTTGGAACTTTCCTATTGGGACAACTTCATCAAGCAGAAATTAATATGCTATTATTTCGATTGCGTGTGGGAAGATACTTGAGGAAATCCACACAGACATGGGGCGATTATACAAAATTCCGAGGTTTTAAGCATCAGCATCTTCAACAGCCATATGAAGAAGATGGTGGAAACAGGAGAGCAGTATTATGCTACAAAGTTTATTTATTGCAACTGCTACATATTTCATGCAAGCATGCCCTTTATCAAGTGTTACATTCTTGCTGATCATGGAATAATTAAACTCAGGACAGAAGGGCTAATCACTGAGCCTTCATGCCACTCATAGATCTAGAAAATATTCAAACAGTCTGAGTTTATTGGTTCCTTGGCCATACGTAGAACATACATTACCGTTATGCTGACCATAGTCAACTCCTGAGTAGCCCATGGTGGAGCATCTATAGTTTAAACTGCTTGGTCAGCCTCATTCCACATATGCTCAACTGGTTCAGATGGGATGACTAAAGAGAGAACATTGTATAGTTTTTTCTAAATCTTCACTGTTTCAGTTCCTCGACCTACACTTTATTTTTTAATAGAAGAAAGTGTGGCTCTCTGTGGGTTGAGGTTGCCAAAGACCAAGCAACCAATAACATGTTTGTTTTAAATGCTATCTGCTGATTGAGTGCTATGAGATTCTAGTACTGTAGTTAACTTTGTACTAGCTATTTCATAATGCCCAGCCCAAGGGATAGTTCAGAACAAGATAGATTTAGAGAGCATCTAAATACACTGCCTGTTGATAGGGGAAATAAAGATATAGTGGCATAGATAGATGATAGACAGATGGATAAACTACTGTAGATGATAGACAGAAATGATTTGTGCATGAATCTTTTCATGGTTTAGAGTAGGCTGTTGCCACTATTCTTCTCTAGTGGAGATATGCCTTTAAATGGATATACTCCCACAACTACACTTAATTGTTTGCTATGACGTTCTCTCCCTTTGTACACATAAATACACATGCATGCAATACAAATATAATCATACACTGGAAACCCCACTGAACTGAGAGCCGTTGTTTATTTGCAAGCCGTGTTGTTGCCTATCCTCTCCTAAATGCAAACATGTTACAAATAATACTCTGTTTCACATTAAATCTGAACAGGAGAACAGGTTTATCCTGACATTTACTTTGCTTAAACAAACAGAACAAGATAAATCATTATCTTACTCATAAGATTATAAATACAGGCATGGGTGTCCGCATAAGTGGGCAAGAGGGGCAGTTGCCCCACCCTGACTTCTCCAGCTAGTTCCAAGAAATTGTAAATGTAATTCCCACAACACAAAACATTTTTTTTTTACTTCACACCCCAAGGCAAACCTTAAAGGACAAGGAAAGTCTAAAATAGAATAAGGCTAAAAATGTGGTATTTTGTATACTAAATATAAACATGAACTTACTGCACCACAAGCCTAAGCAAAGAAATAATTTATGCTTTCAAAGTTGGCCACAGGGGGTCACCATCTTGTAACGTTGTTAAACATCTTTGCAAGACCAAGACTGTGCACATGCTTAGTGTGGTCTGGGCTGCTTAGGGATTGTCATAAATTATCACAACAGCACAAGTCAAATAATATCTGCCAGACTGATCAGAATATACAGACTGCACCGGGTCCTGTGTTGTCATGTATCTTATGTGGATTTTATAGTTTTTGTATTGTTTAAAGGACATGTAAACCCCCCCCCATAAAAATTTAATCAGTGAACGGCCTCTTTGAAATCTTTAGATTATGTATGATCCCACTCACTCATGCATAATCTCACTCATTCATAATCCTGCCTCTTTATGCATAATCCTGCTCACTCGGCATAACCCCACTCACTCCTGCTTAACCCCACTCACTCCTGCTTAACCCACTCACTCCCACACTCATGCATAACCCCCACTCACTCATGCATAACCCCACTCACTCATGCATAACCCCACTCACTCATGCATAACCCCACTCATACATGTATGAGTGAGATTACATGTATGAGTCGGATTATGCATATAAGTAAATGGGATTATGAGTATGAGTGGGAGTATGCATATGAGTAAGTGGGTTTGTCAGCATGAGTGGGATTATGCATATGAGTTATCACAACTTTCCCTTGTTTGTTATAGTTATACAGGAACAGTGACCAGCTCCATGTTGTAGCTCCACCCTTCCCAGCTATAGTCAGGTGATCCCACTGGTGTCTAATAAAAGGGCAGCCAAGTTTGGGAGTTTTACTTTGAAAGCAGCTAGTAAGTTGCAGGTAAAACTTAGTCCCTTTGTAAAATGTATAATTAAGCAATTGAATTCTTAATGAATCAGATGAAAATTGAGTGTAGGACTGGCCAGATATGGTATGTCTTTGACGTAGTTGGCATCTTAAATATATTGCAATATATGGACAAACAATCCCTGTTTTGTTTAAAGGGTAAGGCATTTTTCAGTAGCAGTATGCACAAAATGTCTCTGTCTTAAATATATTGATAATGGGTTGAGTGCAGAGGACAGTTGTATTTGTCTATATGTATTTTGTGGTCACACTCTCACGCCTAATGGTTTTAAATTAGTGGTGAGCACAAGTTTCCCGTGTGGTGTGTGTGTGTGTGTGTGTGTGTGTATACACACACACACATATATATATATATACACATATACAAACATTAAACATCTCTCTATATATAGATATATAGAGAGAGAGAGAGAGAGAGAGAGAGAGAGAGAGAGAGAGAGAGAGAGAGAGAGAGAGAGAGAGAGAGAGAGAGAGAGAGAGAGAGAGAGAGAGAGAGAGAGAGAGAGAGAGAGAGAGAGAGAGAGAGAGAGAGAGAGAGAGAGAGAGAGAGAGAGAGAGAGAGAGAGAGAGAGATATATATATATAGTTATAGTTCCACAGGGTGCCAGCACTCACGATACAGATGATAGATATGCCTGGGTGCAGTGTCAAATAGTCTCTATACACTGCAAAAAGGCTCCACACTCTCAAGACTTATAATTATTTAAAAATAATTTTATTGCAGAATTTTATTGTGGAATTTTTTTGCAATATATATATTTTTAACTCAGGCAGTCTCCCTATGTCCCTTTTCCTGGGTCCCCAGTAATTAAAGGGTTTGTCCACTAGGTGGCAGCAGTATACACTATAAAGGGGTTTAGCCTCATGTGCTCAGGGTCTTTCCCCTGGGACCGTGCCTCCCAGTGAGGTGTTACAGGACCAGGGCTCTGGTTCCTCGAAAGATACGTTTAGATAGCGGTAGTAGTCACACTTTGATAGATACTCTAGGAGTGAAAGAAAGTTCAGGGTAGACAGAGCAGCTGTGGCTCCAACGAGGAGAAATAGTGGGGTTAGGAACCCATGGTGTGTAAACCACTAGTGGGTGAGTTGAGGACCAGATAGGGTGCCAAGAAACAAGACCCCAAGCTGGGAAATCCAGGACCTAGTGCCATCCACCCAAGAGGGGTTATTACCTAGTGAGAGGGTAACTATCCTTTGAAGTGTGAATCATTGCTATTTGTATCACATATTGTCTGTCCTAGAACATACGTTATCCCACTGGAGGGAATTTCAAAGTATTCTACTACTCTGTTCAGTTCAATAAACCAATTGAAGTTTGGTGCAAAGAACTGTGTCTTACTGAGTATCCTGCTACATGGACCTACACCAGGTGCAAGGAGTTGCACGGGTACACTGGGGTCTGGGGCACACTACAAGCAGTTGTAACCTGGTCACACACAGTCTTAATACACATGATATAAAGAAATCAATACACACACATCAGCACTCAATTCAAGTACTCTTTCAGTTATCTGTAATTTACAGAACCTCATGATGACATTTTACTCACAGCCAACATGAGCTTGTTTTTTCTGAGACACAATAAACTTTAAAGTACAATGACAGGAAAGTGGGGAAGGTTTGTCTAGCAGTGTCACTGATTTGCAGAAGTAATTGAACTTCAAGAGCAAGACCTTTGATGTTGTCTTTCAGGATACATTTGTAATGAGCAGATATTTTGTTATCAAGAGCAGTGCATATTTCCTATGTGAGTTTATATTTCCTATTTACCTGATATGCTTGGCAAACAGATACGTTTCATTCCATACTGATATACAGTATGCAGAGTAGAAAGAAAACTAATGGAAATATTTAGAATGAACAAACTTCAAATATTAGACTATGTTATAAAATATCTACATAGTACCTCGACTCTACCCTGGAAACAGTTTTGCATTTCAGATCATCCATTCATACATTACTCTATCTATTGCATCAAAGCATTGTGTAGAGGGAGAGAGAGACCCTACTCTACTGTATGCAACTCCCTTCTCCAACAGCTAGGAGGTTATTTATCAAGGTCAGAATATCCGAACCTCGAATAATTCTTAGTTTTCAGAGCAAAAAAAAAAAATTTTTGATTTATTAAAGTCCAATGGTCTAAAAACTCAGAATCCGAAAACCTGGCATCTAAAAGCTCTCAAGGTCAATGGGAAAGGTCCCAGTGTCTGCTCTGATGTCCGTACCGATATCCGATGAGTGTCGTTTCTGCACAAAAACCTCCGAAAACTCAGATAAAATCAGTTTTTGCACAAAACTTGCGGGGAAAGCTCTAAAGTTTGCCCGACCCTAATTTTTAAGGCTTTTTTTCTTCATAAATAAGGTCCATTCGGGCTCGGATTTCTTACTTAGAAATGAAAGTCAAAGTAAACTTTATTGTCATCTCAGCAGTATATGAATACACAGTGAGATGAGACAACGTGGCTCCAGCTAGTACAGATATCAGAGTGTCTCTGAGGTAGTCCAGGTGTGTAATACTGAGATAAATTCGGACCTTGATAACTAACCCCCTCACCCCCAATTTCAGCTACAGAGGTTTGTTAGGGAAGGTGGTGTTCCTAAAATGGATTTTAACCATAATAAACCAAACCAAAATAAAAATACACTATAACAGGAAAGTCGGCCACATAGGCATTGTAGTTTACTGAAGCCAGTAGAACAAATCACTAGTTAGCTGCTGTATACATTAGCTATTTCTCAATAATCATTATAAATAAAGACTATTGTTCAAACTGAAGGCTATTGTGTTACAATGCTTTACATTAAAGCAGGATATGCTGCAATTATAGCTGCAGGGGTTCTGACTCACTGGTTTTAGTCAGTGGCTGTTTCAGTCTGTGTATTTGGGCTGACCTCAGACTGTGTATGACCGCACAAAGGCTGATCAGATTCAAATCAATGGGGCAGGGGCACTCTCAGCCTGCAAAATTACACAGACTGACAACAGCCACCGACAACAAGTGCTCTCGACTTCTGTCTATCCAATTTTTGATCTATCCCCACTGTAAATTATAAATATGCACTCAACAACATGATGTCGTTTCCAGGTATGCAGTGTTGACATTTTGAAACTGGTTTCCTTTATAAGCTTTTTACTATATTAGGATTACATTAGACAAGAAACCCTATAACTGCATAATTATATACAAGTATGGGATACATTATCCGGCAACCCATTATCCAGAAAGCTCTGAATTTACAGAAAGGCCGTCTCCCATAGACTCCATTTCATCCAAGTCTATTTATTTAATAATTTTCTAGCAGATTTAAGGCATGCAGATTCAAATCACTGAAATATCCATTATCTGGTAAACAGCTTTGGACCGGCACAGTTGAGGCCCATCTGGTTCTGAATCTGAGGCCCCCGTGAATACGCGCTAAAGCCGGTTCGCTGTGCGCATGGCAGATGCACTGCGAACATGCACAAAAGACAGGCCCACCGTGCGCATGTGCTAATGGCAAGCTCAATGCACCGCACAATTTTTGTTTTGTTCGGTGCCAATCTAGGACCTGGACTGGGCCGGGCCAACCGGGTTTTTTCCCGGTTTCTCGCCGGCCCAGTCCGACCCTGGTCCCGAGCATTCTGAATAACAGGTCCTTTACTCATATATATAGGAATATGTTCAAACTGCTTTATTTAGAAACTATGAACACAAAAATTATATAGTTGAAAAATGTTGATTGTATAGTCACAAAGATTAATGTTACTCATTTTATAAAGTAATAAATATAGATCAACACCCAAAAAATGGGCACATTTGAACTCTACAACATTGCGTTAAGTGGCACAAGTTGGTCTCTGGAACTCAACTAGCAAATGCGAAACAGAATGCCACAGATTCCTAATCTGAGGTGGTGTTCCTCTATCCCACAAATGTATTGCTACCATTAGATAGTTGGTCATTAGAGTTAAAAATATAGCAAGCTCTTATACACGAATCTTGGAACCGGCACACCCTTAGAAAATCTTTGCCTCTTTATTTATAAAATATTGTATAAGAGTCCAACGTTTCGGTCCTCATTAGGACCTTCAGGTGTATGTACAAGTTATAACTGTGCACCCCAATTACATATAAAAGGATAGTTAGCCCTAGATTGCTGTATCTATATATCTATAATAGATGTTCTTTTCGATCAATTTGCATTTACTCTGCTCCCATGAAGTGCCAAACACAGGTGGAAGGTACAAACTCATTGACAAGAACAGGCTGCTCTTGTGCTTCCTTGCGGTAGAACACATGAAAGATCCACCACAAGGAACTTCATCTTTCGTTTGTCATTTATTCAATTTAATAACATCTTAATTAGAATCCAGTTGTGCATAATTCAGTGAGTTTTTGGTTTCTCTAACTGGAAAATGTACCATTTTAAACTGGAAGCTGAATTAACCCAGGTAGAACATAGTTATGTGTCTGCCTATTCCTTTGTTTGCTACCTCTGCCAATTTTCATTACAATAGCTAACAATTATTACCAATGTTACAGTGTCATGCATTTAACCACAATGTGATTTAAAGGCAGTGCTATAAAAAGAAAGGTGGCTCGTGCTTTTGTTTGATTAAAAATCATTAGATTGGTAAATAGAAATTTTTTTTAGTGCTAACAATTGACAATAGTATCAGAACGTACAGTACATGTATTAGTTGCAGGTTTAAACTGGTTTACCTCCATCTCCTTGAACAATTGCAGTTCCTCCTGAGTCTGTGGGGTTACTAGCAGCAGATGACGGTGGTACATAGGAAATCATTAGATCAATGGTTGACTGTGAATTGAAGTAAAAAAACACGACTTTAAGAAATGTTTCTGTTTCAAACTTATCAATTCGGTTTATGGAAGTAGATGTAAAATGCACACTTGCTAGGCTACACGATTCAGGCTGAAACCATGCACACAAAACATTTTCAGGCTGAAAAGCAGACTAAATCCTATAGGTTAGTGATGCATGCCATAGGCTGAACACAATATAATTATAAAGGGGGGGGGATGCATTCCTAAGCATATAGTGGGGCTCATTTATAATCAGTGGGCAAATTTGCTCCTGGGCAGTAACCCTTAGCAACCAATCAGTGATTAGCTTTTTTTCAGCCAGCTGCAGGTTGAGTACTGAAAGCAATCATTTGATTGGTTGCCGTGGGTTACTGCCCAGATGCAAATTTGCCCACTGTTTATAAATGAGCCCCAGTGTGTCTAGTGACCCAAATGGTATTGAGCCATAGTATAACTTTAATAGCAAATGAATTGTCCGCTTTCCATTCTTTACAGGATAAAAGATACGTTATGGATATGCCCTGATCTCCATTTTGTTTAGTTATGCAGAATAAGAATGGGACCTGTTATCCAGAATGCTTGGGACCAGGGGTTTTCTGGATAAGGGGTCTTTCTGTAATTTGGATCTTCATACCGTAAGGAAGTTATTTATTAAAGTTAGAATTTATCTTAATATATTCTAGAAAAACGCCGACCAAATCCGCCTGTGTTTTTTCTCCTTATTTATTAATACACTTTTCCCAAAATTTTGTTTGCAGGAAAAAACCCGAATAGTGAAAAATACGAATCATACAAATTTTTCGGATTTTCCCCCGAAAACTCAGATTTTTTCTGTTTTTTTGCCCGAAAACCACAAAATCTTCAGATTATTACATGAAACCCAGCGCAGATCAAACAATTCCATATTAATATGCAACCTTAGCAGGTCTGAGATGCCAGATTTTTGGATTCAGACTTTTTCCATCCTAAGGGTATACTAAATCCCAAAAATTTGTAGGTTTTTTTCCCACTAGTTAGTTTTGCTTCCATTAAGGATAAATTATATCCTAGTTTGGATCATGTAGAAGGTACTGTTTTATTATTACAGAGAAAAGGGTAATCATTCTTAAACTTGTGTATTATTTGGATAAAATGGTGTCTATGGGAGATAGCCGCTCCAAGCTTTCTGGATAACGTGTTTCCGGATAACAGATCCCATACCTATAGTTTGTTAAATAAAATTTTTCTCTAAGATGTGCGCTTGAGCACACAACAAATTGTGGTGTGCACAAAGAATTGTGTGTGAAAACAAACATTTTGTATTGATTCTGACCTGAGCACACCTGTGCACACAAGTTAAAAATGTGCTTTTTTGTGCACATAGCCAAGAACGAATTAGAGGGAAAATTGTATGTATTTCCAGTTTAGCTATGACAGGTGAATTTAGCTATTTGCCAAATTACTTACTATTTCCTAGAATATTAAGCAAGCAGCTTTTCTATTTATTCTATGCAACTCCTTTTGCATTCAACAGTTTACAGCTAACACTGAAATGGTCTATCCCTAATAATTCCTAGATGGGCCTTAAGGATCTCTGAGTCATACATTCCATCATCAGCAATACAACACACCATTGCTCAACTGCATGAATTTTCGGTATGTCAATATGATAGCCTGGAATATAAGGGTGTAACAATATTAAAATAAGACACTTACACCAATGGGTTGTCCTTTTTCAGTCAGTAGAGCTAAGCCTTTGAAAGGAAGGGATCGACCTTGGCCACCAGAAAATTCCTTTAGTGATACAATTATGCTTCCAATAAACCTGCAAGAAAATAAAATGCATACATTTGATTGAATAACTATGCCAGAATGTGTAGCAGTGCAAGCTACTGGTGAACATTATGTTGAACGTCACTGGCCTAGAATTAAGTAAATGCAAACTTATTTGGGACTTTGTTTCAAAACAGAGCTGCACTGCTCTTCACCGCCTGACATGACCTGGAAAAATGAATGTAGTGTTTGCAAATGTGAATGCTCAAATGAAGTACACATTTCTGGAATGCAGAGCTTTCACCATCACTTTTTTTAAGAGTCCTAAAGGAGAATGTCAATTGAGCCTCTTGTGATTATAAAATTTGTACTCCTCTTTTAGATAAATTCCAGCTGCACTCAACACACATGATAAATATGTGCTGCAAAGATACCTCCGAGATCAATGGGGGTCATTTATAAACAGTGGGCAAATTTGCACCTCGGCAGTTACCCACAGCAACCAATCAGATGTTTGCTTTCATTGTTTTCCCTGCAGCTGGCTGGTAAAATCTAATCACTGATTGGTTGGTATGGGTTACGGTGCAAATTTGGTCAGCGTTTATAAATGAGCCCCAGTGTCTTAGTTGTAACTAACTGGAAAAATCTGTATATACTAAACCAATGATATAGTAAATAATTTTAGGCCATGGCTGGCAGACAGACTGTAAAAATGCTAAAATCTTATTCCTCGCAAAAGAAGTCTGAATATCATACATTAGTATATGAGGACAGAAAGAATCAGCAGTTGCTGTGATAGACCTCTGGCCCTTGCATTCGCTTTGCTTGAGGCATAGACACCCTCTTCCTCATGGACAACTGTCTAGTTTTCACCTGTCTGGTTTTCACCTGGACAGCTCAGTTTTCGAGAGGGCTGTCTAGGTGAAAACTTCCAAATTAGGAAATCCAGACAGGTCTTTTAAATAAATTGGTGATCACCACATCAAAACCCCGTCCCCAATGTCAAGGAAACACCCCTGGATTGGCACCCAGCCCGCCCCTCAATGTCACACGGTCTGCCCCTGACATCACCAGGCCGCCCCTGTCCAGTCTTGATGACAGCAGAAGGTGGCAACCCTAGTTTAGAACAATTTTGGCATTTTGATCACTTGGGTCAGTAGGGATTTTTTTTAATACACTGTCATTTACGATAGGAATGAGTGAATGTAAAAGAAGAATTATAGGAAGATTATCATATGATAATCTAGTGACAGTGTATTAAAAAAAATCCCTACTAACACAAGTGATCAAAATGCCAAAATTGTTCTAAACTAGGGTTGCCTCCTTCTGCTGTCATCAAGACTGGACAGGGGGCGGGCCTGGTGACATTGAGGGGCAGGCTGGTTGCCAATCCAGGGGTGTTTCCTTGACATTGGGAGCGGGGTTATGATGTGGTGATCACCACACCATTTATTTAAAAGACCTGTCTGGATTTCCTAATTTCGAAGTTTTCACCCAGACAGCCCTCTCGAAAACTGAGCTGTCCAGGTGAAAAACAGACAGGTGAAAACTAGACAGATGGCAACCCTATACTTAACACAGTTGTCCATGAGGAAGAGGGTGTCTCTGCCTCCAGCAAAGCGAATGCAAGGGCCAGAGGTCTATCACAGCAACTGCTGATTCGTTCTGTCCTCATATACTAATGTATGATATTTAGACTTCTTTTGCTGGGAATAAGACTGACATTTAACAGCAGGTACCAGAAAATGAAAGACCTTTAAGGAAATAGCCTTGGTGTGAGTTTGAAAAGGAACATGACATTTGGGTGTCACAGTTGGATTATACACAATATCAACCTCTGTTACTATAGCAGAAAAGAAATACCATTTTTATTCCTATACTTCAAATGTATAACCGCAGTATTCAGAGCTGTTGCTCTTCAATGGCCCCCATATAAAAAAAAAAAAAAAAACACAATATTCCCTTATCAGCTTCAAATAATCCACCGTACAGCCTGAAGCATAACAACAAATACTAATTAAATAATATTTTGAATAGATGTCTCTTCGTGTACGTAAGCTACTGAATCTGCCGCAATTCTTTATTAAACTCCATTCCATGTTCCTTATTTATTAAATCACAATGCCCTGGGGGAGGGCAAATTATGTTAGATGCCAAGAGAGCAGGAAAGCAGCACAATAACAAATATATAAGGGCTTCCCAGATAAACACAGTAGAAGGAGGGAAGCTTTGACCGGGTTAGGCAGGCCCTAGTCTTAGAAAGGTTATGATTGGTGGGAGAGTAAAAGGAGGGGTTACCAGGCAGAGTAGAATCCAGCAGGAAAGCAGTGGCATCCATCTTACAGCTAGCAGTGAGGTGTAAGCAGCATCCCACCCTCCCATCCCTTATGTTTAGAAGGAATTGTATTTGCATGTATTTAGTTATTTAGTATTTGTGGCGTGTGTTGGTGCCTCTCCGGGTAAGGGCCCCGGGAGGTAAAGTCGAATGAGGCCATCTGCTACTACTTGCCCATCCAGGCACTGTTATGTTACAGTTATGTGTGATTAATACATACATACATATATATTAAAGTTTAATAAAAGCTGCGGCCTATAAATTCCATCCTGAGCCTCAAGTGTCTTTATTGGGATCTTTATGATGAAGGGGGGTGAGGGAGTGGTGAAATGGAATACAGGTAAGACGGCGGCCTTAATGCTGCCCGGGTCATAATAAAGCAGTGCACAGGGCAGCAAGAAGCAATCCCAGATTCCCCAGAACAGATGAAGTTAACAGATTTTACAGTTTTGGCCAAGTGCGTTTGTTTTTTGGGAAACAGCCACCTGGCAAGCAGTTCAAACCCGGCAGGTACATGTACTGTACCTGTAAGCTACTACCTACAAATGCACTACAAAACTGCCTGCACTTATGTTGTGCTTTGTGGCAGGCAAGTATGGAGGTTAAACATACAGGGAAGAGATATATATTTAGAACAAATCTATTTGTCGCAGAAAGGTTGTTTTGAAGCCACACACACACACACAACAAATTGTGGTGAGCACAAAGAATTTTGTATTTATTCTGACCGGAGAACACCATTTTTCAAAATACGCACACACGTTTAAAATGTACACAGAAATTTTTTTTTTCGACACATAGCCAAGAAGAAATTAGAAGGAACATTGTTCGGCTAATATTCATTTTGGCAGTACAGGTAAGGATAATAATAGCATTTCCTGAATGCAAAATGAAGTATCCTACTTGACTTCTCTTCAGTGGAGGGTGGGCAGCATTCTCTTAAAATTGGAGAGGTATTCACACATTTCCTAGAAATTATTAGTTGCTCACAATAATGCTCCCTGAACATATTTTTTATTGTATTTACTTTTTACTGGCCTAATGAAAATAGTAAGAAAAGAAGGTAATTCTATTTATGCTGCAGCGTTTCCATTGCTACTCTAAAGTGTTATTTTCTTTGTTTGCAAACTCTGCCTATCACAAGTAAGCCACAGATTTCCATTATCCAAAATGCGGGGAGGGAATTTCCCATAGAGCCCATTTATTATTTTTTATTGATTACCTTTTGCTCAGCAATAATAAAACAGTACCTTGTACTTGATCCCAACTAAGCTGCGTAAATCCATATTTTATTTGCATTCAGGAAATTGTTTTGAGAGTTCTCCAAATTATGGAAAGGCCCCTTATCTGAAAAACCTTGGGTCTCAAGCATTCCAGCTAATAGATTGCACACTTGCTATGAAAAAGTATGTGAAATTGTCCTGTAGTCCAAAAGGGTTATTTTTACTAAAGACTAATGTTATTTTTATTTAGATATTGAGTAATTAGCCATGCTTGTGTAGATATTGAGAAATTGTTCAAATAAAACAGGTTATCCTATGCATTAATATCACATCATCATTTTAAAACAGGGATTATTATGGCAAAGAAGACTCCACTGGCATTTCGAAAAGCAAGTAAAACATTGAATACACTGAAAACAATGTTATTTTATCCACACACGTATACATACACATTATTTGCATTTTTTGTAAGCTTGATAAATATAGTAAACAATAATTTAAGAAAAATACTCCCCAAATCATCATTTGGCTGGAGATATTACATCATGAAAATAACTCAGTCCTGCATTGATGAATTGAGAAATTAGATTATATCCTCTAGTTTTGTGTTATTTAATACGTAACAAGGGTAGTTGACAATAGAAACTAATCAGATCTAATTTGTAACTGTTTAAAAAGAATGACTGATTGTTTGCTATTGGTAACTGCACTTGAGCAATTTGGAACCTGTATTCCTAAATCATTCTCAGAGTCTTGGGGCAGATTTACTAAGGTTCAAATGGTAAATTAGAGTTTTCTAGTGTTTTTTTGCGAAACTCACAATTTTGAGTTTAAAACCACCAACTCGAATCTGAGATTTATCATCCCCCTACACTGGAAGCAACTCGAATTCGGCTTCCTGACATTTGAGTTTTTTTCGAATTCTATTTGAGTTTTCAGGTCGGTATAATTTGTTTGAAATTTAACATGTTCGAGTTTTTTCTTAAATAAGATAAAATTCGCATTTCAAGGTAAAAGAAAACTAACACTCAACCTTTTATAAATAACCCCCTTAAAGTCTCCTTAAAAGCTTATAAATGAATGCTTACAGGGTTTCATAACATAGGGCATAGAGCATATTCACATATAAGATTTCTTCAAGCTCTTTCACCACACAAAGGTATAAACAAAGACAAAATAAACCCAAGCAATCTGGGTGCATGTATATAAAATTTACTTTATTATCAAAACAGATTGAATTCACACATAAGAAGTATAATATAATTAAATTCACGCTTATCACCAATCTGGAATGAACATAGGCACTCCTTTTTTTTTATTTCACTTATGAGTGTAATTGCTGGTTCCTTTCCCCAATGGGTTTTGTTTGGGGACTTGCCAAATTTTTTAGGGGTTACAGTTTTTAAATAAATATCCTGATATACACAGAGGAAAACAATGGGGACCAGGTGACTAAGAATACCATGATGCCCCTTGTGCACTTAGATAAGTTTTGTTTTACACATATTTTAGGCACACACACAATGTCTGCCGTCAGCAAAGAACATGTGGACCTCTGCAGTGCTACCACTAGTGCAATTTGCAAAATCTGCAAGACGAATTGATGAAAAAGCGAGTAATATAAAAAGGCTCAGGCAGATCTCTGTGCATTTTGAATTACAGCCAAGTACGTGTTACTGCAAGCAAAGTTTTCTTTGGAATGAGATCAGGGAAATCAGCCAGTACAGCAAACCGAACACATAAATAACAGATCTTTGCAGCAAAATGGCACACAGCCCTGAATCATTTAAATGTTAAAAACCCGAGAAAGAACACAGGGAGGCAAACAGAACCCAAACACCAATCCAGTACAAGGTCAAGAGCGAGAGGGCTCAAGATTAGGAGAAACTTACAAATTCCTTTGTTATAAGTCATTAAGACTGCAGAGGGCCTTAAGCCAACAGTACTGCATTACTTAAACCTTAACCCACAGCATGTTCCAAAATGTATTTCTTTAATTACTGTTATAAGGAAACCGAATACAAAAACTTTTTAAAGCTAAACAAAGGAAATTGCAGTCTCTTTCCTTCCCAATGATTATTTCTATTCTTCTCGATGTAAAGTGGAAAAGATCTGCCCATGAACAGGTGCCCAGGAAGGAGTCTGTTTGTTACTACAGTATGTTATTCTGCTTTGTTTTTTTTGTGTTTAATAAGTCACCTAAGTCACTTCTAATGATTTAGTGAATGAGATTAACCTTTTTCAAACATTCCCCATCCTTGTATACTCTCCACTGTGAATAGTGCTTATACAATCAGCTGGCAGAGAGCAAATAATGAGGCCTATGGCACCCTGGGCAGATTTATGCTGCCATTTATTTGGCCTGGAATTAACCCCATCCAAAAGGTTTAAATTGCAGTTTTCAGGGTGAATTAATTAGTGCTGATGCTGTAGAATGCTTCCTTGCAAACACAATTTTTTTTATCATAAAGTCATGTACAACTGACAAAGGGGCCCTCCCCAAAAGCTTATGTCAATTTTCTTGCATTCAGCTATTAAAATGTATAAGAGCCCCGTTCGGGGCACCAAGAGGAATCTTTGTATATCAATCTTTTTTGTGATTTCAAGTTTCACATTTATCACCACTGGAGGCAGTAGGGGCAATGCCAAGCTTAAAAAAACAAATAAAGGCAGGCAACACACCAGAAAGGTACCCCCCGTGGACCATGGGCCTAAAATTAGGGAACCAGCAAAATTTAATAGGAGACACAAACACCCCACCAATATTAAAATTGCTAAAACTGCTCGTCTATAGTCCCATTTCCTACCATCAACGTCCTCAGTATGCATATTGGAAGCCAGATTCCCATCAACTGTCCTGTGTGTTAACGCATTTGTTGCATTTAGTTTCATAGTACCTTTAAACCTGACCCACTCAGAACTAATGACGAGGCTAAAGGGGCTAATGTACATGCATACTCAGCCATTTCTATCAGGGTTTTTGGAAAAAAATGGCAAAGCTAACTTGAGTTGTGTGTGTAATAAGAAAGGAATGAAAGAACTAAAACACAGGATATTGGACATTTAGCTCAAGGGGGGAGGCAATAATGTTACAGAGGATGTAAAAGTCCATTGCACTTGTTGTATGTCAGATCCTTAATCAGATCATGCACCAGTATTTGTATAAAAAAAGAATGTCCAATCTGATAATACAAAGAAAAATATGGTTGTTGTGTAACCCAAATTTCCTCAGCTCTTCTCTATATATACTGTAGGAAAGCAAACTTCATGAGCCTTTCTATTTAGTGTATACGAAAGGCCACTCCCTAACTGAGAAGGCATATGGCACTGTCCCTAAAGGAGCAGTATACTCTTTTCAGCACGGGTTCAGTGAACAGACTTGTGTTAAACCATTTGCCTTTGCCTCTACTAAATTGGCAATGTCCCTGCGGATGGGATTTCTGTGTGAATTTTCAATAGCGACGGCCACTTCATCCTTTAGTAAATCTCTCAGGGGTGCCCAAAAGGTAGATCGGGATCTACCAGTAGACCTTTAGCTGGTGATCAGTAGAACTCAAGACAAACAGCTCATATTTCATGCAGATATTTAAAATAGTTGTAAATGCAGCAATATACATTTTCTCATAAACCAATATTTAAGTAATATCTTCCATGGAACAGGATGCTAACAATGTTTTATGGATGTAGATCATAATGAGACAACATTACTAAAAGTAGTCCTTGCATTTATTAGTAAAGTATGAGCACTCCTGGTGTAGCATTACTAGCCTGCTTCTTTGTTCAACTTTAGTTTCCCTTTAAAGGCTAACCCTTCCTAATGGCATGAAAACGTCCCAGTCCACACAATACTTGAGTAAAACCGGTCTTAAGAGTCAAAGAGATTTAAAGAAACAATTAAATGACTGCTTATAAACAGGTAATTGAAATACATTGCTCAAACAGGTGTACAGTATCTATGGTTGAGAGGCAGACACTTTTTACTGATTCCACATATTTTCACAAACTTTAATAAACTGCTTCTTTGAAGGAACATACAACCTCTTTTGGCTAATACATAATCTTATTTCTCATATAAATTGTTAAAAATTAAATGTATACTACTATTTAGGGATTTCCAGAAGTTCTTCTGAATCTGCTTGATGTTTAACCTTGCCTGAAAAAAACATTGTTTAACTTCTTTCTCAAATAACCATATTTTCTTCTCTGATTGTCTTTGAGTCTTTAATGGGATGGCAGACTACTACTATGTAGTGGCAAACTTCCAGGGCCTTCCATAGGTCACTTCTCATGGACAGCATTTGATTATCTCCACAACTAACTCTAAACCAACACTGTTAGCAAAAGACAGGCACCAGAGAGAGAGAATTGCAAGCCAAGGGGTACCGTAGCTGTTGTGTACTATGGGCATATTAACTGGATTATTTGCCAGTGGGTTTCCCTCGTGGATGGCCAAAATGCTCTGATCTGTTCATTGGCTAAGAAGCTTTCAAATGAGGAACCTAGAGATTGTTCCTTTTAGGTCTGTCAATACCATATAGGGGAGTATTTACTAAAACGCCAATTTTTCAAATTTTTTAATAAAATCAAATTCGACCTAGCTCCCATTCAAGAATTGCCTTAATTTATCAAAAATTCTGTTTAGAAAAGTCTGTGCAGGAAAAGTCTCGACAAAATCATACGACAATTCAAATTGTGCAACTTTTAAAAATTTGACGCACTAATCATGCGCCTTTTGAGAATTGTCGCCCGATAACCTCAACTTTTTTGGATTAATGAGTGAAAACCAGCACAGATCACTATAGCAAGAAATATGAAAGGGACAGAACATACATACAGAGTACAGTTACTTTCAAGAGCTCAGTGTCAGAGATAAAGCGAAGGAGGTCCCTGTCCTTTAGAGCTTACAATCTAATTGCTGCAGGTTACAGTGGATGACGCTGCAATATAATTGTTAGAACTGGGTCAGGTGTTTTGCGAGTGCTCCAAAACATGGTATTCAAGTTTAGTTCTGAGATATTGAGGGAAGAATCCAGGGACAGCATTTCAAATATAAGGAGCTGCAAGGCAGAAAGGTTAAGGACGTAAACAGCAGTAGTAGTGGAAGGTAAAGCAGTAGTAGGGGAAGGTGCAGCCAAGGAGAGTGGAGCAGAGGAGTTGCCAGGAACATATGGAGACACAAGAGAAGAGATGTAGTGAGGTGCAGAGGAATGAAGGGCCTTGAAGTTTATGAGAAGGACTTCTTTATTTCTTTATTTATGGAAAGCCAACATAATGACTTTGGTCTGTAATAGCAGAAAGGACTGGTGTCACAGAGGACAGGTTTTTCAATAATGGCTGATAATAAAAGAAGTAACCCAACCCCCAAGGTTTGACTGTACAAAGACAAAACAAAGCCACATGTAGTATATCCATGTCCTTGTGGTTCAGACAACGAGGCAAATAACCTTTTCTCTTTAGTATCCTCTAGGTTTCTAAAAGTAGAACTGTAAATGTCCGTTTCATGGTTGGATTAAGGTAAAGCTAAAGAATTATTCAGGCCAACGTATTCACATTCCTTCACTACCAAAAGGGTGTGGAATGTATTTCCTCTGTTTCTATGGCACCAGTACACGAGTGTACAAATATGCATGCCACTGATAGCTAAACCCTTATGGTATTAGCACATTTTCTTCCCACAAAGGAAGCAACTTTGCATAAATTCAAGCCTCTTTTTTGGAACTTTACTGTCTGGCTTGCCTAAGGGTATGCATGAAGATAGCTGGTATTTACTAGTATACCATAGAAACGAATTGCATGGCTGTAGTGCATCCAGTCTGATGAGTAATAGAACAGCCATTCGGAATGAGAATGCAGGTAAACTAGGTGATAAAATTTAAGAATATCAATGCCTGTATGTGTATGTAGGTGTGTGTGATATATAGAAATATAGATAAAGATATATATTCTGTATATACGCCTCATAGAACTACCACACACCATTCACAGAATAAAGACCCAGGTGCCAATTTAATACACTGTGATATATGTAGTCCGAAAAATGGGTAGATTAAAAATCAAACAAGGGAAAGTTGTGCTCTCCACTAATTTTTAAAACCATTAGGCGGGGGTTCAATGAGTGTGTGACCACAAAATACATATAGACAAATACAAGAGTCCTCTGCACTCAACCCATTATCAATCTATTTAAGACAGAGACATTTTGTGCATACCGCTACTGAAAAATGCCTTACCCTTTAAACAAAACAGGGATTGTTTGTCCATATATTGCAATATATTTAAGCTGGCCAACTACGTCAAAGTCATCCCATATCTGGCCAGTCCTATGCTCAATTCTCATCTGATTCATTAAGAATTTGATTGCTTCATTATACATTTTACAAAGGGACTAAGTTTTACCTGCAACTTACTTGCTGCCTTCAAAGTAAAACTCCCAAACTTGGCTGCCCTTTTATTAGACACCAGTGGGATTAAATATCCCAGTGTGCACCAATTTGTTTGAGATATGTATATATATATATATAAAAATACACAAAAGCCATTAATATCTTGTAAATTATATCCTTATAAACGAGTTCTGATGTCATCAGATATAAACGGTGAGTAGTGATTTCATTTCTGTCACATGACTCACTGAAGCGTGTGTGTGTGTGTGTATATATATATATATATATATATATATATATATATATACACATACACACACATATACATATACATACATACATATACATATATATACACATACATACATATACATATACATATATATATATATATAGTCATGAAACTCCTCGGTAACTTATATTATCCTTATCATTTACAAGAGGGGGTACTTTATTCACATATATATGTGTGTGTATGTGCAGAAAGTGATATTCTGAGAAAATTTGCAATTGGTTTTCATTTTGTATGTGTTTTTTGAGTAATTTAGCTTTTTATTCAGCAGCTCTACAATTTGTAATTTCAGCAATCCGGTTGCTAGGGCCTAATTACCTTAGCAACATGCATTGATTTGAAAAAGATACTGAAATATGAAAAGGTGAGGCCTGAATACAAAGATGAGTAATAAAAAGTAGCAATAACTATAAATTTGCAGCCTTACAGCGCATTTGTATTTTTAAAAGGGGTCAGCGACCCCTTTTCAAAGCTGGAAAGAATCAAAAAAACAAAGGCAAATAATAAAAAAAACTATAAAAGCAATGAAGACCAATTGAAAAGTTGCTTATAACTGGCAATCCTACAACATACGAAAAGTTAACATAAAGGGGAACCACCCTTTAATGCATACAATGCATTGTATATTTCCACCATATATAGTACTGTAATAATGGCAGCAAACAGTTCCAGAGCTTAATAGGGCTTTACTTATTTCACATTAGCAGAAACAAGGTTCAACATTTATGTTAATCAAACCATGGTCTTTATAACTGTAATCAGAACTAGGGCACATAGCATAGGACTCAGGTTGGTTTAGACTTTCCATAAATATCCATAGCTTTGCAGGTTGGCATCAAACTTGCTAACTTCCCCTTTGATGATGACTAGTTAAAACTGAATCATGGGAAAACAGACATAAGAAAGCCTGTGACAGGACACATGGTCGGAACAGATGATTCACCCCTACAGATGCTAAGTTTGATCATGCACATGTATATGAAGAGTCATGGGCCCTACCTATTGTTTGCCTTTCTTCAGAATTTCTTTATTATTTGTACAAAAGATAAGCCCTCCATATAAAGCTAAATAGTACCGAGTTTGTACACACAGTACTTATTTGACTAGCGAGGTTGTATTTAAACTAAGGGAAACAGGACACAGGAATGGTTCCAGTTGTATTTAAAGGGGTTGTTCACCTTTGCTTAGTATAATGTAGAGAGTGATATTCTGAGGCCATTTGCAATTGGTTTTCATTTTTTAATATCTGTAATTTTTGAATATTTGAATTTTTGAATTATCCAATAATGAATTTATGACCTAGATAATGACTAGGGCAGCATATAATTTGCCGTTATGCAGATATGTAGTATTCTGTCCATACAGAGTAGCAAAGACATTACTGAGATCAAAAGCCATTAATATATAGTACAGGTATTGGATCTGTTATCAAGAAAGATCTCCCATAGTTTGTCTCCCATAGACTCCATTTTAAACAAATAATTTTTAATAAATGTAACATTTTAAACCTTTTTCTCTTTAACAAAACAGTACCTTGTACCTGATGGTACTAAGACATAGTTAGCTCCTGATTGGAGGCAAAACAATCCTATTAGGTTCATTTAGCGTTTACGTGATTTTTAGCAGACAAGTTATGAAGATCCCAATTACAGAAAGATTCGTTATCTGGAAAACCCCATGTCACAAACATTCTGCATAATAGGTCCCATACCTGTATTCCTGTGGCACAATGTGTTTACTACCATGGTTCTTTAGCATCAGTTTTTGTAAATTTACAGTAATTAATAGACTTTATTGTGTTCACTTGCACAGAGATAATATCAAGCAGTAAAAGGAGATTTGCATTTGTATCAAGGGATATATCATGGTAATACAGTAATTAGCTCTCTAATTCTGTAGTTCAGCAGTAGTTTTATATACTTGCAATTATTTCCATATAAATCCCTGAGTAATTGAACAGCATTTTACTACCTCGAGAATAAATAGGCATTTGGGTCCATTAGGTTACGCCCTACTCTATAGAAAATATGTTTTACAATATTGTTTTTTTTTATAGCTACTACAATGAGTAAAGTGAGTGGGTATAGGTTAAAAAAAAAAAAAAAGAGATGACAAATGAATCATAACATACTTGTCTTTTCCGATAGTTTCAAAATCCTTGACAATGACTTCAAGCGATGAGCTGTAGTCCAGCGGTATTCCTTTTAAATCGAATTCCAGCAGCTGAAATAACAAAACCAGAGGATGTAGGGAGATACTGAAAACACTAAAAGACTGTATATCCACCCCTCATCATAAGACTTTAAATGCAATTAGCATTATGTATGCTTAATTCGGAGACATGGGCTGGACACTGCTCACACTGTGTAAATGTGCTGATGTGGTACATTAACAACATTTTCCTCAGATTATTATCACAGATACTCCCTCTATATGTGCACTATGTTTATGTAAAAGCGTGCTGTCATGGGTTCTTCATATAGACAGTCACATATACAGTAACTTTATATTAACATATATAAAATCAAAAGTAAAATTCTGCCATATGAGATCTTCATTTATTTATGTAGTGTCAGTGCTTTACATGGATTTATAACAAACTGGGGTCTTGTAATACGTTAACAAACAATGGTTACAGAATAAAAATGAGGTCCCTGCAGAGCTTACAATCTAAAGGTAAATGTAGTCCACACATGCTATAAATAGTGGCCAACACAAACATCTTTCCAACAACAGACCATACATATATACATACACACAGTATATCTTTATTTTCACCCTTGCTGCTAAATGGCATTAGTAAGTATGAGCTCAGCTTTAATCACTTCCTTTCTCACTCCAGAAAAGAGATGTGCAAACAATTATGTTTCTTAAACTTAAAATAACAGGGAAGTGGGTTCATACGTCACAGTAATTTATCTCTTCTTTTTATTAAACCAACCTCGACCAAACTCCCATCTGCAATTTTATCTTATTTATGAATATAATAACTCGAAAAAGTTGGATCGGGAAACTCGATAAAATTGAGTGAAAACCCACTCAGACTTTTAGCAGCTTCGGGGTATAATAAATCTCAAAAAAAAAAACCTATTTCCCCAAAAAACCTTGACCAGAAAAAAAGTAGAGGTTTAGTAAATAACCCCCCAAGAGTTAAGGGGTTTATAAAGGGAAACTTAACCATTATTAGTATTTATCACCTTGAAACATGAACATAAATTGAAGTAAACAGTTATTGCTTAGTTTAGCAGTTCTGCAGGCAATAGGACATCAGTGCCTTGTGATAAAATATACAGCAGATGGTGCTAGTCCGATGAAGTCTCAGGAAGGTAACTGTGGCAAGCAATGTGATGACCCCCCCCCCACAAATTATCTGAAAAGACAAAATTATGGGAAGACCATATCCCATAGACTCCATTTAAATCAAATAATAATTATCTGAAAAGACAAAATTATGGGAAGGCCATATCCCATAGACTCCATTTACATCAAATAATAATTATCTGAAAAGACAGAATTATGGGAAGGCCATATCCCATAGACTCCATTTAAATCAAATACATTTAATGAAATTTCTTTTTTTCTCATTAATAATAAAACAGTGCCTTGTACTTGATCCCAGCTAAGATATAATGAATTCTTATTGGAGGCAAAATAATCCTACTGGGTTTATGTAATGTTTAAATGATTCTTAGTAGACATTGTATGGTGATCCCTTATCCTGACAACCCCAGGTCTTGAGCAATCTGGATATGGTCTGGACTGGGATTCAAAATAGGCCCTGGCATATCAAGTACACGGAGGCCCAAACAGACCCCCTACGGGCACAATAAAAAGTGACTATGGCATCTTACAACAGCCCCTCTGCCATTGGCCGAAACCCACAGATCGACAGTCTGATCTGATAATAGTTCCCATACTTGTACATGTAAATTTGATTGGGCAGATTAACCAATTTCTGCCATATTGCCTGACAGCCTGGGCATTTGTGCCACCTGCACTGTGGAGTTTCAACAGCCATTGCTGTGGTTCAGTTTAATCATATCTGATCTATGCAAACTGAAAACTTCCATCTGCGGATGACTTGATTGTAGGCACATGGAGGATTAGCAGATGAAAAAATTCGAAACCATTAAAAGAGGCTTGAGGCACAATAATTTGAAAGTCCTCTGTGATAAGCCATGGCCACTTGACTGACATAGTACGTTAAACAAACAAAAAAATAAATAATAAGCCTTCCTTACAACTAGTAAATTCCCCTAAAACTTTTGAACTAAAATTGACACACTTTAAAAACCATTTAAAACGTTACCTCATTCCATATTGGATTCAGGTCACTGTCCACAGACTTTGTTTTCTTCTTCTCTCCTGTACACAAAAGAAAATAATGCATTATACGTCATTACACTGAAACATGCCATATTCCCACCAGCAAAACATTCTGTTAAAACACTTTTGTGTTGTATGTGGTCATTATAGGATCACACAGCTGGAGCCAGACACCCAACCTAACAATATATAAGCATTTTAGGAATTATGCAATGATGTATTGTTACATCAGAATTTCAAGGGATTTCAAACATCATTTACACAATTCTTCTTTTGTGTTAATATAGCGAACATGTGAAAACTATAAAATGGGTACGTTAACCCCTGGCAAGATGAAGCAATTAGCTACAGGATAACTGCAGTCAATGTCTTGCTTATCACTTTAAGCCATAGGGTAAAGGGAAACACATAAAATAAAAGCTAAGATCATGCCAAATCACATTTGGAAGCAGTGACTCATCTGACTTGATTTTCTCTCTTTCGACTGCTACAAAGAACTTCCCAGGCCTGTACGCACATTCTGAACATTAAGCTTCAGAAACACTTTACTTTATAACATCTTCTGTTGGGTTAATGATCCTGGATATTGGAGCATTGTGCAATAACATTCCATCGCTTCTAATTCCTGCAGTTATTATTTTGTGCAGTGTGTGAGTGCGTTGAGCAGCAATAACATTGAACAGAGGGGGGGATTTGAGAGAGAACATCTGCAAGACATTAAAGGCAGACAGAAAAGCTGCATAACTAGGCTTTCTTCATCTTTAACAAAGTTTCCAAGAGCTTGCTGGATGCAAATCTCAGTCATACCAGAAATGTACTTCAGCATGGGGAGACACTGTATCCTTTTCAGTGTTAGCATTATTCAGTATCCATCGGGATCCCAGGAAAACTCCCGATGGGCCCAGGTGTCAGTGGGGCCTTCTTGCTTCTAATCATTTGGCACATTTCATGGTCATTACTAATTTCTTTAAGAGGCTTATTAATGGAAGAATGGAGTATAGTATGTAGAGATAAAAGACTAGGAGAATAAAGAGGTGGAGTGAGGAAATGAGGAATAATAGTTTGGAAAGTGGGCCCATGGTCTAAGGTTTTCTGGTGGGCCCCTGGCATCCCAGTCCGACTTTGGTATCAGAAAGGAATCCCCCAAACACAAGGAAACCGGTGCAGGCACTAGCACTTGGCACCCATTGTGTTCCCTGTGTAGTACACTATTAAGTACAGGACAAGATCTCATACTCGGTTACTTTGTCGCATAAAAATTAGTGATGGGCGAATAAATTCAATAGGCGAGGCCGTCACTCGTCAACATTATTCAGACGCCCATTGCCTTTAATGCTGGTGTCAAAATTGACAGATGTGTCAGAATTGGCGCAGGCATCAAAATTGATGTGGGCGTTAAAAATTTGCATTTTGGGAAATATACGCAGTTTCGGACAAATTCGCCCAAATTCGCCCATCACTAATAAAAATGTATTGTACAAAAAAAAAAAAAATCACAATATAATATGTTAACATACTTATTGCACTAAGCCCAACTTATGTGTCGCTGTTCTCAAACTGAGAAGACAAATCACAGAACTATAATCATTATCTACTTTTCCCCCTTCTTGCAACAATCAGGCAATAACCAAAGGCCGCTAACCACATTCTATGATGCCTATTCCTATGTACAAACAATAAATAATTGTCACTTTTATAAAAGAAATAGATATAGAAAGAATTAAAACAATACTGTTTAATATTAATGTTTAAATGATTTTCTAGTAGACTGAAGGTATGAAGATCCAAATTACAGAAATTATCCAGAAAACCCAAGATCCTGAGCATTCTGGATAACAGGTCCCATACCTGTATATGTTTGTCAAAAAATGCAGTAATCATTCTCCACTAAAGGTATTAATCAACCCTGACTATAAGTGTCTTTAGGTTTCATCTTGTTTGCAGACTTTATTAAGAAAGAGCAAGAGAGTGCATTTTCATTAAAGAGTAAACAAAGCCCTTTCCTTGGACTAGTCATATTTACAATGGAAACACCCAGTTCTTTTGAAATGCATCAATAGTTCTACAGAGAAAGACAAACTAAACCAAACCAACATGCTACTTTTAGTGGCCTCTTAAGAGCTATGGGGGATGTAAAGGTTATGAGTGAACCTGGAACCTAATGAAGGTTGATCACACAAATAATTTAAGCTTTCACAAAAACTGTAGTCAAATCAGCCCTTTTCACAGTCCCACGTGCAGTACGAGGGTAGTAGTTGGATAGAGTGTGAGTGGGATTAATAAATTGGGGGCTGCTAGAAACACTTGAGTCGATAGAGTGCAGGTTCTACTCCAAATTTGCACCATGGGCCATAAACCTATAATTACATCCTTGGGACATTGGTCACCTCTATTAAATGTAATAATGTTTTGTAACACTGCCATTGGTGGAAACCAAGGGCTACTTTCAAATATATATGATATAGGTATAAATACGTTACTTATTTTCTTTGATATGTTGCAGGGCCATCAGAAGGGTGAAGCTATAAGTACAGTCATTCTGTAGTGCAGGAAGGATTTCCTCCCCCCACCAAAAAAAAAAAAAAAAAAAAAAAAAAAAAAAAACTTTCCTCCTTGCCTCTGGTTTGTTGAAATCTGCTCTACAGAACCATTGTTGTGAGCATGTGTGGCTCAGATACAGTATATAAAAAGTAAATCTATATAGTGTTACAGACCATGTAGAGGAGCTTGCCAGCAGAGATGGGAGTGCAGAGCTTTTAACTATTTTTGCACCTTATGCTTTTTGTAAGAAAGTAAATGTTTCTTATATACTGTAATGAGTTCCTGCTAGGAACATACAGTGCCATGAAATTCATCTAGTCAGTCAGTTGCTCAGATAGTTGTCAAGGCCCAGACACCTTGCCCTTCAAATATTTATTTTTAAAATGCACAGATACATCACAGGCCATGCATAGTCAGATTGGTAAATTCCCCTGCAGAACAATTGGGATATTATGTGCAATGAACACACAGCACCAAGGAATTTATCCAATCAGTTATACCAGGCTTTAGATGTCCAAAGGATATTAAACCAGTTAAAACAATTAGCCAGTGCTTCATAATTGTGAAATCTGGAGATGAATTGTGTATGGTTCCAGTGCCCACGGGGTTCTTATACTCACTCATCATACCCTTCCATAAAGAGGATACTTTAACATGAACAGATACATTAGCAAAATGTTAGCACCTGGTTAACACTTCCTTTACAACACCCCTTGGCTATACCACTGCTCACTTAGCTATATCTGAGCTACATTTGTTTAGAAAACCTTGTCACCACTACCATATATAAATCTTGTCTGGTTAGGTGACCCATTAGACAATAAGCTGGCACAGAGCTACTTGCAGAGGTTCCCCTTGATAGAATAGTATCCTATTTATTAAAAGGCAACCACATCTTCCATGTCTATTGTCTGGGAGAAAGACCCAAATTCTCCAATGCCTACAGAGTGGATTATTAAATACTGAAAGGAATAATATTTTATTAGATTGCTCAGATTAAAAAAAAAAAAAAAAAAAAAAAAAAAAAAAGTTTCCTGGCATGGGATATTATGAGACAGAGAGTATAATTATTTTAACTATAGTAGGAGTTTGATAAGCACAGGTTAAAAAAGGTTAGGATTACAGCCTTGCTGTTTAGCATTTACAATAAAAACTACATCTGTTAAATATATGTATATGCTGTGTGCAGGTATTTTGCTATATCATTCTATTTTGGACATCTTTTGCCCTGGGTGATCTGTGATGTAAAGACTTGTTATTTGCAAAAAAAATAAATAAAAATCTGTTTTATGTACGGACACACCTACACGTGAAAGAATATGCAAGTCATTTTTCCCCTTTTAAGCTTTATACATGAAAGACTAAAAGTACAGAAAAGCGTCATATGTTGGGTTATTTTCTCGGGACTACCCAAACCTATCCCTGTACAGTCACTCTTATGTTTGGACAGGGGTGGGCCTGCTAGTGTAGAGAGAGCAGTTGCTTTCTTGTAGATGAAAAGAGAGTAGAATGCCACCTAAGCCACTGTTTTAGCCTTGCCTACTAGCTAAAGAACCCCTGCATGCATTATTTATGCAAAATGACGGCCTACACTGAATATGTGAGTAAATTGCATCAGAAAAGCTACTTAACAATGCAATTATTAACATCTTATGTATATAGCACCAACAGAGATTAGTCTTGGCCGCAGGGTAGCCAACTATGCAAGTTCAATACCATATACAACATGCTGCGATTCATGGGGAGTCAAAAATCTGCCTTTATGCTTTAACGTTAGATGGGAAACCAGAATAGCAAGAAAACATCAAAAAAGCAGCTAGTGACCTGGTTGGAGTAAAACTTGGGACACCAGAGCTACAAGGCAGCAATATTAAGCACAGCCCATGCATATTTTGTCACCATGCTCCCTGGAACTCTGGCTGAATGGGGAAAGGTTAGCTTGAAGGTTTGTTAGTACGAGAATTACCTTTTGTGCTCATAAATACACCTGAAAATCCATCTGAAGGTCAGGGTAAGATTTGGGGGAATGAGAATTCTTGAAAGTATGACTGAACAACTGATATCCCTCGATTTTTCCTGTATCTGTCTTCATTTCATGAGCTAAGGGGGCGCTGTGACCAATGGTTAGACCTTCAAAGGGGAACCTGGCCCTAGTATGGATCTTCAAGAAGGGCTTGAACTGAAATTGTTTGACAACCACTAGCCTAAGGTAAAGAGCATGGGAACATGTCTGCAAGAGGTTTCACAAACAACAATATTAGCAGAACCTTGCAGCTAGTCCCTCCTAAACAGATGACACACACTAGCCCCTGGCAAGAGAGTTGCATAGGGTTATAGGTATCTGCTTACTTTTGTCTGGAAATTTGGAAACCCCTACTCAAAACAATGAGCGTTTGATAATACATTATCACTTTTCAAGAACATTTATTGACATGTGTGGGTGTAAAATAAGCTATTCGGGGTATGTTATCTATTGTTTTCCTTTAGAAGTACATGATATATTACACAATCATTGCCTCTATGCTCATGCTTTCTCTTCTAAGGCTCTAATTCAGTAAAGTTGCTTAACCACAGGTATAAGAGTGGAGACAGGAATAATCATGACTCCACCTCGCAAACAAACTCAATCGTATTCGTTCTCATGGGTACAATGCATGGATTTGGTTTCTGCGGTTTAAAGGCTGGGAGTAAAGTAAAAGAGCATTAAATAGGGAGTGGTGTGGCTTAAAGGTGAATAAAGGAAAGCTTTCCTTCAAACAGTAGAACCCATCTTTATAACATTCACACCTTAGGCCAATGAGATGCAGATAACTATTACTATCAAGTATTTAAAAAGGGCTGACATATTCCATAGCAATGTACAATAAATGGATATATACGTTAAATATATTGATTATATTTAAAATACCAACCAATACAAGAAGTAGAGCGAGGGCGGCCCAAAAAAATCTTACAAATCTAAAACATATATTATAGAATTACGGTATGCACAGAAATATTCTGTATTTATTACAAAATCCTTTTTCACTTCCCACTCCGTTTGAGTACAACCAACATGTGAGACACATAATTAGGAAATTACAGTAAAACTTCTTCCTTTATTAGAAACAAATATCGGTATATGAAAACTGATGTGGAGGTTTATTTGACCCACGTCAAAAAAAAAGTGGCTGTTTATTTGAGCAACGTTTCAGTTCCTCACAGGAACTTTCATCAGGGAAAATTTTTTCCCTGACGAAAGTTCCTGTGAGGAACTAAAACGTTGGTCAAATAAATATCCATTTTTTTTTCCTAAGCACATTTTGTTGTAAAGCTGCCCGTGGTGTGGTGTCAAGCCATTCATAATGGATCCCATAATGGCAGCCTTATAGAGTCATATTTCTTCATAAAAAAAGTATTATCTGAAAATGGTTAAGACACAATTAAAGGGAAAGGAATGATTAAATTACCAGGGATGTGAACTAGTGAAGTACGGTTCGACAAATTGCCAACCTGCACCCGACCCTAACTTGCCCAGCTGGTCTGTTTCCATTAATATATTTGTACCAGACCCTTCCCTGTCTCTGATGTCATAGTGGGGGCAGCCAGGTGCTTATCTATAAATAAACGCCAGCAGAAGCAGCGCACACTTAGGTTGCAGGCGGAAAGGCAGCAGGAACAACTCAGCCCGAATCCTGGTGGCTGCTCAAATTCTTTGTGCGTCTGTCAGAGCAAAAATGAGCGACCTTCAGGTCCTGCGGGTATTGGGCCAGCCCGCACATCACTAATGTGAACTGGTTAGGTCTCCCTAGTGATCAAAATACAAACGTTCTGCTTTTTATTAAAAAATGCAGGGTTCTAAGCCAGGGAGTAGCTGATAACTGCCATGTTTTTTTCCAACTTTTTAATTACAGGAATTTAAAGGAGAAACAAACCCTTAATAAAAAAAAACCCTACCCTACAGACCCCCTCCCTCCCAGCCTAGCTGCCCCTCCCACCGGGCAAATGCCCCTAACTCTTTACTTACCTCTCCGTGCAGATTCTGTCCAGCGGAGTTCACAGGCGCCATCTTCTTCTCTTCTGTAATCTTCGGAATGAGACCAACGAAGAGGTGCATGTGCAGTCAGCAATTTTATGTTCTGTGACAACTGTACTGAAACTCATGAAAATTGCCGAAGTGTCTCATTCCGAAGAGGCTGAAGATGGCGGCCGTGAACTCCGCTGGACAGAATCTGCACAGAGGGGTAAGTAAAGAATCAGAGGCATTTGCTGGGGGGGGGTCTATGTAGGGTAGAGGGGGTAGGGTTTTTTTAATTATGGGTTTATTTCTCCTTTAAGTGGGTGGGTGCACAGTACTTATGAAAGTTGCTGTACAGTCCATGCAACTACCCAATCCCAAGCGAGCGATAGCTGGGAAATTAATATATATATGGCACAGTCAGCTAATTATGCAAGGCAAGAGCATTTTATAGAAGAGGTGCCCGAACCCTGGGCAGAATGTTAGCATTTTGAATCACTGGGAAGGGGATGCCTAACAATAATGCTCCAAAGATTTAACCTTTCCCTGCATTTTAAAAGAACAGGAACACCAAAATTAGTTTGTTTTGAAGTAATGAGAATGTATTGTAGTGCCACATTAGTATAACTGTTGTATTTGTTTCAGAAACACTACTATAGTTTATACAAGCTGATGTGTAGCCATGGGGGCAGCCATTCAAACACAGTACACAGTAGATAACATACACAGTAGATAACATACGTTCTGAAGAATCCATTTGTATACTACAGAGGTTTTCTCTTATCTGCTGTGTCTCTTGAATGGCTGTCCCCATTGCTACACAGCAGCTTGTTCATATGAACTATAGTAGTGTTTCTGAAGCAAACACACCAGTTTTACCAGTGCAGGGCAACAGTACATTATTATGAGGACTTACTCTGGTGGTATAGTGGGCCGGCTGGGATGCCAGCTGCATTGATCCTCTGCTCTCCCTCGCTGGTTCTCCTATGGCGCGCACTTACAGGTTTTGAGTGTTTGGTGAACGTCGCCAACATCATGACGTCATCGCGTTTTGGCACGAACGTTTGAATATTTAAAGGAGCTTTTGATACAAACCAATTGCCCTTTGTTAAGTCTACTTCGTTAGTTCCTGGGTGCGATTTTGTCCTGTTTTGACCCTTGCCTGCCTGACTATTCTGATTCTACTGATATAGACCCTTGCCTGCATTGACCATCCTTGAACGTTGCCTGCACTGACCCAGCCTGGCTGACCGTTCTTGAACTCTGCCTGCACAGACTCCAGCCTGTCTGACTACAGCTTTGCCCATTCCTAGTACTGTGCCTTTGGTTCAAAGACTTTATAACAACCGTGCCTTTTGCTCGTCCAGAACTTTTGCTTGGCTCCTCTCCGATTAAGATCTGGCGGCATCCAATTAGAGGAGGGCTCCTCCCAAAGTGAAAGGCGGCCGCTACAGGCAGAGCAGAGACAGGGAGCCTAGCACCTGATCTGGATTTTGGGAGTCGGTTGTGACAATTATATTGCCATTCCATTAAAACACTTTCATTATTTGGTGTTATGGTCCTTTAAAGGAGGCATCTGGCATTTTATATCTTTTCTTAAGAGTTGTTCCAGATAAGTTTGGCTATAAAGCTGGCCATAGACGCAAAGATACGATCGTATCAATCATCGTACGATCTGACTTTCCCCATCCCCCGACCTGCCACTAGCCATTCCGATCAAATAAATTACAAAATAACAGATCAGCCAATGTTCTGTCCACAGCAATCGAATGAAAGTTATGTCCGACCAAAGCTAGTGACAGTCTCCCTCTGAAAATCGTACGATCTGCAATACATGCAGAGACATTATCGGCAGCCGACAGAAATCTTTTAACCAGTATCGACCAAACGACCAATCTCCGCCGGACAAAAAATGTCGGGACTCTCCACACGCGGTCCGAAAATCGTACGAATCCTCGTTTCGTATGATCAGATCTTTGCGTCTATGGCCAGCTTAACAGAACAGTGCCAGATTTGTGCTACACGAGACACAGATGTTTGAAACTCATCAACTGAAATAAAAACTCCATCATTGTAAATAGGCAAAAGTTATCAAAATAACTCTTTAACATAAATGGCTGATAACTGTATCATTAATTGTGTCTTTATCATGTTACTTTTTAACACAGAAGCATATCTGACTTCCGTCATGAAAACAATGGCCTGAGTGTGTGACATTATGAGAAGAAGTAAAGGGTTGTTTGGAAGCTGCATACACACCTTGTTTTGTGTGAACACAAAAGAGATATCTTAATATAGCCACCCTAACAATACCTGCTCCTGTGCACACACCAACCTTCCTCCTGCACAGAGGCAAATGCACTACCTGGTGGTTATGTTATTATAGCTGGATGTTTTGTTAATCATCTTGTAATCTTCTTATTGTTGGCTCATTAAGGCAACTATTTTTATCTGTAGATGGTTCATTAAAGTCACACCTGTTCTTTGAATCTCAGTCTTATGTACCATACTCTTTTACAAGGTTTGTCAATTTAGCCACCATCCTAGCAGAACACAGTCAAGGACACTAAGTACACAGCATTGTTTTATTTGCAATGTACTAGGTGAAATTCTTCAGAATTTGTGTCACAGTGTTGTCTCATGGCATTGACTAAATTACATTTGCTTTGCAAAATATCTCATTCAGTAACCCACAGGCTCATTCATTCAAGACTGACTTAAAGGGGAAACTCAGCCAAGACTTTTATTCTCACAATGAGAGAATAGGAGCAAAATTTTGGGAGTTATTATTGGTCTATAAGGTCACTGGGTTGACTCCCTAACACCAATTTCATTTCAGTTCTTTCAGAGACTTTGGTTATAATCAAAACTCCAGTGACTTACTGCTTGGTAAGCAGTGATTTCCTGATCTAAGAATAGTGGCACAATTATGGGCCCATCATGCTGTAGAATAAGGTAGAATGAAGTATTATAACTTAGTTCAGAAACTATGAAGGGCAGAGGGGTGTTCCACTAACTTACCTTGTACCAGTGATTCAACAGAAAAGTATGTTAAAATGGTATAATTTGTTATTGAAATGAGAGTTTAAACATAAGTTCAGGTTACAAGTAATGGTACTTAAAACGGTGTTATTAAGTACAGTAGAAAGGCCAGAATTGTTTTTCTAGAAAGGCAGCAAACCAAGCACTTTGGAAAAGTAGTTTTTGGTAAAACCATGAAATAGGTCATTTTGCAGCCACACTCATTTGACAGCGTTCAATAGCCATTTATGGTGTCAGATACACAAGCAAGAGTCAGCTGTGACATCTGCTCATTAGGTACTCCGATACTCATCACACTGACCCACTCACCCTCTTGCACACGCTGCTTCAGCTTACTCACATTGGAAGCAGGTCTGGTGACCCCAGCTGTCACGGGATCTGGTGCATACAGTTTATGCCACAAGTTCCCATGCAGCATTACTAAGCTTTACTGTTGAATGTCCTTGCCACATACACCCTAAGGTTACTTCCAAGTTGTGTTTTAGGCTGATTTATTGAATATTTCTGCAAAAACCCTAATAATCCCTCCCTTCTCTTCCTGCTCCCTGAATTCCCAGGCTGTGCACAGGAGCCGGAGGCTCCAAGAACCAATCAGCAGCTAGCAGGACCTGATAGGGAAGTGAAGCCTATCTGTGCTTTTGTGACTGCAGGGATGTGATTGGCTGTCCCCCTCCTACTGGGCTTCTGGCAGGGACCGTTAGGACACACCCACCCCTCATTTGAAACACAGAGAAAATCTATGGAGCTCCAATAAAGGGGCTATTTTTAAAGATAATATAAATTTTTAGCACCATGTAAAAGAAACACCATACATTACTTATAATTGCCTACAAAATTAGGGGTTTTTCATTTATCCTATATGTCTCCTTTAAAGGTGGGTTCCCCAGTGTCTTGACGCACTGCATCAATAATATATGAAAATGTACACCAGGACAGCCTACTTTATTCATATATAGGCAAGAGGTTGGTGTGTCCAGGAGTACTTTCTTTTTCTAATACACCCTTCTATTGTACAACACTATAGAAAATATTCTTGTTTATGAATAGATATTATTTATAAAAGGGCAGACCTTTGTGTGAACCTCTCTTGCCCTGTAGTCATGTACTGTATTGGCAACTCATGTCACACGCATGGGAGCTAGTGGGTTTGCGCAAACAAGATCTCAAATACATTGTATTCATCTTATTTTTAAAGGGCATATATCATTCTTTGTATTTTCTCTCCTTTTAATTTCCATTTGGGAATTCTCTGGTGGCAAAACTCTTAGAAATAACCAACTAAAATCTGAACTGCAATAACAAAAAGGCCTTTGAAACATATATACAGGTATATGTATGTCTTGATAAAGGTCTTCTGTGTAGGACCAAAGCATTACACCATTACATTTTCACACATATACTAAATCCCATGAGTGCTCCATGCTGATATTACTTTTTGCAGCAACACCTGGGCGTTTTTGCCTTTTTTTGGGAGAGTGCACTGCCTTATCCACAATGCTAAGATGTTTTGCTGGATCTGTTACTAACAGTAGTATTACGTTAGCTATGGGCGTGCTCACCAGTGTTCTTCATACCTTATTTTAGAAACTCCTTTCTCCTTTTTTTACAGAGTACAGGTAGGATGCGTTATCCGGAAACCAGTTATGCAGAAAGCTCCAAATTATATTTCCCATAGACGCTATTTTAATCAGTAATTCATTATTTTTTTATTTTTATTTTATTTCCTTTTTCTCTCTAACAATAAAACAGTATCTTGTAAAGGTATGGGACCTGTTGTCCAGAATGCTCGGGACCTGGGGTTTTCCTGCATAATGGATCTTTCTGTAATTTAAATCTTCATACCTTAAGTCTACTAGAAAATCATGTAAACATTAAAGGGATACTGCCATGGGAAACATTTTTTTTTCCAAAATGAATCAGTTAATAGTGCTGCTCCAGCAGAATTCTACACTGAAATCCATTTCTCAAAAGAGCAAACAGATTTTTTTATATTCAATTTTGAAATCTGACACGGGGTAAGACATATTGTCAATTTCCCAGCTGCCATGTGACTCTGATAAACTTCAATCACTCTTTACTACTGTACTGAAAGTTGGAGTGATATCACCCACTCCCTCCCCCCCCCAGCAGCCAAACAAAAGAACAATGGGAAGGTAACCAGATACCAGCTCCCTAATACAAGATAACAGCTGCCTGGTAGATCTAAGAACAACACCCAATAGTAAAAACCCATGTCCCACTGAGACTCCTTCAGTTACAATGAGAACGAAAATAGCAGCCTGCCAGAAAGCATTTCTCTCTCTAAAGTGCAGGCACAAGTCACATGACTTGGGGCAGCTGGGAAATTAACAAAATGTCTAGCCCCATGTCAGATTTCAAAATTGAATATAAAAATATCTGTTTGCTCTTTTGAGAAATGGATTTCAGTGCAGAATTCTGCTGGAGTAGCACTATTAACTGATACGTTTTGAAAAAGAAAAACTTGTTTTCCGATGACAGGATCCCTTTAAATAAACCCAATAAGCTGGTTTTGCTTCCAATAAGGATTAATTATATCTTAGTTGGGAGTCTATGGGAGATGACCTTTCCATAATTTGTAACTTTCTGGATGCCAGGTTTCCGGATAATGGATCTCATACTTGATCCCAATCTAATATATAATTAATCGTTTCAATTCATTTCATGGTTATAGGATTTTTTAGTTGAGTTAAGATATAGAGATCCAAATTACAGAAATATCCCTTATCTGGAAAACCCAGGTCCCGAGCATTCTAGATTACAGGCCCCATACAGGTATAACCCGTTCCTGTAATATAGCAGCACTGCATGGCAAACCAACAAATAATGCAGGAAGAAAGAAAAAGTTTATGCTGTTAAACATGAATCACAGTTACAGAATAAAGTTATAGGTCATTCAGGAGATGAACACAAGCAGGGTGGATGTCATGTGTCTATTACTACCTTCTATTATATCGTCCTTTTATTATCATAGCATCTTAACTTAAATATCTGAATTTATCTCAAATGTATTCTTTTCACAAAAACACCCTCATACTAGGTAAATACTCCCAGCACTGAGTACGAGAGCAAGACACTCTTCTCCCATATGCAACATCACCAACAGGGAACCAATCACACGCTGGCTACTGTATCATCATGATGTATAGATGTTATACCCTCGCTTAGAGGGACACTGAGCCTAACTGTAATTGAACCCAAAGGATAAATCTACTATAGGCACTATATTATGAAAGCTGATGAAAGGCAAGCTGCTTTGGCCACTGTTGTTACCCCATTATAGACATGCATTAGTGTGGGGCCACCAGTGCCTCAACAGCTGATGTTAACTAAAATTCTCAGTATCCAAATAATATCCAAATGCGGATTGGGGCGTGAGAACCAGTTAAACAACATCCTGAGGGCTACAGATTGTCCAGCACCGGTACATTCCCAAAGGCCATGCATATACTGTAATTGTGCTGGAACATATTGCAGCATGAATGGAAAGCAAAACTCTTGTACGTACTTGCCTTATTAACCAAACTGCTGAATTCATCTGCTGAATGCAGCATTCCTGCAGGAAATTAGTCACATGCCGAGAACCATTAATTTCTTCTTCTCCGTGCCCTTTATTATAAGGTTACCCGCCCATCTGAAAAATCAGCAACCGTTCTAAGAAATGCCAGTTACTGGGTGCCACTGATTTCCCAAGCAGTTACACAGGGACTTTCTTCCTTCATATACAGTAGGAAAAAATAAAAGGTTAAAAAAAAAAAAAACCCAAGACCTGTGCAGGTATTGAAAGCACCGAATTATGGAAAGGTCGTCTCCAATAGACTCCATTTTATCCAAATAATCCACATTTTTAAAAAATGATTATATTTTTCTGCTCACTTGATGCAAACTAAGATTTAATTAATCCTTACTGGAAGCAAAACCAGCCTGTTGGGTTTAATGTTTACTTGATTTTCTAGTAGACTTGCAGATCCAAATTACGGAAAGATACGTATCCAGAAAAAAATCCAGGTCCCAAGCATTCTGGATAACAGGTCTCAGACGTGTATTTTTTAATGTTGCAACATTATAAGACTAATAAAAAAAAAACACTCTCAAGAGCAACTTGATGTGTCATTGCTACTTTAAGTTTACCAATACATTTGCTGCAATCATTAAGTAATACACAACAAATGATTTTCTTTTGGTTACCACAATGCATTGACCCTAGCTATCTCTAGCATTGAACTATTGTTTCATTTAGATTACACAAGGTTATCTTTAGTAGCTACAGTTATGCCAATGTAACTACAGCTACTTTTAAGGGCAGCTGTTAAATTGCTAGCTCTAGTCTGCAGTTGCAACACAATGTAAAGTCGAAAAGTAGACTGCTTTTGTTGTTGCAGACCCGTCTAAGCACTCCCAAAGTATAAATGCATTTAAGGCATCTGTGAAAGTCTCTTACCTTTAAAGATGATAGTTACTATAGGGTCTGGCTTCCCAAGCTTGGTTTTAGGAATGTTAGCTGCTGATTCCACAATGATTTTCAGCATTCTTGCAGATTTAGGGTGGGTTTAGCCTTAAAGTGAAAAAGCTGGGAGAGGTATCAGCTGGAAACAGGCTGCCCTCCTAATAGTGGGGCAGGCACTCAGCACTTCCATGCAGAACTAATGAACGTGGAGGAAGCACACACACACACACAGATGGGAATGTGGTTACTTCAAGTAAAAAAAAAAGTTGGGTGGATCTATGAGTAATTACTGCCTGAAAGGAGTAGGCAGAAAGCAATGTAAACTGATCTCTGTCTTTCCACATAGCAAAACAGGTCCTGGCCTGTGACTTTTTTGCATAGGAAAAAAATAATCCTGCCCTTGGTTGCTATTGTTGCTAGTAAAACAGACATTTTCTACAGCAAATGAAGGGGTTACGGTGACTGAAGCCGACTGACTGTATTTTTCCTATTACATGTTTATAGTTTGGCTTCTTGCCTGCTAAGCTTTTCATTGTTAGACAGGCAACTCTTTCCCTCCGCAACAGCTAAAAGGGTCCAAGCGCTTCATCTAGTCCTGCCCTTAATGGTAACATTCTGAATAACCCCTGTTTACTGGGCTAACTAGATACTAGAACAGCAAAAACGGCGTAACTAACGGGGGGGGGCAGGGGGTGCAATTGGGCCAGGGCCCCCACCCCCACAGGACCCCCCCCCGGCAGTCACACGCCCACTGCAGCGCCGCACGGAAGAAGGTGGGGGGTGGCCTGCACCAGGGCCCATCCTCACCTAGTTCCGTCTCTGAGCAAAAAAACTCCCATTACTTTGAGAAAGAATACTACAGGTATGTGATTCCTGTTATCCGGAAACCCGTTATCCAGTAAGCGCTTAATTATGGGAAGTCAGTCTGCCGTGGACTCCATAATTCAGATTTTTAAAACTGATTTTCTTTTTCTCTTTAATAATAAAACTAGCTTGTACTTGATTGCAACGAAGATATAATTACTACTCATGCTAATTAGACAGCCACTAGGCATGTATGTATGTATGTGTATATATATATATATATATATATATATATATATACACACACACACACACACTAAGGTATGGGATCCTGCTCGGGACCTGGGGGTTTTTGGATAACGGATCTTTCTGTAATTTGGATCTTCATACCTTAAGTCTACTAGAGAATCATGTAAGCATTAAATAAACCCAGTGGCCTGGTTTTGCTTCCAATAAATTATATTTATATCTTAGTTTGGACCAAGTACAATGTGCTGTTTTATTATTACAGAAAAAAGGGAAATTATTTTTAAAAATTTGGATAAAATGGAGTCAAGAAGGTGGGGGGCGGCCCGCACCAGGGCCCATCCTCACCTAGTTCCGTCTCTGAGCAAAAAAACTCCCCTTACTTTGAGAAAGAATACTACAGGTATGTGATTCCTGTTATCCGGAAACCCGTTATCCAGTAAGCGCTTAATTATGGGAAGTCAGTCTGCCGTGGACTCCATAATTCAGATTTTTAAAACTGATTTTCTTTTTCTCTTTAATAATAAAACTAGCTTGTACTTGATTGCAACGAAGATATAATTACTACTCATGCTAATTAGACAGCCACTAGGCATGTATGTATGTATGTGTATATATATATATATATATATATATATATATATATATATATATATATATATACACATATATATATATACACATATATATATATATATATATATATATATATATATATATATATATATATATATATATATATACACACACACACACACACACTAAGGTATGGGATCCTGCTCGGGACCTGGGGGTTTTTGGATAACGGATCTTTCTGTAATTTGGATCTTCATACCTTAAGTCTACTAGAGAATCATGTAAGCATTAAATAAACCCAGTGGCCTGGTTTTGCTTCCAATAAATTATATTTATATCTTAGTTTGGACCAAGTACAATGTGCTGTTTTATTATTACAGAAAAAAGGGAAATTATTTTTAAAAATTTGGATAAAATGGAGTCAATGGGAGACAGGTTTTCCATAATCCGGAGCTCTCTATACAGTGAAAAAGAGAGAACGTTTATTTGTTATTCCAATGTTTCGGTCTTTCTTGACAAAGGTCTCAAGAAAGACCGAAATGTTGGAATAACAAATAAACTTTATGTATTTTTCAGCATATTTTAAGACCTGTGAGTGCCTTACTTTACATGATATTCTATATATATCTTTATACTGGTGCACTGACAGTTATGCTGTATGGCATCCCTATCAAGAGAGAACACCCTGCCGTGGGACTTCCTGATACAGAGCTAAGCCTGGGAGTAGCAGTAGCTCTTTAGTTATATTGCCTGAAGGTGTATTTACAATCCTGCTCCGGTATGTTATTAAGGTGTGTTCATTTTCCTGGCTGCCTTTGACATGTTTGCTCTGCTTTTTATATTGCAATGTATTTCTACTCTGTGAGGTTTCTTGCTCACGGAGATAAACACGGTAGTTAATAAAAGTGAAAGGACTGTACCTAAAGTGTTTGTTGCCTGATGAACCCTTTAATCCTTGCCGTGCTTGTAGATTGTAGCTGAACCCAGAGCCAAGGAAAGGGTTAAAATTAGGCCATTAAACAGGCTTTAGGGCTCTTACACAGGAGCGGTTTTACCTGCCCTCCCCTGCGTTGCGCTTTCTTCCATTCAGCCGCAGGGGAGCGCAGGAGTGGACGCACTGAATTATTGTCAATGGGGCTATACTCGCACAGACGCATGTAAGCGCCGAATGCAGGTTGAGACGCAGCATGTTGTATTTTACCTGCGTTTGGCGCTTACATACATGTGTGAGTACAGCTCCATTGACAATAATTCAGTGCGTCTACTCCTGCGCTCCCCTGCGGCTTAACGGAAGCAAGTGGAAAGCAGGTAAAACCACTCGTGTAAGAGCCCTTAGTAAGACAAGGTGGCCATCTCGCAGTGATGGAACTGCGGGTAGTGGGACTTCACCAGGGTCCGCACCTAGGGTTGCCTACTTTTACTGAAAAATATTAATGGCCAGTGGGGGGCGGGCACCAAATGTGGGCGGTCCGTGATGGGAAAAGGAGGCGGGGCTACGTGGAGTGCCAAAAAAGGGGTGGAGCAACATTGCAGAGATGTCCACAGCGCTGGAAAAAAGGTAAGTTCTGTGCATATTGGGGGCAGGCCAGGGGCTTTTTTTAAAAGGAATTACAAATAAATTTGTAATCCCGGCCCTGGCAGGTGTTTTACCAGCTAGGCCGGTAAAATACCAGCCGGGTGGCAACCCTATCCGCACCCCCTCTGGGCTTGTCCGTAAGTGAATCTGCAGTGATAGTTGCTTTTGGAGGGGGGTAGAGGGGGCCTGGCTGCATGGCCTGCACTTGGGCCCCGCGGAGGGGTAGTTAATGCCATCTTGTGCCTTTAAAGCAGGACACATTCACTACACATGAATGCATGACTGCGCACAAATCAAACTTGAGATGGATGGTGACATGCATGTTATTATGAATTACCATCATCCCCGTTAACTTCCACCCCGTAGGGCAATTGTAAAGAATAACATTTATGTCATGGGCACACTAAGGGGCATATTTATTATGTGATGTAAAAAACAGCGGGGATAATTCACAGCCAGGCTTCACCATGTAAAAAATGTTTTAAGCATTTAGAATGACTTCCACCGGAAACAATAACGATGGTAAATCTGGCGTTCGCATTGGTGTAAAATAAAACACACCTCGAAAAATTTGTAATTTATTGTACACAGCATTTTACACCGTTTTTCTTGAGAATTCCATTTTACACAGCATATTAAATATTCCCCTAAGTGTATGGCCTGCATCTCTCCGCCTGCATTTTGTAGGCAGCCAGAAAGATGTGGATCTGTTCCTATAAGCATACATGTATGGTGGTACTAACAGGCACTGTATAAATCGGTCATCTTCATCATCTGCAGTGCAGAAGAAATTCTTTGCAGTCTTTGAACACACCCAACATCACTTAAATCTTCAACAGCTGCAGCTTAAAGGTAATCTAGTGTCTCGCATCAATTAACCTCTGCTTTGCCCTGTGGTGAAATGCACAAAAACTGCAAGAAAAATGCCCAGGGTCCTTCGGTAGGTACATAAAAAAATAAAACTTAAAAGTACTGTTTTGCAATTATAAAAAAAGGCATACCATGATTCAGGTAGTCTTCATTTTTTATAGTGTTTGATTTATATGCCTTTCTCTTCTGCCACATTGCAACTCTCACTGACCCCAGCAAAAAGTTATTGCTCTTTGGGGCTACAATTGTGTTCTTATTGTTGATTATTATTACGGATATTTTTCTTCCTATTCATCTTCCAGGCTTTGACTGAAACCTTTTCCTGGTTGCTAAGTTGAATTAGACCCTAGCAACAATATACCTGCTGATATTTTAAACTAGAGAGCTGCTGAGCAAAAAGCTAAATAACTCAAAACCACAAAAAATAAAGACCAGTTGCAAATTATTGCAGAACATCGCTGTCAACATCTAGGTGAGCTACCCTTTAGGGACATAGTTGTCTTTTCTAATTAAGAAAGCAGTTTTTACATCTTTGTTCACCTTTAGGGCTCTTACTGACGAGCAGTTGAAGCTGCGCTCCCCTGCGTTGCGCATTAGGTTTTTTTCAATGGGGCTGTACTCACACAGGCACGTGTGGGCGCCGAATGCAGGGAAAATGCAGCATTTTGCGTCTCAACCTGCGTTTGGCGCATACACGCGCCTGTGTGAGTACAGGCCTATTGAAAAAAACCTAATGCATCTATTCTTGCGCTCCCCTGCGGCTGAACACAGAAAAACAGAACGCAGGGGAGCGCAGCTTCAACCGCTCATCAGTAAAGCCCTTATATCAGTTTGGCACTACCCCCCCCCCCCAGCCCCATAGAATTTGGGAATCATTGTCATAAATTACCTAGTTTAAGCTCAGGATGGAGCATTGTTAGTTTTTGCACATACAAGGGGGTTAAGGTTTATGTATTATAAAGTATGGAGTCAGCCCTTCTTATTAAGCATTCCAGGCAGAGGGCTCCTTAGTCAAACAGTTCTTACACTGAGTGTAGCTATTTCTGGAAGCTTTTTCTATGCCCCTTTGATCTCAGCTTCTTGCACAATTTCATTAATGAGGTGCAGTTTGAAAAGTATGCATTTTTTTATACTTATTATCTCTTGCAATTGACCGTAGCAATGTCTGGGAATTTGGACCAATATAGAAATGTTCTGTACTTCATTATTACAGTGATTAAAGGGGTGGTCCACCTTTAAAGTAACTTTTAGTATGTTATAGAAAGGCCAATTTTAAGCAATTTTTCATTTAGTTTTTATTTTTTATAGTTTACTTATTACCGTATTTGCCTTTTACTTCTCACTCTTTCCAGCTTTCAATGGGGGTCACTGACCCCTTCTAGAAAACAAATGGTTCGTTAAGTTACAAATTTATAGTCATTGCTACTATTTATTATTCATCTTTTGCTCATAGTCCCTCTTCTATTCATATTAAAGTATTTTATTTAAATCAATTCATGGTTGCTAGGGTAATTTGGACCCTAGCAACCAGACTGCTGAAATTGCAAACTGGAGAGGTGCTGAACAAAAAGCTAACAACTACAAATAATAAAACATTAAAAACAGTTCCAGAAGTACCTGTTGGACAGCATTGTTCTAAGGATTTCTAGAATCACATGTAAAGAGATGAGCAATGACCAATATCTTTTCAATTTAATTGAAAAGTTATAACATGGGATGCTAGGATGTTTGTCAATTTAAAAAAAATGATTTCCTTTTTCTCTGTAATAATAAAACAGTACCTTGTATTTGATCCCAACTAAAATATAATTAATCCTTATTGGAAGCAAAACAATCCCCATTGGGTTTATTTAATGTGACGTGCGCCCATTGACTTCAATGTGTTTCGAAGCGAAACGCACAGATTGGCCCATCACTATCTACGAAGTCTAAAGGTGACTAGCTCTAGGGTTCCCACCGCGGCCTCATCAATCAGCACAGTGCACTTGTATCTAAAGAATCAGTGCAAAAGTGACAAAATTTGAACACAATTGTTTTCAGCACGTGCATCAATGTGCAAGTGCAGTTGCATGTATTTTATTGCATTGGACACAACTGTGTCCAATACACAACTGTGGAACACCACATGCAATTACATTGGAATTATGAAAACTCTCCCAGCTATCAATATTGCACAGTGAGAGTAAACCTTGCATTGCATCATGGGATTTGTAACCATTTTTGTATATGCTAATGCTGTAAGCCTAATATGTGTGACCAAAGTATAGGCAAATGGTCCAAAAATACAACACTGATGGCACCAGTGGTAGAGGGGTTGTAATCTTGTTTTTGACATCCATATGTTGTAATGGTTGTTTGTTTACAAAGTGTTTGTGCAAAAACACTTTTGAACTTATTATAAATAAAACAATGGCCATTACTGTCGACAATGACACAAATACATGAAAAAAGAGTTGTTGCAAAGGAATTTCCAGTTATTTATTCACGTTTCCATATTGTGATATTACGTATATTATAGATATATGGCATTTACCCATTACTGTTTTCTTATACCCAACATTTATTATATGTACTAGTGAAAATATTATTTGCCTTTCATTGAGATGTATTCTGCAAATGTAGAATGTGTTTTAATGTAAAGTATTCAGAAAAGTTCAACAGAAGATTAGGTCCTGCTTACAAGTGTCAAAACATTCGTTGTTGGAAGTGAGACAGGTGACTCAATAGGTAGGATTTTGGGTGTGGTAAGGTCTAGCAGCTGAACAGATTCCTGCTTTAAGGGCTAATTTTCAGCAGTCATGTATGACCTTAAAAAATTTCTTTTTTTCTTCATTTAAGAGCCTTTACTCACGGGCGTTTGAAGCTGCGCTCCCCTGCATTCTGGTTTTATGCGTTCAGCCGCATGGGAGCACGATGAATTCTTTTCAAAGCAGCTGTACTCACACAGACGCATGTAAGTGCAGAAAGCAGGTTGGGACACAGCATGTTGCGTTTTTCCTGCGTTCGTCGCTTACATGCGTCTGTGTGAGCACAGCCGCATTGAAAAGAATTCATTGCGTCTACTCCTGCGCTCCCCTGCGGCTGAACGCATAAAACCGGAACACAGGGGATCGCAGCTTCAAACGCCCGTGAGTAAGGGCCCTGAGAATGTCACTAATCATTTATTTGGAATGAAAATGTGTAAACTAATTAATGAATGTAGTAAAAAGGAACTCTTAAAAAACGAGAAATCTAGAGAAACATATCAGCCATAGTTCTAGAATTTTAAATACGTTCTCTCCCTAATTTACCTTTTCAGGTGTAACTAGGAGAGCGGCTAGACGTTATCCCCTAACTGGCCTTCAGACTGCCCCCCATGCCACAGATCCATGGTAATGGTATATGGAACAGCTAAGGGTAGCCTCATATAGAGAAACTGATGTAGATAGAATGGCAGGAAAATAGGTCGGGAAAGAGAAAAACAAGTAAAACATAATACAGAGAAAGGGAACATAAAAAGAGGGGGATGAGAAAAAAAGGAGAGGAAACATGATTGCTAGAGATCAGACTTACTGAGTGATATGACATAATAAATATTAGGGAAGAAGTATAAATATACAAAAAAAATGAATGGAGAATGGAAAGAGAAACAAGGTAGAAAATAGAGGGTTGTTCAACTGGCACTCCATCCAGCCCCAAACTCTTTGCTATTTCAAGCCGCTTGTCTTCCTTTCCACTGTAAATTCACAACACTAGAGTTATATGTCCATTAAAGAGAAAAGCGAAACCATTACTGTACAAAAAGTATGAGTGAGGCAGAAGGTGGTAGCAAATGTAAACGTCTAAAAAAGAACACAGATTCAAATTCCTGCCTAAATTGGGGGGAAGGGTACATTTGACGCAGCAGTATCTGTTGGACAGCATTGTTCTAAGGATTTCTTGAATCACATGTAAAGAGATGAGCAATGACCAATATCTCTTCAATTTAATTGAAAAGTTATATCATGGGATGCTAGGATGTCAATTTTAAAAAAAATATTTCCTTTTTCTCTGTAATAATAAAACAGTACCTTGTATTTGATCCCAACTAAGATAGAAATAATCCTTATTAGAAGCAAAACATTCCCATTGGGTTTATTTAATGTTTAAATTATTTTTAAGTAGACTCAAGGCATGGAGATTCAAATTATGGAAATATCTCTTATCTGGAAAACCCTTATATGAATTGGTTGCCTCGTCGCCTGTTTCACAAAGGAATTTAGTATAAAAGCTAATGCATGTATATTGCAAAACAGGGTTTTTTGGTTACAAAATTATGATCATAAAATTGATAATCCACCATACCACGACGAGGTAACCCCCATATGGTGGTCCTAACTATTTACCTCTGGTCAAGTCTTTTCTGGGTTGGAACCTCGCTGCATAACTTGATCATTTTATCTTATTTGTATGTTTGTAACTATCCTGGCCATATCAGCTGCACTTCCTTTGTATTTTTATTTGGCCTTGAAGTACTCCCACAACTGGCCTTTTTGAATGTGAAATGCAGGGGAGCGCTTAAAAGCCAGTGGCGGGGGAGGAAGGACAAGCCTGTGAAACCATTGCTTAGATCAGGGAAACATCTCCCTTATAAATGCTGTGGCATAGGAAAGGATCAAGCCAGTTAGATTAGTACTTTGGTGCTGGTCTGGGCAATCACACTCTTTTACAAGCTGTAAGCAGGGAGGAAGGAACAAGCCTGTGTAAAACAATGCTTTGGTATTGGCAAACCTCTCCCCTTATATATCTAGTATAGGTCAATCTAAAAACAACTGGACTTGCTGAGTAATCAATGATTCATTCATTGATTACTCAGCAAGTCCAGTTGTTTTTAGATTGACCTATACTAGATATACTATGACCTGGATGAATGAAAATCTTCATAGTCATCTCTCCCCTTATAAAATACTACTGGCATGGGGGAGGATAAAGCCCATTTAAGCTGATGCCTTGCTCCCCAAGACATGCAGTTGTGCAGGGAGGTGCCAACCCAGAAAAAACTTGACCAGGGTTACTGTAAAAAGTTACCTTGACGTCGTATGGTGGCTTATTTAATTTTTTTTTAAAAAACCCTGTTTTGCAAAATACATGCATTGCTTAGAAACTAAATTAATTTATGAAACAGTGGACCAGGGAATGTGTGTTGATCAACCTTTTCTTTTTTGTATGTTTGTAACTATCCTGGCCAGATCAGCTGCACCTCCTTTGTATTTTTAGTTGGCTTCAGAGTGCTCCCATAACTGCCCCTTTTTATCATTCCTACAGTCCCATCTTGTGTATCTGGGCCCAGTCTCACCCCACAACCAGAGTATATTTAGGTCCGATGCCGCCCTAGGCATCGGACCTAAACACACCCCACGTCATGCTCACTGACGTCAAGTGTCGTATTCAGCGAAAGTGACGTCAGCACGCAGTGCGTGTGTCGTAACTTCCACATTCTTTTACAGACCCCCTACCCCTCAGCTCAGTCACTTGATTTCCTGTGGAAATCCTTGGAGGAGGGTGGGGAGGGTTTTTATTTTAAAGAAAAATTTCAAAAACCAAAAAAAAAGGCAACCCGAGGGGCCCCCCCAAATTATGCCGCCCTAGGCACATGCCCTCGAGGGCCTATATATAAATACGGCCCTGGCCACAACACTATATTGTAAGATTTGTCTGACTGCCATAAGGGAAAAGCCTCAAAGTGTGAAACAAATGTGTAGCACAAACACCAACCCTCATCCTGAACCTGAGCCAAGAAATGTGACATCTAGACTTAAACTTCTTCGTAAGCAGGAAACATTCACAAATAGCATTGTACTAATCACCGAGTGAGACAAGTGCAAAACAGCATCTGCAGCCTCTATGCTAAGGACACAACCCCGTTTTTAGTTTATTTACAGTGTAGAAAACAGATAAATGTTTTAATGTACATGCAGAACCACATTGAATTTAATAAGAAGATCATCAGTAGAGTTTTTTTATATGATTTACATGGGTAATTTTTTTTTCCTTGCATTGAAAACAGCCCTCATTGTGATAAACCCCTGACCATATGATGTTTTGGGGTAAAGGCCTAGTAAATAAGAGCACAGGGTTCATGGTTAGGAGGAGAGTCACATATAATCAAAGGAAAGACTCTCACTAATAGAGACTATAAAGTTATTAGCATATACCTTTTTCCACACTAGGTACTTCTAACAGTACTATGTTTTCTGGTGGTTGAAAGCATTACCTGTTGTTAACAGTGGAATGACTAGGATAAGACTAGTAACATGTAACTAGTAACTAGTTACAGGTACTTAACCTGGAAGTATAGTATGGAAACCACTGGTGGCATCGCCAGATAATATTCAGATAAGAAGGACCAAGCAAAACAGCAACAGGAACAACCTGTAAGTTCTCTTATAGCTTCTATGGTCAGATGGCATGAGGCCTATGTCTCACCTAGAGGTGTATGGTATAAATCAGCAAGGCAGTACAGGTATGAATCCTGCTATACAGAATGCTCAAGACTTGTGATTTTCTGTATAAGGGATCTATCTGTAATGTGGATCTTTTTAAGTATCTTAAGTCTACAAGATAATTATTTAAACATTAAATAAACCCAATAGGCTGTTTTTTCTTCCAATAAGGATTAATTCTGTCTTAGTTTGGATCAAGTATAGTGATGGACGAATTTGTGCCATTTCACTTCGCTGAAAAATTCACGAATTTCCATAGAAATTTGCAAAACGGCGAAAGATCAACCATTTTTTTTACGCGGGTGAATTTTTGCGCCCATTTTGCAAATTTATTCGCCGGCTGGAAAAACGTGCAAATTCGTGCCTGGCGAATAAATTCGCCCATCACTAATCAAGTACAATCACAGAGAAAAAGGAAATATTTAAAAAAAAAATCGGATTATATAGAAAATATGGAGACTATGGGAGACAGCCCTTTCCGTAATTCATAATAAGCTTTCTGGATAACTGCTTTCCGGATAAAGGATCCCATACCTGTAATAGTCATTTTCCTTTTATTTATACTAGCTGCTTTGCTCTGTTTGTGCTTCTTCAAACAAATACAGACTTTTCCATTGGAGGTCATTATTTATATTAACTGAATAGACACACATTATGATAATATTTCCACCTATATTTATTTAAGAGAAGGATATTACACTGCCACAATAAAGCAGAAAATTGTGGAAAAGCCCCAAGGGAACACTCTCTACCAATCTACACACATTATAGCTGGGGTCAGGCAATGGGGAAATGCTGAACGACTATTTGCACATTGATAAGATATAACCTCTTGGCATTTCAGAGAATATGGACTGTAAATAATATATTCATAACACCATAGAAGAATGTATTGTATGCCCTCACAATGGAGTTCCCAGTGTGACACACCTATGTGCAAAAACAGCAATGCAGTTATAATATTAATAGGGAAATCCATCCTGTTGGATCTGCATTTTGGGGTACATTTATCAAGTTGGCACTAATATTCACTTGTATGAGATTTGTAGAGGCATGTTTATCAGGTTAACCAATCACTTTCACCCCTTAAAATCCCCTACAAGTGAAATGGGGGCAGTGGAATTTTGATCTTGTGACCTGTGGTGAGCTCTATGTCACATTTTTATAAATATGCCCCATTATATTCAGATACAGTAACAGACATGCCTATTTATTCAATGGCATCATACATCTGTAATGCTATTTAGGAACTGAACTTGCTCTGACTTTAGATGCACTGTCCCTTCCACACTGATTTGTCTCTTGTCATTTGCTTGGCAGGCTGCAACTCCCCGGGGAGCAAACATTACAGACACCAGTGGTTCTTAAACCCTGAGAAAACTGTTTACTCTCTGGAACTTTACAACATTCTCTTAGAAAAAGTTTTCTCAGATATGTAAGAAGGTACACAGTGCATTTAATATGTTCACTTGTAAGGAATTCTTAAAGCATTCTCTATATAAATGAACCAACTCCTTCAACATTCCTACTGCCTGGGTGGGACAGTGGGGAAATATAATGTTAAAGTCAGTTATTTGTACATATGTTATTGCAGCGGTCCCCAACCAGTAGCTCGTGAGCAACATGTTGCTCTTCAACCCCTAGGATGTTGCTCTCAGGGTCCTCAAAGCATGTGCTTATTTTTGAATTTCAAGCTAGAAAGCTAATTTTAATTGCATAAAAACAAAGTATAGTGCCAAGTAGAGCCTCTTGTAGGCTGCCAGTCCACATAGGGGCTACCAAATAGCCAATCATAGGCTTTATTTGGCACCCCAAGGAACTTTTTCATGATTGTGCTGCTCCCCAACTCATTTTATATTTGAATGTGGCTCACAGGTTAAAAAGGTTGGGGACCCCTGTGTTATTGTATATTGTTATTTTCATTTTTTTTAAATTCTCATTATTTTATATATATTATGTACTGAACTTATTGCACCAGCCTAAAGTTTCAGCTTGTCAATAGTAGAAATGATCCAGGACCTGTCATAGGAGGTCACCATCTTGGAAAGTGTCTGTGACACTCACATGCTCAGTGGGCTCTGAGCAGCTGTTGAGAAGCTAAGCTTAGGGGTCGTCACAAATTATCAAGTAGAAAATGTGGTTGGCCTGTAATATAAGCTGATGCTACAGGGCTGATTATTAAATTCTAATGCTAATTGTACTGGTTTCTGTGCTGCCATGTAGTAATTATCTGCATTAATTATTAATCAGCCTTATATTGTGACATTTATATTCTATGTGTACCAGGGTCGGACTGGGGGAGCCGGGGCCACCGGGACTGCTGTCCTAGGACCCCCCTCCGACCCCCCGCTCCCCATCTGTGATGTGCTGAGCCTCTCAGTGCGTATGCCGAAGATTTTTTTTTTAAACCCAACCACTCAACCCCAATATCAGGAGAGCGGGTCTGGCCCGGCGAGGGCCCATGAGGATCTGGCCCACCGTGTTTTTTCCTGTCCATGAGAAAAATGTCCATATATATGGCTAAGCAATAGCTGTAAGCATATAGTTACAGGGTCGGACTGGGCCGATGGGATACCGGGAGACTATCCAGTGGGCCCTGGCTCTTGTGGGCCCCACCGGCCCAGGCCCTCTCCCTGCCAAACCTACGCAAGCTGTCGCTCACACGGGGCTGGAGGCACAGAGGGGACTTTGCACCTGGGGCTTGGGAGCCGGAGGGGGGCAATTGAGACAGCAGCCCGGTAGGCCCCGGGCCCCAGTCCGACCCTGTATAGTTATACAACATTAAATGTGATTAAAGGGTTTTTTTCCCATCAGCAGACCTTTGTGGAATGCATGGGTCACTGTTTCTGTACATGATTCATTTTTGATTTCCATTATATATTGGTCGCTATATCCTATATTGCATATATTGCTGCAGTATTTCTGGTCAGGTGATCTCTGAGGCAGCACACAGACCATCAAAAAATGGCAGCTCAAGGCAAGAGATGTACAAGGGAAATATTTACTGATAATAAATATATATATATATATATATATATATATATATATATATATATATATAGTGAATAAAGTACCCCCTTTTGTAAAATATAGGATATTATTAGTTACCGAGGAGTTTCATGACCATATAAAAACACGAGGCCGAAGGCCGAGTGTTTTTATACAGGTCATGGAACTCCGAGGTAACTTCTAATATCCTCATATTTTACAACTGGGGGTACTTTATTTATTATAATACACAAATTTTAGTGAGTCATGTGACAGAAATGACATCACTACTCACCGTTTATAACTGATGACATCACTACTCACCGTTTATAAGGATATAATTTACAGGATATTCATGGCTTTTGTGTATTATATATATATATATAACTAGATAGGTGCACTCAGATAGCCATGTTAATGCCTAGGTCCTGGACAAAAATCCATATCTATAAAACAAAAAAAATTTCCGCACACACAGGTCTTGATAAGTGAAAAAAAGCTGGTAAATTTATTTCAACGTTTCGGCTTACAAACTCAAGCTGTCAAGCCGTCCTGATGACGGCTTGAGTTTGTAAGGCGAAACGTTGAAATAAATTTACCAGCTTTTTTTCACTTATCAAGACCTATGTGTGCGGAAGTTTTTTTTTGTTTTTTTATATATATATATATATATATATATATATATATATATATATATATATATATATATATATATATATATATATATATATTCGCTGTGTTATTTGCCTGGGTGCTATCAGCAAGAAAGCATCATGAATATCCAGAACCAAAGCGAGCACTCTCAGGTCTTATTAGTCCAATAAAAGTGTTTTTATTTAGCAAACAGAAGCTTCTGTTTGCTAAATAAAAACACTTTTATTGGACTAATAAGACCTGAGAGTGCTTGCTTTGGTTCTGGATAAATATAAATATATATATATATATACTTTTTCTTTACTTTTATGAAGCAGGATTTGCCTTCCATTTATTTCCATAAAATAGAACTGAAAACATCATGGTTGTAGTCGCCATGCAGATAGATTACTGTATTTATTTTGCTTTATATTCATATTCATAAGCAGGTACTTGCATGTTCCTTGCCTCTGCCAGACCATTCTGTTTTTTGAAGGCAAAATGAACCCTCTAGTGGTCATGAAGAGATGTTAATCTTATGTTCATATTTACAGAAAAGGGCCGTTACTGCCACCATGTGCAAAGCAGGTTCCATTGCCGTGAACTGTGTTCATTTCATCATTAATACCCATTATGTTTTAGTAATGTAATTCAACAGCAGTTTTTTTTTTATGCTTACCATTTATCTTATTCAACACTTCAAAGTTTTACTAAAGTCTAACATCAGAATAATCACATAGCCATTCCAACAATAACTATCACCACCCAGAGAAATAACACCACAATACTGTCTCTTGGCTATATACTGTATATACATATATATATATATATACAGATTATCAATTGAAACCATGACCAATATCCATTAATGAGTTGAATTGGGTACAAGTTTATTACTGATATTAATTAGATGGCCATAATTGATTTGATAATAATTGTTATTTATTTATTAAAACAATTATTCAAAAAATAGGGGGCTATTTACTAAACTACGGATGCAAAAATCCCGAAAAATGCGTGATTTTTTAAAAATAAAATCGGACTATTTAAAAAATCGGAATTTATTAAACCCTGAGGATGGAAAAGTCTGAATCGGAAAATCCGGCATCTCAGACCTGTTGAGGTTGCATATAAGTCAATGGGAGATGTGCGCTACCTCAAAGCAAAAAGGATGAAAAATCCGGAGAAATCATGAAAATCTGATTTTTTCCGGCAAAGCAAATTTTCTGGAAAATGTAATAATAAATAATCGTAAAAAACCCAAGCGGATTTAATGGGAGTTTGTAGCAGAATATTTTGAGATAAATTCAGACTTTGATAAACAACCCCCCTAGTATAAACCATATATAGTTGTTTCTTTTGCTATACTGTATTTATACTTTGGAACCAAAAAATCTGCCAGATTTACAACAGAAAGTGGAGTATACCAAAGCCATCATCAAAAATCTTGTAATTTACCATAATGATATTAACATTTCCGTTAATGAGTACACTTATCGCAAAATATATTTGGCAGGTCTTACTTTTGTAAACATGGGCACTGCATTCATTTTGGTACCGTAATATTAGCAAAGTGTTGAGTTATGGCCTTTTTCCTAATGGTTGTTTGATTGTTTAATGTTTTTTTAAAAATTGATGTTTAAAGGAGAACTAAACCCCCCCAACAAAAGTCCCCACCCACAGCTATCAAATGAGTCCCCACTCTGCTCCCTCCCCCAGAGTCTATTTCAATAAACAACGCCTCTCATAATAAAGCTGACCTCTACAAGCAGAAATTGCGCAGTGTAGCTAGCAGGTGCATCTTCTGAATATTCGTGTTCTTTTCAGTTCGGAACACAGAGCTTGCTGGCACATGTGCAGTTGAAGGTAATCCCAAAGTATCTTCAACTGCGAATTCGCGAACTAACTCTTTAGAGCCACAAGTTAGAAAATTGTGGAATATTGCATGTATGTTACCCAGACACAATTATCTCAGCTGTCAATCATACATGTCCCTCTGTGCCTTTATGCAATCACTTTCACTTTTATTCTGCCCTTCCTAGATGTGTGATCACTTCATTGTATATTACATGCACACAAAAGGGTTTTAAGTTACAAATGCACATAAGGTGTTGGAGTCTTCCGTTAATTTCCAAGCTTGATGCTATAGGGCTAATTTATCAATGACCCAGACGCAAGTGCAAGATGCAAAATCACACCTCTTAAAGGAGAACTAAACCCTAAAAATCAATATGGCTAAAAATGCCATATTTTATATGCTGAACTTATTGCACCAGCCTAAAGTTTCAGCTTGTCAATAGCAGCAATGATCCAGGACTTCAAACTTGTCACAGGGGGTCACCATCTTGGAAAGTGTCTGTGTCACATGCTCAGTGGGCTCTGAGCAGCTGTTGAGAAGCTAAGTTTAGGGGTCGTCACTAATTATCCAGCAGAAAATGAGGTTGGTCTGTAATATAAGATGATGCTACAGGGCTAATTATTAAATTCTGATGCTAATTGCACTGGTTTCTGTGCTGCCATGTAGTAATTATCTGTATTAATTACTAATCAGCCTCATAGTGTGACATTTCTATTCTATGTGTACTGTATATTGTGAGTGGGTCCCTAAGCTCAGTAAGTGACAGCAGCACAGAGCATGTGCAGTGAATCAGCAGAAAAGAAGATGAGTAGCTACTGGGGCATCTTTGGAGACACAGATCTTTACATACACAAAACATAATGTACAACATTTCTGCCTACTTCTTTAGTTAGGCTTTAGTTCTCCTTTAAAGGTACAACTACACGAGCGTCAGCAACGCAATTCCGGCAGATCCGAAGTGGTGTACCAAAACGCAGGCATCAAGTCGGATGCAACGCAAAATAAGGTAAGAAATACAAATGTCGGATGGTGTTGCAGTGTTCATCTGATGCGACGAGACTTTCGGATGCAGACGCTGCATCACCATCCGATATTGCTATAGCTTACCTTGTTTTCCGTTGCATCCAACTTGACGCCTACATTTAGGCGCACCACCGGAATCGTGTTGAATATGCTCATCTAATTGTATCTTATGCTCATACAACAAAACTTGCATCCAGGGCAAATCTAAATACAAGGCTTCTTTGCACCCTGCTTCTATCAGTGCTCCCTAACTTGTGTATCTGAATGACATGCCAGTTAGGGACCCTGAGGGAGAACCTACTGTATGTATCACTATATGACGGAAGCATCCATGGTACAAAGTGTAAGCCTGGGCAGGGACTGTGTCCTGGGCAGCCCATATACCCAATAAATGTTCTTAGCCAGAGTACACATTGCATATAATTACTCAAATAATAATTCTACTAATGTATTTACATTTTAGTATTTGTGTCATAGACGTCTAACCTGCGGCCCTCCTGATTTAAACAGCCAGTGGTGGAACTGATTAAAATAGATTATACTCTCATTAATGCTGTACTTATTAGTGCTCTGCCCTGCTGTGTGCTTATTATATACACCTATATTCCTTTTAAATCAGGCCCCTGCCATCCTGCGGTTCTCAGAGCCTAAGTGACTTAAAGCCTAAGGTTAGGGATGTAGCGAACCGCCGACAATGTGTTCGCGAACGCCGTTCGCGAACAGTTCGCGAACTTCGAACATCCGAAAATCGTTCGATTCGAACGATCGAAGGATTTTAATCGTTCGATCGAACGATTTTCGTTCGAATCGAACGATCGAAGCCATTGGATCGAATGATTTCATTCAATCCAATGGCTTCGATCGTTCGATTCGAACGAAAATCGTTAGATTTTAGCGATCGAATGGTCGAACGATTTTGACGCGAACGTCGCGCGACGTTCGCGAACTTGCGGCGGACGCGAACAGTCGAAGTTCGCGCGAACTAGTTCGCCGGCGAACAGTTCGCTACATCCCTACCTAAGGTCCCTGCTAATCCACAGCAGCTGAAGGGCCAAGACAATGTGGACATTTCTGGCATATTTTATGTTTTAAAGTTGATTGTTGCAGTGGTTGTAATAAGAAATGGGAAATAATGGGATTAGGGTGATAAAACATGCCCAGGTGCTTTCCAAAAAACACTAGCATCTTAAACTACAATATAAAATGTTTTATATGAATATTATTGTAATGTACAGAGCCTCTTACCTCCTGCAGCCTCTCACAGTGCTCTCATGTCATATACAGCAGCAGGATATGAAGGAGCAGCTTGTGAGAGACAGCCTGGGGCAAGTGAGAGCGCAGCAAGGTTGAAACAGGTACAGGTAAGATGAGGAGGAGTCTGGAGTGGGGTAAGAAACTGGATATTAGAAGGTTAGCTGCACGGCACTGATCCAGCCACAAGCAAGGGGAAAGATAAACAGAGAACAAGGAACTTCCTAGTAACCCCGTTAGTCCAGTTGTACGGGTGGTGAAAGAAGAGTGCTGTGTATCTTGGTGTTTAAACAAAAGATTCATAATAAAGAGATATTCTTTTATTTGCCAAGACTTGTAATTACATATTGTATATAAAGGCAATTACACAGGATATTTCATGTCTTGGAAGACAATTGAAAATGGCACATAATGTCTTCACTGTTCTTGCCATAAAGTGCAGGCCCGGATTTGCGGCAAGGCCGCATAGGCCCGGGCCTAGGGCGGCAAAGAAATAGGGGCAGCATGCCACCCAGCCGCCGTTCAACTGCACCAGCTGCGCCGGCGTTTTTTCGCTGGCGCGCTGGGAAGGCGGGCGCTAGGACCGCGCGGCCGCCTGGTTGGACAGCGCGGTCTAGGGGCGCCCAGAAGTGAAATCCGGCGCTGATAAAGTGTGACTACAGCTGCAACCAATTTCCGCACCTCTTCTCCTTTTCTATGGTACTCCTGCCTGGTGGTGCAGAGCTCCCTAGACGGTCAGCACACGTCAATCATATACGGATAGCGTTGGAAGAGAGTCGCACAAACATAATGTTTTTTACCTGCAGAAAAACATAGTGTATGTTGTATTTATATGTTTTATTTGCTGAAAAACCATGTGTTAGAACAATAATCTTTCCAAAATGTTATTTAGGTGTTAAAGCTGATGCCACAAAATAATAATTTCACTGTTGAATATGGATTTAAATGGGTGGTTCACCTACATGTTAATTTTATTATGTAATAGAATGGCTAATTCTAAGGCGTTTGCAATTGGCTTTCATTTTTTTCTTTTTATTAAGCAGTTTTTAAAAAGTATTTTTTTCTTTACAGGACAATTACAACAGTTAGAAACACACATCTATTAAGCTTCCTGAAATCCAAATTGTACTGAAGGAGGAACCTGTGAAACTGCCAGTTATCAAATTCTGTTTGTTATTAGTGTTTGTAATAATATTATTATGACCAACGTATCATCATTTCCTGGTTAAAGGGATGGTTCACCTATACGTTACCAGTTACTATGTTATAGAATAGCTAATTCTCGGCATCATTTACTACTAAATCCAGGGGTGTGGTAATTTTACTAAGTAAATCATTAAATGGTTCTGTGACTAAAACGTACAAAGATAAAAATGGCCGCTATCTGATTGTCGATATTGAAACACCTGCAACGACATACACTATAGTCAATGTTTATTCTCCGAATGTTGAAAACAAGTTTTTCTTTTCAGAATTGATTCTGAAAAGTTGACTCCTGGGGACCCACTAACCTGATAATAGGTGGAGATATGAATACAGTATGGGACCGCTTCATGGACAGGTCGGATACCACCTCCAGCTACCCAATTAGAAGGATCACACCTCTACGCACAATGTGTGAGTTTTTACAAATACATGATACATATAGATTTACTTATCCGGACACTAAGGATTACACATTTTACTCTGGAGCTCATGGTACGCATTCCAGGCTTGATTACTTCTTTCTAGCTGAATCCCAAATTTCTAACATCTTAGCCTCCACAATTGGCAACATAGCTTTAACTGATCATGCCCCAGTTACTTTAACTTTGAAACATATTGTTTCCAAAGCATCATCATTTAACTGGCTATTTCCTTCCTATCTGACTGAAAATACAGATTTTCAAATTTACCTTAGACAACACTGGGCGAATTACCTGGACGATAATATACAACACTGGGATGATCACAACCTACTGTGGGCTGCCTCCAAACCTGTTCTGAGAGGCCATATTACGGCGTACTTAATAAAACAGAGAAAAAGCTTCAAAGACAGTTACACGCTTTTACAAAAGGAACTCACGACACATTACAAAACCTTCAAGCGTACACTCTCTGAAGTGGACAGGAAAAAATACATGGACACAAAAGCTTTATTTAACACTTTATTACATGACAGTGCACACTACAAAATCTCTCACACAAAAAAACAGGTTTTTTAGATGGGGAAATAAACCGGGTAGGCTCTTAGCTCGATTAACTAAACTCAACAATACTTCCCACTTTATTAAGAAACTAAAAACAAAGGAGGGTTGGGCTAGAGACACTGAAGCCATTATGGCGGAACTCGAATCTTACTTTAAACAATTTTACGAAGAGAACCAGGATCCTCCGGAGGAGGGTCTTTCCTTCCTACGAGATGCTCAACTTTCCAAGCTCTCAGTGCAGGATAGGGAAATTCTTGACGCACCTATCACAGAACAAGAAATTATGTCAACAATAAAACTTCTAAAAAATGGAAAATCCCCAGGCCCTGATGGTCTTAGTGCAGAATACTATAAAATCCTCCTTCTAGAACTTACCACGCTTTTTAATGATATTCTACAAGGCTGTCCCCTATGGAATGAAGCTAATGAGGCACGGATCATATTAATCCCAAAAGAAGGCAAAGACCCTACCCTCCCATCCTCCTATAGACCCATCTCTCTGTTGAATCAGGACTTAAAAATCCTGACTAAAATCATGGCGGATAGGTTGCAACTCATCCTCCCACACATACTTACCAATCATCAAGTAGGATTCCTTAAGGGGCGATACCCAGTCCAAGCCCTGCGGACAGCACTGGCTGCTATTTATCAGTGTAACCTAGAAAAGAGAGCACACGGCATATTAATTAATTTAGACGCTGATAAAGCCTTCGATAGAATCACGCACACCCACATTAAACGATTGCTTAAATTCCAACACTTTGGTATCCATATGCTCAATTTATTTCGGACATTATAATCCCAATCGTATACTCACATCACGGCGAATGGACAGAACTCGCCCAGATTTCCAATACGGAGAGGTACCAGACAGGGCTGTCCTCTCTCGCCATTACTCTTTAACTTAGCTTTGGACCCTTTACTGCGACATTTACTTAATGACACCACCTTTCAAGGTATTAAAGTAGCCTCACAACAGATTAAACTGATAGCATATGCAGACGATATTCTCCTTTTCTTAGACAAGCCTAGTATGGAGCTGCCTGTAATCCTGCAAAAGATTGCCGCATTTGGCACTATAGCTGGATTTAAAATCAATATGGGGAAATCCGAAGCCTTACGCCTACAATATACCACCCCGTCAGACTGGACCAATCCATTCCCGTTTAAAAAAGCCAAAACTCACATAAAATTCCTGGGAATCCATCTGAAGCAACACCACAAAGACATATATAAATCGAACATCAGACGTGTCATAGACCAAATTGAGCAAGACACTCAGAAATGGATGAACATGAACCTAACGTTCTCAGGAAGAATCCATTTGATAAAAATGACGTTATTCCCTAAACTACTTTATAAAATGCAGATGCTTCCTTACCGCATCTCTACCACTGATAACAAAAGACTTCAACACATTCTTAGGACCTTTATATGGCATAAGAAACGTCCGCGAATAAAATTTGCCACGCTTCAACACCAAAAACAAGACGGTGGACTCAATCTCCCAAACGTAATGGAATATAATGATGCTGCCCTTCTTAGATTTGTAGGTGATTGGCTCCATCATAGGAATATTTACACTACAATATCTTTAGATGCCTCCCTGTCGGAAGGGATGTCACTTAACTCACTACTACATACGCCATTACAGGAAATCCCCAAGAACATGCAGGAAAATCCCCTATTTATCCACGCCTATAAAACCTGGCACTCCATTCGGAAAAAAGCAGCCTTATCTCTTTTTAATTCGATCAACCTTACCTGGTTCAATAACAAAGCCTTTTCTCCGGGCTTGAATAGCCTGATTTTCAAAGATTGGCATACCAAAGGCTTACAAAACATTAAAGACGTGGTCACCCCTACTACCATAATCCAACCCATTTCGGCCTTGCTCCAAAAATACCCATTTTTGCAGCTCCATCAGTTTTCCCTGATCCAACTCTTACATTTCGCTACACAACAACTGGCCAAACTCACGGACAGAGATAAAAACAATCCAATTGATTCCCTTTGGCCGAAACGTGATACTATTAAATCCACCGCACACATCTACAAACAGATTAGGACTAATATCGATCCTGATACCACTACTATGGCCTTTACAAAATGGAAATCAATCATCCCACAAGCCGAGAATGTGGATTTTCTCCGATACCACACGCGCCTGATGCAAATTTTGCCTGCTAGCACTTACCAGGAAATGTCCCTGCAATTATTGCACCACACTTACCTGACGCCTTTATAAAGATTTCATATAGGTACAACACACTCAGACAGCTGTCTGAAATGCGAAACTCCCAGAGCTGATATAATACATTGTCTATGGTCCTGCCCACTCATACAACAGTTTTGGAAGGAGGTCGCCAGCTATTGGGAAACCCTATCTGGGAAATCTATAACCATTAACGCCACTTGGGCTATATTTAGCAAACTTCACTCTACCCCACATATCTCCAAGCCGGAGAGGGCCCTGGCGGAACGACTTGCGGCAGCAGCTAGAAAGACTATTTTACATACCTGGCTGTGCCGACTTCCTCCGCCAATCTCGCGACAGAAACTGCAATACCTCTTCCACTTAGACTGGATAGAGACCCTAACAAACAAAGAAAAAAACACTGAACAATTTTTTGACACCTGGATGTCTTACATAAACACCTTCAAACCACTTACAAGATCACTCACTCTTCAAATTTTTCAAAACACCACGTGGTACGAAAGGGAGCTGCTGTTGGGGACCGATCCTGTCTGTGAGGCGGATCACCTGTTGCGATCCGTGGGTAATCCGCAACAATCACCTACGACGGGAACCCCCAGGAGTCATCATCTTAACCAGCTGTTTACTTCCACTATATCACGATCATAATCCTCCCACGTGCTAACCCATTGTCTACAAACAGTACTATCATCAGTAATTTTCAATTTCTACAGTTAGGGGTATGCTTACCTGATTTATTTTTCTGCGATCACTTGACGCTATTCTAGCCTATCTTTGTCAACCCTGCTTTATTGTATTTGAATCTGTACTTGACATTGTTTGTTTGCCTTATTTTAATTTCCTTTTCTTTCTTTTGTTTACTGTAAAAATTCTTCGTACACATTGAAAACCAATAAAAACATTTGTGAAAAAAACAAACAAAAGAATAGCTAATTCTAAGCAACTTATCAATTGGCCTTCGTTTTATCTTTTGTATAGTTTTTGCGTTATTCTTTCCAGTATTCAAATGACGGTCACTGACCCCATCTAAAAACAAATTTTCTACAAAGCTACACATTTATTGCTATTGCTGCTTTTTATTACTTGTCTTTCTATCCAGGCCCTCTCCCTATTCATATTCCAGCATCTTAATCAAATCAATGAATGGTTGCTAGGGTAATTTGGTCCCTACCAAACAGATTGCTCAAATTGCCCAAAAGTCACAAATAAAAAAAGGAAAACCAGTTTCGGCATTTCTGCACAGGCTGTGTTTTAATCACTGGTCAGCCTGTTGCTAAAATGGGTTCTGGAAGAATCATACAGCTTTTTAGCAATACAGGTATAGGATCCCTTATCCGGAAACCCGTTATCCAGAAAGTTCAGAATTACAGAAAGGATGTCTCCAATAGACTCCATTATAATCAATTAATCCAAATGTTTACAAATGATATCCTTTTTCTCTATAATAATAATATAGTAGCTTGTACTTGATTCCAACTAAGATACAATTAATCCTTATCCTTTGGAAGCAAATAAGGATTTGCTTTATTTATTGTTTACATGATTTTCTAGTAGACTTAAGATATGACGATCCAAATTACAGAAAGATCCATTATCGGAAAAACCCCAGGTCCCACGCATTCTGTATAACAGGTCCCATACCTGTATAACATTGCAGGAAAACTTCTGGTGATGCCTCCATCTTGCAGCCCTCAGCCTAAATCCTAGCTATAACTCATGTGTCATATTACAGGAATGGGACCTGTTATCCAGAATGCTTGGGACCTGGGGTTTTCTGGATAATGGATCTTTCTGTAATTTGGATCCTCATACCTTAAGTCTACTAGAATATCATTTAAACATTAAATAAACCCAATAGGCGGGTTTTGCTTCCAATAAGGATTAATTATATCTTAGTTTGGATCACATACAAGCTACTGTTTTATTATTATTTCTGCCCACTCTAGCTGAGTAATGACTATACACATGGACCAGTAGTCTCACAGATGAGGCTTTGTTTGGCATATGCCAGAAAAGTGCCACCTTTCTCAACCTATAATACTGACTGTAAAGTTTGGTGGAGGAGGAATAATGGTCTGGTCTGTTTTAAATATAAGTTTACATTGTTGTACAGGTACCTTAAATTATAAAGTAACTCCCAAGGGTCCAGTGTCTGACTGGCCCCCCCAGGATACCAGGAAAATTTCCGGTGGGCCCAGTTGTCAGTGGGCCTCTTGCTTGTTACCATTTGGCCTATTTCATGATCATTCCCTATTATGGGAAAAAAGAGGCTTAGTAAAGGAAAAATAGAGTATAGTATGCAGGTCCTGACTAAGAATTAAAATAGGCCCTGGCATTTCAGGTACACCGAGGCCCAATCATCCTACAAAGAGGCCCAAACAGCCCACACCAGCCTACTAAATAGTGACTTTCTATGGGACCTTATAGCAGCCCCTCTGGCATTTGCCAGAACCCACAGATTGCCAGTCCGGGCCTGATAGTATGTAAAGAAAAGAGACTATGAGAATAAAGAGATTGAGTGAGGAGAGGAGGTATAAAAGTTTGGAAAGTGGGCCCTCAGCCTAAGGTTTTCTGGTGGGCCCCTGGTATCTCAGTCCGACACTGCTAGGGTCTATGAACAAATTATGTATCTGAGTTAGCTGCCCCCCAAAAATTGATTATAGTTATAAAGTGTAGAAGCTATATTATATTCTGCCTTTCAAGATAGCTCCTCCTTAATGCTACAGCACATGATTGACATTCTTGACAATTCTGTGCTTCAAACTTAGAATTTAAAGATAGACCTTTCCTGTTTCAGTACAATAATGTCCCTATGCAGAAAACAAGGTCCATAAAGAATGGGTTTGCTGAGATGGGAGTAGAACATATTCAGGGGAATGTAATAAAATTTGCAAAGAGCAAATCAATTCGCACCAATAAGACTAAAAATCCACATCTCGCAATGTAATATTGTTCCTTAAACTGTTATTGCATTGCGAATTTTAATTGCGCACTCATTAGAAGTGCTTGAAGGTATCGTAATCTTTTGGAGCAAACATAACGACTTTTTCAGTAAGAAGCTTTATTACATTGACTGCGCATTGGCGCAAACTATAAAATTCGCAAACGGTCTTTCACTGTCGGAAGTGGTCGCTAAACAGTTTCCGGGCTCGCAAAAGCTATATTAAATTCGCACAAAGCAAAATTTGTTTGCGCAAAGGCATAACTTTTCGCATTGCGAATAGTTTTTCTGTTAACGATTTTTATTACATTCCCCCAATTGACTGGCCTGCACCAAGTCCTGACCTCAACCCAACTTAACACCTATGGGATGAATTGGTCAAGGTCTGAACACCAGTCCCCAATCTCACAAATAAAATAAAGAGGTTCAGCCTGTTTTACAAATGGCTACTAGAATTAAATCTTCCATGGGCTACTGACTCTCTGCTGTCAGTCCCCCAGACCCCTCAAAATTGACCCATACATTAAAACTATGCCATAGCACCTAATCTGTCACAACACAGTCTTCTCATAGGGTGGCCACCCTGCAGGTCTAGCATTGATCATACATGATGTTTTTATTTTATATTATAATGTAGTAATAAATATGGGTTTAAAAGATGAATTGAGGCTGTGTTTGCAGTATCCAGTGTACCATAGACCACCATAGCAAATTTAAATGGTTTTGAAAAAATCCTGAAGGTTGTCAATTTATTATTATTTATATATTATTGCCGCTAATTGGATCTTTCATTTCTTTCCTTCTAATATTTAAATCACAGTCTTCTTCTTGATTGACCCGGGTATTTTATGCACATGAAAATACTTTTGTCCATACAGGTACACACATGCTCACACATTAGGCTAATGTCAACCTAAAGTTATCACAAATATTAGAAAAACAGAATGGCCCACATAGATGTGTTATCAGAAACCATATGTAGGAGATTAAGAGGTGAGAGAAAAACGCATAAGATAAGAGATAAGAGGTGGGAGATAAGAATAGATAAGGAGCTCGGAAAATCTCAAGACAAATGTTAATGAAATCCTGGAAAAATATACTTTTTACTGCCTTGGCTGTAACCTTTGTGGAAATATCCTAAAGGAAGAGTGCTTGTATCATCCCTTATCCTTTTACCTTCTTGATTGCTTGTTTTTACCTGTGAATATTTGTTTTGGGGTGTCTACGTGGAACATAAATTTGTAATACTATGGATTCCTTGCACCAAGCAGACTTCAGAAGACCCTGGCATTCACAATTAGGATGATTTATTTTGTACATAAGGCTATGTGGGCCATACAGTGCTTTGAGACAATTTCATTAAAAGTTTAAAAAAACTAAACATTAAAAGTTTAGAAAAAATTTGATTATTTGTAGTATATTTTGGTTTAATCAGAATGTGTACTTTCTAAAAAATATGTGGGTTTCTAGGGTCTACTTACTGTATGAAACGAATTCATATACACTATTTTCATTTGGAGGTCTCTATATAGCACATACTTGCATACTGGATGTCAATACCACTCGCTTTGACATGATGAATGCCATCAAAACTGCTAAGCAAATCATAGCATTGTAGTTTGGTGGTATGTAGAATTAAGACATATTTAACCATGATTTTATTTACAATTATATGGTTTTCTGTGATTTTCTTACTGTTGGATGGACAAAACAAAAGAAGGGTGCTTTTACAGAATACAGGACGTCCTGTTTCCATGTATTGGGGTCACTAACTGGTACATACTTTGGAAATCCACTACATACTGGGTATTCAATTTATTTATATATTCTATTTAGAAAACCCCCTAACATTCATATTTTGGATGTTTAATCTTTGTACCTAATGATATAAGGGATAAATTCTGCTGTGTGTAAAGCGCTACAAGGATTTGCTGCCTTGTACCATCTTACAGTTTACAAAAGAACACACAGGAAGGACGAGCATTATAATACATAAAATGTATAAATATATAGAGATTAAGTGCCATGTGGCAAGAGGCACAGTAGGAAGAGGCTCCTGCCCCAAAGAGCTTACATTCTAAGTCAGTGGATAGCATTCAGACAGCAATTGTAAGGCAAAAGTGCACAAGGTTTGGGCATTGGCCTTTAAGTGCCAGGACCAGACTAGACTAATGTTTTTTTATATTTAGATAGTTTGCCCTATGGAATAATTGTGGCTTTACCCCAAGGTAAATTGATCTACTTAAGAGAGAAATTATAGAGCATAAGGGTATTTTCATTTTGGGGTCTCTACATGCCATACACAACCCAGCATCAATATATTTAAGACAAAGACATTTTGTGCATACTGCTACTGAAAAATGCCTTACCCTTTAAACAAAACAGGGATTGTCCATATATTGCAATATATTTAAGTTGGCCAACTACGTCAAAGTCATCCCATATCTGGCCAGTCCTACGCTCAATTTTCATCTGTTTCATTAAGAATTCTATTGATTCATTATACATTTTACAAAGATGCATTACAGCTCACTAAAATAACTGATTCCAGTACAAACAAAATCTAACAAAATAACTGCCTTTTGCACAAATTCTGCATATAGAGAGACATGGTTTCTGGTGATTTTAATAATACATCTTCTAGGCAAAAGGAGCCCCCCTATAAGATATATTGGATCCAGCTGTCAATGACTATCTGACACCCAACTCCTGCATGAAGACAGAATAAAGAGAAACAGATGCTGAAAGAGTAAACTTTATTTAAAAAATAATGCAGAATATTTAATTGATTGTATTTAGAAAGTTTCTTATTTCAGTATGCTGAAGCATATATTACATTTTCATTTTCGCAATAGTTCCCCTTTAAGGACTGATCAACTCCCTTCACCTAGGAAAGTCTGCAGGTTGTAGTCCTCAATGGATGTCCTAGACACTCTGAAAGCAAATTGAAAAGTGTTAAATCCACATATACAGTATAGTACACAACAGCCATTAATATCCTATAAATTGTTTCTTTATAAACGGTGCTTAGTGATGTCATCAGTTATAATTAATTCTCAGTGATGTCGTATCTGTCACATGATTCACTGAAAAGTGTGTTTTATAATAAAAAATGTACCCTCTGCTAAAATACGAGGATATTAGAGGTCAACTTGGAGTCCAATAGTTTGTATAAAAGCAGTTGCCCATATTATATGGTCATGGAACTGTTTGGTGACTTATACTTATATTTTATGATAGGGGTAAATGATTCACTATATGAACAGAATATATGTATTTACTCAGTGCAATGTAACCTAGGTACTGTATTTATCCAAGACATGTCTGGACCTTAATGTAAAATCATCACTGTCTATTGATAAACTTTATTTAATTTAGTTGTATCACTTGACCCGCGCTGATCCTACCAGTCACCTAGGTAACCAAGCATTTGCTTTGATGCAAGTGCAAATTCTGTTCCTCAAGTCAAATCCTCAACAAAGAACAAAAGGCCACCCCTTTAGGGCAGATACAGACAAGAAGATTCGGGGGATTAATCGCACGGCGACAAATCGCCTCTTCTACGGGTGACTAATCTCCCAAACTGCCTCCCCACCAGCTACAATGTAAATCGCAGGCGGGATTTAACTCGGAGCACTTCGATTTCTGAAGTTGCCAGGAGTTTCCTTGTGGGGTAAATCTGGGCGGCTTCAGAAAACTAAGCACTCTTAGTGCCATCCGGCTGCTGATTTCATTTCTAGCCAGCAGGGAGGCAGTTTGAGGAGATTAGTCGCCCGAAGAAGAGCCGGTTTGTCGCCGGGCGACTGTCTCTGCCCTTAGACTTGAGGAACAGACAATGATCACAAGCAACCAGTTAAGGTTAAGGAGTTGTGACATGTTATTTGGGAGACTTTGCATGTTAACTGTACAGAAAGTGAAAATAATAGAAATCAATGGCCAGTATATACCCATTACTAGGCCTGATTTAGCAAATAACATTAGGTGCCCATTTTTAAAAGGCATCAAAGTAAAAAAACTATTGGTGCTTGCAGACTGCCACAATATTTGGAACATTTCTTTACAGATCATCAGATCATCTGTTGCCACTTTCCTTCCCTATGCTCAACAGTGAAGCTGAAGTTCTGTAAAGAAAAGAACTACCTTGTAACTCCTGCATTCCTTTCTTTAGCTTAGCTCAACCAAATGAGTGGGGCATGTAATAAGCTCAAAGTGGTGCCCCAATATAAAATACTTTTTGAGGGCCCACTTGAAAAGCCAGACACTCCTGCTCTACAATTCTGTAGTTTTTTCAGGCTGAGTGAGTTTTTGGCGCAAAATGTGCAGGAAACTCGAAAATTGACGCCTGCGTCAATTTTGGATGAACGTTCGAGAAGTCGCTTGTGTCAGTTTTGACACCGGTGTTAAAGTCAATGGGCGTCTAAATAATGTTGATGCACGATGATTTTGACGCAAGAGACTTTTCAGACACGCATCCAAAATCCGTGGGAGTTTCGCAAATTTATTAGCCGGCAGAGGAAATTCGCTGCGAATTCACTCCAGGCGGATTTATTCACCAATCACTACTCACCATATTCAATTTATAAAGTGTATAATATTATGTGTAATAATTATGATTTATGAACTCTGTTTATTGTGATCACTTGAGGGTGCCTAACTTTTGGCACCCCCAAGTAAAAAGGACTTTCCTTCTCCATTAAACAAGTCAGTATTATATAGAGGAGAAAAATAACTATATGTATTTAAAAAGCGTGTTTTAGTGCAAACCAGTAGATGTCACTGTATATGTGCTAACAATTCTAGTATGCCATAAATAAGCTATAAAACTGTAAACAAAAATTCTTATAGATCGTAAAGGAATAGAATTATTACCTGTATAATAACTAAACCATGTTTTGCTATGGGTGTAACAGTCACCAAGCAGGGGAGAGAAGTATGCCATTTGTTTTTGGTTTAATATTGCTGCATAGCTGTACTTCTTTGATATTGCTGCATGACTGTATTCATGGCTATGCTCTGGGCTTAACATACTGTACTTCTAGAGAAAGATATACACTCAGTTTTGAATGAGGAGATGGAGGTGACTCCCATTCTACAATTGCCAAAATGTGGCGAATATCTGACCTTATTTAGAGTACTTCTCAACTGAGGATGATGTGAGCTGTGGGCTCATAATAAGTGAACAGAGAATGGTCATTAAATCTGGAATAGACAGTAATATAAAGAGGTAAGGTGTCTTCAACTATAACTGCAACATCCAGGATACTTGGCCAGTAGTGATGCTAAATTCCTGTTTTTGTAACTATAGGCAGAGTTCTTAGTGATGTTGTTGTGGAAGGTCAGCAATCAAAATTTCCTGAGGAAAAGGTTTAACCTGCAGTAAAGGAGGAAGATAGAGCTACAGCAGCCATCACATTAGCCAATGTACCAAAGCCAACACTGGGGACAACTGCAGTGATCAATAAGACTCAGTAGGGGGCTGTCAGGGTGCATTTTGCAACTCTTAATTTAGGTATCTGGCCATGATTGATTGAAAGCTAAATATAAGGAATGAGTCGAAAGTGGCTGAGTTTTTCACTTGAGCTATAATCTCATACTTTCATAAAGCTGCCCCTTCCATTTGCAAAACAATTGCTATAAAAATCATTGACATGTTTTAATTTATTTTAAATGTAAATAGTTGCTTGGCATTACATTTTGTGGGCGGACAGTCCCATTATGAATCTTAAAAAAACAGCTTGGGTATCCTTAACAAATACACACAGTTATCTAAGTGGCCAGGCTCAGGTATAGTGTAATGCTGTGAAACACTTTTTGTTTTTTATTGTTTTTTATTTACAATAGACATACTCTTTATAGAAAGGGCAATGGATATAGGGAGTCATCTACAGAATGACTTCTTAGCAGTAAGTCCATATTTTTTTATTTGCACGTCAGGCAGTTTTCTCAGCACATCGCAGCATAACATTCAGGATTGGTTTAGTAACCTGGGCAATGATGACAGAGAGGGTGCAACTATGTAACAACTTTATAGCAAAAATGAGCAGGCACTTCCAAAGACCAATCTTCCAGACAGACTTGTTATTTAAAAAGTATTTTTTATTATTCAGTGCACTAGGATACAGCCTTAGGCGTTTCATATCATTAGGATACTTAGTCACAGGCAACTTTGCAGAATTTAAGAGAGTTGGGCCCTCTGGGTCATGCAGAAATACTGTGGCTTTAGTTTGGAGTGCTTTAGTTACCAGTAGGTCCTTCTAACTGGCACGTGGGCACAGATTCTGATTAGAAGAAAACAGGTTCTGTCTAATTATTTGTAAATGTTTTTTTACAGTGAGAGCTGTGACGATGTGGAATTCTCTCCCTGAATCAGTTGTACAGGCTGATACATTAGATAGCTTTAAGAAGGGGTTGGATGGCTTGTTAGCAAGTGAGGGAATACAGGGTTATGAAAGATAACTCATACTACAAGATGATCCAGGGACTGGTCTGATTTCCATCTTGGAATCAGGAAGGATTTTTTTCTGAGGAAAATTGGAGAGGCTTCATGGGTTTTTTCGGCCTTCCTCTGAATTAACTTGCAGTTAGGCAGGTTATATATAGACTTAAAAGAATGTTTCAATTTAATTTACTATGTTACTATGTAATATGTCTTTAATATTTTTAGAAGTATTTGCAATGCTCCTCGGGCTCCTTCTGGTGTTGGGGGCAAAGGGAAAGCCCTCACAGCTCTACCCTAACCTAACCAGCCCTGAATCTTTGTACTGCTTTCCCATTAGTAAATAAAGGTTAATATCCTAAGAACCAACATCTTATGCTGCAATTTAAAGAGAATGTTCAACATACACATCAGTCCCTGTCCCACTGGAGCTTAGTTTATCCTTGACACGTTGTCACAATGACAAGGGTCATTTCTGTCACTTTTCCGCAAAGTATTTGGAGTGGGGGAGGAAATCCACACAGATATAAATACTCCATGCAGAAAGTAGCCTTGCCAGAATAAATCTTAGGAACCTTGTGCATGTGAAATGACTTTCCATTACTCCTCAGTTTTGTACTATGCCACTGCTTACAATCTATTTGGTGCCTTGTTGCAGTGCCCTATTCTGTATTTTCCACTGAATTAAACATTTAGACTATAGGGCAACTCACATTAGGTAGCTATTTCTGTTGAAGGAAACGTAAGATGGGCTTATCTTAGAATTCTGTCAATGGGGCATTTACTGCCAGATGACTAACCTTTGAAATGCTCCTTATTCTGCAATCATTCTTTCTAAACCAACTGACCCTGGCATTATCAGTGATCTCTGTCCCTTATCTCATGGCTTCCCAGTGGGCTCTGCAGTCTGCCTGTCCCAGTAGGGCAGCAGTAATAGCAATGTCTGAAGATTGCATCTCCTGATATGGCTGCCATGTTTATATTAGGCATCTGGCAAGTACAAATGTCTTTTGGAGAGGAGATAAGGGGCATCCCACTGGGTGGCAGTGACAGCTGGGACAAGAACATTCCTAATAATCTCCACATCAGCTAATGTGGCACTTTAATATCTCCTACAGGCAACAAAGGGGGAAGGCAAGAGCTTTAACTTGCAGAGGTGTGAAACGCCTCACCTTTCTACTCTCCATTTGTTCTCATATTCCCCCATTTGCTTTCATGAGGAAAGCTCCAAATGTTGATGTGGTACCTAATAAACTGGTGGAATATTTCCATCTTGTAATTGGCAGCAATGATTGTGAGAATCATGGGTCATTTCCCTCAGAATACCATTCCTCATGTTCCTTAAGAATAATCCACTGTACTCGGGATTTCACATTCATCCTTTTTTATACAAAAACCGTGCCTATAGTCTCAAAAAGCATTCAGTTTTACCAATCTCAGCCACTCGCACAGAAAGAAAATTTTCCACTACTCAGTTAGCACATCTGGGTGAAGACCAAATGTGAGCACCCTCCTTCAATTCTTACTAACCTTATTGATCTGACTGCAGGGAGACATAGGCAGCCACTGTAAGGGTATGGGTACATGGAGTGATTTTGGTCTTTTGGTCCAAGCATTTAATAGTTATGCAGGCAGATATAAATATACCTTATAACTGGCTTTATGGATCAGACCATAATTGGAAACATGGCAGTTAGCATTTCTTAGGACAATCTGCCAGTGTACCTATGGGTTCAAGCGATTGCTACAGAAGGGTAGAACTCAAAATGCCCAAATCTGTGCCACTGCAGAAGCAAACCAAAATATCCCTTGCTGTGAATGGGCCCGAGACTGAATTTTAGCTAGCTTGGCGCACTCTGTTTATTTCAGGTCCTAGGATACAGAAAGGCTTTTGTGTCTTTTACCTTAATATTAGGAGACACAAGTCATCCACAGTGCTTATTGCTGCTACTCAGTAGCAAAATACATATAGTGCCTTATTCCTTAAAAGAGATGCAAAGTTACAAACAATGTGCTCATTTTGCCACTAGAGAGCATAAAACGCACTTTGCTGAGTAATAAAATTGTTTCTTCATTCCAAAAGGTGCAAACCAAAAAATCCTCTTATTTTGCCTTATTTTTGTCTGCTGAGCATCAAATCAGAAACAAGTAGGATGTCTCTGTTACGTGTAGATCATTATTGTCCTATTGGCCAGTGCTCTGCTTGGTAGTGAGAAGTGCAATGCCCCCCAGCAAAAGGATTAGAGCAGCTATTCAATTGCAAAATCAGTAAAGAAAATTTTAAAGATGCAGCAGTGGTATAACCAGAGGTTTTACTCCCCCCCCCAATACCCAAACCTGTTTTAACAATTACTGACAATTTTTGGGGGCACACACACACATACACATTATTATTATTTTTCACTATCAGTCAAAACCCTATTTGGGCTCTTAATCCTATGCCCTCATTAAATGTAAATGTGTGGATGTACCTTGCTTTTTTCACTTGATGACACTTAAATCCAGCAACTTGCTTGTTAGCCTTACAAATGGTGGCTATCTATCAAGCAAATAATATTTTTTTCTTTACATTATGAAAGTAATGTCATTCCCAGCCACTTTCCAATAAATATGAGTTATAGTTTTTCCTTTATTAAAATCTGCAAATGAAGTGGGAATTAAAATTACAGGTACAGGAATCCATTATCCGGAAATCTGTTAGCCAGAAAGCAACCGAATTACAGGAAAGGCCATCTGCCATGGTCTCCGTTTTATCCAAACAATCCGAATTTTTTAAAATGATTTCCTTTTTCTCTGTAATAATAAAACAGTACCTTATAATTGATCCCAACTAAGATATAATGAATCCTTATTGGAAGCAAAACCAGCCTATTGGGTTTATTTAATGTTTAAATGAATTTCTAGTAGACTTAAGGCATGCAGATCCAAATTAAAGAAAGATCCATTATCTGTAAAACCCCAGGTGCGTAGCAATCTGGATAACATGTCAAATACCTGAAATTGCTGTCTGCCATTTATTACATTTTCAGTTTACCAGACTACAGACAATGTATCAGAAGTCAGCTCTACTCCAGCCGAGATTCCAGTTCCCTCAATGCTTTGCACTCCCTTTCTGCTAAAGAGGAACTATCTTGAAAATGAAAATTTTATATAAGCTTCAGAATACTGAAATAAGAAACTTTCTAAATACAATCAATTCTGTACTGTTTCTGAAATAATCAAGTTCATCTTCACTATTCCTCTCTCAGCATCTGTTTCTCTTCATTCTCTCTTTATGCAGGACTTGGGTGTCAGATAATAATTGACACAGGCCCGGACTGGCAATCCGTGGGTTCTGGCAAATGCCAGAGGGGCTGCTATAAAGTGCCATAGAAAGTCAGTATTTAGTGGGCTGGTGGGGTCTGTTTGGACCTCTGTGTAGGCTGATTTGGGCCTCTTTGTACCTGAAATGACAGGGCCTATTTTGACTCTCAGTCCAGCCCTGAATTGACAGTTACAGTAGATACAATATTAGGGGCTCCTTTTGCCTAGAAGATGTATTAGAGCTCACTCTTATTAAAATCACCAGACATCATGTCTCTCTACATGCAAGATTTGTGCATTTTGTTAGATTGTGTTTGTAATGGAATCAGGTATTTGAGTGAACTCTAATTCATCTGCTTGGAAAGGAAGCCTCCCTATAAGATATATTGGATCAAACTGTCAATGATTATCTGACACCCAACTGCTACATGAAGACAGAATGAAGAGAAACAGATGCTGAGATAGGGATAGTGAACATAAACTTGATTATTTCATAAATGATGCAGAATTTTTAATTTATTGTATTTATAAAGTTTCTTATTTCAGAATGCTGAAGCTTATATTACGTTTTCATTTTCACTATAGTTCCCCTTTAAGGTGGCCTTACACAGGCTGATAAAAGTGTCCCCTTCTGGGCTAAATTAGCAGTTTATTGGCCTGTGTATGGGGCATTCTAACAGGCCTGCTGACTAATATATGGCTGAAAATTCCATCTGGGTTAGAACTGCATCGGCTCATTAATGCAGTCCTCACCCTGTAGCCAAGAATTATTTCTTATTGCAGCTTTGGGTTGGCATCCCTTGACTGGTGTTGACTGATCACTAGATGTCTGTCACTACTCAATTATCCACATCCTCCTTGGCCTTTTATTTGCAGTTTCAGGCCAGAAGGGGAGACAGCTTGCTCTCTTCTTTTAGTTCTGGGTCTCTTATGTGAAGTCCTCATTGTTCATCATAGAAAAATCATACATCAGTATAGGGATGACACTTTAAATATATTATAAATTCAAATTCAGATTTATCCATGATGTAACTATTTATTTTTGATTTTGGATATATGGGTGATTGAAATTGGTAGTGTGTCAGGCTATAGACAAATTGGAAAATGAGGTTGAATGTTGATAAGTGCAAGGTTATGTACTTCGGTAGAAATTATATAAATGCCATTATGATATTAGAGTTATACCCTAAATGGCAGTTTGTTGGAGATTTCCTTAAAGGAGAAACAAACACTTGATACTAAAATTACCTACCCCCCTATCTTACATAGAAATCCGCTGGACAGAATCTGCACCAAGGGGTAAGTAAAGAGTTAGGGGCATTTAGCAAAGGTACCACCTAGGCTGGGGGGGGGGGAGCAGGGAGGGGGTCTATGTAGGGTAAGGGAGTAGGGGGTTTTAGTAGCAATGGTGTACTTCTCCTGGGATCTGAGCATGTAGGGTCGGACTGGGTCGGTGGGACAGCGAGGAAAAAAACAGGTGGGCCCCCTGCTCTTGTGGGCCCCACCGGCCTAGATCCGCACTCAGATCCTTCTATTTGCCAGCTCATTCCTGCCTTGACCACTGCCCGGCAGCCCGAAAAACATACTGCGCCTGCGCACACGCACCCCCGGCACCCAATCCGACCCTGTTCTTTACAGTGAGGACAGTGAGGTTGTGGAATGCACTGCCTGGTGATGTTGTGATGGCTGATTCTGTTAATACTTTTTAGAGTGGCTTGGATGATTTCTTGGACAAGCATAATATCCAAAGCTATTGTGATACTTTATTCTACAATTAGCATAGATATTGGTATATATTTAAGTTTATAAATGTGAGTGGACAGATAGGTCACTATGAGTATGTGTATATATGTGCACTTGGGTTCATATGGAGGGGAGGGGATCATATATGTGATGGATCATCTGACCTGTGATGTTTTAAATGTTAAAGGAACCAATCAGTATCAATGAGGGATTGATTCTGATTGGTTGAGGGGGCTATTTAATGATGTGCCACACTTTCTGTTATTATCCTAACGACGGCTCAATAAATGATTTTTTGATACACGCTGGATGGTAACTGCTGTGAGTGCTTTCGTGGACTGCTATATATATATATATATATATATATAAATATATATATATATATATATATATATATATATATATATATATATATATATATATACTGTATATATATATATATATGTATATATATATATATATATATATATATATATATATATATATATATATATGGTACTTCAAAACAAACATGAGCTGACTTATAGACAGCTACCTCCCCTGTGCATCATTAGTCCATTAGTGAATGCTTCACTGTTTATTGTCCCAGGCACACTTAGCACCTACAGATGTACACATGAGGCAACAAATGTGTCATTATTCAGACACATGCTTGCAACTTGTGAAACTGTCACCGATGCACACCGTGTAGTTACCTCAAAGGTTTTTAATTACAACCTAAATAAATACTCTGAATAGAGAATAAAGGAGAATTGTTTACACTTCAACTGGCTACTACATATTTTACTTTAACAACATTTATAGAGAAACCAATCAAATTGCAATGAGTAGAGATAAAATAACTTATTTTATTATATTATGCCACAGATGCCTAGATGACTTGGTAATGTTAAGTGAGTCTCCCTTCATCTTAGCAGCCTTTCATCTGTGATGACTTCCTGTATCCCAAGAAACTCCAGCTACTGAACTACATCTCCAGACTGAGGCTCACAGGTTGGATATTCCTAAATATAAATTTGTGTACCTTATATTGGGAGCACAGTCCACTAGTGATGTGCAAGCTGGCCCGAAACCCGCAGGACTTGTGGGTATAACCGCGGGTTGGGCGGGTTTGGACCAGCTACCACAAAAAACTTCAGGTCACGGAGCAGTTTCAGGTTGAGCTCTCACATCTGCTCTACCCGCCTGCCTCCCCAAACCTTTGATTTATAGACTCACATCTACTTTCATGACATCACTGCAGGTCGGACCCAGGTCTACCCAGGGACATAGGATTGGGAGGATACGGGTGCAGGTTGAGAAAAACTCGACCCACACATCACTACAGTCTACCTACAGACAACTGATAGCAGTACAAAGAAAAAGATGGGGATATTCTGGGAACATCTTTGTAGGCACAGATCTTCAATGCTAAAGGGATGTGGTTGCCTTGAACTGGTGAAGAAATACAACATAATGTATAGCAGTTCTACCTTACTTATTTGTCAAGCTTTAGTACCCCTTTAAATATGGCAGGCTTATTCACCATAACAGAAACTGCTGTGCGTGGAGCATGCCAACAATTACACAAGTTGTGTATTTGTGGGTGAAAGTTGGTGTAATAAACTAATCTCTAAAACCTTTGCAAAAGTCAGGGGTGGATTTTTTGCTCATTACAAAGTTATTGCCTAGAGTACACATAACACTTCATTAAGTACTTCTTTAATGTCATCAATTGAGAACGAATTAGTAATTAAATGCCATGTGCCTTGGGCCTTTCCAAATACAAAAGGCTATACAGCTCATAAAGGCACAATTGCTGCTTGTTAAACTAAAGAAAGATGTTGTTAGATACCCCAAAGCCGTTTGCTACATGTGTCCCTTTAGGCTGGGGCCTCACGTGAGTCTTTGGTCTTTTTCCTGGGAAGGTAGAATTTTAGGGATAGAAAGAATTGTGTTAGAATCTTTAAGAGAGTTTTAGTTATAGCACAAGCAACACTGATAACATGATATTGGCATTGAGCAAAAGAGCTTGGGGGCTTTAAGTACAGAAACAACCTCCCATAGAGTTGAAATTGTCAAACAATCTTGTCATTATGGGGGATGCGGTTGCATTTTCACACTACTACAAAGTCTATCATGGGAAGACTTATAATGGTCAACTGGTTTTCTTCCAGCCTCCAAAAGGCTGAGCTCACTCTGCCAAAGTCTATGGCACACGCAATGTTTAAAAAATGCTATTTGCCCAGTGGAAGGAAGATTCTCCCTTTATGCAGATTACTTATTAGTCTACTTAGCAGATGCAGGCAATGAGGAACAATGGGCTCCGACGGGTTGGCCCGTGGAATAATTAAACCTTCCTGATTGATATCGTGGCCAGATATTATTATTATTTTATTAACATGTATTTATTTATATATCAATCGGGAAGACCCGTCAGAAGCCCCCAGACATAGGCAGATAAATTGCGAATTAGTCTAAAGGACCAGTATCGGCAGCTTTATGTGCCCGTGTATGGCCAACTTTAAGCTGTACCCACAGTACTCCCCAATCGAATCACACCCAATGTGCCTCAGTGGGAAAATTCCCACCGCCTGCATTTTTATAAATTTCCTGACTTCTTATATTGGCACCCGCAAGCAGGTTAGGAGTTTTCAGGATGTGCTTGATGGTTGCATACTTGGTACATATAAGTTCTTTAAAGAGAAACTTGCAGAGCTCACTCTCTCCCAACTCTGTTGTTTCCAATTCAGGCAGGTTTTCCAATCACAATTTGGTGGAGTTGATATACAAATTTACTAACCACAATATGAAACTGCACTTTGGTCTCCCACCCTAACGAAACCTATAACATTTTACTGCAAACAACCTCTCCATGCCTTCAAAAGGCCTATCATAAATCCCAGGCCCGATAGAGAAGGACTAGGATAAGGCAATAGACAGAGGCTACGATTACTTATTCTCTATACGGGATAAACAAATTCAGTTTAAATGGTTACACCAATTCTATCTTACACCTATACTGCTGAGGGACTAAGTTCCTACACTTGGCCATGTCCTTGTTAACATATCAGGTGTGTATATTGGTTGTCTTAGATGAACGCATAAGTGACAATTATGCCAAAACCAGAAATAGAAAATTTGTGTTTTATGCAAGGAAAATCATTGCAGTGACATGGATGAGACCCAAGCCCCCATGGGGCTGAAATAATCTGAATAAATCTGGAGCCCATGGTGGGAAGCAGAGTTAGGTGGACAGGGTTCCCTGACATGAACTGAGATACACAAACCTACCTACTTTGAGGACCCAAATGTCCTATGTAGACCCTGTGTGGTGGAAACAATACTAGCTGCTGCTTTTGAATAGGAGGCACCCATGACAAGCACTCCAAAACATCAGAGTTTGGGTGCCTGCCGACTCACAGTGCTCCCCTTAGTGGTGACTTCAAGCCACCCAGTACAACTAATGGCTTTTGATAACCACTACAGGTAACAGTGATCAAACTGCTGCATGTGCTATAGTCTTTGTGTAGCTTCCTCCTCACTGCCCATGGGGCCCCAGCCTTAATACAAGCAATTTTGCAAATATATTGAGCCAGCCTGGAGGAATAAACACTCCTGTGTCCATATGTAACCTCAGTTATTAAAGTAATAATGACAGGTGCATATAGCTATAATGTAATGTGTTACCAATTATGCAACACTTATACCAGTACTGACACCTGCACTTAAACTGCCCCAGCCTAAGTCCATCCAAATACGGAGCAGGGCAAGCCATTGAAATTTTATTCAGTGCATGGTGCAACGTTTCAGGGACACTCCCCTTTGTCAAGCAAAGTGCCCCCGAAACGTTGCACCATGCACTGAATAAAATTGCAAGGTCTTGCCCTGCTGAATGTTATCCTTGTGTGCTGGTGTTAATTAACAATGAAAAAGACAGCTGCACAGTTCTGCAATGGATCGAAGTGGATATGCGTAAATTATCTAATCGGATGAAAGATAGAAAATCCTGCTCACCCGGTAACAGACGTGACCTGGGTGTGGAAACCCCAGGTCCAGCGCTCGAGTAAAATAATTCAGATAAACGGTCACTAGATGTATAAGTGGAAAAACACTCACCCGTAGTCTTGTGTGGTCCGGGTGCATCGCCCCGAACCCGTAGCAGGGGGTGTGTGCACTATCAAGTATAGAGGAAAAGGCAAGCACAGCCGGACGTCACTTCGTATGGGTAAAATTCAACTTTTATTCCAAATACTTTAAAACCAGAATGTCCTGACGCGTTTCGTATCTAAGCGATACGTAGTCATAGGCATAAGTTCACACAATCTCGTAACGGCTTTTTAAACACATTATCAAAGGAAATGACATCACTAATTTGATTGAATCACTACGAATTTCAAACAGATGTTAGCGATGCCTTTAACATTGTTATAGATCAAACAATACCTGCCGTATAGAACCTTGCGTGTAAGTTAAAATTGGATAAAATATTATTTGAAAACAAGTTGGAAAAAGCCTTTGGAAAATATCTAAATGAACAAACAAATGTATTAACTAATAAAAAGTAGACCTTCAAATTCATTAAATAGGTTTTAAATTCAATCTTTGAAAGAAGCCATAAGTTTAAGTTATTTGGATTCATTAGATAACTTTGAAAGATTAGAAAAATTAATTAATTTATGTTTTTGTGTCAGTACTATTTTAAATGTTTTAACCTTAATTGATTATATATTTGTTTTTTATGGTTTACCATGAATTGTAAATGAGTAAGGACACAAAGACATTTAACTAAAGTACACTCAATATTGAATAATTCATAATTAACAGTTTAAATAAATCGAATGAATCATATTTCCTAGGCTGACGAATTTTTTACCCAAATGAGCTATACCTAAAATGGGAGTAAAGTTTCTATTCGATCATAGTGAAGCACACAGGGTATGTCAGGACTTCTTAGCGATCTGTAATTTGTATTTCTAGACAACTGGATAAAATGATGAAATATATATTTAACACAAAGTATGTGAAGATCAAAGGCTTTTGTGCAAACAAATTCTAGTGGGAATAATGACAGTGTCTATCTAGGTCATTAGGCTGGTTTTTTGTACGGGCTCGCAAAGATCTACCCTAAACATGACAGGCTATGTCGAATCTAAGATTTAAGCCTGCGGGTTGGCGAGTTCCCAGTGTAAAAATCCAAAAAGCCTCTCTATGGAGAAGCCTTTCCATCAGATTGCCCCCTCGATAGGCCGGCTCAATTTTTTCTATGCCTTGAATATTCAGATACTTTACATCACCATTATTACAATCAAGAAAATGCCTAGATATTACAGTGGAATGACTGCGGGAAGTTATATGAAGTATATGTTCTCTCATTCTACATTTTAAATTCCTAGATGTACACCCAACATATTGTATGCCACATTTAGAGCAACTTAGTAAGTAAATAACAAATTTAGTGTTACAGTTAATAAAATGATTCATCTTATACGATTTTCCTGTGCTATTACTTATAAATTCTTTTGATACTTTTACTCTTTCACATGTGACACACCTATTTGCACCACATTTATAGGTGCCTTTTACGTGTAGCCAGGTTTTATTCTTTACTTTACCAGGTACTGCACTCGGTGCCAAAAGATTACCTAAAGTGGGTGCTCGTCGTGTAACGAATTTGCAACCCTCTTTTAAGATATTATGTAGACTATCATCATTAAATAGAATAGGTAAATTCTTTTTGATCAGTGTCTTAATTTTATGATATTGTCTACTAAATGATGTAATGAACATGGGTTTTTCATCCTTTTGTCCTTTATTTCTCCTTTGTTCGTTGTTTTGTTTCTTACTCTCACTTAAAAGGGTTGCTCTATTTATTCTAAAGGCTTTCAAAAAGGAAGATTTTAAAAGGTCAAATGAGTAGTTTCTTTGTAAAAGACGGTCCCTCAAGTCAGTTGATTTTTTAATGAATTCCTCATCTGTGCTACAGTTACGTCGGAGTCGTTTGAATTGACCGAAGGGTATGGCGTTAAATACATGTGTAGGGTGACATGAATCAGCTCTAAGTAAAGTGTTCCCTGCAGTTTCTTTCCGAAATACCGTACTCACTATGGTTTCTTTATCATTAGTTAGTTCCAAATCCAAAAAACTAATTTTATGATGGTTAAATTCACTTGTAAACTGTAGGTTACAATTATTCAGATTGAGCTTCGCAACAAAGTTATCAAACTCATTCCGTGTGCCACTCCAAACGAAAAGTAAATCATCCACATATCTCCTATATAATTTTATCTTCTCTAGCAGGGACATCCTACCTCCAAAGATGTGGGTCTCTTTCCACCAACCCATGTAGAGGTTGGCATATGTGGGAGCAAATTTCGCTCCCATTGATGTCCCACACCTTTGGAGGTAGAAAGTGGAATCAAATTTGAAAAAATTGTGCATTAGTAAATATTCCAATGCTTTAAGAATGAAGTCTATCACTGTATCATCATAATTACTGTAAGTTATTAAATTATATCTCACTGCCTCAATGCCTTTTATATGTGGAATACATGTATATAATCCAACCACATCTACTGTAGCCCAGCTGTATTTTTCTACATCCCAATCCACTTTATCCAATGTCTGTAAAACATGTTTCGTATCACGTAGATAGGACTCTAGACGCTTAACAAGTGGCTGTAATAGCATATCTACCAGTTCAGATAAGTTTTCATTTAATGATCCTACACAGGAGACTATAGGTCTACCTTCAGGGGGGAATTTGTTCTTATGAATTTTAGGGAAATGGAGTGAAAAATATAGAGTGAAAAATCACTTAGTACCCGAAAATGCTAATATCCCCATCTTCCACCATTTCCCTAAAATTCATAAGAACAAATTCCCCCCTGAAGGTAGACCTATAGTCTCCTGTGTAGGATCATTAAATGAAAACTTATCTGAACTGGTAGATATGCTATTACAGCCACTTGTTAAGCGTCTAGAGTCCTATCTACGTGATACGAAACATGTTTTACAGACATTGGATAAAGTGGATTGGGATGTAGAAAAATACAGCTGGGCTACAGTAGATGTGGTTGGATTATATACATGTATTCCACATATAAAAGGCATTGAGGCAGTGAGATATCATTTAATAACTTACAGTAATTATGATGATACAGTGATAGACTTCATTCTTAAAGCATTGGAATATTTACTAATGCACAATTTTTTCAAATTTGATTCCACTTTCTACCTCCAAAGGTGTGGGACATCAATGGGAGCGAAATTTGCTCCCACATATGCCAACCTCTACATGGGTTGGTGGGAAGAGACCCACATCTTTGGAGGTAGGATGTCCCTGCTAGAGAAGATAAAATTATATAGGAGATATGTGGATGATTTACTTTTCGTTTGGAGTGGCACACGGAATGAGTTTGATAACTTTGTTGCGAAGCTCAATCTGAATAATTGTAACCTACAGTTTACAAGTGAATTTAACCAGCATAAAATTAGTTTTTTGGATTTGGAACTAACTAATGATAAAGAAACCATAGTGAGTACGGTATTTCGGAAAGAAACTGCAGGGAACACTTTACTTAGAGCTGATTCATGTCACCCTACACATGTATTTAACGCCATACCCTTCGGTCAATTCCAACGACTCTGACGTAACTGAAGCACAGATGAGGAATTCATTAAAAAATCAACTGACTTGAGGGACCGTCTTTTACAAAGAAACTACTCATTTGACCTTTTAAAATCTTCCTTTTTGAAAGCCTTTAGAATAAATAGAGCAACCCTTTTAAGTGAGAGTAAGAAACAAAACAACGAACAAAGGAGAAATAAAGGACAAAAGGATGAAAAACCCATGTTCATTACATCATTTAGTAGACAATATCATAAAATTAAGACACTGATCAAAAAGAATTTACCTATTCTATTTAATGATGATAGTCTACATAATATCTTAAAAGAGGGTTGCAAATTCGTTACACGACGAGCACCCACTTTAGGTAATCTTTTGGCACCGAGTGCAGTACCTGGTAAAGTAAAGAATAAAACCTGGTTACACGTAAAAGGCACCTATAAATGTGGTGCAAATAGGTGTGTCACATGTGAAAGAGTAAAAGTATCAAAAGAATTTATAAGTAATAGCACAGGAAAATCGTATAAGATGAATCATTTTATTAACTGTTGCTCTAAATGTGGCATACAATATGTTGGGTGTACATCTAGGAATTTAAAATGTAGAATGAGAGAACATATACTTCATATAACTTCCCGCAGTCATTCCACTGTAATATCTAGGCATTTTCTTGATTGTAATAATGGTGATGTTAAGTATCTGAATATTCAAGGCATAGAAAAAATTGAGCCGGCCTATCGAGGGGGCAATCTGATGGAAAGGCTTCTCCATAGAGAGGCTTTTTGGATTTTTACACTGGGAACTCGCCAACCCGCAGGCTTAAATCTTAGATTCGACATAGCCTGTCATGTTTAGGGTAGATCTTTGCGAGCCCGTACAAAAAACCAGCCTAATGACCTAGATAGACACTGTCATTATTCCCACTAGGATTTGTTTGCACAAAAGCCTTTGATCTTCACATACTTTGTGTTAAATATATATTTCATCATTTTATCCAGTTGTCTAGAAATACAAATTACAGATCGCTAAGAAGTCCTGACATACCCTGTGTGCTTCACTATGATCGAATAGAAACTTTACTCCCATTTTAGGTATAGCTCATTTGGGTAAAAAATTCGTCAGCCTAGGAAATATGATTCATTCAATTTATTTAAACTGTTAATTATGAATTATTCAATATTGAGTGTACTTTAGTTAAATGTCTTTGTGTCCTTACTCATTTACAATTCATGGTAAACCATAAAAAACAAATATATAATCAATTAAGGTTAAAACATTTAAAATAGTACTGACACAAAAACATAAATTAATTAATTTTTCTAATCTTTCAAAAGTTATCTAATGAATCCAAATAACTTAAACTTATGGCCTCTTTCAAAGATTGAATTTAAAACCTATTTAATGAATTTGAAGGTCTACTTTTTATTAGTTAATACATTTGTTTGTTCATTTAGATATTTTCCAAAGGCTTTTTCCAACTTGTTTTCAAATAATATTTTATCCAATTTTAACTTACACGCAAGGTTCTATACGGCAGGTATTGTTTGATCTATAACAATGTTAAAGGCATCGCTAACATCTGTTTGAAATTCGTAGTGATTCAATCAAATTAGTGATGTCATTTCCTTTGATAATGTGTTTAAAAAGCCGTTACGAGATTGTGTGAACTTATGCCTATGACTACGTATCGCTTAGATACGAAACGCGTCAGGACATTCTGGTTTTAAAGTATTTGGAATAAAAGTTGAATTTTACCCATACGAAGTGACGTCCGGCTGTGCTTGCCTTTTCCTCTATACTTGTGTGCTGGTGACCTTCTTCTAGTTATCGAATAAGGGGTTGCCGATTTCCTTATCATTGAGCACCAGGAGGAAAATATTGTCGTGTGCGGTTTATTCCTATATACATTCGGTTCATCCAAATACTGAACCAGGGATATGGATGGTTTTCCTAGTTCATTCTGGGCAATTTTTCCACAGACTGGAGTACCAAGATAAACAGTAGTCCAGCCTATAAGGATTGTGGCATTAATACAAATGAATGGTGCAATCCTGCATGATTAGTAATACTAGTATGTTCCCTATAGTTATATGACTATGTCAGTATCACTTTAAGGAAATTTGTCTTTGCAAAAAAATTGGCTCTAATTTAACATGACAAACAATGAAATACCAGCATTGTGCTCATTTGTTCCATTTGTTCATTAGTCTCCCATATGGAACAAGCCGTCCAGGCTGTGTCTTTTGGTGCTAGTCTCTTGGACCCTCATTAAAAAGGCTTTCTTTAATCTAAGTGCACAAAATCCAGTTTGTTTAGAAACAACATGTCGGTAACAAAAGTGACACTTAGGCACACGAGGTAATAACAATTTGTTCCACTTGCACAATTTGTTAGAGAGTCTGTGGCTGTTGGAAGCAATGAAAGGGACAATTGTTCCCCCGCAGGGCTGATAGTTGTCCCAGACACATGTGGAACCCTTATTTCTCCAAAACACTCTCTAATTTGGAATAATAAATTAATTTTATTCCTGACAAAATGATGGGAAAATTATTAGGAAGCTGAGCTTGCTGTGTTGTTTAGGTATCTAATATTCTTGTAGGTGTTTGCTATGCATTGTGCATGGACCTGCTACTAAGGGTAGGGCTACAAGGACGTTTATGGCCCACCATAAAACCTTAGACCAGGGGCCCACTGTCAGTACTAATATCCTTCATCTCCTCAATCAACCTCTATTCCCCTAGTTTGTTTTCTTTTACTATAATCTATTATTCCATCTTTTTAGCCTTTGTTCTCATAGAATAGGGAATGGCCATGAAATAGGACAAAAGTTTAGCAGCATGAGGGCCCCCTGACACCTGGGCCCACCGTGAGTTTTCCTGGTATCCCTGTGGGCCAGTCCGACACTGCGTGTCGCGTCGGATCAACGACAATTCATCCAACAATGCATTCACTTACCTTATTTCCGTCGTATGCGATTTGACGCCAGCGTTTTGCCGCAGCGCGTCGTATCGCGCCAAAAATGTCTGTGTAGTCCTTTCCTAAGGATTCAATTTTGTAACTGAACATTACTTGTCTTGGTTGTGTTTGTACTAGTACTAGTTACACCTGACATAGTTACACGTGAACTAGAGATCTAAATGTCTGCTAAAGCTAGAGACCAATAAGCGATGTACCCAGTCTTTATAACAGTTACATTTAGCACAGCCAAAGGGCATATTTACTACAGGGAAAAAGTTATAATTTGTTGTATTTATGCCAAAAATGTAAATATGCCATTTACTAAAAAGAGTTGCATGACATGTTTTAGCCAGTGAACTTGGTATTGGCAAAGATTCACATCTTTTGGCCAGGTGAAATTTCTCCAGAAACTATGAATATTCTCCAAGAATTGTCAGCAAGATAAATTTCACCAGATTAAGGCCGGCAAACTACCATTATAAAGAAAGAGCAACCACTTTTGCATCTCATTTTCGACTCTAACTCCTCCGTTATAATAACCCACATACATCATTTCTTTATGGCATAAATTCTAGGGAGAATTTTCCCCATTGGAAAATAAACTGGTGCATTGCTGGGTTTATTGTGCAGGTTTCATACACTGGGGGGGATTCTATCATGAACAGGCCTTTCATTGCAATTATGTCTCTTAAAGGAAAACTGTACCCCTCAAACAATGTAGGTCTTTATAAAAAGACATAAAACATAAAACAGCTCGTGTGTAAAACCCTGTTTCATGTAAACAAACCATTTTCATAATAATAATGTTTTTTAGTAGTATGTGCCATTGGGTAATCATAAATAGAAAATTGCCATTTTAAAAAATAAGGGCTGCCCCTGGGATCCTAGGATTCACGGTTCAAACAAACATACATGTTATATCACATGAGCCAATTAACAGACAGAGTTCTGTCTTTTGCTTCCACACTTCTTCTTGTTGGTAGTTCAAAGCAAGAGATGTAAAAAGGCAATATTAAATTAAAGGAGAAGTAAAGGTAAAATAGAAATACAGTTATATACAGTATATTGCCCCTTGAGTGAAGAGCTACTTACAGAAATGCTGCCTCTATACGATTTCCCCTTTAACTGTATTCCGAGAGCGATGTCAAAAATATTGTAAAGTGCATATAAAATAGAAGACATCCCTCTGCAGATCCAAATCTGCTATATAAGGGCTTGCACATGCGCAGAATCAATCATCCAAGCCCTGCGCATGTACAAACAGTTACAGTCTATCCCCCAGGCAAGTGAGGCAAGTGTTTGGCAGCATTGAAAGCATGATGCGAGGGGTCATTTGGGAAGGAATAAAATTAGCACAATTGCACTTTCGGAAAATAGGCACAGGATGTGACGTGTACATCACCAAAACGCCGGACGCAAAGTCCGCAAAGGGGATTTAATTCTATCTGTCAGTACAAGAAATCCACAGCAAATTGGGTAATTAAACTATGGCGTTTCAAGAGGGGGGCATGCAACTAACAGTTTAGAATAGATATTAAAGATTACCTTTCCTTCTCCTTTGAATATATATTACAGTTTGCTAAGATTCTTTAATATGCCACTTAATTTGATGTAAATCTGTTGCTTAAGTGTTCATTTTGGGAGTATAGTTTTCCTTTAAGGTAGCCATGCACATGCTGATTAAAGCCATTGATGCATGGCAGTTATCTTGCAGAAATTCAGGCAGATATCTATCAGGCAGTTTTAAAATCCCATTGGGGAGAACTGTATCATCCATTCCCTGTCTATTTGGCCCTGGAGTGTAGGCATATCTGGGAAAGATCTGCTAGTTTGGCGACCTTACTAAACTAGCGGATCTTTCTGTGTATGGGCAGCTTTAGTTATAGGTAGTAACTATAGTGGATGACTGTGACCTGGGTTCCAGTATCAAACAGGGCTTGTACTGGATGCCCATCTAACAGAACGTCCAGCAGGGACTTAGGGCCCACCACAGTTCTATCCCTTTTCCCAAAGGATTTTATAAACCGTCTGGGGCTGCTACTCTGTCTCCAACATGACATTGTCTGCACTGGGAAAATCTTTCTCAGGACATTCTTTAACAAAATGTCTGTCCTTAACACACCCGAAACAACTGGTAGGGTTAGTGGCAAGTACCCCCTGGTGCCACTCTGACTGGGACATTTTTTGGGTCATGATTATATGTGGTACATCACCTCCTTCTTAATAAGTAAATCGGAGCTCAACAGAGAAATTAACCACTATGATATTAGATCTTTAAATATTAAGGAATTTGACAAACCGTTTGGTGATGCAATGCAACATTTTGGACCGGTTTTAGTCCACATTCAAACAATACTTCTATGAATTTATCTCCATTTTATTTCATATAAATCACTTGTTAGAAGAGTTATGCAATGCAGGGATTATCTAAATTATGCAAGAATAGTATCCATTATCCAGAAATCTCAGAATTACAGAAAGGCCATCCCCCATAGACTCGATTTCAACCAAATAATTAAAATGTTTAAAAATGATTTTCCTTTTTCCCTGTAATAATAAAACAGTGCCTTGTACTTGATCCCAATTAAGATATAATGAATAATTGTAGGCAAGTCAATCCAATTGCATTCATTTAAAGTTTAAATCTTTTTACTTAAGGTGGTGTGATCTAAATTACAGAAAGATCTCTTATCCGGAAAACCCCAGGTCCCGAGCATTCTGGATAACAGGTCTCATACCTATATAAATCTTCCTGTGCCAACATGTTGTGACCCTATATATAACAAAAGGTAAATGCAAATCTCCTTAGAGATATGCCATAATATCTCCTTGGCCTAATTCACCCATTATTTTTGGCAGAGCTAAAATTCATAATTATTGTTTAAGGTAAGAGTGGCAATGAGAAATATAAGTGCCAAATGTGAGAAAACACTCAGTCCTAGGGGAACCTAGTATGGGAACAATGTTGCCTTTCCTTGCTGCAGCCACAAACTCCCTAACAAATTGTGCAAGTGGAACAAATTGTTCCACCCTCGTCTGTCAACTTGTCAATTTTGTTACCTCCATGTTGTTCCAAAACAAACTGGCATTTTTTGTGCATACGGAACATTTGCAAGAAATCTTTTTTAAATGAAAGTGTGGGAGGCTTGTTGTAGAGGACACATTTTGGAGGGTTTCTTCCATATGGTAGACTGATATACAAATTTGGAGAAAAAAGAAAAAAGAGAAATAATACGTTTTTATTTCATGAACTTTCTTATATTAAAACTGAATCCAGTAACTGTTAAAAACATTGTCCATCTGGCTCTATAGGAAATGCTACAAAATACACTGGCATGTCTGTTCCTTTGGTACATGCCTCCACTATGCCTTCAAGATTGCTCCCACATTTAACAGATGTTTTGGACTATAACCTTGTAGCACTGCTCACACAGTAAGGAACGGCTTAAGGGAATTCAATGCTTAGGGCTGTTCAGCATCATGTTGAGTTGAGGAGGCCCTGTGTCCGTATGATGTCTATAGGTTTGTAAAACTGAAAACACCTGAGGCATAATGGATTTAATTACCTATTCATTTCTAATTGATGCCATTTGCAAAGGTCCTCTAATCACTGAAGTGTCATGTGAACTCCTGTCACATTGTGCAAAAAAATTCTTCAGCCTTAAATAGAAACTTTTAACAAGAGTATTACTGTTTCGTGAGGATGTTCTGCAAATAAACACCTACACAGTAAAACATACACCAACTCATAAACACACATAGAGCTTGGGTGCTAATTCACATTGTCTGAAGTTGCCCTTTAAACACTGAATCTCAAGGGATATTTTAAAATTTCCATTTCAAGATATTCAGGCCTTTCCTATTCATATTCAAGTACCTTATTCAAATCAACACATGGTTGCTATGGTCATTTGGACTCTAGCAACCAGCTTGCTGAAATTGTAAACTGGAAAGTTGTTGAACAAAACGCGAAATAACTAAAAAAACACAAATAATAAAAAATGAAAAATAATTGCAGATTATCCAAAATATCACTCTCTACGTCAACCCCAAAATAAAAATTTGCATACTAAATACATATTTCTAAATAACTTTGCAGTATACATTAATTACAATTTTTCTATACTTTATAAGTTATGTGTATATGTATTGCTAGTTACTACACTGCATTAAAGGGGTGGGTGGTTCACCTTTAAGTTAATTTTCAATATGTTATAGAACGGCCATTTCTAAGCAACCTTTCAATTGGTCTTGCCAATTTATTTTTTATAGTTTTGTTTAGTTATTTGCCTTTTTCTTCTGAACGTTTTGAGGTTTCATATGGGGGTTACTGACCCCATCTAAAAACAACTGTTTTGTCAAGCTACTAATGTATTGTTTTTGTTACTTTTTATCACTCATCTTTCTATTCAGACCCTCTCCTATTCAAATTCCAGTATCGTATTTAATTCAATGCATGGTTGCTACTAATTTGTACTCAAAAACCACAACTAAAAAATGAAAACCGTCTGCAAATTGTCTCAGAATATCACTCTCTGCGTCATACTAAAAGTTCAATTAAAGGTGAAAAAACCCTTTAATCCATATTAGTGGCAAAACAATCCTAGTGGGGTTATCTCATGTTTAAATGAGTTATAGCATTCATCGTCATTTATTTATAAAGTACGATAATCAAAATTTCTGAAAGATCCCTTATACATTTTTAAGTCTATAATATATGTTTTCTTAAAATATATAATCATCAAGTAGAAATAAATCAGTTAATTTATAAAATTATGGATAGAGAGCCCTTATCTGAAACACCCCATGGTTCCAGGATTCCATTTAATAGAGCCCAGATAAATCCATATTAGTGGCAAAACATTCCTTGTGGGTTTATCTCATGTTTAAATGATTTTTAGCAGACTTATGGTATGATAATTAAAATTCCTGAAAGACCCCTTATACATTAATATTATTACAAGTCTATAATATTTTTTTTAAACATTTAATTAACAAGTAGAAATAGATTTGTTACTTTCTAAAAAATATAAGCAATTTGAGGAAGGTCCAGTATGCAAAATCTTTAATGTGGCCATGCATTTAGAAATTCACCAGAAAACTAGATTTTCTTTCTCTCTTCATCCTTACATATTTGGTTGTATTCATATAAATGTGCATTTTGTTGGGAGACTTTAATGTCTTTAATTAGTGCCATTTGCTCATCCTTACTGTCCATTTGGCTCTGAGTAAAGTGACAGCCTAATGGGATGGCTCATTTACATATCACTGGGGATATAACCCAGGGCAGAGATGGGAGCAGCAGATAAACTCTCTCACTCCTGCAGACAAGACCCACCCACTGGAACTGTTTTAAATGATAACAGCTTTGGAAGGAGTCCAAGTTCTTCACTCTTTCTAAGCAGGGTCTCACAGCAACTTTTTTGGTGCAACTTTACCACCGAGAGAAAGACAAGATGTTACTTCTACTAAAAGCGATATCACTGCTGCTTCTGGTACTGATGGCTTCACAGTCACTCTGCGATACTATCCAATACTTCATAGATGAAGAAGAATCCCCTGGCACTGTTATTGGAGTTTTGTCACACCATTCAATGTTTAATACCACAGACAGTCTTGCCAACAATTTCCGTCTGATGAAGCAGTTCAACAGTTCCCTCATTCATATCCGAGACAGTGATGGGCAGCTGAGCATCGGTGAAAGGATAGACAGAGAGCAGATCTGCAGGCAGTCTCTTCATTGTACCCTGTCTTTGGATGTGGTCAGTTTTTCCAAAGGACAATTCAAGCTGATAAATGTGAAAGTGGAGGTAAGAGACATTAATGACCACAGCCCTCACTTTCCCAATGATGTAATATATGTGGAGGTGTCTGAGAGCACCCCTGTTGGCACCAGGATACCTGTAGAAATTGCTGTAGATGAAGATGTTGGCTCCAATGCAATCCAGAACTTTAAGATCACAGACAACAGTCACTTCATTATTGAGGTGCAGACCAAGGGAGATGGGGTCAAATATGCAGATCTGGTCGTAATCAAAGAGCTCGACAGGGAAAACCAACCAACCTATACATTGGAGATAATGGCTATGGATGGTGGACAGCCTGCTCTGTCTGGCACCGCAGTAGTTAATGTAAGAGTCCTGGACTTCAATGATAACAGCCCTGTATTTGAGAGAGGCACTATTACTGTGGACCTTATAGAGGATGCTGCAGTGGGATATCTTTTACTGGACTTAAACGCTGCTGATGCTGATGAAGGTGCGAATGGAGAGGTGGTCTATAGCTTCAGCCCACTAGTATCTCAAGAGGTACGTCGCCTATTTAAAATCAACTCCAGAACTGGTGGTGTTACCTTGGAAGACCAGGTTGACTTTGAGACCAAGCAGTCTTATGAATTTGAGGTCCAAGCCCATGATTTGGGTCCAAACCCACTTAGTGCTAGCTGCAAAGTCATTGTGCATATAATAGATGTAAATGATAATGCCCCAGTCATCACCATCACCCCACTCACTTCCATAAGTGAAGACTTTGCCTACATTACAGAGTCAGCTGCCAAGGAGACTATTGTAGCTCTGATCAGTACGACAGACAGAGACTCTGGTCCACATGGGCAAGTTCATTGCATTCTCTATGGGCATGAACACTTTATGCTGAAACAAGTATATGAGGATAGTTTTATGGTAGTTACCACTACTAATCTAGACAGGGAAAAGATAGCAGAGTACACCCTGACAATAGTGGCTGAAGACCTAGGTTTCCCTTCACTAAGCACCAAAAAATACTACACAGTCAAGGTGACTGATGAAAATGACAATGCTCCTGTATTTTCTAAGCCAAAGTATGAAGTGTCTGTTCTTGAAAATAATTTTCCAGGTTCTTATATTGCTACAGTGGTAGCCAGGGACCCAGACGCTGACCATAATGGCAAAGTAACTTACAGGCTGGTGGAAGCAAAAGTAATGGGCCAATCACTATCTACATTTGTTGCTATTGATGCAGATTCTGGGGTGCTCCGGGCTGTAAGGTCTCTGGATTATGAAAGAATAAAACAAATAGATTTTGAGATAGAGGCAACAGATAATGGAGTCCCTAGACAATCAAATCGTGCTCAAATTAAACTCAAAATAGTTGATCAGAATGATAATACCCCTGTCATAACATATCCACTGCTGAATAATGGGTCAGCGGAGGTCCTATTGCCAGTCAGTGCCCCTCAGCATTATTTAGTTTTTCAGCTCAAAGCTGTGGATGCAGATGAAGGGCAGAATGCACAGCTAACCTATACCATAATGAGGGATACCCAAAGACTATTTGCTATTAACCAAGAAAATGGAGAATTATCCTTAAGAAAGCAAATAAACCCTGACCAGACCAAGGACCTGAGCATTGTAGTTGCAGTGTATGATTCAGGAAGACCTTCCTTGTCCACCAATGCTACAGTAAGGTTTATCCTCACAGACTCTATGCCTTCCAGCATTGAGGTGGTCATTTTGCAACCATCGTCTGAAGACCAGCACCAGATAGATCTGTCCATTATCTTCATTGCAGTTTTGGCTGGAGGTTGCGCATTGCTGCTTGTGGCTATCCTGTTTGTTGCGTGTACTTGTAAAAGAAAAAGCAATGGATTTAAGCAGGTACCTGAGAAGCAAGGGGGATACAGTAGTGACCATCTACTAAAGAACTCCCCTTCTGAAATGGGATCATCTAACTCCTCTGTGTCTCAATCCAAGTCATGCCAAATCTCAATCAGTGCTGAATCTGAAGACTGCAGCATGTCCTCTAACAAAGAACAGTGTGGAGACCAGCAAACAGATGCAAAGGTATGCAATTATTTCATTATTTGCTTATTCATAGTTGTTCTAAATTCAGTTTCTCTCATCTCTTGCTGAACTTCAACTCCCATCTCTTGCTGAACTTCAAATTCTCTATCAGCCTTCAGCTTGCAGTTAAATCACAAGTAACAGAAAAGAGGTTGTTGTCATCATCAGAATGCAGACAACCCAGTAATGTATTATTATTTGGAACTGTATCACATAACAGAATTAGCCAGTAACCAATCAATTTCTTGCACAATATTACTTTCACAAAAGATAATGTTTGTGTTACTTCTGGAATTATAAAAGGCAGAACACTCATTGCAAACTCAGCATGAAAATCCATTCAGTAAACACAGTTCTGTATTTAATGGCTAGGGTTCTTATGGATGAGAGATGCTCCTTTGACAAAACATTACCAGTTGAGGCAACTTCTCATACCAGCATTGCTGTGTCAAATACATACAGTATACTAGCACTGAAAGAAAATATAGAATATAAATACTAAAACACTGTTTTTTGGGTTTTTTTCAGCACCCGGAGTCTGTCCCATCTTATAAGACATCTGGTTGGCAGCGGGACAGTTGTGCAGGAAGCGTAAGGTAATAATTACTCTTCTCTTACCAGTTCTGTTTTAAAGTTAGGGGCAAAAAACAAGCTACTATAACATAACCATATTGTAGCAGATATACAGTACAAAATATTCTATCACAATTGTATCACCTGTATTTGGCCATTGTTACTGCCTTTTTAGTATTTTAAGGCTTCTGTAGCAGAAGCAAGGCAAGCCCTCTCTGTGGTTTAACTGAAAAATAAAATACATTTACAACACTGATCATTCTTTTTCTATGGTTTATTTACCAGGGAATTAATAGAAAATAATAGTTTTTTAATGATATATGGCATGGATAGACAGTTTAAGGTACTCAAGCTGTTTTATTGCAAAACCCAGCTTGCCCTAACAGGCTTCAGCAGTCAGGAAGATTCTGAGATTTGTAGTTGAACAATATCGAGTGGGCTGTAGGCTCACTACATCCACAATAAAATGATGCATCATAAAGTGGTGGTTCACATTTGAGTTAACTTTTGGTATGTTATAGAATGGCTAATTCTAAGCATTTTTTTCAATTGGTCTTCATTTTTTATAGTTTTTTTTTTATAGTTCTTTGTCTTCTTCTGACTGCATTCAGCTTTCAAATGGGGGTCATTGACTCCATCAAAAAAACAAATGTTCTGTATGGCTACAAAACAGTTATTGCTACTTTGTATTACTCATCTTTCTATTTAGGCCCCCTCCTATTTATATTCCAGTCTCTTAATTATTCAATGCATGTTGCTAGGGTAATCCGGACCCTAGCAACCAGATTGTTGAAATTGCAAATTGGAGAGCTGCTGAATAAAAAGCTAAATTACTCAAAAAACACAAATAATAAAAAATGAAGCCCAATTGCAAATCATGTCATACCACTCTCTACATCATAAAAAAAAAGTTAATTTAAAGGTGAACAACCCCCTTAAGCCCCACTGGTGCTCCAGCTAAGGTTGCATTATAAATCCACTTAGAGACATGGGTGATTAATTGACACTTTGCAAGCAGGACATGCTTTTGTGACATCATGTATTTACCATTGCAGTGGGAATTCTCATATGGAACAGTACAGCACAAAGGACAGTGGCAAAGGAGACAGTGACTTCAATGACAGTGACTCAGATACCAGCGGAGAAGGGCAGAAAAAGAGCTGTGAGCAGCCAATTCAGACTCAAGGTGGTAAGTGTTACACATTCTGTAAAAACACATGAATATTGTACAGGGCATTACTACATGTAAAGCTGGCCTGCTCAGGCTGACCCTTTAAATCAGTAGTTTTATGAAATTTTCAGTTCCCTTTAGGACCAACTTTAGGTTAGGGCCACACTTACCTCTTAATACTGTCATAGATATATGAATACATTGACGTATTAGCCATTCTGTTATAGTTCCAGGGATAGCTAGTGCAGCAAATGATTATTGACCCATGTAATCGTGCAGAAATGCAGAAGCATTCATTTTTCATGAGATCGTACAGGATCGCTGCCTGTTTTACATTTGCCATTTCTAACACTGACAGACAGCAAGGTATTGTCAGGCACTTTGGCACACATGTGAGAGGCAATTACACGCAGATGACAATGCACCCTGTCTGTCATTGCCCTTAGCCTCAGCCCCGCATCGATCTGCTTGGGGCCCCATTGGCGGACATGTCTACAGTTTGGGAGTCACTAGTTCTCCAAACAGTCATCTCATTGCTAAGCTCACTAATCTTAGCATCAAGGCCATATACTATCATAATTAAAGTTTAATAATATAGTCATAAAATCACTTCACAATCAGCTGTATAATGGTCACCTGAGCGCTAGCAATCACCGAGAGCTTTAAGTATAATTGTAGAGAGAGAGAGAGAAAGATGGGATATACATGTAAATAATTAAATAAGCACTGAAAAATGTTTTAGATTCAGATTATAGTTTTTACCTTATGGGACTCATTTATCAACATTGAGGAAATCTGCACATGGGCAGTAACCCATGGCAACCAATTAAAACTGGCTGCTTTCATTATTTTACATGCAGTAAATAGCTAATCATTGACTGGTTACTGTGGGTTGCTGCCCAGGTACACAAAGGCCCAAACAGCTCCCACCAGCCCACTAAATACTGACTTTCTATGGCACCTTATAGCAGCCCCTCTAGCATTTGCCAGAACCCACAGATTGCCAGTCCGGGCCTGGTGCTCGACATCTATATATGTTTCTCTAACTGAGGTGAGACATTAAAGAAGAATGTCTTGCTTTCAGAGTGCATGGATTTAAATGAACACATAGAACAACAGACATGGCCTTTTGGGATATATCCTGGGTGAATCAGACAGATATTATTTATAATTAGAAGGAACCATAGAGGAAGGACTGAGGTCACATGACAGCTGTAGCCTTTTATGGCATTGCTACCACATGTGCCACTTCCTGTTCTCTCAATCTCCATGTTTCTGTCACAGGACGTTGCTACTTCCTCTTTTGTTTGTTTTTACATGGCTGGCCTGGGACAATAACAGGGCAAATGTGTAGCCTTAGGGTAATGGCACATGTAGCATTCTATCTAGCATGGGAAGCAGTCTCACAGGTCCTGGTATTTATCCTCTAATGCAAACAAGACGTGCACCAATACCATCAAGGCTCATACATATGTTACATACGTGTTGCTGCACTATAACATATTATCACAAGCTAAAGCATGCTGGGAGATGTAGTGCAGGAACATTAGCCACTTAATGCAAGAGGAACTTTTCCTGTCTGCTCTATAAATGCCTGCATTATTGTTATTTTTCATAAAGCATTCAACATGCCTTAATAAAAAAATAAAAACTGGGTAAATAGATAGGCTGTGCAAAATAAAAAATGTTTATAAATTAAATTTAATCTATAAAGGTCTAGAACAGAACACAAATTCCTGCTTTTCAGCTCTCTAACCTTTATAGATTACATTTCTGGAAAATCTATTTACCCAGTTTTTATTTTTACAATAAACTATTCCTTTAATAAATGGAAATAATATTTACTCTTCGTTTATTTCCCCCCAGGTGTACCATACACAAAGGAAGTGATGTCATACCGGCATGTAGATAACTATTTTGGCCACAGAAGCATCAATGGTAATCAATGTGGGAACTACACGCTGCAAAAGGGTTATGCAGTGTCTTACTCATTGGCTCCTGTCGGCACCTACCATACAAGTCAACCAAAACTGTTGCCTCTCCCTCACCACAGAGACCCATATTACCATGTCAGCCGACCTAACAGAATGAGGGCAGAGTATGAAAGAGATATAGCATCCAGAAGTGGAACATTATCTCCGCAAAGTATGTCTAGAATAAGGCACCAAGAACTGCACCACAATCCACAGGTTTCTCTGCAGCACTACCCCACAGAAATAGCTACAGCCTTCTAAGAATTAGGCATGCACCTATTAGAGCTTGCTAATAATTGGCCTGATATAACTCAGGCTTACACAGGCTTTATCTGCTTTTTAATCCACAATGGCTGCTGTTTTTTTCTGTATGAGCCTAAAATAATGCAAAATCACTTTCATCCTATGTGGCTGTTCAAATGTGGATTGTAGGTGTCCCACCTGAGAATGACTAAACTTTTTGTGCTTATTCTAAACTAGTTTTTGTCCAACCTGACATGGGGCTCCTCTGTTTTACACTGAAAAACTTTTGTTTGATACTCTTAGGGGCTGATTCACTAAGGGTTGATTATCGAGGGTTAATTAACCCTCGATATTCGACTAGGAATTAAAATCCTTCGACTTCGAATATCGAAGTCGAAGGATTTAGCGCAAATACTGCGATCGTACGATCGAAGGATTATTCCTTCGATCGAACGATTAAATCCTTCTAATCGAACGATTTGAAGGATTTTAATCCAACGATCGAAGGAATATCCTTTGATCAAAAAAACTTAGGAAAGCCTATGGGGACCTTCTCCATAGGCTAACATTGACTTCGGTAGCTTTTAGCTGCCGAAGTAGGGGGTCGAAGTTTTTTTTTAAAGAGACAGTACTTCGACTATTGAACGGTCGAATAGTCGAACGATTTTTAGTTCGAATCCTTCGATTCAAAGTCATAGTCGAAGGTCGAAGTAGCCCATTCGATGGTTGAAGTAGCCCAAAAAATACTTCGAAATTCGACGTTTTTTTACTTCGAATCCTTCACTCGAATTTAGTGAATCGGCCCCCTAATGTTCAAGTCAGGAATGTCCAATCTGTTGCCCTCTAGCAATCAAGGCCTCAAGCTGGCCATACCTAGGCTGATAAAAGATGCTTATTTGGCCCCTCGATACCAAGTTTAAAACTTTTCAGTTAACTTATGTAGTGCTTAAGTCTGCTGGAGCGATATCTGGTTGAAAATTGTCCAAATATATCTTTGGGGCAGGTTTAAAAAAAAAAAAATGCTGTATAATCTGAGGACCAACAATCTGATGTGCTTGGTGAGCCACCAAGCCATGTATGGCCAACATATGTGTATGTACATGTACTAGGAAACATGGATTCTTGTTGCACTGATCAGCATTGATACTGTATAATATGTATATAATAATATACTGTGCATTCATGTATATTTTGTGTCCAAATTTTTGTATATAGAAATGTCTTTCAATGTCTTTCAATGTAAAATATACACATATATAAGATTTTCAATAAATATTTATATGAAAATACACTAAATGAACTGTTGTTATTATCCTGTATTTATATAGGCTTATTATTGAGGTTGCCACCTTTTGAGGGTGGGCAGGGAGGATTGGCAGGAGAGGCTTGAGACATTGTCCAAGAGCCCCATTGGATGACAAACAATGGTACGCTATACCCTTTTATTTAAATCTTGTAAGTTTCATAAGCACAAAAATAAATATATATATATATATATATATATATATATATATATATATATATATATATATATATATTGTATTTATGATACAATATACCAGGTCATACCAGTCACCCGAAGTTTTTGCAGGGCCTGGCAAGGTAAATCTACGGTTAGCACGATTCTCACCTGAAGATTTGCATATATTGCATTTCTTTTAAATACAATTAGTGCCCCTCCAGCAAAATTAATTTATTAGTAAAGTCCAGGTAGTGATCAGGTAACCTTGTGATTATTCATAATTTAAGCAGAAAGCTGTTTCTGTTTTTAATGCCTGGTGGCAGAATACAGAATCTATTCCTAACTTTGAATATTTGTAAGTACTGTAATTTGTATTTACTGATTCCGGTGAAGTTGAACATAACTTTGGAGAAAGGAATAATGATTTAATTGCTAACTGTCTGATTTAAATAACATGATCCAGCATCAACAGCTTCTATAGAATTCATTGCCTCTGCATTTACATTACTGATCTGTGCACCTAGTACTGACTGTACTGACTGCAATGAGAATTGGACCAATGTTGATTGGTTTACAATAATTTAAATAAGCCCCTCGGTCTCTTCACCAGGCAGATTACAGTTCCTAAAAGAGGAAATCTTAATACCCACTGAAATAGAGCACAGTGCTTCACAAGTTAAATTAACAGCCTCCTACAAATTATCTTTATGCAGACATGTGGGTAGTAAATATAAACTGTGGGTAGTATACAGGGTTGTGTGAAATGGCCATTAGCTTCTTTGAAGTGAAATGCCTTTCAATCGGTGTTCTGCAACTGATGTGGATATTTACAGCTGCCTTCCAGGCTCTTTAGACGCAACGATTGTAGCCCTGGACTTGACGTAATACTGTATATAAAGCATCCATATGCCCAAATCACAAAGGAATGTAATATAAGGAATGTACCTTAAGTCAAGGCAAGCGTCTCCATTAATACTGTTAAATTGAGGTTTCTGTATATTTTAAAGGTCCTGAATCCATGTGGTATTAGTTTACCAATACCACCCTTAAAGGCGTTGTTCACCTTTGAGTTCATTTTTCTTATGATGTAGAGAGTGATATTCTGAGACATCTTGGAATTGATTTTTGTTTATTATTTGTGGATTTTGGGTTATTTAGGTTTTTATTCAGCACCTCTCCAGTTTGCTATTTCAGCAATCTGAATTACCCTATCAACCATGCATTGATTTGAATAAGACTGGACTACAAATTGAAGAGGACCTGAATAGAAAGATGAGTATTCAAAAGTAGCCGGAAAGAGTCAGAAGAGGAAGGCAAATAATTAAAAATAAATAAATAATGAAGACCAATTGAAAAGTGGCTTAGAATTTGCCGTTCTATAACATACTATAACTTAACTTAAAGGTGAGCCACCCCTTTAACCAAAGATGTTACAATTGAGGTGAGCTATGGTACAGTATATATATATATATATATATATATATATATATATATATATATATATATATATATATATATATATATATATATATAGATATATATATATATATATATAAAGGAAACCACATTGCCTACAGAACCAATTGATTTAAAGCTACCTATCAAAGCATTGATAAATATCAAATCCGCTAAGCAAAATGCACAAGGCCCATTATTTAGTTTTGTAGTTAGGCAGGTGTAGTGAATTTTTAAAGTGGAACTCCGGCTTCCAAACCAAAATTTGATAAAGAGACCCACATAACACAGAAACCCCTAATATATCCATCACAGTTACCAGTTTCTTCAAAAATTATGGATAAATGCCATTTTCTATGCTAAATACAGCTGTTTAACAGTTCTTCTCTTTCTGCATCATTTGAAATCCTGGTAGGGAAGGAAGGACTAAATACTGATGTTACAAATTGTAACAACTTCTCCACAGCTTACAGACAGCATGCAGGAACTACACAACCCACAATGCATTGCACCATGATGTTCTGTTCCTTTTTGAAATCACTTGTGCAGGGAATTGTGGGGTTTGGAGGATGCAGTCTAAGGGTTGCTGACTGTTGATAAAAAGTAACAGTAGTCAGCCAGCTCAGCAAATTAGTCAGCCAGCTTAGCAGAAGAGCAAGGGGCTAGGCTTAGGGAACTGTCAGAAACCATTAAAAATCATGAAAAGTCTGCATATTTTTTAATTGATGTATATTGCAAAGTTGCTTGAAATTATGTTTACTGCTCAAAAAGCTTAAGTTATGTTTTTGTGGAGTTCCCCTTTAAGAACAGGGAGACACCCTTGATGGGTAGCTGCTAATAATATCATATAGCAGAAATGTTGTAAATGTTATTATGGGAACATAGAGCCCTTGTTACCTCATGGGACAATACTAGGAGGCAGGTGTTCCCCTGTGGATGCTTATGAACAAAAGTTTCACTTGTAAAGTTTGTTAGGGAGTTTGTGGTTGCAGCAAAAGGAAAGGGATGAACTGTTCTGCCACAGAACTGAGTTATCTCAGACACTTGGCAATTATGGTTGGTAGACAAAACACTTGCATCTTAAATGTGCCAAAATAATGAATTATTTTAAGGGGAAGTATTTATACATACAGGACTTACTTTCTTATTATTATCTGTAAATGTACAAAACATGTTGGCATATGGAGCTGCAGTTACCATTCTTTTCTCTTTGCATCAGAGGGGAAGTGTCTGCCATCTGCTGATAATGTATGATAAGCACACGTGTTAGGAAACCTCCACTCTGAATATTCTGTGCAAATTTAATATTATGAACGCAAATGCAGTGAGCAAAGTGACATTTTAACCACAGTTGCCATGTTTTTTCTCACAACGCAGCATTTTTCCCAGATATCAGCATCATTGTGGTTGCAAGGGGGTGTTACACTTGACACAACTGTGTTAAGTTTCCAACATGAACACAACTGCGCACACATTCTGTTGTAGATCAGACTTCTGCCCCCACTTCTTTAGGGACAAGTTGTACCTGTGTCAATAGACACATCAGTGCTTGATTTGGAAGGGATGGCAGGAAGGACTGAGGAAGGATTGAGTTGCACTAAGCACAACATAACAGAAAGAATACATTTTGGCAGTATGTGACCCACAAGTAGACATTGAACTGATTATTAATAGATCCCAGCATTACACCCAAACAACTACTTTAAGTCAGCCGTGTACTACAGATAAATGTAACCATGTTTGTTTTCTCTGTAATGCAATGAGGGTACATTTTCTCCTGATGCATTAGCTTAAGTAAATACAAACCCCATATTGTTAAAATGTAAAAACCTCTGCTTGAATCCTATGACATCTATTATCCGGCATGCTTGGGAGCAGGGGAATTCCAGATATGTTTTTTCTCTGTAACTTGGATCTCCATACTTTAAAGGGGTTGTGCACCTTCAAACACCTACTTGTTTTCAGATAGATCACCAGAAATAACGACTTTTTCCAATTACTTTCTATTTTCTATGTGTCACCGTTTTTCTAATATTGAAGTGTAAAGTGTAATTTTTCACCTTCTAAAGCAGCTCTGGGAGGGGTCCTGTAAACTGTTCTAAATTGATACATTTAGTTGATACATTTCTTATCTTTGTCCCTGCTGAGCAGAATCTCTGGGTTTCATTACAGGCAACTGTTGGAATTGATACAATAGTTGCTAATGCTCCAGAGATGCTGCTGAGAGATGTATCAACTACAGTAAATGTTGCAAAATTGTAACAGTTTAGAGTCTGCACCTGAATTTCTGAGCTGTCATCTCAAACACCTGAGACATTCACCTTTAAACTTAGATTCTGGAAAAATAGTAAAAATAAATAATGGAAAGTAATTAAAAAAAGTTTTCATTTCACAATCTGAAAATAACTGAACTGAAAAAAAGTGTTTGGAAGGTGAACAACTCCTTTAAGTCTACTATTATTATTTATATAGCACCATTATTTCCCATAGTGCTTTTCAGAGTAAAGAGATACAAATAGAAGACCAAATACTTTCAGACAAAGCATTACACTAAAAGAGATTCACAGTTACAACTGAATATTGCTGGAAGACGATAGGGGGGAAGGCCTTGATCAGAAGAGCTTACATTTAAAGAGGGAGAGGCAGTGAGACTAAGGTGAGGGTAACCTGTTGGTTAGGATAGTAATGGTAAAGGTGGCCATAGACGCAACAATTACGATCTTTCGTGGAAAAGATCTTTCCAAGAAAGATTGTTTGTTTCAATACACATGTGTAGAGCTGAATCATCAGATATACAGGTAGAAACAATAGAATTCTACCTGTATCTGACGATTCAGCACTAACAATGACAATGATGTTTGGGTGCCTTTAAAGGCACCTGATCAAAATTTTCCGTCCAGCCAGATCAACGAGCCGACCAATATCCAAGTTTTCTGGCGATATTGGTCTGTCCTTTTCCCACCATAAACACACTGAATATCATACGAAAATTATTTTCGTATGATATTATCTGTGCGTCTATGGCTACAGAGTGAGTGTAAGACGTGCTGGGAGATTGTTACCTCCCGGTGCCTCTCCCCGAATGATGGTGCCATTACGAGTTTCTCTTCCAGTGACGCTGGCGTACGACGCTGAGCATCTTGATGCCTGCGTCGTTACGCGGAGTGTCATGACGTCATCAGTGTGCGTCAAATTTGAATTTTGACGCCAAAGATAGCTTAAAAGGCCAGTCCACCATTTTGTGAGTGCCCAAGCTGGTTCCAGTTTTACTGATCCTGCCCAAGCATTGTTTGTGATTTTGATTCCTGTTTTTTCACTTCTGCCTGACCCTTGACTACCATTTCTGCCGCCTTGAACCTTTCGCCTGACTTCGATTACGTCTTCTCTTAAACCCTGCCGGTACCTCGCTTATGGTTTTGCTACGCACTTCCTCCTTGGTTTCCACAGCAGAAAGCCCAGGGCCCCAAAAGGCCGTCAGTGAACTGCCGAAAGGTACAGTCACCGAACAAGGTTCCTGATAATGTGGTTGTTACAGTGAGAGATGAACAGTAGTATTTATTGTGTGAACGAACAAAGAATAGGGGGGTTTGGTGGGTGGCCAAGTTGCTGAGGACTTACAGTATGTTATTGACTTGAATGAAAAGGTAAGTGATCATTTGTAGGCTCTGACTCTGAGAGTGTCAAATGTGACAAGGCAGAGCATTCCAGAGAATAGGTGAGCAAGTGGAAAGTCCTAGATGTGATAGTGAGAGGAATTAGTGGATGACAAGGAGAGGAGGAGGTATTTTGCAGACCTAAGGTTACATCTGGGATTGTAATTTTTGATTAGGGGGGTTATATACTGTGGTGTGGCACAAGGTTATTTTTCTGGGGGATGTGGGACCATGCTAAATATAAATAATAAGTGGACTCTTAGCCAGGACAATGAGGGGGGGAGGCTTAAGCAGTTGCCTAGGGAGCAATGGGATGGGGTGCACAAGCTGGAATAGAGGCAGGGAGTTAAGTGACTAAAGGGGGGCATCTCGGGGGTTGCAAGCGACCCAAGGTGGGGGGGAGGATGGTATCAATACAGTTGTATTAACACAAGATACATGTATCACATTTGAACTATATCCTTATAGTATAAACTGTGCTTAGTAATGTTTTATAATTGAGGCTAGCAATGTTCTGTTACAAGAATTGTATAAATGCCCTTGCTATGTGCCGTTATTACTATATACAGTCTTGGGTCATTGAGATGACTTCTAATATTCTTATATTTTATTCTTATATTATACAATAAAATAGTACATTAATTTCCTATATTAATAGGGTCGGTCTTAAAGTAAATAGTCCGTGTGTGCAAAATAGTTCATTGGCCATCCATCAACAATTGAAGAGACATATACAAAGTACAGTGATCCCTTTATCTAGTGTTACAGTATCAGCTGCAGTGCAGCTTTCAAAACATATTTCAACATTGTTCTGTTCACGTAGGCCAGCAATGGATATAAATGCCCACAAGATGTCTCTAAAGATACATGATAATATACATTAGGGGCAGATTGATCAAAGTGTGAGATTAGAACTCGCAACAGAAAAACTCACCCACTTTCTATTCATTCCTATGGGATTTTTTTGTTAGAGTTCATCATTTGATAAATAAGCTTCTAAATATGTATAATGAGAAGCACAATATTAATAACAGTAATCTTAACTGACCTTCCTGTCAAACTGCAAAGATTTTGAAAAAGGTTTGAAAATAGATGTGTATATGGACTGAAACAGTGACCTATATTATTATTAACATGTATTCATATAGCACCAACATATTTAGCAGCGCTGATATATATCTGTGGCACTTTTTAAAGAAACTCCTGTTGAATTCCCATTTTGTAAATTTATATATATATAAAAAAAAATTATGTATATATATATATATATATATATATATATATATATATATATATATATATATATATATATAATGTGCAATGTCCAAAATTTTGAAATATCTATCCCACTAAGAAGGTCCACACTCTTAGGACTAGAGATGGCGCGAACTGTTCGCCGGCGAACTTGTTCGCGCGAACATCGGGTGTTCGTGCTCGCCGGAAGTTCGCGAACGTCGCCATTTTGGGTTCGCCATTGTTGGCGCTTTTTTTTGCCCTCTCACCCCAGACCAGCAGGTACATGGCAGCCAATCAGGAAGCTCTCCCCTGGACCACTCCCCTTCCCTATAAAAACCGAAGCCCTGCAGCGTTTTTTCACTCTGCCTGTGTGTGCTGAAGAGATAGTGTAGGGAGAGAGCTGCTGCCTGTTAGTGATTTCAGGGACAGTTGAAAGTTTGCTGGCTAGTAATCGTTTTGATACTGCTCTGTTATTGGAGGGACAGAAGTCTGCAGGGGTTTGAGGGACATTTAAGCTTAGGTAGCTTTGCTGGCTAGTAATCTACCTTCTACTGCAGTGCTCTGTATGTAGCTGCAGTGGGCAGCTGTCCTGCTTCTGATCTCATCTGCTGACTGCTGCAATAACAGTAGTCCTTGTAAGGACTGCTTTTATTTATTTTTTTGTTCCAATACAGAGCAGTATCAAGCAGATTACTAGCCAGCAAACTTACTATCATCTGTCCCTGAAATCACTAACAGCTCTCCCCCTACACTATCTCTTCCAAGCACACACAGGCAGATTTTTCAGATACATTTTTGCCCTTGATCCCCCTCTGGCATGCCACTGTCCAGGTCGTTGCACCCTTTAAACAACTTTAAAATCATTTTTCTGGCCAGAAATGTCTTTTTTAGATGTTAAAGTTCGCCTTCCCATTGAAGTCTATGGGGTTCGCGAACCGTTCGCGAACCGCTCGCATTTTTGCGCAAGTTCGCGAATATGTTCGCGAACTTTTTTTCCGACGTTCGCTACATCCCTACTTAGGACTTTTGTTTAAGTCCTGAGAGTGCGGACCTTCTTTGTGGGATATATAATTTAGGCACTAATCACTCTACATGTGAATGCACTTTTCTATTTCACATTTAAAGTGCATTGTCAAGGAAAACCCAATTGTGTATTTGTGTCAGTCAAAATGAGAACCTTATAACTTAATATTGCGAGTATGTATGAAGTTGCCATGCTGTACAAATAGAAATATAATCAATACACTGGTATATATCATACTTACCAATGAAGTGCCAGTTTTTGCATTTGCATATTGACATGAATATTAATATCACTTTGTTGTTAGCTTATCATAGGAACCTTGAAATGCTTCTATAGATTTGGTCACATTTAAACAATATGGTAGATTTTCTGGGACAAAAATGGAGTGAATGGTCAAAATGGGGGCAATGCCTGGAATTTGGGTACCTATGACATAAAATTTACATTCCAGTTTTTTTTAACCTCGAATGACCTTGAAACTCAAATGGTATTTTACTTAAGAAAAAACTCAATTCTGCAAGTTTGAGTCCCGCAGTCGAAAATTCAAATTCAGAGGAAAAAAAACTCAAACTTTTAACCTCAGCAAATGGTCCCAGGAACCTCTGCCATTGACTTATACAGAACCTCGACAAGTTTTGGGTGGTGTATTTTCAGATTCAAGCTATTTCCAGGGTTGAGGTATAATAAATCTCGAATATTCCATTTTAAAAAAAAAAAAAAAAAACTTGATCGATTCGAGTTTTTAAAAATACTTTAGTGGATAAAACAACTCAAATCTTAATAAATATGCTCCTTGGTGCCTTAGTAGCTGCTCCTCAGCTTTAGACCTAACATAGCTAAATACAAGGTGCTTTGTGTTACTTGGATTAGACATGTAATCAATTTGCACAGTGATTTCTTGAAATCTGCAAATCTAGCATGCATAACATGCTGTAAGTAATCGAGACCACAACCACAGCCAACCAGCCGCGAAGGAAATCAGCAGCTATGTGACATAAATGAGTTAACACACAAATCTGTTGCTATTTAGGGCACAAATATATCTTTGGAATAAAACATTCAGAATGTGCCCTGAGTATACTTTGTGTGGATCTCATCTGAGACTTAACATATACTAATGGCTAAGTATGAATAAAATCAAAGGCTGTTTCATAACATTTAAATGTCTGTCTGTGAATGTAGATGTGGTGCAATGATACAGGGCTGTTGGAAAGGGAAATTATAATTTGGAGAAAGTGGTGGGGCTTCGAGCGTCAGTAGTTAGAAGCAATATTTTGGTTTACTTTTACCTATAATAAAAAGCTCAGTGCTGCAGTGCTGGCATTTTATTTAATGTCATTTCAGTCCAGTGTCACTGTGTCATACAGCAAGAGCATGCTTTACCAGTGAAGACCATTTTTGGCCTTTTTTGCGGAGCCAGACTTTGTACTAATACTCTCTGTACTGCATGACAGGTGTTCTTTTTATATGCAGTTTTTGCACAGAAATTCAGTAATTCTGACTTCTAGGTCAAGAATAATGGATACTGACCAACAAGCAGCTTACACTGATCCCAATCTTAGACAAGAAACCAGTGGAGTGGTGATGCCAGGCCAGACAAGGAACCAAGGATAAGCAGATTGGCGATCAGGCATATACCGTACAAGGCTGGGGCACAGTAACATCCACTAAAGTGATCCCAAGGACTGGGCGCATTGGCGCAAACGATAAAATTTGCAAACGGTCTTCCACTGTCGCAAGTGGTCGCTAAACAGTTTTCGGGTTCGCAAAAGCTATATTAAATTCACGCAAAGCAGAATTTGTTCGCGTAAAGGCATAACTTTTCACATTGTGAATAGTTTTCCCGTTACCGACTTTTATTACATTCCCCCGATAGTGTCATAAAACACATGGCAACATTATGCAAGCACAACAACGCTTGCATATTTACACATCAGCATGAGCATAATTTTGCACATGGAAGGACAGCAATGCACAAAAATGCCGGAAGACGATTGCTCCGTGTAGCTCGCTGGAAGAGCAGTTTTCTCATAATAGGAGCACCGGCCCAGGGTGTCAGGTAAGTAAATGCAATCACTTGGTGTGCCTAACTTTGGCACCCCAAGCAGGCCCGGACTGGCAATCTGTGGGTTTTGGCAAATGCCAGAGGGGCTGCTATAAGTTGCCATAGAAAGTCAGTATTTAGTGGGCTGGTGGGGGCTGTTTGGGCCTTTGTGTAACTGAAATGCCAGGGCCTATTTTAATTCTCAGTCTGGACCTGCCCCCAAGTATAAAAGGACTTTCCTTCTCCTTTAAGGAGTATAAAATATTGCGTCTTGTGGCCCAACACTTGGGGCTAAGAGCAACAGTGTGGTATGTGTCTTTTGTACTTTGCACCTTGCCCCATACATGCTAAATTAGATTGGGCCTTCGCTATGTAGAAGGAATGAAGGGGACATCTAGTGGATCTACAACTCAGGTTACTGTCTTTAAAAATAAAATAAGGGTGCCTGATTCCCTATTCATGCTGCAATCCACCCCTTACCAAGCACTATATTAAGGGGGTTATTTATCGAAGGTTGTATTTTAGAGGTTTGTGAGCTTTTTTAGACCTCAAATTAACTCACAGCTTGAATGGTTTCTGATTTTGAAAAAACTCGAATCAGTGAATTTGAGTTGAACAACCCCAAAGCTAGGGTTGGATATATATATCGGGCACCCCTAGGCCCGTTACAGTTCATCACCCCTGTCCCCTCCCCTTCATTTCTGCACATGCACAAATTTTTATCATCAGGTTGGGAGCACTGGGGATTGGTGAATGGGAAATTAAAAAAAACTATTGTTTCTCATGATGAGCCCCAGAGTTTCCAAACTAATGTGGGTGTGGTTGGGTTTCATGCCGCCCTAGGCCTTGGTGGCCCTTCCAAAAATCCGGGCCTGCCCAAAGCTAGAATTGATTAAATTTTCAGTGGGAAAAAACTTGAATCGATCGAATTGATCAAGTTTTCTATCAAAACCCACCAAAAAAAGTTGAACATCATGAAGGCTATTAACTTCTTCAAATGGTTCAAGGGACCTCAGCAATTGACTTCTACATGACCTTGACAGGTTTTAATTTTTTATTTAAAATAAATTGCCTTTTTAGAGCTATTTTTTAACCTGAAAATTAGAGTTTTGACTGAAAAATGGAAAAAACAACTCAGCCTTTAATAAATAACCCGTTAAGTGTGTCAATAAGTGGCCACAAGCCTATGGGCCTATGATATATGCTTATATGCAAATATGCTTATAAGCAAATCTAGATACTGTAAATCTGCCCAGCAACTAGGGAAGTGATGAAGTGTTGGGATTTAGGGTCCCAATGGGGCACTGCAATAGTTTTTGAGATAAATCTCTTTTACATTTACTCCTTCCACCTGTTTTATTTTCCTGCTGCAAACAGCTCATATTGAGAGAAGGAGCAGAAAGCAAAGCAAAGCAAAAATTCAAACAAACTGATTTCTGTAAGAAAAAAGTTTAGGTTGCTATGATACACTAATAAACCACCTAATATCTAAAAAAAAAAAAAAGGTTTAGAAAAGATATTTATGAAACAACTGCTACACTTTGAATCCATTCTTTGTGTTACAAGTTTAGCCAGTAGAACTACCCAAATTTAGCAGACACAAAATGCTGTGCTCCCAGGGTCCTTCATGTGGGAAAACAATGTCTTTTACATTCACAGACCAATTGCACAAAGACGACTCTGTCTTTTTCAGAAAAGTCTATTAGAAAAAAAATATTTCTGTTGTTAATAAATTGGCACAGGAGGATAAAGTCATTGAATGAATAGAATTGGTTTTCTAATCTAATTGGAGAGCCAGGGTCAGGCACTGAGCGTTTCACAAACGAACGGCATTTTGATAAAGCAGTAAATAAGGCTTTATGTATAGATACAGCATGCACACCAACTGCAGAAACACATGCAGCTTCCTATAGACTATCAAGTCACTCACTGTGGGCTTCGTTAACCAAAGTGCCCACTGGTGAAAACATTAAAACAGAGGCAAATGTTTAACTATAAAAATGCCATACAGGAGGGATTTGCTCCAAACTACTATTTTACACCTATGGACACAGCAGGCTGTGTCGTAACTTCATATACAGCAGACCCTGTGGTTGTGGGAGGGCCCAGACAGTGGGGTCTGCTGTATCATTGTCTCCTGGGACCCAAACCTACCTTAAAGGAATATTGTCATTTTTTTTTAAAAAATGAATCAGTTAATAGTGCTGCTCCAGCAGAATTCTGCACTGAAATCCGTTTCTCAAAAGAGCAAAAATGTTATATTTAATTTTGAAATCTGACATGAGACTAGACATATTGTAAGTTTCCTATCTGCCCCCAGTCGTGTGACTTGTGCTCTGATAAGCTACAGTCACTCTTTACTGCTGTACTGCAAGTTGGAGTGCTATCACCCCCTCCCCCTCCCCCAGCAGCCTAACAAAAGAAAAATGGGAAGGTAACCAGATAACAGCTCCCTAACACAAGATAACGCTACCTGGTAGATCTAAGAACAACACTCAATAGTAAAATCCTGGTCCCACTGAGACATATTCAGTTACATTGAGTAGGAGAAACAACAACCTGCCAGAAAGCAGTTCCATCCTAAAGTGCTGGCTCTTTCTGAAACCACATGACCAGGCAAAATGACCTGAGATGGCTGCCTACATGGCAATATTATAAATTAAAAACAATACACTTGCTGGTTCAGGAATTCAATTTTATATTGTAGAGGGAATTATTTGCAGTGTAAACAGTGTAATTTAGAAATAAAAACGACACCGTAAAAATCATGACAGAATGTAAACTGCAAAAAGCACTGTAAGCAGGTAGCAAGCGGGGTGCGGAAGGAGGAACTGTTTGCGCTGGACCCTCCAAAGATTTTTTTGCAGGGGGCCAAATGCTTTCAAGGTACGCCACTGTGTGGATAACATTTTGACCCTGTGCCTTTGGAATAACAACATCCAAAAACCTATGGTTTTCAGCACAATTGTGTCCAATCACATGTTTTTTAACACATTGCCCATAAATGTACCAGGCAGGGCTGGATTTCACAGATGGGCATCCCTAGGCCACGCCGTCCTAGTGCCCACCCGTACCACCTCCACAGGTGCGCGGAGCAAAGCAACCAGAAATGGCATGACGCCCCCAATACTTTGCCGCCCTAGGCCCAGGTGGCCTTAATTAGCAAAAAAATACCCATATAGCCAACTTCTAATTGACCATAGAATATGTGATTTTGTAGTCAGGCCCAGATTTGTGGTGAAGCCACAAAGGCCCAGGCCTAGGGTGGCATGATTTTAGGGGCAGCATGCAGCCCAGCCGCACTGGGGACACATACTCCTGTACACGTAATCCTCAATGCTCCGGTGCATGTGTGTGCTCGCATGTTGGGGGTGACATAGGGGCTCCCAAGCCTGAATCCTGGCTTGTATGTAGAGGTGAATTCCAACTCTAAGTCAGTTATAGACAGAGTCTGGGAATTCTGCCAATTATTGTTCATTCACCTTACAGCAGAACAGCCAGCAGATGTATTTATTATCTGTTATTTATATAGCATTTCTGCAACACTTTACAGACATTATACATCATTCACATTAGTCTCCACCCAAGTGGAGTTTACAATCTAAGGTCCCTATCGCTTTCACACACAGTAGGGTCAATTTTATCAAGAGCCATTTAACCTGCCTGTATATTTTCTTTTAGGAGTATGGGAGGAAACTCACACAAACAAAGCAAGACTTACAAATTCCTTGTAGTTCCATTGGCTGTAATTGAACTCAGGACCCCAATGCTGCAAGACATCAGCGATACATTATTTATAATTAGTGATGGGCAAAATTCGCGAAACGGTGAAAATTTCGCGAAACGGGGCAGACAATTTTTTTTTATGCCAGCGAGTTTTCGCCAGCGAATTTTTTCGCCCGTTTCCCGAATTTATTCGCCCATGACTATTTATAATCCTTTCTTTATATAGTGCTGACAGGTTACTTTTTATAGACATTATTATTTTATTTGTGTTATTTCTATACAGCTTATACATATTCACTTTATTTATGTTATTTATATACAGCTTATACATATACACAACAATGTACAGAGATTGTTCATCATTAACATTTCCCCCCAGTGGAACTTACAATATAAGTTCTGTGTTACAGTCACACACACACACACACTAGGGTAAATTTCACCATAAGCCAATGAACCTTCAATTACCCTGCAGTCATAGGGAAAAGTGCTATTCTGTTGGCAAAAAACTATCAGCACCAGTTTTGACAAGTTCTAGTAGTGATGTTTGTATTGCTTCTCTACTATAACCTCTGGATTGTAAATCTGAGACGGTTACATTTATGGAATGGGTTTACCAGAAGGCTGGGGTAAGGAGCCTGTGGATGTATGGTATATGGTGTTACAGGTATGGGATCCCTTATCCAGAAACCTATTATCGAGAAAGCTCTGAATTACGGGACGGCCATCTCCCATTGACTCCATTTTAGTAAACAATTCTTAATGTTTAAAAATGATTTCTTTCTTTTTTCTGTAATAATAAAACAATCCCTTGCACAATTAAGATATAATTAATCAATAATGAAGGCAGACAAATCCTATTGAGTTTATTTAATGTTTAAATTATTTTTTGGTAGATTTAAGACATGAAGATCCAAATTACAGAAAGATCTGTTATCTGGAAAACCCCAGGTCCAGAGCATTCTGAATAACAGGTCTCATACCTGTTTCATAAAAATAATTGGATGACAATGTTCTTGGGAACATGAGCCAAAGCATTGCACTGTAATTTGGAATATACCTTAATCTTTTCTATTTTCTTTTCTATTCCTTTAAATACACAAGATATAGAGGTTGTTGATAATGGAGTTGGTATGTTGATACTATTTATTCATTAAAGCATTTTAAAGGATTAACACTAGATTTCTGAAGTGGCAACGGATGGGTAACAGCTGTTGATCTCAATAGAAATCTTGCTGATCTTATCATGTTATTTTGTCTTGTCATGATTACAGTTTTAAGAAAGCACAGAAATGTGGGCAACAAGCTGGTAATATTACAACATGCTCCTAGGAGTTAGCTTAAATATTTATGGATTTCACAACATTGAAATTAATAGTTCATGCAAAACAATCAAATTTGAATAGAACTTCCCCTTTTTCTGTGTCCTGCAGATGCCATGCAGAGACCTAAATAAGAATTGTTTCGGTAATGGCATGGAAACCATGTAAATAAATATTTATGTTAAAAAAATAACCTACTTATGTTTGGATCCAAATTTAAACTCTTGCTCGGGGGAGAGGCAACAGAAAAGTCTTTCTTATTTCCAATCTTGTCCATATAAAGCAGTATTGTAAGTTTAGGTGAAGTTGTAGAAATACAACAGAAAAAGATAAAGATAAAAAGCCATGATATGAATTGGTAAAAAATTTCTGTGCATGTATATTTCTCCCATGGTTCTGATATTCTTATTGTAGCTGCACCACGCAATGCTATTCCTAATCCTACTGCCAATACTGGAAAAAGAGGAGTACAATGTTATCATAGAACTCAGTACTTATATATTGATACAGGCATAGGATTCCTTATTCACAACCCCATTATCCAGAAAGCTTAGAATCATGGGAAGGCTATTCACCGTAGACTCAATTTTAAGCAAATTATTGTTTTATTTTAATTATTTCCTTTATCTCTGTATTAATAAACCAGTACTTTGTACTTGATTCCAACTGAGATAGAATTAATCCATAATTCTGACGAAACAATCCTATTGGGTTTATATTTAATGCTTAAATAATTTTTTAGGAGACTTAAGGTCATGGAATCCATACTGCTTTATACAACCCTTTAAGTAAATGAAATAATAGACGAAAGTGGAATTTCAGCTTGGGGAGGTTACTAAAACTTTCCATTGGAGAATTCATCATTATATATGAATACAGGAATTTGTTGGGAATCCTACTACTAAAGTTAGTTTCCCAAAATCTTCATTATTTTCCGCTTATGGAAAGAATGTGATTTTATCGTTTGCACAAGTGAGTAGTGCAGGGCTGGAACTAAGAGCAGGCAACAGTGGCAGCTGCATAGAGCACAATGGGGTGCCTCAAATGACAGGAGTAGTGAGAAACTGGGGGAAAAAGGAGGTAAACCAGCAAGTGGTGACTGCAGCAGCGGAGAAGGGGGTAGTATTGCAACCGCTGGGCCTTGGGTATCAATACAACCTGGGCACTGTGTCTGTAGCACTGGCACAGGCACAGTGCAAGTACTTCAAACAAAAAAAACAGCCTATACACAAACCAAAGCTACTGTATACACACAATAAAGTGCTTAATTAACACAATTCAACTTCCAGAGCAGACGTTTGACACACTTTAAAAAAGCTTTGTAAATAGCTGTAGCATAATCTGGTTTGGGTGCTCACTGCCCCAAACCCATATGTTCAGATATAAAAGTGCAGCACAATGGCATCCATGCACATCAGCACATACATTAGTACCTGTTCCTTCCTCTGACCTGGGTGCAGCCACCCTGAGTCCATAGCAAGGAAACACAACGGTATACACCAACAATAGATTTAGCGTCAGACTGGAGGCCCGGAGGCCCACTGGAGCCTCCACCACAATGGCAATGGGGATTGATGCACGGGAGATTTAAAAATATATTTTATCTCCTGCTCATCCCCAGTGTTTCTGAATCAATGTGGGTGTGGTTGGGCAACATGCCGCCTCCTAAAATCCTGCCGCCTTAGGCCCCGGGCCTTGGTGGCCTCTCCACAAATCCTGGCCTGGCCGGGTGGCAACCCTAGCTGGGGGGATGCTATTAGGAGCAACACGGGTCGTAGGCCCTGAAGAGATTGTAGCAGTGCACACCAGAACTACAAGGACCTCAACACTTGCTTTTAAAAACTTTTAAGCTTTATTAAATATCCATTGACAGAATTGTCTGATGAATTGCTTGCTTATGCTCTTTGGGGGTTATGTAGTAAAAGGCACTAAGTTTGCCCAGGAGCTGTAACCCATAGTAACCAATCAGCTGTTGGTTGCTATGGGTTACTGCTACTGGGCAAACTTAGTGGCTTTTAATATATATGGGGATATGAGTTTTTGAGTAAGAGAGTAAGCACAAAATGCATGAGACCTCAAGCATTCGATAAGTGGATGTTTAATAAAGCTCAAACGTTTTTTGGAAGCAAGTGTTGCGGTTCTAGAGTTCACTGCTACAACTGATATTTGGCACTGGCACAGTGTCTGTAATAAAAAGTACTGAAAAAGTTATTTTTTGCGTCAGCAAATAAACAGCCTTTAAACAATCCTTAAAGGAGAAGGAAAGGTTAAAACTAAGTAAGCCTTATCAGAGAGATCCATCTAAATATACCAGTAAACCCCCAAAGTAATGCTGCTCTGAGTCCCCTGTCAAAAGAAACACTGCATTTCTTTCCTTCTATTGTGTAATCATGGGCTTCTGTATCAGACTTCCTGTTTTCAGCTTAAACCTCATTGCCCTGGGCAAGAGCATGCACAGTTTAAGCAGGGAGAGATTAAGGCAGGAAGTGATGTCACACCACATTAATATTGCAGCTCCTATACTAAATAAACAGAGAATTTCTAGAGCTTTTTACTCAGGTATGGTAAAACATTCTAGCTTGCACTATTGCAGCTAATCTTTTGGCAATAAAATGCCTCCGTAGCTTTCCTTCTCCTTTAAAAAAATGTTCTATGGCCAATCCAAATTTACAATGTAAGAACTGTTTAATAAAGAATATTACATTGTGAAATGCACATTTTTATGCAAACTTATTCAATTATAAGTTTGATTACATTTTACCTTGATTTTACTTTAGCTTTTCATGTTGATTATAGACTTAAGTTGTTGTTATGTAACTAATGCCGGGCTCTATTTTATTTTAGTCAAATTCCAATAAATACTTTTCCCATGGTTTCACACCCTGCCAGGGTGTTGGACTCTGCTTCCTTCTAAGGACCCTTTAAAACATTAGAAGCTTAATAAAGCTTAATCTATTTCCAAATTAACTAATGAACCTGTGGTCATACACAGCAGCAACATATTTAAATGCATCCTTGCAATTCCATTTCTAAAAGTCCCCTGCTGAAAGGGTAATTAGGTCATCTTATAATGTGAGACTACCTAATGGGACTTTCAGCACTGCCCTTTCCATGTAAATTCTTGCTTAATGAGAAGTTATGGAAGCTACTGTATAAGCAAATCTGCTAAAAGCAAATTCAGTGTTGTCCTTCCTAGTGGCTCAAATGAACAAATATGTATTCCAAAGGAGGGGATAAAACACAAGAATACTGCAGTTCTTCTGTTTCTTAGCTCATTATTAGTATAGAACAGGGATCCCCAACCTTTAAAACCTGTGAGCAACATTCAGAAGTAAAAGGAGTTGGGGAGCAGCACTAGCATGAAAAATGTCCCTGGGGTGCCAAATAAGGGCTATGATTGGCCATTTAGTAGCCCCTATGTGGTGCTTTATAAATGTACAGGACTTTTAAGAATCTTTTGTGTGTTGAATGACAGAAAACTATCATACAAACGCAATCCCTACGGTTAGCTGTGGGTATCTTTCAGCGGGTTTTAAAAAGAAAAAAATATCCTTTCTTGGGATTTATAGATACGGCAGTCCAAGTTCACAAGTGGTATGTGTGTGCGGTTTTTGATTTTTCTAAACAAATGTGACCTTGTAAATCTGCACATGAAGGATCGCTGAGTGGGCGCTTAAGCCCCCCATACATGGGGCGATAAAAGCTGCCGACAGAACGAATTGGCAGCTTATTGGCCCGTGCGTGGGGCCATCCGACAGGCTTCCCCAATCAATCTCTGGCCGAAAGTCAGACAGATCTAAATCGGGCAGGTTAAAAAAAACCCGTCAAACTGTGGCTGCATCTGTGCTTTTATGCGGTACCGGAATCCGATGGCCCTTATCTGATGCATTATGAGCCAATCATTGGGCCCTAGGGCCCACGATCAGATCAACCCAATATCGCCCACTTCAATATGGGCATATCAGGGAGAGATCTCTACCTCTATGGCCACCTTTACACACAGATGCAGTTAATCTGGAACCAGTTAAGTCTTATTATTTAAGGCAGTGGTCTTTTTTCATTCAAACCCCCATTTGAGACCCAATATTTGGCCAGGCCTCCCCCTTAGCCTATAACGAGATTGCACGCATATGAGAACAATTCTGTGTCAATCAATCATATCATATCTAAGAATATCTAGACATTGACTCACCTTTAAGTTTATTTTTAGTATTTTCATATTTTATAGAATGGATAATTCTAAGCAATTTTCAATTGTCCTTCATTTTTTCTTTTGTATAGTTTTTGAATTATTTGCCTGTCTTCTTCTGACTTTTATTAGCATTCAGAGCTATAGTGCAACTTAAAATGCCATTTTTAAACAATCAATCATTAAAAACTTTATATAGTAAGGAAAAATGTTATTGAAAGAAAGCTAATTGGAAAAATGAAATCAAACCTAAGAGAAATACATAAGTAGTATTAAATATAATAATAGAATATAATAATCAGCTCTGTTGAAAATCAGTAAATTGATATACTTCACAATTTTAATCTTATTTTTCTTTTTAGATATATATATAATAAATAATAAATCCGTGGGATTTCAGAGCATATTTGATCTATTCAGACTTTCGTTATTAAGTCTTATTTATTTATTTATTTTTTGGCGAAACATTTTAAGCCAAAAACTCTGTACGGTTCTATATAATTATTGTCTTTTACTCGGATGAAGACGAACTTAACAAGGATGGCTAAGAGAAAACTAAGGAAAGAATATGTAGATCAAAGTTGGAATTAATCCTAAAGGCGCAACGATCTTGGTCGCTAAAATGCTACATATCTACAACGAAACATGACTTTTCAAGGAATCGATTATAAACACTTCAAGTTACAAAAATAAGAAAAACTTAAACAATAATTAAAATTTTAAACATATAAACATATAGAAGTGAAATATTCAGAAAATAATAGTAAAGTGTTTAGAGACGAGACTCGCACCAGAATACACAGAAACTTTAGACATGGCAGGCTATGTCAAATCTAAAATTGAGACCTGTCGGTTGTCGAGTCCCTAGTGTGAAAATCCAGAAAGCTTCTCTATGGAGAAGCTTCTCCATTAAATTCCCTCCTCTATATGCAGGCTCAATTTTTTCTATACCCTGAATATCCAGATATTTGATGTCTCCCTTACCACATTCAAGAAAATGTCTCGACACTACTGAGGAATTTTTCTGAGATGTTATATGATTTATATGCTCCCTCATTCTATTTTTTAAATTTCTGGAAGTACAACCAACATATTGTATGCCACATTTTGAGCTCTATAAGACTACACATCTATTATTAACTGATACTTTCTATTAGTTATCTTTCTGTCCAAAAATAGGTTGTACGAAACGAAGACTAAATAACTCCAAACTATAAATAATAAAAAATTAAAACTAATTGAAAATTGTCTCAGAATATCAGTCTCTACTAAAAGTTCACTCAAAGGTCAACAACCTCTTTAAGACTACCATATGTTTATCAAAAGATCTCGCAAATTAAACTATTTATGGACTGAAAACTCCATGCTCCCATATTCCATTACACTGAACTAATATCTGTGGCAGATTAGGATACACTTCAAAGCTGCCTCAGATGCCAAACTTTGCCGTCTTCTTCTAACTCTTTCTAGTATTTGAAAGCTAGAAGGAATCAGAAGAAGAAGGCAAAGCTTTGGCAACTGAGGCCCCATCGACTCCATTTAAAAACAAATGCTCTGTAAGGCTACACTTTTATTATTATTGCTACTTTTATTAATCGTATTTTCATTTTCCAGTCTCTTATTCCAATCAATGCATGGTTGCTAGGATAATTTGAGCCCTAGCAACAAGATTGCTGAAATTGCAAACCACTTGTTCACAATTGTTCACTTAACATCTTGCACTAACTGACCTTCAAAATGTCCTTCCAGGAGTATCTATAACACAAAAGGTCATTCATTCTACTCAAATATGTCGAACTGGTCTTCAGGCTGGGCGACCTTAGCCAACACAAGTTCTGATAGCAAAAAACACTGGGGGATTTGTAGAGTTTGTTACCCAAGCAATTTATCATCCTGAGGGAAGGGGGAAGCAGCAGGTCTCTGCACTCTGAAATGAATACTAGATGGTGTAGATTAGAGTCAAAAATTGGAAGAATGGGATGGACTGAAAAGCCATCATGGCCGCTTACAAAAAGAAAGAGGCTTTAAACAGAATTATACTAAAACAGTGCAAATATGACTCCTGGGCAGGACTGTTTTGATATGTAGGCCCCCGTTGTTATGTGCCTATGGCCACAGCATGCCTATATAGAAAACCTTTATAGAAAATGATGTGCCTTTTTAACCCCTCTTCAACCCAAAGCTGGACACTTGTGATTTAATTCAGCAGCTAGGTAGAGGAAAGTAGATCTCTTCTATTTTTTTCTGTAGTTGATATTTACTATGGAGGTAATTTAATTTAATAACTGCAGATCAGGGTGTAAAGTGCAAAAAAAAAACTGACACATTTTTTGCACTGCCCTCCACTTCAGGGACACTGCTTCCATGAAAAAAGATGAGATCCTTGCTGCAGGCAGCAGCACCTCACTGGGTTACCAGGGGCGGCAAAAAGCCACTCCTGTAACTTTACGATCCGAAATTTCAATTTTTAAATCCCTGCTGAAAAGTTAAGTGTGGGGGGATGAGGGCAGCACCTCGGGTGGCACAGTGGCCAGTATCGCCTCTGCTGCACTTAAAAGAATTGCTGCAAGTCTCCAAGATCCTAATGATCTCCCCATTGATAAAGGTCTGCCTGCATTGGACAGTGCTGTATTCATGGGGGGGGGGGGTGAGGCACCTTGCACTGACCTGCCCACTACCTGTCCCCATGTCATTCATGGACACAATGTTTTGAGAGGCTGCAGAAAGGAGGCAGAGAGCCTATGAAAAGGTAGGCCATGGAGATCACAAAAACTGTGGGGTGAAGGTGAAAAGCCACATTCAAACAATAAGGAAGGGGCACACTGAGGATTGGAGAACCCGTAAAGAGGCAGAAATGAGTAACAGATGGAAAGATTGAGAAGATTGGGGGAAGCATAGGGATAAATGGATTAAAGGAATTGTTCAGTGTAAAAATAAAAACTGGGTAAATAGACAGACTGTGCAAAATAAAAAATGTTTCTAATATAGTTAGTTAGCCAAAAATGTAATTTATAAAGGCTGGAGTGATTTGATGTATAACAAGTCAGTCAGATCACAACTTCCTGCTTTTCAGCTCTCTTGGTTTACACTGACTGGTTACCCTGGTTACTAGGCAGTAACCAATCACAGAATTGAAGGGGGCTTTTGAATCTGAGCTGAATGCTGAGGATCAATTGCAAACTCACTGAACAGAAATGTTTAAAATATTTTATTTGATTTTCATATTAAACAAATGAAATCAAAATGACAACAAATGTTATGCAGATGAAGAAAATATGTTGCAAAGGAGACAATGGCATGATAGTATCAAAACTATATCATTCATGAAAAATAACAAAAAATGAACTAAAAATTAACTAAGCCAGTGGATGCACAAGTAATAAAAAAAAGAAAAAGCCCATTTATCATCTGGAGTGTCAGATAGGTCATCTAAATATTGAAGAAAGCGCATTATTTGATCGCCAGTATTGGAGTTACAGATTTCAAAATAAGGAGACCAAACCAGCCTAAAAGAATCTTTGGAAATACTTCCTTGAACAGAAATGTACCATGTGGCCCCCCTTCAAGTCGCTGACTATAGAGCTGAAAAGCAGTTGGATTCCGGCTGTTTTATTAGATATCTGTTCACTCCAGCCTTTATATATTACATTTTTGGCTAACTAACTATATTAGAAACATTTTTTATTTTACAAAGCCTGTCTATTAAACAGTTTTTATTTTCACACTGAACTATTCCTTTAAGGTGGCTAGAACCAGGGGACTGGGATTGATTGGAGAGGAAGTGAAAGGGGCCTACTGTATGTTGTTATAATAATGTAAGTTTTCAGGAAGACATTGGCTCCACCCAAGTTGTGTCACACACACCAATAGGATTAAAAATTGAATTTAAATATTTACACCCCAGTACAAACCCATTGCTGTAAACACGACCTGGATGAAACCAATTCCTTCCTGGATACGTGGCTTTGTTTTAGTGATATGCTTTTTTCCCAATGAAAGACATGTGTTTGCATAGCTCAGTGGCCTGCGTAGCAGTTGTTTGTCAGCTTGGCCCCAGCATATGCTTCAAGTTTTACAGTCCTATACATAACAGATGTGCTTTCACCAACAGATATAGAGAGTCAATGAGTTAACTGGTAAGGTGCTCCGAGCAATAAAGAAATTGACATCCATATGGTTACCCCACCCTTACAGTGCCACTGTGATATTATTTGATAATCATTCGTCTCAGACAAACATGGGGGTGATACTGGGGCTGCAGCTGCCTGTAGCAAAGATGTTATGACACTGCTGCTGTTTGTCTCTCCATTTAGTTTGAGGGCCTTGGAGAAAGACTGCTATGCAGTGCAGCCTTTAAACTAAGGTTATTACCACAAAGAAAGCAAAACCTTTTTTCTTTAAGAATTTTTTAATTTTTTCTAATATGTTTAAACTCGCAGGCTGTTCTTATTGATACTAGGACTGGGCTGTAATTCCCTGCATGGGGAATATCATCTTACATTACCAAATGCATTATCTCACACTTGCAGTTTCCCATGGTACACAATGGAGTTGCTTTAGGCCAAGGTCACACTTAGCGATTTGGGGAGATTTAGTCACCTGGCGACTAATCGCCTCGTCTTTGCGGTGACCAATCTCCCCAAATGCCTTACCTCTGTCTTGCGCCGGCTGAAATGAAAAATTGCCTGCGGCATGGCACACGCGCCGCTTCGTATTCCAAAGTCGCCCGAAGTTGCCTCACAAGGAAACTTCAGACGACTACGGCATACGAAGCAACGCGTGTGCCATGGCGCAGGCAGTTTTTCATTTTAGCAGGCGCAAGACAGAGGTAAGGCATTTGGAGAGACTGGTCGCCGCAAAGACGAGGCGATTAGTCGCCAGGCAACTAAATCTCCCCAAATCGCCCAGTGCGACCTTACCTGTACTTTCCAGTTGCATACAACCATTCTCTTTTTCACCCCCACCAATAACATCTCCCTGAAGAGAGCTTTGCTTACATTTTCAGACTATTAGCTGGTCTATTTAGAGCTTAAAAAAATAACCACTTTACAAATGTAAACCCTGCTTCACAGATGTGACTTAATACAGAACAGATGCTCACCTAAACATTCCTTTACAGAAAGCACAAGGCCCAAGGCCAAGAGTAATGAATTTAATTCAGATGATTTCTGCTGCTATAGTGTTTCCCATACCACCACAATGATACTGCTGAATGTGAGCCTGTATTCTATCCAGTCGGGATGGATGGTTCGATTTCAGAGGAAGTGTGCCTTGGAAACTGCTATACCCCTGTGCCTATAATATACAGAATTGCAGCTGTATTGTACTTTTCTCTGTGAGCCAAGACATATAATGCACTGTGAGGGCACTGGAGGTGCCACGACTTGATACCACAGATCCAGCTTTGAGCATTTCTGCACCTGCCACAAGAACTTGCTCACCTGTTTTATCCTATGTGTGTGTGTGTATGTAGCAGTACTAAGTCTTTACTACTGAGACCCTGCCCCTATCAAGCATTGACCCTACTGTGTGTAAATAACGATAGAGACCTTAGATTGTAGGGTCCACTGGGGCATGGACTGATGTAACATGTAATCATTGCAAAAATGTGTCAGAGCTATATGCATAAATAACAAATAGAAATAAATGAACTTGGATTTTTCTTTTAGGAAGCTTCAGGATCTATGGAAGCGTAGAGTAGGAAAAAAATCATTAAAATGAAATGTTATGAATAAGATTTATAGCGAATATCGTAGAATTCAGTCAAACAAGAAATAGTGAGGCCACCATGAAAAGAATCATATAATTTTCTATAATCCCCTTTTCTGCAAACAATGTTCTTCAAGTGAAGATGGAAAAACCAGCATATAGTCAAGATAAACATAGGGTTTGGATATAAAAGGGTGTTTCACTGATACATTAGATAGCTTTAAGAAGGGATTGAGTGGCTTTTTATCAAGTGGGTTATGGAAGATAACTCATAGTACAAGTTGATCCAGGGACTGGTCAAATTACCATCTTGGAGTCAGGAAGGAATTTTTCCCCTCTAAGGCAAATTGTAGAGGCTTCAGATGGGTTTTTTTGCTTTCTTCTGGAACAACTAGCAGCTATTCAGGTTATATATACACATAGGGGCACATTTACTAAGCTTGAGTGAAGGATTAGAATGAAAAAATGAATTTCAACGTTTTTTTTGGGGTACTTTGACCTTTGACTACGACTTCGAATCGAACGATTCAAACTAAAAATCGTTCAACTATTCGACCATTCGATAGTCAAAATACTGTCTCTTTACAAAAAAACGTAGCAAACGTTGCATCTTTTACTACATAACTACTGAAAGCAACCAAAAACTGAATATGAGCCTGTCTTCCACTCATCTACTTCAGGCAAGCAAGTCAAATTGTACGCTCCTGTTAAATCAATTTTAGAAAGGATCTGTGCATGACATAATCTTTGAAATAGTTCTAGTATGACAGACAATATTGATTCTCAGGGTATGATGTTACTTTACTAGAATGGAAATTTACACCCCAGAGAGTAAAAAAGGAAGGAGGATCAATCCATTGCAGTGATTTTAATCAGTATAGTTCTTCATCTTCAGTGCAAGTAACAGGTGCGTAAACACAAGAAAAAGGAATAGGTTTTTCAAGGAAAGAAGCTACTTGAGCCGCTGTATTTTCAATGAGCTGGACATGTCTCTGAAGATCCCTTGTAGAACACATCTAAGATATAGGGATAGTGTGTAGGCACCAACCGATACCCATCTTCTTCCAAACCAGCTGATATTTATCTTCTTCCAAACCAGCTGATATCCATCTTCTTCCAAACCAGCTGATACCCATCTTCTTCCAAACCTGCTGATATCCATCTTTTTTCCAAACCAGCTGATACCCGTCTTCTTCCAAAACAAGATGGCTGAGAAGTAACAGAAGTAACAGTTCTAGAAATGATAAAAAAGTAAATGTAGTTCTGTCAGTAGCCCAGTCTATAGTTGGATTATGGATATTTAACCAGGCTAGAACTAGTATTACAGCAAAAAGCAAAGATTCCATAGCTTTAAATTTTTGTCTATGTGACAGGACATGGATGGTGTTGGATGCTGAGAAGACTCTTGAATGGAGGTTGGAGAACTCTCCACAGAAGGGCTGAATGATTTACTTTACACCCACAAGCTTAAAGTAATAATCATTACTACTTGTACTCCTCATGTATCCCACTGCAGAGAACTAAGGAGGAAAATGTAAGCAGGAGTAATAGTAGGACATGGAAAGTCAGTTAGAGAGTTATTAAAAAGTTTACCCTCAGTTTGTTCAGAGGAGAGAGCCTTCATCTCCACAGTATGAGAAAAGATTCAGTCATCTGACAAATTACTTTCTCACCAAGGAGAGGACAACGGATGACAGTTAAATACAAGAATCTACAGAAGTAAGAGAAGTAGAAGTGACTTCAGGCAAGTCAGGTGGTAGAGCTTTATGCAGAAACCAAGGATAATGTTAGGCATTCCCTCAAATGTCAGTCTAATGTTAGACAAGTAGAATGAAGTCCTCTAAAGTATCATAGGGTTAATTTACTAAGGGGTGAAAATTCGCCAGTGATGGCTTTGCACCCATCGTAACACTTTGGCAGCCGAAAATTCGCTCAGGCAACGCTAATTTACTAAAATGCAATGTTGCGTCCAGGGCGCCGAACGCTGGCGAATTTTCGCTAGAGTTACTTTGGAGTTCAAAGCGAAGATGCGCTAGCGTTCAATTATGCCTAGCGCAACTTCATTAGAGGTCTTTGCTTAGGCTAATTTGCATACAGCAGGAAATTATAAAGTTGAATGGACGTATATGTTGCAGCAAATACATTACATTACACAAGTTCAGGGAACCTTAATAAAGAAAATAGAGTTGTTATAACGCTCTACAGATGAGTCCATTGTATAGTTAATGTTCCATATGTTAGAAAATGTATGGGGGAACCCGGTTGACCAAAAAAAAAATTTCAAGGACTTTTGCAGGTTATCACTCTGAAAAAAGGAAAAGACGCCTCGAGGCAACTTTGGGCGACTATTGAAAACGCATCGCCGCGTGTGCATTAGCGCAGGAGATTTTGCGCTGTAGCCTATGGGGAAAAGACGCTGAGGCAGTTCGGGGAGATAGTCGCGCAAAAGACGTGACGATAAATCGCCAGGCGATAAAATCTCCCCAAATCTCCTCGTCTGGCCTTACCCTTACTCAGGGCAACTCATAATTGGTGTGATCTGTTTGTTGTTATTATATATGAAAGACCCAGACAGTATTAAAGGGTGTCCTTAAAAAGCCTTATAAAGCAGTCAGTTTGTTTATTGATTTACTAATCTCTTACCTGATATGAATAAATATACTGTATATATATACTGTATATATTTATATGTATATGGATGTATATTATACACACACATCACTCCCCTTCAGCCTTTGGTTCATTCTTTCATTGGAATTACAGCTAACACTTTTGTGCAACTTAACAGAAATCACTTCAGATTGAAAATAAAAACATTGTATATAAAATGATTCTAGATTTATAAGAAGGATGCAAATGAATATAGATAAATGCATGTAGTGCTCTGTCAGTTTTTGTTTTCACTTACCCTTTAATACTGCATGTCCGCGATCTCTTAGGGGCCAATTCACTAAATTCGAGTGAAGGATTCGAAGTAAAAAAACGTAGAATTTCAAAGTATTTTTTGGGCTACTTCGACCATCTAATGGGCAAATTCGACCTTCAACAACGTCTTGTGAATCGAAGGATTCGAACTAAAAATCGTTCGACTATTCGACCGTTCGATAGTCGAAGTACTGTCTCTTTAAAAACAACTTCAACCCCCTAGTTCGGCAGCTAAAAGCTACCAAAGTCAATGTTAGCCTATGGGGAAGGTCCCCATAGGCTTTCCTAAGTTTTTTTGATCGAAGGATATTCCTTCGATCGTTGGATTAAAATCCTTTGTTCGATTCGAAGGATTTAATCGTTCGATTGAAGGAATAATTCTTCGATCGTACGATCGCAGTATTTGCGCTAAATCCTTCGACTTCGATATTCGAAGTCAAAGGATTTCAATTCCTAGTCGAATATCGAGGGTTAATTAACCCTCGATATTCGACCCTTAGTGAATCAGCCCCCTAGTCTGTTTACTTTTAAAGTTTCCTATTATTCTAATAATGTGAACTGTTATTTATTTGGATTGACCTCTCTTTGAGGCCAGATGGCTGTGTAAATGTTATAAAAACATAATAACATATCTTTGGATCCTCAGAGAGTTCACCAAACCTTTACTATGAAATCATGCTTGGACATAAAAGAAAGAGATTTCTAACTACAGTGTATACAAGTCCAATATACAACATTAATTCAAACTGTGATTTTATAAGACACTTGGATTAAACCCTGATATATACCTGCACAACCTCCTCCACCTCATTGTTTTGCGTCAGTTTAATAAATGAATTATTTATATGACAAGTAGTAGCAGAAATGTTTCTAGCATAAGTCTGCATGTGCCACTTTAAAGCTGGGACAGGACATCAGATCTTGTAATGTCTTGTAAAGCACTGCGTACATTTGTGTTGCTATATAATTACAATACAACTGGAAGTTAGCAGCCCAAGGGTTAATTGAATACAGTCCATCGAGGCCTTCATAAAGCTGGTGATCTGAAAGCCTGCCTAGAAGCATTAACCTGTGTAAAATTGCTAATATCTCTTAAAAAACATGCAATAGAAAATTCATGTAAATTCCAGAAGGACCACCCTGAGTAATTTTACATCAAGTCATTAAATATTAAAGATCCCCTTTAATGAACACAGAGATATTATGTGCATCATGGATATAATATGTACCAATAAACTCTGCTCAGTCAATAAGTATAGTTTAGACTGTAAATGCACAAATGGAGGGATTAATCAGGCTCTCTTACCCCCACCAAATATTTACAGAGTTTAGTTCATGGGCAGTATCCGGGGGGGGGGGGCTGGGTGCACATTCTGTCACTCTTGCGGTCACCCACCACCTTAATTTTCTTGGGAAAGTCACACTACAGAAGTATAAAGTCCACCCTTGGTCATTACTCCACTTCCTACTCAAGTCAAGGTCCATAATATGTCCCTCATCACTTTAGGATTCTGATAATTCTGGTTAGTAGTTTGAATACTTGTCACTCTTTGGAATACCGTACATATTGATCATTAGCCATGTTTTAATATTTATCTCTATTGAATGCCAGCAGGACACTAGTTCAGCTCATGCTGAGTAACATATAAATGCTGGCACATAATGAGCTGCTATAATTTTATATATATACTTTTGGAGACCTTTGGAAGCAACAGGTTTTCTCAGTAATCCTTAATAGCATAGTTTTAAAAAAGGGCGATGAAAGAGAAACAGTAAAATGACAATGAAAGCCTGTTTACAGATGTTTATATAGGCACAAATTACAGGGTGGCGGTTAGTAAAAACACATATAAAGTTCTTGAGATATATTGAAGAAGGTCTCATTGTGAAGGCTGTTTTCGAAATAGATTTCTCCTGTGGAAAAGCTTTCTATTCTGTTCATAAATGTTTGCTCATACCTTTAGAGAAATTCATGAATAAAGATTCTGTGTAAGTCTGAGCTTATAAATGAAATAAATACTAGGGATTCACCTAATCAAGGATTCAGTTTGGGAGTTGGCCTGACTCCAGCAATATTTGGATCTGGCCAAGTCCTTGGTTCTCAGCCAAACACAATCTGAACCTTTTAAGTCATGTAAAGAACTGCATTAAATCAAGCTGATATTTTCTAACATTTGGATTTTACTCAAATATGAAAATACAGATTATTTAATTATTATTATTCAGTATCATGTTTGCTTGAGTCTTTTGCCCAGGATTTGGTATCCAGCTACATTTTTTTAAAAAAAGGGTTAGTTACATGGCTAATTATTCTCCTTGTGTAACAAAAAGCACAAGGTTAAACAGACAATCAATAAATGCTACCTGCTGATTGGCTGCTATGGGTTACTGCATATGGGTAAACTTAGCAGGGCTCCTTTACTTATGTCAAGGGTGTAAGTGCTAAAGCACTAACCCTTTGGTGCTCACCTAACAAGCCCCTAATACTAGGAGAATGTCCAGGACAGCCCTGTCCATACCACCTGCCCTAGGGCAGATAGTAAGGAGAGGGCCTGGTTGACTTAAAGGAGAATTCAACCCTAAAGTTAAAAAAACCCTACCCTACATAGACCCCCCAGCGTGTTACCTCGGGAAAATGCCCCTAACGTTTTACTTACCCCTCGGTGCAGATTCAGGCATCTGAATTTACGGGTGCCATCTCCAGCTGTTTCGGTAATATTCCAAATGAGACTTGCGTTGCAGTGCATGTGCAGTTGTAGCAATTTTCTGTTGTGCCAAAACTCTCAAAAATTGCAGAATCGACAGTCTCATTCTGAAGATTACCGAATCGGCTCAAGATGACGCCCATGAACTCTATGCCAGAATCTGCACCGAGGATTAAGTAAAACGTTAGGAGCATTTGCCCGGGTTAACACTTAGGCTGGGGGGAGGAGGGAGGCTGGTCAATGTTGGGTAGGGCGGTAGGGTTTTTTTAACTTTAGGCTTGAATTCTCCTTTAAGAATACAATGTCCACAATGTCTGCTTTGTAACTGTCATCTTCCATGATGAATGAAACTAACAGTTGGCAGGAGCAAAAGGTCACAATGGTTAGTGATGACATAATAACAACTGGTAAACAGGCCTTATCTGGACTAACACTTCAACAAAATGTAGAATAACTAGTTAAGAGGGCAGGGGTGCTGTATAATGAACTTTATGAAACCCTGGACTGTAGAATTAATTAGGAGGGATATGGTTAAACAGAATAGGAATATGTTCCCCATGTTGCCCCCATGCAGAATTCTCATTGATTAAGAAGTAAAAAACGTAAATAAAGATACAATTGATGAGATGGACTCAGATATGTGCAAGATCAAGCAATACTTTCAGGGGGTGAGGACATCATACAGGAACAGCTAAATGAAATAGAGGAGATAGATCTAGAATATGACAAAGTAAAAATCTATGCAAGAACAAATGTCTCCAGGGCAGCAGATAAACACCTTTTCCCCAAATAAGAATCATGAAGGCATGAATATGTGGTTAAATTCCAACAGAGAAGCCAAAATACAAGGTACAAGGGAATAAAACCATTCTTTAGAAATCTGAAAATGGGGCAGCGACATTCACAGAGACTATACAGAGAAGGGAACAAGGATCTGAACTGTGAAAGCAAAATCCTGCTCCAGAAATGGATTCCTTAGGACCCTAACGTGGCTCTTTGGAGACAAAAAGAGCAACACTAAACTCTGTAGGTGTATAGTAGAGTGTAATGTTTTATAAATCTGTGAAATAAAGAAGGAATACTTTTTACCAAGTTCCTAAGAACAGACCAGGAAGACTAGTTGAAACATTGCAAAGAACAGGCCACTTCTATAATATATTAAAAGTTCATTTAAAGGTAAACTTCCCCTTTCTGTTGTCATAGGCATAATAACTTCCAGTTTGTAATCTGTAATTGCTCCAATAAATGCTTAAAATTACAGGTATAAAATGGTTACATTATGAACAATTATAAGGTATTATATGCATTATTCATGAAATGAGTAATAGGGAGGGACTTGATTTGACTTCCTTTCCACATTAAGACAACATGTGCATTATGTTTATGTTAGATACACAGATTGTAGCTGCCTGTAATATGTAATATGATTCTATTGTTTTCAAATACAGCAGATTAACTAGAGGTTTAGGAGTCATGGAGCAAAATTTGTCTGAATCACATCTCCATTCCTACAAAACTCTATGGCTCAAATTCACTAAGCGCCGAAGCGCCGAACGCTAGCGTTAATTCGCTAGCGTTTGGCATTTTCATTACTGCGCAAATTCACTAACGAACGCTGGCGTAGTTTCGCTAGTGTTACTTCGCACCCTTAGGCCAGGCGAATTTTCACTAGCGACGTAACTACGCAAATTCACTAACTTGCGCAGTGTACTGAACGCTATCTTTTACGCTAGACTTCCTTCGCCACCTCAGACCTGGCGAAGCGCAATAGAGTAGATAGGGATTGTTTCCAAAAAAGTCCCAAAGTCCCAAAAAACGCTGGCGTGTTTTCTACATGATGGGTGATAGGCTGAAAAAGATCGAAAATATTTTTGGGGGTCCCCTCCTTCCCCCCTACATTTCCTGACTCATGGCAACTTACCTAGACAGTGGGCACATGTGTAGGGCAAAATAAAAATTTTATTTGCTGATTTGAAGGTTTTCTAGGCATTTGTAGTGCTGATACGTGTTCCTCCATTGAAATTTGAATTTGGCGCCGTATGCAAATTAGCCTTCGCTAGCGTAACTTCGCTTTACATAGCGAATCAACGCTAGCGCAACTTCGCAACCTTACGCTACCCGTGTGCGCAACTTCGGATTTTAGTGAATTTGCGGAGCGCTGGCGAAACTATGCCTGGCGAACTTCGCATCTTAGTGAATTTGCCCCTATATGTCAACCATCAAATGCTTCATTCCTACTCAACATCAAGCATTCATATAACCTTGCCTATCCAATGATGGGTCATAGATTTAAAGGAATAGTTTTACTGGCCTGTAAAGGCATTATTATACAAATTGAATTGCTTGTTTAGCTATATGTGAATATAGATACAGTAAGAGGTAGTGGAAAAACAGGAAGTCTGCTTAGCAACTAGGACTGAACAAAATATTTGCTCAGCAACTTTCTCAGCATATAATTTCTTTTGCTTCTCAAAACCTTGTTGCTTTTGTTTGACTCTTATAGAATACTAAAGGGGATGTTAAAAAAAACTGGATGTAGGAGAGTGGTCCATAGCATGACTTTTAGGGGGTTATTTATCAGAATTTATCTTAATATTTTCTACTACAAACTCCAATCAAATCCACTCAAGTTTTTTACGCCTATTTATTATTACATTTTGCGAAAAATTTGCTATGCGGGGAAAAAAAACAGATTTTCGCACATTTTTCGGACTTTTTCATCCTATTTTCACGATTTTCGTCATTTTCACCAGAAAACTTCGGGGTATTGCCCAGAACCCAGTGCACATCAAAAAATCATTGGGACTACTCCCATTGACTTCTATGCAACCTCGACAGGTCTGAGATTTTTTAAAACTCAGATTTTATAAAAAAAATCACAATTTTTTTGTGATTTTTGCATTCAGAGTTTAGTAAATAACCCCCTAAATGTTCAAAATAAAGGTTCCAGCAATTATTTTGTTTACTGGCCTATTACAAAACCCAGAGAATAGAAGGTGACCAGAAGACCCTAATGATCTAATATAAGCAAATGGGAGCAGATTCGCTAAAGGGTGAATTGTCGCCAGCGAGCACTTCGCACACTTTGTGCGCCTCTTTGCCAGACGAAAATTTGTTTTCACAACGCTAATTCATTAGAATGCAAAGTTGTGTCCTGGATGCCGCTAGCATTACTTCGGCAGTGCAAGCGTTTCAAAGCGAAATTACGCTAGCGATCGCTACTGCCTAGTGAAACTTCGTTAGTCCTCTTACGCATAGGTCAATTTGAGTACGGTACATTTTATCAGTACATAAAAGTCATATGGACGTCTTTATTAGAGATGTTGGTGCAAATGCTTGAAGTGGCTACTTTTTATTACAAATGTCCAAGGAATCTGAATAAAGACAAAAGAGATCCTCTAATACCCTACCCTTGAGCCCACCCTAAAACAAATGTTCCATGCCCCTCAAATGTCTGGGGAAAAATGTTAACACAAAAAAGTTTAATAGTTTGGACTTTTGCAGGCAATCCTGCTTTAAAAAAGGACAAGTCAACAGCGTTTTTACAACTTTAATGCAAATCCGGCACACAGGATATGATGTCACTGACATAAGATTGAGGAAGATCTAGCTTTATTTTAGCAGTTTGCCTGGAGTGGAGGTTGCGAAATAGATAACGTTCAGTAAAATTCGCACTTTACTGAATTTGCAGCGTAACGTCCATTTGCCAGAGCGAAAAGTCGTCTGGCGATAGAGTGCAAATGAACGCCAGTGACTGTCATGTTCACTAGCAAATTGTTGCCTACACCTGTTAGTAAATTGCCAATGTCCCTGCGGATGGGATTTCTGGCGAAATGTCGCTAGCGTTGCCACTTCACCCTTTAGTAAATCTGCCCCATGGTGTTGGAGGTGGTCCCAAAGGTAAAACCTTTATTACTGCTTTTTTCTCTCCTGAATGCATTGTTTAAGGCTCCCACACCCCTGTATATGGTTAGTAATGAAGAGACCATAGAAGCCTATAGTTTTGAGGAAAGTGTGTGGCACTATGCTGTCTTTCTATCTATTCATCCTCTCTGCCTTTCTATAAACTTGGGAAGCTCTCATTCTGTCCAAGGATTTCATAAGTGTCTTTATATGACATCAATATTTTAATATAACTCAGCTTGTGAACATTTATGAAACTGCTTGGACAGTCCTGCCTTACACAGGAATATATTAAAAGGGTTCTATCACATGATTATATTGTGCATATTTATATTCCCATATTAGAGTCTGTATCTAATTACTGAAGTACATCCAGCAGCTTTTGAATTGCTCAGATAGCACTTATCGGTGTCGTGAATCCCTGAGCAGGTAGCCTACCCATATGTAATAAACATGCAAAGTGGAATATAGAGAGTATAGTTTTACCAACATACAGTTTTCAGAGATAGACATTGACAAGGTGACCATTTATAGACATTAAGGGGGTTATTTACTAAACTGTGTGTTTTTTTGTTTTCTTTTTAAACTTGAATTTTTCAAGATTTATTAAAGCCCGATGCAGCAAAAAGCCAAAAAACCCAAAAATCCACCATCTGAGGTCTGTCAAGGTTGTTTATAAGTCAGTGGTCCGAGGTCCCTATCCTGTAGCCCGAAAATCTGGCCATTTCTGTTTTTTAGGGCAAAAATCAAACAAAAAAAACAAGCGTTTCGGGGAAAAAACTTGTACGATTTGGGTTTTTGGCGCACTCACACCAGTGTCGGACTGGGACACCAGGGGCCCACCCAAAAACCTTTGATAAGGGGCCCACCAAGTAATCTTAGACCAGGGGCCCTCTCACTGTTATTATCCTTCCTCTCCTCACTAAACCTCTATTCTCCTAGTCTCTTTTCTTTACATACTATAATCTATTATTCCATCTATTTAGCCACTTTGTTCTCATTGAAATAGGGAATGACCATGAAATAGGCCAAATGTTTAGCAGCATGAGGGCCCACTGATACCTGGGCCCACCTGGACTTTTCCTGGTATCCCGGTGGGCCAGTCCAACACTGACTCACACTCTCCTCTGAGTCCTTCACAAAAGATCTGCACTACATTTCCCCTAACTGTTATGTTGTTTCCATGCATATGGATCAGCTATCACCCTTCCTACCTGCCTGCTCCTTCTCCTGTCTCATCAACGTCATTGGAGCCCACACCCTGTCTCTTCACCGACATTGCCCACCTGCTCCCCCTTTCCTTCTTGTCACGGCACTGCCCATTTCTTGCTCTCTCTCTCACTGGTACCCGCTTCCCGCTTTCCCTCCCTGCTTGGCATCTGCACTGGTCGGTGCCAATAAATGACATAAATATTTACTCTACACAATTATTACATTGAGTCAAAATAGAGATCAGCGGTTTTATTTAGGGATGCACCGAATCCACTATTTTGGATTTGGCCGAGCCCCCAAATCCTTTGCAAAAGATTCGGCCGAATACCAAACCGAATCTGAGCCCTAATTTGCATATGCTAATTAGGGGTGGGAAGGGGAAAAAATTTTTTACTTGTTTTGTGACAAAAAGTCACATGATTTCCCTCCCTGCCCTTAATTTGCATATGCAAATTAGTACTCGGTTCGGCTGGGCAGAAGGATTCGGCTGAATCTGAATCCTGCTGAAAAAGGCTGAATCTTGGCCGAATCCCGAACCGAATACTGGATTCAGTGCATCCCTAGTTTTATTAATTTTTTTGTTTTTTCAATACAACTCCCTGCATCTGTTGTTATAATAAATGATATACACTTTCTGCATATTAGTATGTATTAATATCTAATTACACAACTGTACTTTTTTTTTTTTTTTTACAGTTTTTCCTCTATGCACCACATATTAATATTACACATACAGAAACTGTTTATCGTTTACAATGTTAATAGGTGCCGGGAGTTGCAGAAAAAAACAAGATACCGGTAGTGTTCTGTAACTGGATCATGTATACTATCTGCAGAAATTGTATTTAATTCACAATACTAGGTGCAAGAACAGTGATGTGGAAAGCTCAGGCAGTCAGGTGGGTGGCAGGGAGGCAATCAATGTGCGTGAAATAAGAGAAAGTTAGAACAAAAGGAGTTAGGTGAGCATATTTTTTTGAAAACAGTATTTTAATAGAAAGGTATAAGAAAAACTGTTTTATATAAATTAATAGAATAACATACATTAGTGCATTTTGATCATTTATGATATTTGTCCCCTTTAAGGCAGTGTGCTTGGAACATAGGGGCAGGAGGGTGGGAGGGGTTGCCCTGCTATTGCAGAGTTCAGCCTATAAGCCTATGACCACTTCCTGTGGGAGAATGAAGGGAAACGTTCTCTCTGCAGCTCTGATATAATGACAGCTTTAGGAGGTAAAATGCTTTCAAAACATTTCTTTTCCTGTATCATTACATATTTTAAAGAAGGATGAAAAATTTAGCTGAAGGTGATTATTATATGAAATGTCTCCTTTAAGTGATGGCTCATGGTCCAAACAGAATTTGAGGGGCAAACCTTCATATAAGTATCATTGACTAAAGTGTACATGGTCTTAGATTACTCCTACAACTCTTAACAGCCTTTGGCATAAGCTTTTAGTCACTCTTCCTGGCTAAAGGTGCACCCTATTGCACCACCAGTTCATCGTGAATTTCATTTAAAGTAGAATAAGAAATCCTCATTATTCCTACAAAAATGGAATCAATGGATTGCCCATAATTATGAAGAAATCATTATAGCTAGAGTTAATCAACCTCCACTTTTTGGATTAGCATTTTTATGTCTGTTATGAGTAAAAAAAAATCTCATAATATACAATTAAATTTTGCAAGAAGTGTACATAACTAAGAATACCTAACTAATGCCTACATGGGCATCTCATGATTTAATCACCATTCTGTTTTCCAGCTGTTTCACATATCCTGATCAGATTTGTGCTTTGTGTCTTACTCATTATTGCTACTGTCTGTTCCTTGACTTCAGCTTTTTATTCTCTGGCCTAAGCTCTTGGGATGCCTCTTCGCTTCCAACTTGTATGATCATGTAAGAACCTGTTCTACCAGTCCTGATCTCAGCAGATTATATAGTGAATAAAGTACCACCTATTCTAAAATATAAAGGTATTATAAGTCATGAGGAATTCCATGACCATATAAAAACATGAAGTTGAGGTCACTTCTAATATCCTCAAATTTTACCACGTTATTTATTATAATGCACACATTTAAGTCAAGGGACAGAAATTATATCACTAAGCACCATTTATAGGGCTATAATTTAAAGGATATTCATGGCTCTTGTGTATTATAACTGTAAACTATGCTATCTGACCAAACCTCTGGCCTGCCATATTTTGCTCCTTTATTGTTTCCAGCACTCAGATTTAGTTTGCAAATTAACTGCTTTCTCTTTCACATTCTTTGTGATATCAGGGTTATGTCACTACAATAGTTTTGCAGCCACGTGTTGGATTACTACACACTCCTTGGGCAATTCTCACATCTGAATCCACCTACAGTCTCTTGCATTGATGCGTCTTTTGTAGACTGAGTCACCATTGTTAGGTGTCTTCATAAGAATGAATAAGATCATACAACCGGTCACCACAAACCTATGGTGGTTCATCTGGTAGCTACATGGTAATTAAGGTTAAAATAGATCAATATCAATCACGTTAATCATTTTTCCCAAGTAAATCCCACAAATCCTTAGTTATTGCAGAGAAAGACAAAAAAGAATCCATCTGAAATGGTCGTACTCACCAACCTTTAAATCTAATTCTAAAATGATACATCCTAATCCATTTACCTAACAGAGCAGGATTTCAACTAGTTACAGGCTCAGTAAAGGGTAATTGGCGAAAATGCTCAGTTGCTTGGGAAAGAACTTCTGCACACAACCAGTTTGCAACCCAAACTTACTGTACCTTCTCCTGCTCCACAGGTACTGTACCACCTATTGTAATACAACCCAGACTTACTATGAAGCAAATGTTGTCATTTAGACTCATTAACATATTAAAACTCACTGGGAAAAAAAAAGCAATGGGCCATTGAACCACTAGTGGTTCTAACAGGGTTGCCACCTGTTTGGTTTTTCTTAGGAGTGTTTGGGTCACAACTGCCTGTTCGGGTTTCAGCCTTGTGAAACCAGAACAATAATCTGGCCACTGTCCGCCTCTGATGTCAAAACCATGCCCACACAAAGCACAAACATATCCCCAAATGTCATAACTCCACCCCAATACCATCATCCTGCCCCCTTGTTCGGTTTTTGCAGATGTAAGGGCAAGGTCACACAAGGCGTTTTTAAATTGCATAATTAAAAACGATTGGTCGAGAGTAAATACGCCAATGAAATCACACGCACATAATAATATGCATTTTTCAGCCAGTAGTATTCTTTTTCCCAACATGCATTTCTGTTTTTTCTCATTCATTAAGAAAGACATCTCACATGAATTTTAGTAGACTTTTGTGAAAAAAAAGCCAAGCGGGAAAGCTATTTACATGCAAAATGTAGATTGCAACATAATTACATCACCATCATGCAACGCCGCAAATAGATATATGTGCAATCCATCTCGCTAGAGTTTGTCCGCCATTTTGAAAACAAACAGCATATTTCAGCAAAGAGTATTTTCAAAACTGCAGATCCCACAGAGTTCAATAATATGGCGTTACCTTGGTGTATTGGCGTTTCTACTGAAAAGCAAATTCTGGCATCGCTTGGCAAATGTTGGCTTCTGGCATCGCCCTGTGGGAATTATTATAGTGTGTATTAATTTCAGTAGGGCTTGATTTTGTAAAAACGCCCTGTGTGACCTCGCGCTAAAAGGTGGCAACTCTAGGTGCTAATTATACTCATATGTATGTATGCAATAAATATGCGGAGAAGAATAACTGTACAGAAAAAAAAAAACAAATATTAGTTGTTGCCTACATTTTTATTTGAGCATGACATTATATTTTTGGAGTTAAAACTCCATACTCACAAATTCTATTGCACTGAACCAATATTTGTGGCAGATTAGGTTAATAATAAATAAAGCTGCCTCAGGCATGCAATGGTATGTCCAAAATCTGTGCATTCCTGAACAGAAACCCTGCCCATATTGTAAAATACTTCTCAAGAGTAGGGTTGCCACCTTTTCTGGAAAGAAAATACCGGCCTTCCTATATATTTTTCTTTTTGCCATATTAATAACATTGGGATCAGCCATCATTTTTACCATTCATGCCGGTAAAATACCGGCTACAGGGCAACCCTACAGGCACCCATATGTAATAAACACGCGCCCAATCAATACACACAGATGATAAACAGCTAATTTATTTGACTTAAAATACAAATCATTAGATGTATTACTTATGGGGAAAAATATATATGCACCATTTCAGGACACACTAGATTCACTTGAAACTGTGTTTGTGAGGGTGATGGGTTTAACATGTGTGATATTAAATCAGTGAGTCAGTGTGAGAGTTGCAAATACATGCGTAATCTCACATGACTCGGTAACGTCACACCGATTTACAAGCTCGCATTGAAACAAAGCAATTAATTCTTCAGCACATCACTTAAAATTCATGCTTCAAGCAGAAAAACCGTTTGCCAGCAAGTTCCCTTGCCTTCTGCTTGTATCTTCCCTACAGACACCCACGTGAGGGGAACAGATTAAGTTTATCTCCGTAACACCGGGAGCCCCGTCTTCTCTTCCCACATCTTGAGCAAAGGAGGGGACCCTGTGACGTAGTTGCAGTCACAGATGGATAAACTGGTTGGCTCTCTGCTTATATTCTCCTCCAGATCCAAAGCTCCTTTAATGGAGTTGTTTTTGGCTGTCACGTGCAATCCATAGGCAGCCCTGCTTTTCTTCTGTTTGAGAAAAAAATGAATGAAGTGGCCTAGGAATGTTACAATGCAGCGTGCCTTATAAATACATTTTTTGGACGTAATTTCTTTTGAAGAGGCGTATGAGTAAATCCTCTGCACGCCTGCTAAATCATCATCCTAATGACAACTGTAACACAGATATTCTGTAAAGCTGAGCCATAAAATGGCTATAGATATGATATTGCCTTTATTTGGTGTGATATTAAAGTCATTTTAATCCCCCACTCTCATATATGCTGCTAGTATGAAACGCAAGACTTCCTGAAATCGTCTTTTGTAGCAGTTACCGATAAAGGGTTAAATGTAATTAAAATCACCTTTAGGCTGCTGGCACACGGTAAGATTCGGGGGAGATTAGTCGCCCAGCGACAACAAGGGTGTCCAGAATTGAATCAAATACTATACCAAAATAAGAATGTACTTACCCCTTGATGACATTTAGGGGCACATTTACTTAGCGTGAGTAAAGGATTATAAGATAAAATACTTTGAATTTCAAAGTATTTTTTTGGGTACTTTGACCATCAAATTGGCTACTTCGACCTTCGACTACGACTTTGAATCGAACGATTCAAACTAAAAATCGTTCGAATATTCGACCATTCGATAGTCGAAGTACTGTCTCTTTAAAAAAAAAACTTTGACCACCTACTTTGCCACCTAAAACCTTCCCAAGCACCAATGTTAGCCTATGGGGAAGGTCCCAATAGGCTTTCTAGGTAATTTGTGATTGAAGGAAAATCGTTCGATTGATGGATTAAAATCCTTTGAATCGTTCGATTGAACGAATTGCGGTAAATCCTTCGACCTAGATATTCGAAGTCGAAGGATTTAACTTCGATGGCCAAATATCGCGGGTTAATGGATCATACCAATTTTTCAGATTTTCCATCCGAAAACCACAAAATCTTCGGATTATTGCACGAAACCCAGCACAGATCAAGATATCTTCAGGACTTCTCCCATTGACTTAAATGCAACCTCGGCAGGTCTGAGATGCCATATTTTCAGATTCTGACTTTTTCCATCCAAATCCCGAAAAAAACGTTTTTTTTCCCCACTAAGAATTCTGATTTTATAGTAAAAAACACAAATTTTATGGGTTTTTGGCATTCGGACTATAATAAATAACCCCCTAAAGTGTCATCAAGGCATTAAGTCCATTCTTCTTTTGGGGTTATATAGTAAAGTTATAAAGGTTCCACCTCATCTAGGAACCAATCAAATGTTTCTTTTCAAACATGTGATGCATAAATGCTACCCCCTGATTGGTATGGTTTACTAGAACAGTATTCTACTTCTAACTGCCAGTTCAGAGTTGCAATGGCTGCTATTATCACTAGTGATCTCAGCTGATGTATGTCATACACACCAGTGGTAATACAGGATAGGGCCACAATAAAGTACCCAGATATCCTGACCACATGAAGACTTTACAAGCTGTATGTATAAATTATATAGTGATGGATGAATTTAAATAAAGGAAGAGGCCTCTGTACAGCTTCACCCAGCCAGCCAGTGCTGAGGTCATATGTAGAGCCAGGTTTTTAGTTAGATGAGAAGTAAGAGGGGCAAACTAGACACCCCATTTAGGTGACCAGTTTATGTTAAAAAAGACTTCTGGAAAACCCAGCTACAAGGGTTGTATTGATGCTATTTCATTTATATGCAAACAGTGCAGCCCTGCAACCTGCATTTATAAAAAGGTCCTTTGACTTTTTAAGTATCTGGAACCCCCATTTTTCAATAAAACTCCCCTAATTAAAATAGTATATATGCACATTGTAAAGGTAGAACAATATTTATGACAGGTTCATACATAATCCCTGGCATTGTGTTACTCAGTTTAGGAAAAATTGTTGGAAAATTGCATTGCAAAATCAGGACTGGATCATTCTCACACATGCCTCAATGCAAAACAAAAGATACAGAGAGGAGGGTAAAGGCCCTATTGGATCAAAATCACTTTTTTTTTTTTAACAGATTCCTTAAAGCAAACATAGAACTGTTGGATAATGTTAGGATGTGAATCTGTTAATGCTTTTAAGAGGGACTTGGACAATTTCTTGTAAAAATATATGATAGGCTATTGTGATATTAAAATGTACAATTAGTATAGATATTGGTATATATATATATATATATATATATATATATATATATATATATATATATATATATATATATATATATATATATATATATATATATATATATATAGTTTATGTAAGTGCGTGTATTTTTATGCGCTGGGTTCATTGGGAGGGTTTGAACTTGATGGACTTTTTTCAACCCAACTTAATTATGTAACTATCATAAAATAGGCAAGTGGATGTAGGTTATGATAATGATTGATGATAAAGTACCTGTACCCAATACATTGTGCAATTTACCTTACTGGGCAGAGATAAACCGAAACATCACAAGAACAGCAATAATAAAGTGACATTTGTACGCTTGTTTAAACCAGAAGAAAAAACTAAAAGAGAGCCGCCATTATAGCCCCAGTTTCCCCTATTCAATCCATGTTTCTTTAGTGTCCTTCATCCACAGAACACAACCAAATTCAACTGAGCTCATCTTCAGCCAAATGGCACACTCGTGAGGTAGCTGCAGCTCATTAGAGCAAAACAACATAATTCCAGTTAACCCATTGAATTCTAAGGTCTCTCACAAACACCCTGGGGCAGTTGATGTTTTCAGACCCCTGTACATGTTAAGGTAGGTATTTTCGCTTGACTGCTGGCCGTTATTTATGAGACATTTAGCAGCTGTTTGTAAATAAGTGAAATAGAAGAAGCGTTAAAATCCAAAGGTAAAGATTACAATTTGTGCAAAGATAATTAAATACAGAACATTTCATATAAAAAATAGCACCTATAAAAAGTGTGATGGCAGGCTAGATGATGTCTATCAAGCAACTATTCTGCTGACAGGCGCTTTTATTGCTGCTACCCTATCACAAATAACAGGCTTAAGTAAGGCTTACATCTAGGGACAGATTTATCAAGGGTCGAAGTGTAAAAAAATTTGAAGTAATTTTTTGGATACTTTGACCATTGAATAGGATACTACGACTTTGATTCGAAGTAAAATTGTTAGAATATTCAACCAAGTACTGTCTCTTTAAAAAAAAAAACTTTGCTTTCAATACTTCGCCATATTAAACCTGCCAAAGTGCTATGTTAGCCTATGCGGACCTTCTAGAGCATTTTTCTACATTTTTGGAAGTCGAAGTAAAATCATTCGATCGATTTATGAAATCCTTCGAGATAGAATCCTAGGAGATAGAATTGATTTTTAAGAAAAGACTTTAATACCCACATGCTGCAAGGCTCCAGTGTATACTGCACACAGCACTGGTTTCTGGGAAATCAATATGAGTCTTGTGGGTTAAAGGTCCTTACACTGAGGCATATTGATGTGTGTCTATTGAAATGGATGCACTGTGTGAATTCAGCATGCATTTCTCTATTTTAATATGTAACACCTATTTGGGCCACTCGGGGTTAATTCACCAGCTAGAACACTAGAGCATGGGTTACACGCGACTTACACCCAGGGCAGGGCCTTCGCTAAGTGGAAGTGTTCCCTCTATGGTGTAGTGTATCTACATCCCCCCCAGGCTACTGTGCACACAAAAACAACTTGGGCGCCAGGAGGTTCTTAACAATCAGGAACAGTTTATTATGCCAAAAAGGGCAAATGACCACAGGTTTCAGTACTCACGCAGGAGCTTGAGGAAAACAGCATATTGAGAGTTCACACAGATCAAAGGCAGGCTCACACAGAGAGTACACAGGCAAATGCAGTACAACCTTTCCCTCCTGGAAGTTGTCAGGCAAGCAGCTTCTACCCTACAGTCCCTCTTCACTGAGGTCCCTGACAGGAGGCAACACATAAAGCCTCTGGGAAGCTACTCCCTTACTGCAAATCCTTGTTGGAGCTTCAGCTGCTCTTTCTCTCTCTCTATCCTATCTGCCTTTCTCTCCTAGAGAGACTATGACAAGTCTGCCCTAGTATATCTGTTCCTCATTCACGGGGTTACCTGGTCCCCGACTTGGACACATGCCTTCTTCTGGGCCTATTGCACTCAGTCCCCCTGAGCACATCCAGCTGGAATCACATCCAGAGGCAAAAGAGGAAGAGGCCACTCCCTGCACACACTATATAGGAGTGAGTCAGAGCAATGTCATCAAATCTCTCAGCCTATCACTGTAAAAGTTATTTTGTAACAGGGATTCTACCCAATAACCCAAGGAAATGGTAAAAAGATTAACTCTATAGGGCCTGTATGCCTATAGGGCCCTACAAAAATATTTTAAAACTGTGGCAAATTAATAAAAATGCAGCATTAAACATGACTATAAAAAACAGATCTGAATGCTCATGGGTACAACCAGGCAGAATAAAACGAAATCAATTAGCACATCAAGCACGCATAAAATAGTCAATATTTCAGGACCATTGCTATAAAGAACCACTGACAGAAATATACTGCATGCCTGACAAGGCTTCTGTTAAACCGCATTCTGCCCAGTTACAGAGAAATCTCTGAAATCTGAAGCTTTCATATGGACTTATTAGTAATCACTGATCTGGCATTTTCTGGAGTATTTTCTGCTAAAGCTGGTTGCATGGCTGCCAAACTAGGAAATCTTTTCCCGATTTGGTCACTACATGCAGGAGCAAATCAGGCCCTGGGGCCAAACAATAGGATCACGATGGAGGCCTATGCAAGGGTGTCGGGGGAGGACCCTCTGGTATTTTCAAATCTGCCCAACAGATATCTCTCTGTCAGAAGGTCAAGGAAGGCCCATACACAGGCAGATAAGCTGCTATCTTAAATCTGTCCATGTATGACCAATTTAGTTGACCATATAACCTCCAAGGCCAGTCTTCAGCTGACTATTTTAGTATGCTAAAACTTCATGCTCTTAAGGACAGTCATTGCGTACACCTTGACTGTGTGGCTATCTTAAATTGGATGAACCAGCGCCACCTCAAACTCAACCTAACAAAAACTGAACTTATCATCTTTCCACCTAAACCTGGTCATACTCCCCTATTTACTATCTCTATTGATGGCATGCTCATTAATCCTGTCAACTCAGCACGCTATCTGGGGGTAATCTTTGACTCCTCTCTCTCCTTCTCTGATCATATTAACACCACTGTCAAAACCTGTCTCATTTTCTTACGCAATATTGCCAAAATCCGTCCCTTCCTTTCACCTGATACATCCAAGACGCTCATGCATGCTCTCATCCTATCCAGAGGAGATTACTGTAACCTTCTACTAACTGGCCTCCCTAACTCCCATCTCTCCCCTCTACAGTCTGTATTAAACACTGCTGCCAGAATTATCCTCCTCTCATCCAAAAGGGTACAGGCCCCTCCGCTGCTGAAGTCCTTATCATGGCTTTCTATAAAACAAAGAATAACTTCTCCTCATAACCTTCAAAGCCCTTCATTCCTCTGCACCTAACTACATCTCATCTCTTGTCTCTCTATATGTTCCTGCCCGAAACCTCCGCTGCTCTCAGAGCAACCGCTTGGTTGTACACCCCACTACTACTGCTGTTTCCCGTACAGTGTCGGACTGGCCCACCAGGATACCAGGAAAAGTCCTGGTGGGCCCAGGTGTCAGTGGGCCCTCATGCTGCTAAACATTTGGCTTATTTCATGGTCATTCCCTATTTCTTTGAGAAAAAGAGACTAAATAGATGGAATAATGGTTTATAGTATGTAAAGAAAAGAGACTAAAAATAGAGGTTGAGTGAGGAAAGGAAGAATAATATTACTGAGTGGGCCCCTGGTCTAGGTTTTTTGTTGGGCCCCATGTCTAGGTTTTTTGGTGGGCCCCTGGTCTAAGGTTTTTTGGTGGGCCCCTGGTGTCACAGCCCAACACTGTTCCTGTATCAAACCCTTCTCTCTTGCATTTGGAATACTATTCCTGAATCTCTCAGGAGAGAGAATCCTCCTTCAGTGTTTTTAAAACAAAACTCAAAGACTACCTTTGGGTAGCAACTGGATAACACCTGAACTGGCACTTATATAACAGTGTAACAAACTGTAACCCACAGCACCTTAATACCCCTCTGAATTTTGTCTGTATGTTACCCTCCCATTTAGACTGTAAGCCCTACGGGGTAGGGTCCTCTAGCCTTTTGTTTCCTTGACACTGAGCACTTAATCTGTATTGTAATTATATTTTTTATATTTATGTGACTTGTATTTCTAATAATGCACTTATTGTTACTTTTTATTCCTATGACCCCTTGTTTGTTACTACTAATTTATTGTTTTGTTGTACAGTGCTTTGTCCTCGAGGAGTGCTTTACAAATAAAAATATACATACATACATAAATTGCGTACACCTAGACTGTGTGACTTTTCCCATTAATAAGCTTTGAGTCAAACTTGCAGTACGTCAAACAGGTAAAACCTTATGCTGCCTCTAGCTTGTGGTTTCCCTTTCAAACCAAACAATTAGAAAATAATAAGACCATACCATCCTTTTATCTGAGAACCACTGAGATATGCTTTTGCTGGTTAGCACTGATCTGATTACGACTTTCATTGTTAGGGGCATGTTTACTAACATTGGAGATAAATATCTGGAGAGATTTCTGGAGATGTTGCCCATAGCAACCAATCAGATCGTTGCTTTTGTTTTCTAACTTGGCTGTGGCTGTTTAAATCTAATTGCTGATTGGTTGCCATGGGCAACATCTCCAGAAATCTCTCCAGATATTTATCTCCAATGTTAGTAAACATGCCCCGATCAGTGTCTTAATTTAAAAGGATGAACTAGTCAGGGTGTTCGTAGCCTCTGACATTCCATCTTAATATAGTATATTTCTAAGGAAGCAAGAGGCCTTCTATGTTGCGATCTCTGACATACAATAGATCGGTTAAAGTGTACATTGTTGAAGGGGAGGGTTGGAATCTATGGTTTATTTTAGTTGCATGCAGTTTTGAAGAGATAATTTGCAACCCATTGGTCATACGCGGTTAAAACGCCACTCAAATCCACACACTGCAGGGCTTTTTTCAATACAGGGTAGTATAAATAGAAACCAACAGAGCTACCAGTATGCATCACCATTCATTAATTTGCCCCGCTGCATGGGGTCATATAGGTGATCACTTCTGCACTTATGGGATTCAGGAAAGGCTGCTCCTGTTTGATCTAGTACATACATACGTGAAATTAACAGGTATCACTTCCAAAAGAATGACCAAAAATATGTGTAATGTCAGGATTCAGGAAGAAATCAGCAAGTATTTAGTATTTTAATATTAGCGTTTCTTGTTAGGGATGCACTGAATACTAAGAGGCACATTTATCAAGGGTCGAATTTTGAATTCATGTGAGTTTTTTTTAAACTCCCTTAAATTTGAATGAATTCTAAATTAGACCTGGCGAAATGTATTAATAAAATCAAGTTATTAAAACTCGGATGAATTTAAACGACCCAAATTCATTTCAAATTTTATCAAACTCGATTCGAGTTTCTTCTCTGAAAAAAACTTGAATGTCAGGAAGGCTGCAAACATCTCAAATAATTGATCCCTGGACCTCTCCCACTGACTTATACAGCAATTCGGTTTTAGGTTGCGAATAGTCGAAAACTAATTCTTGAAGGGCCAGAGTATGACAAAATCATGAATCGAGTTTGGATAATTCCCTAGTTGAATTTGACAGTTTTGACCATAATTCAAATTTTCAATTCGACCTTTAATAAATCTGCCCCTGAGTGTTTAACTGGACCAGGGGATCTTTCTTCTGCAGCCAATGCTCCCAGCTTAACCTGTTTTCTCAGTCATCCATGACTTAAACTCATGCATTTGCAACTATTGAAGGATTCTCGGTATTTAGACAAATCCTAGTGCCTGGTTAACCAAATCCAAACCCTTGATATGACAGAACTTTTGATCAATGGACAAAGACAGGGAAAAGAAGGCAGTGCAGCATTTCCAAAAAACATTGTAAATTTTATTCAGGTGGGGTGTGTCTAACTCTCTGGATCTGGAACTGAAAAACAGGCATGACACCCCTAGATATATTTCTGTATATTTCAGTGGGATATTAGATATGAATGAAAATTAACTTATTTCACACTCATACAGAGAATTGTGAAATTCGGTATAAGCTTATTCAATAATGTTTATTAGCTTAAAATTTTCTCACCATTAAGCTAAACTGGCTCAGGTGCCAATTGCCCCGAGCCTCTCACTTAAGGAAGGGGGGAGAGAGAAAAACCATCCCCAACTTTAATATCCCCAGTCTTCAATTGGGTATTTAGCTTACCGGATTCCTGCTGTGACCCGGGTGCAGCCGCCCCGAGTCCGTCGCCAAGAAATAAACGCCAAGTTACGATTATTGATGCATGGCAGCGCACTCCAGACCACATTCAATAGTCACCAACACTGCAGTCGCTTGTTAAAAAGATAAATTTTATTTGAACATTAGGCTAAAAAGCGTCTGAGGTCTGACGCGTTTCGTGTTCACACACTTCCTCAGAGACTCTTAGTTACTCCTAGTTAGAATTTTAGTTTGTTTTAGGCCAAATCCACAAAACATAAAATTTGATGGCTCAATTAGCAAATTGTGAACAGTGTCGGACTGGCCCACCAGGAAAGCAGGAAAACTCCCGATGGGCCTAGGTGTCAATGGACCCTCTTGCTTCTAATCATTTCTTACAATTTCATGTTAATTCCCTAATTATTTATGGAAACAAAGAGGCCAAATAGATGGAAAATAGAGTATATCATGTAAAGAAAAATTACCAAGAAAATAAAAAGTTAAGAAAATTAGGCCTCAGAGGTGAGAGCTATTCACATTCCAATTAGGTGAAATAAAAACCCTTTGCAAGTGCTATGCAGCCCATACTGGGACACACTGACCAATACTACATCACATACATGTGCATAATGAGCGAGCTGCAGCACTTATACACCATGCCCATGTGTGTGCCCCAAGATGGCCATCCACATAGTAACATAGCATAGCTCTCACAAGGAGGGTATTGTTTTGTAAAATAATATTGATTTGTCCAACAAGAGTACAGGCTCTCGGTGGAGAAATCAATTTCTGTAGCTCAGCTCTTCAGTAATTTGGTTGCTAGGGTACAAATTACTCTAGTAACCATTCATTGATTTGAATAAGATACTGGAATATGAATAGGAGAGGGCCTGAATAGAAAGACTAGTAATAAAAAGTAGCACTAACAATAAATATGTAGCCTTACAAAGCATTTATTTTCTAGATGGGGTCAGTGACCCCCATTTGAAAGCTGGAAAAAAATCACAAGAAGGCAAAGAATTCAAAACCTATAAAAAGAAAAGAATTATCCATTCTTTAACATACTTAGAAGTTAACTTGTGAACATTGTTTCTGTCAATCTGACAATCTGACCACTGGAGGGCAATGTTCACTGGCAGTTGGAAGTAATAATCATAATCAATATGGCAGCATCCATCTATGCAGATATGCAGCATCATATCTTCTGATTTTTACAAAATTAAGGTGAGATGGGCAAATCCTAGTGAAAAATCAATAATATTATAAAATTTATCTCAGCAATGATTTTAATTTTGCAACACAGCACATCCTCCAACCCTCCTCCCACTGAGGACAATTAGAAGAGCTAAACTGGTTCAATAAATAAGATATTGTGTTACCCCTGGGTGATCCAACCAGTTCAGCCCAGTTCAGGAAAAGCTGCAGTGCAAGCTGAGAAGCCACAGCAGATGAAAGTTGAGGATCGTACCATAGGTGTCCATGGGGGGGGGAGGTCACAGCCTGGTCACATGATGCTGGAGGAGAAAGGCTGAATCTACTTGTGTGTGTTTGATGCATTTGTGTGTATTATTGTGCAGTAAGTGGGGAGCATGTCAACCTGTGGCTGTTGCACCAAACTGAACCAACCAGAGTCCAGTGTGAGCCTCTCTTTTATTTATTTGTTATACATTTAAGCCACTTTTATTGTGTATATATCATTTCCCACAAGGCCTGTTATGTTTTGGCTTATTCTCCCTACTGACTGGCAATTTTCCATGTTTGCTTATAAAGAATCCCTATAAGTCTCTCAATATAAATTATTTAGTAACCAATCAAATATTAGCTAGTGGCTGGCCAGCCTTCTACGTAACCCATAGAGTTTGGATAGCCACATAAATGACTGTTTGCATATGAATTCATGTTTAAAATAGACATTTTTATTAGGTGCTGTTATTTGAGAAAGAAGGAAAGTCACCCCTCAGTTAATATTATTTGAAAAAAAACCTCCATCCTGCTAAATAAAAGCTTTGTAGTTCAACAATAGCTTGAGGAATGCAGACAGGACCAATTTTTTTTTGTGGGGGTTGCAATATATTTATATGTGGGGCTCTCTGGCTGTATGTGTACTTTGGTGGGATTGTTGGGTACAGTTCAGCTGCATGGAGTATATAATTTCATTCATTCTGTATAATTGGGATGTTGTCACTCTATGTGCTGTAAGTACAGGGAAATTACAAGCTCCAAGTATTTGATATGGTTATTGAACCTGGCAGCATAAGGATGGAGCATTTGTTCCCAAATTATATTACTTGTCATTAGGGTTTCCTTTTCTGGAAAAAAATACCGCCCTTCCTATATATTTATCTTTTTTCCCTATTAATATCATTGGGATCAACCATCATTTTTACCGGCTAGTTACCAAGTTATATAAACTGTGGGCTGCTTGCTGGGCTTTGCCAGACCTGGTATTACCTTAACAGAGAAAGAAAGGTATTTAATTGGGAGATGCCAAATGTTAGGCACCTCACACCCCAGGCCAGGGGAAAACTGCAACAATTATGGGGTTCTTCCAGCGAGCATCACAGAGCGATCTGCTTCCTTCTTCTTCTTTCTTCAAATTTCCCAGGGCAGACGCATGCGCAGTTGAACTAAATGGCCGACTTCTTTATTAAAGTTTGGCTTTTCGCGCTACTGCGCATGCGCACCCAAACGAAGAAACAAAGAAGCCAGAAGCCGATTGATCCATGGTGCTCGCTGGAATATCCCCAGGCCGGTGCAGTTTTCTCCTGATAAGAGCACCGGCCCAGGGTGTGAGATAAGTATAGACAATCACTTGGGGGTGCGTAACTTTTGACACCCCCAAGTAAAGACCGCCTTTCCTTCTCCTTTAAGCCCACTTATTGTATAGAGGCTAAGGCTAGGGAAACAGGTTGCATTTATTTGATGACTTTGCCTCCCCTGGAAGATTTCCTGCAACCGCCCATGGTGGGAGCTGCATTGTATGTGTGGCTGCTGCCTCTTTAAACAGGTCTTTCCCCCTCCCTCTCCCCTGTGCTTTCTCCTCTCCAGTGAATAATGACCGCCTCTCCCTGCTCTCCAGGCTGATCCCATGTGAGAAGCTCAGGCTGCTGCTGCTCGGGGACTGCTGCTGCTACACTGCCTGGCTGCGCTGGGGAGCCGTGGGCATGGGCTGTTTACAAGGAGGGAGCCTAAACCCAGAAGGATAGAAGCCAGTCGAGTCTCCCTGGTTTGTATCGTAGAGGAAAGCACAGCATCTGCAGCCCAGGCCCCCTGTGCCTTGTTCCATCCCAGGAACCAGACCACACTAACCTCCTCAAGCAGGCTTTCCCATGTCAGCACTGTGAGTCCACCCCCAGGCATGGACCTTTAAATAGGCAAGTCCCCTGTGCATCAGTCAGTGAGAGCACGCCAGGCACAGGCTGAGACACGCACAAGCTGAGCTGAACTGATGGACGAACCAAAGGGTAAGTGCAACACAGCTGACTTTTTGTTTTTAATTTAAACTTCCCAATTAAACCTCTGGAATTGTAAGGGTTAACCCCTGACTGCATAGGGGACCATGGAGCAGTTGGGGTCACCAAGGAGAAGACTTTACACAAAGTTTCCATTGAAAGAGCTCACAAGATGTCAGGCTTGCCTGCTGTGTCCATCCGGCTTCTCATTTACTTTACAGTTCAGCTGTTGTCACTGCAGGGGAGATGTGCCTCTGTCTGTGACATGTAGTAGAGAGTCAGTCCCTACAGTACCTGGGAAAGTTCCTGTTCCTTGGGAGTTTCTGCCACAAACATTCGGAAAATGCTCTTTAACTCCTTGCCTACCTGATGGTAATGGTACCTTTGTGTCAGGTACTCAATCATGCTAAATAGTGAGCTCTTAGCCAGAACACGTTGCGTTGTAGCAGGAGAAAGAGCACCTCTGCATATCACCCATTCTTCATTAGTGATGTGGGACCCTAGGGGGACCCCACAGTTCCTATTGCCAAATTGTATGAGCATACACACTGTGTTATTATAGGGCACACAGATGGAGGCAGGATATTAAAAACTGATGTTCTGATTTATGGCATGTTAATCCGGAGCAGTTTTGCACCATTACATCATTAGTCGTATATTATTATTAATTGTTTTGTTACAGCAGGGAGTATATTCATTTATAAAAGGGTGGTTCACCTTTAAATTAACTTTTACTTTGATATACCGAGACAATTTGTAATTTATGACTTATGAAGTTGTTCAGCATCTCTCCATTGGCTGCCATTTGAAAGCTGAAAAGAGGCTTAAGGGTAGAACTCCACGGGCGATTTTACCTGCGCTACCTTCCGTTCCGACGTGGATGAAGGCACAATATGCAGCACTCGCATCTGACAGTCGTGTCGGATGCAATCAGCTTCTACGTGCAGCATTTGTATTCCTTACATTAGATTCGGCGAATCTGACATGACCCCTGCGATTAGTCTCATTGCGTCAGAACGGAAGTGTATCGCAGGTAAAATCGCCCGTGGAGTTCTACCCTGAAATTCTGTAATTTATTAAAAGTTAACCTAAAGGTAAACTATTACTTTAAAATATGTATGGGATAGCCTTTCAAAATATTTATCAAAAGTCATGCATGCACTTAATGAAAATCAGTTGTTCCAAAACATAAAAGTGGCTGTGAATAATGACAGGCCCTAGTCCAAGGAGCTGACAATCTACATGTTTAGATGGTGGTACCTCTTAAGATTCAGTGTAGTTGTTTTTGTAGGTTTATATGTACTAACCATGTACTAAATAAAATACTAAACCCCTCCAAAATGTATAAGCTACACCTCCCAGAGAGATGAAGGCTGCTAGGAGTTGCCAGGGATCTGGTGGGGCACTCAATCACTGTTCTAAAGCCTCATGCAGTCAGGGTGTCACTTTGTACTATATCACCGAAATAGATTGGAAGCTCTAGGTAACAGCAACTTAGTGTGCTTATAAAGACTATGAGTACTACATGTGAATGTAGATGACAGCAGGTTAATAACCGATGTTACTAATATTTGCATATGATATATTTTTATCAAAATTTTGTAGAAACAACATTATTTAAATATAGAAATAACATTATTATAAATATGTTATAACAAAGCAGTTAAACAATGGACATCAATTTCTGATCATGTAATACAAATGGCAAATATCACCTAAGCAAACAAAAGCAGACTGTTAGAAGTCTACAGCAGGGATCCCCAACCTTTTGAACCTGTGAGCAACATCCAGAAGTAAAAGGAGTTGGGGAGCAATACAAGCATGAAAAATGTTCTTGGGGTGCCCAATAAGTGCTGTGATTGGCCATTTGGTAGCCCCTATGTGGATTGCCAACCTACATTGAGGCTCTGGTTTAAAAATTGCTCATCTTTATTCAATTTATATTAAAACACGCTGCTGGCTTGACACGTTTTGGGCACAGCTGCCCTTAATCATAAGTTAGGGCCAGGTGATTGGGCAGGACATTACATCAGCACTGGATTTCCATCGGATGCTGTCAGTGCTGGACTTGAGTTTCAGGGAGCCCAAGACAAGCGCCCCCTGGCACCTGCCTGCTTGTTTGTCTCTTGTGAGTGTGCACCCCCCTCGCATGTACACAACTCCAGACAAACACACGGATGCACAGACTTTCCAACAGCCAAAACTAGCAGATGGCAAGGAGAAGAGGTATGTGCCAGTGCCCCGCCACTGTTGCACCCTAGTCCCATGCCTCTTCTTCCGACCCCTAGTTTCATCCCTGGATGTACTACTGCTCCAGATAAGGCTTGGTTTGATGTACTTGGCCGGAACTAGGGATCGAGAAGATCTCGATCGGGGAAGCCTATCGGGGGCCCCCATACACGGGCCAATAAGCTGCCGACTCGGTCTGTCGGCAGCTTTTATCGGCCCGTGTATGGCCACCTTAAGAGACAAGACTTCAGTCTAGAATGCTTTGCCACATGGGACTACCTCCTGTGTTAAAGGGCTCCAGGTGAAAGCTTTGTTTGCTTATACCCAATTCCAGCCATGATATTTGTACCAGCTGTTGGAACCTTGATTCAACAACAGGGTACTGATAAAAATACATTTTGTGGAGTTTCTTGGGAAAGAAACTTATCATCAATTCGCAATACCATGTCAAAGTAAACCCCATATGGTGTCTCTAACCATTTGCCTCCAGTCAAACTTTTCAGAGACTGGAAACTCCCTGCCTTCCTTCGGAAAGTGTCTCCTAACCAGAGCATTCCCCCGTTAGTATTTATAGAGGATATATTGCCCAAATACACATTTTTAAAGGCAAACGACCTCCATTAAAGGCACAGGTGTGGAGTGTTACAACCATTTGAAAACTGGCCATTCTTCCTGTGTTTCTAAATGATTGCTAATAAAAGGAGAAAAGGGCATGGAGTGCAGAGGAATTAAGGGAAGTAAAAGTTTGCTGGTTGGGCCTTTTATCCAGAATGTATGTAACCTGTGGTTTTCCAGATAGGAGTTTTTCTTTCTCGGACCATAAATTAAGCCTACTTAAGGAAACATTACCAAAACCCAGATAGATTGTTTTGTTTTGTTCAGCATGACTTTATTCTAGCTTAGTTATCATCAGTCACTATGTACTGTCATTAAAAAGCAAATCAGCCAAAAAATTTAATTTGTTAATGTAAATAGGACAGTATGGGAAATGGCATTCCTGTACTTTCCGGATAAAGGGTTTCCAGATAATACAGGCAGAGTTTCCTGACATTTCCATAATTTTCTCTCGGTGGAGCAGAAGTTAGCTATTCAGCAACACATATACAGAGCTGCTTTATAAAGCACAATATTATCCCCCAAGCCTGTTGGAGTGACTTAAGGGGGATAGAATGGGGGAGGGCTGCTCATCTATTGCTGTAAGTGATGTTTATCATTTTACAGTACAGAATGACCTTGCTCAGCAGTAGAAGTTTGAACTGAAAGGCAGTCTTGTTGCTGTGGCAATTCTCAATAAATGAATAATAATGCTAAAATACTTTTGGGGGTAGAAATGGTGTACAGTAACATACACATGGAATCTTTCCAAACCTCAGGAGAATTGTAGCTAATCAGTTCCTACCCTTTCTCAACAGGCTGAGGGGAATATAGAATTAAAGAATATTCCTTTACTCTCCTTAGGCTTTGGAATCTTGGCCTGGGAATGAGTTGCTATCCTGTCACTAGGGGTGAACTTAAATATTTAGATACAACAGCATTTTGCAGCCCTAGAAAACTGGCAGAACAGGTGTGCCCTTATAAGGGAGCAGCAGCCATGTAGTCTTTCCCTTCTCTGTATATTGCACTTGATCATCTTCAATCCACGTGAGCTGATTGGATGTGTCTATATCAGTGCTGTCCAACTGTTTCTATATGGGGATCCACGAACTACATGTTCATGGGCCAGAACATAATAAACATTTTAGTATGCTAAGAGATCATTTTCCGACTTCGGAAAACGAAGCCCTGCGTGTGCATTGCCGCAGGCGAGGGGGCAGGGGGAAGGCAGTTCGGGGAGACTGTCAACCCGAAGAAGAGGAGATTTGTCGATGTGGCGACTAATCTCCCCGAATCTGCTCGTGTGGCCAGACCCCAACACTGCAGGGTGGACAGATCAAAACAGCTTAGCACACAAAGGGTTAAACTATACATTGTTTTTTTTTTTTGGTTCTGCTTCAAATGACCATGTGAACTGTATTGTTAAAGCCATCAGTAGTTTATCTGTTAATGACAAGGATCAGGGTGTGGTCTAGCTAAGGACATGGACTCCTAGCATCAGCTTACCCTATGTCAGCAGGGAGATAATGATGCAGTCCTGGCATTTTAGGGACGATATTCCAAACTATTGGCTGGTTTAAAGTGTATTAAAGACTTAAGAAACCAGTTATGGGTTATTTTTTTCCTGTTGTCATGGTGTTAGGTAAAGAGGGTCAGTCAATTGATGTGTTCTTTAGTGGTGGAACAACCAAAAAGCCATCACGGGGAGCACCATTAGAAAATGTGTAAGCACCCTTAGAGAGAAAATCGTTTGAAAAATATAATTTAAGGACTTGTTTGCGACTGAACAATGATTTTGATCTGAGTCTCTTGAATTATAAGTTCACAAATGAATGTTACGTAACACCCACAGTCAGTTTATGTTGCAACTCTCCAATTTGTCTGACTTGTGTATAGAACATTACTTAGGGTTTCCAAACCTCCCCATTCATTTCGCCGACACTCGACACAGTTAAATAGCAGTTCATTTAGAAGCACTTAATTTAGACATTCATGCAGCAGGAATTAATTGCTAATTAGCCACAGAGGTTGTGAATCTAAAGCGTGTGGTTTTAAGTGGTGAGACGGCACCCATAGTATTAGGTGCAGGTTTAATACAAATGACTCAGATTCATGTTTCATCTGTTTGACGCAGAAGGAAATTTCAGCATACTCGTAGGTGTGCGTGAAGCCTTCACTCCTGTGATTTGTAAAGAAAAATGTTGCTCATGGGAAATCTGGTCTTACAGAAACCAGAGCAGGAAACAGATTATTCATTTTTATTCAGGTTCAGATTTCTTTCCTTTCTTACAACATAACCCCATGGGTTCTTCAGCTTTTTCCTTTGGGAGTTTATGACAATAGCTTGTGCAGGAAGAATGCCATCCAAGGCATTGATCATGCATAACCACATACCCAGATCACTAAACCCAACCCAGACACACCAAGAGGCCAAAATAAACCACAACTATATATAACACAGTGGTTAAGATAACCTGTAAAATACACGTTCAAAAAACAACCTTGAAAAGCTTGACAAAATTTCCACAGGAATGAATGGGCCACCCACCATGCCAGCCAATCAGCACAAGGTTACCAGATCAGTTGAAAATTCAGGGATGTGACTAATAATTTATCTGGATATTCTAGATGTGTCCCTGAATTTTAAATTGATCTGGTCACCGTAACCTAGGTTCAGGTGGGCAAGTGAAAGCAAAGTAATCCAAAGTAATCCTCACTCTAAAACCCTAGCTACCTCCTGGGACCAATGCCCAGGTTAATGAGTGCTACTTAAAGGGATACTGTCATTGGGAAAAAAATGTTTTTTTCATGCCAGCCACCCAGCACAAGGTTACCGGATCAGGTGAAAATTCAGGGATGTGACTAATAATTTATCTGGATATTCTAGATGTGTCCCTGAATTTTAAACTGATCTGGTCATCTTAACCTAGCGCTACACTTTGGTGGGCAAGTGAAAGCAAAGTAATCCTCACTCTGAAACCCTAGCTACCTCCTGGGACCAGTGCCCACGTTAATACCAAACTGAGTGCTGCTTACGGGGATACTGGCATGGGGGAAAAATTTTTTTCAAAATGCATCAGTTAATAGTGCTGCTCCAGCAAAAGCAGAATTCTGCACTGAAATCCGTTTCTCAAAAGAGCAAACATATTTTTTTATATTTCATTTTGAAATCTGACATGGGGCTACGCGACATATTGTCAGTTTCCCAGTTGTCCCCAGTCATGTGACTTGTGCTCTGATAAACTTCAGTCACTATTTACTGCTGTACTGCAAGTTGGAGTGACATCAAACCCCCCCAGCAGCCCATCAGCAGAACAATGAGAAGTAGGGCCGGATCTAGGGCGCAAATCTTGGGGGGGGGCTAGGCACATACCTGCTCTGTCGCTACTCCATGTCTGGTCCCGTCTCTCCCTGACTGCGACTGGTATTTTTTGTGCTTCTGTGCATGCGCGCACACTATTTCGTGCTCGAGCGCAGTTTCGCACATGCACGTTTGAGAGCAGTTTCGTGCATGCGCAATCGAGAGCACACTCAGCCGGCTGACCAGGTTGCCCAGGGCGCCTGGTCAGGTTGACCCGGCTCTGATGAGAAGGTAACCAGATAGCAGCTCCCTAACACAAGATAACAGCTGCTTGGTAGATCTAAGAACAGCACTCAATAGTAAAATCCAGGACCTAGTGCTACACATTCAGTTACAGTGAGTAGGAGAAACAACCGCCTGCAAGAAAGCAGTTCCATCCTAAAGTGCTGGCTCGTTCTGAAAGCACATGACCAGGCAAAATGGTGTGAGATGGCACCTACACACCAATTTTACAACTAAAAAAATACACTTGCTGGTTCAGGAACAAATGTTTTATTGTAGAGTTTTAATTTAGAAATAAAAACTACATCATAGAAATCATGAAAGAATCCCTTTAATAGGAGGAATACCAGCCCCTCCCAAGTCTGTTAGCTGTTTTCTGCACTGAAAACTGTGACAGGCACCAATCAACTCCAGCAGAAACCCTCATGTGCCTAACCACAATGAGGGCAGGATGCTGCTTCCTTTGGCATAAACCAGACTGGGACTCTTATCTGTGACTACCCTCGTTTTAGTTCCTTTTTCCAGTCAAGGTTCCTCTTTCTTATTTATGGCATTTGGGGAGCACCAATCTGTGAAATTGATAATTCTAATTAAATGTGTTCCTTGCACTTCCATATAGTTGCGCTCAGTGCTGCTCAGTCCTTCCTGCCTCCTGTTCCGAATCAGGCACAGTTGTGCCTAGTAATGATATAGGGAAAGGGGGTGGACTGGGGGGCCTGGGGTTCACCGAGGTAGGAAGAAGAAGTGCTGGGAGCGGGTCTGTGCCGGCTGTTTTTTCCCAGTGTCCCCCCCGGCCCAGGCTATGGCCTGGATGGAAGTCCCATAAATTCTGTGGTTTCCACAGCAGGCTGCACTAATCGCAACAGTATAGTTACATCAAAAGAATAGCGTGCACAAGTCACTAACATGCCTTGGGCCAGAAATGATGCCAAATGGACTTGGAAAATTTTTAATGCAACTGTGTCCAATTGGCTTCAACGTTTTAAACACCATTCAGGGACAATTGTGCTAATTTTAAGACATAGGCTGAAATGGAATCAGGCACAAGTCTCCCTGTTGATAGCAAAATGCAGCTGGCACAAAGCAGGGGCAGAATTGGACAGAAGGTCACAACGTGTTGAAGGTTTGTGCAATCACATACTGTAGCGCAGTGAGAGGAAAATGCACCTTCAACTTAATAGAGGAGAATGTTTGTTTCTAATGACCTGTGAAGAGTCTCATAGATGCCATGTTTTCAAGTCATATTTACAGTACTTACCTAAATCCATGAAAAATGCCCTGAATGGTTTTGTTTGTATTGGGGCACTGTATGGCTCCTTGGGAAAGATCTTCCTCTGTACACATGTGATAAATGTTCAGTCTTTTTGCAGGATCGCAGTCCCTTGCTGTACCTGAGAATTTGCATAGCAGCCTTGTGCATCAAACAAGCATATCTTTTGCAGGAGCTCTAGCTGTTTATAACACATTTTGTACATAATTCGCATTTAAGTGGTAGCCCGTGCCAGTTCTCTTTGCAGCGTCAAAGCTAAGCAAGGTAAAATCATTAGGTAAACAGAGTGGTCCTACGCAGGCGAGAGATAAGTGGGAAATAAAGCAGGTGTGCATACAATTCCAAGTATCTGTGATCTTCTCCAGCACCCCCCCCCCACACACACACACACATACTTTTTGAGAGGTGGACATTATACTAAAAATGAGCTATATCTGTGATTACTTTTTTAAAATTTCTTATATTAAAAGGGGAAAAAATAACTAAACTACATATTTGCCATGTTCATAATTTATTACCCTTGCATTTCATTTATATAGCATTATATTACCCATTATTTTTAACTGGGAACAGGCACTAGAGACACACTGTTCTGATCATAAATGACTGCCAGGGTGAGTAGCTAGTGGAATATTTTCTATGTCATAATAATAGATTTGATGTACAGCTTTAACTACACTTGGGAGGATAGGGACGAGAGGCACATCATCATCATCGCATTAAGATCCACATACTCGGGATTTTAGTATTGGTGTGTAAATATTTCACTCAGAATTTTCACACTGGATGTTAAAAGGAGTCACACTGGATGTAAAAAGGTGTTATGTAGCATATCTGAAACCCCTACTCATTACATAGGCAATGATGTATAATATATAGGGTGCCTGATTTCAATTAAGGCTCAAAAGGATTGTCACCTTTAAAAATGACAACTTCAATGGGGCTTCTCATACTGTAGGACCTCTGTAGCTCATTTAAATATACAGTATGTTATGTTTTCATTAAACCATAACTTCATTTACTAGACATTCTCCGCCTATACCCCTAAACCCTCTCGGTTACAAACACATTAAAAAAATGAAATTGAAAAAAGATTAAATTGGGTGGAAACAAAGATTGATTAACAAAGGGACATCACCAGAACAGCCAGAATCAGAATGTATACTAACATTTGTGTTATACTTACTGTAGCTGCTGAAGGCTGCCCATCATAGGAATAAATCATCAAAACCTAAAAAACAAGCATAGTTTTCTTAAATACCCTGCATCAAGCCTAAGAAGAAGTCTCCATCCAGGCCCGGACTGGCAATGTTTGGGCCTCTATTTACTTGAAATGACAGGTCCTATTTTGACTCCCAGTCCAGACCTGCCTCCATCCTCCTGATCACCCCATCACACCTGAGACTGAGACTCTGCTAAAACTTGGCTTCAGGTCTATCCCTCACACACCCCCACCAATGCCTTGGTATCCTCAATTTTCTGGCTACACCCAGGGCAGCCCCATCCTGCCAACTGCTGCAACTAAAGTCGCTGCTACCTCCCCACAACACTTCCGAGTCCATTCCTAAAGGCGGATGGGAGGGAAGCTATACTCTCCACGCTGTTAAGGTAACTGTCTACTGACCTTTTTACCCCTTTGACCTCCTAAAACAAGTCTTATACCCAGCCCAGTCAGTACAACACCTCGAAACTCTCAACCCCCCATAATACCCAGCCTCATCCATTAAAGTCAATTAATTTGTGCCCCAGTTATGGCCCCTGTTGTTCCACCAGTCTATGAGTGTATTATATCAGACAATAAGTCAGATGTTTGGTCCACATCAGCTGTATTGCTGTAACACCTGTACAAGGTGAGTTAGGTGGGGAGAATGGCTCAGCAAAACGTTGGAACGACGTGTAGGGTGACAACATGTTGAGCAATTTTTATCAGATTCATAAGCAATTTGATGGGAACCTCTTCTGCTCTGGTTGGACTGCATTAAATGAATGGATTCAGAACTAACCTTATCTGTGCGATGCTTGACCTACCTCTCCTGATATCATACTTGTTTGAACAACCCGTGTGAGCACGCACCCTTTTTACACCCTGTGATAATTATATATATGATTTGTGTATCTATGTCTTCATTATATATTTTTGGAAACACTAGGACTGGGTGGCATATATATACTACATATTACTGCAATTAAAGTTCAATAAAATGGTTGACACACAGACCTGAGACCAGGTAAAAAAATATAATTAGATATCTATATCAGTAAAGCCTAATGCCATTGTTGGTCAGACTCGGAAGCATTGCAATCATTTTTTACTAATGTTTGTAAATGATAAGCCTTGTTTTAAAATTAAAAAGCCTTCTGCAACCCAGGTTCCATGCCCCATTGTCGGTTGGGCCTACTTCTCTAAGGTTCTAAGTTCTCTAAGGATTTCATGCCTATTCCTAACTATTCTGGTAGCTGCCTGCCCTGACCATTGTCTAAATTCTTTAAGATTGTTTAGCCGTCTGGATACGGCAGTATTGGACTTGGTGGGTGTTCAAAAGGCTGGTCACAGAGTGGACCGTCCTCAATATTGTCTTATTAGTTGTCTTTCTTATCTGCCTATCTTTCTTCTCTTAATTTGTACTGATCATCTACTTTTGGTGGGATGTACTGCATAGCATCCAATAAGGCTATGATATAATTCTTAAGCTGGCCATAGATGTTGAGATTTTTAAAAGATCAGATCCTGATCGTGAGACCACAATCTTCTCAGAACGATCGTACGATCGTACGAATTTACCATCAACTAAAAAGACCAATTTGCCAGGAAAACAAAGGGGAGCTGCCTGCTTGGCCCTGCAAACATAGATAGATTGCACTGGGACTGACAAAGATTTTTTGACCTGGCCGATCAATTTCCTGACAGATGTCGGCCGAAAAATCGTAAGATGTACGATCGTTCGAATCCCACTAACTGCACGATAATTTCGAAGGATTGGTCGGGCTTCCCTAAAATCGGTCGTTCGGCAGGAAGAATCATCGCGTCTATGGGGAGCTTTAGACCAGTTTTGGTCCCTTTACTTAGTAGACTATAATACTTTAGTCAGAGAAATATTCCAATTTGGTTATTATTGTACTTTTGTTATTCTGCCTTTCACTATATTTAGTGAATAAAGTACCCCCTATTGTAAAATATTAGGATATTATAAGTCACAGAGGAGTGCCATGACTATATAAAAGCACAAGGCCGAAGGCAGAGTGTTTTTATACAGGTCATGGAACTTCAAATAACCTCATATTTTCCAACAAGGGGTACTTTATTTATTTATTATAATACACAAGTTTTAGTGAGTCATGTGACAGAAATGACATCACTGCTCACCGTTTATAACGGATGACATCACTAGTCACCATTTGGGGCAACGTGACACGTGGCGTTTTTAAGTTCCGTTTTTAAAACGTACGGCAGAGCGTAAATACGCACAAAATTAAGCCCTATAAAAATAATGGAATATGCATTTCCTATGGGAAGCTTGTGAGCCAACATCTGCTACAAGACACCGGTATTTGCATTCTTTAGCAGAAATGCCAATACGCCAAGGAAACACCATATTATTTAACTCTATGGGATCTGCAGGTTTGGAAATACACTTTGCTGAAATACGCTGCATATTTTCAACATGTCGGCTAAATTGTTGTGAGATGGATTTTGCATCTGACGTAATTAATTGCGTATTGACAAGCAGTACGGCTACATTCTGCATGTAAATTGTTTTCCACTTGACTTTTTTTCACAAAACTTTTGGAATTGTGGGGAACAAGAAAAAACAGAAATTCATGTTGGGAGAAGACTAAAAACTACAGGCTGAAAAATGCATATTATCATGTGTGTGTGGTTTCATTGGTGTATTTACGCTTAACCGCACGTTTTTAAAAACGCCACATGTGACCTTGCCCTTATAAGGATATAATTGACAAGATATTCATGGCTTTTGTGTATTATATATGTATATATGAGTTTTGTGTTTTATATTATACATTCCACCACATTAGAAGACCATGGCATTGGCTGTATTATGGGAAATGTTGTTAATTTAATAAATACACTATAGTTATGAGCATGAGCATTATTACTGTTGATTGTGTGATGTGTCTCCTAGTTCTTTCTCTATATGCATTGTTCCTTCTGGTTCTTCCCCTTGTAACCCACCTGCAGATTCAACAGTACACTATTAGAGCAGTTGTACTTTAACAGTTTTAGTCTTAATTAAAAAGGATTTAGCTGCCATCCAGAAGCAAATGGGGGCCTCATTTGTGCAGTGATCCAAATGATCAGATCAGTGCAGTTCAGCCATCAATGGCAGACACAAGCCAAATTACACAATATCCTGTTTTTGATGTTTAGTTAAATGTTTGCTTAAGATTTCTGGCTCAGGTCCTCTCCAGTCCACTAAAATATGAAGGGCACGTGGTCATCAGCTCTGATGCCAGTCATTGTGTAACTTACCTCCCGCAGTCATATTGTATCAGTTAGAATAGTGTCAGCGGTGGTAGCATGATGCTGACGGGCTGCTTTTTATCAGCAGGTTCTGGACATCTTGTTAAAATAGAAGTATGTACACAATACAGGTACAAGTATGGCAGAAGAACTTGTATACAGCCAGCCATAAAGAAGGGTGATTAAAGGAACAGTTCAGTGTAAAAATAAAAACTGGGTAAATAAGATAGGCTGTGCAAATTAAAAAATATTTCTAATATAGTTAGTTGGTCAAGAATGTAATCTATACAGAGGAGGATGTGGATCTAGGCTAACTGCAGTAGGAGGTAATACTAGTATGTAAAACTGTTTTTTTAATATATATGTACTCGGAAAGAACCTGTGTATAATTAACCTGAAAGTGAATGATGACATCATGCTGGTTAATGTTTGTAAAGATTGTTTATTTGGTTAAAAGGAAAAAACAAAGATGCAATGCTATCATATAATTGCCTTTCTGTATTGATATAATTGCAGAATAAAAGAATTGTTAAAAAAAAACAATGTAATCTATAAAGTCTTGAGTAACTGGATGTCTAACATAACAGAACACTACTTCCTGCTTTTCAGCTCTCTAAGGGGCATGTTTACTAACATTGGAGATAAATATCTGGAGAGATTTCTGGAGATGTTGCCCATGGCAACCAATCAGCAATTAGATTTAAACAGCCACAGCCAAGTTAGAAAACAAAAGCAAAGATCTGATTGGTTGCTATGGGCAACATCTCCAGAAATCCCTCCAGATATTTATCTCCAATGTTAGTAAACATGCCCCTAACTCTGAGTTAGTCAGCGACTTGAAGGAGGGCCACATGGGACATAACTGTTCAGTGAGTTTGCAATTGATCCTCAGCATGCAGCTCAGATTCAAAAGCAAATTATGATGAACGATGTGGCCCTCCTCAAGTCTCTGAGTGGTTACTGCCTGGTAACCAATGAGTGGAAACCAAGAGAGCTGCAAAGCAGGAAGTAGTGTTCTTGCTATTATGTTAGACATCCAGTCGCTCAAGGCATTATGCATTACATTTTTGGCTAACTAACTATATTAGAAACATTGTTTTTTTTTGCACAACCTATCGATTTATCTAGTTTTTATTTTTACACTGAACAATTCCTTTGGTCCCTCCAGCTATCAGGATATTGGTCTGTGGCCAGTTCAATCCTGCATGTCAAATATATGTCTAGAAATATATGTCTAGTGGGCAAATTTAAAAATCTCCCTGGCCCCTTGCCCCTGCCGCAACCCCCCTCCATGCCCACTGCCCTAGCCACAACCCCCCTCTTACCCACTGCCCCAGTTGCAATCCCCCTCCAAGCCCCACGGCCTAGCCACAACCCAATACACCCCACCCGAGCTTTCCTGTGCTTTAATTGCAATCGCAATCAGGGCTGGGGGGGGGAGATCAGGGGGGCAGTGTGGGATCTCAGAAGGGTGTCGGTCTTGAATGGTGGAGCCTACAAAGGTTGAGGTCCACCTGGTTTTTTACCCAGTGTGCTGCCGGCGCAGTCCTGAGAACTGCATTTGAGTAGGATGAAGGCCCCAATTATGACCATATAGTTGGCCCAGGGGCCAAACAATCATCATGGATCATCATGATTTGGCCCAGTACATGGATGGCAAGGGTCCGCTAGTGCATGCCCAGCTTAAGTCTTATAAAAAAAAACCTCATTCTACAGAAAACGTTCTTTTCTTTCAGCAGGATAATGGTCCCAAACACAAGGCAAAGTAACACTGGAACAACTTTAGAACAAAAAAGGTGAATAACCTTTAAATAATTCAAAAGGGGGGATGCTAAATACATTTGCAAACAGCATATTTCAGCTCATTTTTCTTTACTTCTTCCCCTTAACATAAAACAATGTCACACTGAAAAAACCCACTTTGGAGCTTTTGAAATCTAGATATCAGACATAACCCAATTTATGGTTTGTATTTCAGTAGAGATGGGCTCAACGGGATGAATACTTTGGCAAGACATTAGATTTCATTACTTGTAAAAAAGGGAACTTTGTAGAGTATTGAAGGAAGTCAGTGTGTTGTAACTCTTCATTTTTCTTCAGCTATAAATACTTTGCTCACTATGCACATGGAGAGAAAGCACTCAACTGTGTAGTTTCAATATGAAAAATAGCAACACATGCAAATATACAGCTTACTTTTTTCTCTTACATTTCTTGTTTGTTTTATGCTAAGGACTATTCCATTCTAGCAGTTTGGACCGACACATATATTATAAATGTCATTGCTGGTTTCCTTTGAAGTTGGCTTTAGACTGCCCTTTAGTTTGTCACGGATGGCGATGCTTGTGGTCTGTAGCATTTGCAGCACATTAACCACAATGGCTCTGCAGATTTTAGGAAATGACTGTGTAAATTGTATAAATGTCTAATTCAAGTCACACAAAGAAACCGTGGGATGTCTATTTTCTCCACACCTTACATTCAGAAATGTTTGTGAATAACTGAGCACTGTGAAATTTGGTATGAGAATATTTTATGTTTCCTGATTCAATATAATAGCCATGTGTGGAATGTAAATGTATATTAATCTATATGTTGTGACATCTGATTTCCAGATATAGTTTTGTGTTATTTTGTTGCTCTGTGAATATTCAGCTAAAACAGGAATTGCTGTACCACACTCTACCATACAACGCATGCATAATAAATACGCTTTTAGCAGGGGAATTGTATAATATGACTTTGCTAGGGATCCTTTTTGGTGATGAGTGAACTTTCGCAAGTGAGAGTGATAGTTTTATTGGTTGGGGAATACTATAATGGAATCTGGTTGGCTGGATTTTTTTGAAGGGGGAGTTGTATACTATTTATTGTTTTTTTCTTAATTTCTGAAATAAATATGGAATTACTGTATATTGTGTTGCTTGATGTGTTGGAATCTGGTGTGAAAAAGGAATGTGCAGTGCTTCTATTTGGGAAATAGCTTTGGACTGATGAAGGGAGTGGGAGTGGAAAGTGACCATACTGTTTTTTTTATATTTAAAGTTTTTTTTAACCTCATGATATACAGAATCACTTAACCCAGAAACCCGTTATCCAGAAAGCTCCAAATTACGGAATGGCTGTCTCCCATAGACTCCATTTTATCTGTCTAATAATACAACAGTGCCTTGTACTTGATCCAAACGCATTAATCCTTATTGGAAGCAAAACTAGCCTATTGGATTTATTTAATGTTTAAAGGATTTTCTAGTAGACTTAAGGTATTAAAATCCAAATCACAGAAAGATCTGTTATCAGGAAAACACCAGGTCCCAAGCATTCTGGACAACAGGTCTCATACCTGTACTGTAATTTTAAGGCTAAAGCAACCAGATCTGCTGAGTTATCTTGACAATGTTTCACTGATGTTCCCGCTCTAAAGGTCTGACTCTCTAGGTCCAGCCTTTCCACAAATCCAGACTGTGTAGCTTTCCTTTACTCTAAACTATTTGTACAAGCAGGCATGGTCCACAGCTGAGAAAACATGATTTTGATAACATTTTTCACATCTTTCCATAACAACAAATGAATCAAGAGAAAGGGAAATATGTAATTCACAAGCAGCTTTGCCCCTTTGAACTCGCTCCTTTAGATAAGGTATATGGGTATATGCCAATGATCTAGAACAACAATTTGTTACAGTTGTTGCCCTTTCCTTTCCAGCAAAAGTTCACTTTATTCTACAGCACTTGTTCAAAGACAAAGCCGCAAGGGATATCTGAGTCAACACAATGTGGTGTAGATCTCACTAAAATTGCTCCTCAGATTGACATGTTTTTCAGCAAAAAGGAGCGCCTGACCAGGGTCTGAGTTTCTATATAAAGCAGAAGTTCAAAACTTCTACGGCTCTTTACCTCTTCAATAACCAGTGTTGTTTTTGTTGTATGTTTATATTCATTGAATCCACCCATTTATTGTTCAGCTCAGCTGAATATGTTATCTCTTTATAAATAACACAATAAGTATTATTGTTAAGTAGACGCAGTCTTTAATTTGACCTTGGCCTATAACAGTTCCTTTTTTTTAGGGGACACAAGTTATGTCAGATAATTAGCTTCATGGTCCAAAATGAGTTTATGTATTTCCCTTTATTGTATGCTGGTATTTCCTAGTATTCCCCACAATAAAAAAACAGCACAAAGACCCGTACATGAAGAATTCCTGGCCTACAATAAATGCTGTCTGCAGTGTTCTCTTTTTTTTGAGTGTGGTCACACTCAAAGTCTTGCAAGAGAGGGGCTACAATTAGACACATAAATAACAGGCAATTACTGTATTTTCCTCCTAGACAGGACATTGGTAAATCTCATGAGTTACAAAGACAGCACTGTTGTGTAAATAAAACTTTTAAACCCCAGTAATGGGCAAATTTCCTCTTTAAGTTTCCTTGCTGTTCAATGAGAGACTAGCATGTTGTCTTTGCAATAGAGGTGTCCTTTCTAAACCCTTCACCATTCACAAAAGGTAACATATACTGTGTGGGGGGCACATTCAAATGTTGTAGTAACTAGATATACCATTTGCAGATTTTATAAATTTTTTAGGTTTGTCTTACAGTATATCCTATTACCAACCCAGCCAGCTCTAGTTCTGAAACCAGTCCACATAAAAGCAAAAGTACAAGGTACAGCAGCCTTGCCAACTCACTGCTCTCTGGATTACCCCATGAAACACTTTAGGAATGTTTCCCAGCACAACATGACCAGTTAGAAAGTATTTCCATAGGGCATTGTAACCAACCAACCCCTTCAAACAAGGAAACTTGTGCAGAATCAGTGCATGCCTGTCAATGAATATGATGCAGTTAGCTGAGATGTACTGCACTGAATGCAAACGGTTTTATTATCGAGCCCCACGGAGGGAAATGATAATTTCGGCAGAATACAGGCTGAGAGATGAGCACCCCTGTATGTCAATTATTGGTGCATGTGGGACCGCAGCAGTACTTCATTGCTTTGCGTGTTTCCAAACTACATTGCGTGTTTAATTATATGCCGTTTAATTGGTTGTCTGTGGACAGGGAAGCTGAAACAAATGCTTCTCCAATATGTACCATTATATTTTTCCCAAACAACCACAGATACACTATGAGCATTGAAAATAATTATAACAAATGAGTGATTTTTCTTATTCCAGTCCACCCAGCATTTCATTACTAGGACCCAGTAATCCTGGCATCCCACTTCTAATTCTTACTGAACTATATATCGTATATACTGGATTTAAAGTCCAAAATAAATCATGTCCTGTTTTTTAATTGACTCCACTTCATAGGCTGACAATGGCTGAAAAATGAGAATATAATTTTAGCTTGAGGCCACTAGAATTCATTGCATCTCACATCCTTGAGTTTACGACTTTAGGAAATCACCTCCCTTCCCTAATTTTTGTGTAATAGAAGCGACAGACATGTTACAGGCCATGATGTATTGCACATTTGACCTATTTGTTGACCCTTAGTAAAGTTCTGTAAGAGACCATATTTCAGCGAAGATCCAAAAGAATAAATCACAGTGCTTGGTGTAACCCATGCTGTAGCGTTGACCAGCTGCTAGAAATTATATTTTGTGCATGGGAACAATAAGGGGCATATTTATTATGCTGTGTAAAACGAAATTCACTAAAAAACTGTGTAAAAAGCTGTGTAAAATAAACAGCAAATTTATCAAGGTGTGTTTTATTTTACACCATACGAACGCCAGATTTGCTGCCGTTATTTTAGGAGTGCATCTCTGCAGGGACCAAGAGAGGCCACTGTTAACAGTAGATTTATTTTGATAGAAACCAAATTTCCTCTTTCACAATGAAATCTTATTTCTTTTCAGTTTCAAGAGTGTAGGCAAGGCTTGGCATGATTGATATAACTGACCCACATTTACAACACAATTTTTAAAGGGGAATTTCAGAAGCACAAAGACTCGCATGCCAACAATGACCCAATATCTAAGGGTGTGTTGAACTGAAAAATGTATGTCGTGCTTATTGCGTGACTATTCACAAAACATGTTTCTTTCTATGCTGTGTTTTCAGCCACCATGGGAACAAATGGAGCAAAGCAGGCTAGGAGAAGAGTCCCATGGGATGTTCACTGCTTGAGAGGCTAATTGTGGGACAGTTATACCTACACACACACACAAAAAGCTCCTTAACAGTCACCAATGCCATTTTTAATTAGAGTAATGGGATCTCCACTCAAGAAGTGTTGTTTTTTTTTGCATAATGCAAGACAATGTAATTCTAAGCAACTTTCCAATATACCAATTCTATATATTCCATGGTTTTAACATTTATTAGTATCTGTAATTGTTACTGAAAGAAAACTGTTTGTATTCTCTCCACTCTTGGTTTCTACTGTCCAAGAAAATGTTACATGTCTGCTGGTTAACAGGCCTAGAGGATTTATAACTCCTGTTATATAGTGATGGGCTAATTTATTCGGCAGGCGCGAATTCGCTGTGATTTTGCGTGATTCGCCGCCAGCGAAAAAAACGCGAAACGGCCGCAAAAATTCACCAGCGTCAAAAAAATTTGGAAAAAACACACGCCGGTGTCGAAAAACGGACGCCATTGCCGTTTCGCAAATTACGCTGGCAAATTTGCCCATCACTACTGTTATATAGTTAATTTGGTTTGAAAAAAGAGCAAAGTCCATAAAGTTCAACCCCTCCAAATGAACCCCAGTGCACATATATATACACATACTTATACTGATCTATCTATACACTCACATACAGTATATAAACAATATATACCCATATCTATACTAACTAATTGTAGATCTTTGCTGCTAAAACAGGCTTTAGCCTCTACTCTTCTGGACATGGCTTTCACTTGATGTTGGTGAAAATCTTCCATTTATAAGTATGAATGATGTTCGGCAATCAATCCTGTTCCTATATATGCCACAGATGTTCAGTTGGGTTATATTCCAGGTTCTGTGCAGATCAGTCAGGTTCTTTGACTCCCATCTAATTATCCTACTAGAATAAGAAAAGGTCTTCCCCAAATTGTTGCCACAATGTAGGAAGCTTGGAATTGCCAAAAATGCCATTGTATGATATAGAAGCACCTGTGTAATCAACAATGAATATGGCTTAAATAGCTAAGTCCAGTTATTATAAGGGGTAGCCACAGTTTTAAGACATAGAGTGTATGTTAACATAAACACGGGTGTCTTTGTTAAGCTTCAATGTGATTTGTGGTACCCTTGTGCAATACTTGCCTTTCAGCACAAGCAATCTTTTAGGAAACCCTGTCTGAGTTTACTAATCACATGGGGTTTCGTGCAGAAAAAAACAATGCCATTCTTTGGAACAAAACCTCACACAGGGTTTCCTTAAAGATTGCTTGTGTCGAAAGCCATAATCAATCTTAAATTCCTCCTCTAGGTCTTGCCATGTCTACATATAGTAAATCCAATAAACTTGTCATTATGAGATTTTCTGTATTTATGAGAATCCTGTAATTAATATGAAGGTCCTGAGCTATTGATTCATCGTCTTTTACATCACCAGATGACGGACGTCTGTTACCTCTGACTTGACAGTAAGAATAGGAAGTGTCTTGACATATATATTTACTGCAATGACACTGACTAGTATATAGTCATACATAAACACCACTTATAGAAAGATCAGTGTAGCTTTGCATATACATTTTAGTCAGAATCTTTACCCAAACAACATTGACACTGGCACTTCTTAAAGAACCCCAGACGTTGGGAGAGAAACATCACTAATCAGGATTTATGTTTCCTGCGCTGATGATTTGTTCCTATTGAGCAGATTAGTGGATTTCTACATCAGTTTGGCTCCAAGAAATAGAAACCTTAATCAGGGTAAACGTGCCCTTCATGTAAAAACTGAAAAAATTCTAAGTAGCGCCAACTAATTTTAAAAGGTCAATACTTTAAAGGTTATTTGTAAATGTAATTGCAGTCAAAAGCAGTATTTGCTTATTTTTGGGCCATGAGTGCAGAGAAGACAAACATACTGTACATTGCTTTCAATAGCAATTACATTTGCAAATAACTTTAAAAACACTGACATTTTCTGATGAATGTATAATGGAAAGGTGTTTAGGACTATGTTCTTTCACTATGCAAGTGGGGTGGATAACTGCTCTAAATAAGAAACTAAAGAACTGTTCCTCCTTTCTATTTTAAATGTAAAGAATATTCTCAAGCACAGACTAACTTACATTGCTAAGGGGGATGTTCCCCTTCCAAACACTTTTTTTTCAGTTCAGTTGTTTTCAGAATATTCACCATACTTTTTCATATGCTTTCCTTTTTTTTTTTTTTTTTTTTTAAATTTCCAAAATCTAAATTTGATGTTCCACCAGAGTGTTTCAGTCTGGCAGCTCAGTGATCCAGGTGCAGATTCTGTTACAACTTGCTACATTAGTTGATACATTTCATAGCAGCATGTGTGAAGTATTAGCAACTAACAGCTGCCAATTTGTGTTAAGCAGGGCCAAAGATAAGAAATGTATCAACTAATTTAGGGATGCACTGAATCCACTATTTGGGATAAGGATTTGGCCAAATACCAAACCAAATCGGATCCTAATTTGCCTATGCAAATTAGAGGCAGGAAAGGAAAAAGAGGGACATTTTTTTTTACTTTCTTGTTTTGTGAAGAAAAGTCACATGATTTCCCTTCCCACCCCTAATTTACATATGCAAACTAGGGTTCCGTTTGGCCAGGCACAAGGATTCAGACAAATTTGAATCCTGCTGAAAAAGGTCAAATCCTGGACTCGGTGCATCCCTAAACTAAATGTATCAATTTAGAACAGTTACAGGGTTGGAGACCCACTCCCCTGAACTGCTTCAGAAAGTAAAAGATAAAATGTGAAACTTCAATATTATTAAACAGTCATAAATAGAAAATAGGAAGTCATTGAAAAAAGTCTTCATTTCTGGTAAAAATTCTAAAAATAACTAAACTGCAAAAAAGTGTTGGAAGGTGAACAAAATCTTTAAATCTGGCTAAAAGCAGAAACTTACAGCATGAAATAATGGAGCCTAGTCTTATTAGTTTCTGTTATGCACTAATTTCTGACTGTTAAATGGCAGGGAAACGCTAAAACTTTATGCACCCCCACAAGTAAATATTTATTTAAGTCGTCCTTTTAAGAAGAACCATGCCACCATCTTACTTCAAATTTCCAGGGATCCCTTGCAAAGGCTTGAGCTTGCTCTTGAGCATTATACTAAAAATGGAGGTCCAAGCCTATGCAAGTGATCCATGGCAATAGAAGAAAAATGGTAAAACTTACCCATGTCAGTGTTCCTTTTGAAATAAAATGCACTTGCCCTGTACCAGTCGTCCTTTTAAGAAGTACCATGCCACCATCTTATTTCTAATTCCCAGGGATCCCTTGCAAAGGCTTGAGCTTGCTCTTGAGCATTATACTAAAAGTGGAGGTCCAAGCCTACGCAAACGATCCATGGCAATAGACGAAAGATGGTAAATTTACCCTTGTCAGTGTTCCTTTTTGGAATAAAATGCACTTGCCCTGGGGATCTTCCTAAGAAAGTCATCTTACTTCTATTTCTATGGATCCCTTCCATAGGCTTGGGCTTGCAAGTGTTTTGTATAGTAATATTTTCCAGGGAAAAAACTGTGAGATTTAATTAGCCTTTTCTTGTCCTTTAAATCGGCAGTGGCCATAACTAGTATTTAACCACAGGCACAAGACATCTTTCCCCAAAACACTATCGTTCTGAACAAAGACAAGAGCTTTGACAGGTTTGCTGTGCACGATCCATGACTCATCCTCTCAAAATGCACAATTAAATAAATAAGTATATATAGCTGCGTTTGTTTTCCATTTGCTAGCCATTGTTTTCCTTTCTTAACTGATGATGACCATTGTGGAACAGAATGAATTGTGCAGAGAGCACTGTAATTATTCCAATCGGCATGTTCTGAAACAGATATTGACTGTACTGATTATTTATCACAGTGAGGCCGTTCAGTTTCTGTCAATATAATTCTGTAGATTTAAAGGGAAGATAAAGGTTTTTAACTGTCATTTATTCAGCCATCAGGACAAGGAGGTGCAGCAAATTGGCAAGAGGCTAATATCTAGAGCAGTGATCGCCAACCAGTGGCTTGGATGTTGCTTCTATTGGCCTCATGCAGGTGTTTGAGTAGGTGTTTGAGTTTGAGTTGTTTTTTGAGTTCTAGAGAATATAATCAGCACTAGGTACAGCAAATGGTTGTCAGTTTATTGAGAAGGAAACTCATTATTATGATCTGTAGAGGATACAGTGATGAACATAGCTTGACACATACAATGACATATACATACCTCTGGCAGGTCAAACAGGTAATTCATTCACAAGAATAATAAACATTCATTATTAATTACTTCCTCTCATCTAGTGTATTTCATTATCAGCACAACAGCCAATATTTCGTAGGTAAAACATCAGCAACATTTCAGGAGAGAATTAATAACCACTCCAGTCCCATTAAGGCTGCACTGGACTCTGGCTCAGAATATTTACCTGTCCCTAAACACATTGTGAGGTTGAAATAATCACTCCCTGAGCATGTTCCTCAGATATTCCTCAGGAAATAGGAACAAGTTACCCCTTTAAGAAAAAGGCAGATGGATACACACAGTAAGGGGCCGATTCACTCAGCTCGAGTGAAGGGTTCGAATGAAAAAAACTTCGAATTTCGAAGTTTTTTTTGGGTACTTCGACCATCGAATTGGTTAAATTCGATCGAATTCGATCGAAGTCGAACGAAATCGAACGATTCGAAGTAAAAATCGTTCGACTATTCGACTATTCGATAGTCGAAGTACTTGCCCTTTAAAAAAAACTTCGACCCCCTACTTCGGCAGATAAAACCTACCGAAGTCAATGTTAGCCTATGGGGAAGGTCCCCATAGGCTTGCTAACCTTTTTTTGATCGAAGGATTTTCCTTCGATCGTTTGATTAAAATCCTTCGAATCGAACGATTCGAAGGATTTAATCGTTCGATCGAACGAAAAATCCTTCGATCGTTCGATCGCATGATTAGCGCTAAATCCTTCGACTTCGATATTCGAAGTCGAAGGATTTCAATTCGAGGGTCGAATTTCGAAGTATTTTTAACTTCGAAATTCGACCCTTCGTGAATCGGCCCCTAAGTATGAGTAAATTAGATGGTTTATTTGCCATGAATTATATCATATGTGTAATATATGTGTTTATTAGGAATTGATCTAGTGAGCATTGAAAGCTCCTTTTCAGGTCCGGTATTTCCATGTTCATCCCTTACTTTCGTTTTTAGTTCCTTCTTCATTTTTCTTCATTTCATTTTTACTATGTTTACTATGACCCATGACTGCTTGATTGCTATACCTATACATCATATCAGAACTGGGGCATGAAAATAGAGTACACTCATATACTTTTTTGTTTACAGCAGTTAAAAGCTAGCTATTAGAGCAATATAATCAGATACAAAAAGTTTGGATTGAAGAGTGAAGTGCTAATCATTGTAGTGTGATGTGTATGTTTGAACCTGAAATACATGTATAGGATCTGTTATTCTGAATGCTCAACCTGAAGTTTTCCGAACAAGGGATTGTTCTGTAATTCTGATCTCCGTACCATAAAAGTCTACTAAAAGAATCATTTCATTTGGAGCTTCCTGGATAATGGGTTTCTGATAATGAATCCCATGCCTGTATTATTAGTGGTTATATGAAATTCAGGCTATTGGTTATGGTATGCGCATTCCATATGGGGGGTCATTTATCAACACTGGGCAACTTTGGCCATCGGCAGTAACCCATGGCAACCAATCAGATACATTGCATACATTGTTCTACTTGCAGCTGGCTTTAAAAAGCTAACCACTGATCGGTTGCTACAGGTAACTGCCCATGGGCAAATTTGCCCAGTGTTGATAAATGAGCCCCAATTGTGGCTGGATATATAAATGGGTAATGACAAAGATAGGGAGCTGCTTAGATCAGGATTTCTTAGACTTTTTATTTATTTTTTTAATTGAACCCAAATTAATTCAGTGATTCTACCTCGTGACCCAAAATTCAGTGTTTCTCTTAATTACTATTTTTTTTAAAATTACTGTTGTCAATCATTACCCAGCTTAGATGCGCCCATTCCATCAGATGCAGCATGTGTGAAGTATTAGCATCTACTGTATCAATTCTAACATTTGCCTTTATTGAAACTTGGATTCTGCTCAGCAGGGCCAAAGATAAAAAATGTATCAACTAAATTAGGGATGCACCAAATCCACTATTTGGGATTTGGCCGAATCCTCGAATCATTTGAAAGATTCGGCTGAATACTGAACCAAATCTGATCCTAATTTGCCTATGCAAATTAGAAGTGGGAAAGGAAAAAGTGGGAAAAAAAATTTACTAATAAACTAAAGGTATCAATTTAGAACAGTTACAGTGTCGGTGACCCTCTCTGTTATTAAACAGTCATAAATAGAAAAGTCATTGAAAAAAGTCTTCATTTCTGGTAAAAACTGTCTGAAAATAACTGAACTGCAAAAAAAAGTGTTGGAAGGTGAACAACCTCTTTAAATCTGGCTAAAAGAACAAACTTACAGCATGAAATAATGGAACCCAGTCTTATTACATTCTGTTATGCACTAATTTCTGACTGTTACATGGCAAGGAAAAGCTAATTCTGTTTGGGGGTGCCAAAACTTTATGCGCCCCCCAAGAGAATTTTCCCTGTGCCAGACGTCCTTTTAAGAAGTACTGTGCCACCATCTTACTTCTAATTCCCAGAGATCCCTTACAAAGGCTTGAGCTTGCTCTTGAGCTGTATACTACAATTGAAGGTCTAAGCCCACACAAGGGATCCATGGCAACAGAAGAAAGATGATAATACTTACCCTTGTCAATGTTCCTTTTTGGAATAAAATGCACTTGCACTGGGGATCTTCCTAAGGAAGTCATCTTACTTCTATTTCTATGGATCCCTTGCATAGGCTTGGGCTTGCACATGTAGGGGCACATTTACTAAGAGTGAAGGATTCGAAGTAAAAAAACTTCGAATTTCGAATATTTTATTTTGGGTACTTCGACCATCGAATAGGCTACTACGACCTTTGACTACGACTTCGATTCAAACTAAAAATATTCAAACCAAAAATATTCAAAGTACTGTCTCTTTAAAAAAAAACTTTGACTACATACTTCGCCACTTTAAACCTACCGAGCTACAATGTTAGCCTTCCCCATCACTTTTCTTAGGTTTTTTTGATCGAAGGAAAATCGTTCGATTGATCGATTAAAATCCTTCGAATCGTTCGTTTCGAAGGATTTTATCGTTCGATCTAACAATTTTTCGTTCGATCGTAGGATTTGCGGTAAATCCTACGATTCGTAGGATTTTACCTCGAGGGTCGAATTCGAGGGTTTATTAACCCTCGATATTCGACCCTTAGTAAATGTGCCCCGTAGTGTATAGTAAGATTTTTCAGGGAAAAAACTCTGAGATTTAATTAGCTGAGATTTTCTTGTCCTTTAAATCTGAGTAACTAGTATTTAACCACAGGCACGAGACTTTCCCCAAAAATCTTTATAAACAAAGAGCTTTAACAGGTTTGCTGTGCACGATCCATGACTCATCCTCTCAAAATGCACAATTAAATAAATAAGTATATATATCTGCATTTGTAATCCATTTGCTAGCCATTATTTTCCTTTCTTAACTGATGTTGACCATTGCGGAACAGAATGGATTGTGCAGAGAGCACTGTAATTATTCTAATCGGCATGTTCTGAAACAGATATTGACTGTACTGATTATTTATTACAGTGAGGCCGTTCAGTTTCTGTCAGTATAATTCAGTAGATTTAAAGGGATGATAAAGGTTTTTAACTGTAATTTATTCAGCTATCAGGGAAAGGCGGTGCAGCAAACTGGGTATTGGCAGAGGGGCTAATATCTAGAGCAGTGATCACCAACAAGTGGCTTGTGAGCAACATGTTGCTCACCTGCCAATTGGATGTTGCTACTTTTGGCCTCATGCAAACAGTTTTAAAGGATATGATCAGCACTTGGTACAGCAAATTCAGCAAACTCATTAATATGATCTGAAGAGGATACAGTGATGAACAGAGCATGACACATACAATGACATATACATACCTCTGGCAGGTCCAACAGGTGATTCATTCACAATAATGATTAGCATTCAGTATTACCATAATTGGCATTAACTTCCTCTCATATTGTACTTATTATCAGCCCAACAGCCAATATTACGTAGGTAAAACATCAGCTACATTTGAGGAGAGAATTAATAACCACTCCAGTCCCATTACGGCTGCACTGGACTCTGGCTCAGAATATTTACCTGTCTCTAAACACATTGTGAGGTTGAAATAGTCTCTGCCCAAATTGAAATATATGATTAATGACCATGTTCCTCAGATGAGCATGTTCCTCGGATATTCCTCAGGAAATAGGGACAAGTTAACCCTTTAAGAAAAAGGCAGATGGATACACACAGTAAGTATGAGTAAATTAGATGGATTATCTGCCATGAATTATATCATATGTGTAATATATTTGTTTATTCTGAATTTAACTAGTGAGCATTGAAAGCTCTTTTTCAGGTCTGGTATTTCCATGTATATTCCCTTGCTTGTAGTTCCTTCTTCATTTTCCATCCCTTTACTAACCTTAGTTGTTTACTATGACCCATGGCTGCTTGATTGCTACAGCAGTTAAAGCTAGATTTTTAAGAAATATAATCAGAGACAAAAAGTTTGGATTGAAGAGTGACGTGCTAATCATTGAAGTGTGAGGTTTTCGTATGAACCTGTAAAACAGGTATATGATCTGTTATTCTATATAGTTATGCTCTGGACCTGGGGTTTTCTGGACAAGGGATCTTTCTGTAATTTTGATCTCCATACCATAAGACTACTAAAAAAAATCAAGTAAACGTGAACTAAACCCAATAGGTTGGTTTGTCTCCAATTAGGATTACTTATATCTTAGTTGGACTGAAGTACAAGGTGTTGTTTTATAATTACAGACCAAAAGGAAATATTTTTTTTAAAATTAGAATTATTTAATTCAAATGGAGTCTATGGCCTTCGCATAATTTGGAGCTTTCTGGATAATGGGTTTCTGGCTAATGGATCCCATACCTGTATTATTAGTGGTTGTATGAAGTTCAGGCTATTGGTTATGGTATGAACATTCCATTCATTGTGGCTGGATATGGAAAGGGGTAATGGCAATGGCAGTGGCTTAGATCAGGATTTCTTGGACCCAAATTCATTCTGTAATTCTTCCTCGGGACCCAAGATTCAGTGCTTCTCTTAAATTACTATTTTTTTTTAAATTACTGTTGTCAATCAGTACCCTGCTCAAATGTGCCCATTCCATCAGATGCAAATGCACTGACAATCACTTGTAATAATACGTTTTGATTGTAAACTCTTGCAAGTAGGGTCCTTTGATTATATTTTATACTTGTAACCCTTGTCTGTTAAATTATTGTTTGTTATAAATTAATGTTGAGCCTTGTGTAACTTGGTGACACTATATAAATGATATATAGTGGTGGTGATGAACACAGTATTTACGTGGCTCGAGATCATTGCAGTAATCTGTACAGCAGTGATACCCAACCAGTGGCTTGTGAGCAACATGTTGCTCAACAACCCCTTGGATGTTGCTCCCAGTGGCCTCAAAGAAGGTATTTATTTTAGAATTACTGACTTGGAGGCAAGTTTTGGTTGCATAAAAATCAGGTTTATGGCCAAACGGAGCCCCCTGTAGGCTGACAATTCACATAGGGGCTACTAAATAGCCAATCACAGCTCTTATTTTGCACTACCCAGACCATCCAGGAACAAGTTTGGGGACCCCCACTTTACAGAGTGCGCCTGGTTCCACAAATATTAAAGGCAAAATGTACCCCCCCCCAAGTCTGCCGAGTAGTCATTGAGTGAAACTTCTACCAAGTCTGGAAACATTTTAGTATTTTTCCTATATTATAAAATCCTCTTTTGTGTGGGAAACAGTCCTTCTCATAATTGACAACATTAAAACATATTTACTGTTTTCATCAGTATGGAGACAAAAAGGCTTTTGTGCATGTGATTCAGGCTTTGATGCAGTTGTAGAGTGAAGCCATTTCTTGCACACTTTATAATGTGACCAAAAAAAGTTTGTTTGTATGGATACAGATTGTAGACATCTGTAGGTTAAATGTCACCAATGCAAGAAGCAAAGCCTTGTCGGTAATTTACATAGACCTGACATAGAGCCAGGTCTCTGCTTGCAAGACTTAGGGTTTTGCAGCCTGTTTAATAATACCACTTTGAATAAACAGCTTCCTACCTCTGGACCTGCACACCAACAAGCCAAATCATAAGGGTGGTGCTCTCTCTCACTGTATATATATATATATCAATATATATATATCAATATATATATATATATATATATATATATATATATATATATATATTGTGAATAAAGTACCCCCTCTTGTAAAATATAAGGATATTATAAGTTACCGAGGAGTTTCATAACCATATAAAAATACAGGTCATGGAACTCCGAAGTAACTTCTAATATCCTCATATTTTGCAACTGGGGGTACTTTATTTATTACAATACACAAGTTTCGGTGAGTCATGTGACATCAAAACTCACCGTTTATAAGGATATAAAATCACCCTTAGCATAGAGGTATACACATATGTAAACATTATATATATATATATATATATATATATATATATATATATATATATATATATATTGCCTATGTTACAAATGAATAATACAGGTTACCATCCTCCTATTCCAAAATCTGCTTTTGCTTTTCTAGTTTTTCAGATCCTGTACTTTGCTCTTATCTGTTGTTTTTCTGCTGATATCGGCAGGCACGCAGCTGGGCTGATTACGTGTCCCTAAATCATTTTTTGGTACAGTTTGTCAACAGTACTTCATTCATATTTTGCAACTGGGGGTACTTTATTTATTACAATACACAAGTTTCAGTGAGTCATGTGACATCAGAACTCACCGTTTATAAGGATATATTTTTTTATCTATAAAAAAAAAATCACCCTTAGCATAGAGTGCACGGTAGTATTAGCATACATCAAAGGTTTCCAGACCAGCACTCCCTTTTGGTGAAAACAAACAATCTTTTATTGTGACATGGTATCTTATTCCAACGTTTCGATCCCAATAGGGATCTTTTTCAAGGAAGATGGTATATATATATAATGATATATATAAATATTGCCTATGTTACAAATGAATAATACAGGTTACCATCCTCCTATTCCAAAATCTGCTTTTGCTTTTCTAGTTTTTCAGATCCTGTACTTTGCTCTTATCTGTTGTTTTTCTGCTGATATCGGCAGGCACGCAGCTGGGCTGATTACGTGTCCCTAAATCATTTTTTGGTACAGTTTGTCAACAGTACTTCATTCATAGAAAATAAAGGACACCTTGCTCTAAAATATGACAATATTAACAGTAAGAAGTTCCATGACCACATAAAGGGGTACATTTGATTGACATTTTGTGATTTTTTATAGTTTTTTAAAGCCTTTTCTATGAGTATTTTTGTATGCAGCTTTGCTTGGTAGCACCTGGGTCATATATCCAATTTTGCTGGAGTGCTGGAACCTTTATCCCCTACTGTAAATATAAGGCTATTAGAAGTCACCAACGAGTTCCATGACTTTTGCAAAAGGGGGACATTATTTGTTGTGATACATACCATACCTGACTGTGACATCAGCGCTGCCTTTAGATCTGTGCAATTATATGTCTTTAGTAATTATCTCAACACGTGCTGGTATTTCATTCGCATACACAGCTGTGCTTTGGCCGAAAGTCAACATTCCATTTCAATAGGCGTACGTTTGTTGTTTGCCGGTATTAAGTGTCTGACATAAGCATGAGGACACCCTCTAATATCTAATGAAAACCACATTGATTACCTAAACCATTAACAAGCTCCATGTGTTTACAAGACTGCAGAGGCATTTGCTAATCCTTGAATGTTTGTTTGGACACTGCTGGAGTGAGACAGATTGGAATAGCATGTAGCAGTAATGTACTTACTAGAGAGTTCCAAACTGTGCCTATGAAAGGGGAAATATGACATTTGCACCATTAAGGCTCTGCATCTTTGGTTTATGTTTTCTAAAGGTGGCTATGACTTATAAAATGTTTGGAATATCTAATTTAGAGACATGGGTAGAAGCAGTAAAGCTACAAATCACTGTTGGTGACAAGTTGGCTACCACTCCAAAGTTGTTTTGGATGAGCAGCTTTAACATGTTTGGCACATTTCCCTTGTTTTAAACCTGTACTTGGGCACATTAGATCACTAATGTTCCACTTCTCATGACTGATAAGAACAACCATGGCAATGGTCCCAAACATTACAAAAACAGTTACTGCCGGTGCCACATCATCTTTTATTCAGCACACCTCATCAGCAAGAAAGCCATAATTTCATGCTGACATGTTAAACACAGCTTAATTTCCCCCCTATTTTTGTATTCCATTGTATTGAATCAAATGTGTCTCGTACATTTTTGAGGTTTGTTAGATAATGTGCTGGTAGCTGATTAGGTTTCTTTCTAGACAAAAAAGAAATGAATCATGATGACCTCAGTGGAAATTTCTGTAGATTTTCAAAACCAGTTTCAGATCTGCCTTAAGAGACAAGTCGAGTGCCTTTTAGTTGCAGACCGGCTTAACCATAGATGCTCAGGGGAGCTTGGCATATCTGCAACAATCAGGAAAAAAAAACCAAGATAACAGACAGAAGGTGATGCAAAAGCGTCATGGTGCTTGAGTTTCTAACAAGGATTGCATGAATTGTCTCCATCAGATTTATTGGGTTAAAGTGCTTGTCGGCAAATACTTACACCTTATCCATTTCTTTCTTTTTCTTTGTCACAGCACTCCAAAAGCTATTGATTGGTTTGATCTATTCACAAGGATATATGACCAATAACAAGCTAAGATTTTTGTTACTAGTACAGGTATAGGATCTGTTATCCGGAAACCTGTTATCCAGAAAGCTCTGAATTACAGAAAGGCCATCTCGCTCAGACTCCATTTTATACAAATAATCCAAATTTTTAAAAACGATTTCTTTTTCCCCCTGTAATAATAAAACAGTACCTTGTACTTGATCCCAACTAAGATATAATTAATCCTTATTGGAGGCAAAAACAGCCTATTGGGTTTATTTAATGTTTACTTGATTTTCTGGTAAACTTAATGTTTGAAGATCCAAATTATGGAAAGATCCATTATTCAGAAACACCCAGGTCCAGAGCACTGGATAATAGGTCCCTGTACATATAAAGTTTCCCCACTATAGTGTTCCTGTAGAAGGGAAAACCCAATAGGGGTCCTTAACTACACGGAAAGCAAAAAATGTGTGCGACCTGCCATGTTTTTGTCTTTTTTACAAAAAAGTGAGGAGGTGGGCACAAGTTTGGTCTGATAAGCTTGGAATGGTTCATGCTAATTCTTTGCATGGTAGGACACAATTAACCAAAGGGTATAAAGGATTTTAAAGGCAACTGAAGATTTTTTTTAAATTTATCACTGGGTTATTAATGTTCCATTTTATTGTTACAATTCCGAAGTAAGCCTTGGCAGACATCTAAAGAAAGAAATGGCTTTATTGTGGTTCAGCACTGTTCAACGTTGTTGGACAGATGAGGTGTGAAATATCACACTTGGTTCAAAACACTGGCAAATATTTGCAACTGCCTGAGTTTCTAAGAAACAGACTACAGTACAAGTGTCAGACATTCACTGTTTGGGAATCAAATGACAGAGCTTCATCACACAGCCATTGCATTCAGCATTCATGCTTGAGTGGGATTGTGATTGAAATCTGTTGGGCAAGACTAGGTGAACTGGATGCACTATTTAATTCTGTATTTGCCCTATGCAAGTATATCTGATCAGTCTGAGAATGTTGGAAGGGAGAACTATTTAGAGCACCATGACCTGTGCTTTCTTCAGAATGCCAGCTGTGTAGAACACTAAGCTATGCATAATATTGTGCATTGGTCAGCTTGCACCAGGGATGACTTGGATTTAAAATACCAGAGATTAGCGTGTTTATGTAAAAATTGCTGAATCTGGACATAACTGGGAACTGGAATTCAGTCCGAGTGGAGGAGGATGAATGAATCAAATATGTTGTGTCTTTTTAAGGTGTTCTTTCTGCGTGACTGTTGCACCACTTCTCCCCTAGTGGTTAAAAAATGCATTGAAGGCCCATTGAGTTTTCTGAGTACACTGTATACTATAAGGGCAGGGGTACAATGCCATGCACTGTTGGGGGTATTAAATGGTTCATGCTGTTGCCAGATGCAGAGAGGTAGTGAGTGCTGTTTTTTTCTGCATCTGTTACAAGTTGTGTGTTTGTAATATATTCAGTACCCTCTGTGTTTAATATGTGACATGCAGCTGGCACATTTTGAAGTGGTAGCCCCAAGTTCTGTTTGCTGCACAGACCATTAAATTGGATACCAATTATGTGAATTTGCTTTCAATACTTAAACATTAGTATCCAGGCCCAGATTTTCTAGGCCCAGGCCTAGATTAGCAGGATTTTAGGGGCGGCATGCTGCCCAAGCACATCTACATTGGTTCAGAAGTTCTGGGGCTGCTCAGGATTACAATAGTTTATTTTAAATTTCCCCAGTGCTCCAAACCCAATGAAATGCACAAAATTGTGCATTGGCACGGATGAAGGAGACGGGATAGGGGTGATGAACGGCAGTGGGCCTAGGGGTGCCTGCTATGTAAATCCAGCCCTGTTAGTATCATATTGAAGTATGTAGACAGGTCAGGATTTGTCCTTTAAATTTCTTTTGTGCCAATCCCTGTGCTCAGGTTCAAAAGAGATGAGATTTGTGCGTATGAAGGGGTGGGGGGCAGGAAGGGAGGAAGCAGAAAAGTGGGCAACGAAGGGGCGCCCTATGTATAAATCCGGCCCTAATTTTAGTGAGTTTGTGTTTTGAACCCACTAGCGGAATTATCAAAAAGTGCCTTTCTGGCAGTTGCTGGATTGTACTGTAACTCCCAGCATCCTTTGTTAGCTGTAGATATGTGGCAGCCTCTGGGGGGTTATTTATTAAAGTCCGAATGCCAAACACTCGAAAAATTCTAGTGTTTTTAACTATAAAATCTAAAGTTTTAATGGGGAAAAAAACTCTTAAAACTTAAATTGGAAAAAAAACTTGAATTGTTCGGGATTTATTAAAGCCCAATGATGCAAAAAGTCTGAATTCCAAAATTTGGCATCTCAGACCTGCCAAGGTTGTATATAAGTCAATGGGAGAGGTCCCTATCCTTTTTGGAAGTTTCTGTGGTCTGCGCTGGAATTAGCCCGAAAATCCAACTATTTGTGGCTTTTCAGACAAAAATCCGAAAAATTCTGACTTTTCGGGAATACGTCCGGAAAAATTGAGAGTCGGGGGAAAAATACGAAAAAATAGTACGATTCGGATCTTTGCTAGGTTTTTTTTTTCATTCTTGTCCCTGATTCAATAAAATCGTGATTTTTTTAATAATAAATAAGGTCCAATCATGGATTTTAGTTTGGTTGAAATTTTTTCATTTAAAAAATCAGATAAATTCAGACTTTGATAAATAAGGCCCTGGGAGTCACTGGCAAGGCACTGGTTAGTTCTGACTTTTGTTTTTAAAATTGTGAAAAACTAAAATTAGACACAAATTCAAAACATGCTGTATGTACTGTACGACAGCGGCAGCATACGTTTCCTTTTAAGGTTAATAATTGAAGTAAGTAGCTTTCTTATCACTTAAAGCAAGTTCCTTTTTTTTAATGGGAACAATGACTGAGGATATTGGGTTAAATGAAATGCCTGCAGGGTGTGGGATTTTGATAACGTGTTTCTTCTTGGTGGTCTATTGGTTTGAGGAATGTTTAGTATGATGGTCATGGTTTCCTTACTATAGGGCATTAATAACACATGCTCACTCTAAGATAGCCAGCTTGGTCAGACGTCTCCATGACTGCAATGTTTTGTTATTTAATTAAAAATAACAGTGTCCTCACACGGTGCCTATTATTCATGAGGCCAAAAGTTTTCAGCTTTGAACACTTTCCTGTCTGAGCTACATATTATGCTAATCTGAAAAAGGCAGAAGTTCAGATTTTCCAAACCCCCTAACTGTTGTCTCCAGAAAGTGACAAATAAGAATAAACTGTTATTTGTTGTCTGTCTACACAAGTTACAAGGTACCAGTTAATGAAAGTTTCCTTTGTAATAGACACAATTTAAGTAATATAACTACTGATGCATGGGTCACTGAACCGTCCCTCCCTCCAGTAAGCTGGTGAAGAATTGGATTCTATTCTATCCCTGGAAAATATAATATATATATATATATATATTTTAAGGATTTATCTATTGAGCAGCAGACATTTTAGATACTGGCAAATCGAGGATTTTAGAAATACATATATTTATTTGTTTTTATAATGGAATTTTTTTAGTAGGCTGGCCAGCCGCTACTTGTTAATACTGTTAAATAAAAGCATATGATTTACTGATAACCTCAGTTCAAATGTGCACTACCATAACAATCATTTGTGGGTGTAAACTGATTATAGATTCAATTAAGACATTGTTTTGTTATTGTTGTCTCTGGGGGGGAAGCCTTAGTATTCTATGACTCCCTCATTTCTTTAGGGTCTGGCCACACGGGCAGATTCGGGGAGATTTGTCGCCATGCGACTAATCTCCCTGATCTGCCTTCCCCTGCCTTCCGCCAGCTAAAATGAAAATTGCCTGGGGGCAGGCACACGGAGTGCTTCATTTTCCGAAGTCGGCGTAATTGCCTCACGAGGAAACTTCAGGCGACTTCAGAAAACAAAGCGCTCCGTGTGCCTGCCCCCAGGCGATTTACATTTTAGCCAGCAGAAGGCAGATCGGGGAGATTAGTCTCTGAGAAGAAGAGGAGATTTGTTGCTTGGCGACTAATCTCCCTGAATCTGCCCGTGTGGCCAGACTCTTAGTGTGGGGATTTCTCGGTGATCCACCGTTTCATAGAAATGGATATAAAATTTCAATTGGTCATATTTTATCTGCAAAGACTGCTGCTATAAGTAGTAAGTTTTCACCTTTCCTTAGCTGATCTATTTTAATTCACCTAATAATATTATCATTTTGAGCCTGCATGATTTTATGCATAACAGATCTTGCCAGACTAATTTAATTGCCTTTTATGAGGAGGTGAGCAGGAACCTTGTCTCTAAGATGGCAGTGGATGTGATCTACTTTGACTTTGCTAAAGCATTTTATAGAGTACCACACAGAAGGTTCATGGTTACATTATTATAAGAATATTGGCCTGGAACATAGTATTTGTACATGAATACATTACAAAGAATAGTAAATGGAACCATAGGGGCCTGTATTTGGTCCTTTGCTTTTTAATTTGTTTATTAATGACCTCGAGGTGGACATGGAAAGTACTGTTTCTATTTTGGCTGATGATACTGAATTGGAAAATGAGGTTCAATTAGGGTTGTCGCCTGTCTGGTTTTCACCCCGGACAGCCCAGTATTTTGGAAGGGTTGTCCGGGTGAAATCTGAACAGGACATTGGAGTTTATCGATGGAAAATGTGGCAACCCTAAGCTCAATGTTGATAAGTGCACGGTTATGCATTTTGGCAGAAATAATATAAATGCAAGTTATATACTAAATTGCAGTGTGTTGGGAGTTCCTTAATTAAGAAGAATCTGGGGTTTTGTCTAAGTTGTCTAATTCCAGGCAGTCATTCTGTGGCTACTAAAAGCAAATAAAGTCCTGTCATATAAAAAAAGGCATTAACTCAAAAGATGTAAATATAATTTATATATGTGAATGTCACTTGGGTTCATTTGAAGGGGTTGAACTTAATAGACTTTGGTCTTTTTTTCAACCCAATTTTACTATGTAACTATGATAATTTTCTACCAAATTACCATCAAATGATATCTTTGATGTCACAAACAGGCCTTAAACTGGCCATAGATGTTGAGATTTTTAAAAGATACAATCATCATCGTGAGACCACGATTATCTCAGAACGATCGTATGAATTGTCCAACTACTAAAAAGACCAATTTGCCAGGAAAACAAAATGGAGCTGCCTGCTTGGCCCTGCAAACATAGATAGATTGCACTGGGGCCGACTAAGATTTTTTAACCTGGCCGATCAATTTCCTGACAGAGGTCGGCCGAAAAAACATAAGATGTTCAATAGTTCGATTCCCACTAACCGCACGATAATTTCAAGGATTGGTCGGACTTCGCTAAAATCGGTCGTTCGGCAAGAGAAATCTTTTCTATGGGCACCTTTAGATATCTTCCCCAATTATTTGTAATGTGTATCCAGGTGGCACTTTGATGAGTAGATTTTAGTAGTGCGAGGAGTGGATCTTGTCTTATCTACAATGATAAAGCCTAGGACAGGAGTGCAACAATATGTAGGGTTGCCTCTTGGACAGTATTTTACCAGCCTGGCCTGTACAAATGATGCGCATCACAATATTATTAATAGGGCAGCAAGGTAAATAATATAGGATGGCTGGTATTTTTTTTTTCCAGATAAGAGATGTTTCTGTACTTTGGGACACTAGATCTTAAGTTTGATAAAAATCATTGAAACATTAATTAACCCAATAGAATTGTTTTGCATCCAGTAAGGATTAATTATATTTTAGTTGGGAATCAAGTGCAAGCTACTGTTTTATTATTACAGAGTAAAAGAAAATACTTTCTGGATAACGTGTTTCCAGATAATGGATCCCATACCTGTAAACGCTGCATGGTAACCACAGGCAGTGGGTGGAGGTGTTGCCAGGCAACGTGAAACTGCATTTGGGATATTTCCTTTTAGCTGTTGTTCCACATGACTGGCCAAAGCAGGACTTTTGGGACAGATGTTACACTACTTAAATGTTAAAAAAGGAAATATGTACGAATACCATTACGTGGGATACTGCAACGTTAGCTGATTACATATACATAAGGCTGACATGAATAGGAGCAATTAGTGCCTCTCTAAGGAGCTGATTGGGCATTGTGATTCTGTGAGCTCATCCACTTTATCTGAGGGTTTCATTCATAATTTTATTTTACGTGGGTTTCAGGGTTTGGCAAAAAGACGTCATCATTTAAATTCTGCAAATTGTCAACAGGTGTTCCTGCAACAATCCCTATTTATGCCACAAGAATAAGTCTACGTCTTTATTGCCTCTCAGATGTTTGTGCATTGTTTTATAGACTCCCCTTTTTACTGTAAGATATCATTTATTTGGGGTTTGGGCACTTCTTAAATTACAACTTTTCAGAAATTTAAAGGGACAATAAAGTGGCGGAAACATTATTGCTTGACTGCTTTAATGACTTGTGCAGAGCTGCCGAATGACACAACAGCCTCAGCAGCTACAGTATGTATAGAGGCTTCCATATAGAGGCAGATAGAGAGTGCCAATTGTAGGCAGCTGGAGAGGTAACCACTACTCTTAAATGGGCATATTTAATGCTCAGTCCCCACACCAATGAAACCAACATTTTTAAGTTTGGATAGACCAAGATCCGACACGATGCATGCTTGCCACATTGGAAATGAGTAAAGAGGGAAACAACAAACCGTCTTATGTAACATGGTGCAAAAAAATAGTCTCCAAAAAAAACTATATGTTTTTAATGTTGTAGAGTGTTTCTGTATTGTTACAGCTATGATTTTTATATCATTCTTGTGTCTCTGTTATGTCTTTAGTCCCTTCTTGCTCTTTCCTCATTTCTTATTCATCATCTCACGTCTCTTAGTTTCACTTCCTTAAGTGTCTGCAACTTTTTCTCCTCCTTTTCTTCTTACCCTTCTTCCACTTTTTACTTCTTACCCAAAGCCCCATTTCTACTTAGCCTTGGTAATTGACCTCTGGCTTTCTCTCTGTTCCTGCTTTTAACTTTTCCTTCTTCTTTTTGCCCACACGCCTTTCTTGTGCTCAGTTTTTCTATTCTTTTTTACTCCTTTCACTATTGTCACCTCTTTCTATATGTTTTCCCCTCCCTCTTGAGTCGGTTCCTTCTTTTACCTAGTGTTTCTCCTGCTACATGCATATAGTAGATGAGGGAGCTGCACAGAGTCACCTCTCTTGAGCATTGTAAATAATGAATGGACTAGATATCCAAAACATGCTGCTCTGTAATTTGCGATAGTAGGAAACCAGGGAACTGAGCGAGGAATGCTTGGCAAGAATGGGGCTGATTCTGGATCTGGAAGTGATCTACAGGGCTGGTGCAAAATTCAGGTTGTTGAGTAGCTTGACCGGGAATGCAGGACTGTCCTGCGGAAATTGGGACATTTGGGAGGTATGAATGGCAGATGGTGGCTGAAATTGGCACTGCCAGATCAATGTGTGTGTGGCCACCTCAGTATGAAAAGAAGGGAGACATCACAGATGCTAGCTGTGGGTGGGATTAACAGGGAATTGGCCCATTAGCCCTAGCAACCAGAAAACAGTTTGGAAGTCAGAATGGAACATCGATAGGAGATCTATTTTTTGGCGCAGCTGATAAGAAGTATAATAGGAATGCTAACAAATATAGAAACCATATAAAATAACTAATAAAGACCAACTGAAAAGTAAACATCCCCATTTATGGCCTACACTTATCCTCTGCGCTATTTGCTATTCATCTGTTTGTACAAGTGCACTTGTATTGCCTTATATTCTAGCATGTGACTTTTGATTTTTAATTCCCAATGTAAGCAGGGAATGATCTGTAGACACATAGGGAACAGGCAACACGGGCCTGGCTGCGGAAAAAATGTGTAATGGAAAAAAATATATATTTTTCAAAATGAATCATTTAATAGTGCTGCTCCAGCAGAATTCTGCACAGAAATCCATTTCTCAAAAGAGCAAACAGATTTTTTTATATTCAATTTTGAAATCTGACATGGGGCTAGACATATTGTCAATTTCCCAGCTGCCCCAAGTCATGTGACTTGTGCTCTGATAAACTTCCATCACTCTTTACTGCTGTACTGCAAATAGGAGTGATATCACCCCCCCCCCCCAGCAGCCAAACAAAAGAACAATGGGAAGGTAACCAGATAACAGCTCCCTAACACAAGATAACAGCTGCCTGGTAGATCTAAGAACAGCACTCAATAGTAAAAACCCATATCCCACTCACATTCAGTTACATTGAAAAGGAAAAACAGCAGCCTGCCAGAAAGCATTTCTCTCCTAAAGTGCAGGCACAAGTCACATGACCAGGGGCAGCTGGGAGATTGACAAAATGTTTAGCCCCATGTCAGATTTACAAATTCAATATAAAAAAATCTGTTTGCTCTTTTGAGAAATGGATTTCAGTGCAGAATTCTGCTGGGGCAGCATTATTTTCCCATGACTGTATCCCTTTAAGCACTACTACTATAATGAATTCCAAACAACAGCACAGCCTGCTGATCACTTCAGTCAGCTAGCTACGTTTGACTGAAAATTAATTTTGTGAGTAAATGAAGTTAGTAAGGAGAGTCATCTGACATTTCCCTGGCTGGTTCTAAGCAGAGCAACATCACAGGACTTTTCACAAATGTGTTTAATTGTATATTAATTTGTTTTGAGGTTTATATTTTCTTTAAGAGAACTGACGTTTTATTAAGGCCTTTTCTAGTCTCTTGGGTTCCAGTGTAGCATAGATTTACTCCAAATTATATTAGAAGAGAAACAAGACATGACCCATATTTCATAGGATTTTCCCCCGAATGATCACTGGCTGAATCCGAGTGCTGCTGTTTCTTTTCTCAGTGCTTAACAAAATGTAGGGCAGTAACTTATGCAGACTATGCAAATAGTTTATTCATAAAGCAATAAAACATGAATATATTATGAATTTATTGCACTTTAAATACATATGTTACCGGTATGGGATCTGTTATATGGAAGCCTGTTATCCAGAAAGCTACAAATTATATTATAGCCATTTCCCATAGACTCCATGTTCAGCAAATAGTTCAGATTCTTAAAAACGTAATGCTAACTAATCTACAGAAATCCATATTCGGGCAGACCAATCTTATTGGGTTAATTTTATATATAATGTTTTTAGTAGCCTTAAGGTATGATGATCCAAATTATGGGAAAAAAACCATTATCCAGGTTCCATGCATTTCTATTTAATAAATCTATGAAGGCCAGCTTTAGCAGTCAACATGGCAAGTCAGTATTCTAGTTCTGAAAGTGAAGCAGATTAATTGAATATGCTTCTACTCTGTAAACTACTGCTGAAACTATAAAAGTGCAGGGATATATTTACACATGCAGTATTCCCAAATAAGGCTAGCAGTCTCCTCTACATTGTCTCTGTTTCATTAATCAGGTGAGGATATGCTCATCATCAGAGGAGGGTCCCACTGGGCCCTACACTCATAGGCCCACCATTAGTGGCTGAATGTGCGCTCCTGCTTGCAGTGTAATTATGAAACATAATTGAAATATGATTGTTATAATTTTGATTCATTTTTAGCATTTCAAATAATCAAGTTCTTGTTGGGCGCCATAAGAGCAAACCCACTTGGCAAAGAGCCTTGCAAGGGAATGCTAAAGACACTTCAGTTACCAGACCAATATACTGTATAGTGTTAGGAGGAGCGGTGAGTGTCAGCTGATGGTTCTTTGAATCCCCTGATGCTTGTCAGTTCCACCCTGCTCCCTATTTGTGCTACGTATGTTCTGCAGAAGAATAACAGTCAAGCAGCTGGATAGTTGTTGAAGGAAAAGGAAGACTTAGCGCTGGTTGAGAATGGGGGCAGATCCTGAGTCCTGGAAGTAATCTCTTGGTTTTATACAAAATTTAGGACATTTACAGTACCAACTTCGGGCCCAACCCTCAAAACTGGGATTGTTGGGAAGCATAATATATTTAGGCGCTGGGGGATATGTTTCCAGGTACAACCAGCTAAAATAAATCAAAGAAAAGTGCCAGTTACCATTCAGTAGCAATCATCATGAACTTTTAAAAATGTATGGTACACATATAGGTCTGTACAACTGTGAAGCATTATAAATGAATCCCCTGATGGTTAATGTACAGTATAATAACATAGTAATGCCTATTTCCCAGCAATTTCCCTAAAAATGACCATTTCTGCAAATTCTTGAGACTTGACCTGAAAGAATTCTACGGCATTTTTATGTAAAAGGCAGTGAGACAAAATGTATCACCCACCTGTGTTAAGAGGTACGTGATGAAAGAAGCCTTGAGTTCAACAAGAGTTGGAGTAGCCTTTGCTGCTTTATTATAGTAATACGGTGTTGGCAGTAGCGTAATTAGATGTTACTGGGTCCCAAAGTGAATACATTCTAGGAACCCCCCCCAAAATATTCAGGGGATGTCCTGTTGAAATTGCTTGTTAATTAGGGCCTTGTGGGGGCCCCTATACCTTCTAGGCCCCCTTGCAACCGCAGGGTCTGCTTCCTCTGTAGTTATGCCCCTGGGTGTTGGAAAATGTTTCATTCTCAGATCACACATGGTTCCCTCAGAAAGATAGTTTAATAATAACTGCCTTACAGAGGATGGACAATACTGCCTTAGCACTACTGCAAACATTTACATTTTTTTCCAGCATTCATCAAGTCTGGAATTCCCTGCACTGGGGATCCCTGCTATTAACGGATATAGTTAGAAGTTACTTTCCTTAGATGACCTCTTTGGTTCCACTTGCCCCAAGGATATTTATAGCCCTTAAGAGTAGTTCTGGCTTAGTTTTAAACCACAAAAGTTTCAAGTTTAATGTGCTCACATTGAAAACCTGGAAGCTCCAAGACAGTGGTCCGTTCTCTTGCTTATTATGTAAATGAAGCCGAAAGGAAAGAAAGACCTTCAGCTCTGGAAACTGATTCTATCTTGGGCATTTCTCTCTCTTTCATTGCAGCGTTTGGCTAAGGAGAAATGTATCCAGATGGAAAGAATGTGCTTTGTGCGAGGCAGTGAATGGTGCAGATTGTTAATATGTATAAAGCAGTGCTGAAGGGAATTCCTTCTTTCAAAATGTGACATAATTCCACCGGAAAACAACGTATTACTTCCTCGCCTGCAATCAGAACATACAAACTTCCTCGCTTCAAAGCCTGGTTTGCATTCAGAACTCCAACTGAATGGATCTTTTCTCTCAAAAAAACCCTTTAACAACCGGGGAACATGGAATCTTATGAACTTGAAGTCCTATTTTCTTTGTAGTTACATGTACACACAGCCCCAGGGAGCAGCCAAGGCAGACCGTTTCTTTCTTTAACTCATACGGTGCTCTCAATCTGTCGTCTACCTATCTACCTCTGCTTGAATGAAAGGCTGAACCTGTTATTATAAAGATACTAGATTAATAAAAGGGGTCACATTTCATGCCCAACTTTATTGGGCCTATCGTCAGAGGAAAAAAAAGACAGCATGCACTTAAACTGATTGCCCCAGGGCTTAAATTCACATCTGTTAGTTATCCATATTTTTTTTTAAGTTTTAAGACTAATCTGATGTTGAGGAGCATTTCCATGTTCCTATGATCACAAAGTACTTCCTCAGTCTGATTCGATTTTATTAGCTACAGATAATTAAATAAGGGTTCCTTTAATACACAGTAACCATAGTAGTAATGCACTGACCCTGTATTATTTTTTTGTTATTTTTGGTAATTATGATCCATTATATTTTTATAGGTATCATCTGGTCCTGCAATGAGTTATAAAGGGTCCAAGGGTCATTGGGATCTAAACCTTGCAAAACCCACACTCTCTCTATGATCCCCGTTCCATAGTATGTGCTACATAAATGAGTATCATGCACAAAACATAAATAATATACTGTGTTGATAATTGCCTTCCAACTAAGTGAGTTATCTAATTGCTAATCTTCACCGATGAGTTCCTGCTGAATATCTCGGATTAGTGGTATCCAGATTTTCTGTGAAGCCATACAAAAGAAGTCAGAAAGCAAGAAAAAACTGTTGGCGTTAAGTATGAAGCCCCTTGGCTTCCAGTTGGGAAGTTCTAATGGTGCCTGTTTGGACTATTGTACACTTAATTCTAATTCTAACAGTACTGTTGGGGTTTGGGTTGGGCTGAACAGAATTGGTACTGGTACTCATTCAAGTCGATATCAGGCAGCAGGGTTTTTTTTTAACCAGGTAAAATTCTCCCCATTTGCTAAGAACCTTATTATGAGCAGTGACATGTGGGGCCCTAGGCTACATCCACATAAGACCTCTTTCAAGGCTACTGCTGGGTCCAGATTCATACACTGGGTCAAGTTTGGCTCACGCAAATACCGTAACTGGATCTGCATGCATCTGGACGCACGCCCTGTCTTCTTCTTCCAGCAAGTGCCAAGAAATGGGCTCCTGATTACACTAGGCCCTAGGCTATAGCCTAGGGTAGCTATTATGGGTTTTTATGTAATGCATGGCACTGCCATTTAAGACACCAATGTCATACTATATACTGTGGGTGGTCTTTCAGTCCATTCCCATTGGCTATATAAGGTTTGTATAATGGGACATAAAAAGGACACTCATTTTGTTTCTATGGATGGTGACATGTCATCCCATCATAAAGGGACTACTATGAGCTTCTATACATTGATGATGAAATGAAGTTTCATAGCCTGGGGGTAGCAAGTCCGTTGTTGTTTATGGTAATTATCGGAAAGCACTAATACAAAAGACTGATGGAACTGTAGAAAGGTCTTTGAGTTAATCATGTCCCAGTAATAATAGAGCACATAATTCAGCTATAATTATATATACATCTTTATGAAAAAAGGTGGTTTCCCCTGTAATTACCAGGAGAAGAACATAGGTGGTGGGACAGGTGCTCTGGCCTAGCCCCTCTAACTGGGTGGCACATTAATGAGCTGGCTCCATGCAGATGATGCCCTAGCTGGATCTGAATAAAAGACCCAGGCATTGCAGGGTATCTGTACTGATTATAGGTATGAGACCCGTTATCCAGAATTCTTGGGACCTGTTTTTTTCCAGATGAGGAATCTTTCTGTTCTTTTAATCTCCATAAGGCATTTTTTTTTTTAAAATCAGATTGAAATAATGCAATTAAAAGAAGTGGGGCTAGTAATCCCAGCACTAACACAATAATACAGATAAATGTAGTGGTACATGATGAGCTTTGTATGGCTGCTGCTGTCCGTGTTATGATTAGATTAATATTTGTTGTTGTTTGCTGCCTTGACTACAAATCCTCAGAGCCCATGTACATAATCATAACAAAGGTATTATTGATTCCAGACACCGCAAGCTATTCAGACCTAGTGCTCACATGTACAGGTTCATAGACAAATAAAACCATCAAAAAGTAACAGACAGCTTATCTGGATTGAATCATTTGCTTTGAGAAGTTTTAGTTTCCTGTGGGTGATTAGTAACACTATACTGATTTGGAAAGTGTCTGAAAAAGAATCTATGACACTTTCTGAATCAGTAAAAATAAAGGAGAAGGAAATGTAAAAACTAAGTAAGCTTTATCTATATAAATACACCAGTAAATCATTAAAGTAATGCTGCTCTGAGTCCTCTGTCAAAAGAAACACTGCATTTCTTTCCTTCTATTGTGTACACATGGACTTTTGTATCAGACTTTCTGTTTTCAGCATAAAACTCCAGGGCTAGGGCTTGAACATGCTCAGTTTGCTCCTCTCTCCCTCCTCCCCTCCCTGCTGTAATCTGAGCCCAGAGCTATGAGCGAACAGGGAGAGATTAAGGCAGGACGTGATGTCACACCAAGCTAATATGGCAGCTGCTATCATGAACAAAAAGTCTTAGAAAATCGCTTGACATGACCTCAAAAGGAAGCTTTTCCACTCGCAATAATGTGAATCACTGGTGGTAAAACCCATGTTTCGCTACAGTCTCCCAAAATCGCTTGAAGTTTTTTGAATCTCTGGTGGTAAAACCCATGTGATGCTTCAGTCTTCCAAAATCACTTGGTTTCTTCTTGAGGCATCCTCAAGTGAATATTGGGAGACTGAAGTGACACATGGGTTCATACATCAGCCCCATAATGTTCTCTTTAGTCTACGCTTTCAAAAATGAGAAACTGTTTCTAATAAAATACCTGTATTTTAATATCCAGAAAGCTCCAAATTACGGGAAGGCCTTCTCCCATAAACTCCATTATAAGCAAATAATTAAAATTTGTAAAACTAATTGTATTAGAAATCGTATTGCTGGCAGGATGGCATACACAGCGATTCGTTATCTGAAGTTGCCTCACGAGGAATGCCGCGGCCGATTCGTATTCTTACCAAGGGGAAGGTATTTCGGGGACATTAGTCATCCGAAGAAGAGAAGATTTGTTGCTGGGCAACTAATCTCCCCCGAATCTTCTTGTGTGCCTCCAGCTTTATTGGTGGCAAAACATTTGGTTTGCGTTTTATTTTAAAGTTTAAATGATAAGATCCAAATTACAGAAAGATACCTTACCCAGAAAACCCCAGGCCCCAAGCATTCCAGACAAAAGATACTACACCTGTATTATCTAAGACTCCACTGAATACAGTAATTCTCTTTGTTTAAACAGCACCAAAAAGCCTAAGCCGGAGGGACATCAAGTAAAAACCTGGTTGACCCAGGCCCTCGTCCAGATAAAAAAAACAGGTACAAGCAGTGGCTTGTGACTGGAGCAGGGGGCCCAGGTTGAGGGTTAGGCCTCCTGTGTCTGAAGCCCAGTGGGCCTCAGATCCTCAAGTTCAACACTGCTATTTCCAATATACTAAACTCCTTTTTTGGGCTAATTTGTAAGCCTAATACAAAGTGTTTGGTAGCATTGGAGGAGTGTTCCTCCCTCCAAATTAAGTAACATCTGTCACGGCCGGCACCCAATACCAGAACTAGAGCCAAGCACCGTGGTCAGAGCTCTCTTCGCCAGTATGTGTGACCACTTTTGGGCTTCGGGAAGGCCCTCCGCCTACTGGGGTGCCACCTGGACTTATGAGTGGGCAAGGCTAGAGTTCTGGCAGGCAATGGGGCACGGCAGGTATCTAGAGTCTTTTGGGCCGAGGATCACGGTTACAGGCAAGGATGAGGCAGAGGGTATAGTCAGACAGGCTGGGTCGAGGCAGGCATAGCAAGGATCGTCAGGCAGGCAAGGGTCAAAACCGGGTATCAAGCAGAAGGGGTACAGGCAATAGAGTAGTCCGATAACAGGCACAGGTCAGGATTCAGATGGGAGCGTCGTCAGGAAACAGGCTGAGGTCAAAACCGGATAACTAGCAGAATAAACACGGACAAACAGCACAAGGCTTCAGGCAAAAACCACAGGATAAATCCTATCACGGGCAACCAGCAGTACCAATGAATGGGCTTAAATACAGTTTGAAATTCGTGCCATTGCGCACTGACGTCATTACGCCAGCGCGCCTGCGCCTTTAAATAATGCGCATGCGTGCCGCGCGCGCACTAGGACCTGGAAGCCGACCCGGAAGCCGACGGAGCAGGAGCCGACGGCCGCCACGCCGCCGCGTCCCAGGTAAATTTCTTACAACATCACTTCTAGGGGACGAATTACGAAATTCGAGTGAAGGGTTCGAATAAAAAAAAATTCGAATTTCGAAGTTTTTTTGGGCTACTTCGACCATCAAATGGGCTACTTCGACCTTCGACTACGACCTTCGACTTCGAATCGAACGATTCGAACTAAAAATCGTTCGACTATTCGACCATTCGATAGTCGAAGTACTGTCCCTTTAAGAAAAACTTCGACCCCCTACTTCGGCAGCTAAAAGCTACCGAAGTCAATGTTAGCCTATGGGGAAGGTCCCCATAGGCTTGCCTGTGATTTTTTGATCGAAGGATTTTCCTTCGATCGTTTGATTAAAATCCTTCGAATCGTTCGATTCGAAGGATTTAATCGTTCGATCAAACGAAAAATCCTTCGATCGATCGATCACAGGATTTGCGCAAAATCGTTCGACTTCGACATTCGAAGTCGAACGATTTTAGTTCCCAGTCGAATATCGAGGGTTAATTAACCCTCGATATTCGACCCTTCGTGAATCGGCCCCTTAGTGTTTATAAACAGCTTCACTACACAATACATTATTGTGCCAAAACATATAATATTATACTACCTGTGTAGTGACGAGAAGTGCTTATTACTTTGTCAAACAGTAGTATCAATGTCCATGTACAACAAGTGCGTATTACGTGATAATTTTTTATAACTGTGAAAGAATAAAAATAAGAATATATTACTAGTATCACCACTACGGGTCAAAATAAGCCACTCTTCATCCAAAATACATCAAGAAACAAGTATAACTTTATCAGAAAAAGCATGAATCTCTCGTTTTGTTTTACCTACATAAGCTTTTCCACAAGGGCATTTTAACATGTAAATAACCCCTGTGGTAGTGCAAGTAGCAAAATGTTGTAGTTTTATGTTGTATCCTTTAGATGGATGATTATCATTCTCCCCTTTAATAATGCTATTACAGCATCCACATGATAGGCACGGGAATATCCCTATACTAGGATTCCCAAAGAAAGTTGGTTGCCTTATCTTAGGCTGTAACAAATCCGCTTTCATTAGTGTGCCCCCTATATTCCTAGATCTTCTATATGAAAAGAGGGGTATTCCTTTAAATAATTTGCCAAATTCTACATCTTTTTACACTATCGCCGAATGTTTATGGATAATGGAAGGATAGAGGTACTCTCTATGGATATTCCCTATGTAGTGACCTTGTTCGACTACAGTTTCCATCCTTTGTGTACAACAAATAAATGGGTATATTTATCAAAGAGTGAAGTTCTGCCACTAGAGTGAAATTCCGCCACTCCCTATTCATTCCTATGGTATTTTTAAAGGCGTATTTATCAAAGGGTGAACTTTCATCCATTGATAAATAGGCCTTTCAAAATCCCATAGATGAATTGAGAGCTGCGGAATTTCACTCTAGTGGCAGAACTTCACTCTTTGATAAATTTACCCCAAAGGGTGGATGAACTGATAGCTAACATAAATGTTTATATATGAAAAAATTAGTTTGCCCAATTAAATTCATATTTTTCATTTTTCTGGTGTAACTGGTCCTTTAAGTTTTATGGAATGTTCTTTTTCCTCTTTGATTTAGTCATAATGATAACATGGCCTGCCAAAATCTCCAGGGTGAGAAAATAAACAAGCCAAAAATAGGAATGAATCAAATGCAAAAAATAAATACAATATATCTGATGAAAGCTATACAAATCCCACTGTTTAGGATAGAGCAGTCTGGGTTTTCTCACCCAAAATCACACATTTTGAGTCACTCCTGATTATTATTTTACTTTCCTATGAGCATTAAAAAAACACTAGCTTGTCCACCTTCCTTACACTTTTATTACATATTGAAGTCTGACTCACTGGTCAGAGAAAGGCTCACTGTTATCTATATAAGAGGATTATGTCCAGTTTATAGATAAATATAAATCTGCATCAGGATATAAGAAGAATGGTTGTCACACAGTAAAATAACAGATATAGAGAGTTGCACCGGTAAAGCCCTCCAAAAAAAGAAAAAATATATAATTAGTATTTCTAAAAGCAAAATATAAAATGTAAGCAACCCAATTATTACTTTTAGAAGAATGCAATGTATATTTAGAATGCCTACTCCACTGCATTGTGTCCCTTTTTTTTAAGAAAATTGCACGAATACCTTGTTTGATAGGTGTGGGGGCTGCGGAAGTGATCTAGTTTAGCAGCTAGGGATACAGCTTGGATCACCATTTCATTGTGCTGCTGGTGGGTTTTGTAATTGGACATCACCATTTTATTGCCATATTGCATTGCATCCTCGTTATAAATATGCTGTGATGTTAGAAGAGTGGTTCACCTTTACAGTATATTTTTGTATGTTATTGAATGGCTAATTCTAAGCAACTTTTCAATTGGTCATAATTTTTTCTTTGTTATAGTTTTGGAATTATTTGCCTTCTTCTTCTGACTCTTTCCAGCTTTCAAATGGAGGTCACTGAACCCATCAGAAAAACAAATGCTCTGTAAGGCTACACATGTATTGTTATTGCTACATTTTATTACTTTCTATTCAGGCTCTCTCTTATTCATATTCCTGTCTCTTATTCAAATCAATGCATGGTTGCTAGTAATTTGGGCGCTAGCAAACAGATTGCTGAAACTGCAAACTAGAGAGCTACCAAATAAAAAACGAAATAACAAAAAAATAATAAAAAATTAAAACCAACTGCAAATCGTCTCAGAATATCACTCTCTACATCACACTAAAGGGTAATTTAAAGGTGAACAACCCATTTAAGCTTATTTCTACACTACAGGTAGTCTATATAAATAAAACAGCAAATAACCTTTATGCTGTGCAACCAAACCAAAGAATCCCCTATTCAGAGGTTGGATGGATGACATTGCAAACTCTGATACTTAGAGGCAGCTGATTTAAAATCTTTTTTTAGCTTGCAAGTCACACCAACACAAGGGCATCAAAGTCTAGGAGTATGCACATTGTTCAACCTTTATTGCCTTGAAGCTTCTGCCAACGTGCCCTCACCTATCATCATAGAAAAAACGGCTACCCAATGTTTTATAACGGTCCCAAAACAATCTGTTTATGGCTTAAATATGTGGAAGCACTTCCTTTCAGTACAGAGGTTCTGATCCCGTTTTTGTCTCCTTTGTTGCAGCTGCAAAACAGAAGAGGACATGCAACAAAAAAGTCATATTCCTCCTAGGAGCTCTGTTTCCGTTGGGTGTTATCGCTTTAGTCACAATCGCAGTAGTACAGAATAAACCTCTTCCAAAGAATATTAAGGTAACGCAAATCAACACTGATAAATACTGTATTGTCTTCACCTGTAAATTCTGTTTCTTTCATAGCACACAAAAATCAATGTCCACGGCTAGAAAACCTCAGTGATGGGCTGTAGGTGCTAATGTGGAGGAGAATTGCAAGTGTTCTCATGGTATATGAATATATTGCATTGTGAACATAATAGCTTTTAGATCTAGGTGCTTCACTTCTAAAGTATTCAATACTGCTGGCTACCGACAAAACACTGCTCAAAAGAATAAAAACCTAGAAATATGAAAACCTCCCTCCTGGGCTTTTCATACCTATACTGCAAACAGTCTCTGCTTATTCCCTGGATATACACCTCTCCCCAATAGCCACTCACTTTCTTTTCCTCCCCAGCAATGCCTGAGGCCAGTTTCCTCTACAGCTTTCATCTCTTTCTATGATTCCCATGGTGTACTTAAAGCAGATAAAGACTTGAAATAATTTGTGCTACTTCAAAGAAACTCTTTATTAAGAGTTGTCCTATGGTGTCCTTTGGTTCTACCTGAAGTCCCACCTCAAGACTAAAGCTCCTCAACTCCCTCCAAATTCTTCTGCTTCCCCTTTATCCTATTTTTCATACTGTCATTCTACTCTAGGTCCAATTTGCTTCTCCATCCTTTCCATATGATGTTTCTTGCTCAATAGCAAAGAACTTCAGCATAACTCTTCCTCAGTTAGGTCTACTGTAATGGCATAGCCCTGCAACGTAGAGGTTTGTAAACATGGATAGCCATCTAAAAGGATTTCTGATTTTTTCTGTTTCCTGCTAAAGTTTGGCAATATACCCAGATATGTAAACTATAGAGATGTTGAAGACACAACAAAAGAGGAAGGACATTGTAGTAAATTGTAAGCAGAACAATAATAATTTCTTTGTACATGAAATTATTATTGTTAGTACATGTAATCGATTCAAAAAAGGACTTGGATTCAGCCAAATCCTGCTGAAAAAGGCTTAGATTTGGCCAAATTCTCGAGCTCATTAACTATCTTTTTTACCACGGAGTGTATTGCATACAATAACAAGAGTACAAGACCCTTCCACCTGTCCTTAAAAGGGGCTTTTAGGCCTTCCTTGCAGGCATATTGTTCTACTGAAGATAAGCTCTTACACTGTACTTGTAAACACTAAAACGGAAGAAAAAAACACATGGGGAGGCCCATTTATCAACGTCCATTATTTACTCCAACCAAATCCTCACAGGTGTTTCCCCCTTACTTTTCAAAACATTTTCCTGAAAATTTTCTGTGCAGGACAAAAACCTAAAAAATTATGAAAAGAATTAATCATACGAATTTTTCAGATTTATTACCTGAAGACTCAGATTTTTCAGATTTTTGCCCAAAAACTACAAAATCTTTGGATTATTGCACCCAGTGCAAATCAAGATATCTTTGGGACTTCTCCCATTGACTTATATGCAACCTCAGCAGTTCTGAAATGCCGGATTTTCGGATTCGGATTTTTCCCATCCTCGGGGGATAATAAATCCCGTAAAAATCTTGGGTTTTTTTCCACTAAAAATTTAGATTTTATTGTAAAAAACACACATTTTTCCGGGTTTTTTTTGGCATTCAGAGTTAATAAATAACCCCCATAGTGTAGTATATCCACTCAAGGGAAAAATCTCATGTGATGGTGCGTATAGCCAAATAAAGTGCTTGGAAAAAAGTGCCAAATAGGTCACACAGTGAGTCAAGCTTCTCACCGGACCTAGTTGAATGTGAGCTCAGTATACAGTACCCACCAGGGCCAATATTCTAATTTGCAGAAAATCCAGATGTAGCAGACAATTCCAGCTTCAGGGGCATGTGACAATTTTGGCTGATTACCTAATACTCCACAAAAGATTCAGCTAAATAGGGTACTGCATGCAAACCCTCATTCGTATATTCAGAAATACAAAAATTGCAAACATCTATGAACAAAATATTGGCAGCTTCAGTTGTACAGAAATTTAAAGTCACATACATTTAAAATTTCTGTTGAACCAAATAAGTACCCTAACGATTCTTGGCCCACTGCCCAAGATTTATTATAATAGTGCCTCTGTTTTTCTTCTAGTATGGCATTGTGCTGGACGCTGGTTCGTCCCACACCAGTGTGTATATATATGAGTGGCCGTCAGAAAAGGAAAATGACACTGGAGTTGTACAGCAGATAAATGACTGCAAAGTTGAAGGTTGGTAAATCATTCCTTTTTTAAAAAATGATTTTGTCTTTCAATGTTGTATTAAATTGTATGCATGAAGTGATGGTTTTAGAGTAACAGGAGTAGTGGCAGATTACAGTCTCCTGTAAGGGTTAGTCCTTAGGTTCTGGCAGCCTTTCTTAGTACAGGTATGGGACCTACTATGCTTGGGACCTGGGGTTTTCTGTAAAATAGATCTTTCCATAATTTGGATCTTCGTACCATAAGTCTATTACAAAATCATGTAAACATAAAATAAACCCAATAGGCTGGTTTTGCCTCAAATAAGGATTAATTATATCTTAGTTGGGATCAAGTACAAGCACTGTTTTATTATTACAGAGAAAAAGGAAATCATTTTTAACAATTTGGATTATTTGGATAAAATGGAGTCTATTGGAGATGGCCTTTCTGCAATTCAGAGCGTTCTGAGAATTTTGATTATTTGGATAAAATGGAGTCTACGTTTAGTATGTTATAGAATAACTAATTTTAAGCAACTTTCAATTAGCCTTCATAATAATTTTTTTTATAGTTTTTCAATCATCTGCCTTCTTCTGACTCTTTCCAACTTTCATATGGGGGGCAGAGACACACGCAAAGATTCAGGGAGATTAGTTGCCCGGCGACAAATCGCCTCTTCTTCAGGCAACTAATCTCCCCAAAAAGCCTTCCCACCGGCTAGAAACTAAATCGCCAGCGGGATGGCACTTGGAGAGCTTTGTTTTCCGAAGACGCCCGAAGTTGCCTCAGGAGAAAACTGAGCAACTTCGAGTGCCATCCAGCCGGTGATTTAGATTCTATCTGAAGGCTTTTCGGAGAGATTAGTCACCCGAAGAATAGGCGACTAATTCTCCCCAAATCTTCCCGTGTGTCTCTGCCCTAAAACAAATGCTCTGTAAGGCTAGGGCCACACGGGAAGATTCAGGGAGATCACCTGGCGACTAATCGCCGCGTCTTTGAGGCGACTAATCCCCCTGAATGGCTTGCTGGTATCTCGCACCCGCTAGCGCTAAAGTCGCCTGCGCCTATTCTCACGAGGCAATTTCGAGTGACTTTGAAAAACGTGTCGCCGTGTGTGAATAGGCGCAGCCGACTTTAGTGCTAGCGGGTGCGAGATACCAGCACGCCATTTAGGGAGATTAGTCGCCTCAAAGACGCGGCGATTAGTCGCCAGGTGACCAATCTCCCTGAATCTTCCCATGTGGCCTAGCCCTTAAGATACATATTTATTGTTGTAGCTACTTTTTACTACTTATCTTTCTATTCAGGTCCTTTCTTATTCATATTCCAGTCTCTTATCCATATCAACACATGTTGTTAGAGCAATTAGCGCCCAGATTGCTGAAATTGCAAACTGGAGAACTGCTGAATAAAAAGCTAAATAACTCAAAACCCCAAATAATAAAAAATTAAAATGAAGTTGCAAATTGTTTCAGAATATCACTCTCTGCCCCATACTAAAAGTTAATCTAAAGTTGAAAATGCTTTAATTCCTTTCTGCCTCCTACATCAGCCTTTTATGTATTTTGTAACTATAAATCCAGTGTATGAGACAATAGTTGGCTGAAAGAAAATATCCTTGTAGACATTTACACGTCTCCTATCAGACAAAATGGGAAGCTCAGCAGACACTTTATTTATTTTTGGCTCACAATGGGAGATCTCTTTATATCACCTTAGGATAAAGCTGGCATATGAGCATAAACAGTGAAAACCATGCCAAGAATTTGCTGAACTTGCCTGTGTCTCTATTCTCACTGCTGGCCAAAATTATATACTTGTGATGCAGAATGTTACAGTGATACAAACAGAGGGCTGACCAAGGAAAAGTCCTTTAAACCCCACGAGAGGGGTTTATGAGAAAAAATCGAATACACATTAGATTATAAATTAGTTTTCCAAGTTTTACATGTGAACCTGAAATCTTCTTATAATGTGTTTCTTTTCTCTATGAAAGGCAATGGTATCTCCAGTTATGGCCATGAGCCAACGAAGGCCGGTCTTTCCCTCCAGAAGTGCATGAATAAAGCCCGTCAAGTCATTCCTGAGATGAAGCAAAAGGAAACACCCGTTTATTTAGGGGCCACAGCAGGAATGCGTTTGCTCAGGTATGAGATTGCCTAGAATATTGCATTGAAACGTATACTGTCATTAAAGGTGAACTAACCCCTCCAATAAGAAAAGCACCTATCTACCCTAGATAGTCCACCCTCCCTGCATAGCTGATAACCCCTGAAAGTACTCCTAACACAGTACTAACGTATCGGTGCAGAGTAAGCACAGCGGAGCTCATGGGCACCATCTTCTGACTCTTTGTTATTTTTCCTTAAAGGAACAGTAACACCAAAAATGAAAGTGTTTTAAAGTAATGAAAATATCATGTAGTGTTGCCCTGCACTGGTAAAACGGATGTGTTTGCTTCAGAAACACTACTATAGTTCATATAAACAAGCTGCTGTGTAGCAATGACGGAAATTTAAAAAAGACTATATGGCACAGGTTAAATAGTGGATAACAGATAACACCATTATGTTCTACAGAGCTTATCTGCTGTGTAACCTGAGCCTTTTCTCCTTTGAATGGCTGCCCTCATTGTCCCCATTAAAACACTTTAATTTTTTGATGTTACTGTTCCCTTAAGTGAACGCCGTATTGACGCATGTGAAGTTGGAGCAGTCTGCCTGTTCGTAGCAACTGCGCATGCACCAAAAGTTCTGGAAATTGCCGAAGGGAAGGAAGAGGACCCTGCAGTTTTGAGAATTTTTCAGAGAAGCAGGATAGATTCGCTCATCATTAGTTAAAAAGTGTTGATCAAATCAATCTACAGGGTGGCAGATTTCCATAGGTGGATGTACTTCACTGTAACACGGGATGAAGCCACCGATGTAACGGGACATTATTAGTGTCTCTAATAATATGCACTTCTGGAAATCCCCAATATTGCCCAATGTGGCCATTTTTGTATTTCATGACGTGAATGGCCTCTGTTTGTCAGTGTATGCAGAAATTTTGGCAGAAAATGCAGACTGTTGCTGAGTCTAGGGGGAAAAAGCAGGACTTTGATTCTGAGGGTGTAACCAATTTATGGGAAATGTAAGAAAAGATACAAAGTTTGCTACTGGTCTAATCATCCATAGCAACCAATCCGCATGCATCGTTTAGTGGTTACCTGATTAAAACATCTTATTGGTTACAATGGGTTATTGCTCCTTTGCAAATAACCCAAATAATGAGTTTAAAATGAATTAGGGTGCAACCCCAAGAATTCCACAACTAATGTAAATAATTGGGATAATTTATAACCTGCGAAATACGTGAATTTACCACATATGATAAACCTTGCTATCCTGAGACAAACTGTAACTGATCTTCATTTTTTCTTTTGTTATTTTTTTACAGTTGTCTCCTTCATGCTAATAACTGATGTAAAAGTAAATAGCCCCCTAATGAGAATTACTTTGAAGAGTCACAGTGTTTTTTTTTTTTATTACTCACAGGCTAAATAATGCAACAATGGCCGAGGAAGTCTTGTCTTCAGTGGAAAATATGCTGCGTTCCTTTCCGTTTGATTTCCAGGGTGCCAGAATAATTACAGGACAAGAAGAAGGAGCTTACGGATGGATCACAATTAATTATCTGCTTGGAAACTTTATCCAGGTTAATTTATGCTTTTGGCGCACTGCTCCTACAAAGGAGTCAGTGGGGGGGTTCTGTGCATGATGTGCAATTGAAAGGAAGAGTGGGAAGGAGAGGAACAGTAAGAAGTAAATACATTTCATATTCCTATGCCAGATCTTTGTAATCTGCGTCCAAAGTTACCCATTGTTTCCCAGCAAAGTCACAGTTTTAAATTATATTTTTTTAGTCAGGTAAAAACCTGAGACCCCCCTGCCCTTACCCAATACATATACTACAATCCCCTATTCCAAGGTGTGGGTTGCTGGGAGGGGGCAGCCATTCATAGTTACCCCCCTGATCTCATATGTGTAGTTATGCCATACACAGGTTTTTATTGCTTGAAAACACTGTTTTTTTTCTGTTTTATAGGATTCAGGTTGGTTCAAATATATGCCAAATTTTAAACCCACTGGAACATCTGGTGCACTGGATCTTGGAGGTGCCTCAACACAGATCACCTTTGAGTCAAAAAAAGAGATTGAATCCCAAGAAAATTCCTTGCACTTCCGCCTGTATGGTAAATCCTATGATGTCTATACACACAGCTTTCTCTGCTATGGAAAAGACCAAGCTCTGCGTCTTCAGATAGCTAACAGTGTACCGGTATGTAAAGATCTACTATACAGCTCTACTGAACGAATGTTGGTTAAACAGGATCTTTTATCCAGAAGCCCAATATCTGGAATCTAAATTACATCCATTTTAAAGGGGTGATTCACTTTAAACTAACTTTGAGTGTGATGTTGACATTTATTTTCTGACTATTTGCAATTGGTTTTTGTTTATTTTTTATGGTGTTTGAAATATTTAGCTTTGTGTTCTGCAACCCTCCAGTTTGGGATTTTCAGCAGCTATCCAGTTGCTAGGGTCCATTTTACCCCAGCATGTGGTGTTAATAGGAGACTCGAAGATCAATAGAAGATGGTTTAAATAGATTAAAAGTAACAATAAAATTGTAACCACGCAGAGCAATCATTTTTTGGCTTTCCGTGACCCCAATTTGACAGCTGTAAAGAGGCAAAAGAAAAAGCTATAAAACTATAAAGTATAAAAAGTGAAGACCAATTGAAACGTTGCCAAGAATAGGACATTCTATAACATACTAAAAGGTAACTTAAAGGTGAACATCCCCTTTAAGGATATATATCATCTACCTTGGGCTGGTGTGTTTAGTCTTCTTCCCAGGTACTATTAAAAAAGTACTGTATTGTGCATGTACCTCACCCAGGGGGCAGCACAAGAATATGTGATAGAAGACTAACCACACCAGCTCAGGTCTTCAGTTTTACTTATTTACGGTTAACATCCAGGAAGCCCGTCTTGGTGCTTTTCCCCATCACTAGGTTATCTTGCTCCATGGCACTTTCCCTGCTCCTGAGCTCTTGCAACTGGATCACTGCAGGGGTGCTAACCCCAACTACTCTATTTGGAGCCAGAAAGCTGCACACTAAATACACTACCTCTAACATCTGCTCCTAGAGTTACTATTAATTCGATTTCTACCACATAATCTCTTCCTAACCAAGGCCTGTAACCTGCTCAGTCCCACTCCTGTACAAACCTGCACGCAAGGTGGGATCCAGGAAAATAGCCCTGAGCACATGGGCTCTCCCTTCTAAACACCGCCACCTACTGGGCAAGCAATGAACCAGATCAGATTACTGATAACATTCAGGAAAAGGGTCTTACTTCCAGGGGCTTACTAAGGACCACTTCAGGTGTCAAAACTACAGGGGAAGACTGCCTATGGCGATGCCTAACCCTCAGGGTCTCTACATTTGTTTTTCAAGAGATCCCCAGTGACAATTCAGCAAGTGCCAAAGGCTTAATATTGGAAATAGGACATGGAAAAGGAAACTGGAAAAAGCGCAAGACATATAAAGAATGACCTCTCAGATGCTCAGCCCAGCTCAGCAGTAAATCTCACAACACTTGATAACTTTATCTATTCGGCTGCTAAAAATTGTGACAATCGGAATTTTATTGCCGCCTCCCAAGTTATGTAAACATATGATTTAATCTGGCTTCAGTATATCTTACTATTCTTGAAAGCCAATTGTAATGGGTTCAGAAACATCTCATTTATTCAGTGCAGCTTTGCCAATTTTCTCCTGCTTGCTACACAATTGCAACAATTACGTTTTTATCATTGCCTTTTCTCCACATTCTGAAATGTGCACTGAGATATTATAAAACTTGCCTCAAATAGTTGATGTATTTTAATCATAATTGCTCCAATAAATTGCTCTGATGATCTATATATATGTTTAGATGGGTTTCCTAAACGGTTCCCACTGTTTAACTTACAGTGAAAATATTTACTTGCCAATATGTGCAACAATGCCGTTATGATAATGGGGGTTATTTATATCGCCTAAGTTAGCAACTTTTCCAATTCAGGACTTGATTTCAGCTGAGATGCTTTTTTCATAAACTGCAGATATAATCAAGCAAATTGTAAAGAGGAAAACTCAATGCCTTGACAATAGAGCGAGAAGGTGCCCATGATAGGGAAATGGTAGCTATAAAGCAAGAGACCAAGACCCTTGGGGTCATATGGGAACCCATGGGTCACACTAAGATCTTAAAACCTGCCCTCTCATCATATTAACCAGTTGGAAACCACGTGTTTCTCTACCTAAGGATGTTTGGCTTTCACTTGGCATTTTACTTATAGATGGCCCATAACTAATATCTACACATTATACCCTAGTGTTTTGGAATGATGAGGGTCTCTGACCCGTGGGTAGGGATGTCGCGGACTGTTCGCCCGCGAACTAGTTCGCGTGAACATCGAACATCGCGTTCGCCGAATGTTCGCGAACGTCGCGCGACGTTCGCCAATTTGGGTTCGTCTTAGCTGGCGCTTTTTTTTTGCCATTTCTCCCCCAGACCAGCAGATACATGGCAGCCAATCAGGAAGCTCTCCCTCCTGGACCACCCCCACACCCCCTGGACCACTCCCCTTCCATATATAAACTGAAGCCCTGCAGCGTTTTTTCATTCTGCCTGTGTGTGCTTGGAAGAGCTAGTGTAGGGAGAGAGCTGTTTAGTGATTTGAGGGACAGTTGATAGTAACTTTGCTGGCTAGTAATCTACTTGATACTGCTCTGTATTGTAGGGACAGAACTCTGCAGGGATTTGAGGGACAGTGAGTTTAGGTTAGTTAGCTTTGCTGACTAGTAATCTACCTTCTACTGCAGTGCTCTGTATGTAGCTGCTGTGGGCACTGCTTCTGATGTCTGCTGCCTGCCTGTAACCCAATAGTCCTTGTAAGGACTGCTTTTATTTTCTTTTTTGTTTTTTTACTTTGCTATTAGTCTAGCTGTGTTGGGGAGTGGGACCGGTGTGCTGCTCCTCCTAGTAGTTCACCACTACCAGCACCAACCAGAGTCAAAATTGTTACAAAGTATTTTATTTGCACCTGTTAGCTGTTCTGAGCTCTCTGCCAAAAGCTAATTAAGTTAGAAACTGGTTTTTTTCTGGCTGTTCAGTGCAGAGAAAAGAGGGACTTTCCAGTACAAAAGAGGGACAGGGGGTTGAGTGGTCAAAAGAGGGACAGTTGGGAGGTATGCAAGTGCCACCTAGCTGTGTGAGCTTTTTCACATTCTGTCTAAATAACAATAATAATTCCGTGTCCGTAAACATCACCTGAGTGATGTTTTTACAGCAGCAATAATATATTCCGTATACACTACTGTATACGTTGCCCTTGCAGGCATTGTTTGCCCAGTCTTTAACCAAGTGCCACCTAGCTGTGTGAGCTTTTTCACATTCCGTGTCCAGAAACATCACCTGACTGTGACGTAGTGTGATTTCTGCCCTTTACAGCACAAAACGCAGCGCTGTGTCAACAATGTATTTTTCAGATACATTTTTGCCCTTGATCCCCCTCTGGCATGCCACTGTCCAGGTCGTTGCACCCTTTAAACAACTTTAAAATAATTTTTCTGGCCAGAAATGTCTTTTCTAGCTTTTAAAATTCACCTTCCCATTGAAGTCTATGGGGTTAGCGACGTTCGCGAACCATTCGCATTTTTGGACGCATGTTCGCGAACATTTTTTCCGACGTTCGCTACATCCCTACCCGTGGGCAGAAATCTTAAGTTTTCTTTTTAACACATCTTTTGTTGCACCAAAATTTCAGCCGTCTGCCCTACTACCAAATGAGGACTATGTTTCATTGTTAAGCAAAAATTGCAGAATACCCAGTTTTAGACATCAGCAAGGTCACAGATGTTGCACTGGTTGGCTGTATTATCATTGGAGAATTCTCTTGCATTGCTAATTAAGTTTTTCCGCCATCTAACGTTGACACCTGAAGGATAGAAAGGTTGGTCATTAGCCAAGGTTTACTTACCCTTTAAGTTTTCTAAAAGAGGTTCAGTTAATAATTCAGAATAAAGACGATATTTTGAGATTGTCCGTTAGTAGCTTATTTTATTTCTCTCTTTCTCTACAGACTGCAACAGATTCCATCCTTATGGATCCTTGCTTTAACTCAGGATATAGAAGGAACACAAGCACCAGCGACCTCTACAGTAGTCCCTGCATATCTAATCTGAGGATATCAACAGCACCCAGCTTCTTAGATATTAAAGGGACTGGCAATTACCAGCTATGCAAGCGCAATGTCGAGGCAATCTTCGACAGAACACATTGTACTTACTCACATTGCTCTTTCAATGGGATTTTCCAACCAACACTGGATGGCACATTTGGGGTAAGAGGGTTAGATCCTACATGTAGTCACTCTCTGGGAGCATGAGGCAGAAAGTCATATTTACTGAGCAATCTAAGGCTCACTAGGAATGTAGTGGGTTAGTATGCTTGGTGTGTGTTTCCCCAGTGGATCTAGAGACCGAGACACAAACAAATCTTGGGGGAGGGGGTAGTGACACTAACAATTCACCCCTCCCATCTGGTCCTCATCCACCTGTATGCGTATTTGCAATAGGCAGCAATGTTGGAGCAATAGAAGGGGCTGGGGAGGCAGACTTACATACAGCAGACCCTGCTATATGGTAGTTGCACCACCGGTTAGAGAATATTTTTCTTGGTGGGTCCACCTTGGACAGGCTTGATGGTACTATGAAAAATATAGCAGTTTAGGGACATAGTTACATAGTTAAATCAGGTTGAAAAAGACAAAGTCCATCAAGTTCAACCCCTCCAAATGAAAACCCAGCAGCCATACACACACCCCTCCCTACTTTCACATAAATTATATATACTCATATCTATACTAAATATAGAGTTTAGTATCACAATAGCCTTTGATCTTATGTTTGTCCAAAAAATCATCCAAGCAAGCAAAATGCAGTGAATTTGTATTGTTGCAGTGACAGTTGCCCCACATGACACTTGGAGCCTTGTGAATTTATAATAAAGGAACAGTTCCAGGCAACACCTGCAATTGGGATTCACTTGCCTTTGATTCTGCTAATCACACGACACAGGGTCAGACTGACCTTTTGTGCATCACATGTTGTGTTTCCCATGGTCCCCAAAGAGATAAACATTACACACAACTGTCCAAAATGCAGACTTTTAGCTACTACCAGCTTTCTGCTCTCATGGGCTGCAGTGAGTTATGGGGTACTTCATCAGGCTGGGGAAACAATAATTTATGATGACATATTGCATCATAAATCTAAAGAAAATAAATAGTTTACTTATGAGACTACAAGATGTTCTTGCACAACAGCAGTCTATATTTCCTGCAAGTATACAGACTATTGTACCATTCCCAATTTGTTTACAGATGTGGCTGCAGAGAGAGTGGCTTTTTAAAATGTTTAATGGAAAAACATAATCTGTAAAGTAAAGTGCAAGGTGGCTATAAGATTCCTTATGTGCACATTGCCATACAGTATGTATACATAGACTCTTTCACTCTGTTTTCCTTAAATTATCATTTTCCATTTACTGCTTTAGCAGAGTTACCATATAGTGGTCATACATCAGGAAAATATGGCAGTCACTGGTTTCTAAATAAGGTTTGTGTGCAAGTCATTAATGAATACCTTATAAATTAATGCAGGTATATGTGGTTTTCCTCCCACGGAAACCCTGGAATATTATTTCAAAGTCAGTTCTGTTTCTACTTACTGTTTTTCCTTTACAAGGCCTCTGACCACAAGTTCCTCTGCACCTTGGATGGATATGTATGATTCAAAAGCAAACTAAATTTGTTGTTAATATTCAGTCTTAATTCTGTTTTTTCCCTGCTCTAGGCATTCTCTGCATATTATTTTGTTATGGATTTTTTAAAACTCACCAAGGGGGAAATATCTCTTGACAAAGTAAAAGAGACGGTGGAAAGACACTGCTCCAAACCGTGGGACGAGGTAAGAAAAAAGGAGGGTTTTTTTTGTGGATAGGCAGATACTGGTCAGTATTAACACTGCAGATCCTATTTTGTTCGATTGTCTGAACTATGATCTACATGGTTCAACTCTTTACTGCTGGTATCGTCCCATCAAAGACATTGGATAACTTAAAATAGATAAATAAATCTCTTTAGGCACTGGTACATGCATAATTTCCAGACACCAACTTGCTGACTCCATTGTTTTGTGCTCAGAAATGCTTACTGCCATGTTTTGGAGTGCTGTCCACGTAAATGGAAGTCAATCCAGGGAATATAATGTCATTGGACATTTGATCCCATAGAAATGGAGATATTTAAGTATAGGCCAAACAGAACAGACAGTGAGTGATGACTTTGAAGAGGGACAATGACCTACTTGTGAGTTTGAAACAAAGTTTTACACCAAGGTTATAGTTTTAAAACCCATTAGGGTACCTCATGTGAGTAATAGGATGATGAACCACCTGCTATATAGTATTCAGATATTAAAGGTTACTGAGGTGTTACTTGACTTCACAGCCACGGGTTGCAGAACACTGACATTTTTTTCTAATAATCTTTACAATATTCTTTTAAGTTGTTCAATTTAAGTCAACACTTAGGGGCAGATTTATTATGGCTTGAATATTTTTTTTTATGGTCAAAACTCTCAAAATCGAATTGTGAACAATCCAAAATCAATTTGAATTTTAATTTGAATTCGAATTTCTAGATTTATCAAGTCATGTCCCTTTAAAAATTCAAATTCAACTATTCGCCACCCAAAACCTGCCGAGTTCATGTATAAGTCAATGGGAGAGGTCCAGTGACCAATTTGAAGATGTGACTTTTTTTCCATATAAAAAAGTTTAGTCTAATTTGATTTGAATTTGATTCAAGTTTTTGGGGTCAGTAATATTTGTTTCAGTTTAAGATATTCAATTATTTAATTAAATAACCCCCAATCGAATTTCGAGTATATTCAAATTTATTAGAGTTGAAAAAAAAAATTCACATGAATTCGATATTTGACCCCTATTTACTGTACTAAGGGCTAGGTGAAATAAGGGATAAGGCTGCTTTATTCAGATATTGAGTTGGTTGCAAAGCCTTGCAATCTGCCAATGAATGACATACAAGTTTGGGCAGTTCCATGGGAGGCCAATATTCTACTCACCTCCTGCCCCTTCTATGGCCGCGCTGCATACAGAGTTACAAGACTCTGAGCGCATCATTTTTGGGTAAAGTTCTGCATTTCATCATGCACCCCACAAATTGCTTCACAGTAGTGATGGTCGAAATGTGTAAATTTTGCCGCCGGCGTTAAAGTCAAGAGGCATCCGAATAATGTTGACGCATGACTTTTCCGACACGGGTCCAAAATTTTTTGACACCGGCGAATTTGACGGCAGCGAAACGTGGAAATTTGCTGTGTATCCGCATCTGCCAAATTTATTCGCCATCACTACTCCATGATAGATGCAATAAAAAAAGTCACTGTGATTCCATTGTTTGCAAATGAAGCTAACTAGCTGCTGTGCCTTAGATTCCCAAGCAAACAATAAAACTTACAAGTGTAGCCGTTTGATAAATCAGTTTTTGTTTGTTCAATTTCAAACCTGATAGGGTTGAAAAAGGAATAAATTCATTAAAACAATCAACATAAAAATCAATACTAACTTGATCAGAATTGATCAATACACAAAATATTTTAATAAAAATTATATTTACTTTTTGTAACATATTTTTTTTAATTTAAAGGTAAAGTTCCAAATTCAGTTTAAATTATGGTGACAGTAAACACAGTTCCATTTATTATTATTATCCACCAAATAAAAATATGTTCATCTTCAGTTGGTTCTATGAGCACAATAACTGCAAGGGAATGTGGGATATTCAGTATGCACTGTCTCTTTATAACTGTTGCAAAATAACTATAATACAATATGTTTTAATACAATGTCTTACAATTTGATTGTAATATGTTTTTCTTTCTTTTAAGGTAAAAAAAGAGTTTCCAAAAATTAAGGAAAAGTACCTTAGTGAATACTGTTTTTCTGGAACTTATATATTAACTCTTCTTGAATTTGGATACGGCTTTAACTCTGAAAATTGGAACGATATCAGATTTTTAGGCAAGGTAATAATAAATGTTTTCTCATTCAAGCTGGACGGTATTGCCTATTCAGTCTCACTTATCTTTGGGAACATAAAGGTGGCCATACAGGTGCAGATTTAATCAGCTAATTTGGACCCTTAGGATCGGAACAGTAACACCAAAAAATGTAAGTGTTTTAAAGTAATGGAAAATGTACTGTTGCCCTGCACTGGTAAAACTGATGTGTTTGCTTCAGAAACACTACTATAGTTCATATAAACAAGCTGCTGTGGAGCAATGGCGGAAATTGAAAAACAGCTATATGGCACAGGTTAACTAATGGATAACAGATAACACTATTAGACAGACCGAGCTTATTTGCTATCTGCTGTGTTACCTGAGCCTTTTCTCCTTTGAATGGCTGCCCCCATTGCTACACAGCTTATTTATATAAACAATAGTAATGTTTCTGAAGCAAACACATCAGTTTTACCAGTGCTGGGCAACACTGCATTATATTTTCATTACTTTAAAACACTTTTATTTTTTGACGTTACTGTTCATTACGTGCCTGTTTATGGGGACCTCCGATTGCTCCACTCAAGTGATATCTGGGCAAAAAAAGGCAGATGTCATTCAGGCAGGTTTGATTTTCCCATTGGATCAGGCTAGCTGATGTAGTCCTCACCCCAACAACACGTATACCCACTGTTGTAATCCGATGATTTGGCCCTACGGGCAACAAGCCCAATATCATCCACCTTAGGTGGGCATATCGGAAAAAGATCACCTAGTTTGACAACCTTACCAAACAAATGGATCTTATAGTGTACAGCCACCTTAATTCATCAAAGTGCCTAACAGATTTCAACAGCTCTTTGATCATTGATCTGCTAGAAAGAAATGAGCACTCTGGTGCTTATATAATAGGGGCAGATTGTTGTTTTACATTTACTAACCCCCCCCCCCACCCCCAGAGTCATTGAAAGAACAAACTCATTCATCTCCTATGTGCTACCTGTATCACCGACAAAACAGACTAGCAGGAGATTATTCAGGGAATAATGCACCCCTATTGTAAAATATAAGGATATTAGAAGACACCAAAGTGTTACATGATTATATAAAAGAGCTGCATGCTTTAATACAAGTCATGGAACTGTGAGGCGACTTCTAATATGCTCATATTTTAGTGCATTATTTCTTATAATACACAAGTGCCAATAAGGCATTAAACATAAATGACATCGCTAAGCACCATTTATAAGGATATATTTTACAGGTTATTCATGGGTTTTGTGTATTGCTTATTATGTTCTTGGCAGGAACTCATTTTCCCTCCTTCACTAGAGTTCAGGAGAAAGGGGTTAAAGAAAATGAAACCACTCACTTGAGTTGTTTCAGATATACTGTACCTTTTTAATTAAACAACAGCAGTAATATATTTTAAAACAGACCTTAACTATTGAACTAGTATTCAGTCTAGGAATATTAGACATTGAAAGGGGCTTTGACCAGTGGATTTAAAAATAGAACCACATTTTAAAACAGGAAGTGGTCCAACCATTAAAGCATTATTTGACAAATGATGATAGCACTCTCCTGCTGATCATAATAATTTTAGCACTATGTATATCTTGTCTCATCGAAGTCTGTGGATAGTATTTTATCTTGACTACTCAGAAGATATGATTTGGCATTTCCCCCTTTATTAATAAACACATAAACATTCCATAATTAAATACGTAGATGAAGGTGAAGATGACATTTTCACCATATTTCATTGATATGAACATTACAGGTTTCCTGTAATAAGCACAAGAAGGCCTGGGAAAATATCCTGGCTGATCTTCTTTGTTAGAGGCTTCTCTATTTACTTGCTTGGTTATTCCTTACCTGTCCTGTCTAGTGCCCTTTTTCTTTTCATTGCAAAGGTGTCACCTGCATTGCTAAGATCTTGGGCCTACTATATAATATATTACTGGCACACTGCTGTGCTGCTCAGGGATTTGCAGGCATTTCAAAGACAAAATTTCAGCAACTTTTCCAATCACTGAGCCATCGATGTGCTAGTACTATCACGAGCGAACCTAAGATCTTAAAGCTGGCCATAGACGCAAAGATTCGATCGTTCGAACTCCCGACATGCCACTAACCTTCAGTTTAAATAAAGTAGTAAAAGAACAGATCAGCCAATGTTCTGCCTCTGACAACGTTCGAAAAGTTTATGTCCAACAGTCTCCCACTGAAAATCGTCCGATTGGTAATACATGCAGAGATATTATCGGCAGCCGACAGAAATCTTTTAACCTGGCCGATCGTCCAAATGTCCTTTCTTCGTGGCCCGAAAAATGTCAGGACTCTCCACACACGGTCCGATGCGGTCCGGATCTTTGCGTCTATGATCAGGTTAACAGTGCAGGTATCAAGTCTGCAATGAAAGGGAAAAGGGCACTATACAGAAGGAAAGCTAAGGAATAACCAATCAAGTAAATAGAAGAGAGGATTTAGAAAGAGGCCTCACCGGGATCTTTCCTGGGCCTTTCTGTGCTTATTACAGGGAACCTAAGGTGTTGCATTGTAAGGGCAAACTAGCTCTAGACCAGGGTTCCCCAGCCTTTTTTACCATGAGCCACATTCAGATGTAAAATAGAGTTGGGGAGCAACACAAGCACAAACATTTTCTGGGTGGTGCAAAATAAGGCCTGCGATTGACCATTATGTAGCCCCTGTGTGGACTGGTGGCCTACAGGAGACATGGATATTTAACAGTGTGTGATTAAGAGAAGCAATTTGAATTAAATCTGAAACAGCAAGAAAGAGAACAGTAAATTAAACTTGGCAAAGATGAAAGGGGACAGGGAGAAAGAAGGAGAAAACAAAAGAGATGAGAAGAGACAAAAAAGAGAGATGAAAACAGGGATTTGGCCTTGGGGAGAGAAGGGTAGATAGAAAGAGGTTTGGGTTGAGAAAAATGGAGACTTAAAGAATGTGAAGATACAGAAAGAAAATATAGAAGGAAAAAGGTAGAATTTATTGTAGTTGCAGTTTGTCAGCATAAATAAATGACAATACGTTTGGTGGGCCCTTGGAATTATTTTCTTGGCACAACAATCCAACACTGACTGAGCAAAAAGAAATTCAAAGACAGCCAATGACTGCATTGTGATCTTTTCATTCGTCTCTTTATAGATCAAAGACAGCGATGCAGGATGGACACTTGGCTATATGCTGAACCTGACCAATATGATCCCAGCGGAGCTGCCTTATTCTCCACCACTGTCCCATGCTACCTACACTGGACTTATGGCTGCCTTCTCCATTTTGTTAGTCTGCATCATTTTGATTTGCTGGCTGACTTTCCGCAAACCAAAATGTCTACACAAGGGCATCATCTAGCAACAGTAAAATTAAGACAATTGGAGATGAAAGGGAAATTAATCTGTATGCCACTGGCTACGGACTTAAGAAAATGCCTCTTGTGGGCTCGACAGTCCGTGTCTACAACAAGGAACTTGAGAAGTAGCTTGTAAAAGCGCATTAAGCTTGAACACAAAATAAGCAGTTTGAACTCTTTGGAACAGTTCTTGCTGTAAATGGATTTAAGTTGTAGTTCTCGAACGGGTCGTTTTATCCACTTCATATTTATGAAGCGTGTTTGCATTATGTTTTGAAGAAGGACACATTGGAAGTTTGCCTGTGGGTGAATGACTAAAACCAATGAAAGTACCAATGGGACTTTAAAAACTGATCTCAGGTTACAAGACACGATTCACGCTACTAGTGCATTTTTATAAGTTTTCCTTTATGATAGGAATCTGTTCTTAGTTCTTGTTAATAGAGTCCTGATCTGGGTAGTGGCCACTCTTCCAAAGCCGTAAAAAGGCCAATATTTTAAACCTTGGATGTACTTTGAAATTCATTGCAAGGATGTACTTTTATTAAAATTGCATTCAGTGTGGTGGCTATTAAGTAGGAGATGGTATTCCCATACAATTGTCCTGCACATGTACATATTGTTACTGCATTGTTGTAAATCTGCATCTGCCCCAGATTCAGCCCTTTATTTAGCTGTCTCTATATTATTATGCTTCCATATAGACCCGATCTTCCAGAAAGAAGATCTACACAGTGTAGACCTATGGACTTACCCTCAGAGTAAAGCAATGCACAACAGCAATTGGCATACCAAATGGAAGATCAAAGCTATTGGCAGCGGCAGACTTGCAATTGGGAAAAAAGTGAATATGTGCATTCGTTTGTTTAACAAGTCCACTTGTTAAACAAATTATAGGAACACTGCCATGGCCTCATTATACTGTGAACCTACTCCCAAAGAAGCAGACGTTGCAATTTGCTAATGCTACAAGATCTATTGCTGTGACAATTAACATACACTTTGGCTTTTAGACTTGTAATTTCCTCTTTTACTTTACTTCACTGCTTCATGGGTTTGGTAAGTAGGTGGACAATGAAGTTCATTGAAGTTTGCACCCCCCAATATGCAAGGCCAGAGCCTACAAGTTTGACAAACGAACAAAAGTGAGCACTGAAAGTTAATGAATCTTTGGTTATATCTGTGAATCTCCCAGCAAACTGCTAAGGCTGCTAAGGGAACTGGTTTGCATTGGCAAGAGGGTGTCCTTTAAGAGGTAAAGTTATCCATTAATCCTGGAAGTAGTCCTTGAGCACTATTGCTGCCTTCTTCTGCCATAGCCTATTGTTATTGTTGATGTATTCAGAATCAATTAATTATGTTTATATAAAGAAAAAGAACTCAGTTATCACTGTGTTGTGTGTACTTTACTCGATCAGATGTTGTGCCTTTGCCTATTGGAGAGATTTTCTTCTCCTGTATGATGTATTATGATACATATACTATTCTGCACAAACATACACATTCACTACACTACTGTTATGCTGGCCATACACCTACCAATTGGATTACTCCAGATATTGGTGTATAGAGCCAAAATCATGACCTCTATTATAAGTCATATATCTTATTAGGCAGGTTTAAAAGTATGGTTGGGTGAAGACCGCATTAGGCTGTTTGTGTGGTCCTCTCCTGATGGGTCTGCATTGACCCCTGTTATCATCCAATTTTCAGCCTGGGGCCAAATGATCAGAGGAGCTCGATTTGAAGCACTACCTGGGTTACCAAATCTACCTAAGAGGCATTTGTTTATCAATTTCATCAACCAAGTGGATCTTTGTGTTTATACGTATAATATTTGGTGGAGGGTTTTCAGTAAGTGTTTAGATGAAGATCCAATCCAATCCAATATGTATTGAGATGTATCCTTCTATACTAGTATGCCTAGGTGCTTGAACTAGTAGTGGAGTGGAGGGTAAATCATTGGGGGATGTAGCTGTATCAGTGGGGAAGATTTTGGAGACCTGAGAAGTCTCCAAATAGGCATCTTACAAAGGTGGGCCAGGGCTCACCGAGTATTGCAAGATGTCCATGTACATCGGTTTTTCCTCTACTTCCCATATCTTAAGGCCTGGGATATCTGGTGCCGTTTTAATTTAAATGGCTAGTGGTTCAAACTGTAGCAGGGAAAGGGGACAGTCTTGTCTAGCTCTCCTAGTGATATTGAATGAGGGTGAACAAATGTTGTTAACCCACATTTGTGCCTGTTGAGATTGATATAGGTCCAGGGCCGCCATCAGGGGGGAACTACAGGGGCAGTTGTCCTGGGCCCCGTGATTTTTTGGTCTTAGGGGGGCCCGGCTACTGTACTCACGCTGTAACCGGGCCCCCACTGCTGTCAGGAAGCTGCAGAATCGTGTGGGGAGGGCAGAGCTTCTTCTACACGTCTTTCCCGTCCCCAGTTTCTAAACTATTGGTAGTTTCCCTACAGCCACATGGTGATTGGATAAGCCTATCCAATCACTGTGTAGATCTACCAGGATTACTAAGCACTATAGCTCTGCCCACCCTACCTAATGCAGCTCACTGAGAGCAGAGGGGGGGGACTTAATGCTTTTGTTTTTTTTAGTTTATTGAACCCCTGGCCACCAATGATTTTTTTTAATTATATTCTACGGGGCACCTGACTACCAATGTTTTAGTAAAACTTTTATGGGGGCTCTCTGTCATCAATGTTTTTTTAATTTATTGGGGGGCATTGACCACTAATGAATTTTTTTAACTTATAGGGGGGGGCATGACCACCAATTATTTTTGTTAACTTATAGGGGGGGACCTGACCACCAATGATTTTTTTTTAACTTATAGGGGGGGTCCTTACCACCAATTATTTTTTTTAACTTATAAGGGGGTTCCTGACCACTAATGAATTTATTTTAACTTGTAGGGGGGGGCCCTGATCACAAATGTTTTCTTTGGGGGTGGGGCTTGGGGGCAGGATCTCAGGTGGGCGGGGATCAGGGGGCCCAGAAAATGTTGCCGTACGGGGCCCCGTGATTCCTGATGGCGGCCCTGTATCGGTCCACCTACGAAAGTTACAGGCAAGGCCAAATCTCTTCATCACTTCCCAAAGATTTGGGCCATTTGACCGAGTCAAAAGTCTTAACAGCATCTAGGGAGATTATGACTTGAGAGCCAGAATTAATGTGGTGGTCATGCATATTAGTGAAGAGTCTATGGCTATTAGTGTCTACAGATTTTGATTTTTGTACACCTTCCAGGCATGAAGTCCAATTTCTCTGGATGTTCAAGCTCTGTAAAAACTTTACTCAGCCTTGTGGCAAGTATTTTAGCAAATATCTTCACGTCTGAGTTTAAGAGCAAAAATGGGTGATAAGAAGATACTATTGCCACAATCATGGCTGAGGATTCTGATTATTTCCCCTGGTCCAGGGAGTGTATTAGAGCGTTGTTTAGGTACCCTGTCAGAAACACTGCCCCTCATTTGTACTAGTCTGGAGGTAGTCCAACAGTCACTGATCTTCATATTGTCCTTAGAAGGTTAGTCGCTAGAAAGGCCTCTGGTTTTCAAAATGAGCTAATGGCATAAATGAATGCATCAAAAGGGGTGGTTCACATTTAAATGAACTCTTAGTATCTTATAGAATGGCTAATTCTAAGCACATTTTCAATTTTCCTCCACTTTTTCTTTCTTATAGTTTGTGACTCTTTCCAGCTTTCAAATGGGGATTGCTAACCCCATCTAAACAATAAATGCTCTATAATATATATTTTATATATATATATATATATATATATATATATATATATATATATATATATATATATTCATATTCCAGTCTCTTAATCAAATTGATGCATGGTTGCTAGGGTAAGTTGGACCATAACAACCAGATTGTTGAAATTATAAACTGCAGAGCTGCTGAATAAAAAGCTAAATAACAAAGAAACCACAAATAATAAAAACTGTAAAGTAATTGCAAATTGTCTCAGAATATCACTCTCTACATCATACTAAAATGTAATATAAAGATGAACAACCCCTTTAATGAGAGGATGGAGTTTTAGATATATATCATATCACATATGGCTATATATACTGTATATAGCCATATGTGATACAGTAAAGTGTAAAGAGGGCTGTAGTGGGATACCCTTACCAACCTTCAATTTCAAACATTCAGCAAGAGCAGAGTTCTACAAGAGCGTTATTAAGTGCATTTCAGCATTCTCCATGTGCACATAAATTAGTGAGATTAAATAGAGCCAGTGGGTCTCTAGTTGCCAGCAAGGCTGTGAATCAAGCACTTGATGTAGTACAACTTAACAACTACAGGGGTAATTGTAATTTCTTACATCTGATTCATTATGAATTCTACTACTTATATTAAATATTTTTACATATAAGTTTTACCTGCAACTTACTTGCTTTAAAGGTTACAACTCCCAAATGTTTGCACTTTTATTGATCACCGCTTTGGTAATCTTCGGGTCTGCTTCTTCAGCAATTTCACATGCGCAGTTGCTGCAAACCGGAAGATAGCTCCACTGCGCATGCGCCAATACGGCGCTCACTTTACGAAGATTACCGATGTGCTGATGGTGCCCATGAGTTCCGCTGTGCTCACACTTTTGCAGACCTGACTGGGGTCGGCAGCAGTGAAGTGCCTACATGCCTACTCTGCCTACCCCTAGTTCCGTATCCTGATTTGGATAAAATAGTGTCTATCGGAGATGGCCTTTCCATAATTCAGAGCCTTCATCTGGGTTTCTGTATAACAGATCCCATACCTGTATATTAACAAACAATCCCTGTTTGTTTAAAGGGCATTGTGTTTATTAGCAGCTCAATGTCAATGGATTAAAAGCAGAGGACCTCTTGTATTTGTCTGTATGAATGTTGTGGTCACAGCCTCATTGTACCTCCGCCTAATGGTTTAAAGTTTAGTAGTGAGCACAACGTTCCCTTTTTTTGCTATAGTTTATGCAGGAGCAGTGGCAGCACCATGTTGTAGCTCCCACTCTTTCCAGCTACAGTCAGGGGATCCCGGTGGTGGCCAATTGAAGGGCAACCATGTTTGGGAGTTTTAGTTGAGTGTAGGACTGGCCAGACCAGGGATGACAAGTTGGCCAGCTTGAATATATTGAAATATATGGACAAACAATAGAAGTTTTGTTTAAAGGAGAGGGCATTTTTTGTAGCTTAAAGAGATACTGACATGAGAAATTATACTCTTTTTTATATTTATCATAATATTGCCTTTGAAAGCTACTTATAACTTTGCCATAAAGTATTTGCACAATGCTTTTATATTACATGCTGATGCCCCATGTTCCTGTAAGAGGGGGCTGCCATATTTATGCAGCAGGGGTCCATTAGCATTAGAATCTCTAACTGACAGGCTGAGATGAAACAGTCAGGTTGACAAAACAGTCAGGTTAAGGAACTTCAACTAACAATTACTTACAAAAACAGACCCCTCAGCAAAAAACAATCAACATGACTTATAGGTAACTTTTAATATGTTTAGAAGTAATTTTTTTAGTGTCAGTATCACTTTAAGGCACAAAATGTTTCAATGTTCTGACTCCTTAATATATTGATAATGGGTGCAGAGTACCTCTTGTCTTTGTCTCTGCATCACTCTGGTATTGTTTTAATATTTACATTAAGTTAAGAATATGCTGTTACTTTAGCATGATGTTAAAGTTAATTGTTCTTCAGTGTAAGGCTAATGTCATATGCTGGCTTTGTATGCTAGAACTGGGACAGAGGCTCACTATAAGGAATTTTAATCAATAATACTAATAAGCAGAGCCAGAACTATGGTTAGGCAGTCATGTGCCCAATGAGCAACAGAGTGGGGACGCTAGACACGTATCTACTTATCACATATTTAGTCTTTCTGGAATTGCAACTTTTGGTTCAGCTAAAGATGTGGCACAATCAGTGCTGGAATTGGGGAGGGATGCACAGGGATGCCATCCCCTTACTTCTTTATTTTTTGAAATAGAATCCTCTCAGGGGGGATGCAAGAGTTTTGAATCCCGGAACTTTGCTCCTCTCCACTTCTGCATACAAATAAAATGCAGAGGTAAAATAAAATATAGTTAAATATATACAAGATGAAAATAGAGAAAATATTGCTGGGAGAGAGATAGAGAAGTGTTAAACAGATAAAAAGGGGGGGGGGCATCAGAGAAGCTTATAGAGAAAAGGAGAGAAAAAGAAAACAGGGGAAACAAAAAGAGAAAATGAAGGTATTAAACAGCAGCCAATTACGGAATAGTGAAAGAATGATATACACTATATGAAATAATCTTGGGTAATATAGAATATGATGGGGTTGTGCTATGTTATGACACACAATACACAGGTACAGGGCTGTGTTTGCAGAATCTGAACTGCCAGCCAAGAAAAGTCATATGCACAATTTTTCACTTTGGGGTCCCTACAGGTCACATACTTAAAATCTAAAAATCTACGCATACTGGGCATTAAACTGTGCGTTAGAAAGAAATACCAAAATGTAAATAGCAAAATAGCTTTGCATTAAAGTGAGTGAAACCAGAAGGTATTGGGGTGTGACGCTTATTATAACAATGGGTGTGGCTTATGGTTGTGGGAGGGTCTTCTTTCAGCACGCCACTCTACACTCACCACACTGAGCATCCCTCCACTTTTTTTACTCCAATTCAAGCACTCTGCACAATGGTTAATCACCGCTCCCACTCATCATGGGGGGGCATTGAGGGCCTCCCCACTCAATCATATTAAACATTGCATCGGTAATCCTGCTCGTCTCACCTCACCCCCTATCACTGCATTGTGTCACCACACAGGGGTCAGGTACAGTTAAAGGCTTGCCCTGGGTGCTGCATACATTTGGACTGGCACTACCAATAAGTCCACACTACAACTATGACACATTAAGAAAGAAAGTACAAATGACTGGGTGAGCCTGGGCTAACCTAAGTCCAGGTGCGATGATCCGCTTTGCTGAAAAAATGCACGGTTCCATAGTAGAATCCTGACAGCAACTCATCACCATCTTTGAGTTCCAAGTGTAGGGGCTGCCGACTTTAAAAGAAAACTAAAACCAGCCTGTGTGGCCTGGCAGGGGCAGATAGTGGCATGAAAGGGAACAATGATGTCGGTGGCAGGGCAGGAGGAGATTGGACAGATTGGGCCAGGGTTTAGCCGAGATGGGGAAGGTCCTGGCCTTGGTGTTTTATTAACTAGGCCTGGTAGCAACTTTATTCCTGGGGTTGATTGCAGCTACTACGCTTTTACAATGGACATATCCATGTTCACTAGTCACCGCAGTGGACCTGGAAGCAGGTTACATTGGCACAACTTTATAAGGGGAACACTGGGGGGTGCCTAGTAAGCAGGGTCGGACTGGGCCAGCGACACCAGGACAAAAACAGGTGGGCCCAGCCCTCCTGAACCAGAGGTGGTGGGGATCCTACAAGGGGTGTGGGGGCCCCTTGTAGGATCCCCACCAGACATCATGTCTCTCTACATGCAGGACTTGTGCAAATGGCAGTTATTTTTTTTTTAGCTTTAATTCATCTGCTAGGAAAGGAGCCCCCCTATAAGATATATTGGATTTAACTGTCAATAAATATCTGACACCCAACTGCTGCTAGAAGACAGAATGAACAGAAACACTAGCCCTGAGAGAGGGCTAGTGAACATAAACTTGATTATTTCAGAAACGATGCAGAATATTTCATTGAAAGTTTCTTATTTCAGTATGCTGAAGCTTATATTTAATTTTGATTTTGCGATAGTTCCCCTTTAAATATGCAGTGTGAGATCACAATAGAGTATCACACTTGGGCAAGGAACGTGGACAGGCTGGGATTAACATCAACTGAAAAAACAGTGGGTAGCAGCCCCAGAGGGCCTTACACACCCCAGTCTGACCCTGCTAATAAGTTACTATCTCCGGCAGACAGAAAACTAAAGCTTCATAAATATATTTTTCTATGCATTTGACATGCAATGGAATGTATAATAATCAACAGCACATGCATAAGAAATTCCCATGTGCATAAAGGCTTAAAGGGGAAATATCATTTTCCAACATGTAAATTTTATATGAGCTTCAGCATACTGAAATAAGATGTTTTCTAAATATAATAATTTAAAAATTCTGTAATGTTTCTGAAATAATCAAGTTTATGTTCATTATCCCTCTCTCAGTATCTGTTTCTCTTCATTCTGTCTTCATGCAGAAGTTGGGTGTCAGATATTCATTGACAGTTACATCCATTATATTTTATCGGGGGGCTCCTTTTGCCTAGAATATATATTAGAGCTCACGTTATTAAAATCCCCAGACATCATGTCTCTCTACATGCAGGACTTGTGGAAATGGCAGTTATTTTTTTTTTTTGAGCTTTAATTCATCTGCTAGGAAAGGAGCCCCCCCTATAAGATATATTGGATTTAACTGTCAATGAATATCCGACACCCAACTGCTGCTAGAAGACAGAATGAACAGAAACACTAGCCCTGAGAGAGGGCTAGTGAACATAAACTTGATTATGTCAGAAACGATGCAGAATATTTCATTGAAAGTTTCTTATTTCAGTATGCTGAAGCTTATATTTAATTTTGATTTTGCGATAGTTCCCCTTTAAATATGCAGTGTGAGATCACAATAGAGTATCACAGTTGGGCAAGGAACGTGGACAGGCTGGGATTAACATCAACTGAAAAAACAGTTATACTACAAGGGTAACTACATAGTAACCGCTACATAAAATTGCACCATAAAGATAGTGCTGTACAAAGTATATCAAACTAATCAATGGCAGGTGGCGTAATAAATGTGATTTTGGTTGAAATAGACATGCTTTCAGTGTGATCATGTTTGTCAGCCGGTTATTTTACAGCAAACAAAGGCTGTCCAGATTTCCTGTCTTTAAATGAAGATGCTCTAATAGTAACCTTGCAGCTTTGATGACTGGTCCTGTAATTATATGTACTGGTTGGTTATTCCGCTACAGCTGCGATCACCAAAGATAGCTGCTCTTCAGAAGCCAGAAGTTTAGCCCCACTATGATCACGCAGCTCGCAGATCCAAGATTCTACACTTGTCAAAAGTGGATGATAAAGGCAGATTGAAAAATTCTCAGCAGTTAGAGACCAGGGGGCAAATTCACTAAGATGCGAAGTTGCGCCAGGCGCAACTTCGCCGCACTTCGCCTCACTTCGCCAGGCGTATTTTCGCCAGTGCTCCGCAAATTCACTAAAATCCGAAGTTGCGCACAGGGGTAGCGTAAGTTTTCGAAGTTGCGCTAGCGTTAATTCGCCAAGCGAAGCGAAGTTTCGCTAGCGATGGTTCATTTGCATACGGCGTGAAATTCAAATTTCAATGGAGGAACACGTATCACCACTTAAAATGCCTAGAAAACCTTCAAATCAGCAAATATAAATTTTATTTTGCCCTACACATGTGCCCACTGTCTAGGTAAGTTGCCATGAGTCAGGAAATGTAGGGGGGAAGGAGGGGAGCCCCTAAAAAAAATTCGATCTTTTTCAGCCTATCACCCATCATGTAGAAAACACGCCAGCGTTTTTTGGGACTTAGAAAATAAAATTGGACTTTTTTGGAAACAATCCCTATCTACTCTATTGCGCTTCGCCAGGTCTGAGGTGGCGAAGGAAGTCTAGCGTAAAAGGTAGCGTTCAGTACACTGCGCAAGTTAGTGAATTTGCGTAGTTACATCGCTAGCGAAAATTTGCCTGGCGTAAGTATGCGAAGTAACACTAGCGAATTTACGCCAGTGTTCGTTAGTGAATTTGCGAAGTACCGAAAATGCCAAATGCTAGCGAATTGACGCTAGCGTTCGGCGCTTCGGCGCTTAGTGAATTTGCCCCCAGGTGTCTCTAAGCAGTGCTGCCCCTTAGTGATGGCAGGGCTTGGTCAATAAATACTCTCTTATGGGACCTGCTGTTCTTTAGTTTTAATTGAGTTGCAACATCCAGAATTCCCATGTCAGTTGTGAGTGTTTTGCCTTAATAGTGACATTTAGTCAGTAGGAATGTATATTCACACATCATTTATATGGCACTGAGAAATCAATAAACAAGTGTTACTAGGTTTTCCACCTTTGCCAGAGGCTAAACCTGTACAAAAGGGGCAAGGCAGATAGCAATGGGGGTGGGGCAGTGATGTTGGGGTGGGCCTGATGACATCAGAGGAAGGCACAATGATGTCAGTGGAGTTATGGCGCTGGGGCGGGGTTAGTGATTTCTGTTCAGTTTTCTGAATGTTTTAAACCGGACAAAAAGTTTTGAACAGACAGCCCTTTGAAAAACTAAGATGTCCAGTTCAAAACCACAGGGGTGGCAACCCTATCTCTATTTTTTATTTTGCCAGATGAGTAAACCCAAATCTCTAATTACAGGTATGGGATCTATTTTACAGCTCTGAAATACAGAAATGCTAATTTAGAAAAACAATTTCTTATTTTTGATTGATTGGTCATTGGTCTTTTTTCAAGCCCTCTCTATGTAGCACCGGCAACAGAAACTGTCCATCCCATCCCTGTTTGACGTTCACCTTAGTTCTTGGATCTCCCTCCACTACTGACCTTTCTGTGTATCAGGGGCAGATTAAATTACCGGCTTCCCTTGACTATAGCCTAGGGTTCCAGTGTGATTCATAAACTTTTATCATTTACTTTTATTTGCGCTGGGTTTGGGGTGCACCTGGGACTGAGGAAAGATAGGCACATAGATGTGTGCAGATCCGACCATGTGTGCACCTGAGCTCTGTGTGCCCGATCAGGTTTGGCCGCACCGAACACAGACCGGCATATAGTGCATGTGAGCCTAGATCTGCACATATCCATGTGCACGAGAGTGAAAGTAACCTAGAACCGTGCGGAAAGTGTAGCCTAGCGGTATCACATTTCATCTACATCTTTATCATTAACTATAGGCTCTCTGGGACTGGAGCTGGAACTTAATCCTTTCCTAGCCTTTTATACCACAAGGGGATCATGTGACTTGTTGGCACCAAATGGACTCTGCCAACATGATACATTCTAAAGACCTGGTGCAGTTATCCTAATCTTTCTAGGTCCTACCTAGCTCTTAAAGGAACAGTTCAGTGTAAAAATAAAAAGTGGGTAAATATTGTAAATAGGCTGTGCAAAATAAAAAAAAATGTTTCTAATATAGTTAGTTAGCCAAAAATGTAATGTATAAAGGCTGTGACTGGATGTCTAACATAATAAGAGTGACTGGATGTCTAACATAATAGCCAGAACCCAACTTTCAGCTCTCTAACTCTGAGTTAGTCAGCAACTTTAAGGGGGGCCACATGGGACAGAACTGTCTAGTGAGTTTGCAATTGATCCTCAGCATTCAGCTCAGATTCAAAAGCAACAGTTATGGCTAGGGTTGCCACCTGGCCTGCCAGTAAAAATGATAGCTGAGCCAATGTTATTAATAGGGAAAAAAGATAAATATATAGAAAGGCCGGTCTTTTTTCCCCCCTCAAGTTTCTGATTGGTTTCTGCCTGGTAACTAATCAGTGTAAACCAAGAGAGCTGAAAAGCAGGAAGTAGTGTTCTGGCTATTATGTTACATATCCAATCACTCCAGCCTTTATACATAACACTTTTGGCTAACTAACTATATCAGAATTATTTTTATTTTGCACAGCCTATCTTTTTACCCAGTTTTTATTTTTATACTGAACAATTCCTTTAAACTTCATGTAGGAGTCCTAGGAGCACTCAGTATAGAGGAGGGTGCCACTCTTTGAAGGTATGTACCTCCTACAGCTGGGCAACAATATAGTGCAATAAGTCCAGGCACACTGACATGGCAATTCTAAAAATGGCATTAAATTAGACAATAAGACATATTTATTTCCATTGTGGTTGACATTTGACACACCTGCCAGGAAATGGCCACTGACACCGATCTGGCTTATTATACATAGTTATACGGTTACCATAATAATGTTGTTTGGAGTATATTGAGGTTACTGAAATAAGTGAGTGGTGCTCTTGGAAACTAATATTTACCACGTAGAGTTGTGTGGGAGCCGAGATCAAATGTGTCAGGAAATTAAGGGTTTTATATATGCTTTTCTTTCTCTGCTTTATTATTTGTCACTCACTGCGTTTGAGGCCGTTTGGGGATTCCTAGCAGAACAAGTGATTCTTTTTTTTAATATTTTAGGTATAGAAAGTGTTAATACTAAATACTATGTATCTGGCACATGTACCCATTTCCATTACATTACAAAAGAGAAAAAACATCTTTCCCTTTTTTTAGTTTACATTACTGCTTTGGTTATTTGCATTCATAAATAGAGGAACCTATACAAGTGTGCTTTGAAACAGCAAATAAATAGTTTTGTAAGCTTTATTTCCATTATTTGTCTGTACTGTTTTTCTCTTGATTATTATTCATGATGGTGTTTGCAAAGAAGGAAGGAATATGAATGGTTCCAAACATTTCATCATTTGTACCCTTGGGCCACACCAGTGTCTCATTAATGACACAAAAAGACAAATTGCTTCCTCTAAAATTAGACGGGACCCTCCATCCCCAGCCGCTTTATTACCTTTGACCAGGAAAGGAGGATGAAGGCAACTGGGAGACTCCAGTGCGGGGCGGGGTGTGGGCGGGCAATGGGCAGGGAGTGGGCAGGCAGGAGGGCGGTTGGGGCTTGCAGTTTGCCTGGTCTCTCTGAAGATATTTTTACTGGGGGTTTCAGCACACTATAGTTATGCCCAGGTTCGGACTGGCAATCTGTGGGTTCTGGCAAATGCCAGAGGGGCTGCTGTAAGTTGACATAGACAGTCCCTCTTTGTTGGGCTGGTGGGGGCTGCTTGGGCCTCTGTGTACTTGGAATGCCAGGGAATATTGTGAATCCCAGTCCGAACCTGGTTATGACAATGTATGGTGCGCAAGACCATAGTACTGTATAAAATGCTGATTGTGCAGCTATGGATCTCTTTCCTCTCTTACAAAACAGTTCCCTCTTTAAATAGGTTGTTCGTCTTTGATTAAATTTTAGTATAATGCAGAGAGTGATGTTTTCACCAAATTTGCAATTGGTTTTAGTTTTTTATTATTTGTGATTTTTGAGGTATTAGCTTTTTATATAGCAGCTCTCCAGTCTGCAATTTTGACAATCTGTTTGTTAGGGTGCAAATTACTTGGACGCTAATTCGGACTATGTGGCCTATCACTTCACACAGTTAATAATAGCCCAAATGAGCTGTCATTATATATCCACGAGTTACAAACTTTAAGGGCTCATTTGTGAATGCAGGTGCAATTTTACCCAAAATGCAGTGCCCTTGCAGGTAGAGGGTGAATTACACATTTCTAGTGCTTGAGTACAACGTTGTTTGTGTTTGTTTTCTTAGGGAAAATTCTACTTCATGCTGCTACTGTTGGAACCTTTGAGGTGGTGCTAGTTTTAGAGTTTTCATAATCAATTAAAAAAACTGGCTGGGTGCAATGGCGCTTGGCACCAAAGTGTTTGAATGCAAGGAGCACGTTTGGATGCAAAGGACTGCATCTATAAACAGAGGCTAAGCTGATAAAGTGGAATTTGGGTTGTCGTTTTTACCAACCATAAAGGTTAGCTCCCTTGACCTTATGACTGAGATGAAATTAAAAGAACATTTTAGGACCCAATCCGCTACTGCTGTATCACCCCCCAAACACCAAGTCAATCACATGGTTTCACATTGTTTGCCGGTAGACTAATCCCTTAAAGTTAGGGTGACTAACTATCATGTCACTGGCCAATAATCCACACATACGTCCAGCAGATAAAGGGGAATTGGTTGTGGTCCTTGATTATGTACAACAATTGAGACAATTTAGTGACACTGCAGTCTAAAACAATTAGATGGTGTCCCGACTGGTAAAACTGGAATGGGCTCTAAAGTTGCTCCAGCCTTTGCAAACTTATTTATGGAAATCAACTACAATATATCTTTCCAGTCTACAGAACATCTATCCACAAAACTATGGCATTTCATCGATGACTTGCTGTGCCAAGGACCAACTCTACCAGATGGTGGACACGTTAAATTTTCTTCCTACCCCTATAAAGATCTCTGATTGATTATTTCTGGTTCTCAAAATAAGACTTCTACCTATAGCAAGTCAACAGACAGAAACATCCTTTTCCATCATTCCTCGTGCCACCCTCCCAATCTGCTACGGAGTATCCCTTATTTGCAGATGATTAGGATGGTCCAGAACAATACAGATGAGGTGATGCTAATCTCACAACTTGATGAGTTAATCACGTGCTTCCTACAACATGGATATCCCCTACACAAACTACTCAAAAACTACTCAATAGCAGGGACAAGGCACTTCAAATGACACAGGACATTTTACTTGAATCCTCTGACATGCCTCCTAGCATACCTAAAGAGGAAGGTATGGCCTTCCTGACAACATACTCACCTGAAACTAGGCTTTTCACAAAGGCCATCTACAATCATTGATCTATTTTGCAAAAAAACAAGACAATTCCTCCAGTTTTTAAGGCACTACAAAGGGTAGCATAACAAAGGGGACGTAGGCAGAGGCACCGTCTTGTTAAAACTGATCCGGTTCATTGCTACCAAAATTCAATGGCCCCTACATGGTTGCCTACAATGAAATTGGATTGTTATCGATGAACTGACTGTACCACTTGTAGGCAAATATGTAGAGGTCCTTCTTTCACCCCCATTTGGGCAAACTGATATATATCAAGCACAGGGTCATCTGTACATCCAAGTTTCCCCAACCAGTGGCTCATGAGCAACATGTTTCCAACCCCTTGGATGTTGCTCCCAGTGGTCTTAAACCAGGTGCTTGTTTTTTAATTCATGGCCTGGAGGCAAGTTCTTGTTGCATTAAAACCAGGTGTACTGCCAATCAGAGCCTCCTGTAGGTTAACAGTTCACATAGGGACTGCCAAATGGCTAATCACAGCACTTATTTGGCATCTCCAGGAACATTTTGCGTGCTTATGTTGCTCCCCAACTACTTTAAATCTGGAAGTTGGTCATGGGTAAAAAAGGTTGAGGACCCCTAATGGATTGGTCTATGTGGGCAAGACTGTTACCATCTGTAGGCACAGGACGGTGAAGCTTCGACTGGCAATTCGCTCTGACAGTAGCAAGGGAAACACACAGGTGGCTCATTGGTGTCTTTGAAAAGCATGATTATAGACTATGTCCCGGTTCCTCCCTGCGATGGGGATCGAGAGAAACTGTTAAGGTTGCTAATATTTATACTTTTAATATCAACTTTATTGCCCATCTGGCTTCTGGGGTTGAGAAGTTGGGAATGAAGTCTAAACTTGAACTCAACAGTCAGCAGCATTAGTTGTACATTACTTGTATAATGAAATGCTCAGTTGTAATAAAGAGATGGAAATATGAGTAGTGCTAAGAAGTTTGTGAGTATGTATGTATATTGTTATTTATATAGTGCTACTTATGTATGAAGCACTGTACAGCAGAACAATGCAAACAAGGGGTCATTAAAAAAATACACGTAAATAAATACAAAGTACTGTTATATTAAAGAGTAAAGGTGGCCATACATGGAGAGATCCGCTCGTTTGGCGATGTCGCCAAATGAGGTGATCTATCCCCCAGGTGGGCAATATCGGGCTGATCCGATCGTGGGTCCTAGGGCCCAATGATCAGATCCTAACAAATGGTAATGGGCGGTCGGATCGCGGGACCGCATCAACGAACAGCGAGATCTCGATCGGGGAAGTCCGTCGGGGGGCCCCATAGACGCCCAATAAGCTGCCTACTCGGTCTGTCGGCAGCTTTTATCGGCCTGTGTATGGCCACCTTAAGAGTGTCTGAAAGAGCTTACAATTGAAATTGGAGGGTAACAAGCTGGCCATAGATGTAAAGATTTTTAAAAGATCTTTTCGTTATCGTGAGACCACGATTATCTCGAAACGATAGTTTAAATATATGATTTGTCCATCAACTAAAAAGACCATTTCAGGCGATATTGCCAGGAAAACTGAAGGTAGCTGTCTGCTTGGCCCTGCAAACATAGATAGATTGCACTGGGACAGATTTCGGACAACAAATCATAAGATACACGATCGTTCGATTCACACTAATTTCACAATAATTTGACGGATTAGTCGGAATGCACTGAAATCGATCAGTCACCAATGAAAGATCTTTGCGTCTATGGGGACCTTAACAGACAGAAATAGGAGGATATTAAGTGCTGCAGGTTACAGTGGGTGACTACAATAAAGCGCTAAAGCTATGTTATTGCCTCCTTATAATGAATAAGTGCCATAGTAACAGCAGCATATATAATTGCACCATAAATCTAACGCAGTCCAATACATTTAAAAATTGAGAAGGAGCAGTGCAATAAATTTGATTTAATTTGTTGCAGACTTGCTTTGGGTTTATATGGGAATTATGTCTCTCAGTCGAAAACAAAAGCAGGCCAGATTTCTTGTCTTTAATAATTGCTTGTAACCTAACAGCTTTGATGACTGGTCCTGTAATTAGATGTACTGGTTATTCCGCTACAGCTGCGATCACCAAAGATAGCTGCTTTTCGGAAGCCCGAATTTCAGCCTCACTATGATCACGCAGCTCGTTAATCCAGGACTTGAGACATCCGGCTTGGCCAAAGTGAATGATAAAGGCAGATCTGAAAACTCCCAGCACTCCCAGCAGTACTTCTCCTTAGTGGTAAAGTTTTTTGGCCACAAAGTATTGCAGAAGACTACACTAATGAATATTTATGAGATTTATCAATAAATTGTGCTAATCATGTAATTTTTACCAATTTATCAATACATTATCCAGTTCATTACAGCCAGTTATTAGATATCAACTATTTGTATTATTTATTTAACCATTATTAATGAAATCACTTATAATAAATTTTATTATGTGTCAGTCTTCCCCATTTAGAATCACTAATGAACACTGACAATATTAAAAACATCAGCAAGTACAGATACGCCAAACTGAAACTTTTATATATTGGGTGTTTCCTGGCCTCAGGCAACACCCATCTATCTCATCACAAGAAAATCCTAGTTAAATGTACTCTGCTGTGTAACCTAAATATTTGGCAACATGGATACCCTTCTATAACTGGAAGGAGTTATCTTTCTTAGTCCATAAAAGGCAGGTGACCATGAGGTTCAGCCTATTTGACGCTTGCTTGAGGAGGTGAAAGGAGGCAGGAGAGTTTAAGTAGTGGGTAGGTAGGACTAGCTAATGTGTGGGCTAGCTAATATAGAACCAAAGAAAGAAGATGGCAGCCACTCACAGATCCCACGGACAGGCAGGTAAAAGAACTGGAAAATTTATTTTAGGCCAAAAGTAGAGCCTTATGCAGTTCATGCACGTCTTAGGCTCATATAGCTAATATTGAGCTCACCCGAGTGAGAGCTAGGATTAGAGTTGTTAGTACAAAAGCCAGAGGCTTCTCCACAAAGTATGAAAGACTTATTAAGAATTATTATCCTAGTATCATCCTTCAGGTGAGCAATATCGGGCGGATCCAATCATGGGCTCTAGGGCCCAACAATCGGTTCACAACGAGGAGAAAATGGGCGGTCACATCAATGAACCGATGCGGCCCTCGACCCAACGGAATTTTTAAGACCGGCCAATCTACATATGTCTGAATTTCGGCCAGGTATTGATCGGACGGCCCCATCCACTGGGCAATAAACTGCGAGTACATGGGGGCCTTAACACTTTATCTTTATTGAGGAGTGGCACTAAAATGGGCTATTTAACACATTCACGTTTCCAAACCCAATATAAACTGAAGCTGGTACTTTAGGGATCTAGTGAACTCCTTTGCTGGTGTCCTGAGTCTGAGAGGTGCCTGAATGTGTCCATGCACATAATATGCAACGCCAGAGGTTATATTCATGTATAGGATCAGTTGTTTATCATATCCACAGCAGAAATGCAGGTGAAAAATGCTCTGATGTTGCAGAATGCTTTAGTTGCTTATCATGGCTGCTTTTAAATGTTTTGTGAGCTATACTGCCACCTGCTGTTTCTATGTCAATATTAAACAAATTGGAATAAGGTTGAACCCCCAAATGTGCAAACTACACTTTCAGATGCATTAGCCATGTTTTTCTACCCACAATGCAATGTTTTCCCATAATTGTAGCATAATTCTGGTCTCAAGGGGGGAGATGCACCTGTGTGGTCAGCGTGTGCTTGAACTTCAGCGCCAATCGAATGCAATACAGTTTTTATGTTCGAAATTCCGCCTTCAAAATTACTTCTGTGTGCGATACTTTAGGCTTATGTGCACTATAGGTTGACTTGGGCTACTCTGGGACAACTACTCTTCAGGGTTCCCATCAATGCACTTGTGCTAATTCCTAACAGAAGTGCAAGGAGCAGCTTTTGATGAAAGTGCCTTTTGAATGGAGTTCTTTTGTTTAGCAACTGCGTGTCATTTTGTGCAACTACAACTGCAGTTTTACTCGTAACTGACCCCTCAAACCCACGGGAAAAGCGATATGTATTGCACAAACCTAACACTGGCCAAACCCAGGTCTGGATTTTCCATTATTGCACCCCAGGAAACCTAGTAGAATGAATGCAGTGCCAAATTTATGTTTAATAGACCACAAAAACACATCAAATTACAGGTATGAGACCTGTTATACAGAATGATCAGGACCTGGGGTTTTCCAGATAACAGATCTTTCCATAATTTGGATCTTCATGTCTTAACTCCAGTAGCAAATAATGTAAACATTAAATAAACCCAATAGGCTGGTTTTGCTCTCAATAAAGATGAATTATATCTTAGTTTGGATCAAGTACAAGGTACTGTTTTTTTATTATAGAGAAAAAGGAAATCATTTTTTAAAAATCTGGATTGTTTGGTTGAAGTGGGAGACGGCCTTTCTGTGGTTCAGGATAACAATTTCCGAATATCAGATCCCACATAATTAATGAATAATGCATTTAATTGAATAGCCACCCTTCTTTCAAATGGAAGGAGCACCCTATACTCCACCAACCCAATACATTCCAGCCAAAACCATAGATAACAAAAAGCAACCTCCAGCTAATAGTAAGGAATCAAGATGCATGTAGCAAATAAATATACACAAATAAACATCAATAATTGCCAGAGTAAAAAGTTAATATTCGTAAAAGTTTGTTGGCTAAAAAATATTATATAATAATTAGCAGATGACTCAATGACATGATGAGTAATGAAAGACAGTATGAATGAAGGGGGGACTTGCTATGGGGGTAACGGAGGGGGAGTCCCCAGCCCAATGCTGCACACAGTAAAGCACATTTGGGAGCTAATAAATTTGCTTGTAGGTTTTTGGAGTACCCAGAGGAAATATAAGCAGACACATGTAGAACAAATGTCTTTTGTAGATGGGGCCCTCGCTGCAATCAAACTCAGGATCCCACTATTGCAAGGCAGCAATGTTAGTCAATGCAACACTGTGAATCTGTGGGACTGTATATCTGTGTCAAAGCAGAGGCCAGTAGGGGAAACTAGACATTAGCCAATAGCTTAAACTGTAATGGAATAGACATATACACTCTACTAGCAATAGGTACCACTACATAAACCCCCCATGAGGATTTCTGGAACAGAACAGGACATAGCTAGAAACAGGACCAGCCAGATGATGAGCACAACCCCATGACCTGTCCCTCCCCAAGAAATATTGAAAGAAGTCTAAGTGTGGGCATAAGACTCATACCAGGGTACAGGTACCAGAGGTTTTCAAGGCTGAAATGGAGGGTACAATGGAGAGCAAAGACAGAAATGTTCAATCCAAAATGAAGGCTGGTTAATCAATAACATAAATACATTTGAAACTGGCTGAAGATTGGTGCAGTTGTCTCACAGTGAATCCAGTTTGGAGCCCTTCTACTTGATGGTTACTAAGCTGTATAAATCCATATTGGTGGCAAAACAATCCTTGCAGGTTTATTTAATTTTTTAACTGATTTTTAGCAAACTTAAAGGACATGCAAAACCCCTCCACAAAAATTGAATCAGTGAACAGACTCACAGACCCCTCCTAGTTGGAGCTGCCAGACTGCTCTGCCACCGCTGCCACCCTCTGCCCAGCACTATACTGAGGTGTGACAGAAACTTGTCATCAGCCTCTAATAAGCTAAAGTAGATGTATGGGTTTTTGTTCAGCAACTAGAGAACAAGGAAATGTAGACAGGTAAAGCCATAGGGGAGCGTTAAGCCTATGGGTCCCTATATCTATATCATTGCTGGCCATAAACATGGGCATTTGGGATAACCTGTGTCCTCTCAAGTAGAACTTCTGCTATCCTCCTGGTCCCCATCCATTTCAATTGGAAAAATGAGACTAGAACAGATGGGCACTGCTTGTAAAAGCTGGATTCTGCTTTCCTGAGCAGCACCCTCCTGGTACCAATATTCTAGTGTGCACATTTCCCATTCCTGAATGGAAAGCTTCTGAAGGGTGGATAAGTATAGAACTAAAAAGTTTGGATTATGTTATCTGTTTATAATGGGTTTATCTATTTCAACTTCCGATATCAAATTAGATTTGGAGCCAGAGCCAGCTTTAGACTGGGGCAGCGAGTGCCCACCAGTGCTGCAACACCAAGGACCCTCCTCGCAACGTACACCACTTCTCTGGCACACACACACTCAACATTGTGTCAGGCACCACATCCTGCGTATCACCTTCCTTCTCCTAAACCTTCAGGGAGCGGCTGATTGAGACAGCAGACCTATGTCTGCAAGGCCCACCAGGATTTTTCCCGGTATCCCCCCCCCTGCCCAATCCAGCCCTGGCCATTCTTTGGCTGATGTAACCTAGAATGTATATGTGCCCTTGGTTTGTGTGTGAGCATAGTGCGTCCTATGAGCCAGAGGGAGTGAATTCATGCTTAAAATGACAGTGCTCCAGTATGGAATTATCAGTTGCATTAAGGTATTAAGAAACTTTATTTTTAATGAAAGGGCTATATTTATATAAAACAGGGTTTTATATATGGGATTTTTTATGTGATATATCTTTATAGCGAGCCAGAAACCAGAAAGTGTTGATGAGTGAGGCTTAGTATAAGTAGGTGTGACTTATAATTGTGGGAGGGGTGTAATTTAGCACTCAGAGATATGTTTTTTTTCTTTATGTTATTTAGCTTTTTTTGTCCGCAGTTCAGAATTTCAGCAGCTATCTGGTTGCTAGGGTCTTATTTTCCCCAATAACCAGGCAATGGTTTGAATCAGATACTAAAACAAGTAAAGGGGGGGCAGGCCCGGACTGGCAATCTGTGGGTTCTGGCAAATGCCAGGGGGGCTGCTGTATGATGCCATAGACACTTACTATTTGGTGGGCTGGTCAGGGGCTATTTGGGCCTCTTTGAACTTGAAATGCCAGGGCCTATTTTGGACTCCCAGTCCAGACCTTAAGGGGGGGCTGAATATGAAGATAAGTAATAAAAAGTTTTGCTTGCTGGGGGGGTCAGTGACCCCAATTTAAAATCTGGGAAGAGGTAGAAGAGGAATAGGACATTTTATGACATACTAAAAGTAAAGTTAAAGGTGTCCAGACAAATGCAAATATTTTGGATCCACGATCTGTTTCAGGCATCAGTTGGTGGCTCAATCATACAGTGATCTGGTTTTGCCAAGTCCAGAAGAAGGTATCATGTAGAAGAAAGTTCACTGGAGAGCAGTATTTTCAAGTGATTTTATTCAAGTTGCAAGCACAACATGTTTCGGACCTCAAGGGTCCTTCCTCTGGTGCAGTATACAACAAACAGTGTAATTTGACCTTTTAAAGGCTAACACCCACATTCCAATTACAATCATGTGACCTCCCAGGTGTATACATCAGTTCCATTAACAGGCCAGATGTATCAGGTTACAAGAAACAAACATAAAGGAAACTACAAAAAAGTCTATCCTTAGAACTGACCAGTATGTAATGCTACTTATTCATAATTTCAAAATCGTTTCAATCAATGTAAAGTATCATACCATCTGGTTACAGTAGTCCATTTGTAGAAGTCCATACATAGTATCGAAAACCAGAAGTGATGGTAATCTGAAAAGGTAATATGAAACAAATGTTCTATAAGAAACATTTTAAACTCCAAGCTTCATTCATTCCCTTGGGTTCAATTGTATTCAATAAGTCAATCCATCTTGCTTCTTGTTGCAATAATAACAATTTTCTATTACCACCTCTACTGGGCATGTTTACTTTTTGTAAAACCATCCATTTTAGGCTTACAACACTGTGTTTCTCAGTAAAGAAATGTCTACCTACAGGAGTGTGTGTTTTTTATTATTTGGATCAAAAGAGGTAATAGATCTCTTGTGTTCACCAATCCTAATTTTAACTGTTCATGTAGTTTGTCCCACATATAGCTTGCCACATGGGCATTTTAGGGCATATACAACATGGTCTGAATTACACGTATGGTACTGAGTTATGGGAATTTTATTCCCTTGATGTGGGTGTGTAATGTAATCACCTTTGATGATAGAACTGCATTTATTACAATTGAGACATGGGAATGTGCCATTCTTTGGTTTATTGAGAAATCTAGTCTCTCTTTGTTTAGAGGGTCTGTTCACCTCTGCCCTAACTAGGGAATTGGCAATGTTTTTACCTCTTGTGTACACACCCACATCAAGGGAATAAAATTCCCATAACTCAGTACCATACGTGTAATTCAGACCATGTTGTATATGCCCTAAAATGCCCATGTGGCAAGCTATATGTGGGACAAACTACACGAACAGTTAAAATTAGGATTGGTGAACACAAGAGATCTATTACCTCTTTTGATCCAAATAATAAAAAAACACACACACTCCTGTAGGTAGACATTTCTTTACTGAGAAACACAGTGTTGTAAGCCTAAAATGGATGGTCTTACAAAAAGTAAACATGCCCAGTAGAGGTGGTAATAGAAAATTGTTATTATTGCAACAAGAAGCAAGATGGATTGACTTATTGAATACAATTGAACCCAAGGGAATGAATGAAGCTTGGAGTTTAAAATGTTTCTTATAGAACATTTGTTTCATATTACCTTTTCAGATTACCATCACTTCTGGTTTTCGATACTATGTATGGACTTCTACAAATGGACTACTGTAACCAGATGGTATGATACTTTACACTGATTGAAACGATTTTGAAATTATGAATAAGTAGCATTACATACTGGTCAGTTCTAAGGATAGACTTTTTTGTAGTTTCCTTTATGTTTGTTTCTTGTAACCTTATACATCTGGCCTGTTAATGGAACTGATGTATACACCTGGGAGGTCACATGATTGTAATTGGAATGTGGGTGTTAGCCTTTAAAAGGTCAAATTACACTGTTTGTTGTATACTGCACCAGAGGAAGGACCCTTGAGGTCCGAAACATGTTGTGCTTGCAACTTGAATAAAATCACTTGAAAATACTGTTCTCCAGTGAACTTTCTTCTACATAAAGTTAAAGGTGAACCACTACCAGGGTTGGGCTGGGTCGGTGGGACACCAGGAATAGACCCTGTGAGCTTCCAGTCCTCGTAAGCACTGAAGGCCCAGATCCACTCCAGGGTGGCTGGCAGAGCTTCTTTCTTCCTGGCCTCCCTCACCTGACCATAGCACAAATCTGTGCACTAAGAAGGTACACATGGGGGGGAAGAGGGGGGTTTGCCCCTGGGAGGGGGGCCCTGGGAGTAGTGGAGTGGGGGTGGGGTTGCAGGCCCTTGATGTGGCAGCCCCAGTGGGCCCACACCCCTCCAGTCCGACACTGACTATTACTTTATGAAACACACCGCATTGGGGTACAGTTTGAAAAAGTACTGCAACGCCATCTTGTTCTTGAGTCCCAGACATCTCCTGCTTATATTGAAGTTGACCACACATACAATACAGAAATCAAAGTTCTGTATTACACATGCGCACACCTAGAGCAATGCAGGAGTACCTGGGACACGGGAACATGATGGTACAAGTGAAGGAGCACTAAGCACTGCAGCACTAAGCACCTCACACTCTACAACAATAATAGCGCATCTAATACTTGTGTAATATAAACTGTGCGCTGAAAGAGTAGATACTTTATTACATTTTTTTTTTTCAAATTAAAATTTTTATTGACTTTAATGTGGTAAACCAAATTAATGAATTTATTGTATGTACAGTACAGTACAATAAATAAATGGAAGAAGGGACCCCATAAATTCTGTTGACAAAGTCATAAACATGTGATATCAGTAGGGATGCACCGAATCCACTTTTTTGGATTCGGCCGAACCCCCGAATCCTTCACGAAGGATTCGGCCGAATACCGAACCGAATCCGAACCCTAATTTGCATATGCAAATTAGGGGTGGGAAGGGGAAAAATTTTTTACTTCCTTGTTTTCTGACAAAAAGTCACGCAATTTCCCTCCCTGCCCCTAATTTGCATATGCAAATTAGGATTCCGATTCGGTTTGGCCGGGCAGAAGGATTCGGCCGAATCCGAATCCTGCTGAAAAAGGCCGAATCCTGGCCGAATCCCGAACCGAATCCTGGATTCGGTGCATCCCTAGATATCAGTGCAGACTATTAGGAGCAGGGACTGAGTGGGAAGGTGGGGGAGGAGATAGATGTTAGGGGTTTTGAATTCCTGACTGTTTTATGTGGCATCTCATTAAAGCCACTTGCAACGGAAATAATTCAAGTGACACTGGAAACAGTTGTTACTATTTCCATTAATATTTCCGTTAATTTGTTGTAATGTACACACAATAAATTCATTCATTTTGTTTACCATATTAAACAAAGTTAATGACGTTGTTTGCACATGGATAGAAAACTGGCTACAGGATAGAGTACAGAGGGTGGTTGTTAATGGTATACTCTCTACTTGGAGTAAGATTCGTAGTGGGGTCCCACAGGACCACTTTTATTTAACTTGTTCATTAATGACGTATCAGTGTTTGCAGGTGACACAAGACTATCCAGCCCAATTAATTCCATCCAGGATACGGCATCCTTGAACAGGATCTCGACAAACTGGCAATCTGGGCAGCTAAGTGGCAAATGAGATTCAATGTTGATAAATGTAAAGTCATGCACCTGGGATGTAAAAATAACCAAGCCACTTATACCCTTAATGGGACTGCACTAGTCAAATCCATTATGGAAAAGGACCTTGGAGTACTTGTAGATGATAAACTTGGCTGTAGCAAGCAATGCCAGTCAGCAGCATAAAGGGTAAACAAGGTCTTGAGCTGTATGAAAAGGAGCATTGATACACGGCAGGAAGCGGTCATTCTTCCACTTTATAGAGCACTGGTAAGGCCCTATTCAAAATATACTGTACCGTATAGTTTTGGCAGGGCCAGAACTAGGGGTAGGCAGAGTAGGCATCAGCCTAGGGTGCAAAAGCTAGGGGGGTGCCAGGCACGTACCTACTCTGTTGCCTACCACATGTCCACTCCCTCTAACAGTCTCTTCTATTTGGCCGTGTATTTGTTCTTCCGTGTATGCGCGCGTAGTGATTCACACATGTGTGTGCGTCAATTCACACATGAGCACGGAAGCAGCCACTGGCCCACCGGGATACCAGGAGAACTCCCGGTTGGCCCAAGTGTCAGTGGGCCCTCCTGCTTTTTCATAGTCAATACCTACTTCTGTATGGGAACAGAGAGGCTAAATAATAATAAGTTAATAGAAAGAAAAGAAACTTTAAAAATAGAGGTTGAGTGAGCTTCTGACACTGGAAGCAGCAGTTTGCACATACACGCTGCACGAATGCAGCAGTTTGCACGCTGTCAGCACGTGCCAGACCGGCTAGGTTGCCTAAGGCTTTTGGCTTTGGTGTCCAGTGTTCAAACAGGACATTATTGAATTAGAGAGGGTGAAGAGAAGGGTAAGGCTTTTTTACAGTGAGAGTTGTGAAGATGTGGAATTCTCTCCCTGAATCAGTGGTACAGGCTGATACATTAGATAGCTTTAAGAAGTGGTTGGATGGCTTTTTAGCAAGTGAGGGAATACAGGGTTATGGGAAATAGCTCATAGTCCAAGTTGATCCAGGGACTAGTCCTATTACCATTTTGGAGTCAGGAAGGAATTGTTTCCTCCTCTGAGGAAAACTGAAGGCTTCAGATGGGGTTTTTTTTGCCTTCCTCTGGATAAAATAGCAGTTAGGCAGGTTAAAATAGAGTTAAAACAGTGAACTTGATGGACGTGTGTCTTTTTTCAACCTAACTCACTATCTTAAAATACTAGTACAATGGAAGTGCAACTGTTCTGGCCAGATTAGCTTCAAGCATATAAGAGAGGAGTTTGATCAATGTACATTCTCTGGTCCCGTTTCATTAGTAATTCAATATCTATGCAAGTACATATACAGATATGGGATCCATTATCCGCAAACCTGTTATCTAGAAAGATCTGAATTATGGGAAGGCCTTCTCCCATAGACTCTGTTTTATCTGAACAATCCGGATTTTTAAAAATGATTTTCTTTTTCCCTGTAATAATAAAACAGTACCTTGTACTTGATACAAACTAGGATATAATTAATCTTTATTGGAGGCAAAACCAGCCTATTGGGTTTATTTAATGTTTACATGGTTTTCGAGTAGACTTAAGATATGAAGATACATATTACGGAAAGATCTGTTATCTGGAAACGCCAGGTCCTGAGCATTTTGGATAACAGGTCCCATACCTGTACTTTCAAAACTGGTGGGTTTTGTTACAAAGTTATGATCATAAAATTGACAAAACACCATAAAATGCTAAGGTGAACCCCATGGGGTAGAAATAACTATTTACCTCTATTGTGCTTATATATTTTACTTTACCTTTACATTTCTATACTTTAGCAGAGTAATTCTGCAGGAAGAATGAGTAAGACCACCATATGAGGTTTACCTTGACATGGTATAGTGGCTTGCCAATTTTATGATCATTATTTTGTAACTTAAAACCCAATTTTTGAAGTATATGCACTTGCCCGGATACTGCATTAATACTGAGAGAGGGGACCAGGGAATGTGCAATGATCAATCCCCCCTTTCTTGTATGTTTATAACATACACATTCATCAAAAATCATTGTTCAGCCAGGTTGGTAAAATACTAGCCAGGTAGCAACCCTAGCAGCTCTGCGATGTGGTATTTTAGCAGCTGATTGCTAGGGTCAAATTTAGCCCTAACAAGCAGGAAATGTTTGTGAGAATGTGAGACTGGAATGCGAATAGAAAAGGGTGGGAATAGAAAGTAATACAAAGTAAAAATCACAAAGCAATAGGTTTTTGGGTGCCAGGGTCAGTGACCCCCATATGAAAACTGGAAAGAGGCAGATGAAAATGGCAAATAATTCAGAAATTATAAAAGAAAGAAATATGAAGGCCAATTAAAAAAGTTGTTAAGAACAGTACATTCTATAACATATTAAAAATTAGCCTAAAGGTGAACAATCCATTTTAGAAGTACTTAATGTGTACTCCACTGCAAATAAGCAGTTACAAGGTGTTCGAAAAGCTTTGCCAGCTCTGCTTTATAAGTGGTACAGGTATATTAAAATGTATTTTAGTTTTTTTTCTACAAAACCCAGAAAGAAAACGACAGCAAACGGTCTAACCCACGCTGTGGCATTGACCAGCTGCTAGAAATACCTTTGCACCAGCGCTTGGTCTAACCCACAAACTGGAGTTGACCCGCTGCTATAAGCCAATATTTGTACACAAAAGAAGAAGAAAAATTGCCAGTGCACGGTTTGTGTGCGACCATCTTCATATTAATTTTATAAAACTACCAGTAATTAAAAATATCAACTGTTAGAAAAGTCCATAAGGTATATAGAAAGTGCATAACAAGTGTATGAGTTCTGTGAAGTTATGCCTCATTATTTCCCTGTGTTTTTTCCATGGATCATTTGTGCTGCTGAATTGCTGTTGTAAATGACATTTCATCTACCGCGTGATATGCTTAAATCAGACACTTTGCACTGCTTTAAAGGGGTGGTTCACCTTTAAGTTAACTTTTTAGTATGTTACAGAATGGCTAATTCTAAGCAACTTTTCAATTGGCCTTCATTATTTCTTTTTTATAGTTTTGGAATTATGACCCGATCTAAAAAACAAATCCTCTGTAAAGCTACACATTCATTGTTATTGTTACTTTTTTTGCTGATCATTCTGTTCAGGCCTCTCCTCTTCATAATCCAGTCTCTTATTCAAATCAGTGCATGGTTGCTAGGGTAAGGTGAAGCCTAGCAACCAGGTGGCTGAAACTACAAACTGGAGAGCTGCCGAATAAAAAGCTAAATAACTCAAAAACCACAAATAATAAAAAATGAAAACCTCAGAATATCACTCTCTACATCATCCTAAAAGTTAATTGAAAGGTGAGCAACCCCTTTAAAAGCAAATCTGGTTATCCCCCACACTAAATTTCTTTCTAGTTAATAAATGAAATGGGGTCAGTTTGAATTTCAACGTGCGTAGACCAGCTCACCTTGCAGAGAGTGGGATGTGAGGACGGGGGGAGTGAGAAATGTATGTAGGGTTGAGATGATCTGTAGGGAGGAGTCCTGCCAAAATCTGAAGTCCACCTCTTGTGCTTCTATCCACTGGGCTGCAGTAAGCTGGCACACTCTTTGGAGACTGGAGCAAGCTAGAAGAACAAGAAGGGCTGTGCTTACTTTCTATTTAGAAACTTAAGTTGTTGTAGTAGAGGCAAGAGGAGCTGGGAGAATGGCACTGGGATTGTGGTCATTGCTTAAACTTTTCCTCCTATGTAAGGTGGCAGACTCAGTCAACTTTTTCCATCACCGTTATGATGATCTGGTCCGGGCTCTGTATAATGTGCAAAACCAATGTCCCGATATCACCAGAATTTACAGCATTGGAACAAGCGTGGAGGAAAGGCAACTCTATGTGATTCAATTCAGTGGCAACCCCGAGATCCATGACCTATGTAAGTACTGCTGATGTATAAATACACTCCTTTTAATGCATGGAAGGGCAACCTGCAGCCTTCAAATTGTTAATAGACTGCAACCTCCCACATTCCCAACGGCTGGAGTAGTAAAAGGGCTGCCATTGCACCCCCATAAAAATAATCTGTTCTTGCCAAGTATTATTCACTCTAAGCAGTGCACAATACACATTTACAGCAAATATATGTCATTTACACCAAATTTGTAATATTGGAGACCAAAGGGTTTCACACCAATTACTGTTTTAGTAAAAACTGAAACAAAATTGCATGACTAATGTAAACAGACAAAACCTACAAGTACCAGGAAATGTGCCAACAGAATAGTGCTAGAACTTTTTTTACAATTAAAGAAATGACATTATTCTCAGGCAAAAATAGTTTTATATGTTATGACAGCATCTCTTTGAAATGGCAAGCAAAAACAGATAAGGGATCAGTTATCCATAAACCCATTATCCAGAAAGCTCTGAGTTACGGGACGGCCATCTCCCATAGACTCTTTTATAAGCAAATATCTAAAAATTTTAAAAGTGATTTCCTTTTTCTCTGTATTATTAAAAACAGTACCTTGTACTTGATAGTTAGTGTTAATCCACATTGGAGGCAAAACAATGCTATTGGGTTTATTTAATATTTAAGTTACTTTTAGAAGACGTAAGGGGTTGTTCACCTTTGCGTTTACTTTTAGTATGATGTCAAAAGTGATATTCTGGAACAATTTGTGGTTTTTGAGTTATTTAGTTTTTTATTCCGGAGCTCTTCAATTTGCTCTGGTAGCTAGGGTCCAAAATACCGTAGCAACCATGCATTTATTTGAAAAAGAGACTGGATTATGAATAGGAGAGGACCATACTAGAACAATGAGAAATAAAAATTAGCAATAACATATAAATACATATTTAGCCTCACAGAGCATTTGTTTTTTAGATGGGGTCAGAGACGCCCATTTGAAAGCTGGAAAGAGTCAGAATAAAAAGGCAAATAAATATAAAACTATAAAAAATAAATAATAAAAACCAATGGGAAAGTTGCTTAGAATTTGACATTCTATTACATACTAAAAGTTTACTTAAAGGGCAAGCAAAGGCAAAAAAATAAAATCCCATTTTTACTTTCTTTAATGAAAAGGAAACCTATCTCCAATATACTTTAATTAAAAAATGTGTACAATTTGTATAAGAAACCTGACTGTATGCAGTGAAATTCTCCCTTCATTTACTGCTGTGGATAGGAATTGTCAGATGGTCCCTAACTGCTGAGCAGGGAAACAATCATACTTATGAACAGCAGGGGGAGCCCCCGCCTTACTTCCCAGCCATGCAGAACTCAAGCAGCTTTGTTTATGACGATCCCTAAGCAGCCCAGACCACACTGAGCATGTGCACAGTCTTAGTCTTGCAAAGATGTTTAACAAAGTTATAAGATGGTGACCCCCTGTAGCCAACTTTGAAAGCATAAATTATTTGTTTGATTAGGCTTGTGGTGCAGTAAGTTCATGTTTATATTTTGTATACAAAATACAGCATTTCTAGGCTTATTCTATTTTAAACTTTACATGACCTTTAAGTCTAATTGAAAATCATGTAAATTTTGAATTAAACCAATAGGCTGGGTTTGCTTCCAAAAAGGATTAATTATATCTTAGTTTGGATCAAGTACAAGCTACTGTTTTATTATTACAAAGAAAAAGAAAAATCTGGATTTTTTTGTTGTAATGGAGTCTATGGGAGACAGCCTTTTTCATAATTTGGAGCTTTCTGGATAATGGGTTTCTGAATAACGGATCTCATACCTGTACTCTTGTCCATGAATGCAGCTTGTACTATATATGACATAAAAGTCCCCAAGATCTTAATTCCAGATCTTATTTACTTTTAAAACAATTAATATATGACTTGTGCGTTTAGGCCCAAAGACATGGGAAGGCCATCAAATAATTGAAAAATGTTTAAAAATGATTTCCTTTTTTCCTCTGTAATAATAAAACAGTACCTTGTACAGGCATAGGACCTTGTATCCAGAATGCTTGGGACCTGGGGTTTTCTAGATCATGGACCTTTCTTTAATATTTATCTCCATACCCTAACCCTGCCTGAATGAGCACTAAGGGGGAACACTCTTGCACTTCATCCCCAGGTCTTTGTAGTTGACCTCTTGTGGCTTCTAGGTACAAATATTTATGCTACACCAATCCAATGATTTACCGTTTAGACAATAAAAAAAACACTACTATCAATGCTCCTCTTTATATTGTACCTTATTCCTCAACAAATAAATTCATTTAACAATGTTGTGTTTAATCTTCAGTGGAACCAGAATTCAAGTATGTTGGGAATATCCATGGTAATGAGGTATTGGGACGGGAACTCCTCATCCAGCTTGCTGAGTTTCTTTGTGAAGAGTACCGGAACAACAACGAGCGCATTACCAGACTCATACAGACCACCAGGATACACATTCTACCTTCCATGAACCCAGATGGATATGAAAATGCTGCAGAACAGGTGCTAAAGCATATATCATTATTTATATTCCTGATTCTGATCCGTGCAGGCAATTAGATAACAGCGTAAACCTCCTGAATGTAAGAATTGTGTCCAATGCTGATTTGTATGAAAGCTACAGTGAAGGCTTACCCAACTTATGGCCAACCCCTGTCCCTCCAGGTTTCTTGGTCTACAAATCCCGGCTCTGTTAGGCAGCTAGGTGTTGCAGGTGAACAACAGCTGCAGGGTTGCAGTAATAGCATCGTTAACATACTGTACATACTAAAATCCCTAACAATTATTATACAATATAAAGCATACTTTCTGTGTTTGTGTTTTAAATATTTGATTTTCACATTAAACAAATAAAATCAATATGACAGCAAATATTATGCAGATGAAGAAAATATGTTGCATTGGACACAATGGCATGTTATTATCAAAAATGTATACTATAACTTTCTGCTTTTATATATACAGTATATTTCCCCTACTAGGGACCCGCCAATGCTGGTCATACTGTAAAACTGTCCCACACTCAGCCAATGCACTTATGAAAAAGAAAACTAGAGATAACCATTTAAGTCTGTAAAAGTATAATGTGTTATAATTTCCCTTTAACCTTACTGTCAGGGGCCAGACAGAAATGGATACTTGCCCGGGAGAAGTAATTGGCATCATGCGGATCTAAACCATAACTTCCCTGATCTAAATGCTGTCATGTATGATAATGAAAAATATGGAGGCCCAAATCACCACCTTCCTCTTCCAGATGACTGGATGACACTGGTAGGTAACAGCAACAATTATATTTTAAAAGACAGCTCTGTAGCCATTTATACACTAACACACAATTCTATTGCAATATTTTTGGCTCTCCTGTTGATTGACAGAGATTGGATTAAAAGCTAATTCAGCATTCAGGGGATTCAAGTATAGTACAGGGGTAGTTCATTATTTGACATGCGTAAATTTGGCCCAAATGCATTAAAGTCAATGGGCGTCCGAATAATTTTGACGTGCGACAATTCTGACACGCAGCAATTTTTTTTTTTTTTCCGCCGGCGAATTGTCGGCACAGTTTCGCGAATTAATTCGATTGTGGCATAAAATGGAAATTTGCTGCAAATTCGTGTCTGCCAAATTTATTCTCCCATCACTATCTGTGCCTCATCTTACCCAGGGCTGCCATCAGGGGGGTACAGGGTGGACTGTTGTCCCGGGCCCTGGTGGTTTGGGGAGTTAAGGGGGGCCCGGCCGTGCTGCATTTACTTGCACTTACTTGCATTTACTTGCACAGCCGGGCCCCTGCATCAGAGCTCCGATGACTGGCTTCTTGTGTTCTGATTCGCCATGAAATGTAAGTCCCGGTAAAGCCACATGTGGATTGGTTGGGAGAAGTTTGAACCTCCCCTCTACTTTAACCAATCACCATGCGGGTTTACCGGGACTTACATTTCACTGGCTAATCAGAGCACAAGAAACTGAAGATACCGGCATCTGAACTCCCTGGCTAAGGTACGTGCAGTTTTTTTTTCTTTTAACTTGTGGGGGCCCTGACCAATTGTTTATTTTTTTTTTTAAATGTATGGGGGCCCTGGCTAATATTTTTTTTTTAAATGTGTGGGGGGCCTTTGCTATTTTTTTTTTTTTTTTTTAAATGTGTGGGGGCCCTGGCTAATTTTTTTTTTTTTAAATCTGTGGGGGCCCTGGCTAATTGTTGTTTTTTAAAAAAATGTGTGGGGGCCCTGGCTAATTCTTTTTTTTAAAAAAAAATGTGGGGGCCCTGGCTAATTGTTTTTTTTTAAATGTGTGGGGGCCCTTTGCTAGTTTTTTTAAAGATGCGTGGGGGCCCTGGCTAATTGTTGTTTTTTAAAAAATGTGTGGGGGCCCTGGCTAATTCTTTTTTTAAAAAAAAAATGTGGGGGCCTGGCTAATTGTTTTTTTTTAAATGTGTGGGGGCCCTGGCTCATTGTTTATTTTTTAAATGTGTGGGGGCCCTTTGCTAGTTTTTTTAAAGATGTGTGGGGGCCCTGGCTAATTGTTGTTTTTTAAAAAATGTGTGGGGGCCCTGGCTAATTCTTTTTTTTAAAAAAAAATGTGGGGGCCTGGCTAATTGTTTTTTTTTAAATGTGTGGGGGCCCTGGCTCATTGTTTATTTTTTAAATGTGTGGGGGCCTGGCTAATTGTTTTTTTTTAAATGTGTGGGGGCCCTGGCTCATTGTTTATTTTTTAAATGTGTGGGGGCCTGGCTAATTGTTTTTTTTAAAATGTGTGGGGGCCCTGGCTAATTGTTTTTTTTTTAAATGTGTGGGGGCCCTTTGCTAGTTTTTTTTTTTAAAGATGTGTGGGGGCCCTGGCTATTTTTTTTTTTAAATGTGTGGGGGCCCTGGCTCATTGTTTATTTTTTAAATGTGTGGGGGCCCTGGCTCATTGTTTATTTTTAAAATGTATGGGGGCCTGGCCACAAATGTTTTTTTTCTTTAACCATCACCTGACACCAAAACTTGTAGGAGGAGCCTGGGCACCAAAGGTATTTTTTAAACTTGTAGGGGGGCACTTAATGTTTTAATGCCTGTGTCTTGTGTGGCCTTCATACTGAGGGAAGGGTGGCAAGGGGGGGCCAGAAAATGTTGTTGTGCGGGGCCCCGTGATTTCTGATGGCAGCCCTGATCTTACCACTTCCAAAATGCCCAAAATACCTGTACCTAGTTCACAGGGTTCCTGCACTCAGCATGCGCATGCACACCCCATAAACAAGTTAGCAGGCTGACCGGCTTTGATAAAACAAAGAGGCGATGGGAGTAATGTAATATTGGTCATAACGCAAAGATCGCTCGCAATGTCAAAATGTTGCCTTTGCAAATACTATGCCCCTCATGTGACAGGATAGTGATTGCGAATTGTATAGTACATGATAGTGTGCAGTGTATGTAATAACATTTTGCAATTGCAAACCGTTTTTTTTTTTTCAACAAAATATTTAACAAAACTCCAGAGCAGGTGTTAATGGTTTCGCAATACGTAATTAAGATTCCCAGTGCAATAAAAGTCTAATGAAGAATATTACTTTGCGACATGCAAATTTTTATTTGAACTATTGGTGTAGCAATAAGCATAACATGCAGCAATAAGTAGGGGTCATAATAATAATAGGTAGCTAGGAAAAACATTATTTCCTAGAGTTTTTCCTAACTGCATATTATTACAAATAATAAATAATTAGAATTTAATGGATTATTTAAAATTGCGTCAGTTTCCCTTTAAACTAAATTATCTTGTATCTTAAGCCTGTGGTTATCTTGAATCCTATATCTTACATATATATTTGAAAGATTGAGATAAGGGTTTATATGTATCATCTATGTTATGTCAACTGATTACATTCTTATTTTATTTAAAATATTAAACTTGTTAAAATGTAATATGAAACTGATTTTCCGTTGAGTAGCAGTCAAGCTGAACATCCAGTTATAGAAGGATGTTTGTCTGAACTAGAAACAAAATAAAATGTGTAATTTCTATTTGCTTACAAATACCACCTGACAGACGGTGTAGACTCACAGGGTGTAAGATTTATAGGTACGAGGGTCTACTTTCCAGAATGTGTGGGAATCTTGGTATTCTGGGTAAGAGGTCCTTCCGTAATGGTGAGGGTCTTGCCTTAATGCTACAAAAAATAATTTAAAATTAAAAGCAAGCCAATAGGATTGTTTTGCCATTAACATGGCTTTATTCTAAAGCTGGCCACACATTCCCAAATTTGGTCAGGCAGTTTGGTTAATTTGGTCCTTAATACCCAACTATCTAGGCATGTATGGCCACCTGGGGAGCCATTCAGACAAATCCAGAAAGATCCTGTTAGCAAGCTGATAGGTATTGAAGAGGAACTCCTCTTCACTTTTACCTGTTCCAATCATTCGGATGGCCTGTATTACCATAATAAGTTTCCAGATACTGATCCTATGCCTCTACTACTGTAGATTGCAGATTTTTCTTTGTTTACAAGATGTTTTAGCAGGGTATGCTTCTGGGCAGATTAATTGCTTCTTCGGTCCTGGTCTGTGCCACTGCCCCCAACCCCAGCCCCTCCCCATCATACCCCCCCTTGTCTTTCAATTGACTTTACCGCTTTGGACAACTGAACATGATATTTTGCTCACAGATAATGCAATTTGGCTTTGGGTTCTATTCTTTGGGTTTGGTTTGGGAAAAGTAGCCTCAAAAGTTTTTTTTTAGTTGGAATGGGACCACGGGGAGGGAAGGGAAGTTGGATCATATGGTTTGATGACATGGTAAATGTTAATTGTTTTATGGAAGACAACAATGATATGATGTATGCTATGGGAAATGCTAAGGGTAATGTATATATGTGCATAGAGGATAGCAGGACCGTGATATACCAATGGGAAAAAAAGCTTGAAAACAAGCCAAAAATTGCTGTGTTGAAATATTTACACTTTTTGAAAATGTACACATATATGTTCAATATAGTAGGGATAGTGGGGAACAAAAAGAGACCTCTACAATTTACACAATGGTGGGTAATATAAAACAAATTATATGGAACGTTAGGGGATTGAATGACCCTATTAAGAGACGCACAGCCCTAAGCCATGCCAAAACACATAATCAATTCTTGATTCTTCAAGAAACACATCTCACAGGATCATCTATATTAGCACTTAAAAAACCCTGGGTGGTTTGGGGCTATCACTCTACTTATTCAGTGTATACAGGAGGAGTATCTACTCTGATAAATAAAAAGGTTGTATTTGATATGCTACATCTTAAAACTGTGATCACACTTGATAAAGGATCCATGTCGATCCGAAACATGTGGTGATCAATAAAGTATTTTGCAGCAGAGTCTGCAACCTGTGTGCTCCATCCTATCCCTTGGTTTGTAAGCAAAAAACGACACTGTGCCCTTTAATGCAATTAGCTCGTAGAGTGGGGGCGCGTGCACAAGCTTTGTGCGCCCATCAATCCAAAAACCCAGATACACCTCTATGGGATAATCAGCAACTAGGGGAATTTACTTTGGTAGCAGTGGATCGAGCATGGGAAAGTAAAGGAATAAAAGTACTACACCATCTGTTCCATAATAACACTCTTAAAATGTTTGATCAGATCAGATAAAAATGACAAAAACCAATGCGAGCCTAAGCATAATTTGGCAGGCGGATATTCCTTCACTTACAGATGATGAATGGTTAGATGCCTTGGAGGCACCTGGATTTGTATCCCCTAATGCAAATCATAAAATGATTCATAGATATATCCTACATAGGGCCTACTTTACCTCTGTAAGAATACACAGAATGATTCCCCAGATCCCCCCTACTTGTACTAGATGTAACTCAGGGGTGGGAACATTCAAACATATGCTCTGGGATTGTAAAAAAAATACAACAGTACTGGAAAGAAGTGTTTTCTACATTAACAGACGCACTGGGAATGCCTCTTGCTCCAACCCCTGAACTAGCCATATTGGGAGCTTGTGATGAATCTCAGTTTAATAAGAACCATCTAATTACTATACGCCACAGGCAAGCAAATGCCTAACCCATAAGTGGAAAAATGTAGACCCCCAACTCATCAGATGTGGATGAAACAAATGCTTAATTATATTAATTGTATGTCTTATCTATATACAAAGAGGAAGTCCTCTAGTACATTTGAAAAAGTTTGGGGATCGTGGCCAACTCCTTAAGCAAGGTAAACAGATAAGATCAATGTGTATAATATATACACTTATTAATGGATACTATTAGTACCCACATATGGAATTCTTTTTGTACCTTAGAGATGCAAAAGCTGGTTTATCATAGTCTTGATGTTTTCCAGTCAATTTTTCTTTCTGTTTCTTTTTCTTTTCTTTTACTTTTATTAGCATAATGTATAATTCATGAACAACTGGTGTAAATGTGTACTAAGAAATATCAATAGACTCACTTATATGGAACTTATAAGTATTGCAATATCAGAAGTACATGTAATGCCAATTATTTTATCAATAAAGGTTATGATGTTAAATATATATATATATTTATCTGCATTGGCAATTGAACAGGTTAGAGTAAATATTAGGGGAGGTGACTTACTGACTCTTTTACGTAGACGAGAAGCAGGGTCGGACTGGGGGGCCCGGGGCCCAACAGGACTACTGTCCAGGGCCCCCCTCCGAGCCCCCGCCCCCCTACTGTGACACGCCGAGAGCATGCAAAAAAGACGCAGATCGCTGCACCTGGTGCCTAGCGCATGCGCAGAAGATCTGGAGAGGGGTCTGGCCCGGCGGGGGCCCATTAAAGGAAAACTATACCCCCAAAATGAATACTTAAGCAACAGATAGTTTATATCAAATTGATTGACATATTAAAGAATCTTACCAAACTGGAATATATATTTACATAAATATTGCCCTTTTACATCTCTTGCCTTGAACCACCATTTCGTGACTCTATCTGTGCTGCCTCAGAGATCACCTGACCAGAAATACTACAACACTAACTGTAACAGGAAGAAGTGAGGAAGCAAAAGGCAGAACTCTGTCTGTTAATTGGCTCATGTGACCTTACATGTGGTTTGTATGTGTGCACAGTGAATCTTACGATCCCAGGGGGCGGCCCTTATTTTTTAAAATGGCAATTTTCTATTTATGATGATTACCCAATGGCACATACTACTAAAATAGTATATTATTATGATAATGGTTCATTTACATGAAGCAGGGTTTTACACATAAGCTGTTTTACTCAGTATCTTTTAATAGAGACCTACATTGTTTGGGGGGTATAGTTTTCCTTTAAGGGTCGGGCCCACTGGGTATTTTCCCAGTTTTCCGCCGGGCCAGTCTGGGTAAGCATGAAAAACGTTAGGCTTTTTTGTGGAGTCTAATGGATTTTAATTTTATGTCCCAATAACTTTACTTTTTTTTAAATGCATGAGTACACTAATTTAGTTTTTTTATAATTTCCTCTTTTGGTCACTAGAGGTCACTCATGCATTAATCTATAATAAGTGTGTTGATCGGCTAAACTGTGTTTGATTTTTGCCAAAGTAATGCTAGAAAAAAATGTCACCACTGTTTGGCTCCCAGGACTCAACTTCACATTTTAGTGAATTAGCGAAGTGGTAACACATTTACACCTGGTGAAGTGTGGTAAATCATTCGCTGGCGACAATCCACTCTTTAGTGAATTTGTCCCTATACTGCGTGCTGGTGCAGAGACTTGCAAATTTGCCAGGGGCAGCATTGTGACCCTGGAATAAAGAGTCGCAAATGATAATTTGTTTCTCAGATCAATACTGTTGTCATATGGAAATGTATCAGTACATTACCCCATTTGTTGTTCCAGACAGACCACAGGTATATGTGCTGACAGAAAAGTTTAGTGCTTGACATGTGTCTAGTCCACTTGGTATTAGTTTAGCACTACCAGTGGCAGATTACTATGTCTATCTAGGCAGTAGCCAGGGGCTCAGAAAGTTGAAAAACTCGCCTTAGGAAATAGCACCCCACTAGTTACCAGGGGTTGCAAAAATGCCGCTCCTGGTAACTTTAAGAGATGAAATGCTGCGCTATCATCCTGGACCCCTCTGCCGACATCGTGGACCCCCTCTGGTAGGCGGCCGGGGGGCCAGATTCGCCACCTGCATAGCACAGGAGTTGTGGGGGTGGAGCTGCGGCATGACATGGGCTCTAGGAGTCTCATCCCCTGGCCCTTTGGTAGTTCCACTACTGATCCCATACCAAATCCTGGAACTGGTGCATCATTAATAATAATACAAGATAGGGAGTGTGTAAAATAAAAACTCTGTGCCAATACAGTATATACTTAATGTATCAGGAACGCCCGATGGCGCTCCCATCTCTGGCGGCAGTGCCCATGGCCGCCACGTGGGTAGCAGCACCAACGTCTAATCGTCCGGTGTGAAGAATCGTAATAAAAGGACGCCGAGGTTACAGGTTCAATGCCCAAAAATAGGATTTCTTTGCCACATTCCTGGATGTTCTATAATTCATTTTCATTCTATTGATTCCTGGACTTTGACCTTGCCTGAACCTTGACTTTGCTACTTATCTGCCTGCCTATTGAACTATTGCCTGAATATCGACTGTGTCTACTCCGGATCCCCAATTGTACTGCAAATTTGGACTTTAACCCTAAGCTTCCTCCTTGGTCCTAAATACTCCCGCTGGGAGCCGATAGGCCCCCTGACAGTATTTTCAGGCCATGGACCCCACTGAGGAAGCTTCATCTGATGTCAAAAGAGCTCTCCACGGATTGGCGTCCCGCATGGAAGTGTCTGAAGCTCAGCAGGTCCGCATTGGGCAAGTAATGGACATCCTCCTTTCCCGGATGCCATCCACCCCCTCAGTTGCTTCTCCTTCTGCGGCTTCATCGGCTGCAGAGCCTCGCATTCCTCCACCTCCCCACTATAATGGGGATCCACAAGTCTGCAGAGGTTTCGCTATTCAATGTCTGATCCAGTTTGAGTTTCAACCCTCGCAGTACTCCAGTGAACACGCCAAGGTGGGGTATGTGATGTCAAGCTTGGACACCACTTTGGGAGAAGAATTCTCCTCTGGCCTTTAATGCCAAGGCCTTCCTCCAAGCCTTCTGTACTGTTTGACGTACAAAGTCTTCCCGACTTCTACAGATTAGGCAAAGGAAGTGCAGCACCAGTGAGTACGCATTTATTTCAGAACCTTGATGGCTGAAATGAGCTGGAACAACGAGGCTTACGCAGCAGTGTTCTATCAAGGCTTGTCATCCAGACTCAAAGATGACTTGGTCTCCAGGGAACATTCTAAAGTTTTGGAAGATCTAATTGCTCTCGCCATCAAGGTGGATACACGGCTCAGGAAACATCAATCCGACAGGGGGCGCTGTAAAATATTTCAGCTTACATTGGCTCCACGCTTCCAAAGACTCCTGTTGTCTTCTCCATCCCAGCAGCTTCTTGTTAATTTTTCGGAGGAACCTATGCAGGACAGAAGGGCACGTCTCTCTGAGCAGGAGAAAATTCACAGGCACTCGGCAGGTCTGTGTTTATACTGTGGCGGTCAAGTTCATTTTGCCAATTCCTGCCCTGTGAAGCCAAAGAGTTCGCATCTTCAAGGTAAACTGGGGTGTCACACGTGGGTGGCATTACACCAAAACCCCAAGAGAACTCTCACAGATTTCTTCTGCCCCTACAGATCCATCTGGCCGCTAAGCGAATCATCAGTTCTGCCTTTCTTGATTCCAGGGCTGCATGGAATTTCATAGACGCTACCTTTGCCAAATACATGGAAGTGCCTCTGTATACTTTCACTACTCCCCTGCAGGTTCTAGCAATTGATGACAGACCATTAGCGTCTGAGATAATGTCCATGACAACAGGAGAATTACCTGTGCAGGTTGGGACTTTACATAAAGAGAAACTATCGTTCCTGATTATTATCTGCTCATCCGTTCCCATGGTGTTGGGGTTACCATGGCTTCGTCTGCACAATCCCTCCATTGATTGGTCCTCCAATCAGATCTCTCTTTTAGTCCCTGCCAACAGTCTACAGGGAGTTCATAGATGTCTTCTGCAAAAAGTCAGCGGAGACTCTTCCTCCTTATCGCTCCTACGATTGTCCCATCAAACTTCTTCCTGGCATCAAGTCCCCCAGGGGTCGGACCCACCCCTTATCACCTGCCGAGACTTCTGCGATGAAGGAATACATTCAAGAAAACCTCCAGCGAGGATTTATTAGATCTTCATCTTCCCCTGAAGTGGCTGGGTTCTTCTTTGTGGAGTAGAAGGATGGTGGATTTCATCCCTGTATAGATTACAAGAGCCTAAATAAAATCACTGTAAAGAATTGATATCCTTTGCCGTTTATCTCTGAACTCTACGATCAACTCCAAGGGGCTAAATTCTTGACTAAGTTGGTTCTCCGAGGAGAGTACAACCTCATTTGCATTATGAGTACCTGGTAATGCTTTTCAGGCCTCTGCAATGCCCCTGCCGTCTTCCAAGAGTTTGTAAATTATATATCCAGAGATCGGTTGGGACAATCTTCTCCAAGGACTTGGCAAGTCACCAAACCCAGGTTAAACAAGTTCTTTCCCGTCTGATAGAAAACTCTCTTTTTGCCAAGCTGGAGAAGTGTCTCTTCAGAATTCCTAAGATTCCCTTCCTGGGTTACATCATCTTTCGTGAGGGATTTGAGATGGATCCTTTTAAAGTTTCTGCAATCCGAGATTGGCCTCTTCCTACAAGCACAAAGGCCATACAGAGCAGAAAACAGAAAGGCAGATGCCCTATCCAGGAGCATTAGTGAAGAGCAAGAACCAATTGTTCAGCTCGCAAAGTTTCCTCAACTGGCGAGCCAGATTCTATCTGTCCAGTCCTTCGCCCCCTGCTTAGACCCCCATAGGCATGGTATACGTGCCACTTGAGTTCCGCATTCCTGTTCTTCAACAGAGGCACTGTTTCAAGCAAGCTGGACACCCTGGTACTCAAAAGACTGTAGAGCTTGTCAGTCATCTCCTTTAGTGGCCAACTTTCTGGAAGGATGTGAAAGACTTTGTAGCAGCCTGTGCAATTTGTGCCTCTTCCAAGTCCAGTCATTTTGGTCCTAGTGGTCTATTGCATCCTCTATCCATTCCTTCCCGTCCTTGGACTCATTTAGCTATGGACTATTGTAAAACTACCACCTTCTAAAGGAAACACTGTAATATGGGTAGTTATTGATCGTGTTGTGCCGGTGATTTTTCTCTTCTCTGCTAGTTATTGATCGCCTCAGTAAGAAGGCACACTTTATCCCCCTACGAAAACTTCACTCTGCCATTGAACTCTCTTAGTTGTTCATTCAATATATCTTTCGACTTCATGGCTTCCTGGCGGAGATCGTATCAGACAGAGGTTCCCAGTTTGTGTCCAAATTCTGGCGCTCTTTGTGCAAAGACTTGGGTATCGCTCTTCAATTCTCCTCTGAGTATCACCCTCAATCCAGCTGGGCAGCTGAAAGAGTAAACAAGCATTTGAACAGTTCCTGAGAAGTCTGTCTATCAGGACAATTGGGCCGATCTACTCCCTTGGGCGGAATTCTCTCAAAATAACGCTTGTCATGCCTCCTCATTGCCCTTGACCGTGTATGGGCAGCATCCCCAAGCCTCCACTCAAGACTTCCTCTTGTCTGATGTTCCAGCAGCTGATGATCATGTAGCCCATGTGTCTGCCATGTGGTAGGCTACCCAAGCCAATTTGGAGAAAAGCTCCCTATCTCACAAAAAATATACTGATCAAAGACGGAAATCTGCTCCTTTATTTAAAGTTGCGAGCTGCTTTAAAAACTGTGAACAAAATAATATAAGAATTATATTTGTGGCTGTGTTGTGAGATAATGAATGTACTCCCATTCAACATTATTTTTATGCTTTCATGACTTATGTTTCATACTTCTTTGGTTTCTTAGATTGAGCCTGAGACTCTGGCAATAATTAAGTGGTTGAAAAATTACAATTTTGTGCTTTCTGCAAATCTACATAGTGGAGCTGTCGTTGCAAATTATCCATATGATAAAACTAAGGGCGGCAGATTCTTCTGTGCTTCCTATACTTCAACACCAGATGACGCTCTCTTTAAAGAGGTAATGTGGTTCCCTGTCTAATAATCTAATCAAAATGAATTGCTGACTGTTGCTATAGGTAACTGTGCTAGTCCAATTTACCTCTTATGTTAGTAAACTAGCCCCATGATCTACTTTTAATTTTATAGCCTGAAATGAACAGATAGAACATCCTAGTTATATATCTATACTTCAATGTTTATGTTGCTTGCTTCTGATTTGTTGATTCCTGTTACAACCTTTGCTGTTAAGCTAAAATAATGTACACAAGCAAAATATGGGAGAAATAAATTCGGTTTTGGACATGTACCTTCTTTAATCCTCTAAAAGTAAATTCCACCTTTCTCCAGAGGCTGGAGGAGGGTTTCAAATCAAATATTTACGTAGAGTTAAATTTTTGGATAATTTGCATTGCCACTGTAATATAAACCAGAGCCCAAAATCTTATATTTGTAACAGATATTTAAAAATTATTTTAAATGGTGCGGCTACGGAGGAACAAATAATGGGTCAAATTTATTAAGTTTCGAATGGTAAATTCGATTGTAAACTCAAATATAAGATTTATCACACCTCTACCATGGAAACAGTTCTAATTCAAATATTCACCACTTAAAAACTGTCAAATTCATTTACATGTCAATGGCAAAGGTCCATAGACCCATTTGAAGATGTTAAAAGCCTTCCTGAAATTCGAGTTTTTTTAGGAGTAAAATTCTATTAGAGTTTTGTTCTTATGCAATTCCAATACGAAATCGAATTTTCGGGTCGCTCCCATTTGATTGTATTTAAACGTTCTAATTTTTTTTATAAATCACCTCCCATTCAAGTTGTGACTATATTCAAATTTATGAGAGTAAAAAAAAAATTCACATCAATTCAAAATTCGACCTTTGATAAATAACCCTCTTAGTGCTTTGTTTCTTTTAAACTTGAACTCAGAAACCCAGCATCAGACGGAGCGGGCTGGTTTAGGGTTTAGCTTTGAGAAAAACTCAACCCGCACATCCCAGCACAGGCATAGGATACAGTATATTATGTGGAATGCTCGGTTTTCCAGATAAGGGATCTTTCCATAACATACCGTAAGTCTGCTTAAAATAATTTATTAATAATTCCAATAGGTTTGTTTTGCCATCTAATTCTTGCAGCTTAGTTACCATTAAGTACAAGGTACTATTTTGTAAATACAGAGAAGAAAATTTGAATTATTTACTTAAAATGGGAAATAGCCTTCCTCTAATTATTGTGGATTTCCGAGTGATCCCATACCTATATTTTTTTAGTATAATTACTTAAAATTCATAGAACTCCTTCCAAAAGCACTCATGTACAAGGGCTTGCAAGCCACATTGAAACACCAAATAATACGTTGTACACCTAAAATGGTGTTTTAACCAGTTTCAGTGATCCAATTGTAAAAGTCTAAAATTGTCTGCCAGTCAGTGACCATTCTTTTGAAACTGCTATGGCAATATGGGGCAGATTTATCAAGGGTCACATTTTGAGTTCATGGGAGTTATTTAATTCTAAATTCGACCAATTGCAATTTATTAAAAAATATCTGATTTTACGAATTTGGGTGAATAGGATCAACCCACAAATTCGAATCTATTTTAGTTTTTAAAACGCAATTTGAGTTTCCACAAGGGACGCCAAAAATAAAGTTGAAAATATTGTAGATTGCAAATTTATTAAAAAAGGAACAGTATCTCCATTGGGCCAATGGCGATACTGTTCCTTTTTGAATCTACAATAAATATTATATTTTTAACGTTACTTTTGGCGGCCATTGTGGAATCTTTCTGAGTGCCTGACAACCCTCTATTCATCCAATGAAACCTTACCAGCTGCAGTCACATGTACAAGTTTTGCTTCGTTTACTAAATCAGTCTGTTTTATTCGTGATCAAAAATAAAAAAAATAACTATTTCCTATTGTTTAGAGAATTCACACCTTACCAGTTTAATGTCACTTTAAAGCAATATACATGGGTACTTGTTATTTATATTATTATTCTTTATTTATAGCACCGACATATTTCAGATTTTTACAAAGATTATACATCAAATTATACAGGTCTTGTGTGAATTAGATCACATTTCTGTTTTTGAAGCATGACTTTCTTTCAACATGACACAATTAGGGTTGCCACCTGGCCAGTATTTTACCAGCCTGGCTAGTAAAAATGATGGTTGATCCCAATGTTATTAATAGGGAAAAAAGATAAATATATAGGAAGGGCGGTATTTTTTTCCAGAAAAGGTGGCAACCCTAGACACAATGCAGTTGACTGAAAGAAGCCATTCATAAGCTGCTGTGTCCCTGCAGTTTTTAGCTTCATGTGTCAAGTGACTGACCTCTTGTGAGAGCACTTCTGTTATGTTGAATACCATACCATATATCTAATGCCATTATTTCTCCCCAGCTTGCTAAAACATATTCGTATGCACATGGCTGGATGCATACCGGGTATAACTGTGAAGATTTCTTTGAAGAAGGAATCACCAATGGAGCGACTTGGTTTTCAACCTACAAAGGTAAAGGAAGAAACCTTGTGGAGGGCATCTTCCTTCAGTCTTATTAAATGACTTGCAGTGTGCAGCGCTTCAGTGCAAAGGTAAAATGTAAAAACAATGGGTGCAGCACAATCGCCTTATTTTAGAAACTGCACCACATTTATGAATAAACCCCCCAACTGTCATCAACCCAAAGAATATAAATCTTTATAGCTAGTGGTAGTTATAAGTGTAGTATAATAACTTGCAGCTACTCATAAGCTGATGCCCCATGTACTGGGGGTCATCATGCATTGGCAGATTCAGTTTTCTAAATGGCCTGACAGAAGAGTCAACCAGTATCCATTGTACATAAATATCGGTTGGGATTTGTGTTTGGTACCATATTTTTGCTGACTTAGCCCTCCAGACTGAGTTGGTAGCGGGTCACCCAATGGCCTGTCTGATTGATATTTGGGCAAAAATCAGACAGATATTCCATCTGATGAGGACCTTGTTGGTGCATTGATGTAGTCCTCACCACTCCGTAGGACTGCTTACCCTAGGCCATAGAGATCGCCAAATGAAAGGATCTCAAGGTGTATGGCCAACTTAATAAGGTTCCTAATCTAATGGGTATGTTTACACACATACACATTTATTACAGTATTCGATGATCTCAACTAACTGCTGGTTGGGTGGGCTGCTGCGCTGTGTATATAGCATGCAGAAGTATAGGACAAGTAACTTGATAGTGTAGGGACCTATAGGATTGCTATGCCCTATAGAGTTAAATCCCTACTTTCATTTTGTACTCCTTTGTTATTTGGTACAAACACTGTAACATTCTCTTTAGTACACCACTAGTTATTGGCAAAGGGTGTAATGACCTCTTCCTGCCACACTCCCATATAGTGTTGGAAAGGAGTGGACTCTTTTTCTTTGGCTCCTGGTGTCTGTGCAGCTAGGTGTTCCCATTGAGCCTGGGATCACCAAGGCCCCAGTAAAGCCCAGAATCGTCCCATCATTTGTACTGATAATTTGACCACCAGAATATTTTATACCAATGTTTTTCAATAACTGTATACAACCATATACAGGATATAGGATCCGTTATCCAGAAAGCTCTGAATTATGGAAAGGCCATCTCCCATAGACTCCGTTTTATCCAAATAATCCAAATTTTTAAAAATTATTTCCTTTTTCTCTGTAATAATAAAACAGTACCCTGTACTTGATAAAAAATAAGATATAATTAAACCTTAAGCCTGTTTGACTTATTTAATGTTTAAATAATTTTCTAGTAGACTTAAGTTCTGAAGTTCTAAGGTGCCATACCTGTATAGGTAAATAAAATTAATTAAAAACAAACTTAAAGGAGAACTAAAGCCTTAAACAAAATATGAAAAGAAATGCTGACTACTGCAGAGCCGGCCGGGCACTCTAGGCAACCCAGACGGCCACCCTGCTTCTAACCCTTGCCCCCTTGCGTGTGTGCCTCCGAAGGACAGCGAGAGAGATGAAGGGGAAGGGGAGAGAGCGACAGAGGGGAGGGGAAGGGGGAAGATTGGCAGAGGGTAGAGGGGAAACAAAAGTGGGCTGCAAAAATGGACTGGGTGAAGGCAGAAGACAATTTAAGAAGTTCCTTTCTAGAGCCCCCATATCATTGCACCCTAGGCAGGTGCCTCTTCTGCGTACCTCTAGTTCCAGCCCTGGTGTATTGTATTCTGAACTTACTGTTCCAGTGCAGAGGTTCAGCAGCCCTATAAAAGTACTGATCCAGGCCTTAAAATTTGCTGAAATCATAAGGCAGAATATGAGATTCACAGGTTTGGCTGTACTGATGTGCAGGTTGACCTGAAACCCACGGTGACCGCAGGTTGACCACTGGTTGAGTTGAAATTTGGCTGATCATTGCGGGTTAGGGTTGGGTGAGTGTCAGACTGGGGAAGTACGCTCCTCCTCTGCTCCCAAAGATTCCCTGTCTTTCAACTAGAGACTCGCACGCAAGTAGCGCAGAGAGCAAGAAAACCCTGGTATGGGTCCTGCAATGGCAACAGTTTGCAGATTAGGGTCGAGGGGGGTTAAGGCTTTTTGGGTTAGAGCCAGCTGTGGTTGAGTTTTTCCTGACCCCCACATCACTAATTTATTGCAGTGCCTGCAGGCTCCCGGTGTTTTCTTATACATTTGTACAATGCAGTAGCTGCAAAGCTCTGTTTTCCTAATGATATATCTACTGTATTATATCAGGCATGCAAGACTTTAATTACCTTTACACCAACTGCTTTGAAATCACCTTGGAGATAAGCTGTGAAAAGTTTCCACGAGAGGAAAAACTAGAACAAGAATGGCATGGAAACCGTGAAGCTCTAATAACCTATATCGAAAAGGTGAAACTGTTCAGATAATTTGCATATTATCAATGTGAAGAACAAATCAGTAGATTTCATTTAATATACTATGGGGAATATTCATCAAAAGCTAAAATAGAACTCCCCTTAAAGTGAAATTTTTCTGATCGCTATTCACTTGTATGGGATTTTAGTAGGTTTATTTAACAAAGGGCAGACTCTCAATTTCACTCTTTGATTAATATATTTATAACAAAATCCCAAACAAGTGACCACAGAGCAGCAGAATTTCCTTCTTGTGGACTGTAGTGAACTTGTAGTTCAGTAGTTTTTCTCTATATATTTAATATGCCCCTATGCATACAGCTTTAAAGAATTGTATGGTATGATCATTATGATCTGGAATGCTTAAAGGAGAATGCCATATTTTATATACTGAACTTACACCAGCCTAAAGTTTCAGCATCTCAATAGCAGCAATGATCCAGGACTTCAACTCATCACAGGGGTCACCATCTTGGAAAGTGTCTGTGACACTCACATGCTCAGTGGGCTCTGAGCAGCTGTTGAGAAACTAAGCTTAGAGGTTGTCGCAAATTATCAAGCAGAAAATGAGGTTGGCCTGTACTATAAGCTGATGCTACAAGGCTGATTATTAAACTCTGATGCTAGTTGCACTGGATTCTGTGCTGCCATGTAGTAATTATCTGTATTAATTACTAATCATCCTTATATTGTGAAATTTATATTTTATGTGTACTGGATATTTTGAGTCGGCCCCTAAGTTCAGTAAGTGGCAGCAGCACAGAGCATGTGCAGTGAATCAGCAGAATAGAAGATGGGGAGCTACTGGGGCATCTTTGGAGACACAGATCTATACTGCTAAAGGGTTGTGGGTGCCTTGGGCTGGTACAGAAGCCCAAAACATAATGTACAACATTTCTAGCTACATTTTTAGTTCTCCTTTAAGACAAAGGGACTTTCTCAAATATTGATCATCATACCTTAAATTTACTAAAGGACAATTAAAAATGTAATAAAATATTGGTTTGTTGCTAGTGTGAATTTATGCAGGTTCTTTAGCATCAATACAAGGTATTGATATATTATTACAGGGAAAAAGGAAAGCAGTCGAAAAAATACTTCTCTCTATCAGAGATGGCATACTGATAATTGGAGCTTTCTGGATAAATGGTTTCTGAATAATAAATTCTAGATGTTTAGTTGGAAAAAGTTCCACAATTTCAGCTTTGTCTGGTTATAAAACACTGATGGAAAAGCCTTATCCAGGTATGGGACCTGTTATCCAGAATGCTGGGGACCAGATGTTTTCTGATTAACATATCTTTCCGTAATTTGGATCTTCATACCTTAAGTCTATTAGAAAGACATTTAAACAGTAAATAACCCCAACAGACTGGTTTTGCTTCCAATAAGGATTAATTATATCTCAGTTTGGATCAAGTACAAGGTACTGTTTTATTATTACAAAAAAACAGAAATAATTTTTAAAAACTTGGATTATTTGGATAAAATGGAGTCGATGCAAGACAAACCCCATAATTTTCAGGATAACAGGTTTCTGGATACTGAATGCATTCTTTGACCATTTACTCTTATTTTGCTGTATTCATTAAAAAACAATGCTGTTCCATTAACTTATACCTTGCAAAATACCGTTTTTGTTTAAGGTTTGGGCGCTACTATGTTCTGTATCCCAACTGGCATCATGACAAATTTTAGACTGGTGTAGCCAAACCAATTACATGCAACATGTTTTACAAATATACAGTGATTAACAGCCAAATGGGTTTATTTATCAGAGTGAAGTAAGAGATCACCAGAGTCCACTAGTGTGAAATTCCACCGCTCTCCATTCATTTCTATTGGATTTTTACAGGCATATTTATCAAAGGGTGAACTTTCACTTTCACCCATTGATAAATACTCTTTTAAATATCCCATAGAAATGAATGGAAAGTGGCAGAATATCACACTAGCGGACTGTGGTGATCTCTAACTTCACTCTTTAATAAATATACCCAATGTGGCTCTGCCCTCAGGTCACTGATATACTTCTGCTTATTTGAACTTTGTATACTAGTTCTTAGTGTCTTACTGATGCAGGAGTGTCCAGAGAGAGTTACATAACCACTATGCATTTTGTGAAATAAGTTTGAGATACAAACCAATTAGCAGGGACAACATAGCAAATCTTCTAAATTGGGCTTCTCAGAAATTTCGGCACAGTTTGCAGCTGTACAACACTGGTTTTCCATGAATCAAACACAAAATAACATCTTCCAGTAAATCAATTACCTTCCCCGAAATAAATCTGTAAAATATACAAGGGGGAACCGCTGAACAGAAATTAATAGTAAACTTATACACACAGGGAATTATACGTTGCTTCCTACATTTACTCGGGGCACATTGACTTTACACAGTACAGACTTTGTTGGCCACCCTGCGCCACTTTTATGGCCTTGGCCAACAAACCCTGAAAAAACCCGACACCGGTATTTTATAGGCACTAGAATTCCTTCGACACGCTATTGAATTTGTGTTAGCAAATATTACTGCACGGTTGTGTTTTCCAAGTACAGGTATGGGATCCGTTATCCGGAAACCCATTATCCAGAAAGCTCCGAATTACGGAAAGGCTGTCTCCCATAGACTCCATTATAATCAAATAATCAATATTTTAAAAATGCTTTCCTTTTTTCTCTGTAATAATAAAACAGTATGTCGTACTTGATCCCAACTAAGATATAATTAATCCTTATTGGAAGCAAAACCAGCCTACTGGGTTTATTTAATGTTTACATGATTTTCTAATAGACTTGAGGTATGAAGATCCAAATTATAGAAAGATCTGTAATCCAGAAAACCCAAGGTCCCGAGCATTCTGGATAACAGGTCCCATAACTGTATTACAGGAATGATCCAACTGGGCACACTTCTAACACTATAAAATATTGGAATGAGGCTAGGGTTAACAAATACACCCAGATTCCTATAGGTTATTGAAAGTTACCAGCAAAAACTGAACTCTACAGCACAAGGCTGTATGAAACCTCCTTCAGGGCCTGCTGGGGTACAAGAGGATCTCTTAGTCGACCCTACCCTAGTCACTGTCTCTAGCTAATTGAGAGTGGCCACTTATATGGCCGGTTCATAACTTTTTTTTTTTACTTCATATCCCTCTTGAACAGGAGAAGCAGAAAGTACCTGGTTCTGGTATGGGACCTATTATCCAGAATGCTCAGAACCTGGGGCTTTTCAGATAATGGTTCCATAATTTCGATCGTTATACCTTATACTAGAAAATTGTTTAAACATTAAATAAACCCAATAGGTTGGTTTTGCTTCCAATAAGGATTAATTATATCTTAGTTTGGATCAAATACAAGGTACTATTTTAATCATTACAGAAAAAAAGGAAATCATTTTTAAAGATTTGGATTATTTGATTATAATGAAGTCTATGGCTGACAGCCTTTACGTAATTCTGAGTTTTCTGGACAACGGGTTTCTGGATAACAGATCCCATACCTGAACCTTTAAGAGTGTGTTTTTATTTAACCGGAAATAAAGTTTAATGAAAATGTTCATATTTTAGCAACAAGTTTTAAAGAGCAGATTTTGATTCATGGGTTTGTTTTCAATCTTAACTAATATAAGAGAGACTTGAGAGTGACTGACCATGTTTGCTGTTCAGGTTCACCAGGGAATAAAAGGAATGATAACAGATGAAAATTGCAATGGAATAGCCAATGCGGTGATCTCAGTCAGTGGCATTGCCCATGATGTTACTTCAGGTATGTTATTATAGAAACCAAACTTAAGCTGTAAAGAAAAAGGGACCCGGGACAAGGCAGCGAAGGTTGGGACTCACAATATTACTAATTATATCACATATGTTCAGTGCAGTGTCGGACTGGGATGCCAGGGGCCCACCACAAAAACCTTAGACTGAGGGCCCACTTTCCAAACTACTATACCTCCTCTCCTCACTCAACCTCTTTATTCTCCTAGTCTCTTTTCTCTACATACTATACTCTATTCTTCCATTTTTAAGCTTTTTAGTTCCCATAAGAAATAGGAAATGACCATGAAATAGGCCAAGAAGAAATGGCTAGAAGCAAAAAGCCCACTGATACCTGGGCCCACCGGGAGTTTTCCTGGTATCCCTGTGAGCCAATCCAATCTATGGCTTTGCAATAGTTATTGATCTACAGCTCCCAGCAAACAATCTAGGGCATGTAGGCAGTTCTAATTTAAGGTTAGGCATTACTGATGAATACTACATATAATAATTATTGAGATGTGAAAATATGCCCTAAAGCCAACATTCTGGGTTAATTTGCTCTTTCTGTGCAAGAAGAAAAACGGTCATGTTTTTGCCCTTGGTTCTTATCCAAACTCCCAAACTGCAAACTTTGTACCCACTGCTACATGCAAGATGCATGCCACAAAAGTTGTGTCCATTTCATTAATGGTAAGGTTAGATTAATGTAATTGTGGGTATTTAATACCAGGCAATGCTAATAATGGCCTTTCCGTATAATTCAGGTGGTGCTCAGGAATTCTTGTACAAGGGAGATAGTACAACACTTTCCTTCAAAGTTAGGCTATAGCTTTATCTCTCCTTCCCACGCATATTTGGTCTGTTAGCTGGGGCATTCTCTGTCTGCATAATACTAAAATGCTAAACACTTTACCAACAATAATCTTTTTCATTTTCACAGGTGAAGGTGGTGATTATTTTCGGCTATTATTACCTGGCACATATGAAGTTACAGCATCAGCAGAGGGCTATTATTCCAAGACTTTGTCTGCAATTGTTGGCCCAGCTAATGCCACATTGGTAAGTTCAGAAACTGTTTATATTGCTGAAAAAACTGTCCGTCACAGCACATGTCATAGAATCCAAGCTTCAGCGTGCTATCAAGGTCATTCGCCAACACAAGATTCACACCTGAAGTATCAGCTAAATCCATTAACATTTTATATAACATCAATATTATTTTATATAACATCAATATTATTGATCTGTTGAACCAGTATTACAAGGTGTTATTGAACATGATACAACCATTTACTCCTAATGCATCATTATACATTTAGAAGTCTAAAAACACACTGTTGCCAGGAGTTACAAGAATGTGTCCCACAAGGAATGTTTGTTTGACGATACCCTTGTGAGCAGAGACATTGCAGCCAATGGGGACCAGGAGCCAGGCTGCAGTTGAGTGGCGCTTTGAGGGGACTGCTGTTTCGCTATATAAAGTTGTGCTCACGTGCCGCTCCCTCGCTCCCCACTGCACCCTCTACATGGGCCACTCCCCTGAAAGGGCTGTGCAGGGGGCTGTAGACTCCTTGAACTGTTTCTGGGGCTGCCTAGGTAAATTTGTACTTATTGGGACTTCCTGGAAGGGGCATCTCTGGCTCTGTCAGCCGAGCACCCCAAGCATCTTACACAAGTAGGCATGGCTTTGCCATAGGCAGGCCCCTGGGCTTGTGCGTCTCCCCCCGGGACTTCTGGCGAGAGGCATCTGCATCTTCTCTCCCAAAGCCACCAAGGCCTCTGTCCTGGTCACATGCACCCAGTTCCTTCTCCAGGGGACCTTCTGCAAATAGGCAGCTGATGGTGCAACCAGAGAGCCTTCACTACTGGGACTCCAGAAATGCGGATGGGGTTAAGCATGGGGACTCCGATCTGCCCGCGCCTCTGCACCTTCTCTGACACCCCTCATGTGGCCAAATGTGTAAAAAGCACCTGTTCAGACCCGAGTGTCTGAGTGCAGTAAAAGGGTTACTCTTTGAGACATGGTCTTCCCCCTTCTGGATAATGGGTTTCCAAAGTAAGCAAACCCAGACTTGTGTTTGTATTCCTGGGATGAGTCTCAGTAGTGCAGCTCAGTAATGTAACTAGAGGGAGGTAGGCCCTGGTGCGGGACGTGCAGCCGGCCCAATCTCACCCCCTGCTCCCCTGGTAGTTCCGCCATTGGTGCAGCTTCAATACACACCCAGATCTTTCTCTGCTGTTGCTTCAGTAAAAATTAAAGCTTCTGCACAGACTCTGTGGTGGCGCTAAAATAAAAATATACATACATACATTTATTCAATAAATTTATATTCATCGTCATCTGCAAGGCCAGTACCAGGGGTAGGCAGAATAGGCACCTGCCTAGGGCAGGACGATGGGAGGGGGGCTCTGGGCAATCCTGCAATTTTTCTGACTGACCAGGGTAAGACTTTTTATATTAATTTGATACAATGCTGTACCCATTACCATCACCAGTCACTTAAAGGGGTTGTTCACCTTTGAGATAACTTTTCGTACTATGAAGAGAGTGATATTCTGAGATAATTTGCGATTTGTTTAAATTTTTTTATTATTAAAGGTTTTTGAGTTATTTCGTTTTTTATTCAGCAGCTCTTCAATTCGCATTTTAAGCATTCTGATAACTAGGGCCCAAATTACCCTAGCAACCATGCATTGATTTGAATAAGAGACTGGAATATAAATTGGAGAGGCCTGAATAGAAAGATGAGCAATAAAAAGTAGCAATAACTACATGTGTAGCCTTACAGAGCATTTGTTTTTTAGAAGGGGTCAGCTGCAAAGTGTCAGAAGAAAAAAGCAAATAACTATAAAACTATAAAAAATAAATAATGAACACCAATTGAAAAGTTGCTTAGAATTGGCCATTCTATAACATGATAAAAGTTACGTTAAAGGTGAACCACCCCTTTAAGACAGAAACATATTCTCTTCCTTCCAGGTTTATTTCCAGCTAAAGCAGCAGAAAGCAACAATAGAGTCAAGGATCCTGAATCGCAATCACAAAAAAAATCTGGAAGTTATCATGGCAGACTTTACATCTTGGGGAACACATGAAAACCTATGAAAGGAAGAGTGAAAATGCCAGTAGCATAAAAAAAAAAAACATTAAACGAAAGAGAAAATTAAAACTACAGAATGTTAATTAAATCTTTTGTAGTGCTATTTGAAGAAATATTAAAGAATAGGGTTATAGTGATCATTCCCAAATCTTTTGCTTTTTGGTGATCCTTGGTGCTGATTGTACAGAGATGATATTAAACAGATATTAAACAATTATTTAACATACAAACTATTTTTTAAAATCTTCCTTGGATTATTCAACAGCTACTGGTGCTTGGGTGATGGCACATTGGTCAGCAGTGCTGCCTTGGGAATACTATATAAAGCATAAAATATGTGTTTTGCACATACACAGGCTATTTAAGGCTATTTAAGGTTTGGCTTCAGTTCGGGAATACATTAAGTAGGATTTGGGGATTCAGCCGAATACTGAATTAGAGGGTTCCTATACCTATCGGTGGGTGTCCTTCCCATAATAATGGCTTACTGGATTGTGATGAAATTGATCCTTTTTAGTAGAGAAATTAGATGTTCACTTCCAATAAAGGCATTATTTATTATTATTAATGGTAGTAAAAATGATAAAATATATTTACAAAAGGTAAGAAATTACGATAGTAACATGAATTGTGATCTTACAGAAAGATGGCTTTATCTTTTTTGTAGGAAAACAATATTTACAAAATACACAAAAACATATGTTGATTTGTTTTGTCAGCATCTGCCACAGTCAGTTTAAAGTGGGTTTAGTATTAGAGACCAGGAGCCCTCCCAAGCACGACAGTATACTTCCAAACAATCCCAAATTTGGAAAAGAATGGGGGGCATTTGTGCATGCTTAGGTATAACTATGTGGCACAGAAAAACTCCTAGAGAGAGGCCTTTGACCAAGTGGTACTGCAAATTTGTTACCCCAAATACTGTTAAATTGCTGAATTACTATGTCTGAGCTGTAGAAACCGCTGAGCAACCAATGTATATAATTACTGGTAGGGCCCCTGCTGAGTATAAAGGAGCCTGTTATGTAATCCATGCAGTGTTCAGAGAATCTATGCCCTGCAATATAGTTTATATGCTTTGCTAGTGCTTCCAGGTATGATTCAGGTTAACCATGTAAGCATTGAGGCAGTAATTCTATTCATTGTGTGATCTTTCACAAATTGCTTAATTTCTTTGGCCAGAGGGCCAAAAGTGGTTGGACGTGTTACTAAATACTGTGGTGCACATCTGCTCATTTAAAGGGCATGTAAAGTCTAAAATAGAATAAGGCTAGAAATGCTGTATTTTGTATACTAAATATAAACATGAACTTACTGCACCACAAGCCTAATCAAACAAATAATTTATGCTTTCATAGTTGACTACAGGGGGTCACCATCTTGTAACTTTGTTAAACATCTTTGCAAGACTAAGACTGTGCACATGCTCAGTGTGGTCTGAGCTGCTTAGGGATCATCATAAACAAAGCTGCTTGAGTTCTGCATGGCTGGGAAGTAAGGTGAGGGCTCCCCCTGCTGTTCATAAGTATGATTGTTTCCCTGCTCAGCAGTTATGGACCATCTGACAATTCCTATCCACAGCAGTAAATGAAGGGAGAATTACATTGCGTACAGTCAGGTTTCTTATAAAAACGGAACACATTTTTTAATTAAAGTATATTGGAGATAGGTTTCTTTTTCATTAAAGAAAGTAAAAATGGGATTTTATTTTTTGCCTTTACATGCCCATTAAACAGCAGTCCCGGGGCACTGGAGACCCTATGATATTTCTGTCTGGTCTATAAACAAAGATGATGCATCCATTTCTGGGGGTCTCCTGGGGAGGGGTTACATGCCCCCCTCCAGTTCCTCCCAAGGCAAGAGCCTCCGATTTTCCTAATGGCGTTCATTCATCTAGTATATCTGTCCAACCAGAGATCCATATTTTGAATGTGACCCTCCAAGAGTTTCAACCCCCTTCCCATTATATGCTTATAGGCAATAGTTCCGTCTAATTACCCTTACACAAACCAAACATACAAGGTTGCTAGGAGTCGTATAACCCAAAAATTTTTATTTTTACTTTCAGGATATTTGCATGTCTCCGTCCATGATGCCTTATGAGAGAATCAAAACTCTTATTTTGGTATCTAGGCAGTGCTGTGTGTATGGCATGAGACAAGTAAATACCTTCTGATTTCAGAAGGCTTCACTTTACTTTCAGGATAGAATCTTAAAGGGATACTGTCATGGGAAAAAACATTTTTTTCAAAATGAATCGGTTAATAGTGCTGCTCCAGCAGAATTTTGCACTGAAATCCATTTCTCAAAAGAGCAAACAGATTTTTTTATATTCAATTTTGAAATCTGACATGAGGCTAGATATATTGTCAATTTCCCAGCTGCCCCAAGTCATGTGACTTGTGCTCTGATAAACTTAAATCACTCTTTACTGCTGTACTGCAAGTTGGAGTGATATCACCCCCCTCCCTTTTCCCCCCCAGCAGCCAAACAAAAGAACAATGGGAAGGTAACCAGATAACAGCTCCCTAACACAAGATAACAGCTGCCTGGTAGATCTAAGAATAACACTCAATAGTAAAAACCCATGTCCCACTGAGACACATTCAGTTACATTGAGAAGGAAATACAGCAGCCTGCCAGAAAGCATTTCTCTCCTAAAGTGCAGGCACAAGACACATGACCAGGGGCAGCTGGGAAATTGACAAAATGTCTAGCCCCATGTCAGATTTCATAATTGAATATAAAAAAATCAGTTTGTTCTTTTGAGAAATGGATTTCAGTGTAGAATTCTGCTGGAGTAGCACTATTTACTGTGTTTTGAAAAAAACATGTTTTCCGATGACAGGATCCCTCCTTTGCTTCCATCTAGTGGCTAAAGATAGAAATGACCTCAGAATAAAATAGACACAACTTTCCCACTAGTGATGTGCAGGCAGGCCAGGATCAGGCCGACCTTGCTACTCCTCTTGCGGGTCGCTGGCGGGTTCGGTTTGAACTCTTACTGCCTGCTCTCCCCACCCGCTACCTTATACTGCCTGCTTCTGACTTCCGGCTCCCTGATTTATTGACTCGCCCTGTTTTATTTTATTTCCCACCCTTTTGTGACGTCATTGGTGGGGCGGGTTGCCAAAGGTCTTTAAATGGAGGGAGTGAAGGCTGCTGCGGGACGGGTGGGTATGGGTCTCGACCCACATGTTACAATTTCCCACCCCTTTACACTGGAACGTGCTTATCCTTGCAACATCCTCCTTGCTGTTGAACTCAAACTATACCACAAAAGTCTATACAATGCCTCAAACATGTTGAATACAGCAAACATACAAACACCCATTGGGCTGTTGCATACCTCCCAACATTTTGGAAATAAAAAGAGGGAGTAGCTCGGGGAATTTTTTGACCACACCCATTTTTCTGGCCACACTTCCTAGTTACCATGTTCATTTTACAAAATTTGGCAAGTTCTGAAAGTTTGAACATAGTTCATGGAAAGCAAGATGAGCAGAGGGCACTGCCGCAGTAGAGTCTACTGGAAGAGGTACTGATCCTAGGTAATGTGAGGCCTAGTGGTGTAATAGTACACTCTAGGAAGTGTAAGATAGCAAGGTAACTAACATGGGCGGCTATGGCCCAACTAGGAGTGAATGAGGATACTGTTCCCAGCGGGAATCCCACCAGCCAGGGTTTGAGAGGAAAGGCTAGATCCGGATTGAGCCAGCCAGGGCCTAAGAGGGATGCCTGTGAGAGTGTGTCCCCCCTGGCAGTGTGCAATGTTCTGCAAAAGGGACATTGAGCCCTGTGAATGTGCTGCTGTTCTACTGAGGCCATAACAAATAAAGAGAGTGTGATTGACCTACAACTCTCTACCTGGTTTGCTTCACGCAAGGGTTCCCACACTGATAAAGGTCGGTAGTACTTCAAGGGTTAACAACGGGTAACGCATGGAAGATATTTGCCCCTGTTACATTCTTCTGCATCTCCATGCACTGAAAATGACAGCTCCTACCTGATTGCAGGTACATGAAGCAGAGTGGAAATTGCCCTGAAAATACCTGCTTTGCATTTGTCAGACTAATCTCCCCTACACTCTGGGTACCTGCACTCAGGAGGAAGCTATACTTTTCAGTGTAAAAACATGAAGATGCAGAAGGGATTGAATCAACTTCTCTCAGCCTGCAGAAAAAAACAGTCAAAGCTCAGTGTGCCCTTGTCCTTAGACACAAAACCCTGCTTTTTCACTCTACTATTCATGCACCAACCTGGGTCTGGAGAAAAGAAGAAAGCAGAGGAGTACAGCAAATAAGCTCCTACAGAAATACCCCAGACTGGTAAGCAAAAAAGTGCACAAGCAAGGGGTATCAGGTAAGCAATTATAATCACTGGAGATGCCTAAGATTTAGCAGCCCTAGTGATAATTCATGTCCTTTCCCTTTACACGTTTCTAAGGCTTGTGGCACACAGAAAAAATGCAGATACAATCTGCTCCTTCTTACTAAGTGAATTTACGGGCACTGCATTAGCCCGTGAGTGCAGAAATTGAGCCGATATTGGTATAAAAATGCATACATTTGTGTTTTGTGCCAAAATATGATCCATGTGTGCACTCACAGGTTGACGCCTGTGCGTACATGACTAAGAAGGAGCGGAAGGGACCACATTGGCTTTTCTCCACCTGCATTTCTACACAGGCAGAGAAACAGCCCGGTGTGCCACCAATTGTACTGTAAATAATCTATTAAAAAATGTGATCAGATTTGAGATAATGGGGAATCCTTTATCAGCCCCAGTATTGTGACACCACATGGTAATAGAACTATGAAGATTTTCAGATTTACCTATACTAGATATGGTAATAGAAATTGCCCGCTTTTACAAGTGCATCTTTAATAGTGTAATGTGAATATTTTTTAACTATTAAACCATTCAACAATCATAATAATGTTCTTTGATTTTGTTTGCTTTAAATAAATATAATTTGTCAGGCATCTATCTTTGTAAAAACAAACCCTTACATTTTTGTGCCTCACTTCAAGCTAAATCACCCCTCACATTGCTGCATGCTCATTAAAATAAAAAATAGAATGGCATAACCATGAGACTTTATAAAACTGGTATAACAAAAGGAAGATCTGTAAAAATAACTGGGAAAGTCACAGTAAAAAGACTAGACTCTATTTGTGCTGCCCATTCTAAGCTTTTGTGTGCTGATAAATTAAAAGCAGATTGCAGGTTGCAGTGCACTGCCAAAATGTGTAACCTCCTCACCACCAAAAACATCATGTAGAGCAGCACTGCAATGTTCAAGGGGATAAGTACAAAGGGTTAAAACTCATAAAGAGAGGCATCTCTCTCTTGGGAGAAGATTTACAAAATTCTAATTATTCTATTGCAGAATAAATATTAATAAAAGATGTATATTTGAAGGGACATTAAAATAAATGTAAAATTTAAAAATATTAGACATTGGCTACATACTGAATTTTCTTAAAAGATGCTATTAAAATAAAGCCAAGACAAAATTCTATAACTTAAGCTCATTTATGCGCACTGGAATACTGGTGAAACAATGCTGCATTGTGGGAAAAACACTGCAATTCCATCTGAATTGCACCTGAGGTACGTAAATGCACCCTAATAGCTCTATATAAATAAAAAATATACAGACATATTATCTACTAGACATTAAGCGCGTTAAATTAACGGGCGCACAGGGACTGGACGCAGAGACACTTGAACTTTATTATATAGGATTATTTTAGTATTATTTAATATGATGTTTACATCATTCCTATCAGTTCCTGCCACAGTAAAGTTTATAATATAAGGTCCCTATCACATACAGTATGGTCAATCTTATCAGGAGCCAGGTAACCAGAGGTCCTAGCCTCTTGCACTCGTTCAAATGCAAAAGCATTAAAATGAACTCTGCGTGACAGCAAGCATAAACGTATCCTATTGTTTCCATTTATTAAAACATTTCTCTTCTTGACTCTGTTTTTCATATTCTGATATTTCACCAATGTTTTCTTCCAGCCCACTATGTACAAAAGCATAATGATGCTCATTCATGACAACACAATTCCTTATGTAAATGTGCTTTTCTTTTGTTAAATAAAAGAATTCCAGAGCAAACCATGAGTCAAAATGAACATTTTACTGGAATCGTCTGTGAGTGACTCATCCAAGCAATCAGCAGATGAATAGACCTGCATCAAATTTTGCGTAGGCACTTTATAAATAATGGCAGAAAAAGGGAATCCTGTATATCAAATAGGCACAGTGCTCTATATCAATGCAACAGCTATTGTTTGAAATGATGTGGATCCACAAGTTGGACACTATCTGGCCCAGAGGACTTAACAGAGAGTATACACAAGCCATGTTTACTTTTGGGTAGGTGTCCTGTACATACCGTGATTTAGGATTGAATTTGTAATTATATAAAACTGAAAATGTTTCTGTTTCCTTCTTTTCAAGGTTATTAGTATCAAACACCCTGAGTGCCGACATCATTTCCTTCATATCAACATGTGTCTCAGGAAGTTTCTGAGCACGGTATGCGGAATGAGTCTTTTGGGTATCTCAGTTAAAATGTATTATGTGGCTTTATATATAAAGAAACATTTTTTTCCATTTTTTTTTAAATTTTTCAATATCACTATTTGATAATGCCCGATATGGAATGGACTGGTTGGACACTGCATAATTAACTTTTTATGGACTTTTTACCGACTTTACCCCACAGATTGGGTAATATACAGCATTACAACTTTTTTTTGTGATGTCACAGAAAGGATGGGGTGGAGTCTTTATTCACTCCTCTTCCTCACCCATTAAATGTGGGTTGTAGGAGTGTAGCACTAGGCTTGATAAAGGGCCCGGGTGGCCTGAAACATTGAATTTTTTTCTGTATGTTTTGGGTTTAACTAAACCTTACACTTTTTCAAATTTTCAGTTTGCTGCTGCCATTTTCTTCATTGGATGTTTTGACCATTGAAGCAGGCGTGGGTCCTTTAGCATAGCACCTGATACCACAAATGGTATATATTCAGAGGTGTAAGCTCTCTGCTTCTGTTACTGCAACAGCTATAATAGCTGGAACATTTTTTCCTGCTCTGCAAAAAGAAAAAGGTATTAAAGCCTCTCTGTAGGATACATATGGATATACTGTTTATTATTGCAAGTTATGCAGTAAATCAGGTATGATCCTGATCTTTCAAAACTTAAAATATATATGCAAAGATAATCCTCGGTTTATGTCACTCTCCACAACCTCTTCCATCTTTCGACCCAGTCACGTGATCAGACCATGCAGCAGCCACATGTTGATACCACATTTGTCAGAACAATCCAATCAATGGTTCACAACACAAGGCTGGGGAAAAAAGGTCACAGCCACATAGTTCCATTTGATGAAAAAAATGAAAATAAATATGTTAGCATGTTACATTTTGCAAAATTTGTCCCCACTGCTGTCAAATTGCTGCTGCAACACTGTTGTTGAATACTATCAGGGGAATGTAATAAAAGTCGCAAAGAGCAAAACAATTCGCACCAATAAGACTAAAAATCCACATCTCGCAATGTAATATTGTTCCTTAAACTGTTATTGCATTGCGAATTTTAATTGCGCATTGCGAATTTTAATTGCGCACTCATAAGAAGTGCTTGAAGGTGTCGTAATCTTTTGGAGCAAACATAACGACTTTTTCAGTAAGAAGTTTTATTACATTGACTGCCCATTGGCACAAACTATAAAATTCGCAAACAGTCTTTCACTGTCGGAAGTGGTCGCTAAACAGTTTCCAGGCTCGCAAAAGCTATATTAAATTCGCACAAAGCAAAATTTGTTCACGCAAAGGCATAACTTTTCCCTTTGCTAATAGTTTTTCCGTTAGTGATTTTTATTACATTCCAACGTATGTGTCCAGGTACTTCCAGGCCATCAGTAGCCATAGCAACCTGGAACTGTGAAAGTACTTCCAGGTTACAGGGCAACAAAAACGTAAACAAAGAGTGATAGCATTATAAAAAGTAGACAATCACAGAGAAAAACAAAACAAACTCTTAAAAAAAGAGTGAAACATGCAAATAGAACTGAACCAAAGCAACAAAATGCACACAATGTGCCAATAGAATTATAGAAACAAATGTTACATAGAGTACACTGTTATAGCATGATCGGCAGAAAATATCTGGGAAGGAATATTGCATTGTGAATAAAAACAAAATGTGTCATTTTTTGTTTGTTTTAATGTATACTCCTTTAGTAAATGAGCCTTATAGATGGCACTCACACACCCTATTCTGGAGTACACACTTTGGGTCTGGATGAAATTAAACATCAGTTCCCAATGCTGACCTACATACAGCCAAACCCACATCTCATATCTGCTCAGGGCAGGTTCCTATACGTCAAGGACAAAAATCTAAATAACCAAAAACCATACTGCACAAGCAAATTTATAGAAATTTTCTCTTGGGTGCCTGTGGGTAAATATATCATAGAGGTAGATTTATCATTTTTGAATCTGAGTGGAAAAAAACGTGCACGCAAATATAAATTATATTCAATTAGGCTAAAAATCTTGTCTATTTTAATAAAATAAGGGGGGAAAATTAAAATTGCTTGAACTCTTCAGAGACGATTCCTACTGCATTCCTTCTAAGTTCTACAGAAAAACAGCTGCTTTTACTTGTTGGGTTTTTTCTTGCAAATTTTTGTGTGTTTTTTTCTCAAAAAAACTATTTTGAGTTTTCAAAAAATATTCTTGATTGAATTCACAACTAGGTTTTCTTGTCACATTGTTATTGAATTGTGGAAAACCAGAATCTCATATATCAATAAATATTTCTCACTTTTTGCTTGCTGTTCTGCTTGTTGCTACATTTTCTGGAAAAAATACCCACTTTTTTTCTACCCTACACAGTGTCGGACTGGGATGCCAGGGGCCCACCAGAAACCCTTAGGCCGTAGGCCCACTTTACACTCATCATTCAACCTTTTTTTTAGGGATGCACCGAATCTACTATTTGGGATTCTGCCGAATCCCCGAATCCTTGGCGAAAGATTCGGCCGAATACCAAACCAAAACCAAATCCGAATCCTAATTTGCATATGCAAATTAAAAAAAGGGGCAGGAAAGGAAAAAGTGGGAAAAAAATCTTCTTTTGTGACAAAAAGTCACGTGATTTCCCTACCCAACCCTAATTTACATATGCAAATTAGGATTAGAATTCGGTTCAGCCATGCACAAGGATTCGGCCGAATCCTGCTGAAAAAGGCCGAATCCTGGCCGAATCCCGAACTGAATCCTGGATTCGGTGCATCCCTACTTTTTTTTCTCCTAGTCTTTTATCTCTACATACTATACTCTATTCTTCCATAAAGAAATAGGGAATGAACATGTAATAGGCCAAATGGTTAGAAGCAAGAGGGCCCACTGACTCCTGGGCCCACCGGGAGTTTTCCTGGTATCCCTGTGGGCCAGTTCGACACTGGCCCTACATGCTACCATAATGGAAGTTAATTCAGTCAGTCTGATGCCATGCATTTTCACTAGTAAAAACATATAATGAAAAAAATATACCCAAAACTGCCTCGTGCCATTTCCCTGAATATTTGCACATGTTGTTTTTCAAAGAGGAACACTGCTTGTAGTTATTTATCTTGCATTATGAAAAACATTTTCATTTTTCAGAGTCTGCCATATATTCAGCCAGAATGTATATTTCTTTCCCAGAATTACAGCATACTGCACCTGAAATTAGTGGCACTGTGTAGTATATTATGTGAGAATGAGAGCAGCTTGCTCCTGTAAAGAAAGGTGTACACTGGGGATATTCTGGGTGTTTCTTTTTCAGCTGCCAACTGTCACATTATAGCTGTGTGTGATTAAGGAAAAGTACCTAGATAATTAGGAAACTGGCTCAGCACTGGGGAGCAAAAAGCCTCAGAGTAGTCAGGGCAAATTTATAATGTGGTATAAAATAATAGCAGTACAATTTGCCACAACATAATTTTTTTTACGGAGTGACTTCCGCTGGAACTTACTTACAAAGGTCTGAATCAATGTAAAAAATGGTGGCAAATCAGGCATTTGCATGGTGTAAACTGTAAAATAAAACACACCTTGATAAATTCGCCATTTATTTTACACAGCTTTTTACATTTTTTCAGTGAATTTTGTCTTACACAGCATAATAAATATACCCCTTAAAGGAACATAATTTGGTCTGTTGGGCCTCCAGTTGGACAGCCCTGTTCTATTACATTCTAAAGTTCAATCCACTTATGCCTGGTCTGGTACCATATTATAAATACTGCCAATGGTATAGGGTTTGCAGATCCTGTTGCAGCAGGGGCCACAGAAGGAGCTAGAGGATGTAAAACACTGAAAATGCAATGGCTTTTATTTTTTACTTAAAGGGATACTGTCATGGGAAAAAAAATTCAGTTAATAGTGCTGCTCCAGCAGAATTCTGCACTGAAATCCATTTCTCAAAAGAGCAAACAGATTTTTTTATATTCAATTTTGAAATCTGACATGGGGCTAGACATTTTGTCAAGCTGCCCCATGTCATGTGACTTGTGCCTGCACTTCAGGAGAGAAATGCTTTCTGGCAGGCTGCTGGTTTTCCTTCTCAATGTTACTGAATGTGTCTCAGTGAGACAGGTTTTTACTATTGAGTTTTGTTCTTAGATCTACCAGGCAGTTGTTATCTTGTGTTAGGGAGTTGCTATCTGGTTACCTTCCCATTGTTTTTTTTTCCCATGACAGTTTTTTTTTAGCTCTTGAAGCCCCAGCAATGACTAGCATAAGAATCAGTGTGTGGGGGGTGAAGTTGGGACTTTGCAGACTTCACAGAAACAACTTCTAACCAGTCTGCACTGTATGTTTTATATCCTTGTGATTCTGAGCACCCATAGAAATTACTTGCATGGCATGGAGCACAATAGCCTTTAGTAAGGCCCTTGAAAACTGGCTCTGGCTCTTGCTTTACCATGCTTCTCTTTCTAGGCACACTCTCTATACTTCTGGGCTAGTCACAATGTCTCAGATTCTATAGAACAGCAATGCTTTTCGTGGCTCTTCAAATGGTGATAACTAATGGCTGCTAAATATTGGAGCCTTGATTCTAGTCAGTTGTCGAAAAAGCTTTTTAACATGGTGGTTAACTATTAATAGTTAAAATATGGTTGAAACTTAAAAACACTTCAAAATTCAAAATAACACCTTTGATAAAATTACACATTAATTATGCAAATTCTGTATGTGTTACTTGTGGTGACACCCAGCTCATTCACTTTCTTAGTCATACAGCAACTTTTACCTAAGCACATGCAATAAACACTGTAGGCAATAAAACACCCTTAGATAGCAATAGCACAAACAGTAGCACACAGATAGCAGGAATTTATATCACAGTATATATCCTAATGCAGTATATGTACAATGTTAGACCTGTGAATCCAGAGATTATATACCAATAATCTACAGTCTGGTCATTTCCCTATGGGACCACACTGTAAAGTTTTATCCTTATATATCCTTATAAACGGCGCGTTCTGACGTCAGAACACGCCGTTTATAATAGGGGCCCCCAGGCTGCCGAATTTGATGCAAAGCGTCAGAATTTGACGCAGTGCGCCGGAATTTGATGCAGCGCATCGCAGTTTGACACCACGGGTCCGTAACAGACGCCGGCGGACTCAGATTTGACGCCGGCATAATGTACCCCCTACTAGAAATTTATAAAGATATCAGAAGTCACCTCTGAGTTATGTGACCTGTATAAAATCACAGCGGCCTTGTTATAGTATGTTATAGAATGGCTAATTCTAACCTACATTTCAATTGGCTTTATTTTTTATTTGTTATAGTTTTTGAATTATTTACTTTCTTCTTTTGACCCTTTCCTGCTTTAAAATGGGGGTTACTTACACTCAAACGCGGCACAGCACGGAGGCGTATTGGGGACCCTGGGTCAGTAGCCCCAATGGGCCCCGGGCCCCCCAGTCCAACCCTGTAGATCATAATGGGACAACGTCACTAAAAGTAGACCTCACATTAGTAATGTATGGGTACTCCTGTTCTAGTCTCTTATTTGAATCACTGCATGGTTACTAGGGTAATCTGGTCCATAGCAACCAGATTACTGAAATTGCAAACTGGCAAGCTGCTGGATAAAAAGTTAAAAATATCACTCTCAACATCATACTAAAAGTTCATTTAAAGGTGAACATCCCTTTTAATTAAGCTGCCTATATTTTCAGAGTGTGGAAGCAGTGGCATAACAGGCACATTTGGAGGGGCCCAGTACACACAAACTGCTCTCACCGCAACAAACTCCCCTTCCACCACCTACTCACGAGGCCAATGCAAAATCTAAAGAAGCAGCTGGCGAGAGGTGGTTTCAAGCTATAGATGAAGTGGACCTAGCTGTCCAGGCCCCATTTTTCCCTGCCTCCCCCCCCCCCCCCGTGACCCTGGAATCTGCTTTCTCCATAGTTAAGACACTGTGTGGGAGAGAACTGAATACCCAAAGTAAACCCACTTGAGCACAAGAACTTACAAACTACAACACATATTATTAGAGAAGGATGAATTTCTACCCAGCTGAACTAGTCTTTAAAATAGAAGGAAAGTTAGAATCATTGAAGTGCCAAGTTGTTGAGACTCTAGTTGTTTACCTCCTGTTTCAGGCTGCCACTGCAAAAAATGCACCAGGTTATTTGCTGTTATTTTTTTTTTAATTTGTTTACCTACCTTTTATTTTTCCTTTGTTAAAATGTTCCTTTTTTTCCTTTTTGTTATAAACCTATTACTGCTATAAATAAAGACTTATACAAAAAAAATCCACCAGGGGTACTTAAAGGGGTTGTTCAACTTTTAGTATGATGTAGAGAGTAATTTTCTGAGACAATTTTGCAATTGGTTTTAATTTTTTATTATTTAAGGTATTTAAGTTATTTCGCTTTTTTTTTCAGCGACTCTTCAATTTGCATTTTAAGCAGTCTGGTAGCTAGGGTCCAAATGCATTGATTTGAATAGGAGACTGGCATATGAATAGGAGAGGCCTGATTATAAAGATAAGTAATAAAAATTAGCAATAACAATACATTTCTAGTCTTACAGAGAATCTGTTTTTTAGAAGGGGTCAGCGACACCCATTTGAAAGCTGCAAAAAGTCAGAAGAAAAAGGCAAATAACTATAAAACTATAAAAAAAATAAACAATTGAAAAGTTGCATAGAATTGACTATTCTATAACATACTAAAAGTTACCTTGAAGGTGAACCACCCCTTTAAAGGAGCAGGAAAATTTAAATCACGGGGGTCGCCAAGTTGTGCACATGTGCAATTCAGAAAGAACTCTGCAATGCAGCACAGGAGATGCATAGGACACAAAATTCAGTACTGGCATTTACAAGAAAGTAATCCAGCTGGTCATTATTTTAAAGAGGATGAGCATTGGCCCCTGGTAGACAGTAAGAATCCTCAGTGTTTCAACCCTTCTTCTCCTTTAATTGTTAAATGTTTTATTTACAGATAAAATCTAGGCATTCAGAGATGGAGTGTTAGATGCAGTGGCATTACTACTTGCTGGCGGGCCCTGGTGCAGGATGGTCATTCGGGCCCCCATGTCAGACCCTACCCATATGAATCACGCACTGGAGTGCTGCTAGCATGCGCACTGTAAAATCTCCCCCTGCCCAGCCACCTGCAATAACCATTATCACGTTTCCAGTGTGCCCCAAGGAGTTGCGGACCCAGGTGTGATTGCACCTCCTTCACCCTTGGTAGTTACACCACTAGGGTTGCCACCTTTTCTGGAAAAAAATACCGGGCTTCCTATATATTTATCTTTTTTCCCTATTAATAACATTGGGATCAGCCATCATTTTTACTAGGCAGGCCGGTAAAATACCGGCCGGGTGGCAACCCTATACGCCATTGGTTAGATGAAAAGGAGTTATAAAAGCAATTTGCTTTATGATAAAAAATAGAAGAAAATAGAACAGAAATTTGGTATCCATTATACCCAATAAACAAAATTCTAGTACAGAGATTTGCAGCACATCTTATATTTCTGCCCTAGGAATGTGTCTGTTCCATGTACCCCTAGCACCTTAGGGTACTCTGTATAGAAATCCATCATCTCAGCTGCAAGTGGGGGTGGGAAGCAGTGGATGTGAGTGGGTAGGGTAAGGTGTGTGCTAGGCCCCTCTGGAGATTTTTTTTTTGTGGGGGGATGCTGTGTAGTTGCACCACTGATCCTAGTACCCCCTCTATTGCGCCCTAGGCATGCCCCTCTTCCAATTTCCCCTAGTTCCAGGTGCTGCTGAGTGGCCAAGTTAATAACTTTTTGGCCTGTAAATAGCTGTGTATGGTCACTTCCGAAAATAAAATCAAGGGGATCTAGAGACTTGGGTACTAGTAATGACACGTAACTAGCAGTAATGGTGAAAGGGGTGATTGGGCGGTATGATCCATGGGCCCTTACTGGTGGCCCCAATTGCCCCTATGATAATGCACCACTATATGTCACCTCCTTTGGGAAAATGCCGGACCTCTAAATCAGTCCCAAGCATAGGCGCTGGGCCAATGAGGTGAGTTGAGAAACTCACCTAAGGAGGCAGCAATTGGTTACCAGCCACTCTTGGTAACTTTAAGAGCCAATTTTGAAAAAAAAAAAAAAGACGTCTCTTCTAGCACAGAGAGCGGAATTGCAATCTCTCTCTAGCATACTGGGCCCCCTCCAGTGGCATCGTGGACCCCCCTTCACCTTCAACCCCCCTCCGACAACAAAAAAGGTGAGGGGGGAGGTAGCATCAAGCCGCCTCAGGCAGCAGAGGAGCCAGGATTGCCCATGATCCCAAGCCTAAAGAAAGGCAGTAAAATATGGTGGTTATAGGTTTAAAGGTCAGGAGCAAAAGAGCAAGAGTAAAAACCTGAAGAGCAGGAGGGCTCTTGCACAATGAGCTTACAGTCTAATCATTGAAATGCAGGAGACTATTAAGTATAGGACCTGACAATACTGGTGAAGTAAAATATAAGTTAATAAAGCTGCCACATTGATACAGTTCCAGCAATTGCAATTTGCAAATGGGATAATAACTAATAAGCAGATTCCATAAAGATTTGCATCATCTTCCATCAGTTGTGCCAGCTGTAACTCTCCAGACTGTAGCAGTCTGATGTGTAGTTTATACAATGTGGCCCGCAGGAAAGCTGCTATTTGTAGTTTATTAGTCATACATGAAGCGAGGGGCACAACAAGCCAGAGACTACACATTCACATCACAGCCTGGGGTGTACAAGGCCAGGGAATGATCCCTGAGGATGGGCGGGGACAAAGGCAGTTTAGGGAGGGGGCGGTCTCATGACTGGAGGCAGGCGGAGTTGTACCGGGCCACACTGACTCGCAGGAGCTTTACAAGGAAGGAAAGTGACAGTCCGATCTCGGGTGGACAAGCTGACTGGAGCCCGCGGGACTGTGTGCAGGTAGGGGGATGGGATCGGGAGGCGTTGGGCAGGGAACAGCCTGTTGGACCGGTGGAGAGTGGGATCTATTGGTCTGTATGTGGGTGTCTTCTGTGCGGGAATCCTGGCCAGTATTAACTCTGCAGTGCAGCTGAGTATTCATATACATATATATATATATATATATATATATATATATATATATATATATATATATATATATATACATACATGATACATACATACATTCCTATACATATATACACATACATACTACATGCATACTACATACATACATACATACATACATACATATATATATATATACATACATACACACAAAGCAGCGGGGAAGAGTCTACTGTATCTGATAAAGTTTAAGTTTCTTTAAGTTTTTGCCTTGCAGTTTTCAGCTGCAACTTCCATCAGGCAGTTCATACAATGATTCTTCCCTATACACATGATTCAGGCAGACATTAGCTGGATTGGTTGATTTACATGCTGTTTTACATGCTGTTGGACTATCACTCCCAGCATCCCTTGAGAGGCACAGCGTGAAGACGAGAAACACTTGCTTGTATTAGTCTAATCAGCATAAGGCTGGGGGTGTCAGACCTGTAGGAGTATCGCTTTCAGGGAACTACAGCTTCTGTGTCTTATGTACTTTGTCAGCTCTGCCAACTGTTGTGGAACAAATTATTGACAGACACCAATGGAGTGTGTAGCTGCTGGAAATCCCTGAATAAATATGTTAAATAAGTTGCTTTTCTGTGCCTGGAGGTAGTAGTGCTCCAGGATGTGTTGCACTGGGATGGTGATTACTTGGCCAGGCCATATTCACGTCATGCTTCAGCATTTGTACAATTACAGTTCTCAGCCTGAACTCACTGGCTCACTCTGCAGCAGCTACCACAGGGAAAGATTGCTTTATATCAGAGCAGGCAGGGGTACATGGCCCACTATGTGTTTATCTGTGTGGGGTGCCCACAACTCATGGGGAAATAGTCCTATGTTTCCCCCTCAGCATAAGATATTTGTTTACTTTTAAGAGGCACATCCAAAGAAAATAGTCTCTGGGTAGGGACTGCAGCTGTGTAGTAGTAGTGAGAGATGGTGCCTATAGTAACAGTAAATAATAGTCTCTGGGAAGGGACTGTGGGATAGCATGTATAGTAGGGAGAGATGATGCCTATAGTAACAGTGGGATAATAGTCTCTGGGAAGGGAGTGTGGCTGTGGGATAGCAGGTATAGTAGGGAGAGATGATGCCTATAGTAACAGTGGGATAATAGTCTCTGGGAAGGGAGTGTGTCTGTGGGATAGCAAGTATAGTAGGGAGAGATGATGCCTATAGTAACAGTGGGATAATAGTCTCTGGGAAGGGAGTGTGGCTGTGGGATAGCAGGTATAGTAGGGAGAGATGGTGTCTATAGTAACAGTGGGATAATAGTCTCTGGGAAGGGAGTGTGACTGTGGGATAGCAGGTATAGTAGGGAGAGATGGTGCCTATAGTAACAGTGGGACAATAGTCTCTGGGAAGGGACTGTGGCTGTGGGATAGCAGGTATAGTAGGGAGAGGTGTATCTATAGTAGTAGTTGGATAATAGACTCTGGGAAGGGACTGTGGGATAGCAGGTATAGTAGGGAGAGATGGTGCCTATAGTAACAGTGGGATAATAGTCTCTGGGAAGGGAGTGTGACTGTGGGATAGCAGGTATAGTAGGGAGAGATGGTGCCTATAGTAACAGTGGATAATAGTCTCTGGGAAGGGAGTGTGTCTGTGGGATAGCAGGTATAGTAGGGAGAGATGATGCCTATAGTAACAGTGGATAATAGTCTCTGGGAAGGGAGTGTGTCTGTGGGATAGCAGGTATAGTAGGGAGAGATGGTGCCTATAGTAACAGTGGGATAATAGTCTCTGGGAAGGGAGTGTGTCTGTGGGATAGCAGGTATAGTAGGGAGAGATGGTGCCTATAGTAACAGTGGGATAATAGTCTCTGGGAAGGGACTGTGGCTGTGGGATAGCAGGTATAGTAGGGAGAGATGGTGTCTATAGTAACAGTGGGATAATAGTCTCTGGGAAGGGAGTGTGACTGTGGGATAGCAGGTATAGTAGGGAGAGATGGTGCCTATAGTAACAGTGGGATAATAGTCTCTGGGAAGGGACTGTGGCTGTGGGATAGCAGGTATAGTAGGGAGAGATGGTGTCTATAGTAACAGTGGGATAATAGTCTCTGGGAAGGGAGTGTGACTGTGGGATAGCAGGTATAGTAGGGAGAGATGGTGCCTATAGTACCAGTGGATAATAGTCTCTGGGAAGGAAGTGTGACTGTGGGATAGCAGGTATAGTAGGGAGAGATGGTGTCTATAGTAACAGTGGATAATAGTCTCTGGGAAGGGAGTGTGGCTGTGGGATAGCAGGTATAGTAGGGAGAGATGGTGCCTATAGTAACAGTGGGACAATATTCTCTGGGAAGGGACTGTGACTGTGGGATAGCAGGTATAGTAGGGAGAGGTGTATCTATAGTAGTAGTTGGATAATAGACTCTGGGAAGGGACTGTGGGATAGCAGGTATAGTAGGGAGAGATGGTGCCTATAGTAACAGTGGGATAATAGTCTCTAGGAAGGGAGTGTGACTGTGGGATAGCAGGTATAGTAGGGAGAGATGGTGCCTATAGTAACAGTGGATAATAGTCTCTGGGAAGGGAGTGTGTCTGTGGGATAGCAGGTATAGTAGGGAGAGATGGTGCCTATAGTAACAGTGGGATAATAGTCTCTGGGAAGGGAGTGTGTCTGTGGGATAGCAGGTATAGTAGGGAGAGATGGTGCCTATAGTAACAGTGGGATAATAGTCTCTGGGAAAGGAGTGTGACTGTGGGATAGCAGGTATAGTAGGGAGAGATGGTGCCTATAGTAACAGTGGGATAATAGTCTCTGGGAAGAGTATATCACTAGATATTCTGTTGTTGTTGTCATAAACCTAAATGATGTGCCACTTTCGCAGGGCCAGGGATTAAGCTGTCACAGCATCACGTTACACAGTGTCCTGTACTGCTTAGCGCTGATGGACTGAAATAGAGAGGCACGTGTCCATCCACTGAGTGGCATAATCAGCCCCATTCTAGAAGGGCAGCACAGTGCCCACACACAGCTCTTTTGTGTATCACAGTGTTAAAGCAATACAATTGTGTCTGGGAAAAGTACCTTGTTATTAGTATTTGTATAGCATCAACATATTCTGCAGCGCTGTACAATTAATGGGTGTATATATTGAACGTACAGATTGCATAGAAAATACATCTGATAACCTATACAAGGGGTACAGAGGACCTTGCTCAACAGAGCTTGCAGTCGTAAAGGTTTGATAACCGCAACAGTTTTTAAGCATGCTATGAAAGGCTTGTGTGATGCAAATATTGAGCCTTCTCAGCCGCTGGTAGGTCAGTTGTGGAAATCAGTGTCTCACTGTACCCCCAGAACATGCCATTTGTGCAAAACATAGCCTATTACTTACTATAATAAAACAGGAACTGATAATTGCAGTGAGAATATTCTGCTCCAATTACAGATAGTATTTTTCTCGTAAAGGGCATGTACCCCCCACACACACACACACAAAAAGGTACCGTATATACTCGCGTATAAGCCGAGTTTTTCAGCACCCAAAATGTGCTGAAAACCTCGACCTCGGCTTATACGCGGGTCATACCGTAGCAACAGTAGCCAATCCCTCACCGGCCGCAGATACGCTCCTTCCGCGGCCCCAACATACCTCCCTCTCCCATAGCGCAGGACTGTCTGTGTGATCGCCGCCCGGAGCAGGTCCAGGAGCTCCGGGCGGCGCGTCCTTCCCTGCCGGCGTTCGCTCCCAAAATGGCGGCGCCCATGGCCGCCACGTGGGTAGCGGCCGGCGCCGCTACCCACGTGGCGGCCATGGGCGCCGCCATTTTGGCCGGCGCCGCTACCCACGTGGCGGCCATGGGCGCCGCCATTTTGGGAGCGAACGCCGGCAGGGAAGGACGCGCCGCCCGTAGCTCCTGGACCTGCTCCGGGCGGCGATCACACAGACAGTCACAGACAGTCCTGCGCTATGGGAGAGGGAGGTGTGTTGGGGCCGCGGAAGGAGCGTACGGTACCTTTTTTCTGCTTTCCTAGGTGCAGCACCTCATTGATCTTCTGAGCAGCCATGACAGGTGGGAGGTCACAGGGAAAACAAGTGGCAATTGTCCAGCTAATAGTTCTGACTCTTTTACGGTAAATCGTTTTAGATAGATTTCTATGCCATAAAACATGATTACACATTTACACATTCACATTTTGAAATCTGACATGGGGCCCCTAGGCTTATACACGAGTCAATACATTTTTCCAGTTTTCTTAGGTAAATTAGGTACCTCGGCTTATACACGGGTCGGATTATACACGAGTATATACGGTACATTGTTTCTAGAGTCTGAACCAATAGTGCAAAAAGGGAGAGAAACTGTACTTTGGTAAGGTCCTTAGAATTCTTTACATTTATTTTTGGGTTCATGTCCCCTTTGCAGGCTAAAGAAGAGGCAGATGAAATAGTGACACTTCCCTGTATGGTACTATAGCAGCCAGTTAAATAGACTGGAGCAGTCCTGTGATGTGGGAGTTTCACAGAGGAGTTTCACTCGCATTCCTATAATATTTTATACAGGGAGGCAACAAGTTGTACCAAGTTTTGGAGGTGTGAGTCGCTTACAGGTAATTCCTGTTTTATCAAATAACTCCAGAAGAACTTCAGCATTGGGTCAACTTGCTGAACCTTGAAATAGGCTTTTATTATAGTTAATTTATTATTGGACAGTGGAGGGCCTTTCAGCTCCTTTTAACCCTCAGCTCTCTGTTCCTTCAATACGGTGTAGTGGTATTCTAAGACAATATGCAATTTGTTACTCTTTATTTGGGGGGGTTATTCCACTTTTTTCTGCAGCACATCAACAGGGGGCCTGGATTGTAGGATCTGCTTTCTCTAAAGAAGCTCTCTTTCCTGAAAGTTTGCTAGCCCCATTTAGCAAGCCTATGTGTGCATGCGAGCGTGCATTAGCACATTGGATGGTAATGTTACTGCATGTTTTGGGCCCCTCTGAAGTTTTTTTTTGCAGAGGCGCCTGGTGCAAGGTTGGCGCTGGTTGCTAGGGTACCATTTACCCTAGTAACCAGGCAGTGTTTTAATGGCAGACTGGAAGATGAATAACGGGTCTGACTAGACAGGTAAGTATTAAAAAATATTGAATCTCAGGATTAGTCAGCCAAAATGTTGTTAGTTTAGTGATAGCATTTTAAATTACATTCTTGCAAGGGCAGAATAGGCAAGTCATTCAGAAACAACAAAAATAATTAAAACCCCGTTACTCTTAGGGCTGAACTCGGCGCGCTGTTGTCCAACACGTTGCCATGCGATGACACGCATTCGATGTGTCGGATGTGCAGAAGAGAATGGAACTGAATGTGAAGTCGCAGGTACAAACTACATGCATCCAACTGTCGGATGAAAACATGCTGCGTTTTCATCCAACTGTCGGATACATGTAATTTGTACCTGTGATTTCACATTCAGTTCCATTATCTTCTGCACATCTGACTCGTGACATGCGTGTCATCGCATGTAAGTGTGCAGTGTCGTTCAGCCCTTAGACTGTTAGGAAGGGCAACACTTTTTTTCTCTTGGAAGTAATAGTATTGGATATAAAAATGTCAGGTCCCATTCTGAGTTGCAAGCAGGAGCCAGTATCCTGTAAAACAGCAGCTGCATACAGAAAATGGACAATTGTGGCCTTTTTTGCACTTTGCACATGTGTTTGGGTTCTCAAATGAGCCTTGTATAATGTATAAATAAATACTATTTTACATATCATAACTGTTTTCTGCATTTTAAAGTGCCACGCCTACAATAAGCATTAGAGTGCATGTTTCTAGTAAAAATCTTCTGCAACTGACAATAGAAGTCATTTAGTGACACGCAGCCATGCCAGTAAAATGGTACAAATAACTTTCCATTGTGCTCTGTAGAGCTGGCAGTCAGCATTGTATGGTAACATGTTACCTGTTGTGATAAAAGAATTAAAAGAATTAAAGGGGCCACAAAAACTCAGATACCTACAAAAAGGAACAAAGTACGGGTAAGCAATGTATTAGCAATGTATTATGCATACTGACTCACTATTTATACTGCATGCCACTGCCCACTTTGCCCTACTCATAGGGTACTTAGAACTCTGCTATTGTTACATGGATGGTGCCATTATTCAGCTCAGATTCCTTCAGTCCTACAAGTGGGTGTCTTGTAAATGCTGATCTATTATACGGTAACAGTAAAATGTAATCCTCATAGATAATAGCTTTTGGCTGCTGGGGTCATTGACCCCATATGAAAGCTGGAAAGAGGCAGAAGAGGAAGGCTTCCTAAGAGTAGGGCTTCCCATGATGTGAAAAGTTAACTTAAAGACCAACTTTAATACCAAAAGGCAGCACAATGGGTAGAACGGTTGCCTTACAGCAATGCAGTTTGATTCCAAATTGGGCAATCTGCAAGTAGTTTGTAAGTTCAACCCCTGTCTTCATAAGTTCCCTCAGGGTTCTCCAATTTCATTCCATACTCCGAAAATATACAGGCAGGATAATTGGCTGCTGATAAAATTGTCCCCACTGCATGTAAATGTCATAGGAACCTTAGATTGTAAGCACAGCGAGTACATTTATCTGCTGGATAGTTACATAGTTAAATGGGGTTGAAAAAAGACAAAGTCCATCAAGTGTCAACCTACACTTAGATAGATTTGGTAGCATGCACTGTTAAGGCGTATCAGAAATCGAATGCTTCTTAAAATTATCTTAGCCAGTATGGTTCACTCTTCTTTTGCAAACTGCTCCAGTTCTCCCATATTTAACAGATATCCTCTCTCAACTGCAGTTTATTTAGATATCTCTTCAAGTCTTCAATGGAGTTTAGATCTGGACCCCCTTTGGAACAATCTTGAACAATTCCTGGGTGTCTTGAACAATTCCTGGGTGCTTTTTAAGTGTGCTTTAAGTCATTGTCCTGCTAGAAGAGCCATAATCTGCAGCTTTCTGACACTGGGTTCAATATTATGCTCCAAAATGGATTTGTAATCTCCTCATTTCATGATGCCATGCACAGACTCAAGGTACATAATTATGATAGCCGCAGAGCAACCCCAAAGCATCAGTGAACCTTCTCCATGTTTAATTTTAAGGATTTGTTTTCTTTGAAGGCATCTTTTTTTCTGTAAACCAAGAGATGATGTGCTTTTCCAAAATAGCTGTACGTCTGTGTCCTAATCACGTTCTTCCAAAAGGATTTTGGCTTGTTCTGTATGTTTCACTGTCAGCAGTAAGGTGTTCCGAGTGCAGATTGAATCTGTTCTTCCTTGTGTCTGGAGTCAGTGACCACGGTTCTTGCAATTTTTGATCCTTTTTAAATTGCTTCAACATCAAGGGAGAATTGTGAAAGGGGGAGACAAGGACATTTAGGTTTGTGGAGATTGACTGGGCGACAATCTCCCCGAACTGCCTTCACGTGTCTTTTCCGAAGTTGCCGACTTTTCATTATAGCGGATGGGAAGACAGTTTGGGGATATTGTCACCCAGAAGAAAAGGCGATTAGTCGCCAGGCGACTAAATCTCCCCGAATCTCCTCGTGTGGACTAACCCTTAAGACAAGGGCCAGACAACGGCAGATCCGGAGTCTCTTCCCCGCTGTGCAGATTTCGATGCATGAACATAACATTTTGCATTTCACACTGAAATCCGCCGGTGCGCCTTCAAGTGTTGTCTGGCTCTAGCCTAAGATTACCCTTTTTACTTTTTCCTCAGACAGTTTTCTGCTTTTCTTTCTTTCCCCTATGTTCAGTGTGGGTCTCACAGTTACTTTAAACTGGCTGAATGCATGCAGGAACCTGCAATTTTAGGAGAATCACCTGCTGAAAATCCACACTTTTATTACAACATCAAAACAATTTCATTAGTTTTTGTCCAGTCCATTTAAGGATTGCTGTGTAGAATAAGATTGGGTTTTGTAATTTGTTAAAGCTTTTTGGTGTTGATCCACTTTAGACAGAAATAAATATGTGAATACCATGGCATTGTTACTTTCAGCAGTTTTTTGGAAGAACTGGAGCATTATTTTCAAAAAGTGCAGAAGACGCCAATATTTTGGTCCACGACTGTATGTGAACATTTTACAACGGAAGGTTCTAAGTGAATCACTGTGTTGCACATTAATCAAACCACTGGCAGATTTTGTCAGTGACACGTGGCTTTCCTCTCAAGGCAATCTGTCTGTAGAATTCTGATGCTAACTTACTTTAAAACACAAGGGCTTCCTTGCAATTATAGACTCTGAACAGCAGAAGCGCTGGTGCAATTTAGTTCCTACCTTTGTAAATTAGACCCATACTGAGATTGGGCTATTTTTGTTTTTCTTTCAGTAGAAGACATAGGCTATTGGTTTAAGGTATTAACAAGCATATACTAATGCTATCCAGGATAAACTAAAAATGTAGGGGGTTATTTATTAAGGATCAAGTTGTGTTTTCCACAAAAAAAACCTCTAGTTTTACGAGATTTATTATACCCGACCCAGAAATAGATCAAATCTGAAAATATGCCATCTAAAACCTGTAGAGGTCATGCAGGAGTCAATGGCAGAGGTCCCTTGAACCTTCATGATGTTCGAGTTTTTTTCAGTGGATTTTGCCCAAAAACTTGATTAAATCAAGCAATTTGAGGGTTTTTTTTTTAATTAGAAACCATTCGAAGTATATAAAGCTCTAAAATTCGACTTTTGATAAATAACCCCCTTAAAGCCTGCATAATAATTGACTTCACTTTCAACAAAAAAGATAGGGGTTAATCATGAGAAAAGATATTTAAGGTGGCCAATTGCAAGTTGTGCTTCTGTTTGACTTTCCTCTGAAGAGTGACAGCATGGGATCCTCAAAGCAACTCTCAAAAGATCTGAAAACAAAGATTGTTCAGTATCAGTATCAGTATGGTTTAGGGGAAGGCTACTAAAAGCTATCTCAGAAGTTTAAACTGTCAGTTTCAACTGTAATGAATGTAATCAGGAAATGGAAAGCCACAGACACAGTTGATGTAAAACCCAAGTCTGGCAGGCCAAGAAAAATACAGGAGTGGCATATTTGGAGGATTGTGAGAATGGTTACAGACAACCCAAAGATCGCCTCCAAAGACCTGCAAGAACATCTTGCTGCAGATGGTGTATCTGTACATCGTTCTACAATTCAGTGCATTTTTCCCAAAGAACATCTGCATGGCAGGGTGATGAGAAAGAAGCCCTTTCTGCACTCACGCCACAAACAGAGTCGCTTGTTGTATGCAAAAGCTCATTTAGACAAGCCACAGTCATTTTGGAACAAATTTCTTTGGACTGTTGAGATAAAAATTGAGTTATTTGGTCATAACAAAAAGCGCTTGGTGCATGGTGGAAGAAGAACACTGCATTCCAAGAACAACACCTGCTACCTACTGTCAAATTTGGTGGCGGTTCCATCATGCTGGAGAGATTTTGTATGAGCGAATGGTCAAAAATACCGCCATCCAGAATCCAGACACTCGGATAATAGGATAGTCTGCTTAATTGTTTCAATCAAATTTTATATCCATTTAGCTATAGCAGGGGTCTGACGTTATAGAGAGAAAAGAGAATAAAGTATAATGCACGATGGATCTATTCTTTGCAACTTTTCAGACGGTCTGAAAAGTTTTTTTATTGTTTTTACATTATTTTGTGTCTGTTTTTCTGCAACTGTAAATGGTAGATGGTTGGGTCTGGAGGAGTTTTTACTATTCATTGGCTCTTTCTGCAATAAAGAAGAAAGGTTTTTATATTTATATATTTTCCGAGTGCTCTTTTTAAGGGTCATAGGCAAAGTGTTTCATTAAGAGTAAGTGCTCTCTACCACCACTTGTGTATTTTACTGAGTTTCCCAATCTCTCAGAGGCTTTAGCTCTATCCTAGTTGGGGTCACACGGGGCTGAAATTATGCAGGCCAATTTCAGCCCCTACCGTGGGCAGTAGCCTCCTTCTTCTGTTTGCATACGGAAACCATTGTGTCCGCTTTGTGCTGAAGCCTACACAATGGTTCCAGATGTGAAAGAATAAGGATACTTTTGGCTATGAAACAGTAGGAACACCAAAAAATGAAAGTGTAGTAAAGTAATGAAAATAAAATGTAGTTGCCCTGCGCCGGTAAAACTGGTGTGTTTGCTTCAGAAAAACTTCTATAGTTTATATAAGCAAGCTGCTGTGTAGCAATGGGGGCAGCCATTCAAAACTGAAAAGGAGTAAAAGCACAAGATACACAGAGGATAATAGCGAAGCTCTGTTGTAGTATAAAATTATATTCTTCAGAATTTATCTGTTATCTAATGAGTATCCTGTGCTTGAATGGCTGCCCCATGGCTACACAGCAGCTTGTTTATATAAACTATAGTAGTGTTTCTGAAACAAACACATCAGTTTTACCGGTGCAGGGCAACAGTACATGATATTGTCACTTCTTTACAGTTTCAACAGTTTCAACTATTGTAGCTAAGATAAGCTCTTATGGAAAACTGTGACTGGCAGCTTAAAGGCAATACACCTTCATTAGCAAAACTGTAATAGCACATAAAAAACACAGAAATGTGTTCAAACTGTCATAGCCTGGGAGGTATGGAATTCTTAAATGTTTTTCACAATTGTACATTTCATTGTTCCATTTAATTGCTATGTTTAATTAAGTAATAGGAAATTGCAGTTTGAAAGAATATACTATAGGCTCAGCTGCCCTCAAAGGCTTAAATGTTTGGCCAGCTCATTCAAACAGGGCCTGATAATGTAAAGGTTCAGTACCTTGACTTGTAATTTTGAGCATCTAATAACTACAAATTCTGTCCTTTCATTCTCTAAAGGGGATATACTGTATAAAAAAGTTATTATAAACACTTACCTGATACCCAGGGCCAGTGGCCAGGGGTTCTTCTCAGCGAGCACCACAGAGAGGTCCTCTTCCTGCTTCTTCACCAAGACTTTAAAGAAAGAAGAAGCAGAAGAAGATGATTATTTTGTAGTACTCGCTGAGAAGTACCCTGGGCAAGTGCAGTTTTCTGCATCGGCCTGGGGTAACGGGAATTATTAACCATTCAGTGATTCAACCTTTCCTTCTTCTTTAATTGTAATTTACACCCCTTGGTGCTGTAGGACTTCATAAAGAGCCCTCAGCAAACAACAGTTCGCCAATTTTCTTGATAAATTGCTGATTAGACAGATTAGAGACTGTTGTTGCAGGCAAAAATTTGCAGATGTATAAAACTTGTGTTATTTCCAAATAACCGGAATAATAAGCATGGTAAGATACAGTACTTCGGCTTCTTTTTGGTGCAACCCGGAAACCCGTTATCCAAAGTGCCGAAATATGGAAAGCCCGCCTCCCTTTAATTTTTTAAAATGATTACTTTTTTCTCTGTAATAAAAAAAACAAAAACAATACCTTCTAATTAATTCAAACTAAGTTATAATTAATCCTTATCGGAAGCAAACCAGCCTATTATTTAATGTTAATGATGTTCTAGTAGACTTAAGGTAAAAAGATCCAAATTATAGATCCATTATCCGGAAAAGACATTGGCTCATTGGCTTTCATTGTACAAGTAAAATTGAATCAGTGCCCTGTCCTGATACAGGTCGGCTCTCCCAGGGTGACATTTCTAGGGCTTTCACCATCCCTAAAAGTGACTAATTGTGCTTTTCATTTACATGTTTCAATGGATACCATGTGCCAGTAGAAAAAAAAGAGAGTCTGGCCTGTGCACAAATTATGTATTGTACCTACGAGATGATTCTAACTAGAGAAAGAATTGAGCAGAATCAGCATTAAGAGATCAAAAGGCCCAGGGTTTGCCGGTTCCGGCCATTCCTGCTGCCTGTTTACACTGTTCATAATAAAGGGCAATCTCTATTGCTTCTCGGCTGTTCCTGAACTATAGCAGTCCTGTGATTAGTGCTCTGCCGCTGGGACTGTCCTGTTGCTCTTACCCTGGGTGACACTGAGACTGGCTGCTCTTACCTTACATGACACTGAGCTAGTTAGTACACAGGGGAGCAAGCATTCACATTTAGGTTAGATTTTTATTGATGATATTAGCATTACTTATATTTATTTATATCTTTCTTTCCTATTACATTCCAACAGTCAAGCCACTGTCTGGGTGTTGGATAAAGCTGACCCATGAGCTAAACGACTGAATCATCCCAGTGCAGGGTCAGACTGGGCCGGCGGGAAACCGGGAAAAAACCCGGTGGGGCCCGCCTGCCCAGAACCGCTCCCTGCACTTCTTCTTCCTGCTGCTACCTCCCTTCTTCGGACTGTTCGTGGCAAAAACACTGCACACGTGGCGCAGCTGGGGGAAGGGAGCGGAGGGGGGCCCTGAGATAGCAACCCCGGTGGACCCCAGGCCCCCCAGTCCGAGTGTACAATAATATCCAGATAACAGTTTTTGAAATTCCAAACTAGATTTATTTAAATAACTTTAAAAACAATAGAGACCAACTGCAACTTGTCTTGAATTACCATTGTCTATATTGGTGTTCCCCAACCAGTAGCTCTTGAGCAAAATGTTGCTGACCAACCCCTTGGATGTTTCTCCCAGTAGTTTCAAAGCAGGTGCTTATTTTTATATTTCTGGCTTGGAGGAAAGTTTGGGTTGCATAAAAACCAGGCCAAACAGACCCTCCTATGTGCTGCTAGTCCACAAGGGGCTACCAAATAACCAATCACAACCTTATTTGGTACACCCAGGAACATGTTTCATGCTTGTGTTGCACCCCAACTCTGTTTACATTTGAATGTAGCTCACAGGTACAAAAGGTTGGTCTTTATCATACAGTGTAAAAATTAATTTAATATGGAGAAATTAAAGTCTGTAGGTAGATAACTGTAGCCAAACGAGCAGATCTCTCCCCGATATGCCCACCTTGAGGTGGGCAATATCGGGCTGATCCGATCGTGGGCCCAACGAATAGTAATGGGCGGTCGGATCGCAGGACCGCATCAACGAATAGATGCGGCCGCGATCCGACTGGATTTTTCGTCCCATCCAATTGAGATCTAACTTTCGGCCAGATCTCGATCGGTGAAGCCTGTCGGGGGGCCCCATACACGGGCCAATAAGCTGCCGACACGGTCTGTCTGCAGCTTTTATCGGCCCGTGTATGGCCACCTTTAGTCAGTTATTGTCATTATGTGTTAATATTCAAAATGGGACACTGTGTAAGGCATTGGATGGCTGTAACCCAATCATGCGTTGATCTATTTAGATATGTTATTTGGTTTGTTTATTATCTGTTTATATGGCGTGGCACAGTGGATAGCATTGCTGCCTAGCAGTGCTGGAGTCCTAGGTTTGATTCTATCCTGGACACTTCTGGGCAGCTTAAGAATGAGAAGAAACTTTGATTGTAAGCTCCACTGGGGTAGGGGCAAATGTGAATAATGTATAATTCCTGGAAAATGCTGTGGAATATGTTTGCATTATATAAATAATAATAGTGCCAAGATGTATAGACAGCTTTAATACAGCTATTGTTTACATTAGTCCTTTGGATCTTACAATCTAAGTTTCCTATCAAATTCACACAACACACTTACCATGTGTATTTAGGAATGTGCATTATACACTTAGCTCAACATTGCTAAACACAAGCCCCTGAAGCAAGAGATCTTTAAAGAGGCACGGTGATGGAAGATGTACACCCTTGGACAAAACCGTGCCTGCACATGCCTGGAAATGCATTTCTGGATAGCTGACAGAAACTCCCATGCATAAGAGAGATTTGTTCTTGCTCCGTTCCAGGCTGGACTGCTAACGCCCAAGATAATTTCCTTTTCCCTGATGTCTCTTGCAAATGTAAATGCAGACCTTCTAGGGTGGTCATTTAGCTGTGTTGGTTAAAGGGATGCAATCGCTGTTTACCAATGAAAGATGAAGCTGATTTTTTAATCACTCCTCCCGTACGGGCTGTTATTTTTTGCAAGGATTCTTTTTAAATCTGACTAGTTTACTGGAGTGAACTACAACTCCCAACATCCTCTGTTTTCCCCGTGTGGCTTAAAGAGACATGATCACATTTTGTCAAGAGGAAACACTGTGGGTTTGATTTTCTTGTTTTTCTTTGCTGTGATTTTCAGCTGTGTGTAGTTAAATCTCTGCTGCAAGTACTTAAATCTGTGTGTGTGTGTTATCTAGCTCTGGGTACAGGTTTGGGATTTGTTATGTAGAATGTCTGAGACTTGTTTATTAATGTAGACATTAAATAACAATAACAATTGACATTGTTTTGCCACCAATAGGGAATCATACAGCTTAGTTAGAATCAAGTACAAGGTATTGTTTTATTATTATGGAGGAAAATAAATAATTTTTAAACATTTTAATTATTTGCCTAATATGGAGTCTATGGCAGCTTTATGGATAAGGGGTTTCCAGATAAGGGATCCCATACCTGTATAAAGTGATATGTGCACCATCCTAAGCCTTTTTCCATTAAATTGCTGACAATTCTGGGCATTGTTCTGCAATAGAGGCAATAGCAAAGATAACCGATTCCTAAATTAGATTTATGTTGGCAAAGGTTAGTATTTCATACTGTTACTCTGGGTGTTGTAGGTTCTGTTCTAATTATTTTTTACTTTAAGTGGGCAGGGCTACAACCACTGTAGCCAATCAGAATATTCACAAACCAAATGCCAACATTATCAGGGACAGAAAAAAAGTGTTCCAAAATGCCTCAATGTAAAACCGCAAATCTACCCAAAATGCAACACTATACATTTTATGGCTTGTCATAACTATAGGTGACATTTTTTTAAAAAATATGTTGGGATATGGGGCAATTATCAATATGCACATTATAGTATTTCAACTTGGATTCAGCTTAATGTTTTGTGGAGAATTTTATATTTTGGCAAATCCAGAAATTAACGATTCAATTCGCCCATAATGCATACACATCCATAGCCAACAAAAAACCAGGCCATAGTATTCAGTAAGTTGAGCCATGAATCTTATTTGAAGACAGGTATGGGACCTGTTTTCCAGAATGTTTGGGACCTGGGGTTTTCCGGATAACAGATCTTTCAGTTATTTGGATCTTCATACCTTAATAATAATTTGGATTATTTGGATAAAACTGAGTCATTCAGAGCTTTGTGGATAATGGGTTTTCGGATAATGGATCCCGTACTTGTATATGAAACTGTACAATATTTGGTTGCTGGGGTGGTATAAGTAAAGGACCATAATAATGCAGACAATCTCATTAACTAGAAATCTGTGTTTATGGGGTTGCCATAGAAACGGAAGCTATTGCAACGTGCCTCTGTTTTCCATCACCCTTTGCCTGCCTTGTTTGTTTTCTTATTGACATGACAAATAACTGTTTCCAGGCTTTCTTCTGTTGTTTATATGAGAAATGCAGGTGGTTATTGCATCCAACATTAGCTCTTTGTGGTCTGTAAATAATGTTTTTGGTGAGCATTCAGTCCTGCACAAAGGCTTCTAAAAGGCTCTCAGATTCCAGGCCAGGAAAAGCTGATGAATGAATGTACGTGGGAACCTTATTTAAGGCGGTTGTTGCTGGATAGTGGGATATAATAGTAGGCATATACAGGTATGGGACCTGTTATCCAGAATGCTTGGGACCTGGGGTATTCCGGATAAAAGATCTTTCCCTAATTTGGATCTTCATATCTTCTACTAGAAAATCACGCAAACATTAAATAAACCCAATGGGCTGGTTTTCATTACAATAGGGATTAATTGTGTTTTAGTTGTGATCAAGTACAAGTTACTGTTTTATTATTACAGAGAAAAGAGGAAATCATTTTTAAAAATTTGTATTATTTGGCTAAAATGGAGTCTACAGGAGATGACCATTCTATAATTCGAAGCTTTTTGGATAACAGGTTTCTGAATAAGTGATCCCTTTTACTGAGTGCAAAGCCTAGGGGACTAGTGATGTGCAAGCTGGATGGAAACTTGCAGGACCCCCCGGGTTTGGGCCGGCTACCGAAAAAAATCTTCGGGTCGCCCGTGACGTCACACTGCCGGCTTCTGGCCCGTCAATTTATAGTCCTGCGGCTGCCCTGCCCCTTTCTTGCTGTCACCATGGGGCGGGGCTGGTGCAAGTCTATAAATAGAGGGAACGGAGCAGGCCGGCTTAGGTTTGGGAGGGTGCGGGCAGGTGCCCTGCACATCAGCCATACCTCCCAACTGTCCCTTTTTCAGAGGGACAGTCCCTCTTTTGACAGCTCAACCTGCAGTCCCTCATTTGTACTTGAAAGTACCTATTTTCTCTGCACTGAACAGCCAGAAAAAGAAACAAAGTTTCTCACTTCATTGGCTTTTAGCAGAGAGCCCAGAACAGCTAACAGGTGCAAATAAGATACTTTGTAACAATTTTGAGACACAAAAAAAACTGTTTAGATAAGGAGAAATATTTTCAAACCTTCATAACCTGCCAAATTTTGTAAAATGAGCATGGTAATTGGGGGGTGTGGCCACAGAAAGGGACATGGTCTAAAAAATTTGCTGTTCTAAGTGCGAAAACAAATTTTTGGCCCTCTTTTTACTTGTAAAATGTTGGGAGGTATGCATCACTATAGGGTTCATTGCTCCTTCTTTATTGTTTTTTTACCTTTTTACAGCTGATACAGTTGATCCTTTTTTTTCTACAAACTTCTTATTTTATTCTATTTATTCAGTGATTTCTTTTCTAGATCATTTTCAATTCCATTAGGCCTGAGTATTGGGGTACCGCATGGTTCAGTCCTTGTGTACTGCATCTACTCCATATACAATATACTTATAAATGACCTATAATAATATATTCAAGCAGCAATCTTAGAAGCTGATTTATGGTATAGCAGAAAGTATTGCCGTTAAATCCCAGGTACGGGTTTGTGGGACAGAGTAAAGTATAATCATCAACGCCTCATTAGATGGAAGCAATGTTACGCTCATGTTTCTTATTTATCTATAACATTATAATTATAGGCAGCATTTGTTATTATTTTGTGGAGTTGGCTACAGCTATAGAAATATGATGCCAACCCATCTAAGCTTGCAGTTTTCTAGCCTCTAAAAAGGGCAACTATACCTGAGCCTTTAACATTCTCCGCCTTCTGCAGAGCCTCAAACTCCAGCAACAACACTTGCCAGGCTTGTTGGAGTATGTTTGTATGTGGGAAGGGGGACATGTCTGTTTTTTCCCAATCTTCCGTACTAGAACTGAATATAAAGGGCCCTCGGGATTTCATTTTGGAAGGTCGTTATTGAGTTACGTTTACACTTTCACCTTTAAGTTAACTTTTTGTATGTTATATAATGGCAAATTCAAAGCAACTTTTCAATTGGTCTTCATTATTTATGGGATTTTTATTATCAATTATTTGCTTTTTTCTTATGACTCTAGCTTTCAAATGGGAGTCACTGACCCCTACTAAAGCTGGCCATAGACGCAAAGATTTGATCGTACAAATCTCTGTTTCATACGATTTTCAGGCCATGTGTGGAGTGTCCCACATTTTTCGTGAGATGGCAATTGGTCGTTCAGTTGATCGGACAGGTTAGAAAATTTCTGTCGGCTGCCTATCTGACGATATCAGTGGGAGAATGTCAACAGCTTTTGTCGGACATAACTGCTGGGGTAGAATATCGTCTGATCTGTTCTTTTACTACGTTATTTGATCTGAATGGTTAGTGGCAGGTCGGGAGAAGGCAAATCTGCATGTCTATGGCCAGCTTAAAAAACAAATGCTCTGTAAGGCTATACGGTACATTTATTGTTATTGTTACTTTTTATTACTCATCTTTCTATTCAGGTCCTCGTATTCCAGTCTCTTACAGGGTCGGACTGGGCCAGCCTGTCTGCCCAGACCCGCTCCTGCACTCCACAATGCTGTGCCAGTATAACGTGCATGCAGGTGGGGGGTGACGATGGCAGCATCGGCATTGCTGAGTTTTGTGGCAGGGGGGCCCGGGGGATGGTGTGGGGGTTCCACTGAGGCTGAAGGCCAGTGGACCCTGGGCCCACTCCAACACTGGTCTCTTATTCAAATCAATGCATGGTTGCTAGGGAATTTGGACCATAGCAACCAGATTATTAAAATTGCAAACTGGAGAGCTGCTGAATAAAAAGCTAAAATAACTCAAAAACCACAACTAATAAAAAATTGAAACCAATTGGATTGCAGAATATCACTTTCTACATCATACTACAAGTTAACTCAAAGGTGAACAACCCCTTTAACCTTAGCAGGTTACTGGGCTGGGCTAATAGTTTATTGCAGTGTGCAAGTACTTACAGTGCACATAAAGAGCATTTTACTGGAGTGTGACAGAATTTATGCAGAAGTACAGTTTATTGGTGTGTAGGGATGGGCGAATTTGACCCGTTTCGTTTTGCCAAAAATTTGCGCGTCTTTTTTTTTTTTTTGACGCACGACCCCATACAAGTCTATTTCTGCAGCGAAACAAGGCGAAAAAAATTCGCCCATCCTTATTGCCGTGTGCTAGTATTTATACATTTACTGGGGAGTGCTAGCACAAACCTGCCTATACGTGACAGGTATTCTTTTCATCCATCTGCCTGTTCTCAGGTATCAAGCTGTCAGCTGCTGGAGTAGCGTTGTCATTCTGTTATAGCCATAAATATTTTACCTAGTGGAACATAAGCAGGATATCCATGCTTGTGGTGTACTGTAACAATTTTCTTGGTAATATATTCCCTGTTGCATTTGTTTTGTTATAGAGTTATCTACTGCTAGAATTCATAGATGCAGTTGTAAGCTATTATTATTATTATTAACATGTATTTAAATAGCTCCAACATATTGTGCAGAGCTAATCTAAAAACATAAGCTTAATTAAGCTTCGACAGTGCAGGTACAGTATGCATTTGTTAATAAGTACAGATAGGTAACCTTTTATGCTTGGGATCTGGGGTTTCCTGGATAACGGATCTTTCCGTAATTTGGATCTTAACATACATAGTTAAATCTAAATTATATATATCTATATCAATACTGACTATAGAGTTTAATATCATAATAGCCTTTGATATTATGTCTGTCCAAGAAATCATCCAAGCCACTCTTAAAGGCATTAACAGAATCAGCATCACATTGTGTGCTAGAAAATCATGTACTTATAATTACAGAGAAAAGGGAAATCATTTTAAAAAATTTGGATTATTTGGATAAAATTGAGTCTATGGGAGACAGGCTTTCTGTAATTCGGAGCTTTCGGGTTTCCGGATAACTGATCCCGTACCTGTACTGTTTTATTATTACAGAGAAAAAGGAAATAATTTTTAAAAACTTGGATTATTCTACTCTAGTAAGAAGAATCCTTAATCACCCTTCCTCAGATCAGTAGTAAATAGCAGGGGCCAAAACCTTATTTAAGATTGATTAGTACTGTAATCCCCTTAAAGCCCCTCCCCTCTCAGCTGCTAAGTATGGAATTGTTATGATGACCTGGAATTGGCCTCCTAACTGTGACCTTGCTGGATGTAGATTCCCCGATAAAAACAAGCAGCTGCTTTATGATGCTTCTTCTGTCATTTGTGTGTGCTGTTCTTTGTTGTAAGGACAAAGGGGGCTATGTAATAATAGGTGCAAGGATTTATTTTTTTTACAGGTCCTATACCTATAGCAACGAATTAGCTGTTGCCTGCTTTTATATGTGGCAAATTTGCAAATAATGTTACTTACATCTAATTTTTATGAGAACATCAATATTTTAAATAGACGCAAACTATTCAATAATTGCAATAATTTTATTATGATGTATTCTGAGACAATTTGCAATTGGTTTTCATTTTGTATTTGTTATTTTTGAGTGATGTTGCTCTTTATGCAGCAACTCTGCAGTTAGCAATTGGTTTCAGTTTTTCATTATTTGTAGTTTTTGAGTTATTTAACTTTTTATTCAGCAACTCTCTAGCAATCTCAGCAATATGGTTGCTAGGGTCCAAATTACCCTAGCAACCATGCATTGATATGAACAAAAGACTGGAATATGATTAGGAGAAGGCCTGAATAGAAAGATGAGTAATAAAAAGTAGCAATAACAATACATTTGTAGCCTTACAAAGCATTTGCTTTTTAGATAGGGTCAGTGACCCTCATTTGAAAGCGGAAAGTCAGAAGAAAAAGGCAAATAATTAAAAGACGATTAAAAATAAGTTACGAAGGGCCAATTAAAAGTTGCTTAAGGTGGCCATAGACTCCAAGATCCGCTCGTTTGGCGACATCGCCAAACGAGCGGATCTTTCCCCGATATGCCACTAAACTGCATGGCTATATCGGGGGTAATTCGAACATTCGGCCGTGTAATAATAACATTGGCATCTCCCATCATTTTTAAAAGGTGGCAACCCTACCCCCAGATCCCCCTCTCCTCCCATCCCATCCCAGCCGCAACCTGTTCCCTCCCCCCCTCGCACACCCCCCTGTAATTTTTTCTACGCGCCACGGCCGGGGTCAGAGAGAAAGGTAAGCAGCAGCAGCAGTGCAGGGTGCGGGTCTGGGCCAGCGGGGCCCAAAAGAATGCTATCCCCAAGCTCTCTCTCATCACTTGCTGAAACCACCACCCCAGTCCTTAATGCAGTTCTGACTCTGCTTAGAATTGCCTATTCTATAACATGCTAAAAGTTAAATTTAAGGTGGACCACCCCTTTAATCAAGTATAATACATGTGCTCTACCATTTCTATTCAACCACCCCATCAGCTTTGCGTAGTAACCCAAATATTAACAGATTAATTGATCTTTGGATCAAAGAGGCCACAGTGTTTTTATATAACATGTTAATATATATTTTCAACAAACTCTAACTAAAGCTGGCCATAGACGCAAAGATCCGATCGTACGAATCGAGGATTTGTACGATTTTTGGACCATGTGTGGAGAGTCCCGACATTTTTTGTCCGATGGAGATTGGTCGTTTGGTCGATCGGACAGGTTAGAAAATTTCTGTCGGCTGCTGGTAATATCTCTGCATGGATTGCCGATCGTATGATTTTCAGTGGGAGACTGTCACTAGCTTTGTCAGGGGCAGAACATCAGCTGATCTGTTCTTTAACTACTTTATTTGATCTAAATGGTAAGACTTTGATCTGAATGGTGAGTGGCAGGTCAGGAGATGGGAAAGTCCGATCGTACGTTGATTCGTACGATTGGATCTTTGCGTCTGTGGCTAGCTTAACAGATAACTTTATGACTATCGCAGACCTCCTATTCCCTTTATTGGCAGATGGCCCATGGAAAGCACCAGATTTTGCCTCAACTCGCCAGCTGCCACCACATCAATTTGATAAACGCTACCCCCAAGCTCTCTCTCATCACTTGCCGAAACCGTGACCCCAGTACCTAATGCAGTTCCCATTTCAGTAAAGAACCTCCAAATTATACCCAGCTGTTCTCATAAGTTGTCTACCTTTTGTAGCTGTGACAACCTTTGCCATGCTCATTCCTAACACCAAAGCCAATGTGTTTCACAGTCCATAGGAGGAGGGCAGGTAGGGGTTCTTCAAGGCCTGCTGTGCTATTAAAGTGGCACTCAGATAGAAGCACCAGCAGTTTTAGCACACCCACCTTCCCCAGTACAGCTCCTGTATCAGCCCCACGACCATTGGCCTGTCTCCCCTTTGTCTCCATGTCTCCCTACATCCTTATTTCTCCATGAAGCAGTAACTTAGGTCCATGTTACTCATCCATCACTATGTCCACTGGAAACCACTCCCCTTTTCTAAACCTAAAGCCTTAAAGGAATGGTTCAGTGTAAAAATAAAAACTGGGTAAATAGATGGGCTGTGCAAAATAAAAAATGTTTCTAATATAGTTAATTAGCCAAATATGTAATGTATAAAGGCTGGAGTGACTGGATGTCTAACATATCAGTCAAAACACTATTTCCTGTTTTTAACTTTCTTGGTTTCCACTGACTGTTTACCCTGGTTACCAGGCACTAACCAATCAGAGACTTGAAGGGGGGGCCACATGGGTCATATCTGTTGCTTTTAAATCTGAGCTGAATGCTGAAGATCAATTGCAAACTCACTGAACAGTTATGTACCATGTACAGAGAACTGAAAAGCAGGAAGTAGTGTTCTGGCTATTATGTTAGACACCCAGTCACTCTTTATACATTACATTTTTGGCTAACTAACTATATTAGAAACATTTTTTATTTTGCACAGCCTATCTATTTACCCAGTTTTTATTTTCACACTGAACTGATCCTTTAAACCCCCAGGAATCCCTACTCTGTGTCAATCCTGCTACCCTCCATTAATCTTATTCCTTTATTTATTTACACATTGTTTCAGTTAAACAACTGTTTTGTGAAATCGACACATCACATTATTTTGTTATCTAATGAACTTGCCAAAGTATTTTAACCCTTTTTCCTGCTCAGTGTTTCAAATGCAGACGATTTATGGCAGGAAGTCATGTCCTGTGAAAGTTCCCTCCTACTTCCTTCCTCATATTCATCACACATCCTTACACTGATCCAATATTTTATTCCATATGCCCCCACCAGAGAATCCATCTGCATGACCACTTTAATGTGTGTTTGGTGTCAGCGTGTTTTCATGTTGTGCGTCAGTAGCTTTTGAAGTGTGAAAGCAACAAATTAAAGGAATTGTTCAGTGTAAAAATAAAAACTGGGTAAATAGATAGGCTGTGCAATATAAAAAATGTTTCTAATATAGTCAGTTATCCAAAAATGTAATGTATAAAGGCTGGAATGATTTCATGTATAACAAGTCAGTCAGAGCACTACTTCCTGCTTTTCAGCTCTCTTGGTTTACATTGACTGGTTGCCCTGGCTACCAGACAGTAACCAATCAGAGACTTGAGGGGGGGCCACATGGGTCATATCTGTTGCTTTTGAATCTGAGCTGAATGCTGAAGATCAATTACAAACTCACTGAACAGAAATGTACCATGTGGCCCCCCTTCAAGTCGCTGACTAACTCAGAGTTATAGAGCTGAAAAGCAGGAAGTTGGATTCTGGCTGTTTTATTAGACATCTGTTCACTCCAGCCTTTATATATTACATTTTTGGCTCACTAACTATATTAGAAACATTTTTTATTTTGCACAGTCTATCTATTTACCCAGTTTTTATTTTCACACTGAACTATTCCTTTAAAGGCAAACTACTGTACATAGTGAATAAAGTACCCCTTCTTGTAAAATAAAGGATATTATAAGTAACCGAGGAGTGCCATATAGAGCTGATGGAACTCCAAGGTGACTTCTAATATCCTCATATTTTGCAACAGGGGGTCATTTTTCATAATACACAAGTCTCAGTGAGTCATGTGACAGCAATGCATATCTCCCAGCTGTCCCGTTTTTCTCAGGACAGTCTCGATTTTGACAGCTCAACCAGCAGTCCCGGATTATTACTGAAATGTCTCGACTTTCTCTTTGATCTTCTGCACTGAACAGCCAGAAAAAGATACAATGTTTATAACTTAATTGGCTTTTGGCAGAGAGCCCAGGACAGCCACCAGGTGTACTTTTGTAACAATTTAAGATAAGCAGGCCCCTTGGGGAAACTGGCCATTTTAAAGGGCAATTTACCTTCATTAGCAAAACTGTAATAACTTTCATAGCCTGCCAAATTTTGTAAAGTGAACTTGGTAATTAGGGGGTGTGGCCAGAACATGGGCATGGTCAAAAATCGCCACACTGCATGCTCCAGTTGTAACTGATGACATCACTAATTAACGTTTATAATGATGTAATTTGCAGGATATTCATGGCTCTTGTGTATTTTAACAGTATTGTTAGAAGGAATTGGATTCCATTGATAGTATAATAATACAAGAATTAGTAAAACTCATGGATCCATGAACTCATGAATTTAGATCATTCTGATCAGAAACCCTGGTATGCTTTCATAATGCTATCAATTACCATAACATTTAACCATAGCTTAGCCAAAACATTTATGGAGTGTAATTATATTACATGTGTTTATTAAAAATTTTTACACCATCTTCCTTTATGGTACAGGTATGGGACCTGTTATCCAGAATGCTTGGGACCTGGGGTTTACTGGATAACGGATCTTTCCACAATTTGATTCTTGATACCTTAAGTCTACTTTCTGTAATTCGGAGCATTCTAGATAATGGATCCCATTAACTGTAGAGTTTTAATGGTAATACCCCACTATAGTACAGCATAGGATTATCCAGGATAGTAAATAAGAATCACCCAAGAAACCTTCCTCAAAGCTGGGCCCCCAACCTACTTCGAGTTCTCATTTGACAAATTGAGAAATACAGATATGGAACCTGTAATCCAGAATGCTCGGGAAACCGACGTCCAAAGTTTACCAGAACCTGATGGCAATGGGGAAGAATGGTGGTCTTCCCACATCTCCCAATATACTTCTGATGAGTTTGAAGAGGCGCCTGAAAACATCTACAATACCAGGCTGATTCAGTATAAACTCTTTCATCACCTGTGGAACTACACTAGATGGTGTACCAACTCCTGCCCCAGATGTGTCACAGCCTCAGCCGACTTCTTCCATATGATTTAGTCCTTTCCCCAGTATCACCAATTCTGGATTGCAGAAGTATTAATGGCCAGCAATCTGGCCTTCTCAAAGTTGTTGTCCCAGCAACCTGCCTCCTTGGGATGTTGGACGACATCCCACACAAATATTCCAGCCTACAATTTTGATTATTAGTTTTTTTTATAGTAAGAAAACAATAGCTCTGCATTGGATGGTGGCAACACCCCTTAGGGTCAGGCCACACAGGGCGTTTTGGGGAGATTTGGTCGCCTGGCGACTAATCGCCACGTTTTTGCGGCGACCAATCTCCCCAAACGCCTTCCCTGACTCTGCGCCGGCTAAAATGAAAAAACGTGATAATGACACGCGCCGATTCGTTTTCTGAAGTCGCCCGAAGTTGTATGGCCTGACCCTTACTGTTAAAGCCTTGAAGCAACTTGTCAATAAGGTGGTCTCTTCTGGATAAATGGTTTATTTATTCTTGTTTGAAAATAATGTTTACCTTTAAAAAAAATGGATATACAGGTATGGAACCTGTTATCCAGAATGGAGTTTTCTGGTTAAGGGATTTTTCTGTTATTTAGATTTCCATAGCATAAGTCTTCTTAAAGTAACTTAAATATTAAATAAACCCAATAGAATTGTTTTGCCTCCAATAAGGAGGAACACTAACTATCAATTACAAGTTACTGTTTCCGTAATTTGGACCTCCCATACCTTATGTCTGCTAAAAAAAAAATTTAAAGGTACTGGTTTATTATTCAACACTTTTAAAAACATATATGAAAGTTAACTGCCCCCTGATAAAATAGACTATATGAGAGTGTGAGTGAATGTTGTGCAAACTTTAGATTTATAAACTTTATTGGGGGCAAGAACTGATATACAATCTCTTTAAATCACTGTGGAGTATGTTAGTGCTATTTAATTTAAGGATAAATATTTGAAGTTTGTTCTTTCTATGGTTGTTTCTGTTTTAAGTCTGGGCAGAGGCATAAGACACAAAGTAGCTGACATTGCAGTCACAAGTGTAGTCATGCTCAAGCCGAGTGCCGAGTGTGTTAGCAGTTATAGCTGTGTGTTCCTGTGTCATTCCTGCTATTATTAACTTAATTATGGCCTTGATTATGTTTTTTTAAGCCTCTTGTATAAAATTGCCTCATAAACACCTTCACCCTCCCAGTCCATGTTTAAACAGGCCTAGTATTAATCCATAGGTCAGCCTTGCAGTGTTGGGTCATGAGTTTGATGAGTTTGACTTGAGCACTATGTTCCTGGTGTCTGTGGGGGTCGTTTATGACTTAAGGGGGTGCAAGAAAACTAAGGGGCACAGCTTGCCCTGTCCTTACCACCTGCCTCTCTGTACCTTGTGCCTGAGTAACTAACCCAGTCTGTGCTATGTTAGGAATAAGAGCTGAAGGCTATTTGTACAGTGGCCAACACAGTGGGCAGAGTTCAAAAATTAAAAACATCTGCCTTTTTTTGTGTGACTTGAACACTGTGTGGGGCATTTTAAATTAATATGAGTCCTTGTATGTTCTCCTGTGCCTGTGTGGATTTTCTTTAAAAACATTAAGACAGGTTGATCGGTTCCACTTGTAACTGACCCCAGTGTATGTGTTCTGTGGATGTGATGTGGAACGTAGTAGGAACTGTAAGCATGGCCTGCTCTTGGGTTGTCTGACCTGTGTCACCATAAGGAAGGAGGTGGAACTTACTGACCATTTCTACACTAACACTTGAAAGTCACACATTTAATTACATTAACACTGGGTTTTTTTTAATATCAACTGAAAACCAAGATATTTCAGCACTTGATGAAGGAACCACTATACACTGCCTTTCATATTATCGATAGGCAACCTCTACACTGTGTTGCATAGGATGCTGTTTACACGTGGATGCGGTTCTCTGTTGGGTTTTTCCACCTATGCATTGGGCAAAATTGGCCAGATTCAATCGTTGACCAGAGGGGGTAACAATCACATTGTACTGCAGGAGTAGGGGACCTGTCAAGCAAGGACCACATAAATGCAGTGATCGGGACAGAGAATGATGAACAATCTCTATAAAGTACCATACAAAGGTGTTGCATATTAAAAAAATGTTAACGGATAATAAATACAGAAAGCTGGGCACAGCAGTAAAACATAGTCATTCCATAACTTCATGTCCATTCAAAAATAGGGGAAAATTTTAAATTTTTCATGGTTATTATCGATTTATTTACTTTGTATAACTGAATTTCAAAAATATGTTAGTACCTGAGATATAGCCATTGACTATATTATATGTGCTTTAAAGCTATTGACTGCGCTACCTCTAATATAAGTCAGTATTTGTATATCATTTGTATGCTGAAAAGTATATTGGCACTTTATAAATAACTGAACAAAAATAACTAATGCACTTGACTCTTATGTCATGTTATTTTGTTTTTTTTTCTGAGATTGGCATAGAGACTGCTATGCATTTTTTGTTTGTTTGTTTTTTATTTGCTTTTGCCAAATGTAGCTAGCTAAACATAAGCTGGTGCATAACACTACCCCCATCCCCTCTGTATAGTGTTTCCACGATTAGGAAACTGAGACCTGAGGAAAGAGCTGGATATCAGTAAATGCTACAGGCTCCTCTAACCCAGGCACGTCACATTTGACTGAGATGTAGGATTGAACAGAGCAGGTAAAACTCTGTAGGGGACACAGCTTTCAAAACAGGCCTGAGTATCCAGTGGTGATGAAATAAATTGGTATTTTAGAAGTAAGGAAAGGTCTTGATTCTATTCTTGAATTGATTGACTAAATCTGTATTTTTATGACTGACTTTATTTTTTTCAATCAAAAAAAAAAAAAAAGTGATCCCTTATTAAATAGATTTATCCTGCGGTAGAATCAATATTCAATATTCAATATTTATCCTATTTATTGCGGTCTCTATTTAATTAATTATCTCAACTATAATTCATTGTAAAGCACTATCAAGCACTTTCAAATTTATTATTATTATTATTATTATTATTATTAACATGTATTTATATAGCGCCAACATATTGCGCAGCACTGTAAAGTAAATGTGATTATACAACTACATCACACGAATTACATATATAGAATATATGGAGTAACAAACGTCACAATCAATACAGGTACAAAAAGGTGTGGAAGGCCCTATGCATATGCATACAGTCTAAAGGGGAGGGAGTAATACACAAGGTGTGGGAGTGGGCAAGATCGAAGTAAGTGGGTGAGAAATGTGGTATTGTATGTGGTGTTGCATTTGGTAGTTAAGCGGAGTGAGGGTAGGCTTCTCGAAAGAAGTGAGTTTTCAGAGATTTTTTGAAAGTAGAAAGGTTGGGAGAAAGTCGGACAGACCGTGGGAGAGCGTTCCAGAGGAGGGGTGCAGCCCTTGCAAAGTCTTGAATGCGAGCATGTGAGGAGGTAATGAGAGAAGAGTTGAGTAGGAGGTCAGTAGAGGAGCGTAGTAAGCGAGTGGGTGAGTATATAGAGATGAGTTCAGAGATGTAGGGTGGAGCAGAGTTGTGAAGTGCTTTGAAAGTCAGTGTCATTAATTTGAATTTGATTCTGAAAGGTAACGGAAGCCAGTGCAGGGATTGACAGAATGGCGAGGCAGAGGAGGAGCGGTTGCTGAGGTGTATGAGCCTCGCAGCAGTGTTCATTATGGACTGGAGAGGTGACAGTCTCTGGAGGGGGAGGCCAATTAAAAGCGAGTTACAGTAGTCTAGACGCGATATGATGAGAGAGTGAATAAGAATTTTGGCAGCATCTTGGGTGATAAATGATCGTATTTTGGATATGTTCTTTAGGTGGAAGTGACATGATTTGATAAGTGACTGGATATGAGGAGTGAATGACAGGGCAGAATCTAGGATAACCCCAAGGCACCGGGCCTGGGGAGAGGGGGTGATAGTGGAATTGTTAACTATGATGGATACTTCGGGGATGCTACTGGTGTTATTTGGAGGAAAGAGAACCATTTCAGTTTTGGAGAGGTTTAATTTAAGGTAGCGTTGCGACATCCAGGTAGAGATAGCGGACAGGCAGGAGGAGACGCGAGTTAGGAGTTCTGGGTTGAGATCAGGAGATGAGAGATAGATCTGAGTATCGTCAGCATAGAGGTGGTAGTGGAAACCGTACGAATTTATTAATTTGCCAAGGGAGGAAGTGTAGAGGGAGAATAGTAATGGTCCTAGGACAGAGCCTTGAGGAACTCCAACAGAAAGAGGTAGGGGAGAAGATGATACTCCATTGTAGGAGACACTGAAGGAACGATTGGTGATGTAAGAAGAGAACCAGGACAGGGCTGTGTCACGAAGGCCAAGCGACTGGAGGGACTGGAGGAGGAGAGGGTGATCTACAGTGTCAAATGCGGCTGAGAGATCAAGCAGTATTAGTAGTGAGAAATGATTGTTGGCTTTTGCGGTTAAAAGGTCATTAGTTAGTCGAGTCAGGGCAGTTTCCGTGGAGTGTTGTGGCTTAAAACCAGATTGTAGGGGGTCTAGCAGGTTGTTGTCAGAGAGGAATGAGGTAAGTCGGTTGTAGACTAGGCGCTCAAGTAGTTTAGAGATGAAAGGTAGCAGAGAGATAGGTCGGAGGTTGTCAAGATTGGAGGGATCAAGAGAGGGTTTTTTCAGAATGGGGGTGACAAGAGCATGTTTTAGTTGAGAAGGAAACAGTCCAGTTGAGAGCGAAAGATTAAATAGGTGAGTTAAGGCTTTGATTAGACCAGCATTGGTATTGCGGAGAAGTTTTGAGGGAATTGGATCAAGCGGGCAGGTGGTAAGGTGAGAAGAGGCCAGAAGCTTTGAGACTTCCTCATCAGTGACAGGGGTGAAGGAGCACAGGAGAGACTGGGGAGTGTGAAGGGAGGGTGGTGGAAGTCCAGGGGGGTTGAGTAGTGTAATGTCCCTTCTAATAGTGTCAATTTTGTTTTTGAAGTGCTCAGCAATATCTTGAGCAGAGACAGATGTGCATGGAGGGGGTGGAGAAGGGGAAAGGAGAGTGTTAAAGGTGGAGAAAAGTTGTGCTGGTTTTTTAGAAAGGGAGTTAATGAGTGAAGTAAAGTATGTTTGTTTGGCTTGGAAGAGGCTGGTGTTAAAGGAGCGCAGGGCAGATTTGTAGCTCCAAAAGTCTGATTCTGAACGGGATTTGCGCCAGCGACGCTCAAGTGCACGTGAGTGTCTTTGGAGCGCTTTTGTATGAGCAGTATGCCAAGGTTGAAGTGGTTTGGGTCTAGAACGTTTCGTTTTAATAGGAGCAAGCTCATTTAGGGCAGTGGTGAGAGTACTATAGTAGACAGAGGTAGCCACATTAGGACAAGAGATGGCTGAGATATTAGAGTGAAGAGAGTCAAAGGAAGAAGAGAGATGTGACACGTCTACAGCTTGCAGGTCACGGTAAGTACGTGTTTGGGGAGTAGCAGGGGGTGAGGAGGGAGTTAGTGAGAGTTGAAATGTGAGCATATTGTGATGAGAGAGGGGAAATGGTGAGTTAGTAAAATTGGTGGTTGAACAGAGTCTGGTAAATATGAGATCCAGAGTGTTACCACTGGAGTGAGAGGGGGAGTCTGAGCACAAAGATAAGCCTAGGGAGGAGGTTAGTGAAAGAAGTTTAGAGACAGAAGAGTTGTTAATGTTGTTAACAGGTATATTAAAGTCACCTACAGTGAATTATTGTTCAGTCCGGATGAATTTATGTTGATTACTAGTCTTCATTAATTGTTTAAGCACTTCGCACTTTAAAGTTTTTTAACTTAAAGCGATTGGAGTGGGTTACTATTAACTTTTAGACTAATACGCCTTGTTGCAAAAGGATATACACTATTGTGAAATAGAATTGATTACAGCTAGGGGTATATTGGTACCAATTTTTCCTGACCCCTGCATATATAATAGAATGAATTGTATCACATTTATTTAATTCATAATCAATTGGGATTTTAACCGGTTAAATTATAGCACAAGCACTTTTTTGAATTTATAAGATTACTCTAAAGTAATTAGTAAATTTGCACGCAATTGAGATTATTATAATTAGGTAGCTTTAAACTACCAGAGACTGCTGAGCGAGTTTGAAGCTAGTGTGGGGTACTTTTTCCTCTTTTTTAATTCATTGACTTTATTTTTTTGTCTTCTGCATTTTTGAAAGTTTAAACATAGCACTGTTCGCCGTGTTTGGACAATTGCTACAACCAAACAATATAAATATGCATTAGATGAGGGATTGCATTTGGATTGGTCTATTTCCCTTTATCCCACAATGGAGATCTGTAATTGGAATTACTAAGGGCTTTCTTGTCTCCCTTCACACTGCTTAAAATGAACTAAGGATTTAAAGGAAAACTACACCCCCTCACAGTTAAACCTAAGGTGCACAAAATTATAAGTGTGTCCAGGAATACGACACTATATCATTTTTCTATTCACTTCTTCCCAACAGCCAATCAGTGCCTACAGGCGCTGATTGTTTCTTGCCTTTGGGTACCACAATAGAGTAATACCAGCCTCATGCCTGTTTAACTTATAGGGTTCAATATTGGGATTACATACATGACTTCTTTGCAGTCCATATATTGTTATACTTCAGCATAAAATAATATTTGTATTTGAATAAAATGTTTTGGAGATGTTTGGTTAATCCTCCAAAACTATCTCAGTACAAAAATAAGCATACCTTTTTTTTAAATTTTTTTTTACATTTTTATTCTTTAACATGATTCCCCCCCCCCCCTTAACAGATGTTCTCCATTTGCGCTGCCCCTTCTGTTTCTTTAGTGTGATTGCATGCTTGGTTTCTGAATTTATAAACCCACTACCATTAGTAGTGTGTGATTGACATTCACCTGCCAATGGGACATGTATATTGAAAAATGGCTTGACATGAGCCCTGCTTTTCTTAAGAACAAAAAGTTCAGTTTGGGATACTACACTGCCACCAAGGTGTCTTGAGCATAAACTAAACCAAACTAAAATGTATTTCTTTTTTATTTACCATGCTCTTTTTCTTTTCCCCCTTTAGGGATGGAGGTGGGGTCGGTGGTCCGAGCAATCTTTGATTTCTGTCCCAGTGTGTCTGAGGAGCTGACGCTGTTTTCTGGGGACGTCATTGAAGTTCTGAGTGTTATAGATGAGTTCTGGCTCATTGGCACCAAAGAAGGAATCACTGGTAAGATACTTTTTTCTGTTGTTTGTTTAAAAGGGTTTCTGTCACAGAAAATAAGTTCCCTCTACCGAAGATTAAAACTATAGTCTAGATGGGAAAGGGTTTCTGTCACAGAAAATAAGTTCCCTCTACCGAAGATTAAAACTATAGTCTAGATGGGTTTTAGGGTAATATTACACCTGGAGAGACTTCGTCGCCCGACGACTAATCACCTCTTCTTTGGGGCAACTAATCTCCCCAAACTGTTACCCCTGTATTCCGCCTGCTAGAATGAAAAAAAAAACACCTGCGGCATGGCATTGCGGCACTTCATTCTCCGAAGTTGACTCACGAGGAAACTTTGGGTGACTTCGGAAAACTAAGCAGTGAGTGCCATGCTGCAGGCATTTTTTCATTCTAGCAGGCGGAAGACTCCCCATGTGGAGGTTTCAGCACTCACTGGGGCCTATTTCTCCAAAAATACTGCTGTTTTCTCACTCCGCTTTTGGTCACTGTTAGCCCACACCTCCAGGGGTGTTATAGGTTCCCTTTAAAGGGGTGGTTCACCTTTAAGTAGACTTTTTAGTATCTAATAGAATGGCCATTTCTAAGCAAATTTTCAATTGGTTTTCATTATTTATTTTTTTATAGTTTTATAATTATTTGCCTTTTTCTTCTGGCTCTTTCCAACTTTCAAATGGGCGTCGCTAACCCACTTTAAAAAACAAATGCTCTGTAAGGCTACACATTAATTGTTATTGCTACTTTTAATTACTCATCTTTCTATTCAGGCCCTCTCCTATTCATATTCCAGTCTCTTATTCAAATCAATGCATGGTTGCTAGGTTAATTTCGACACTAGCTACTAGATTGTTTATAAGGCAAATTGAAGATTTTGCTGAATAAAATGCTAATTAACTCAAAAACTTGCAAATTGTCACTCTTTACATCATACTAAAAGTTAACTCCAAGGTGAACAACCTCTTTTAAGGAGAACTAAAGTCTAATTAAAGAAGTAGGCTAGAAATGGTTTGAGCTTCTGTAACAGCCCTTTAGCAGTAAAGATTTGTGCCTCCAAAGATGCCCCAGTAGCTCCCCATCTTCTTTTCTGCTGATTTACTGCACATGCTCTGTGCTGCTGTCACTTACTGAGCTTAGGGACCCATACACAATATACAGTACACTTAGAATATAAATGACACACTATAAGGCTGATTAGTAAATAATTACTACATGGCAGCACAGAAACCAGTGCAACTAGCATCAGAATTTAATAATCAGCATTTTAGCATCAGTTTATATTACAAACCAACCTCATTTTCTGCTTGATAATTTGTGACGACCCCTAAGCTTAGCTTCTCAACAGCTCAGAGCCCACAGAGCATGTGAGTGTCACAGACACTTTCCAAGATGGTGACCCCCTGTGACAAGTTTGAAGTCCTGGATCATTGCTGCTATTGACAAGCTGAAACTTTAGGCTGGCAAAATAAGTTCAGTATATAAAATATGACATTTTTAGCCATATTAATTTTTAGGGTTTAGTTCTCCTTTAAGTACTTTCTGTGACTAGTACTACAATACATACCTTCATAAGTTGTAGATAATAAGAATATAAAAGGTAAGCTTTTCCAGAAACATTAAAATGTTGATTAAGAAGGAAATGGAAGGACATAAGGATTTACAGAAGGAAAGAGAAAAGTAGAGGGGTATGGTGGGAGGTATGGGAAAGATTCGGAACTTTTTCTTTTAACACTGTATGTTGTTACTCCCTGGAAATGCTAGCAGGCACATTTAAAGAAATTTTTCTTGAATTTATTTTTATAGACTTTTAACACAAAACAACAGAAAGTGTTTTGTATGCTTTAGAAGCACATTGGTATAAATAAGCTGCTGGTTAACCATGGTGGTACCCATTCAAACTGAATAGGACAAAAAGGCACATTTACACACTGATAACAGATGAGCTCTGCAAAATACATTAGGGCTGATGTACTAAGTGCAGGATAGGTTGCAAAATGCACAATCTGCCATGTTTTTTGCACTTTGCATCTGTCTGTAGAAAAATCATCAGATTCAAACGGTAAACGTACCATATACAAAATATTTTCACTTTTTGACGTCACTGGCCCTTTAAACATCGGCTGGTGCTGAATTGCATGAGTGCAGTTACCAATCACAGTTAATCAATGATTCCTTTAATAATGTCTTAGGCAAGTTAGAAAACGAAAGCACAGTTTTCTTTTTTTCTCCAAAATACAAATAGATAATATCCACATTATTATACACATTGCATAAAAGAAAAACAATAAGATAATTTTAATACATATATTAATTACTAGTATTCTTTCTATAGAAGAAGACATGTGCCTATACTCATCTAAAAAAGGGAAGTGTCAGTGTAGGACAGGTGTCAGTGCCAGTGAGGGGCTAGTGTGAGTGTTGTTCTTGTTCTAAAAAGAGGGTGATGGTGCTCTTTGCTGGTATTCTTTCTGTAGGAGGTTTGTGCCTATATTCTTCTAAAGAAGAAATGTCTGTGTTCTTGTGTGGGATTAGTGTCTGTACCAGTGAGGAGCTAGTGTCCGTGTTATTCTTATTCTTAGAAAAGAGTGATGGTGCTTTTGTGTGGGACAAGCCCATGTTATTAAAAAAGGAAAGTGCCAATATTGTTATAAAAAGCAATTCACAGTGCTATTTTACGGGCAGATACTCATCTTATTCCAATAAAGGTGCTACCATTTTAAAGGGAACAGGTGCCTACCTTCTTGTGAATGGGAAAGCAAAAAGAGAGGCGCTTTTAGTGTAATCAGGATTATTATTATGAGAAACTAATACTCTTACCCTGTGAGGGCTGTGTATAGATTTATATTTTGGGGGAAAAGTGCCCGTGCTATCATGAGTAGGTAATGTCTTTGATATATATATATATATATATATATATATATATATATATATATATATATATATATATATATATATATATATATATATATATTAATGCTAGGCTCATCTGCACTGTGTTCTGGACTGCTACCGTTCAAGTCCACACCTTCTTGTATGGGGGAACGCGCCTCTACTTGCGAGACAGTTTTAGAGTACAATTCTGTCGTTTTCATGGGAGACGCCTTTTTTCTAGTTTTACCCATGGCTAATAAGTTCTTGCACTCTCGGCTGCGGAGATCTCCGCTAGTGAGCAGGGGCCCAATTGGCTGAGTAAGTACTTCTCTGTGCGGACCGATTAAAAGTTATGGCTGGTGTTACACCTTATATTGATTGCTCTGAATCCTTTATGTTATCGGGACCAAGACCAGACCCCTATATTTTCCTACACATTTTAAGTGATATACAGTATAAGTGCATATATATTCTGCACTAAAAGCCTTAGTCAATCTAAATATAATCTACAGACAAATGAAAGAAAGGTCCTTCTTGCCAAATTGTCCTGTAAATGTGCTGAATGTTTGTGTTACACTGTAGGAAACTAACCATCTGTTGGACTGGCAGTGCCATTCTCTGAAAGATACTTAATTATATTTCTGCAGGCTCCTTCTCCCTGTTTCTTCTGTGTTTCCACTATACTACATTCAAGGAGTATGTTAAGAGAGTGTTGGGGGTGTTCTCCTCCACTAGACCATACCCACACAATTTGTTTAGGAATAGTAGCTGGGGTAAAGTGGCTCCAAAAATTTCTGATATATGTAATTAGAGGGTTGTAAAAACTCCTCAGTTTTAATAAAAGTTCTGAAAGCTGCTGGAACACAGGGGCACAATGCAGCTACCAAAAATAACAGTAAAAATCAGTGACACCAATAACACCGGCACACTAGCACACTAGTAAATGTCCTACACCTCAGCTTTGCCCACTTAATTAGTTGAAGGGCTTCTCGAACCTGTGCAGAGGCACTGCTCGAAACCAGATACAGGAGCGCTTCGTATTCTGCTCCCTCCAATGAAGGTCTACCGCCAGCGGTCACTTCGCTGACCTCCCACCAATAGCATCGTCCAGATCCCGGTGTCCCTGGACCCCTGCCCGAGTCGCGCTCTCCGTCTGCAAGGCAGCCTATATCCCATTCGGCTCCGTCTCCGTCTCCTCTAATGCTCTGCGTTCAGAATCTGCCGGCTGTGAACACGTGATGAGAGCAAAAGGAAAGACAAGGGAGCACTCACAGACCTTGTGAATCTTCTTCCTGCTGTGCTAACACGTGAGAAAATGCTCCAGACACGTACAGCCTTCAAGTAGATATATTGAACACAGAGCACCAGCAGTCATTATAATTAGGGATGCACCGAATCCAGGATTCAGTTCGGGATTCGGCCAGGATTCGGCCTTTTTCAGCAGGATTCGGATTTGGCCGAATCCTTCTACCCGGCCGAACCGAATCCGAATCCTAATTTGCATATGCAAATTAGGAGCGGGGAGGGAAATTGCGTGACTTTTTGTCAGAGAACAAGGAAGTAAAAAATGTTTTCCTCTTCTAGCCCCTAATTTGCATATGCAAATTAGGGTTCGGATTCGGTTCGGTATTTGGTCGAATCTTTCACGAAGGATTCGGGGGTTCGGCCGAATCCAAAAAAGTGGATTCGGTGCATCCCTAATTATAATCCATATTTTATTAATGCTTCATTAAAAAGATAAGCAGGACATGTATCCCAAGGGTCGCTTGATGTGTTTTGTGGACTAAGCCACTTTCTCAAAAGCTAAAAAGGCTGTGAACATGTGACTGTTCCCCACTGCAGCTGCAGCTTGTTTCTGAATCTCCAGCGTCCCTGGTTCATATGCCAATTTTAGCCCCGACAGCTTCCCCCACAGACAGATTGTGGGTAAGAATACCCTCACATTTCACTTTTCCACCTTTTTTATTTATTTTTTCCGCCTACCAGGCCATTTTATTTAGGGAATATGCCCTATAGAGCACCACCATGGTCAGGGCCGGATTTACATAGTGGGCGCCCCTAGGCCCACTACCGTTCGTCGCCCCTGTCCCCTCCAGGGGGACTGGAGAAATGGGGATTGGCGCATGGGAAATTAAAAAAATTATTGTATCTCCAGCGCATCCCCAGTGTATTTGAACCAATGTGGGTGTGGTTGGGCAGCATGCTGCCCCCCTGAAATCCTGCCGCCCTAGGCCCGGGCCTAGGTGGCCTTTCCACAAATCCGGGCCTGAACGTGGTGCAGAGCTTTAGGTCAGTGCGGTCATCTTGCCCCCTCGCTCCCCTTCTACAGCCTAAAGCACATTTTTCATTAGTTGGCATGGGTAGTTGTGCTGAAGACAGTTCCCATCTGTGTTAGTAGATGAATCCCATATGTCTACACTGAGTCAGAGTTCTTGGATGCAGGGGGTAGCCTGGGACTGCTGTGGGTCTATAGGGCCCAGCATCAGACTCTAACTAAAAAATGATCATCCTTTTCACAATTTTGGAAGGGTCTAAAATTATTTTGCAACTGTGCCCAGTAACTTCTAGTTGCTCCACAGCTGGTATCATTAGTCTTTGACAGCCCAAGAGATTATATTGCATTTTTCATGTTTAACTTTCTTTTTCAGAGAATGGCACTGCCAGTCCAACAGATGGTTAGTTTCCTACAGTGCAACACAAACATTCAGCACATTTACAGGACAATTTGGCATGAAGGACCTTTCTTTCGTTTGTCTGTAGATTATATTTAGATTGACTAAGGCTATTAGTGCAGAATATATATGCACTTATATATTACTTAAAATGTGTAGGAAAATATTCCCTTTAAATGGGGTAACGTTAAACTTTACCCATGATCAAATACAGTTATTGGACATGTTATCCAGAATGCTCAGGGCCTGGTGCTTTCCAGATAAGGGGTCTTTCCGTAATTTGGATCTCCAAATGTTAAGTCTACTAAAAAGTAAACATGAAATTAATTTTAACATGAAATAAAAACTCAATAGGATTTTTTGCCTCCAATAATGATTAATTATATCTCAGTTGGGATCAAGTACAATGCACTGTTTTATTATTACAGAGAAAAATAAATTATTTTTAAAATGTGGATTATATCATTATAATGGAGTCTATGGGAGGTGGCATTTCCATAATTCTGTGCTTTGTGGATAATGGGTTTCTGGATAGTGGGTCCTATACCTGTACTCACACCGGCAAGCATTTGGGCTGCTTCTGGAATTAACCCCAGTTTGTGTATAAGACCAATGGAAGCTGAGATACTATGGGATTTTGCACAGAGGCAAATGGATAATGTTAGCAAGTGTCTTCCGTTAGCTCCTAATTACTGGTATAGGATTTATTATTGCCCAACCTATTAACCTGAAATCTCATGAATACAGAAAAGTAATTTTCCATTTAAGGAACTATTTCTATTAACTATTTGCTTTTTCTCTTTAAAGGTGTATTTCACATGTACAATATCTTTTAGTATGGCATAGATATATTCTAAGTCAATTTGCAATTGGTCTTCAGTTCTTTATGTTTTTTTAAGTTATTTAGGTTTTTGTTCAGCAGCTTTCCAATTTGGTATTTCAGCAGCTAGCTGGTTGCTAGGGTCTCATGTGCCCAAGAGACTAGGCAGTGGTTTAAAGAAGTAAAGCTGGCCATATATGTTGAGATTTTTAAAAGATCCGATCGTCATCGCGAGACCACGATTATCTCGGAATGATCATACGAATTGTCCATCAACTAAAAAGACCAATTTGCCAGGAAAACAAAGGGTAGCTGCCTGCTTAGCCCTGCAAACCCAGCTAGATTGCACTGGGACCGATAAAGATTTTTTAACCTGGCCGATCAATTTCCTGACAGATGTCGGCAGAAAAATCGTAAGATGCACGATCGTTTGAATCCCACTAACTTCACGATAATTTCGAAGGATTGGTTGGACTTTAGTAAAATCGGTTGTTTGGCCAGAAAAATCTTTGCGTCTATGGGGAGCTTAAGAGATGGCCTGCATACAAAGACAAGGCATAACGAGTAACAATAACAATACAGTTGTAGCCTCACAATAGTTTTTAGCTGCTTGGCTCAGTAACCTCCATTTGAAAGCTTGAAAGAAGTAGAAGAGGAAGACAAAATATTCAAAATCCATTGGAAAAAAATAAAGACCAATTGCAAAGTTGCTAGTAATGGGGCATTCTATAATATACTAAAACTTGACTTAAGGCTGAACCACTGCTTTAATAATAAGAATTGTACCATTTAATAGGCTAGTATAAAAATAAAAAGAGTCCCTATGAGTGTACTGTACCAGTACCTGATTAATTGAGTGTACGATACTATTTTATTATCAGGACGTCCTGTTATTACTTACAAACAGATTCTGACTTTCTCCTTACATTTTTCATATCTGTCTTTGCAGGCCAGTTTCCTGTGAGCTTTGTGGAACAGCTGTCCATCCCAAGTCTTAAGCATGGAGAGAAGCTCTATGTCTGCATCAGTGAATTTACCTCCCATGAACCAGGAGCGCTCTGCTTGCAAAGAGGTATGATTTTTACAGAAAAATGCATAAGCAGGTGTAAAATTCTTTCTCATATTTTAGATTAAAATTGGTGATACTGCTGCTAACCTGATAAAGGGGTTACCTTTGGGTTAACTTTTAGCATAATCTAGAAAGTAATATTCTGAGACAATTTGCTATTGGCTTTCATTTTTTATTAGTTGTGGGTTTTGAGTTATTTAGCTTTATATTCAGCACGTCTCCAGTTTCAGCAATATGGTTGCTTGGGTCCAAATTACCCTAGCAACCATGCATCGATTTGAATAACTGACATATGAGTAGGAGAGGTCCTGAATAGAAAGATGAGTAATAAAAAGTAGCAATAACAATAAATGTGTAGCTTTAGATTGCATTTGTTGTAAGAAGGGGTCAGTGACCCCCATTTGAAAGCTGGAAAGTCAGACAAATAAGGCTAACATTTCATAGAATGATCTTGTACACTAATCAAGCACAAACAAGCAGGTGGTACTGCAATTGTAATTTATCAAAACATTACAATATATACAAGTCAATATATACAACTGTTCCTATAAACAGCGGAATGCTTGATGTCCAAACATTTTGTCAATTTCTTCAAATCTCTTCCCAGACTCATAGGCAGCTTAACTTTCTTTCTAAAGGCCTCAATGAGCTCTTTCATTTGAGCTATGATCAGGACTGGACTGGGATTCAAAATAGGCCGTGGCATTCCTAGTACAGAGAGGCCCAAACAGTCCCCACCAGCCCACTTAATAATCACTTTCTATGGCACCTTATAGCAGCCCCTCTGGCATTTGCCAGAACCCATAGATTGCCAGTCTGGGCCTGGCTATGATGATACAACACACTTCAACAACAAAAAGCAAACCTTAAAAAGGACAAGTTCCTCCAAGATCCTCTGTGATCTGGGCTACTAGATTATAACTTGAGGTATTTGAGCTAGTGATAGATGTAGGGGGGTGCAGACACAGTGGACTACAAAATGTAAACGGTGCATGATATTTTTATCTTTATTTAAATTTTTTTATTTCCTTTATCTATCAATATTATTGAAATGAAGTGTGTGTATATATATATATATATATATATATATATATATATATATATATATATATATATATATACATACCCAAACAGTCCGCACACTCTCGGTCCTTCAGTTCCACTTTGAGTGCTGCACTTAGTTGTGTGTAGTATATTCATCCAGAAAATGTGCGCATTCCACATTTATGATGTAAAACAGTACTATAAGGTTTCGGTTGTGGTCTACAACCTTTATCAAAATGTATTACCATCTAAACTTCCGTAGAGGTTTATATATATAATAACCATCCATAGAGTCGTCTGCACTCTCGATACTTAGTTCAAATGTGCCTGGGTGCAGTGTCCAAAATGTAGAATATCTATCACACAGAAAAGGTCCGCACTCTCAGGACTTAAATAAAAATAAAAATGTTTTATTGAATGACTAACGGTTCGGCCTCTCCGAGGCCTTTCTCAAAGTGTGGAAAAGCACAATATGAATGCCTTAAATACATATGACGGCAGGAAACGTTAATTGGCTGACCTATCAACATTATCATCAGATAGTTGAACTACACGTATAACCATTACAAAAAACCATTACAAAACAACAAATTACATATATTGTGTCAATACTGCTGTAAGTAAAAACCCTTTTCATTTGGCTAGCTAAAAAATTAAAAACATGTAGAATTATTCAACTATCTGATGATAATGTTGATAGGTCAGTGAGGCAACTTTGGGCGACTATTGAAAACGCATCGCCGCGTGTGCATTAGCGCAGGCGACTTTGCATTGTAGCCTATGGGGAAAAACGCTGAGGCAGTTCATGGAGATAGTCACGCAAAAGACATGGCGATTAGTCGCCAGGCGACAAAATCTCCCCAAATCTCCTCGTGTGGACTAGCCCTTAAGCTGGCCAACTTCGTCAAAGTCATCCCATATCTGGCCAGTCCTATGCTCAATTTTCATCTAATTCATTAAGAATTCTATTGCTTCATTATACATTTTACAAAGGGACTAAGATTTACCTGCAACTTACTTGCTGCTTTCAAAGTAAAACTCCCAAACTTGGCTGCCCTTTTATTAGACACTAGTGGGATCACCTGACTATAGCTGGGAATATATATATATATATATATATATATATATATATATATATATATATATATATATATATATATATATATATATATATATATATATATATACACATATATAAAAGCTGGTTGAAAAGATATGTTTGCTTATAAAAAGGCTCCTCATTGGACTGGTTATTTGTTTTGATTGTGCTTGTATGAAACAAGAAATAGGACGTATGTTTACTTTCAGCTTCAGATATTGCCATACATAAACAATAGGCAAAAAGTATGTTCAGCACAAGCCTTATACTAGTTAGCATGAATGTCAAGGACCAATGTAATGCTTCTCCACACAGTCTGGGAATAAACAAGATGTGTTTTCGAGATGTTTTATCATCTCAATGGCAGGGGCAAGCAATTAAACTTGTTACATCATATTGCTTTGAGTGTCTAGACTAGAGTTACATAAGTAACTTACAGAACTTTCAATGTTTGACATGAAGAGATGGGCAGGGCTTGAACTTTTAAATCCTGGGGGCTCAGTTATAGAAACTCACTGAAGTGTGTGTAATGTAGCGTAATTACCTCTATCTGAAACATGTGTGGATTTGGTTTACTTAGCTTTCCAGTAGAGGTCGCTCTTTGTCTAAATTATGCTGGTAAACTGTTAGAGACACCCACTGAAGGTATTAGTTAATATACTTCTGAGCGAGCTATCAAGAAAATTAATTAAACATGTTGTAAATCAGCCAGTTTTAAAATTACTTGCAAATAAAATAAATGAAAAATTATGAGCACTGTCTGTCTTACAGAGAAGAGAAGTACCATACTTACTGTAACAATCTAGGCAAAATTAGATTTCAGTTTAGGTTATAATGCTGAGGGAAGTTGGAGTTCATATTTTTTTTAAAAAAATGCCTTCTAGTTACCTTTATGCATGGTATTTTCACAATAAATGTAACCATGATTATATTTATAATATAATAATAATAGGGATGCACCGAATCCAAGATTCCGTTCGGGATTTGGCCAGGATTCGGCCATTTTCAACAGGATTCAGCCGAATCCTTCTGCCCAGCCAAATCAAATCCTAATTTGAATGTGTTAATTAGGGGTAGAGAGGGAAATAAAAATATTTTCCCTCCCCCCTAATTTGCATATGCAAATTCGGATTTGGTTCGGTATTCGGCCGAATCTTTCGTGAAGGATAAGGTGGTTCGGCCGAATCCAAAATAATGGATTTGGTGCATCCCTAATTTATAATATCTGTTCAGTGTTGCAAAGTTCATCAATTCTCACTTGTTTTTGTATGTTGTGTGGCACTTATTTTAATAGGTGATCTAGTGGTTCTGGAGGGAACATTGACTTCCAGTTGGTTACAAGGACGCAATTGTTGGGGGTCCAAGGGATTTTTCCCATTATCGTGTGTCCAGGAATTCTATCTGTCATCCAGAAGCCGCCAGCTTTGTCAGAACTCTACTCTTGAGCTCCCAAGTTATGCTATTGGCCAGGCAAGAGCCATTTTGGGACTTTCTGCTCAGCTGGAAGAGGAGCTGGATTTTCTAGAAGGAGACATTATTACAATCACTGGCGTGCCAGAGTCTGGATGGTTTGAGGGTGAACTAAATGGGCGAAGAGGAATCTTTCCAGAAGGCTTTGTAGAATTGCTAAACCCCTTGAGGGTTTCTGATGTTAGAATTATACGTAACACCTTTGATGACTATAAACAAGACAAGCTATCAGAAGTAGCCGAGTTCCCTGAACAAGGAAACTTCGGCAGGGAAAAACGCAGGAAAAGTGAAGACCAAGATGGCACTTTTGCAATTGCTCTTTATAAATTTGAGGCTATGGAGCAGAGAGAGCTTGATTTTGAAGTTGGTGATAGGATTAAAATAATTCAGACGTTAGAAGACGGGTGGCTTGAAGGGGAGTTGTATGGAAACAGGGGTATTTTTCCTCACAGATTTGTGAAATTGGAGAGCTCAGAAAAAAATTCTTTTCATCAGAAGTCACCAGAAGGAAACAAGATCAGCAACACCTCATACAATCTTGACTTCTCCTCTGCAGACAGCCACAGTGGTTCTGATCCTCATTACTGGGATGTGCATGTTGAAGATTCCTCAAGTGTCTCAACTGCTGAATCACAGGTGCAAATTCCAAATTCAGAATTTCATTTAAATAGCATTAATGAAATCCCTGTAAATGACTATGAAATGCTACGTAGCAAATCTCCTAAGCCACAGCTACCTCCTCGCCCACAGAGTAAGGTATATGGCAGCCCTGCAAATCCTGTTCAAGATACTCATAAAGTCAAACCGATTACTGCACAGTTGCCTGTCGGTGGACAAGGGTCTAATGGTTCACATGAGAAGTGGTCTTCCAAAAGGGCTCTCTCTTTAATTACACCTGATGAGGCAGTACATGCTCAGAAGAGTTCAGAAGAGTCCAAGAACAAAAATAATAGAAAAAGTAGCCTTCAGGACCAGGATATAGCTCTTTTGATAGATGATCAGCAGCCGAAATCTAAGATGTGTTCTAACTCCAAAAATAAACAGGAATGTCCTTCCACATGTACATGGTCTTCACAAGCAGAGAGGCCACAAAGTGGAACACGTAGCGTAAACAGTGGAAGTGAATTAATCAACCTGGACTCTAAATTATCTGAGCAACTTTCTCAGTTTGAAAAAAGCCTCTCCAACCCTACAGCAAATGGCAACAAGTATGCGTCAAGACATTTGTCAATACTGGATTACAGTTCTGAAACAGACATCATTAGAGGCACATCTCAGCTCTCCAAAGTCCAAAAATCACCCGAAAAAAGAAAAACATTAAGACCCCCACCGCCTCGGCCAACCATCAGATCCAATTCCACTTCAAATTCATCTATTAGAGGTAGATCACAAAAAAGTGCATATACACAAAGCGCATCTCCGCCTTTCCCACTAAAACCATCCAGGCCTGCTCCACTGCCTCCACCAGGCAACCAAAGAAATACACCATCTCCTAAACCATTATCACAAGTGAGCCCACAAACTGAAAATTTAATTGCACCTGAAATCCATGACCTTTCTTCAGAAGAGCAGTGTGACAAAGACCATGCTTCACCATGCCCGTTCCTGCAACTCAAGATTGAAGAAGTTGAAAGAGAGCTAGATGTGTACAGAAAGACTCGTGAAGAGTTGATGTTAATGCTTGAGGAAGAGCAGGATGAACTTGTGAGGGCAGAAACCACAGAAAACTTGGAATTCTGTGACTCAAATATAGTAAGTCTACATGGAGAACTTCAGCGCCTTAAAGGTAAGTTCTGCTGTTTTATTTTTTTATTGTTTTGATGTATAGAAAGGTGAGAAAAAGTTTAAAAACAAAGATAGGATTGCAAATCACTTATCTACCTTAAGCTTACCATTCGTCCCCATCCCACAGAGACAGGCCCTGTTTGAGGAATTCAGCCCCCATATAGAATTGCCCCATGAAGAGTCCTCTTCTGGCAGAATAACTTTCAAAAATCCCCCCCTGACCCATGCAGAATTATTATCAGATCCTGCATTGGATTTTTTCTTTTTACAGCTAAGGGACTGTCTGCATTCCCACTTCCCTTATATTGCAACAATTTTGCTCTGTTTCTTCCACAATGATGCCATTAACTATTTACTTGCCTTAATTAGCCATTCTGAGTTTAAGGGATAAGGGCACATGGGCAGACTCGGGGCGATTAGACGCCTCGTGACAAATCGTCTGTTCTTCGGGGCGACAATGGCACTCGCCACACTTTGTTTTCCGAAGTTGCCCGAAGTTTCCTCGTGAGGCAACTTCGGGCGACTTTGAAAAACTAAGCGCCAAGAGTGCCAGGGAAGATCTGTGCCTTCAAAGATGCCCCAGTAGCTCCCCATCTTCTTTTCTGCTGATTTACTGCACATGCTCTGTGCTGCTGTCACTTACTGAGCTTAGGGACCCACTCAAAATATACAGAACGCATAGAATATAAATGTCACAGTATAAGGCTGATTAGTAATTAATATAGATAATTACTACATGGCAGCACATAACCCAGTGCAGTTAGCATCAGAATGTAATAATCAGCCCTGTAGCATCATATATCACAGCCAACCTTGTTTTCTGCTTGATAATTTGTGACAACCCCTAAGCTAACTTCTCAACAGCTGCTCAGAGCCCACTGAGTATGTGAGTGTCACAGACACTTTCCAAGATGGTGACCCCCTGTGACAAGTTTGAAGTCCTGGATCATTGCTGCTATTGTGAAGCTGAAACTTTAAGCTGGTGCAATAAGTTCAGTATATAATAAAACATGGCGTTTTTAGCCACATTAATTTTTAGGGTTTAACACCTCCCTTCATCCCCTCTATTATCGCATGTGTCTTAACCACTACCTGTGAAATTGTGTGTTGGTCCCTTAACACTGCAAATGCTTTGTGGAAAATGTTTTAATCTATTCACAATTCACAAAAGTGGATATAGCATTTTTTGAAGTAAAAGTGGTGTTAACACTGGTTTAAATACAATCACCATGTTCCCAAAGCAAAATGTTGCACCATATTGGCCTTTAAAATGGCAGGGAATCTCTTGTCTGAAAAGCTTAAACATTATTACAAGATACAGTTACAGCCGAGAGTCACCTAATGGTAGCTAAAAGCAAATTAAGGGGATTTTTTCCTGATTTTTATAATTTCGTTTTTATTTCTAAATGACACTGTTTTCACTGCAAATAATTCACTCTACAATATAAAATGTAATTCCTGAACCAGCAAGTGTATGTTTTTAGTTGTAATATTGGTGTGTAGGTGCATCTCAGGTTATTTTGCCTGTTCATGTGCTTTCAGAAAGAGCCAGGACTGGCAGGCTGTTGTTTCTCCTACTCAATGTAACTGAATGTTTTGCAATGGGACCTGGATTTTACTATTAAGTGCTGTTCTTGGATCTACCAGGCAGGTTCTGTTGTTAGGCTGCTGGGGGGCAGGGGCACGCCAGAGAGGTTTTCAGGGGCGGTAAAAAGGCGATCCTGGTACCGTTAAGAGCTGAATTTTTTAAACCGAAATTCGGCTTTACTAATGCGAGAGAGCGCAGTTGCGCTCTCAGCATTAGTGTTCCTGCTTCCCCTCCCGACAGGTAAGTCGTGAGGGGGGGCGGCATTGCATGAGCCGGTCAGGTGGCCCTTAGGTAAGACTCGCCGCTGCTGGGGGGGAAAGGGAGGTGGGTAATATCACTCCAACTTGCAGTACAGCAGTAAAGAGTGACTAAAGTTTATCAGAGCACAAGTCACATGACTGAGGGCAGCTGGGAAACTGACAATATGTCTAGCCCCATGTCAGATTTCAAAGTTAAATACAAAACTTTAATTTAACATTTTTCCATGACAGTATCCCTTTAAGAAAAATGTGGGTAAAATGTTTCTAAATGTTGTGAGAAAGAGAATCTGCAAACTGTTTAAACTAATCTCTTAAAGTTATGTGTTTAAAATGACACCAGTAAATTGTGGTCATATCTCTCAGCAGAGCACGGATACTGAATACACACTGGGTTGCTTATTACTGGAATGATAATAATCTGACCAAAAATTGCAGCAAGGAAGCATGCAAACCTGCTAGTGCACATTCATAGGGATACACTGGAGCCCGGATTCCATGAGAGTGCAGCCTGTGTTCATGTAAATGTGGGCACTTGTGTACAGGTATGGGACCTGTTATACAGAATACTCAGGACCTGAGGTTTTCCGGATAACGAAAAACTCAATAGGCTGGTTTTGCTTCTAATACGGATTAATTATATCTTAGTTTGGATCAAGTACAAGCTACGGTTTTATTATTACAGAGAAAAGGGAAAGCATTTGAAAAAATTGCATTACTTGGATAAAATGTAGTCTATGGGAGACAACCTTTCTGTAATTCAGATCTTTCTGGATAATGGGTTTCTGGATAACAGATTCCATACCTAAACAACCTAGAAAAAGCAAAGTAGGTAAATCTGCTGTTGTGGCAACCCTGGGGTACGGTGCTGACCTCGTCTCTCTCTATAAAATCACTATATTTGTGATTTTTGCTGTATTTTATTCACTCCTGTCTGAACGAATAAATAACTTTCACCAGTGCTTCTTTTACTTCCCACATAAGTCCTTTCTAGCCCATCCCATGCCTTGGCCTGTGCAAATAGCAGGTCACACCCAGCACAGAGGCCTGGTTTATTACTATTGTCCCTGTGTCTGACCTGCTGTGGAATGTGACCTACATGTCATCCTATAAATGATTATTCTTTCTCAGAGCTGTGTTTCAGCTGTGTTATTCTTAATCACCAAGAATTGCTGTGGTTCGACTGCAACTCCCAAAATCATTACTCACTCACCAGGAGGCATATCTTCAGATACCGAGAGCCTCCATTCTATTCATCCTCGTCCTTTTGGCTGTGTGCATAAACGTTACCTTTTTTGCAGATTATGATAAAGCCTTCTATAGAGCAATGGCATCTTGCTTTAGAGCTGTAAATCCTATTGTTTACAAATTGAGCCTGCCCATTACCGTAACTTCTCTGTCTTTTCACTAACTACTAGTAAGAGTAGTGTACCCCTTTCTGACTCCCATTATCTGCTTTGTAAAGGGCTGTGTACTTTCAGATTGAAGTTCCGATATAAAATATGCAAAATGTATCTATATTGATTACTCTATGGCATGTATTCAAAAAATTATATTATTAGTCAAAAATGAATTCATATAGTTTTCATATGATTTCTTTGAATTTGTAATTGATGTGGGGTAGAGCCTGCACACCCACACAGGGCCGCCGTTAGATATCACAGGGCCCCGTACAACAACATTTTTGGGGGCCCCCTGGGCCCCGCCCATCCCGGCCCCCAAGCCCCACCCCGGCCCCCAAGATCCCATCCACTCCACATCACAGTTAAAAGACCACAAAGACATCAGCGTTAATAAAGGTACCCCCCCACACACACACAAACAAGTTATAAAAAGCAATTGGGGACCAGGGCAACCCTATAGAATATTTTTTAAAAAAACATTGGCACCAGGCCCCAAAAAGTTGAAAAAAATAGGGGCCCAAAGAATATTTTTTAAAAAAACATTGGCGCCAGGGGTATATAGAGTATTAAAATAAAAACACACATTGGTGTTCAGAGGAATTGAACTTGTGGCTTCAACTTCGCCTCCTTTCCTGACTTTGGGTCTTTTCGCCGCTTCCGAACTTCAAGTTTGGCTGTTTTCGTGACTTCGGGTCTTTTCGCCGCTTCAGGACTTCAACTTCGGCTGTTTTCGTGACTTTTGGGTCTTTTCGCCGCTTCGGGACTTTAGACACTTCTGCATTACGGCTGTTCGGGACTTCGGAAGGAGGTGGCATGGCTTTGGCGCTGTCTGGATATTACTCCACAAGTAGAGCAAGTGGGTAAAGTAATAAAAATTGCTAGATCAGCGAGGGTGGGCTAGACCCGCAGCTGAACCGGATACCCAGGCAGGGTACCCGCGGATTGAGTGTCTGGTTGGAGCGTTCTACCCGAAAACCCACCACTTTGCAAGTATACCGGGGTACAGCATGGGGTGTTTTTCAAGGGGAATGAAAGGGTCCCCAGAAAAGTTATGTGTCTGTAAGTCGTGGGTCCCTCAGCACCTCCTGTTGTTAAGTCACTGCTTCAGCTACAGGTAAAATAACTCCTAGCAAGCCTGAGAGCTGCAGAATAAAAATTAAGACTTAAGGTGGCCATACACAGGCAGATAAAGCTGCCGATATCGGTTGTTTAGACCAGTTTGACAGCTTATCTGCCCATGTATGGGGGCTTCCGACGGGTCTTCCCGATCAATATCTGGCCACGATATTGATCGGGAAGGTTTGATTTTTACCCGACCGACCGACGGAGCCCCTTGGCATATCGTAATCCGATCGTTCGACCATACGGACTAACGTATGCCGTTAGTGGCACATTGGGGAAAGATGTCGCCAAACGATCGGATCTTTGAGTCTATGGCCAGCTTTATTGCAAAATAAAATATTGCTGTATTAATCATACTAAAAGTTCATTTCAAGGCAATACATCTGTATTGCAAACCAGCCACTAGTGGACACTTCTCTCACTATTTTATATGCCTGGTATGAGTACATTATTAAGACTCATCATTCCCTTCTTTGTATCTACCTTATCTTTATACTTGGGCTAGACAGGTATTCATTTTAATTAAACCAGCTCTTGTTAGTTTTATATCTAGCACCTTCCTTGTGTAGAGCTTTGAACACAGACTTTATATTGTTCCTGCATGGTGCAAAAAAAACTGGAGGTACTTGGGGCTTATGGTAGAGACACATGGACAACCTTTTCTCTGGTCTTGCAACCTACAGCCAATTTGTACCTTTACTGGTGTAATTAAAGGGGTGGTTCACCTTTAAGTAAACTTTTAGTATGTAACAGAATGGCCAATTTTCCATTGGTTTTCATTATTTATTTTTTATAGTTTTATAATTATTTGCCTTTTTCTGCTGACTCTTTCCAGCTTTCAAATGGGCATCGCTGACAGCATCTAAAAAGCAAATGCTCTGTAAGGCTACTAATTTATTGTTATTGCTCCTTTTTATTACTCACATTTCTATTCAGGCCTCTCCTATTCATATTCCGTTCCTTATTCAAATCAATGCATGGTTGCTAGGTTAATTTGGACCCTAGCGACTAGATTGTTTATAATGCAAAGTGAATATTTGCTGAATAAAATAACTCAAAAACCTTAATTAATAAAAAATGAAAACCATTTACAAATTGTATCAGAATATCACTCTCTACATCATACTAAAAGTTAACTCAAAGGTGAACAACCCCTTTAATTTAACTTTTAGTATGTTGTAGAATCATTTCTCAATTCGCCTTCATTTTTTCTTTTTTAAAGTTTTTTAATTATTTGCTTCTTCTAACTCTTTCCAGCTTTCAAATGGGGTCACTAACCCAATCTAAAAAACAAATGCTCTGAAAGGCTATACATTTATTGTTATTGCTCTCTCCTTCTATATTCCAGCCTTTTTTTTCAAATCAGTGAACGGTTGCTAGGGTAATATGGACCCTAGCAACTTGCTTGTATTGTAAGCACTGAATAAAAAGCTAAATAACTCAAAAACCACAAAAAGTAAAAAATGAAAGCCAATTGCAAATTTTCTCACTCTCTACATCATACTAAAAGTAAAAGTAAAGGGGAACAACCCCTTTAATTGAAAATAATGAAAGCAAACATCTCATTATTGCTACTGCAATCAAACAAACGTTGCTAACTGTATGTACACAATCTATCCCCTCCCTGTTATGCTCCATATTGCTTTAGCTGTGACCTGTTCTCTCAGAGGTTTGTGCAGGGGTAGCCAGAATGGACAATTAAAATTCCACACTGCAGGGAAAATGCATTTTTTATTGTAATTAGTCTGCTTAACCGTGCGATTGCTGTCTCGCGCTTGAGGTCACATTTAGCAAACCTCTGAACTAACCTAAGGCTCAGAGTGTGATGATTGTAACTACTATAGTAATGGTTATTCAGGTCTAAATTATATTGTTACTTTATTGCCGGCAAAATCAGGGCTTGATCATTTTCATACACAGCCTGCAATTGCCAAAAAAATCATAATGCTTTCTTGTTTTTATTTTCTCCATGGGATGGATGTTCTATTCCTAGTTCCTATTTGGACAGCTTATATTTTAATTATTTTCTATACTTTTAAGGGGTGGTTAATCTACTAAGCAACTTTTCAATTGGTCTTCATTATTTTGTATAGGTTTTTTTTGTAATTATTTGCCTTCTTCTTCTGACTCTTTCTAACTTTCAATTGGGGGTCACTGACCCCATCTAAAAACAAATGCTCTGCAGGGCTAAACATTTATTGTTACTTTTTATTACTCCTCTTTCTGTTCTTTCTATGTCTTCTCTAGTGATGTGCGGCCTGACCTCGCACTCCCCTTTCCGTGTCGCGGGCAGGTCCGGGTTGAGCTCTTCTGCCTGCTCTCCCCACACAAAATCTTACAATGCCGGCTTCCGACTTCCGGATTCAACTTTTATAGACGCGTGCGGGTCTTTAAAAAGAACCCAGGAGTCAGGCTCAGGCATGTGGAGGGAGGGCGGATATCGGGTGGGTACGGGTTGGGAAGAACCACTAGTCCTTTCCTATTCATATCTCAGGCTCTTATTTAAATCAATGATTGGTTGTTATGTCATTTGGACTATAGCAACCAGATTGCTGAAATTGCAAACTGGAGGAGAGCTGCTGAAGAAAAAGGCACATAACTCAAAAACCACAAATAATAAAAACCAATAGCAAATTGTCTCAGAAATCACTCTCTGCATCATACTAACAGTTAAAGAGGTGGTTCACCTTTACGGTAACTTTTATGCCATAGAAGGGCCAATTCTAAGCAACTTTTTAATTGGTTTTCTTTTTTATAGTTGTATAGTTATTTGCCTTTTTCTTCTGACTCTTTGCAGCTTTCAAATGGGTGTCGCTGACTCCCTTCTAAAAAACAAATGCTCTGTAAGGGCTCTTACAGAAGAGCGCTTTTACCTGCGCTCCCCTGCGTTCCGTTTTTCTGCGTTCAGCCGCAGGGGAGCGCAGGAATAGACTCATTACATTTTTTCCAATGGGAGTGTACTCACACAGGCGCGTGTAGGCGCCGAACGCAGGAAAAATGCAGCATGTTGCGTCTCAACCTGTGTTCGGCGCCTACACGCACCTGTGTGAGTATAGCCCCATTGGAAAAAATGTAATGCGTAGTAATACGCAGAAAAACGGAACGCAGGGGAGCGCAGGTAAAAACACTCGTCTGTAAGAGCCCTAAGGCTACAAATGTATTGTTATTGCTACTTTTTATTACTGATCCTTCTATTCAGCCCCTCTCCTATTCCAGTCTCTTATTCAAAGCAATGCATGGTTGCTAGGGCAATTTGGACCCTAGTTACCAGATTGCTTAAGATGCAAATTGAAGAGCTGTTGATCGAAAAAATCTTCAATAATAAAAAATGAAAACCAATTGCAAATTGTCTCAGAATATCACTCTCTATATCACACTAAGGGCTCTTACTCACGAGCGTTTCTTCATGCGCTCCCCTGTGCTCCGTTTGGCTGCGTTCAGCCGCAGGGGAGCGCAGGTCTAGACGCTGTTAATATTTTTCTATGTGCCTGTACTCACACAGGCGCATGTAAGCGCTGAACCATTGAAAAACGCAGAAAAATGCAGCATGCTGCATTTTTCCTGCGTTCAGCGCTTACATGCGCCTGTGTCAGTACAGGCACATAGAAAGATATTAGCAGCGTCTAGACCTGCACTCCCCTGCGGCTGAACGCAGCCAAACGGAGCGCAGGGGAGCGCATGAAGAAACGCTCGTGAGTAAGAGCCCTAAAAGGGGTGAACAACCCCTTTAACTAAAAGGTGAACAACCCCTTAAGTTGGGGAGCAACACAAGCATGAAAAAGTCCCTTGGGTGCCAAATAAGGGCTATAATTAGCCCCTATGTGGACTGGCAGCCTTACATAAGGCTTTACTTGGCACTATACTTAATTTTATGCAAATATAACTTACTTCCAAGCCTGGAATTCAAAAATAAGCACCTTCTTTGAGGACACTGAGAGCAACATCCAATGGGTTGGAGAGCAACATGTTGCTCGCAAGCTACTGGTTGGGGATCACTGCTTAAAGGTGAAAAACTGTTTCTTGTTAGATATACCGTACAGTCTTACCCATGGTAAATGATAATTTACTGAATGTAAATGTGCTTGTATGCAGTGATGGGCGAATCTGTGGCGTTTCGCTTCGCCGAATAATTTGTGAATTTCCTGTGAAATTCGCAAAACGGCGAAAAATTTGCGGAACAGCACTGGCTTCTCATTTTTGATGCGGCTTCTGCTTTTTTTTTACCCCGGTTTCGCAAATTTATTCGTTTGTGGCGAATTGCGGGAATTTGAGCCTGGCGAATAAATTCGCCCATCACTACTTGGTTGCAGTGCCACATGGGGTTAATCAGAGCATAGGCTGCACAAATGATTTCCAGCTCAAAAGGCAGATGTAAAAAAAAACTATAAATGCCCCTGTCCCCAATTTATTGCTAATGCCTGTACCTAGAGGATGCCCCTACTGATCAGACAAAAGCATCACCTACCTAACTGTGGATGCACCAACAAGGGCAGGTGATTGCCTCAGAAATCAATAGGGGTTTTGAGGATTTGTTGTCCATCAAGCTGGAAATTGCTCAATCAACAATATGCTCTCAGCTGCCCTATGTTTCATTGCCCCTAAACCTTTTAGTAAATTGTTTCAAATGATTTAAAATATTATTCTGTGACTTTGAGCTAATACGTTATTTGCTGTGAAAGGGGTGGTTCACCTTTAAGTTAACTTTTAATATGTTATTGAATGGCTAATTCTAAGCAACTCTTCAATTGGCCTTCATTTTTTATTCTGTATAATTTTTAATGATTTGCCTTCTTCTTCATACTCTTTCCAGCTTTCCCATATAGAAAATGTGCTGAAAGGCTACACGTGTATTGTCCTTGCTACTTTTTATCACTCGTCTTTCTGCTCAGGCCCCTTCCTATTTAGTCCAGTCTCTTATTCAAATCAGTGCGTGGTTGCTAGGGTAATGTGGACCCTAGCAACTAGATTGCTGGTTGCAAACTGGATTTATTTAATTAACTTAAAAAACACAAATAATAAAAAAAAATATCAAAGTTAATTTGATAGTAAACAACCCCTTTAAGTTAAACAGTGTATCTGGTTTTGTATCTCTCTCTCCTACCAAGCTGACAATGTGAAGAGAAACTCCATGATTTTGGAAGCCCTGTATTGTAATAAATATTAAAGGCATTTTTCATTGGTTCATTTCAAAGAGACAAAGGGCTGTCTCCATGGCAGCGAGAAATAGTAAACGTCCGCCCTTTTGTTTCACCCGAATCTCCCGTAATTGAGGTTTCTGAGGCAGAAAGGGGCCTCCACACACAAAGAGGCAGAAACTCTACATATTAAAGAAACAATGTAAGTTTAAATCAGTGTTTTCCAGCTTTTCTCACACATCTCATCAATCCTGCTGCCTTGGTCCAACCTATAAAAACATCTTAAATTTTATAAGACCACTTTGTTTACAGTTGCCCTGTCTTAGAATATATTGATGGGCATATGAAAAATTATAGAATAATTGTTTAAAAAGCACTTTGTGTTTGCTGAGTAGTGTAATGCTGCACTGTCATTGGTAGAATAAGTATGTGTGCCGGTAACCAGCATGGTCTTGGTCTGAGTGCAGGAGCGACTGATTGTGGGACTTTTTAACTAACAGGCTTGTATTTTTTTTCTTTTTAAAGTATTGTGCTGCCACAGGCAAAATGTTGCATTTCATGGCTACTTCTGAACGTATTTGAGATATGCTTTTCTACTGAATCCTGATGTTTAAAGGAGAAGGAAAGGCTTCGTGCACTTGGGGTTGCCAAATGTTAGGCACCCCCAAGTGATTGTATTTATTTACCTGAAACCCTGGGCCAGTGCTCCTATCAGCAGAAAACGGCACCAGCCCGGGTTTATACCAGTGAGCACTACAGAGCGATCCTCTTCCAGCTACTTCTTTCTTAAAATTTCCTGGGACAGACGTATGCGCAGTTGAACGAAATAGCCGACTTAAGTTCGGCTTTTCTTTCTACTACACATGCATAGCCACGCGAAGAAAGAGGAAGATGGATCTCACTGGTATAACCCCGGGCCGGTGCAGTTTTCTGCTGATAAGAGCACTGGCTGGGGTTTCAGGTAAGTAAATATAATCACTTGGGGGTGCCTAACATTTGGCACCCCAAGTGCACAAAGCCTTTCCTTCGCCTTTAACAGACTTTCTATGTATTTTAAGCATGTATTTTTAAGTTTTGACATGCTTGCCCTTGGCAATTGGCAGAAGTGGATAAACAAAGTTGATCAGCGCTCTTGTGTTCAAAGGCAATAAGGGTGACATTACTGAATGCATCCCAGTCTTGGCCCATCTACGAAGTGCAGCATAGGTTTCAAAGTGGCAAACCACCTTTGTTTTTTGCACCCTGGATACGTGTTTTTGTGCCCCAGAATAGAGCCAAAGACTTGTTCTTCCCCCATAAACACATTGATACCCACCCTCTAACTTGTGTTTCACGCAGGGCACAAATTAGGGAGCCTCTGGTTGATGTAAAGTACTTCCAATGCCTAATAGCACTGTGATCTGCACCTTGTGCTGAATTTTTAACCTGGCGTGTGGTTCAGAGTGCAGCAATGCCATTGACACAAGTGCTGAGTAAACGAGCACTAAGATGTGGGATTTTGTGTTCCTTAGGGCTCTTACACACGACCGTTCCGACCTGCGCTCCCCTGTGTTCCGTTTTTTGGCGTTCAGCCGCAGGGGAGCGCAGGAATAGATGCAAGTCATTATTTGAAATGGGGCTGTACTCACTCAGGCGCGTGTAGGCGCCGAACGCAGGAAAAATGCAGCATGTTGCAGGTCGGAACGGTCGTGTGTAAGAGCCCTTAGTGCTCTCGTACTTCCATCTGTTGCTCAAGTAAAAGAGCCCAATCAGCACTGACTGGGAAGAGCTATATTCACATCTCTTTCGAGTAAGGAATATGAATCCTCCATTTACTCCCTCAACCCTAGCACAGTCATGTAAACATCATGTCACGTACAAGCAATGTGCAATGGATATTTCACCCAGATATCCATAATGAAAGAACTTTCAAATATTCTCAATCCTTTAAAAGTATTTTATAAATATTTTTGATTTTGTAAGCAATTTCTGACTGTTTATATGTTCTGCACTACTGGTTGTGACTCCTGAAAACAGTGTAATAGAAGCCAGCTGATTAACAACAGCATGGTAAATCTGGAAAGAGAAACTTTAGACAAGGAAATAAAGTACTTCTTGGTTTTTTTTCATAACCACAAAAACAAATGAATAACATTTTCCTTTGTAGGACACCTCACCCTAAGCTGTAAGAAAAGCTCTCTGGGTGCCGTGGAAGTTTTGATATTTTCATGTACAGAAACATTTTTGTAATCAGGAGGGGCCTCAGAAAAATGTGCTACGCCTTTAAGCAAGTCTTAGTGACATGCCAAATCCAGATAACAGGAATTCAGATATTCCAGCTACACTAGTGTGAGCTAACCTGGACACATCTCTGCATCTCTTCTCCCCTACCAATCTCGCTTTCCCTTTATAGATATCTTTTGGAACCTCTTGTACTCATTAATGCAGTTTCTGCCTATATGGTTTAGTATTTGATTACAGGAATATAGCACTATTAATATTTTCATGCTTAAAATAAACTAACACTTTTTTTCCATGAGCCATTCACCAAGGATTCCACCTGCTATGTGACATTTTGTCTCTTTATGGATTTTTTCCCACCTGGTTACCTAGTGGTCACTTGGCCTTTGATATGACTTTATACATTACATATTGGCCGCTCTGTGCACTTTTTCTGTACCCCTTGGCGAAGCTGTCTGCTGTCATCAACAACATTATCCTGGTTTCATCGCGAGAGAACAAAGGTACTGTGTATGTAACCACTGTACAGAACTGGGAGAATTGAAATCTAAAATTTGCCTCCACCTCCTGCAGCATAGTATAGTTAAACTTGTTTCTCATAAAGAAAATAGGATATGGGTTTGACTTCTACACAAAACGACTTTAATGCGACATTGTGTTCATGAACTGTTCCATGCTGGTTCAGTGTAAACAGTCTGCACTGAAATCGTAATTTGGAATTAAATCAACAACAGTTCTATAGCATCTCTCTTTGGTAAATTCTTGATATTTGTGCTCAGAGTTGTCCCGTCTGTTTTCCGTTGCCTATTGTACCTGTGCCAGACAGCATACAATACTTTACACTGCACATGAGCTGTAGACTGTCATATTAACTTCAACTAATAACTTATGTGCCCTGCATGATGTGTATTTTTATATCATGATCTGAAAGGTTCAAACCCCTAAACTTAAATTGACAGGTCTTATGGAGAAATGTAATAAAAGCTGCAAAGTTTTCACCAGGTCTAGTACCCATAGCAACAATCAGCAGGGAGCATAATGGTCACCTGTTTGAAAGCAAACATCTGATTGGTTGCTGTAAGTTACTAGACCTCATAGAAACGTGACTTCTTATTTAGTATCCATATGTTCCACGTTGCTGTACCCTTCCAGAACATGAGATCATCTTACATTATGGAAAAAAGACTGTAGCATGCATGTGAAGGGCAGGTATTATAGGTATGGCACGTTTATTATGAATCCGTGCGTGGAGTGGTGACATAACCAGCCATATTAGATCTGCCAGCTCATGGCAATAATATGCATATTCTGGATTTTTGTATCAGAGGTTTAGCATTTACTGTATACCAACACAAATACATTCCATCGCAAGTTTCGACTTGCCATGTCATCCAGGTAGTTAATATTTTAAACAGGTTGCATCTTATTGTTACATAATGTGTCTTTGTCTCTATCTATCTATCTATCTATCCCTAGTTATCTATTCTACGTATTTACCCATATACCTGTAAATGCTTCCTTTTTTCCAGCCAGTCAGCATTTTAGTCATTGCCAAAGACTTTTATGAAGCTGTTGTATATACAGGTAGGGGATCTGTAATCCAGAAGCTCGTTATCCAAAAATCTCTGAATTATGGAAAGGCCTTCTCCCATAGACTCCATTTTATCCAAATAATCCAAATTTTTAAAAATGATTTCGTTTTTCTCTGTAATAAGAAAACAGTACCGTGTTCTTGATACAAACTAAGATATGATTTATCCTTATTGGAACAAAAACCAGACTACTGGGTTTATTTAATGGTTACATGATTTTCTATTAGACTTAAGGTATGAAGATCCATATTACGGAAAGATCCGTTATGCAGAAAAAACTCAGGTCATTTTGGATAACAGGTCCACTACCTGTTTAAAAAATAAGTGTCCTTTATTCAGTGTTGACATATTATATAGCACTTTACAAGGCTTTTTCATCATTAGATCAGGCCATGCTCCAGTGAAGCTAACAGTCTGTTCTTCACCATTCATTCACACGTGCACCCACAGATTAATTCATTAACCTGTATGTTTTTGATGTGTTTGAGGCATCTGGAAAAAATTGAAGTCCATATATAATTATTATTTTTTGTAGCACCTGTACATAGTAAGGGGATACAAACACAAGATAGAACAGTTTACACATACGTCTCTTGAAACCAATATAGTCAGTTACAAATTCATTATGTTAGGAAACAATAGGGGGAGGGTGGTGCTCCTAAGAGTTTACATAAAACCTCTCACTAATAGGGGGATTGTATAATCCTCTGGGAAGGGCTCGGAAGAGAGTGCAGATTATAGTAAAGACCCCATACACTAAAGGTGCCCATACACTGTGAGAATAGGTTGTAATAAAGTAATATTTATTGATTATACATTTATTCATTATAACCCACAGTATAGAGTTTATATTGAACATTACTGTGTGCAGTAGCTGTTTACTTTTGTGTTGTATATGTCCGTGTTTTTTTCCCCAATTCAATAAAGAGATTATTTCCCCTTTGATTTGGCAAATCTCTGCTTCGCATAATCTCCTGTCTGCCTCCTTGAGTAGTTTAGCATAACAATAAGCAGTCAAGCCTGTTCATCTGGTGAGAAGCCTGCCTTCCCCTGCCGAGGGGGACGCCTTCAACCAATCATATTCAAGGACTCATCGGCGCTCTGCTCATATGACCTTAGCTACTAATTAATTCTGGAATCAGGTGGGAGAGGTAGTAGAAGTTTGTTCATTGGCTGTTTAAGATAAAGGAAAGGGAAAAAAAAAACCTCCGCATTGAAGTTTCAGCAGAACACAGTGAGCAGGGAGTGTCTGCAGGTATGCTGAAAGAAAGTCAGACAGAGTTTCAACTGCAGGAACGGTAGACAGTTCAATGGATTCCTCATTACCAGGCACCAAACCGTGTTGTTTCCAGGCTTCTGTATCAAGGGGGGGTTTGGGAATTAGGCTGCCAGTTCAAACCTGGTAAAAGAGCCAGTGTTCTGGATGAGCGCTTTTCAGCATGTACCATACAGGACGGCAGAACATGGATCTATAATTCCTGAAAGAGAGCGCAACATAATGAGCTGGGAGTTTGAGGATTATCAGAACCTACGGCAGCGGGATCCGTTTGAATATCCCAAGTGCTACAGGGAACAGAGATACGAGGAGAACGTTATAGCATCGTTTGTGAGGGAAGAGCAGTATAACACCGACAGCAGGAAATATGATAGAAGAGCAAAAGCCTATAGGCAAGCAGATCAGTGTGATTATTACAGGACGTCCCAGAATGAGGACTGGATTGGGTATAGCGACGCAGAAAGATATTATGACTACAGGGAGAATATCTGTGACTACCCTGGAAAATACAGGAATGGAGGTCGGTATGAGGACAGAAAAATAATTTATGACGATGGGAATTACTGTTCACAGAACATAAACGCCAACTCTCGTTATGCTCCCAGAAGGGAGTATGACATTCCCAGTGACGATCGACATTATCAGGAATATAGTCCAAGAAAGAGTGAATATTACGATCGAGACATGGAGCCATACGGATATACCTCACATCGGACTTTAGATAAGAGATATTCTGACCCAGATCGGGGAGATTATTACTCTATGGATCGCAAAAGTGGTGATTATTACCAGAAGGACAATAGGAGGACCAAGGATTATTATAGCAGAGACCCCAAACTGGATAGATATGGAGAAATTTCAAATGGAAAATCTAGAACCTCTGATAAGGACTATGAGGATTACCCAAGGGAGAAAGAAGAAGAAAGGGAATACATCGAAGTTAAAAAATCTAGGCAAAAGGACAGCAATGTAATGAAGGCTAATGCTCGCCATTATGACTTTTTACCTTTGGATTGTGATGATGTGGATGGTGACAGCAAGAGAATTCAGACCAAGGACCAGAGCTCATCTGATAGATATTATGATGACAGACGGAGAGACAGAAGCCATTCCTTTGAATCAAAATCCCAGAATTATTCGAAACGCACTGGGTATGATTTTGAATGCAGTTCTCCTGATGGAGTGGACCTGTGTTTGAATTTTCAGAGAACTTCCAAGGAAAACTACAAAGATCAGTACAGGGACAGAAGGCCATTGGATGAAAATTGGGGGGAGTATGATGGTTTTGAGACTGGGGGGAAATGTACCAGAGAAAAGGATAGAAGAGATTATCTCAGGAGATTGGAGGATATGGCAACTAATGGCCCTGATAGGTATGACAGAGACCAAAAGGATATGTACAGATTGGAATATGAGGATTGTCATGCGCCAAGAAGTTCTCATTCATTTGAACGACCGCAGAACCAGGATCATGAGACCTACATCAGGCCCGAAGTCCTTTCCAATGTAGACATCATGAAGAGAAACAGCATTTACAGGAGGACGGCACCCAGCAGCCTACGACGGTCAGAATTTGTGCAGAACAGGAAAAAGAGGCAAGGTAAGTGATCATATTCTCAAGAAAGTGCAATGGTTAAAGCCTTTATTATAGTCTCTAACATATCCAGTTCCCTGCAGCAGTGCTAATGGTATAGTTCAGCAGCAACAAATGATCTTGGTAGTTTCTTATGTTTTAGGATTGTGAGCAGTAATATATGTTGTACCAAGTGCTGTGCAGAGTCGGTAGGCTAGAATAGAAAAAGAATGGCAAAAAGTTTGCTGGGAAAAAACATTTTGAGACAAGTGGACGTGCAATAACAAGTCAAAAGTGACACAGATCCAGGTTTCTGTTATTCAGACCCCTGCTGCTGTCTGGCTTGTGATTTTTAAGCTGGCCATAGACACAAAGATACGATTGTATGAATCGGGAATTCATACGATTTTCAGACCGTGTGTCCCGTCATTTTTCAGCCGGCGGAGATCGGTCGTTAATATCTCTGCGTGTATTTCCGATCGTACGATTTTCAGTGGGAGACTGTCACTAGTTTTGTCGGACATAACTTTCGTACGATTGCTGTCAGGGGCAGAACATCGCATGATCTGTTCTTTTCTACTTTATTTGATCTGAATGGTTAATGGCAGGTCGGGAGTTGGGGAAGTCCGATCGTTTGAGGATTCGAACGATCTGAACTTTTAGGCAATTGCCAAATCAGACAGTAGGGTGATATTTGCCCCCCCCTCCCCATGCAGTTAGGGGAGTACTAATACCTATGATATGTGCATAGGAAAATTGCTCCCACTGGCTGCTGCAAAACTGTTGTAAACCACAGTTCACTCAAGGGCACCCCCCCTGCACTCCCTTCTTTAGTGGCACGTATATTAAGGGGCCGATTCACTAAGCACAGAGAGTGCTTCGTTCGATATGGTCTCCCCGAAGAAGAGGAGATTTGTCACCATGATGGCTAATCTCCTCGAATCTGCCAATGTGTCCTTACCCTTAAAAATCTTTACATCTATGGCCAGCTTAGTGTAATGTATCATTGTTCATTAATCTTGCTAGGACCAACCTACCCTGCTTTGCACACATTTCACACTATTTCTAGAATGCCACACAGCCTGGCAATTGCTACAAGTGACCCCGAAGTTTTGACCTGAGCCGTGAGTTTCCAAGCTTTGAAAGAATTATTAAACTTTCCTCCTTAGCAAACAGTGAGCGCCAGATGCACCAGTTACTTGCAAGTTCAGAGCCCGGCCCCATTCACATACCATACCAGGACTTTGAAATCGTTTGTGGCCTGCAAAAAGCACACTGTAAATACAACCTTTGTGACGGGTGTGCGTTGTAGGAATTCCCTATTTACTTTGCTCTCAGCATCGATTCTGACGGGGATTTGTGTATCTGTAACTTCTATTGTCTGACAGTGATAGAATTTTAATACAAGTACCCAGGGCAGCAGCACTCTTGCATTACCAGTACTTTTACTGCCCCTTATCTCTTCTGTGCACCTTGAGCTGTGTTGTATGTGGCTTATGTGGTACCAGACTCACTTTTATCAGCTGGAAAATTGTAATTCTTCTGGGAGGCACCATAAATGAAACATATAAATATATAGCTTTGGGTGTGCTAATCTATCTGACATTAAGCACATAATCAAATCCATCTGTAGCTAGCAGGCATAAGCGTCCAGCTGCCAGTGGAATAATGCTGGGAGTTCTGTTTTGTGGCTTTGGAGAGGGAGGGGGTGGTAGAACAGGTATGAGACCTGTTATCCAGAATGCTTGGGGCCTGGGGATTTACAGATAACAGATATTTCCATAATTTGGATTGTCATACCTTAAGTTTACTAGAAAATCACTTAAACATTAAATAAACCTGGTTTTTCTTCCAATTAGGATTAATTATATCTTAATAAACAAAAAGAAAGTGCAGTGTGTCTGCTCCAACAGAATCAGTATGGATATAAAGTTAAAGAAAAATAACAGTCTCATACATAAAGCCTAGTCCAAGGGTTGCCAAAACTAGAAAAAACGTAAAGCCTAATGCGTTTCGTGCCAAGTGGGCATATGAGTATGTGCCCACTTTACAACTTCTTATGCTACTGCATTTATTGTTATCAGGTCTCTTTACTTTAGTGATTTTTAATTATATCTTAGTTTGGATAAAGTACAAGGTTATTTTACAGAGAATAAGGAAATCATTTGTAAAAAATTGGATTATTTGGATGAAATGGATTCTATGGAAGATAGCCTTCCTGTAATTCAGAGCTTTTTAGATAACGGGTTTCCCGAAAAAGACAAATTCGCTACTTAGGTTTGCAGTATGTAGCTTTTAATCTATTATCTATCAGCTGGTTCATGTTGGTTTTTAACACGCCGTCAGGGTATGATAATTTTTTTTGGGATGTTCATCTTGTCTGCAGTGAATATCAGCAGAGCTTACTAATATTTATGGGCTACAGATAACAAGAAGTTGAAAGTTGTCAGAAAAGCCTATAGTCATCATTCCATTGTGGGCATGATACTTTAAATATATTGTTTTTATGGGTGTGCACTCAGTTTCATGTCGATTTTGTATCCATCCAATTTTAAAGGGGTGAGGTGGCATCCCTGTCTGAAGTGACGCAGGCTGCCCATCCCATTCCAGATTGTCAGACTTGTAATATGTGTGGAATGTGAGCATTAAAGAGGTTAAATTAATATCTCGACTGAATTCTATTGGTTGTCATTTATATGCTTCTCCTCTCCCTAACAGTCAGGTGGTTTGTCAATATTTTGCAATTAGTCACTGTGGCTAGAGATACTACCTGAAGTGACTAATAGGTACCCAAAGGAAAGTCTGTACTTATTTCTCACTGCAGTCTGACAGGAACACACCTTGTAACTCTGGTTTCCTGGTTTTATAGCTGAAACGATGGACATTATATCTTAGCAAGAGATGGCTATGGGGCTATATATCCTGTGAATAAACTGACATTTGTTTTACTTTATTTTCTTTTAAATGTCCTGTTTATACCTATACCTTACAATACAGTAGACCCCCCATTTTATGTTTTTCAGGGGACCAGGAAAAAATTGTGTAAAATATGGGAAAATGTAAAATCAGGTAATTGTATTAAAGTAACTTTGCTTCAAAATCTTTTAAAATCAGGGTACTTAAAATCTAGTATAGAAAAATTTTATATCAAAAAAATGATATAAGTCCCAAAGCTTTCTTCAAGTAAAAAATATTAATTTATTGAAGTACATTTAAAAGAATTATAGTCATGACTAAGCGCCGGAGGGTGCGAAACGCGTAAGGTGGGATATGGGAGGTAGTATGTACCAGCTATAATTCTTTTAAATGTACTTCAATAAATTAATATTTTTTACTTGAAGAAAGCTTTGGGACTTATATCATTTTTTTGATATAAAATTTTTCTATAGTTGATGGCCCTTTTGAACTGGGGCGAGTCCCGTGGGCTTGGTTTGACAATAATATGGACTCCCGACTTTGTATAGAATTACTTAAAATCTAGGTTTCACTGTATATATATACTATATATATATATATATATATATATATATAGATATACCGTATATACTCGTGTATAAGCCGACCCGTGTATAAGCCGAGGTACCTAATTTTACCTACAAAAACTGGGAAAACTTATTGACTCGCGTATAAGCCTAGACACAACTACAGCCCTGTCTCCCAGCAGCGCACATTCTGCCAAAGCGACCCCCCCAGTGATCAACCGGACTTCTTTGCAAAGCTGATGGTGACAGAAAATTGCCAAACGGATTACTGTGTGCATTGTCCCACTGTCCCACTACCATGTGCAGAGGGTGCTGTTTGATATTGCCATCACTGTTAATCTTTTGTATAACCAACAGAGGGCGATGTGTGATATTGCAGTCACTGTTATTCTTTCATATAACCAACAGAGGGCACTGTGTGATATTGCAGTCACTGTTAATCTTTCATATAACCAACAGATGGCACTGTGTGATATTGCAGTCCCTGTTATTCTTTCATACAACCAACAGATGGTGCTGTGTGATATTGCAGTCTCTGTTATTCTTTCATACAACCAACAGATGGCGCTGTGTGATATTGCAGTCACTGTTAATCTTTCATATAACCAACAGAGGGCGCTGTGTGATATTGCAGTCCCGGTTATTCTTTCATACAACCAACAGATGGTGCTGTGTGATATTGCAGTCACTGTTAATCTTTCATATAACCAACAGATGGCACTGTGTGATATTGCAGTCCCTGTTATTCTTTCATACAACCAACAGATGGTGCTGTGTGATATTGCAGTCTCTGTTATTCTTTCATACAACCAACAGATGGCACTGTGTGATATTGCAGTCCCTGTTATTCTTTCATATAACCAACAGAGGGCGCACTGTTATTCTTTCATACAACCAACAGATGGCGCTGTGTGATATTGCAGTCACTGTTAATCTTTCATATAACCAACAGAGGGCGCACTGTTATTCTTTCATATAACCAACAGAGGGCATTGTGGGATATTGCAGTCTCTCCCCAAGTGAACTGTTGGTATAGGAATGATTAAAAGTGACTGCAATCTCAGCTACTCCGGTCGGGTACCGCTGACCCACGTATGAGGTAGACTTTTTCAGCACATTTTGGATGCTGAAAAACTTGGCTTATACGCGACGCGGGTATATATATATTGATAGATATATATATATATTTTTTTTCTATTAATTAATATTGATTGGGAGCTGTCATATTAAACAGCACTCCCACTGGCCAAATTATCATGAAAGTCATATGTAATTATTAGATTTGAAAAATACAATAAATAGTTAATAATGAATGGAGGGCACACCAAAAAGTATTTAGAAATTAGCAAGAGGTGCAAAAACAGATGTTACCCCTACCATAGGTAACCAATGTCAATACTAAGCCAAAATGTTTGCACACTCAAAACAAGAACCAATTGGACATAAGGGTGGTTTGAAAAAAATAATTTTTACTATAATTCAAGAATACATTATAGCTTGCTATATGCGACTATTGGGTGATTGTTTTGCTACTTTTTAACATTGTATAAATTGCGCCATGTTTTGTATGGCATTATCTATGTAAAATGTATTCTTGAATTATAGTAAAAATTATTTTTTTCAAACCACCCTTATGTCCAATTGGTTCTTGTTTTGAGTGTGCAAACATTTTGACTTAAAAATACAATAAATGTCAAGGAACAGAATGGTCAGTGCTGTTATACGTCAGTGCCCTTTTGTTACAATACAGAGTAGGGCTTGTGCGACTTGTGACTGCATATTTCTCATACTGCATGCTAAAGTATATATTGTATTAAAGTGATGATGCCATGTTAGTTAGTAGTAGCAACAGCAGAAGTAGAATTTGGTTGTGTTCAACTAACTACAATAGGGATTGCAGAAAGTAGCTTTTGGCACCATCATTTCCAGGACAATAGCATTATCTCTATAGTAATCCTCTACACTACAGTAATAAAGGTGTGGTGTTCCGTGATCTGGAAACCCAATTTTCCAGAAAGCTCAGAAATCAGCAATGCCTTTTCCTTGCTTACACGCAAATAATAATTTTTTGGCTTATTTGCTTTTTTCTGTATAATAAGACGGCTGCAGAAATCTGCATTGTTAGCAACCTGTTGCGGTTGTTTTGTTGCAGCCTTAAGGAAGGGTGCTACAAATTTCAGAAAGACCCCTAATCTAGAATAACCAAGGTGCAAATGGGCATAATAGAGCCCACACCTTGTTTGGCTGAAGGCAGCCATTGTGATTTGCATGATATATTATTATTATTATTATTAACATGTATTTATATAGTGCCAACATATTGCGTAGCACTGTAAAGGAAATGTGATTATACAACTAAATCACATGAATTATATACATAGAACATATGGAGTTACATACATCACAATCAATACCGGTACAAAAGGGAAGGAAGACCCTATGCAGAAAAAGCCTACACTCTAAAGGGAAGGGAGTAATACACAAGGTGTGGGAGTTGGAAGATCGAATTAAGTGGGTGAGAAATTTGGTACTGTATGTGGTGTTGCATTTGGTAGTTAAGCAGAGTGAGGGTAGGTTTCTCGAAAGAAGTGCGTTTTAAGAGATTTCTTGAAAGCAGAAAGGTTGGGAGAAAGTCGGACAGACCATGGGAGGAGGGGTGCAGCCCTTGCAAAGTCTTGAATGCGAGCATGTGAGGAGGTAATAAGAGAAGAGTTTAGTAGCAGGTCAGTAGAGGCGCGTAGTAAACGTTGGGTGAGTATATAGAGATGAGTTCAGAGATGTAGGGTGGGGCAGAGTTATGAAGTTCTTTGAATGTCCGGGTCATTCATTTGAATTTGATTCTGAAAGGTAGCGGAAGCCAGTGCAGGGATTGACAGAATTGGGAGACCGAGGAGGAGCGGTTGCTGAGGTGTATGAGCCTCGCAGCAGTGTTCATTATGGACTGGAGAGGTGACAGTCTCTGGAGGGGGAGGCCAATTAAAAGAGAGTTACAGTAGTCTAGACGTGATATGACGAGAGAGTGAATAAGAATTTTGGCAGCATCTTGGGTGATAAATGATCATATATAGAGAGTGATATTAAGACAATTTGCAATTAGTTTTCATTCTTTATAATTTGTGGTTTTTGACTTATTTAGCTTTTTATTCAGCTGCAATTTCTGCAATCTGGTTTCTAGGGCCCAAATTACCATAGCAACCATGCATTGAATAAGAGACTGGTATATGAATAGCAGAGGGCTTGAGTAGAAAAATGAGTAATAAAAAGTAGCATTAACAATAAATTTGTAGCCATTTGTTTTTAGATGGGGTTAGTCACTGCTACATTTGAAAGCTGCAAAGAGTCAGAAAAAAAAGGCAAATAATTAAAAAAAATTAAAAAATTAACAATGAAAATCAATTGAAAAGTTGCTTAGAAATTGCCATTCTGTAACATATTTAAAGTTAACTTAAAGGTGAACCACTCCTTTGAAGAAGAGAGGATAGGTAGGGACAGTGATGTTTTCATTTAAGCACTCCTCACTCACTCTCTTGGAATGAGGAAAGTTGCTGGTGCTTCTGGTTGTGTGAAGTTTTGTTGTGCAACATCAGATTCCTCCGTGCAGCAGGGCCGTGTCTTGTCCCCGTGGCATTAGGGAAGGAAAGGGAGGAGTGTGATGGAATGCAGTGCTGTTAATCCCCTCTCTATGTTAAAAGGATACAAAGTTTGGAGAACAAAGACTGGGATTACAGGAAAACCACTAATACAAAAATATACAATTGCTCAAAAATGATGTGATTTATCCGTGTTTTGATCAGTGCACAGCTGGAAAGCCAGGGTTGTTGCCTTCATTTCTATCATTTTAAAGTCTGTTTTTAAAGAGACCAGAAAATAAAAAGGTATGAGTAGCATACTGTGCATGCAGAACATTTCTTCTCAGTCTTAAATACAAAAGTGTGCTCTTATTTTCTTGCCCCACTAAAGTAAATCAAGTCTCAGAAGTCCTAGGACCCAAAGGGCAGAGGCACACAGGATTCGGGGAGATTAGTCGCCCGTTGACAAATCTTATCTTCGGGGCAACTGCCTTCCCGCCGGCTAGAATGTAAACCGCCGGCAGGATGGCATTCGGAGCTCTTCGTTTTCCGAAGTCGCCCCGAAGTTTCCTCGTGAGGCAACTTCAGGCGACTTCGGAAAACTAAGCGATCAGAATGCCATCCCGCCGGCGATTTACATTATAGCCAGCGGGGAGGCAGTTCTGGGGGTTTGTTGCCCAGAAGAAGAGGAGATTTGTCGCCGGACGACTAATCTCCCCGAATCATAGCGTGTCTCTGCCATAAATTAAAGTTATGATGTTTCCTGTAAAGTAACTATTGCAGGGCTTTCCGTCTTATTTGGCATTTAGTGTAAATCTTATGTCTTGTAAATTACTGTGGGAACTAATGTATCCTCTGAAGCATCTGTGGACATGATTTACAGGTGACACATTACCTCCGTGGCGTATCAATTAGGTGCCTGATGATGTATTTAGCAGTAATGTTAATAACATCAGCTCCAGTGCCTCACCTCAGTTTCATCATAACAAATATAATATATTAGGACCATTCTCCTGTTCAGCAGTGCATTGACAGCTTTCTTATATGGAAACTTTCAGTTCACTGGCTGTGGAGAAATAAAGCCTCTGACTCTACCTGCCCCTGTTCATTACTTTCATCACTTTACAAGGAATGCTTTGAGTTCTCAGGTGACAGTGTGTGGCCTCTGGTATAAAGCGTGCACAAAGGATACACTGGTATATGCATTGAGTTCCGGCTCTCAAATCATATTCAGCACAAAGAACCTTTCTTCCTCATTAAAACTTCATCTCTGCTACAGAATCCGGCATTCAGAAGATTTTAATGGTGACTTCAGTTGATACCCACAACAAATTTATGTACCGTATAATTACAGTCATTTGTAGTTTGATACAATTTCATATGAATCACTGAGCAAACTACATATTTAATGGCAAGTCAACCCCTAAATAAAAAGAAACCTAATTCTAAGCAATTTTCCAATATACAATTTTATATTGTATCATACATGTTTTCAATGCAAATGAATGCAGCATTTGTTAAATTCCTGGTTGTAAAAAAATGTTCCCCAGCAACACGCTTAGGGCAGAGACACACGCTCAGATTCAGGGAGATTAGTCTGCCTTCCCGCTGGCTAGAATGTAAATCGCTGGCGGGATGGCACTCGGAGTGCTGTTTTCCGATGTCGCCCGAAGTTTCCTCTTCAGCCAACTTCGGGCAACTTCAGAAGACAAGTGTTCAGAGTGCCATCCCGCCGGTGATTTACATTCTAGTCGGCGGGAAGGCAGTTCGGGGAGATTAGTCGCCTCGAAGAAGAGGAGATTTGTCGCCGGGCAACTTATCTCCCCGAATCTGAGCGTGTGTCTCTGCCCTAAAACAGCTGGCTTGTCTTACATTGTATCAACACTCTGAGCCACCAGGGCAGTTGCTTAGAATTATGTTTTCTTTTATTAGGCAAATAATTATTATTTGGGTTGACATTCCCTTTAAACATTGCATAATAAAAGAGAATGCTGGTCACTATGGCACTATAGACACACAATGGGGGATATTTTATTTCAGGGAGTGCTATGCCCTCCATATTATGTGGCAACACATGAATAAATGCCAGTATGTGATGGCCCAAAGACACATACAAATTCTGCATACTTAATTGCTAAAAAATGATTATGACTTCATGGTGGCACAGACACCAGTAAAGACTGCCGCGTGCATTTAAATAAACCACTAATTAGCCATGTAAGATGAGGAAGAGGTGAGATGCCAGTTATACATTATATAGTGATTGTAATATAATGATCCTCGGTGCTATTATTATTTCGCTATAACCTGCTCTATGCCTGTGCTCATACCTCTTCCCCACATATATGCTCAGTCAGCAGTTTGGGAATTTCTGGGAGTAAAAATGAAGACCCGGAAGATTTATAGGTTAAACGCGATCTTCGAAAATACAGTAAGGGGCAGATTTCTTAAGGTTTAAGTTGTGTTTTCCACGAAAATTCAAGTTTTCGAGTTGATTTTTTTGGTCAAAATTCACATTTTCATGTTAAATTTTTTTTTTAAGTGTTCATGGTTTTTTTTAAAAAATGTATTATATCTGACTCTGGAAATAGCTCAAATCATCTAAAACCTGTCAAGGTCATGTAGGAGTCAGTGACAGAGGTCCCTTGAACCATTTGAAGGTGTTTATAGCCTTCATGATGTTTGAGTTTTTTTCAGAGGGTTTTGCCCGAAAATTCGATTAATTCCAGCGATTGGCGTTTTTCCCACTGAAAATTCGATCAATTAGGGTAGGACTACACGGATGTTCTCGGCGATCTGATGCGCTGCAACAAAAAGCATGCAACAAATCACATGCGATGGAAATAAGGTACGAGATAGAAATGTCGGATGAAGTTGCAGCGTTGATCCAATGCGACACGAATGTTGGATGCAGACTCAGTGTGCAACATCTATATCCGACAGTTGTGTCGCGTTGGATCAACGCTGCAACTTCATCCGACATTTCTATCTCTTACCTTATTTCCGTCTAGGGTTGCCACCTGGCAATGATTGTTGATCCCCATGTTATTAATAGGGAAAAAAGATGAATATATTTTTATCCAAAAAAGATGACAACACTATTTCCGTTGCATGCATTTTGTCTCAGCACATCGGATCACCCTGAAAACGTCCTTGTAGTCCTACCCTTAGAGTTTTCAGGTTGTTAACCCCGAACTCGCTGATTCAAGTTTTATTTTAATTCAGAAACTCTAAAATTCTACCTTTTATAAATAACTCCTAAGTGTATTTGGAAATGTTAATGGAATTAGGGGACTATTAATCAAAAATACACCAACCAAAACCCGTTATGTCTCTGTGTCATACTATTTCACATATATAATAAACAACCGGGTCTTCAGGTTTCAGGTAGTTAAAGGAGAAACAAACCCTCTATAAAAAAAAAAACCCTACCCTACATAGACCCCCCCGCCACACCCCTGTGAACTCTGACGGACAGAATCTGCTCAAAGGGGTAAGTAAAGAGTATGGCATTTGCCTGGGAGGGGGGAGGTGTGTCTATGTAGGGTAGGGGTAAGGTTTTTTTTTTATTAAGGGTTTGTTTTCCCTTTAATAGTCCCTTCCCCCCCTGCAAAACAGCCTTTCCTAAATTCCTGTGACAGTAGTTTTGGGCCTGGTTGCTAAACAGTTGCTAGAGGCCACACATTATGGCTGCATTCTTACTTATTTTAACCCCTTTTGTCCTAGGATGAGTTTTAGGGCAAATCCTTTTAGAGGCATCTTGGGGGTCCCAAGAATTTGAGACAGAAGCAGCCTATAATCCTGCCATGAGACTTGATAAAAAAAAACATACCAATGTGATTCTTAATAATTGCGTCATAAATGAATAGTATAAATGGCAAAATGGCAGTCTGTTTTCTGTGTTTAGATTTAGAAAATATATTTTAAAAATAATTCTTTAAAATGCAGATGTGTTTTCAGGGAAGAATCAGTTTGTCAGGGATACCATGGTGCCTGATCTTAAAGGGCCATGTCTTCTCTAAGACCATCCAGCAATACAACAGCACCCACTTTATATATGTATGTATAACTTTATTTTTAAAATGTTGAAGGGATCTGCAGCACTGTACAATACATAAAAGACACACAAGGAGAACAAGTACAATAAAGGTGGCCATACACGGGCCGATAAAAGCTGCCGACAGACCGAGTCAGCAGCTTATTGGCCCGTGTATGGGGCCCCCCGACGGGCTTCCCCGATCGAGATCTGGCCAAAAGTCGGCCACATCTTGATCGGATGGGACTAAAAATCCTGTCGGATCACGGCCGCATCTGTTCGTTGATGCGGTCCCGCGATCCGACCGCCCGTTAGGCATAGTTAGGATCCGATCGTGGGCCCTAGGGCCCAACAGCCCGTTATTGCCCACCTCAAGGTGGGCATATCGGAGGGAGATCCGCTCGTTCGGCAAACGAGTGGATCTCTCCATGTATGGCCACCTAAGTATACACAAAGTACACAGAGATAATATACGGACACAGAGCTTAAGTAAGAGAGCTCTGTGGGTAAGAGAGACAGTGGGAAGGAGGTCCTTGCCCTGTAGAGCTTACAATCTAAGTGCTGTATCTAATTATCTGCATTTTCCCTAATCATTATATAAATTCAACCAGTTTTATGTTCTTGAGAGGTCGGTGAAAAATTAGTTTGCAGCTCCCTCTCAATTGAGCAGAGAAAGGAAGCCTCGAGCATACAGTAATTTAGTGCCACCGCAGACAAACCCTCTACATTGTCAAATAAATTCCTTGAGCTCAGTTCAGACTTTTTTCCTTTATAATTAATAAACTGAAGTGCAGAAAGCAAGTAGGAAATACAGGAATAAAAAAGCTATGTGATTAATCACAAAATGCCTCAGTACTATTATTATTCTTTTCAATCAACCTCTATTCTCCTAGTCTCTATTCTTTACATACTATAATCTATTATTCCATATATTTAACCTCTTTGTTCTTAAAGAAATAGGAAATGGCCATGAAATAGGCCAAATCTTTAGCAGCTCAAAGGCCCCCTGACACCTGGGCCTACCGGGAGTTTTCCTGGTATCCCGATGGGCCAGTCTGACACTGTGTGTGAAGCATCACATTGTATGGTAATGTTGTGCTGCCAGGTGTGCAAGCTGTTCTGCCGTGTTTGTACAGTGTGTGGATTTGGACCTCTGCACTCCTACATTGTATTGTCAGGATAAACAGATGTTTGTTTGTGTATTGTCTTTGTGATGTGCCCCCAGAAACCACAAATAGTTTCTCTCTATTATTGTTATTCATAGTGCAGGGCTTCTGCTTCCAGGGGTTTTCTATTAATGTTGTGACTAATAAATAAATAGGCTGGTTTGGTGTATTGGAAATGTATATGTTTACGTGAAAGTGATTCTGTTCAGGAAATATAGTATAGTGCTATAAAGTTTTCAGTCAATTTCATAGAGGTTGTTTGTGAATATTCTCATTTATTTGGGCCATGGTATATCTGTAGAAATAAGTCAAATCAACTGGTAGTATATATATTTTGCCCTGCAAATCACAGACAAATCTGAGCATGTAGTAACACAAGATGCAAGGGTAATATGTGCATCACAGCAGTCAGTTAAAAGGGTGGTTTGCCTTTACAGTATGTTAATTTTTTGTATGTTATAGAATGGCTAATTCCAAGCAACTTTTCAATTGGCCTTTGTTTTTTCTTTCTTATAGTTTTTTTTAATTGTTTGTCGCCTTCTGACTCTTTCCAGCTTTCAAATGGGGGTTGCTGACACCACCTAAAACAATAATGTATTATTATTGCTACTTTATGACTTGTCTTTCTATTCATGCCCTCTATACATATTCCAGTCTTATTCAACTCAAAGCATGGTTGCTAGGGTAATTTGAACCTGGAGAGCAGCTGAATAAAAGCTAAATAACTCAAAAACCACAAATAATAAAAAATGTAAACCAATTGCAAATAGGATTGCCATCTTTTCTGGAAAAAAAATACCAGCCTTCCTATGGATTTTTCTTTTTTCCCGGATCAACCATCATTTGTACCGGCCAGGTGGCAACCCTAATTGCAAATTGTCTCAGAATATCACTCTCTACATGATAGCAAAAGTTAACTCAAAGGTGAACAACCCCTTTTAAGCCCTACAAATATACCTGTCCTACAACCATCATCTTATCTGCTGAGTATACCGAGCAGGTTGAATCCAACGGCATTCCCAGAATTATACAGGCTCTGGCATTTCAGAAATGAATGTATAGAGTTTGAGCTGTGAGTTCCCTTGCTATGAGGGATGAGAATTTCTATCTCATGTCCCTCCCACTATCCGCAGGATTAAATGCCTTTACTCCTGATCACTTGCTTGTGGCCTCTCCAGCCATTGTTCCTGGTGCAGTCCCCAGCTATTAAGATGTTAATAATGGGAGAGCGGAATTGTTTCTCCCTGTAGTTGCTGTGAAGGGAAATGGGAGTGTGTGAATCCCCCCACAGATGAGAAAATCTCCAAGCAGTAGAAAAAGCAGGGACCAACTGCAGTAGAACCCAAGGTAAGGAAATCAAGCTGGTGCTGGGGGTTCCATTCCAGCCTGTGCAAAATGAACACAAGGTTGAATGGCTGAGGATGCTTGGAATAATAGTACACAACAGCTGCAAGGCTTAACTCGCCTGTTGCTCAATGGCAGCGACTGTATTGCTTAGACATTAACCACTTTAATGCCAGAAGTGGAGTGTAAAGCTGGCCATACACGGAGATATCTGCTCGTTTGGCGATGTTGCCAAATGAGCGGATCTCTCCCCGATATGCCCACATTGAGGTGGGAGATATTGGGCTGATCTAATCATGGGCCCTAGGGCCCAACAATGGGATCATAATGCTGCCAATACGGGCGGTCGGATCTACAAACAACGGGATTTGTAACCCAGCCGATTGACATCTAGTCGACTTTCGGACGGATATCGATCGAGGAAGCCAGAGGGCCCCACGCATGGGCCAATAAACTGCCGACTCGGTCTGTTGCCAGCTTTTATCGGCCCATGTTTGGCCACCTTTAGGTTCATCATGAGCTGGGAGCTGCATGGCTGCAGGTTGGTCTGGTTTTGTGCAACGGAGGAGGGGGGCAGATTAGTTCTGTTTAACCAAGTTCAAGACTTTCTTCTCCCAGGCAACAAAGAGAGAAAAAAATGCACCATTCAGCACCTTCTCTTATTACTCATTGTTGGCAAGTTCTTCCCCCACACATTCTTATCTTGAGACACTCATATCTGCAGAAGAGACACGTGTAGTCAGACACCTATGGAAAGTACCCAGCTCAGGGTAGCACTGAAAAAACACAAGTTTTCCTTTGAGTTCTCTTTAGTAATTTGTTGCGGACTACAGTACTTACAGCAGACACAACATAACTTCATTGTTCCTTACAGTTTGTGCCATGTATAGGATTGACGCCTCACCCCTTTAATACCGACCACCTATTGAATCGACATTCTGCATGGCTCATTAGCAATTAACTTAAATGCTGCATGGCTGAACAGAAATCAGTTCAATCAGCATGCATCTAAATGAATTGCTAACTAGCCATGCAGAATGCCGATTTTTCCAATGGGGCTGTATTCACAAAGGCGCGTGTAGGCGCCGAATGCAGGAAAAATGCAGCATGTTGCATCTCAAACTGCGTTCGGCGCCTGTTTGAGTACAGCCCCATTGAAAAAAGCTAAATCGTCTATTCCCCTGCATCTGGACGCAGAAAAACGGAACGCAGGGGAGTGCAGCTTCAACCGCTCATCAGTAAGATCCCTTAAATGAACTTTTAGTATGATCTAGAGAGTGATATTCTGAGGCAATTTGCAGTTGGATTTTATTTTATATTTTTATATTTAGCTTTTTATTGAACAGCTCTCCAGCTTGCAGAGCCAGCAATCTGGTTGCTAGGGTCCAAATTACCGTAGCGACCAGCATTGCTTTGAATAAGAGCCAATTGGCCACTCTATAACATACAGGTATAGGACCTATTATCCAGAATGCTTGGGACCTGGGGCTTTCCAGATAACGGGTCTTTCTGTCATTTGGATCTTCACACCTTAAGACTACTAGAAAATCATGTAAACATTAAATAAACCCAACAGGCTGGTTTTGCTTCCAATAAGGATTGATTATAACGTAGTTTAAATCAAGTACAAGCTACTGTTTTATTACTATAGAGAAAAATAAATTAGTTTTTAAAAATGTAAATTTATGGTCTTTTTGACAGGGTGCTGATATGTTAATTACTATCTTGAGTTCATATTCACTTGACTTGTTCTGACAATTATTTGTTATTTTATTTATTTTTTTTGCTTTATGTATAACCTGTGTACATAATCGTCAAGTACAACAGAAATAAAAACATTATTGAAAAAAAAAAAAAATGTAAATTTATTATAATGAGTCTATGGGAGACAGCGTTTCCATAATCCGGAACTTTCGGGTTTCCGGATAATGGATCCCATACTAATAGTTAACTTAAAAGTGAACCTAACCTTTAAAGGGGTGAGATGGCAACCCTATCCATGTGCCATAGAAAACAATGAATATATATACCTTTAGGCTGCTGCTAATGCTGAACTAAAGGCTACCTATGAGGCTTAGGCCTTAAGAGGTAGGGCCAACATAATCCGAGTGGGTCATTGTCTAACTGTCCTTGCTCTGATTACATACAACATTATTATTTATTGTATACTGTATATTTTACTTCCACTGACTGAAGCTGTTATGTTGCAAATTCCAGCATCCTCTAAAAGCCAAAGTTAATGCAGACACAATGCCATTACGAATCATGTAGCGATTCAGTTTAGATTTTACCGAACTGCCCTTCTTTTTGTTTGCTGCAGGTATAAATAACTTTCAAACTGAATACATATAAAATATACATGTTACATGGCTAATTGATGCAGACTGCTCTGGTTTCCATGTAGTTACAAATAAGGGCTGAACTCCGCAGGCAACAAGGTGGATGTAGTCGCATGCGTCCAAATATAATTGGACTGATAGAAAAATCGCAGGTATAAACTACATATGACAAGACTGTCTGAAGACGCAGCATGCGGCGTTCACATCCAACAGTCGTGTCAGGTGGAATGTCGTTATACGTGCGATTTTTCTATCAGTCCCAGTAAGTATCCGACTTGTTGCCTGCTTTTTATCAGTGACACCATCTGTCAAAAAACATAGTGGAGTTCAGCTTTAAGAGTTTGCTACTAATCAGCTTCAGCATAGTTGTTGTTACATAATCCACATATAGTGAAATATAATCTAAGATCACTATACTGGAAGTGCTCAAAGGGGTTGTTCCCCTTTAAATACATTTTTAGTATGATGTAGCGAGTGATATTCTGATAAAATTTTCAATTAGTTTTCATTTTTTATTATGTCGTTTTTGAGTTATTTTGTTTTTAATCACCAGCTCTTCAGTTTGCAGTTCCAGCAATCTGGTTGCTAGGGTCCAAAATACCTTAGCAACCATGTGTCCATTTGCATAAGAGACTGGAATATGAATAGGAGAGGGCCTGGATAGAAAGATGAGTAATAAAAAGTAGCAATAACAATATATTTGTAGCCTTACAGGGCTTTTTTTTTTTTTTTTTTTAGATGGGGTCATTGATCCCCATTTGAAAACCGGAAAGATCCAGGAGAAGAAGGTGAATAACTCAAAAACGATTAAAAAGAAAATAATGAATACCAATTGAAAAGTTGCTTAAATTTTGCCAATTTATAAAATACTAAAAGTTAACCTGAAGGTGAACAATGTAAGCATTAAAGTGTGCAGGTTCAACTGTGTAACTGCCAGTACCATAACCTGTAGTTTGGCACCAGCAGACTAACTGAGCTTGGTGCCTTTTCTAGATGGTCAAATATGAGGAATATTAGATGTCTATACCGCTAAATTGCTTCATAATGTTGTTGGTTGAGGTTTGGGCTCTGTGGCCTGGAGCCATACAGTCTTACTCAGCCGCAAGCCATTGAGAAGCATGGAGATCGGGCTTCAGTGCAGAACCTGAAACTCCTGAGTAAGCTACCACACCTGCTTAAGCAAACCGTGCAGAAATATGCCGGTGTGAAGGTACACTGCCTTTCAATAGCCTGTTATTTCATCTGTCTGCCACAAATGGTACTGAGTCCAACAAAATAAGTGTTAAAGTCACTCGGTTGCAGGTGGGTATAGAGCAGACACACCCAGAACATTACAGCAGTAAATGACTTAGTAATAATCATACAACTAAATCAGAGATCTGGTTCTTTCATCAGATCTATAGTAATAGCCAAACTGAAAACCTAGTATTTTTTTATTTTTAAAGGGTACGTAAACCCCTGAATAAAATGTTGCAGAAAAGAAAACTATATAAAAGGTCTAAAGTTCTTTGTAATTGCCAGCTCTCCTTCAGCCAAGAATCCCATTTCCTACAATACCTCGCATGTTTCATCGCGGGTCTGCTAATCAGCCAGGCACGGACCGGCAATCTGTGGGTTCTGGCAAATGCCAGAGGGGCTGCTATAAGGTCCCATAGAAAGTCAGTATTTATTAGGCTGGTGGGAGATTTTTGGGCCTCTTTGTGGACTAATTGGGCCTCTGTGTACCTAAAATGCCAGGGCCTATTTTAATTCTCAGTCCGGACCTGATAATATCAGCTGCCACACTGTTTCAGTAGTCAGAACCAGCAGTGAGTGCAGAGAATAACAAGGGGGAGACAAATATTGCTTTCAGTAGCAATTACATTGCCCTAGTGCCATTGCTCTAATATGGAAATGTTTGCACAATCCTGTGATTTCATTCAGTTGGGCCCAATTTCAGCGCTCCCAATCTGTAATAGTTAACTCGTACCCAATCTATAGCTGTGGGAGGAATAAACCAGTGTACCCAGTGGGTATCACTATGACAATATTCATTATTTTTTTATTACATTTTGCCTTTGTCATCCCATGTTATCTGTACTTAACTGTCTTTATGGTCTCACTGTTGATCAGAGGTCAGTTCACTTGCTCTGGGCTTATTTTTGCCAGAGTTGTATATTAACAAGCTTTCATTTTACTTTCACGTGTTTGCGTTTAGCAAGAAACTGTTGCAACACGCTCTGTTCATTGGGTGTGTAAGCAGTGCAGGTGGGGTAGGGATATGACAAATATCTTTCACAGCTCAACATATTCTCAGCTGCTTGTTTGGCAAGGTTTCATATCTCTGCCCATTTTGCTAGGCGGTGGGGTTAAATAGAGCTGATCAATCATTTGGCCCCATACACAGACTAATAATGAGCCTTGAGTCGCATAACTGACAGCTAATATCCAGTACCAGATTTGTGGGGAAGCAACAAAGGGCTGGGCATTGGGCAGCAAGATTTTAGGGGCCCCGCCGCAATTCAAGGAGCGTTGGGGATGCGTTCTCCTGGCGCTAGGACCCAGCGGCCTAGGATTGCCCAAGCCCGAAATCCAGGCCTGTTAATATCGGTCCATACATGGTCACTTTTGTGCAGTGGAGGAATGTATCAAACAAGGAAAGCCCTGATGCTCCGCTTTTAGCAATGTCTCCTGTGATAAATACAAATGTTATCTGGTATTTTTAGATTTATATTATTCAGAGGCATTTGGATTTTAGTATTCTGGGGTGGGGGGCTTCACTTTACAATTTAGTTGAAGCCTACAGGTTTGTTAGGCTATAGTCACACAGACCTGAAATCAGCCTTGAAATAGGCCGTTTTCAGCCCCTACCGCGGGCAGTAGCCTCATTCTTCTGTTTTCATCGGGAACCATTGTGTTGGCTCCGGGGAGATCACGCTCTGTAAAATTGGCTGTAAAATAGGAGACTCACAATCCGCTGAGTGTGTACATGCCGGGCCCAACACAATGGTTCTGGATGCAAACAGAAGAAGGAGGCTACTCCCTGCAGAAAGGGGCTGAAAACAGCCTGCATAATTCAGCAGGCTGATTTTGGCCCTAACAAATCTGTAGGAGTCAGAACTGAGAGAACAGAATGGGATAAAACAAATTCTGCTCGACATAACAAATACATTTGTAAATAATATTTAAATATTTTTAAAATAGTGTATATTGGAAAGTTGTTTAGACTTAATTGTTTTCATAGTGCAAAATAAACGTTTTTGGTGGAGTTCCCATTAAAGCCTTAGGGATGGAAGATCGGTATAGTGAGCAGTAAGTGAAACTCATTGCAGTGACACAATAGAGCAAAGGGAAAGGCAACATGTAATTATTATGTTGCTGAGCAACCAGCATGCTCTTTATTAATAACAAAGGTTTGGAGATAGTCCTGCCTGTTCCTTATCTGCCTAATCTTAGGGTCAGGGCACAGAGGCAGATTCTGGGAGATTAGTCGCCTGGTGACAAATCTCCTCTTCTTCGGGGCGACGATTCTCCCTGAACTGCCTTCCCGCCAGCTAAAATGTATATCGCCGGCGGGTGATTCGTTTTTCAAAGTTGCCCGAAATTGCCTTACTGGGATATACGCCTGTGCATTCCTGTTAGAATTATCAGTCCATTGCATTGCACTAAAGGCATACAACCTCTTCTTTGCTTGTCTTGTTGGTTAAAGTTGGCTCTAGTGAGGAATGCTGACCCTGGAAGCGTGCAGGGAAAGCAAGACCTAAAAGATTATTGTTGCTTTTACTAGAATGGTCTCAGTGACGAACTGCACCTATCTATAGAGTGAAGTCAAATGTCTATTTTATATATTTATTGTGGGGGCATGTATTTGTTAATCAAGTGCAGGTTACTGTAGAAATTTGATGCAGCCCGATATGGGAGCAATGGTAATACCACCACTTTAGGGTGGCAGTAGCTCCATGGCTACCTAGCCACAATAGCAGTATTTGCTCAGAATTCATTTGAGGAAACTAGACTGATAAAATGGCGCTTTCTGACAGTATCGGGAAGTGCAAGGAGTGGGGTTTTCCGCAAGTACATTTTGGGGCCATTTTAACATCACCACATTTGCTGCCCTAAATGCGGCTTCAGGACTTTTATAGCAACTATTGAGTGTCTCGCCATAGTAGCCACCTGCAGTGTTCTCATTATTGGGCTTCCATCTTGCTGATGGGTTTATAACTTCCTTGTAATCAAAGGTCTCTGCTTTCTCCATAGATATGACCTTGCTCTCCTCTCAGCCAGAAGGTGTGGAGCAGACTCCATCCTCTGCGTCCTCCACAGAGAATTCGGAACAGAGAATGCTGGAGAAGAGGTCGAAGGTGATTGAGGAGCTGTTACAGACTGAGAGAGATTACCTGAGGGTCCTGGAGACATGTGTGGAACACATCATGGGACCCTTGCAGGCAAAGCAGGTGAGCTATTTATCATTGTAGCATGTACAGTTACAGTGCTTAACACAAATGAGTATAATGGATCTATGTATAGCTCTTGGGATCAGATCATAAATATACTTTATCTAAAGCTTTAAAAAAAACTGAAAAGGTGAGTGTTTGTGCATACCGAAGAACTGAGTCTGGCACATGGGGAACCTTTCTGATTATTTTTAATGGTTTTCATAGTGGGAATCATGGTTCTTATAGCAAATGCTAGCAACTGTCACCCCGCAAAGGGACAACAAGAAAAAATCCGATGGCACACAGGACTGCAGGAAATCTTCCAATTTTTATTTCACAGCGGAGTGCAAATGCAACGTTTGGGGAATAAAACCCCTTTGTGAAGCATTGCATTTGCACTCCACTATGAAATAAAAATTGGAAGATTTCCTGCAGTCCTGTGTGGCATCGGATTTTTTCTTGTTGTACATTGCTGTGAGGTGGCCAAGCCTCTACCCTTGTGCACCAGGCGTCCCTTTCATTCTGCAGGGTGTGCGAGGTCCTGCACTGTTCTGAACCCCACAAAGGGAACCACATCACTTGGCAATAATTATCTATAACAGCAGTGAGTCACATAATGTACAAGGTACAGTTTTGTCAGAGAAAAACAAATAAATGCCATGTTAGAGCAGATAAGCAACTACATCCTATAAATATCAGCACTAGACATAGAAAGTACAGCCATAATTTCATTTTACTTTTTGGGGCACATGATTGGGTAAAAATGTTCCCAGCAGTTCATATGAGTTACTGCAGATATGCCCGTTGTTCATAAAGGGACCTCCCTGACATGCTGTATTAATCTTGCCTGCATTTTCCCTTATGTGTATAAGTAAAGCTGGCCATACCTGAATTGAATATCAGCCTTTGGATTTTATCAGTATGTGTATGGCCAGCTTTACTTATACACATAAGGGAAAATGCAGGCAAGATTAATACAGCATGTCAGGGAGGTCCCTTTATGAACAAGTAAAGCTGGCCATACACATACTATTAAAATCCAAAGGCCGATATTCAATTCAGGTATGGCCAGCTTTACTTATACACGGTGCATATATTTATACACACAGACAGAGTACAAAAATCTCATGTAACTTACACTTTTAAATCAAGTCAAAACTTGTATTTGATGCTTTTTGCCAGTATCAGAGACTTGTCAAAAGGATCGAGCCTGTGCTTATGTGAAAGTCATTTTCCCTGTGAAACATTATCTAACAGCAGACACAAAGCACACAAACAATCCTCTGAAAAATACCTTTACCTTGCGTCTTCTGATCTATTGTGTCTGCGCTTTATCGGTTTTCAAACCAGACTTAACCTTTGCAGTGCTCGGAATCATTAAATTGTTCTTAACGGTTCCGGGTTGCAGTTTAATGGCTTGTCAATTTTGTCTTTATTGGGGGTGATAGGGAAATTGATGTATGCCAAATTGTACATCTCTGCTGTTTGTAGTTATACGTCTGCCAATAAATAGGGTTTCTGTTTAAACTAGGAGACTGGCAGTCATAACATGTTCAACACCAGTGGCTGTTGGAGGCATCTGTTGTTCTGCCAAAGAAAGACACCAGTTCATATTCCATGGCTTTGTCAAGGCCCTTATTGAATTGTTGTGTCTTTTTTTTTATACTACTTTTATTCTTTTTACAGATGGCCAGCGTGGATTTTGATGTTCTGTTTGGAAACATTCAGAGTGTGATTGACATTTCTAAGAAATTTCTTGCGGCTCTATCAAGCTCGGACTCCATTGGTATGTACTTCTACTCAGCCCTTCTATTGTATGTGACATAAACAGACTTTGCTGACCCCATAATAAGCAGAACCATTTGGCAATGGACAAGCCCAGTGTTTGTGTATGGACCTATAATATTACAGAAGCGAATGACTGAAACTTGTCTATCTTTTCTTAATTTACCTTTGTTACTGAAGTTTACTTAAGCCAAATGTGTTATATAGTGATGGGAGAACATTTTCGCCAGGTTGTGCCGCAAAAAAAAAAGTCCATAGAATTTTGTTTGTTTTGGTGAAGCAAAATGGCATCGATTCGGCCATCACTGTTCTTAGCACTTCAAAAATGGTTCATTGCAGCTGGGTCTATTATGTAACAGAATATTATATAGAATTAATCAGTCACTTATCCCTGCTATAGTCCCTGTTATACTCCATACATAGAACTGATAACAGTCTATTATTTTTCTAACTATTTTTCCTTGATCTGGCCTTGTCTGCTTCCTATTTGTTGCTCTGTAAAGTGTCTGGAATCTCTTATAAAACATTAAGGAATGCTGTCATTAAGACATGTTTGTCATTATGCAGAATGTTTTGTCATATAGATACTATGCACCATTATGTAGTGTGTACATTCAGTTTTCATGTGATCCTAATTATAACACATAATAACTTTAAAGCATGTACTGTAAACCAATGAATATATTATATGAGGGTTATGCAATTTCCTTTTCAAGTTATCCACTTAAAAGTTCTGCATGTGATGTTCAGTTTGCTCTATACCGTTTATGTAGGATAGCAATGTGTATGATCCCCTATTTTGTAGGCGCTTGCTTTATTAGGGAAATTGTGCAGCATCCTTACACAGTTCTATAAACATAGCTGCTTTTTGTTAGTGATACAAACCCACAATCTAAATGGCCGTATAAGGATAATTTTCCATTCATTGTCTGTATACCCCACAGGGTGCTAAAAAAGTATCTGTGAATGGATTAGCAGTGGCCCCCAGTTATACAGGAATAGACACACACTTAACTAAAGAAAGTTGCTTTACAAAATTAAGGCTGAAGTCCGTGGAAACCTTATACCTATGTGGCTCTGCCTATGTCCTCATGGTAGTGGATCCGTTGTGGAATTTTCTGGGATATCTGTATTGAATAAATATCTTGAAATATTTCTATACAGTAATATAATGCTCCTACTCTCCCCATACTGAGCAGGATTTAGTACATTAGTGAACCAGCATAGAGGGAAAATGGCACCGCTTGCTCTACTCTTCTTTGTTCGGCACATATACCAAGTTTGTGCTTTGCCAACATTCACTACAATTTCAGTTAATGATTACCTTACCCCTGTGCAGCAGGCCTTCTATGGCACTGAACCTAGCACCCAAATATAGGGCAGGGCAGCCGGCTGAGTCTTAAAATGTCAGTTTGGCTCCCACAGAAGTTGAGTGGCAGTTTCAATCCCCCTAGGCTCTGACTTTTTTTTTAATGAAACTGCATGCGGTCTCTTATAGTCTCTATTATCAGACACACAGCTGTACACACATACATTTACAAAACCCAATGGATTTATGAGCAAAGTAATAAAAGGCAAAGATTGGTTGAGCTGTTAATACTTTGTAAAATCTTAGCCAAGTATTTGGAGGCCAGTTGCCAGCAGTAACTTAAGGTGGCCATAGATGTAGTGGGTGGTATCGGGCTGATCTGATTGTGGGCCCTAGGGCCCAAGGATCGGATCATAATGCATCTGATAAAGGCGGTCAGATTGCGGGCTCAATGTTCGGTGATAAAACCTCACGTTCCACTGTATCACAGAAATCCCACATCTTCTTTATCAATTTCATAGGGACGGTTTTCCTTGACCATGCCTCCGACTTGGAAAACGTCTACAAAGAGTACTGCCAGAATCATGAAGAGACTATCGCACTGCTGGAAGCATATGAAAAAGATGAGAAATTCCAGAAGGACTTGTTGGAATGCATGGAGACTGTCAAGTATGTTTCTCTGCCAAGCAGTTCACAGCTTTATATATAAACATTGGTCGTCTGACTTGTAAAGGGTTAAACAAGGTGTCTTGTCGCAAAATAAATGTATATTGATGTCCAGATCAGGAAATTAAAGGGTACTGCCAAACAGTTTTTTTCTAGTAATGTAGAAAGTGTAATGGCAATACTTTTTTCTCTGGAATGACTGTAGAGCAGAGTCCCTTGCTCTAGCCTGTGCTACAGTGATTCATTTAGGTGTAAATGTTGATCAAGGGGAATTTTTTTTTATGTTCCGTGATGGAACTTTATAGACTGAAAAAATCCATATTGGTATGACATTCAGCAACTCAACCCCTAATTAGCCCTGTGCATTGTTCGTTAATCAGTTCTCAGCATGAGTCTTGTGTTTTTGAGAGTAAATATTAATGATTCCTGCCTTTCTAAATTGTTTTCTTCTTCTTGTTTCAGGAACCTTTACCAAGAATGGTGAGTATTTTTTGAATTCTATTGTGGCTTTTTTTTTTTTTTTTAATATGTTTAATATAATATGATTTTGAAGGTCAAGTGTAGAAATGTGTTTCCCTTGTCTCTATGCCGCAATATTTCAACAGCCAAAGCACAAGTCATGCGTGACATTGGCATGAACTCATAGACAGTGTTTGTCTTCTATTTATTTTCTCTTAAATAGACCGGAAAGTACGTATGAAGACACTTGTGTATTTTGTGTGCACAGTGAATTCCCTTTCCTTTTGTATTGATATAAATTAAATCTTCCATGAGATTTGATAAAAAGATCCCAGTAGAGCCCGCAATTTCTTTATCACTACACTTGTATCATCTCAGTAAATATTAAGTAGAGTTTTTCCTGCAGGAGGAAGCAAGGGTAGGATCTCTTACTTATGTATTTTGGGCACCCAGTGGGTGCAGGGCAAAAATAAATGGAAGAAACTTTAAAATACTTAATTAATTGACTAAAAATAACAATTACAGAATAGAATTCCCTGTACAGATTTCGATCAAATTAGAGTTGTTTACCCTACTACTACACGTGTGTACAGATAAAATAGTTCAAACTTATTTAAGCGTTTATGTTTTAGACAGACGTAAATCATGCTCAACTGGGGCATGATAATTGCTACATTTATTGTTTGTGTATCAACTCAGCAATTTAGAGTTCATGTGCAGTGACACAAGAATAAAATTACATTTTTATATGCACTTTCCAACAGCCTATGGGTAAATGGTTTTGTTCTGGGATCCTGTATGCCCTGTTCATGCTAGAGTCTATAATGATTCTGAAGCTTGGAAAGCTGAACAGACAGTGTTCAGGTTGTGTCATGAATGTCTTAATGTGTTTAAGGCAGTTACAGTATATCCTAACTCTTTAAAGTGGAGGTTTCTGAAAAATATAAAATATTGTCTGAAAACTGGCTTGTGTTTGTAAGTCTGATCTTGGCTGCACATGACTCCGTAGGTCCAATTTACTAAAATATTATGGCCCTGTTTACAGCAGTGACACCTCCAATATTCACTGGTGTGCACAGGGCCATAGGCTAAAGTATGTTGGTCCTACAAAACCTGTCCCCACAATTCAAAGGGCCAAACATTGGAAAATGTTTCTACTAGAATAAACTGCCACCACTCGTGCCACCAGTGTGTGAGTTTAGAATGACTTGTTTTTTCCAGATCCAAGACATAGTCAATTGATTGGGTTAGCTTAAAAATCCAGGTACTCAGCGAGCAAAATATGTAGTTCCATCGATCGCCAGCTTATTGGCCCGAGTAGAGGCCCTCTGAGGGGCCTCCTTGACTGATATTTGGATGAAAATCGGGCAGGTTAAAAAACTTGTCCTGTTATCATCCAATTATTTGGCCAAACAATCAGATCAGCCTGGTATCACCTAGCTCAATGTGGGTGCATACTTACATTTATGGCTACTTTGCCAGATGACAAATGTTGTTTATTGAAGTTTTCCAATATTTCGGCATAGTTTCAGTCCAAAAGGAACTAATGTAAATGTTTCACTCTACAGGGGCTGTACAAACTACATTAACCTGGGTTCCTTCCTCATCAAACCAGTGCAGAGGATTATGCGTTACCCTCTGCTCCTCATTGAGCTTCTTGGCGCGACCCCTGATTCTCACCCTGACAAAGCCCCTTTGAGAGAAGCTGTGCAGTCAGTGAAAGAAATCAATTGCAATATTAATGAGTACAAGCGCAGGAAGGACTTGGGTGAGTAGTGGAAGGATCCCCTGAGTAACACTCTCATCTAACAAATTAGTTGTTGCTGCGGTTATGCCAATGAGTTGTGTTCTTTTCTTTTAGTTGTAAAATATCGCAAAGGTGATGACAATAGTTTGATTGACAAAATCTCCAAGCTTAATATTCACTCGATCATCAAGAAGTCCAATCGGGTCAGCAGTCATATCAAACAACTCACAGGATTTGCTCCCCAGGTACTGCCTTCTGCCAAACATGTCCTGTTTATAATGTGTCCTAACTGCATAGTTCATCTAAAAATTAACCTTTTATAGACATTGACATTTCTAAGACAAGTTAGAGTTTAGTATTTTTTGTGTTTTTTTTTTAAATTGTTTGCTCTGCAGCTTTCAAGCTTCCAGTTTAAAGTATTCCAAAATGAAATTTGGAAGGCGCACACCAGTTTAAAGTATTGTCTGGTTGCTAGTGCTTAATTACCAGTCTGCAGATTGCATCAGACTGTATCCCAATAACCTTTTTATTTTTGTTTTTTCTGTTAAACAAGGTTATCTTTACCTCTTGTAGCATTTACTAAAAACAGAATTTAGAGTTTTATATCCATATATAGGAAACTTTGTTGAATCAGTAATATTAATGTTCATTGATCCATAATAAGACTTTACCCGAAATATTGTATTGTTTTGCAAGTTAATGCACCTGCGCAATTTTATGGGGTTATTGCATAACCCCATCAGTGTAGCTTGCTTTGTTGTACTCTGGATTATAAATAACGTGGGAACAGCAGTCATGGGCATGAGCAAAAGTCAAGGTTTTCATGTGTCTAACAAGAGTATGCATTTTGCATGGTCCCACAGATCAAAGATGAAGCATTTGAGGAGACTGAGAAAAACTTCAGAATGCAGGAAAGGCTCATCAAAAGCTTCATACGGGATCTCTCTGTGTATCTGCAGCATGTCAGGGTAAGCTATTCTCAGAATACTGAAATATAATATGAACACCACATCTTTAGCAGCCCAAACACACTTGCATATTGTTGTTCCTTTAGATTTTCCATGTAATGCCAATTAGGCCTCCTAGTCACATCTATTTGTCTTTCCATGTTTAATGTGCCTGAGGTGTCTCATAGGCAGGTCTGGACTGAGATTCAAAAAAGGCCCTGGCATTTCAGGTACACGGAGGCCCAAACAGACCACACAGCAGCCCCCCCCCAGCCCAATAAATAGTGACTTACTATGGCCTCTTACAGCAGCCCCTCTGGCATTTGCCAGAACCCACAGATTGCCAGTCTGGGCCTGCTCATATATACTTACTACTGTTACTACTCTAGAAGTCTTACATTCAATTAAAAAGTTTGGCACAGTATTTCTGCACAGTGAGCCCTGCATATTTGTATTTTATTATGAAACAGCAAGCAGCTATGATTGTTCTGACTAGGTCATTTAATTCCCAAACACAAGAAGAGACGGACTATATTGACTAATTATCGTGATGTGGGATTGACTTTTCAAGTTTGATAATCTCTTGGGTAATATGGGAAGCTCACCAGCATTGTTATGGGGGGAAAAATGTAATCTGGAAAGCTTTGGGATACCCTGGATCCATTACAGAGAATTGGCACGTGGCCACTCTTGAATTTTAACTCTCTTTTGCTAGTCCCATGCCCCCTACTTCTTCTTTAAGTCCAGTCTGGAAGCTGCCAAAAACAAGCAGTACAAAATGGGGACAACCCACTGGTACTGAGTTATTGATCATTCTTTATAGTTCTATTAATGATAATATAAACTGTTCTCTCTGTTGCATTGTACTCAGCAGGTTCAAATGGACACCCTTTTAAGCTGTCCACACATGCATGGGCCCTGGGTTGTATGCTTTAATAACCAGATTCTGAGTTTGCAACAGCAACTTATTTATTCAAATACAGTGCATGAAGGAAGCATGTTTCTCTGTCCAGCTCACTCTTATCTCCTGTGTCCTGGTCCCACCTCTCTGCTTCCTTGTTATGACAAACTTTATTAACATCAACAATTATCAACACATCCTTCGCTTTTTAACATTAATTATGGCAATAAAAACAACCCATTGAAATAGTTGAAACTTAGTACAGGTTGTTTGCTACACTTATATTGCTGTGACAGACCATGTCACTTTAACACTATTCAACTAGTCTGGATGGTTTCTTGATAATACGGCCATAACGTGTTTGTACACCATGAGTAAGTGTTTGTGCCTGGTTATTGTCAGTTGTATTGTGTGTGTTAATTGTGGCCTGATCTGAGTTTCGTGTTCCTTGAATGAGTGAAAGGATTCTGACATGTCCATCTGGTTGTCCTTCTCAGTGTTATCTACTGACACCTGCTTATTCCATTGGCATCTTTTCCCTGTATGTCCTCTGGCCAGTAAACATCCACTGGTAGATGCTGCTCCATGTGAATCCAATCCTGATCCTGTGCTTCCTCTGACTGATGACAGTGCTGGCCATCCGAATGAGTTACGCTTGGTATTTTGGTGATTTTATACAAATGCCTTCTATTTCGCCTTAAAATTTTCCCTTCACTTGTTTTAACCTCATGAGAACGAGGTGCGACTAGGCGTAGCACTTGAGATTTCTCATACCAGGTAGATCCATTGCAAATTCTGACCTCATCTCCAATGTGTATATTCAAGTGGTTTGGTACTTTTATCATAATTTTTCTTTTGTCTCTCACGCATGTTTTGTTTCTGTTGTCTGTGCCGTTTATGAAGGGTCTTATTGTGGTAACACTTAAGCTTCAATGCATGTCATTTTGTCTTTATTTGTCTTGCAACTCTGCTGGAGATTTGCCTCCTTCCAGGGATGTTGCTCTGAAGTTTAAAAGTGCCACTTCTTTTTCAACTGTTTTATAATCTTTACACAACACTCTGCAAGTCCATTAAGGCGGCCAATGACGCAAAGTTCATGTCATACGAATTTAGGATTCGTGCGATTTTCGGACCGTGTGTTTCATACACAGCAATTACATACAAATGTTTACCCAGCATCAGTTTTTAGCTAAAGGCAATTTTTTAAATCAACATATACTTGCAAACCGGCTCTTGCACAGATTTTATAATCTTGGGTGGAACCTGCTAATAAGATGTATCTCTATGTATAATTGCAGCTTTTTGTGTTATCTGAGTGCAGCTTTCTTGGAGCTTGAATATTTGGTTCACTATGTTATCGATAGTGGTTACATCCTTCAAACTGTCGTGGAAATTCACTTACTGGCGATCATTTGAGACAAAATATAAAGTTTACTGGGCATGAGCTCTATGGATTCTGAACTCACAAAAAAGGAATCCCGAGTTTTATAGATTTGGGAACATATGACATGAGAACATATGGGAGTAAAAGGGAGTTGCCTGTGGGAGAGAATAGATATCTCTTCACAGCACAGAGAACAGAAAGAACTGCTCTTAGAACCAAAATGGTGGTAATGCTTCAAGGTTAGGGTACTAGCAACCAAGGCTTGCTTGAGAACAGAATCCATCCAAGTCAGGGGGACTCTGCATACACAGAACTTTATTCTCAATATTGAATATGAATGCTAGACAATAGACAGAGAGCCCTAGAACTCTAGGGATTCAAGTCTCTTCTGCTCTTTGTTTCAAGTGCTACTTATTTATATAATTAACATACATGAGAGAATCCCATTGCTTGTCTGGTTTAAATACATTATGAAAACCTTTGCTTCATCTCTCTCTTTTGAGGAGGTATTTATCCGAGTTCCATCCCTAGTATGGAGCAAAGGGTAATTGTCGTCTCCTTACAGTTATTGTTCTGAGACAAGATAGTAACCATTTTGTTTCCAACTCCACAACAACTCTCACACTCTTATTTTCTCTTGTGTTCTAGGAATCTGCCTGTGTAAAAGTGTTGGCCGCTATGAGTATGTGGGATCTGTACTCAGACAAAGGAACCAGTGATGTGGAGAAGTTCCACAAAGCCCATCGTTGCATCAGCGAGAAGCTTTTCACTGATTTTGTGAGTGACCTCCTTTTTTTTTTTTAATTTGTGCGATCCCATTAAAGAGCTGTCAAAGGGAATGTGCACCCAGTGTATAACTAAGCCTCTGTCTTCAATTTATTTCCCATTATTAGTGCATAAATTATTATTTGCACAGGGCCTGCCATCTTTGAGTAAATCCATATATTTACATACTACAGCCGTACTGCTTTAAACGGAACATAGCTTTGTTCTAGATATGAGCCTCAAGAGATTTTTCTCCTCCGGCATGCCAAGATCTCTCTTTATGATATCATGGTTTAAATAATGCAACCCAAAGATAAAACTTTGCTATAAGATATCTCTGTTTCAAATATAACTTATAACTGTGACCTTTAAACCTTCATACTTTTTTGTCATGTGTGTTATATTCTGTTGTTGGCACCCAGTAATATAGCTCATCAGGCAGCGTTCTCCACCCAATTATCTGATAATTCAGTTCTGTGGCTGCAAAATCCACAGATAAATACTTATTGCCCTGTATATATAATACAAATATAATAAGGTTAAGGTTTACATGTTCATGCATGTCATGAGGCTCTTTATGGACATGCAAACCTTAAAGGGATACTGTCATGGGAAATTTTTTTTCAAAATGAATCAGTTAATAGTGCTGAACAGTTTTTTTTTATATTCCATTTTGAAATCTGACATGGGGCTGGACATATTGTCAATTTCCCAGCTCAAGTCAAGTCATGTGACTTATGCTCTGATAAACTTCAATCACTCTTTACTGCTGTACTGCAAGTTGGAGTGATATCACCCCCCTCCATTCCCCCCCCCCCAGCAGCCAAACAAAAAAACAATGGGAAGGTAACCAGATAGCAGCTCCCTAACACAAGATAACAGCTGCCTGGTAGATCTAAGAACAACACTCAATAGTAAAAACCCATGTCCCACTGAAACACATTCAGTTACATTGAGAAGGAAAAAAGCCTGCCAGAAAGCATTTCTCTCCTAAAGTGCATCCACAAGTCACATGACCAGGGGCAGCTGGGAAATTGACAAAATGTCTAGCCCCATGTCAGATTTCAAAATTGAATATAATAAAATCTGTTTGCTCTTTTGAGAAATGGATTTCAGTGCAGAATTCTGCTGGAGTAGCACTATTAACTGATGCATTTTGAAAAAAACATGTTTTCCAATGACAGGATCCCTTTAATAAAGATATACTTTTTATCTTACTTTAACCCATCAACTTTGGATCTTTGCATGCATGCTTAATCTTGTAATATATCATTTGACCCACTCCCTCCAGCTTTAGGTTTGGGGCAAGTGTTTCTACTGGTGAGTCTGTACAGGCTTACATTCTTGGGGTCAATATATTTCTGTGGTCCTTAATAAACCCCATATAATCCATAAAATCCTACCCATCCTGGTTCTCCTCTTCTTTAAAAATGCAGAGGTCCAGGATTTTGGTATAGAGTGAATAAAGCTGAGCAAATGTGTTGTATAGTATTTGCCAAAGAAGTTCGAACCCAGGGTCACACAGGGGATACTGAGAGCAGGCAGAAAGATGGAAACTGCACACTCTACACCAATTTTCCATTGGTCATGCAGAAGTGCATGCAGGGAAAGGAGGATAGCGATTAGAGTCATACATTGGCACCCCTCAGTGAGTTTTGGCTTAATTCTCCTATAAAGGGGTTGTTGTTAAACTTTATTATGATGTAGTGAGTGTTATTCTGTGACAATTTGCAATTGTTTATCATTGTTTATTACCTGTGGTTTTTGAGTTATTTAGCTTTTTATTCAGCAGCTCTCCAGTTTGCAATTTCAGCTGTCTGGCTGCTAGGGTCCAAATTACCCTAGAAACCATGCATTCATTTGAATAAGAGACTGGAATCAATAGGAGAGGGTCTGAATAGAGAGACAAGCAATAACAATAATTTTGTAGCTTTAAGCTGGCCATAGACGCAAAGATCAGACAGCTGATCTTTTCTTTTACTTCTGTATTTGATCTGAATGGTTATTGACAGGTCTGGAGATGGGGAAGTCCGATAGTTTGAGGATTCGAATGATCGGATCTTTGCATCTATGGCCAGCTGTACGGTGCATTTGATTTTAGATAGGGTGAGCGACCCCCGTTTGAAAGCTGAAAAGAGTCAGAAGCAGTAAGGCAAATAATTAAAAAAATAAAATATAAATAATGAAGACCAAATGAAAAGTTGCTTAGAATTTACCATTTTATAACATTAAAAGTTAACTTAAAGCTGAACCACTCCTTTAAGCTTTGAATTTGCATAGATAACACTTTACTCTCCCACCCAACAGAAACAAAGAACAGAAAAGCTGGTCGTTTCACCCCTGAATCAGCTTCTTAATATGTTTGCCGGACCACACAAATTGGTACAGAAGCGCTTTGACAAACTCCTTGACTTTCACAATTGTACCGAGCGAGCAGAAAAGCTGAAGGACAAGAAGACTCAGGAAGAGCTCCAGTCCGCCAGGAATAACTATGAAGCTCTAAACGCCCAATTGCTCGATGAGCTGCCCAAATTTCACAACCACGCCAAGGAACTGTTTGCCAGCTGCATGCGGGGCTATGCCAATGCACACTGCGAGTTTGTGAAGCTTGCTTTGGAGGAACTGAAACCACTATTAACGGTGAGCAATAAAGCTTGAACATATTCCTACTGTGTAAGGACCTACATCAGCCACTTATCATTTTCACTTGGTGCACATGAGATCTAGAAAATATCTGTTCTGCTTATTCTTGTATAAAAATATTTTCACTTTAATTCAGTGCCTATTATACTAAGCACTTGCTGCCAGTAATCTCTGCAGGCAAAGGCACTCAGAATAAAAAGAATAGACTTTTACGGGTCAACTGAGACACTTGCTCAGGAATCAGACTGAAAGGGCCAGGGCTGCCGACTGTGTGCCATTCTATTGGCAGCCTGTTGCTCCGAGCCATGCTAGACATACACCTGGGGTTTATTTAAAGGGATTTTGTCATTATTTTTATGGTGTAGTTTTTATTTCTAAATGACACTGTTTACACTGCAAATAATTCACTCTACAATATAAAATTTCATTCTTGAACCAACAATTGTATTTTTTTTAGTTGTAGTATCCGTGTGTAGGCAGCAATCTCAGGTCATTTTGCCTTGTAATGTTCTTTTAGAAAGAGCCAGCACTTCAGGGTGGAACTGCTTTCTGGCAGGTTATTGTTTCTCCTACTAAATTTAACTCTATGTGTCTCAGTGGGACCTGGATTTTTACCATTGAGTGCTGTTTTTAGATCTACCAAGCAGCTGTTATCTTGTGTTAGGGAGCTGCTATCTCGTTAACTTCCCATTGTTCTGTTGTTAGGCTGTTGGGTGGGAAAGGGAGGAGGGTGATATCCCTCCAACTTTACAACAGTAAAGAGTGACTGAAGTTTATCAGAGCACAAGTCTCATGACTGGGGGCACATGGCAAACTGACAATATGTCAAGCCCCATGGCAGATTTCAAAATGAAATCTAAAAAAATCAGTTTGCTCTTTTGAGAAATGGATTTCAGTGCATAATTCTGCTGGAGCAGCACTATTAACTGATGTGTTTAAATAAAAAAAACGTTTTCTCATGACAGTATCCCTTTAAACTTTCAGCTGCTGGGAGTTGGAGCCACAGAAGGGAACCTGATTTCCGTTTTCCAGGAAGAGCACAGCAAGGTTCTGCAGCAACTTCAGGTTTTTACGTTTTTCCCAGAAAATCTTCCACCTTCCAAGAAGCCTTTTGAGCGAAAGACCATTGAACGGCAGTCGGCCAGGAAAACCATCCCGACCCCGGTGAGCCACCATCATTTATTGATTCTGCTCTGTGTGTTTCTGTAAAACATCACACTGTGTATTTGTTCTTGTGTTTTTATTGTGTACCTACCACTGTACTTTCAGGCCAAGTACATCCCGCAGCTGGATGAACACCGGGTTGCAGTGCTGGCCAGGTACCCACCAGAGAAACTCTTCCAAGCAGAACGAATCTTTAATGCTGCTCAGGATTTGGATGTTTCTTTACAGGAGGGTGATCTTGTTGGGGTGATTAAACAGCAAGATCCCATGGGAAGTCAGAACCGCTGGCTCATTGACAATGGGGGTAAGTTTTGTCTTGGTATGTTATAAGCATCCTGCTTGATATAGAGTGCTGTGTTATTTGTCTCTTCATGGTCACATGATTAGAACTGCTGCAAAGCAAACAAACTCTCCCTCATACCATGTGATTGTACACCAGATTAGGGTGGTGCAGACAGTAGGATTCCGTGGGGGTTTGGCAACAAATCTCCTCTTCTTTGGGCAACTGATCTCCCCAAATCCCTTCCCGCCGGCAAGAATGTGAATCGCCGATGGGATGGCACTCAGATTGCTTCACGAGGAAACTTCGGGTGACTTTGGAAAAACGAAGCAATCTGAGTGCCATCCTGCTGGCAATTCACATTCTTGCCGGCGGGAAGGCATTTTGGGGAGATTAGTCACCCAAAGAAGAGGAGGAGATTTGTCGCTGGGTGACTAATCTCCCCGGAATCTTACCGTGTACCACCAGCCTTAGGGTAAGGCCAGACGAGGAGATTCGGGGAGATTTTGTCGCCTGGCGACTTATAGCCACGTCTTTTGCGCAACTATCTCCACGAACTGCCTCAGCGTCTTTTCCCCATAGGCTACAGCGCAAAATTGCCTGCTCTAATACACACGGCGCTGAGGCAGTTCGGAGAGATAGTCGCGCAAAAGACGTGGCGATAAGTCGCCAGGCGACAAAATTTCCCTAATCTCCTCGTCTGGCCTTACCCTTAAGGTTGAAGACACACAGAGATACTAGTTTTTTTTGGTATTTTGTAGCTGTGACAAGTAGCTGCTACTAGAAGCTCAGAAGCTACTAGTAGCAACTATTGTTGTGGCTACAAAATACCCTGCCATAGACAATACTGAGAGACGCCTCTGCTAAAACTCATGTAGTGTCTACTTGGTAGCTGTGACAAGTAGCTGCTACTAGTAGCTCTGTGTGTCTTCACCCTAAAGGCTGTGTATTTCCAATATGCATTCATTACAAATGGTCAGTAGTTAACTGTGAATACAATTAATGTTGTATCTGTCCCACGTTATTCTATGGCTGATTACACTGATCACCAAACCTGTAAAATATATATAATATGTGTATACTACCTGAACATCTCTGCATATCTTCTGCTAAAAGTGGCCATACACTGGCAAATGTAAATAGCTGATTCAAGACTGAGTTAGCAGTTTATCTGCCCTCCAACTGGGCACCCTGATCAATATCTGTCTGAAAATCGGCCATGTTGATCAGGCGGGTTTGATTCAGTTTGGTGACCTTTACTTACCCTTGGCTAAATTGACCACAACATTTCTATTTTCCAGTCACCAAAGGTTTTGTCTACTGCTCATTCCTGAAGCCTTACAATCCTCGGCAGAGTCATTCCGATGCATCTGTTGGGAGCCAGTCTTCTACAGAGTCCGGCTACGGAGGTTCCTCCCCCAACTTTTCAAGGCAGAATAGCAAAAATACCTTGACATTTAACCCAAGCAATGCAACAGTGGCCTTCACCGCAGGATCCATTGCAAAACACAGTACTGATTCTACAACCACAAATAGCGGTCAGGAAGACTCCCCTGTCTGTCCGCCTGATAGTAATTTCTCCAAAAAGTCAAGTGAAACCGAGGTGACCATGCACCCACGGACCAGTGAAAGGGTAGCAAAAAGTAGTACAGACACTGAATCAAATAATCGCAGGAGGCAGACAGAAAATGGGAATAGTGTCATCTCGCAAAATAACGGAGACAAAGAACAGACATTGGACAGCCGCAAAGCATTTAAAAAGAAAACCACTCCCCCTGTTGGTAGTGACTGTGAACTAGAAGGGAATCAAGTAAGTATTCAGAGATAAATCACTTAGAGGACAGATAAAATATGTTGTGAACTGTAGGGTTTCTTGTGTGTTATGCCAACATACACAGACACAGTTCAGGGCCTAAATATACTTGGAACAGTTGAGCAGTTTGAGGGGTTCAGTGTCATTTTGGGGGTTATTAGGACCTTGATGAGTCAGGATCACAGTATATTCCTGTCTGAAGTACAGTTTTTAGTCTTCTTGACTGACCCTTTCTCATATCCTTGCACCTTATTCTTAAAGGAGTTGTTCACCTTTAAATTAACTTTTAGTATGATGTAGAAAGTGATATTCTGAGACAATATACAACACTGGGGGGTGGGGTTATTTACTAAACCTCAGATTTTTCCAGTTGGGCTTTTTGGGGCAAAAGCTGGAATTTTTCGTGGATAAACAAAAAAGCAAATTTTTCGAGATTTATTATACCCTAATGGCTGCGAAAAGACCAAATCCGAAAATCCGACATCTCAGACCTGTCAAGGTCCTGTATAAGTCAGTGGGAGAGGCACTTATCTCAGTTTGGCGATATTGTGGTTTGCGCTGAGTTTAGCCCATAAATCGGAAAAATTCAGGGTTTTTTGGGCAAAACCACGAAAAAAAGTCAGATAAAAACAAACGATTCGGGTTTTCGCTTAATTTTATCAGGTTTTTCCCCAAACTGATTAGTTTTTTATTTTTATTAATATATAAGATCAAATCGGGCATTGGAGTTTGGTTGTGGTTTTTTTTTTTTTTTTTTATATAAAATATGAGATAAATTCTGAGTTTAGTAAATAACCCCCTGGATGTTATTATTTCTTACTTATTCTGAGACAATATACAACACTGGGGGGGGGGGGGGGTTGTTTACTAAACCTCAAATTTTTCTGGTCGGGCTTTTTGGGGCAAAAACTGAAAAATTTTGTGTATAAAAAAAACTCGATTTATTTTTTACATTTATTATACCCTGATTCTGCAAAAAGGCCAAATCCGACATCTCAGACCTGTCAAGGTCCTGTATAAGTCAATGGGAGAGGCACTTATCTCAGTTTGAAGATATTGTGGTTTGCGCTGAATTTAGCTCATAAATCTGAAAAATTCAGGGTTTTTTGGGCAAAACCACAAAAAAAAGTCAGAAAAAAAACAGACGATTCGGGGTTTCATTTAATTTTATCGGTTTTTCCCCAAACCGATTACTTTATTTTTTTTTTTTATATATAAGGTCAAATTGGGCATGTGAGTTGTGGTTGTGTTTTTTTTTTTTTGTTTTTTTCTTTTTTATAAAAGATGAGATAAATTCTAAATTTAGTAAATTCCCCCGTGGATGTTCTTATTTCTTAATTATGTTCCTGTTTAGCCTGATATTTAGACAAATTGCTGGTTGCTATGGCCAGATGTTATCAACCAGTTTGCAATATGTGGTGGGTATTTGGGATTGCCAATATAAAAATGTGCCAAAGACTTGCTTAAACTCTTATATATGCCTTTAACTAACCGTATTCCTTCTTTATTAAATCCCTAGGATTTGTGTGTATATAGCCTAAATTACAATGCTTGGGCCTTTCCGATATTTATTAACAAATGTCTTCTTATTCTGATAAAGATCAATCGACGGACACTAATATGTAAATGGGAACTGATGTTTATTTTGTCATTGCAGGTGTTTTATGCAGTCTACACATTCAAAGCGCGCTCTCCAAATGAACTTTCAGTGTCGGCCAATCAGAGACTTAATATCCTGGAATTCAGAGACATGAATGGCAATGGAGAGTGGTGGTTGGCCGAAGTGGAGGGAAGGCAGGGCTATGTGCCATGCAACTACATCCGGAAAACAGAATATACGTGAAATGGAGCTTCTCGATGATCCGGTGAACATTACAAACTTTACAGAATTCAGTTGTGCCTTTTCTGGATGAATTTCTGTTGGGTTTTATTTTTTTTCTTTGCTGCTGAAATCACTTGAACAATAATTACAGCTGACGAGGCTTTAATCGAATGGATTTTGCGTCAGCTCTTGGTCCATGCAAAGAGTGTTTTATGGGAATTGATGCCGTTGTTGTTGGACCTGCAGAAGAATAGATCTTAAGAGCAGACACAAGAATTCCTATTATAGTTATCAGGTGCTGTGGAGTCCACTTTGGTTTGATCTGTTTTATTCATTGCAAAAATATAGGGCATTCTGCTGTTGAGTATTTATGGCTTCAGTGCAGTGCAAATGAGATGTCACAGAGAACAAATATCCACATGCTGTGAATGGTTTTATGTATTCATTATGTCCCTGATTTTATTATTTTATCCGGTTACTCTGTAAGCATTCCCTAGGTTCCATGAGAAACCCTTGCAGGATATGTGTGTCCGACTATTTAACAGACTGAAGTCTTGCGTGCAGCCAATACCGTCTTGTCTGTTTTATTGTGCAGAAATGTGTGCAGCTCCCCAGAGGTCTGTAGGAGCGTCCAGTGCATGTTGTATGCGGCTGCATTTTTATTTTTTCGCTTGCTGCACAATATTTAATTGCAGGTTGCTGCAACATCAATGCTGGTTTCCTGCAGAAAATAATGTATTTTTCTATGTTGCACCCACCCCCATTAACAAAAAATTCTATATATGAGAGGCCCACTACTAGTAAAGCAGTAGCCCAAGTATTAAATTGGCTACTAACTGTATGTCCTAACTTTATCAGGACATACATAAGCCATTTCGTGCCTAGATGGGCACTAACTCATATTGAATTTTCCGTAGATCGCAAAAATTAATGGGCAACCCTTGGACTGGAGGTTGTCCAGATGAGAGACCTTTTCATAATTTACATATTTTTTCTTATGTCTATTTTTGGATTTACGACACTTTGTTTAAAGAACAGAGCCACACACCATTGTTTCATGTGTTTGTTTGTGACCCACCCCATTAAAATTCCATCTCCCATAGCTCCACCTGAGGTGCATCTAGGGTAGGGATCCCCAACCTTTTTCACCCATGAGCCACATTCAAATGTAACAAGGGTTGGGGAGCAACATAAGCATGAAAATAGTTCCTGAGGATTCCAATGAAGGGCTGTGATTGGCTATTTGGTAGCCCCTATGTGGACTAGAAGCCTACAGAAAGCTCTATTTGGCAATGCAACTGTTTTTTATGCAACCAAAAGTTTCCTCCAAACCTGGAATTCAAAAATAAGCTGGGAGCAACATCCAAGGGGTTGGGGAGCAACATGTTGCTCCCGAGCCACTGATCTAGGGCAAGGGCAAGCAGGGTGCAATACACAACAGGCCCACCTGAAAATGCCCAAGAGCAGGATCTGTATTCTCAGACTCCATTTGCATTTATCTATCTGTTTCCATAAAGGCCTCAGGTTAATTCCAAAGTGAAGCAGGAGCTTGTTTGCCCAACCTTGCCCACATTGCTCTACTTTGAGGCGTTCCATATATACAGTTGGTAGATAGACACATTATTTTAGTTAATCAATTATAAGACCCTTCACGGTAAAAGTATACTTTCTGCTAAATATTCTGGAATGAGGTTTGAAGTCTAACATACAAGGAAACCACCTTTTGGTATATTTTTAGTGTATTTTCAACATTCTCTCAATAAGCCAAACAGTATTACCTACATTAAATACATTTCAAATGTACTGAAACATTAGTTGAACCTGGACATTGGTGTTTATGTTGCCTTAAATTCAACGGATATTAGGGGGCCGTCACTGTAGGACTCCTTGGCACACAGCACTTAATAGCAAAGCAGAGCAAATTGCAGAGTAAATTAATCTTACCAGCATCCAGGGTGAATGGAGCCAGGCAAGAAACATGTACATAAATATAGAAATTCCTATGAAATAAAGCATTTAAGACTGTGTGTACATACAAGCATCAATTGGAGCAGCGATAAAAGTGTGACCCAGGAGCCGCCAATAAATACAACTCTACCGAGGCTGGAGGAACGCACGCAAGGAAAAGGAATAACTACTGATGCAATGGGGCAGCCTTGTTTGTAAATTCTATTGAAATGTATTATATTTTGTTAGGCGTACATGCATTTTTACAATGTAGCATTTGCACATTTTTAATAGGCACCTTTTTAGGAAAGTCATTTTTGACTTTTACCTTTCCTTGTAGGACAAAGCTGTACAATACGATTGTGTCATTTTGTATATTATTCGTTTTTTTTTTTTTTGTTTTGTTTTTTCCAAGAGGGATAATGACTGTGTTTCAGTTAAAGGTTCTGTGCGGTGATAACACAGCAGCAATAAACCTCTCGTTCTCTTATTATGTGTGTCTGTGCTTTAATTCGTCCTTCTCTGTGGCAGTTACAAAACAGAATTGAAGTTAATGGGGTGGTTCACCTTTAAGTTCACTTCTAGTACAGATCTGTTACCCAGAAACCCGTTATCCAGAAAGTTACAAATACACTCCATTATAATGAAATACTGTAGAACCCCCATTTTACATGTTTCAAGAGACCAGAAAAAAATTGTGTGAAATGCAGGAAAATGTAAAATCGGGGAAATGTTTTATGCATAACATGTAGGTGGAACCACAAAACAACAATGTAAAATGAGGGAAAACTTAAAATCATGGGATGTGAAATTGAGCTTCCACTGTAATCCAATTTTTTTAAAAATATTTCCCTTTTCTCTGTAAACAGTAGCTTGTACTTGATCCCAACTAAGATGTAATTAATCCTTATTGGAAGCAGAACCAGCCTACTGGGTCCAAAATTATGGAAAGATCCGTTATCCGGAAAACCCCAGGTCCTGAGCATTCTGGATAACAGGTCCCATAAATGTATGCTCTAGAATGGCCCGTTCGTAGCAACGTTTCAATTGGTCTTCATTATTTATTTTTTATACTTTTTGAATTTGCCTTCTTCTTCTGACTCTTTCCAGCTTTCAAATGGGGGTCACTGACCCCATATTAAAAAAAAAACAAATGCTCTGTAAAGCTACAAATGTATTGCTATTATTACTCCTCTTTCTTTTCAGGTCCTCTCCTATTCATATTCCATTCTCCTATTCAAATCAGTGCATGGTTGCTAGGGTAATTTGGACCCTAGCAACCAAATTGTCAAAAATAATAAAAAGTTTTAACCAATTGCAAATTGTCTCAGAATATAACTCTTTATGTCTTAATAAAAGTTAATTTAAAGGTAAACAGACCCTTTAAAATGGTGATTTGCCGATATATGTGGACAAACCTCCCTTTGTCACACGTTACATTTCGGGTAATGGGTTATCTGTCAATTCAGCTGCAATTTGTGTGTGTGTGTGTTTGTGTAGCTCCTATTCTTGACAGCAGTGCAGCTTGAAACAATCCATCTTGGAAATTAAGCTAATGTAGAGATATGTGATATGATCCAAGGTCAACTCATATAAGTTGCATATACCTGTCTCCCCAACAGCGGCTTGAGAAAATGGTATATGGTTGTAAAAACTCTGTATAGAAAAAATATATATCAATATATTATCTTAGAAATATACTGTACAGGTATGGGATCCCTTGTGCAGAAACCCGTTAACCAGAAAGCTCTGCATTATGGGAAGCCCATCTCCCGTAGACTACATTTTAAGAAGATAATTCAAATTTTTAAAGAAGGCTTCCATTTTCTCTATAATACTAAAGGAGAACTTAAAGATAACTAAGCCATGTGAATCTGTGTTGGAGGCAAAACAATGCTGCTGGGTTTATTTAATGTTTAAATAATTTTTTTAGCAGAAATAAGGTATGGTGAGCCAAATTACGAAAAGATCCCTTATCTGTAAAACTCCAGGTCCCAAGCATTCCAGATAACATTTATCCTACAAATACAGGTATGGGAACTGTTATACAGAATGCTCGGAACCTGCTGCTTTCCGGATAATGGATGTTACCCCTCGGCGCAGGTCCTATCCGGTGCCGTTCCGTTCCTGGATTCCCCGGCGTTTGTCGGCGCATGTGCTGTAGGAGCATTTGCCAGTTCAGCTCTACTGCCGAAAGTCACAAAGCTTTTTGATTTAATTTTTTGGTAACTTTGTGACTTTCAGGCGGCACATGCACTGTAGATTCCAACCGGCTAATGCTCCTACTGCGCATGCACCGCCAAACGCGGGGAGTCCAGGAAGAAGATCACACAGGATAAGATGACGCATGCAAACTCCACAGGAGAGGACCTGCGCCGAGGGATAAGTAGCAACTTTGTGCATTTGCCCTGGGGGGAGGTAGGCCTGGGGGAGGAGTTTTGCGCCAAAAGGGTTTCCTTCTCCTTTAAACCTCAAATCTACTAGAAAATCATGTGAACATTAAATAAACCCAATAGGCTGGTTTTGCTTCCAATAAGGTTTAATTATGTCTTAGTTTGGATCAAGTACAAGGTATTGTTTTATTATTACAGAGAAAAAGGAAATTATTTTGGTAAAATGGAGTCTATGGGAGATGGCCTTTCCGATAACTGGTTTCCAGATAACGGATCCCATACCTGTATACAAAAGCCTGAGTCACAGGCTAGACATTGATGACTCTGAAGGGCTCAACTCGAACCATGAGAGATCCTTCATGAAAATAATCAGCTTTGCATTCAGTTATTGTCTTTTTTTTTTTGCCAAAATGTCTCTTTAATTTAAGGTATGTTTCCACAAATATATATGTACATTCAAGTATAAACGGGAAGGCAGCACTGCCTTTATACTGCCGCTGATACAATCCCCACAGCGTGGGTAAATTAAATGGTTTACTAAAAAATATCCCACTGTAATCATTTCGATTAGATTTTATGTCCAGTTTAAATGCTTATTTGGCAAATAAAGATTTTCCTTTAGGTACCCTACAGCGAGAAGCAGGTACATTAACATTCCAGTGGGAGTATTCCACCAGGTCAGGATCTGGAGCCCTTCATTCAGATTAATGAGCAATCAGAACCTTCTTCACTGTTGCAGCCGCACATTACTGTGTGTGAGAGCATCTCCATATGCTCCAGAGTCAGTTGGTGTTCAGAAAATTCTCCTGTAGTCTCCTATGTGCAGTTATTTTGGTGTCTTTGTAACTTCTTTTCCCATATTTATAGGACCGTACTTTGAGTGCTATCAATGCCAGCGTCCTTGGCCATAGAAAAGAAATGTCCCTGGCGCTGAAGGAGCTCATCTGGACTTCCAAATTCTAAGATCTTCCCAGCATCCAACACCATTAACCTGAGACCAATCGCAAAACCACAAATTTAGACACCAGTAGATATGTTAAGGCTTTAAGTCGTTTAAAATTAAGCATTATTTTCATCTCTAGAGATCCAGGGTCAGATTTGTAGAAGGCAACAGAACGTGGGCAGTGAATGCTGATCTGGTTTATAATAAAAATCTGTTGAAATCAGTAGAAAAACGCCTCTTTGTAGCCCCAGGTGTACCCTCTGCCAGTGTAAGTTAGTGCAAATCAGTAAAAAAAAAAAAAAAAAACAGCAACACTCTGGTAATATATATAGTGAAAAACATTTAGTGAAGTGCCATTGGCAGTGTTTCAGCCTTTACACCAGTCCTTCGTCAAGCCTAGGCTTTTCAAAATATTACCGGAGTGCTGATGTTTTTTACTGATTTGCTGATCTGGTTTATGTTACTTTCTAGCATATTGCATTCTATGAGCCATCTGCATACTGCATACTAGTCTGTGTGTTTCAATGCATTTATTCTGGTTATCCAAAGACCAGTGGTGTAACTACCGGGGAAGCAGGGGGTGCGATTGGGCCAGGGCCCGCACTCCCTCAGGGCCCTCCTGCAGCTTGTGCGCCGCTGTTTCTGGGCCAAAAATCACGTATGGAGGGGACGGAGGGCCTGAATGCGCGTCCCGCACCAGGACCCACCCCCCTCTAGTTACGTTACTGCCAAAGACTTGACTATAGAGGGATCTGTTTCAATATGATTTAAATATTTCACATATGAGTGATATCCCTGCAGTGAGCACCAACCATTTGGTTTTATGGTGTGCTTCCACCATTAATGTGAATATAGTCTTAAAAGTTTTTGTGGTTACAATGGCTTCCATTATCGGCCCTCCACCATGTAGGCCAGAAAAAAATCTGACTCTTGCTGCCACCAAAGTTGGACAGCACTGGCCTAGTACTTGAGAAAATTTGGACAAAATATGGTTACAAGTAGCTGCTTCTACCTGCTGCTGTCCATAATGGTGTGCAACCGATGCGCAATAGTCAGGACTGTGCAGTCTGCAAACTCGCTGCGGATTGTCCTCTGGATTAAGTTATCCGTCTCCAAGTCTACAGCAGCTGTGGCTTCATCTAGGATTAGGATCTTAGATTTCCGAAGCAAAGCCCGAGCAAGGCATACAAGTTGCCTCTGACCAACACTGCATTAAACAGAGAAACGTAAATGATAAACCACATATAAGTAGGCAGCACGCTTCTGTAATTATAACGTTTTCCATGTTTAACAGTGAACAGAGACAAAATAGTCTAAAGTCCCTTTTTGCAATCCATAAGTATTACCATTGGATGGGACTTTTAATTAAAGGGATACTGTCATTTTTTTTTCAAAATGAATCAGTTAATAGTGCTGCTCCAGCAGAATTCTGCACTGAAATACATTTCTCAAAAGAGCAAACACATTTTTTATATTCAATTTTGAAATCTGACATGGGGCTAGACATTTTGTCAATTTCCCAGCCTCCCCTGGTCATGTGACTTGTGCCTGCACTTCAGGAGAGAAATGCTTTCTGGCAGGCTGTTGTTTTTCCTTCTCAATGTAACTGAATGTGTCTCAGTGGGACATGGGTTTTTACTATTGAGTGTTGTTCTTAGATCTACTAGGCAGCTGTTATCTTGTGTTAGGGAGCTGTTATCTGGTTACCTTCCCATTGTTCTGTTGTTTGGCTGCTGGGGGGGGGGGAAGGGGGTGATATCACTCCAACTTGCAGTACAGCAGTAAAGAGTGACTGAAGTTTATCAGAGCACAAGTCACATGACTTGGGGCAGCTGGGAAATTGACAAAATGTCTAGCCCCATGTCAGATTTCAAAATTAAATATAAAAAAATCTGTTTGCTCTTTTGAGAAATGGATTTCAGTGCAGAATTCTGCACTATTAACTGATTCATTTTGAAAAAAAAATTTTTCCCATGACAGTATCCCTTTAACCTATTTCACACTATTTCCCTAAAGCTGGGTGAGCAGAAACAACATGGAAGTTAGAACTCTTACATACTGTAAATGTACTGTATATGTAGACAAACAAAGGAAAGTCCACTAGAGGTGATGGTTCTCTGCATACACCTGATTTAATCATTGTATAAATATTAAGGAATAGTCACATCATTAACACCCACGTACGAATTGTGCATTTAAGAGCAAATTGTGACTTTTCCATGTCTGTTGATCTTACCTGAGGTTCTCTCCTCCTTCGCTCACTTCATAGTAGAGTTTCTCCTGAAGCCCTTCCACGAATGGCTTTAGATGTGAGAGTTCAAGGACTCTCCAGATATCCTCATCTGTGTACTGGTTGAATGGATCCAGGTTCATCCTTAAGTTGCCAGAAAATAAGACAGGGTCCTAAAAAGATTCGAATCACAAACTCGTGAGGTTGTGTTTAATCTAAAGGATTTGCATAAAACAGCATTGTATATGAAAAAAACAGAGTGAACTTTCACCCTTCGATAAAAACGCCTATCGAAATCCCATAGAATGGCGGAATTTCACTCTAGAGGACTGTGGTGATCTCTACCTTCACTATTTGATAAATATACCCCATATAATAAAATATTTCATTTTGTGATTATATTAGCCTCAAGCATCCAGGGATGAACTTAAATATGCAACATAGTGGAGTATGTACACACAGAGAAGACATTCTAGGAACAGTATCTTGTGTAGCCAACTTGGATAGTGGTCTGAGTATGTCCCAGGTGCAGATAGAAGCCTGAGAAGAGTGTGAATGGCGGATCAATTTTTTAGGACAGTTCTAATAATAAAAAGAACTCCTGTCTGTCTCACATGGTAATATTTTGAGAAAATGGGGACCAGAACAAAAATACGTATAGGATCCTTTCTCTAGTATCTTTACTATCTTGGGCACATATACTGTCCCACTCCCTATGTACATCTATTCCCCCAGAAACTGCTGGGCACATTGGCCATAACAATGTAGAATTTGATTAAAGAAAAAAATAAGGGTTTAGCAAGACATCTAGCAGGCCCATTTGCATTGCTTATTTCATACATAGGCATATTAATATCTTGAGATCCAAAACTACAACTGAACATGTCGGAATGCTAAGCTTAACTGTATTGTGTCAGCAGGTTACTTTGTACACTGTCTTAAAGTTCATGTAAAAGCAAAAAAATAAAATCCTATTTTTACTTTCTTTAATGAAAAAGAAACCTATCTCCAATATACTAGAATTAAAAAATGTGTATGGATTTATAAGAAACCTGACTGTATGCAGTGAAACTGCTGAGCAGGGAAACAATCATACTTATGAACAGCAGGGGGAGCCCCCACCTTACTTCCCAGCCATGCAGAACTCAAGCAACTTTGTTTATGATGATCCCTAAGCAGCCCAGACCACACTGAGCATGTGCACAGTCTTAGGGGCCGATTCACGAAGGGTCGAATATTGAGGGTTAACTAACCCTCGATATTCGACTAGGAACTAAAATCGTTCGACTTCGAATATCGAAGTCGAACGATTTAGCGCAAATCCTGTGATCGATCGATCGAAGGATTTTTCATTCGATCGAACGATTAAATCCTTCGAATCGAACGATTCGAAGCATTTTAATCCAACGATCGAAGGAAAATCCTTCGATCAAAAAATCCCAGGCAAGCCTATGGGGACCTTCCCCATAGGCTAACATTGACTTCGGTAGCTTTTAGCTGCCGAAGTAGGGGGTCGAAGTTTTTCTTAAAGAGACAGTACTTCGACTATCGAATGGTCGAATAGTCGAACGATTTTTAGTTCGAATCGTTCGATTCGAAGTCAAAGGTCGTAGTCGAAGTAGCCCATTCGATGGTCGAAGTAGCCAAAAAAAACTTTGAAATTCAAAGTTTTTTTTAATTCGAACCCTTCACTCGAATTTAGTGAATCGGCCCCCATGTCTTGCAAAGATGTTTAACAAAGTTACAAGATGGTGACCCCCTGTAGCCAACTATTAAAGCATTATTTGTTTGATTAGGCTTGTGGTGCAGTAAGTTCATGTTTATATTTACTACAAAATACAGCATTTCTAGCCTTATTCTATTTTAGACTTTACATGCACTTTAAGTGCTGGTTCAATACTTATTGTAAAGGTAAGCACACAAAACCATTCCTCTTGCAAATGGCATGTCAAAAGACCATAGGCACAGCAATCCACAATTAAAAATCCATGCCCACTGCCAGCTACTTCCTAATCATGGCAATAATGCATTGTCTATAAAAGGTGCTCCTGGTACCCAGGGGTCACCAGTGTAGTCAAAACCCACAGTCCTCTTTTCCACGCAAATCTATGGAGGGAGCTTTCAGTTGTTTTGAGGTTTCACAGGCTTCATTAGAAACCATACAATTGTTTATTTGTAAATGGAAAATTAAATTTTACCTGTGGAATAATGGTTAGTTTTTGGCGTAGGTCATGAAGACCAATGCTGGCAATGTCCAGCCCATCGATCATAATCTTGCCACCTGCTGACTCAATGATCCGAAAGATGCAATTGGTGAGCGAGGATTTTCCGGCGCCCGTCCTGCCGACGATACCAACCTGTGCATCACATAAACAATTGCGCTTTCAAACAGGGAGGCATTAATATAATAATACTTATTTATAGAGTAACAGGAAATATAGTCATGCCTCGAGAAAATATATCCAATTGTGATAATAAACAGCATGTGAAACCCTTCCTAAATATAACAATATTTATTCTTTACAATCATAGACATTTCGTATTACAGTTACAGACATCAGGGGTGGTCATTTACAACAGGGGATGTCCTGCCTGAACCTTCCAGACCAGTGATCCCCAAAACTTTTTCATGCTTATGTAGCTCCCCACTCTATTTATATTTGAATGTGGCTCATGGGTAAAAAGGGTTGGGGACCCTCATTTCAGACCTTGCTAAACTGCCAAAATCCTTTAACAGCTGAAGTCTTTCTACAGGTGTTCAACTCTCAACATATACAATATGGTTCTTGAGATGTTTGATCCTAATATACTGTATCTGGGTCCTATGAATATTTTAGACCTCCTCTATCTTTGATTGAGATGTTAATGGATGTAGTCTTGGCACATAAAGTTTCCATGCTACCAACAAATGAACAGGACAACTGTATAGGTATACAGCACTGCAGCCAACCACAGTCTATCTGCTACTCAATTCTAATGCCTTCTAGTTGCTGTAGATCAAAAACAGCCTAAAGTCTTTGGCACATATCACAGTACTACCTTCTCCACTGTTTCAGAGTATCATTGTGTATATAGAACCTCTCATAAATGTTCACTTTTGAGGTTTCTTGTTTTTTTTCTTAGAATTCTGACACCCAATTTAACCAAATTGCACAGACATTACTTTTCCAAGATCTAGTTATTTGCAAGAAAAAGGCATTCATATTTAGCAGTGATATTGAAAATATGATTTCATCGATGGCTTTTAAATTGGACCTGAGGATTTATCCGATTTATATGATTCAATTGATGGCTTATAAATTGGACCTGAGGATTTATCCTTTCCTAAATAATGGCTAGTCACTCTAAGGATGTGTTTGATCCATTTCTTTAAAAATGTTCATTTGTACTGCTGTATGTCCCATGCAATGTACCTTCTCCATGCTTTCAATGGTGCATGAGACACCCTTCAAGACAAGGTCCAGTTCAGGCCGGTAACGAACTTTGTAGTCCACAAACTGGACAACTCCTTTCTCTGGCCAATTTTTTGGTGGCCGATGGTCTCCTACCCACTGTGCCTATTGATAGATAAAGTGAAAAAAATACAGTTGGTTACAAAATTTTATTTCAAGCTACTGAGATGTCAGCTTTATGCTATTAGGAAGTTAATGGGCTAGTCCTTTGAGGTAAAGTAGAATAAGTTCTGAAAAATACAAGGACTGGACGACCCTCTTCCTGATGGCATTTGGGGATACAGAAGGCATGCCCTCTTACCTCTCTCTCCACCTTTATATACTCATCTACTCGCTCCACTGCAACTATGTTGGTTTCTAGCTCAGATGTCATTCTTACTAACCAGTTGAGGGTTTGAGTTATCTGTTTAAAAAAAATATGTACATTTTATTTGTTAATTAATTTATAATTAAATAGTACTTATTTATATTTAAAAACAAATAAAGCACATTTTAATAAGATATAAATACTAAATAAATATTAGAGAGTACAGGCAAACAGATTTTCCTATAGCTGATTCTCATTCAGGGTTATCTTTCTAATTATTAAAGGGACCAAATACTAAAGAGCCTTGCTCAATATGAGTTCAGTGAATAAGGCTTGCGCTGAACATACTTTTTGTCTATTGTTTTAACCAGGAAAAATCTCAAAACAGGGCAAACAGGGGAAGCGGAAGCTTGTTCCTTGTGAGATAAATCATTTGATTATACCAGTATACAACCTCCTTCAACCTTCTGTTGGGACTGTTTTGTTAGCAGAAGCCCATAAAGTAAAGGCATTAGTTGTGCATCAGTAATTTACATAGTAACATAATACAATAATAAATTTGGTTGAAAAAAGACACACCTCCATCAAGTTCAGCCTTTTAAGTATATATATATATATATATATATTGTATATATATATATATATAACCTGCTTAACTGCTATAATTAACCCCCATGCAAGGACCCGGGCTGGTGCAGTTTTCTCCAGATAGGAGCACCGACCTGGGGTGTCAGGTAAGTAAATGCAATCATTTGGGGGTGCCTAACTTTTGGCACCCCCAAGTATAAAAGGACTTTCCTTCTCCTTTAAAACAATAAGCAAAACTATTTTGAGCAAAAGCTGTGTTCCGTAGGTTCAATGCTACCAATAGCTCATTTCACCTATAAGAAACAATTAAAAATGAAAAAATACTGGGCAACAATGAAATCAGCCCTCTTAGTCTTCTTATCAATGTATTGCCTTCCAAAACAGAGGGGTGATTTACTACTATACATTCAGTTGCCTCTAATCAATCAGCAATTATTATTTTTGCATCTTTTCCTGCCAGTTAGAATATGCAAGCAGGAATATGATTGGTTTCTATGGTTAAATGTACTTATATTTTAAGGATCACAACTGCCTGGGTGCTGGTTATAAATTAATGTAAAGGGACAAAAACGGAAGGAACCGCACTCACAGGTCTTTCATGACAAATTCAATGGTTTACTTCAATGTTTTGGCTCCTAAACTCAAGCCATTTTCCTGAAGCCGAAACGTTGAAATAAACCACTGAATCTTTCATGAAAGACCTGCAGGTGCAGTTCCTTCCTTTTCTACATACATGTATATGTATATACATATTGTACAGTAGCATAACTTTCCCCGATAGTAACACCACTGATACTGTAGATATATTAGCATCTATCTTTGCAATTGAGCGCCAATATAACCTCCTTAACATGACCTGAAGGAGGCTGTAGCACAGGAATGCAGGTAAGAGAAAACTAGTGGGTGAATGCAACCCCTTGAAAAAAAAAACAATCTCAAATCATTTGGACTCACATTGAGAGCGGAAGAAATGGAGAGCCCTACGGTCCCACTCTCCAAAGTCCCTCGCGCCAGCACAGCGAAAAGGGCAGCAAAGAAGACTGTAAGGTTTCCTACAAACTCCAGACGAATAGCCAACCACCTACAGAAGTATACAGAGTAATCATTAAAATGCTCAGAGTGCTTTTTGTATGTATTATAAATGGTTTCCTTATGCGAAGCCTCTTTTCAGAGGGAGTAAAAATGTATCATCAATCTTCCATCCGTGATGCTGACCTTATAAAATAAAGGAAACACTAAAATGGAAAGAATAAGGGGGTAAAGGAGAAATAGGTGTTCTGAGTGCTTGGTTGAGAGAGGTTAGTAGTATATTGATCCACGTGAATGTCCCTAAAAATCGCATATAGGCATAAGGGATGAATTATTGAGATTAATAACTTAGTTTTTACTGGGAAACCATGTTGTTCTTGTTTCTATATGCAATGTGATGACTGATATGACGGTGTGTCCCATCTCACCTGTTGGAGACAATCCAAGAATAAACACTTTTCTGATTATTATCGATGGTCTCTTCGTTGTACTGCAGGAACCGATCTTGATGTCCATAAGCACGGATTACAGACAGTCCAGAGACAGTCTCCCCAAAATGGGAGTAGACGGGAGACCTAGTGACAGAATCCAGGCGTCTCAGCTGGCGGGATGTGGTGACATAGAATCTCTGGATATGCACAGAAATACGCAAATAAAAAGATGAATTCTGTTACTGGGAGATTCTTCTGCATGTCATTGATTCATTTTATAAGAGTATGATAATTAGGTAACAAACCATATTCATTTGATAGCATTTTGTGAGTATATACAGCTTCGATGCTATAGAGAAACTGCTTGGCTGAGCTGGCAACAGTGCTAAGAGACCATACCTATAAAAAGACATAGATCCAGTTCTTTTAATATTGAATCCCATTACCTGAACAAAGTAATAGAAGATTGCGAGTGGCACGATGACAGCAGCGAAGATGGGAGTAGCCAAACATATGATAAATAAGGTTCCAATAACTCCCAGGACGCATGCAATCCAGCTACGGAATGACATTGGGATGGTCTCATCCACAGTCAGGATATCCTACAAAGACAGTGGATGTTAAAAGTAACTGCTACATTAATGTGCCCTATCAGATATGTTTGCTAAATAATGTTTTAGCTGTGCAATACCTCCCCTACAGTAAGCAACAAGAAGAACCGAGACAGAGACAGACACAACTCTTCATTCCATAACAGGTGCAGCTCATGGGGGGGGGTCTATTTTGGTATTATGGGAAAAACATGGCACTTTGCTGAGGCATTAAGACTAATGTTATTGCTTACCTTAGCAAACCTGTTAACAATACGTCCTGTTGGAGTAGTATCAAAGAATCGCATAGGGACCCGCAGCATGTTGTGCAGAAGTTGCGTATGAAGCATTCTGGAAGCCCGGACAGCACCGCCAGAAACAAGAAATGCACCCAGGAGCACAAAGAGAGCTGCAATGAAACATATTGCTCATCACTAGGAGGCGCTGTTCATTCTCATTAATGGAGTGAAACCTTGCAAACAATCTACATAACATAACCATTTCAATTGGTAAGAATTCAGCTCAATGTAATTTGTTACTGTAATGTTTTGTGCAATGGACCAGTGATGTTACCTTGTGCCACTCCTAGAGCTCCGAATACTCCAACCCTCATGTCTCTCTGTGAAATAGGATATGTCATATTGTAATATTTTTCTGCATCTCCAGTCCAGTCGCTCAGCCATATATTTTGTCCCACAAAGGCTGCATTCTGGAGAATATAGCTCACAAATATCCAGAAGCTGAATCCCCATCCTACAGCTCGCAAGTATTTCATGTACACTGAGAATTTCACCTGTGTAGAAAGGTTTATTAGCAAGTCAAGCAGCAACTCTCTGCACTTCCACACACAGAGGAACAACACATTGTGCAAAGCAACGGCTCTAGTATCAGACTTTCCTCTGGGAATATACACCATCATTATATGGAATTTGAATTTTTTCTTAAAGAGACATCATTGACCCTCATTCACTGAACTGAGCTCCCTGTTGGGCCCAGCCTTCCAATTTAGGAACAGCTGGGCTGAGATATTTCCCAGAAATTAGTACCAATAGGATCATTTATTTATGATGACTCAAGGGGATGTTACTATTGTGATTACGGAGACTGCCTGAGCCAAAGCAAGAATGTGGCAGCTCCAAAACTAAAGCATTCTCTTTGGGTATAACTTATACAAATCTATAATGACCCTGTATTCCACAATTCAGGCTTGGTTTATAATCACATTTTGGAGAATTAAAGGCTTCTGTACGTATTACGTGAACATGCACGCTGGGAGGAAGGTTGATGATAAAATGGAGAGCTTAGCAGGCAAGACATAATATAGCAGTGAGTTGCAATAAAAAGCATGTGGATATTGCATATTGAATAAAGCATGCATGCCATACCTTTCCTGTTTCAACCGTTTCCTTTTCAATAAGCTTCTGTCCTTTTGTGCCATTTGGTTCAATCTTGGTCTTTTTCTTTGTAACATCTTTCACTGACCTTCTTAGGGTGCCATTCATGCTCACACTAGAACAAAATACCCATATCACTATTCTGCAGATTGCATTGGGAAGTGTAGAAAACACTGTGGCTCCTTTATATAAAGGAGGAGAAACCTTCTCAGGCTCTTTAATTATTTGATTATTTATTATGTAAATTATTTGTAAACCTGGCTATACATTTCTATGTTTTACATTTTCTTGCAAAATGCACCTGTTCCAGTACCTTTTGGTAGAATGATTTCAGAAAAATAATAAGTATAAGAATAAAGGTGGTGATAAATCTATATTCTATTCTTATACTGCATCTGATTTCTAGAAGCATATTGAGAACTACCTCCTTCAAACGACATAAAGGGGTTCATACCTGCTATGTTTCCTCTTCCGCATGCTGTTTTCCCTCTTTACTGTTGATGCCACAACGTCTTCAAGAACCTCAGCAGTCTCAACCTGTTCACCATCATCTTCATCATCTTCACCATTAAAAACTAAACCAAAAAAAATATAGTTAAAGATTTCAGCCATGGTATCTGATTAGAGAGTAACCTAGTGTACTCACAGCCTGAAGGCAAGTTCTATATCATCCATCTCTTTCTCTGTCTACTATCTATCTATCTATCTATCTATCTATCTATCTGTCTGTCTGTCTGTCTGTCTGTCTGTCTGTCTCTCTGTCTGTCTGTCTATCTATCTATAATCTATCTATCTATCTATCTATCTATCTATCTATCTATCATCTATCTATATCATCCATCTCTTTCTCTGTCTACTATCTATCTATCTATCTATCTATCTATCTATCTATCTATCATCTATTTGTGATTAGTGATATCATCTGACATTTAGTTATATTTTATATATTCAGGTAATACATTATCTCTGGTTATAACAGTTTCATTGGCAACATTTGTTCTATAGTTGATGTATTTTTTTACCTGTGGCTTCATCTTCCATCTTATCATCATGCTTTGCATACAGCCTTAGAAACTCTGCAAATGCACCATTGTTGGCCTGTAAGGTTTTGTAGGATCCAGTCTCAGTGACCCTGCCATTCACAAGGACCACTATATTATCAGCATGCTTTAGGAAGTTAACCCCGTGCGTGACTAAGATCCGAGTCTGGAAGACATAAGCAATATGTGAAATTACCATTACTGATAAGGTGTCCAGCTGGTGATTCTTTGGGAAGGTTATGTACTAATATGGGAAAATGTTACCATAGTCCAGTAACCCATAGCATTAAATAACCCATAGCAAATACAGATGACATAAGAGATCATTGGACAAAAAGTTTGTCTAAGAGCAAATGTAAGCTTCAAACCTAGACCATTGTTATGTTTGTTGGGTTTACTTCTTTTAAAACCTTTTTTTAAGTTAAATGTTAATATAGACATATGGTTTTTGGAATTGAGGACTAGTCATGGCTAATTAGTGAGGAAGAATTTAGAAGTTATAAAAAAAACTCACCTTATTTTTTAGTAATCCATTGGGTCCCACCACTTTTTCAAATATATGCTTCCCAACATGAGCATCGACAGCAGAGAGAGGGTCATCAAGGATATATATGTCTGCATCATTGTACACAGCCCTGGCTAAACTGACCCGCTGCTTCTGGCCACCACTCAGGTTTATACCCTGCCATGCAAACATTAAGCAGAGTATAATGATAGGAACAGGTACACTGATGAGTTAATACTACTCATGAAAAAGAAAAGTGTAGTAACTGACAGTCTACGATTTCATTCTGTTGTGATGGGTACAGCATTGAACCTTGTTTCTAACCACATTTCCAAGCCTTGATTTGATTATAATTTATATTACTCATTAAATAAGAGACAAAAATGGGGAGAATAAGATGAAATGTTAGATTTGAACACAAATGTCTACAAGCCAATAGTGGTTCCCAAACTGTGAGTCTGGAGCCCCAGGTGAGCCCCGAGCCATGGCCAGGTGGACACCATTTGCTCTCTTAGATAAATCTGGAAGCCCAGCTTCATGGTCAGTTTGGGTGATGAACATTTATTTTCCGTCCAATATATTTATGGAATTATGGCTGATATACCAATGTTTTCCTATAACTGTAACATTGTTATGCACTAAGGCACCACCTGAGCAAAGGTTGGAGCTGCAGGAGGGGCTTGAACTGACAAAAATCTGAAATGACTGCACAAGTCACATGGGGGAATGTATAATAATTCTACTAGTTAGTAGTCCCAAATAGCAGGGTTGAAAGGATTTACCCACTTGTGATTTACACTGAAATGGCACTATGTATTATCGCATAAAAGTGTGATCACATCAGAATTTAATTGGCATTGTAATTACTGATACATAACAATCAGGTGCTAGAAATGCATTGGCTACACTAAATTTGACCTAAACCTCATCTTTGTTACACGAAAAATACCCATGCCACCCTAACTTTTGTAATGCTACTCCCTCTATATATTCCTAGCCCTAAATCCGGTTGAAAAGATATTTGTTTAAATGATTTGTTTTCTTTTTTATTAAAATTATTAATTAATTTTGCTTTTTTTAGCTCTCTTGTTATTCGTTTAAACTCCTGTCTGGTATCTAACATCAGTGACATTAGTAACAAGGAACTGGATTTAATGGCTTGGAAAATTAATAGGAAAGGGACTGAATTGAAATCTAATTAAAAAATTAATTAAGTAATAAAAAGATATTCAGCCTCACAATCAGTTTTCTCACTCATGGGGGTCACTGACCATAGCAAACATGTGGCAATTAGAATTAATTGAAGGAGAAAACAAAAGAGAACGGCGTATATAGTCATGGTACCTTTTCTCCTATTTCAGACTCATCGTGTCCAGGAAGCATCTCCAGATCTGGAAGAAGGGCACATGCTTCTAAAACCTTTTGGTAACGCTCTTCATTCATCTTTGATCCAAAAAGAATATTGTTCTTTACTGTGGCATTCTGGATCCATGCTTGCTGAGGAACATAAGCGATGGAACCCTACAAACAAAGTTGTATATTTCATAAAAGTTTCCTGTAGCTGTTACTTTGTGTCGGAATCAACATTTACTGTATCTGAATTATTATGTTCATCTTAGATAATTATCACATTGCCATGTATAATATCTGTGACAATTAGGGCTAAAATATTTATAATACAGTATATGCATGTAGGAATGGTTGCAAATAACACAATGATTGGCTGAATATAACTACAGTGTTTATTATTGATATATGAAATCACCAAGCTCAAGGGCTTAGCTGTAGGGATAGTGACCATAATCATTCCCTGTGATCTCAGGGTCCCTCGTGGGCATAAATAATTATATCATTCACCCCAAAAACAAATCTGTAGCTTGAAGACAACACTTTCCATGACATACGTATACAGTGTTTGAATGGTATAGGTAAGGCAGATAAAGGTAGTGGCAACCAACAGCCCAGTTTTGTTGGAACTGGGACCTGCAATAAGTTTTCTCCAGAACCCATTGTCCTCTAGGTAAGTAGCATATATTTAAGAGAGAATAAATACATTAAGACGCAAAAACACACTAGCAAACCTTGATGTTGATGTGTCCACTGACATGGTCCATTTCTCCAAGCATTGCAGAAACAAGCGATGATTTCCCCGACCCTACTCCACCCACTACTGCAACCAGGTGACCTTCTTTGACATCCAGATTCACACTGTTAAAATAACATATTGTAGAGTGGAGACATGGGGAAAAGACAGGGGATGGGGAAGAGAAATAGAGTGAGAAAGAAAAAATGCTTCAAATAAAACATATCACACAGAAGTTGCTATAAAAACACAACAGTCCTGGATCTGAGGATAGCTTTTGCCCGTCCCTTCTAGGTAAGGTTTAACTGGTAAGAAAAACATCTGAATTTAATTGTGTGGATTTTATGATTTACCATCAAATACAAACAGAAATATAGAACAAAGAGTCACACAAAATTCTGCAACAAAGAAATCTCCCTCATTTATTAAAGCCACCAGTACGCCTTCAGTATTTTTTTGGAAGGGTACTCCTTCATCAGATTAAATAGAAAAAATGGTGTGTGTATCTGCTCCTAAGGAGTAAATATACATATAGGGGCAGATTTATCAAGGGTCGAATTTCGAAGTGATAAATACTTCGTAATTCGACCCTTGAATTGAAATACTTCGACTTCGAATATCGAATTTGGCCATCGAACGATCGAAGTAAAATGGTTTGATCGTACGATTAAATCATTTGAATCGAACGTTCAGGGTACGATCGAACCATTTTACTTCGATGTGTGCAGACTTATAAAAATGGTCTAGAAGGTCCCCATAGGCTAACATAGCACTTTGGCAGGTTTTGGCAAAGTATTGAAGTCAAAGTTTTTTTTAAGAGACAGTACTTGGATTATCGAATGGTCGAATAGTCAATCAATTTTTACTTCGAATCGAAGTCGAAGTAAATTCAAAGTCGTAGTATCCTATTCGATGGTCGAAGTATCCAAAAAATGTCTTTATTTTTTACTTCGAAAATTCCCTCTAATTCACTTTGACCCTTGATAAATCTGCCCCATACAAAAAATCACACTGTGGTCTCATCACAAAAACAACCCGGTCTAAGGGTTGCCAAGAATTAGAAATCTCAAAATAGGTGAAAAAGACCCACTGATAGTTAATGCAGTAGCAAGAATAATTATAAAATTAAAAAATGTTTATTAGGACATGTGTAGCCTTATGCGTTTCATGCAAAATGGGCACTTACTAGGCATTTACTATCAGTAGGTTTTCACCTATTCTGAGATTTCCTACTCAGGATGACATGGCACAATTGTATGCCCAACACTATGTTCTACATTTATGGTGACATTTTCCTGACAGCCATAGAAGAGACAGAGCCAATGCAATTGAGAGATAGTAGAGGTGCAGCTATGGACTTTGTATTCCAATAAATACTGGCAGCAGCAACCAAGACAGAGAATTATAGTATTTCTCCCAATTCAGTTCCAGTTTTTCCCCATAGACTTCAACAGAGTTTTCACCAGATAAGTTCTGAATTTAATTGCATCTCAAATTGAATGTTGTCCATGGGTTTTCACCTGATAAACCCTTTTCTCACTGGATTAAATCTGGCCCTTTATTTGCTGACCAATAGAACATGTTGCACAATATGGGCAGTCTTTTCAGACAAAATAGTTTTGATTAAATATGTGAAGCGCATTGCTCATAGAAATCAATAAAACCTGTTGCAGATCAGACAGACTGGCAATCTGTGGGTTCTGGCAAATGCCAGAGGGGCTGCCATAAGATGTTATAGAAAGCCACTATTAAATGGGCTGGTGGGGAGCTGATTGGGCCTCTATGTACTTGGAATGCCAGGGCCTAGTTTGACTCCCAGTCCAGAGCTGTTGCAGATAGAAGTCATTTGTGCAGCTTAGACCTAAATATTACAACTTGGTTACAGGTTCCAAGAAAACCTATGTTTCTTACTTGTTGATTGCAGGGTTTGAATCTTCCTCCCAAGAAAATGTAGCATCAGAAAACTGAACAGCAGCATCTGTAGAAATACATGCAAACATTGGTGGCAATCCTATCCAACCAAGAGGAGATAAACATAAACAGAGAAATGTAGATTTATATCCACCCTATGTCTGCTTTTCTATTGTTCCCATTATTCGAGTAAACAGTCTGAACTACTGAAACAGAAGGAAGTGAAACGGTGCTGTGGCTCCTCTTCCTCATCTGGAAGCTGAGTTTATACAGTTTTATTATAGACTACAGGACCCATAATGTTCTAACCCTTGATAGTATAATGAAGAATAGTATGGAGCAGATTTCTCCAAATTCAAGATTGAGAATATACCGTATATACTCGAGTATAAGCCGTCCCGAGTATAAGCCGAGGTACCTAATTTTACCTCCAAAAACTGGGAAAGCTTAGTGACTCAAGTATAAGCCGAGGGTGAGAAATGCAGCAGCTTCTGGTAAGTTTCAATCTCGTTTTTGGATGACTATTCTTAGGCGCCGGCTACTATTCTAAGGCGCCGGCGAATATTCTTAGGCGCCGGCGAATATTCTAAGGCGCCGGCTACTATTCTAAGGCGCCGGCGAATATTCTTAGGCGCCGGCTACTATTCCAAGGCGCCAGCGAATATTCTTAGGTGCCGGCGACCGTTTTTGCGCTTGACCCGAGTATAAGCCGAGGTAGAGTTTTTCAGCATATTTTGGGGGCTGAAAAACTCGGCTTATACTCAAGTATATACGGTACTCTGAAATCTTTTTTGAAAACTCCAATAGTGACAGTTGATTAAAGTAAAAATGCCAAAAGTATGATTAAAAACTATCCTCTATAAAGTTCAGTGGGTATTATTAGATTTAGATTTCCAGCAACTTTATTTTGTTTATTTCTTTTTCCAGTTAAATTAAAATAGTCTGAATTTTCAGCCTCGTTGAAACTGAATGGAACAATGTGATTTTTGTGTGTGCAACTTTTTCTCCATGACAAAAAGTGACTATGACTATTCTGTCCAGGTTTTTTCTAATACAGGTATAGGATCCCTTATCCGGAAACCCAATATCCAGAAAGCTCCAAATTACAGAATGGCTGTCTCCCATAGACTTCATTTTATCCAAATAATCCAAGTTTTTAAAAATGATTTCCTTTTTCTCTGTTATAATTAAACAGTAGCTTGTACTTGATCCAAACTAAGATATAATTTATCCTTATTGGAAGCAAAACCAGCCTATTGGATTTATTTAATGTTTAAATGACTTTCTAGTAGACTAAAGGCATGAAGACCCAAATTACAGAAAGATCTGTTATCTGGAAAACCCCAGGTCCCGAGCATTCTGGATAACAGGTCCCATACCTGTATATACTAATACAAGTATGGGATCCCTTATCCAGAAACCCATTGTCCAGAAAGCTCTGAATTACATAGACTCTATTTTAACCAAATAATTATGATTTTAAAAAGAATTTCCTTTCTCTCTGTAATAATAAAACAGTACCTTGTACTTGATCCCAACAAGATGTAATTAATCCTTATTACAGACAAAACAATCCTATTAGGTTTTAAATAATGTTTAAATTATTTTTTAGGAGACTTAAGGTGGGGAGATCCCTTATCCAGTACACCTCAGGTTCCAAGCATTATGAATAATAGGCCTCATACCTGTACTGGAAAATATAGGTTGCAGGAAAAAAAAAATCACATGAATTTTGTTGTTTTTTTTCCCACTAACTCAAAAAAATAAACTTTGTCTCTTTAATCCAGCAAGATATCATTTGTTGGGTTTTCTAGTGAAATTCAGAATAGTACCCAATGTGAAATGTATAACAAATATCATTAAAAGTTTTGTCAAAAGGCTGGCCTGGAAACTTTGCCCATAATAGAAACACATTGACAATGTGATGCAACTGAAACAATTTTTTTGATATGGGTTTCATAATTAGGAAAACTCAGAATTTTTTTTTCGATATTGGACAATTTCTAATACAGGGAAATTGCAGCCTTTGATTTATTGCCCTTTAGCTACAAAGATCACAAGGCTCTTGCCAGCATAGGAATAACTATTTCAGTCTTACAGCAGCTCTTATGTATTAACTCTCATTCACTGTGCCTGCCCTAGTGAGAGATTTGCTGTTTAATAACTGCTCACAGCCTTACTGTTCTGTATTAAGCATTATACATTTTGCTCACCGATATTTGGATCATATTGAATGGCTGAGGTATCTAGGTCATCCCCTCCTAAATATTTCTCCAGACGGGCACTTGATACACTTGTCTGTCAAAATATATATTCTGTTAGAGTTCTCCTTCAATCAGATATTATTTACCAAGATCATAGTCAGCCTAAATGTAATTGTTCTATTTAAATATTGATTCAGGTGAATATCGATGGTCTGATTATCCAATAGAATAAATTTGGGAAACAGATTATAATACAAATATGTCACACTAATCAGGAAATTGAAGCTCTCAAACAATCTGGGCTTCATTCTGCAAGTGTCTCCAGTAGTATAGCCCTGATCTAGGCTATGTTGCTGTGTCTGTTTGCACATTTCACCTGAATCTGATAACTGGCAATATTCTTTTAACATGCTATAAATCGTAAATAGCAATAGAGACAGATATTTTTTTCCTGCTACAAGAAAACGTTATTGTTTTTTGTTTAAATTGTACTAATATATCACACCTCATAGGAGGAATAATTAAGGAAAATTAAAAATGCTGAACTATAATTTGCAGCATAGCTAAGGGTAGGACTTCACAGACGATTTTCACTCGTTCCGACGCGCTGCGCAAAAACACAGGCGTCACGTCAGATGCGACAGAAATAATGTAAGTAATCTAAAAGTCGGATCAACGATGCAACACCATCCGACTGCTATTACTTATCTTATTTCTGTCGCATCCGATGTGATGCCTGCGTTTTTGTGCAGCGCGTCGTATCACACGGAAATCGTCCGTGAAGTCCTACCCTTAAACTGAGGATTCTACTGCAATATTCTTGGTTTTCAAACATTTGTATATTTTGCTGTGTTGGATACCCTTGGAGCTGTAACCATGTAATGAATTAAGATGAATTAAGAAGGCTCCATTTATTTTTCTGGTCAAGGTTTTTAGAAGGGGAGACTCGAATCTTTCATGGAAAAAAAAGCTAGAATTTTTAGAGATTTATCATAACCCAAAGCTGCTACCAATCTAACAAAAGTTTTTGGAGCATCAATCCTACAATTCGAATCGACGCTTGATTTTGTTGTGAAGTTTTGTCGCTCAGATTTTTTTAAGAAAAATTATTGATAAATGAGTTAAAATTGTGGAAGGGAATTTCGTTGGATATGTTTTCATAAAACAATAAGTTTTAGCAAATGTGCCTCTTAGTATGATCTAGAGAGAATGATATTCAGCGACAATTTGCAGTTGGTTTTCATTTTTTATTTGTGTTTTTTTAGTTATTTAGCTTTTAATTCAGCAGCTCTCTGTTATGCTATTTCAGCAATCTAGTTCCTAGGTCCAAATTACTCTAGCAACCAGGCACTGATTTGAACAAGAGACTGGAATATGAATAGGAAAGGACCTGAATAAAAAGAGAGGGATACAAAGTAGCAATAACAATACATTTGTAGCCTTACAGCTTATTTGTTTTTAAATGGGTCAGTGACCCCCATTTAAAAGATGGAAAGTATCAGAAGGCAAATAATTGAAAAACTATATAAAAAATAATGAAGACAAATTGAAAAGTTGCTTAGAATTGGCCATTGTATAACAAACTAAAAGTTAACGTAAAGGTGAATCACCCCTTTAAATTAAGTTTGCTCTATTTTTTACCCTGACGTCATTTACTGCACCTCAAAGTACTATATTTTCTACTATCTTTATTCATATACAGAACCTCTAATTTTCTTCAGAAAATTACAGAGCATACAGACTAAATATAGGGCCACAAGTAGTTGTCAAAATAAATAAACCCCAGTACATCTTGGGCCCATGATTCAACCAGAGAACCATCGCTTATCACTTATAAGAGTAAACTAGGCTTAATCTATTGACTCTGAGCTCATTATGTGAAAATTGGTAATGTAATATAAGGTTATTGGCAAGTATTTACCTGCACCATATTGGAAATAAGCATCGGAAGCATGGCGAGCGGAAATCGTAGGATATTAAACAAGGATATAGAAGTAAAAGCTTTTTCTGCATTTAGAACATTGCTTGGATCTACTGCAACATAGACAGCAAAAGTCGCAACAGAGACCTGCAAAAAATAATAATACATTATATAAAATTAAAAAAAGAGATATAAGGGCTCATTTACTGTGGGTAGGAATACAGGTACTGGAATGCCAAGCTGAGCAAAATGGCCACCACTCCAGTATGCAATATCTTAGTAAATGATCCAATTGTGACCAAACTCTTTGATGCCTTTTAATATGACTAATATGACTAATATTGGCAAACCCGTGGATCCATATAGAAATCTATATTGAACCAGTGTTCATAGAAATGCAAATACATACCAAGAATGGTGCACAGGTGAAAACAAACAGGGACACTGAGTGCAGGTAAGTAAAATGTAACATGTCTTTCAGCTCCTTCTCCCGGATTTCTTGCACTTGACCCTCAAAAGATGACTCCCAGGCATACAGCTTTAGAATCTAAAAAAAATTAGTGAGATGCTTAAAAATGAGATAAAATCAGACATGTACATGATGGTACTAAATGAAGGGGCTTGACTTAGGGGGATGGGAAATTACATAAATCATCATAGGCAACCTATGACCCTCCAGCTTTTCTCCCAGAATCCCCTGACAGATTTCAAGCTGACTTCCGATCATTCTTGTTGATATTTTTTTTATTTGTGTCTCATTTTGTGTCAATATGGGTAAAATAATTGCTCAATAGCTACCCAAATGTCCATATATACTTAAGAAGGATTATTCCTCCTTATGAAAGACAATCACTGCTTCTGCCTATTACCCTAAATTAGATCTTTAGAGCACAGCTCCGTGTCTGGAGCCCAAGGTCTCATTTGGATCATCTGAGATGAGAGGGATTTGGTTTTCCTACCCATTTTACATCGATACCTGTGTCTTGCCGATAGCTCTAAGACTTCATAACAAGTACAACACTATGATTGTATGGCCCTTCAAGGTTTGAGATCCCACTTCTAGAGTTTATCCTCTAGAAGTTTATATTTTAAAAAAAAATGCATGCTGGACTACTTTTTGCAAGGATTATGTGCATTATGCACTAATCTTTATAAGAATATTTACCTTAATACCATTGAGTATTTCATTCATAATCTTCATCCTTTTATCTTTGTTTTTCATGTTCTTCATCTATAAATACAAAGCCCATTTGTTGCTTTCATTCTGAGTACAGTACTTTGGCTTTCTTTGATTTGTATCTTGTCTCTCCACCATTAACCATCTAAATCAATGCCTTTAAATTATAACATATCATCTATCCATCGATCAACAAACACTTTTATATTACATTTGAGATATAGGATGGTTATCTTTCATTATATAATTGGGTTTGATTAAAGAACCCAACTTTATTCTTCTGTGGGGAAAAAAATATTGTGAACACAATAATATAATTATCAATATAATATCAAGGTAGCAGCACTCTTCTGCTCTCCCATTCCTGTATAAGGTTGCCAGTCCAGGACTGCTGTATTTATTTTAGAAGATATAATGAAAGTTAATTATATTAAAAATGAAACATCCTTCCTTAATACAATAACTGTGTGGCTGGAGGCTATAATGCCTGCATGAAAGAGAAATAGAACAAATTGCAAGCTCCTTACCTGTAGCTTCCTTGATATTGTGGCCAACACTGCATTGATGGGTATCAGCAAGATCATCACTCCGAGTCCAGCAAGGACAGAGGGACCTAATTCTTCCCAGAGAAAGACTATAGAAATAGCAATCTGCAGCGGGGAGGACCACAGTAAGTGAATGAAATTTGTCAAGTCCATGAATCTCTGGGCATCGGCGGACATCAAGTTCACAGTTTCCCCAACTGTTGATTCTTTCCGAATGGAGTTTGACACAGTTAGTGCCTGTGTAGGATGTAAATATTTATCAAAATGTGGATACATTATAGAAAAGAGCTATGCCCATACAGGGCTATTGTATTTTGTAATGGTTCAGAGTATTTAATAGCTACTCTTCCACTCTCTGCACTAAAATAGATGAATACTATTTTTTTTAAAGTTACCAGGAGCCTGAGGATCCTATATATTATACAATGACTTATGATTATTGCTCTGGGACCAGCATTAGCCCATGGATAGGTTTAATAGATCACGTACAAATCAGGGACACTTCTACAAAATCCAAAATGTGCTGCAATGATTGTATTGGAGTCTAGCAGATTTCATTTATCAGAAGTGCATCTTTCAGAGCCAAGCATAGAAAAGCTAAAGAACTTTGGCACCCAAGATAGGGTTGCTTTCTGTACCCACCCAACCCTTCTTATCAGGCAGGATCCTTCTACAATCAATCAAAGAACCTCCAGCTACCAAAAGGTCTGCTTTCCCTGATGTTACAGCCATGTTTACAGTACCTTTCAACTTACTTTTTTATATACTGCAGCCATTAGGAGGCTTCTCACTCTCATTCCCAAAACGAAGCAGCCTTGAAAATATTGCTGAAGCAAGAAGGACTGTAGTAATGCGGCTACTAAGAGCAACACTGCATAGAAAAATCCCTGCCATTGGTACTGAGATGGATCAGCTGTGAAAGTCACCATTAACCTGCAGAGAAAGACCAATGGGTGGGATCAATAAATGAATAATTAATCTTTGCAGACTGTTAGAAACATCATTGTACTTAACCTAGCAATGGATAACCTTGGCATCCTGTTCTAAAACATGAGCTACTTCCCACGCCCCTATCCAAGTCATTATACAAAACTATTTTATCTCATGGATTTTTTAATATACATATCCCAATGTTAATGCAGTTATCATACTTTTATGTAAATATATGAGCATAAAAAAAATAAATGACATTGTCCATTTGGCCCAGCCTGCTACCCAACTCCCAAAAATCAGTGTTCTAGGTCTCAACATGATTGTAGTTTTAAAGTTTAGGATAATCATTTGAATGGACATTTGTTTGTCTGTATCATTTGTCTTTATTTAGGGGGTTTATTATCTGGAGAAAGCAAAAGGGGTGCATATTATCTCAACCCTTTTATATCTGGTGGATATTTTATGGGCAGTCATGTCAAACGAGTCATAAGATACACTGACAATAAGTATAAGGATGCCTGCCAACACGTTTAAGCTTATTAGAAACAGTTCAAAATGAGCCTGTATATCTCAATACATATGTTTATAACAAGGAACTATATATAATATACAAATAAGTATATGTAACACTATTCCACAGTTCCTAGCTTATTTGGTAGGGACAAGAACTAGGAGGGAGATATTATACTTAACTTATTTTTACTAGGATTCCAACCATGAATCATTATTCAGTAAACAACATATTTGCTCCGCAACTTACTTTAAAATCTGTGGGCTGACAAACGTCAGCAAATCATGCAGAAGCTTAAAGATAGCCGACATTATTAATGTACGTGGGAAGGTTTTTATTAATGTTTTAATTAACCAGCGTTTGGGAAAATCTTTAGTTGTTCCATCTACGGATTTTTCCTTCTTCTTTTCCTTCTTTTTTTTCTTCTTTTCTTCCTAAGAAAAAACATAAGGCATACACAGTATGGTAAAGCAGTATGAAGATGCAACCAAGGCTTTCATAGATCCCCCAACAGATGTATTTGAAGCATCCGTCAGTACATTTCCATGCCTGCATCTGAACATGAGGTCCTAAAACTCTATAAGTCTGCCTGGAGCAGAAGCCTTCATTTTTTGGTTCAAGTATCCTTTTGAGGTTTATCATTTGTTCAGGGCCCCACTTAGCTTATAACAAGATGACAGGTATAAAAAAAACAATAATTGTGGAGCTCTAGTTCTAAGAATATAGTCCTGCAAATAAGTCTTGACTCCAAATGTCACCCTAATTAACTTTTAAGCTAGGCTTGTAGGAGCACATTGAATAGCAAACAGGCTTTCTTTTTAAATTTCACCCTAACTTTCAGATTGAGCCATCAACCCCACCAGTCTAGGGCACAACAACTGCCCTACGGGGAACAACTGCACTACATACAAGTTTGTCATCTATTAGCACCTTCTACTTTCAGACACAAGTCTCTGATCATTTAATATGTTCTTCAGACAAAGGGAAGTGCTAGCAAAAAAAATGCATGGAGAATTCCTTTTATTGCTTATTATACAAAGTTCATACACATAGTTTCATATTTATTTCATTTTTCAAGCATGTGCATGAAAATGGTTTATAGATCACTAGAAAGGGCAATGAAGAGCCTTTTGTCTGACCCCAGTTTATTTTCTATTTGACATATTTTTTTTAGAAATGTATCAAGCCCCCCGACACACTTGGAATGGTTAAAAGCCATGGATGATTTAGCCAAACTGGAACGCACCATTCTGGACAAAAGAGGTCAACTATTAAAGTATATAGTGCTTTGGCGGCATTGGACTGGTCTGGGTTGGGAGGGTAATGAACCCAACGTTTAGGCTGATATATGCTGTTATGTTATGCGTATTCTGGGGTGGTACTGGATTACATTGTCACTTTAAAGTGTTTGCTTTTGAGCAAAACAAATGTATCTGAGACCTTGAAAGTCTGTTTTCTCTGTTATTATATGCGATTGATTAATAAAGCTTCTTTGAGTAAAAAAAAAGAAATGTATCAAGCAGAATAACTGCAAGCTGTGGCTGCATAGTATGTGTCAGGATTTCTGTTGGATACAGTGGTCACTATGAACAAAACTGACTGAATAGTATAGTTCAGGCTTATACAGGGATAGGATCCGTTATCCAGAAAGCTCTGAATAAGGGGAAGACCATCTCCCATAGACTCCATTCTAATGAAATATTTCACATTTTTAAAAACGATTTCCTCTTTCTCAATAATAATAATAATAATAATAATAGTACCTTGTCCTTGATCCCAACTAAGATATAATTAATCCTTATTGGAAGCGAAGCAATTCTATTGGGTTTATTTAATTGATGAATGATTTTTAGTAGACAAAGTATGGAAATCCTTATTACAAAAAGATCCCTTATCCAGAAAACCCAGAGGTCCTGAAAATTGTGAATATCAGGTCCCACCCCCCAAACAATATTGCCCACTGACTGGATCATGAATGCCAGACATACACCTGTTCAGGGAGGACATATGATCAGATAACTACCATTACAAGGACATCTTGGCTCTGTGCCTTGCTTATGCCATTCATTTCAATTCCAGCCTCCTTGTGTTTTCTTTTATTTTTACGTTTTTCCAAGTCATTCCTTGCTCTTCTCACTTCATGTTTCATGTGCTTTTCAAAAGTTTTATACATATTTTGGGTTTTGTCTTCCTCATTTAAATCCCACAGATCTTCCATCTCTAGTGGCTTTTTATAGCCTTTAATAACAATGCTGAAAAGCAATTCCAGGCAGAAATTAGTGATGACATCAATCCTTTGATCCAATTATACTGTATTTGTTAAATGTATTTCCCATTACAGCACAGCCCATGAATGATTTAAAAAACGTACACATTCAGGATAGAGGTTGATATACAACAACTTAAAAATGAAATTGAAACAAGCTGGTCTGCCACTAGATGGAAGCAGATACCCCTTCTATGTTTTTTTAGCAATGGAGGTATTCATTGAGCTCAGCAGGGAATCACTCTTGTCAGATCAATGTCTGTGCTATGTAGTGGAGGAATTATAGGGAGTAACTTCTACCATAATATTTGAGATAACTCAATAAATATGTCAAATTGTACTAAACCTAATTATTTTCACGCTTAATATGGGGAACGCCATTATTCGGAAGTACTTGTACAGGCACAGATGTCCCTGATCATGTGCACAAGTCAAGTTCTTTTCATTGCACCACTAAGCTGTGTCCTTTGATATCAAAAAATAAAAGTATTTGTTGATAATGTGTTGTACCTGTTGTACCAGTTGAAGGATATTCTACTTAGGAACGATGCAGTCAGCTCTGGATTCTGTAACACGACAGAGATAGAAATCATCATAAAGTCACAGGGAAGTTGAAATAGTTAATAAAAAAGGTTACATAAGAAGGCAAGTACTTGTGGTTGGCCAGGCTCCATTTGCAGGCATAACTAGCATGCAGTGTATTCTATGCATAGACTTATTAGGGCATCCGTATCATATTGCTAATTATATATTATTAGCACTTCAAATATTAGGGCTCAATGAGGAATTACACAGCATTAGTCTGAGCATTATGGATACGGATGGCCTTAATCAGACCTAGCAATTCATTCATGCCTATGGTTGCCACCGGCCTGGCCAGTAAAAATGATGGTTGATCCCAATGTTATTAATAGGGAAAAAAGATAAATATAAAGGAAGGCCAGTATTTTTTCCAGAAAAGGTGGCAACCCTATTCATGCCATGTGATGGAATATATAGAATTAAACTGTATGGCATATGCACACTGAAACAGTAGGTTACTACACATTAGTAGGGAGTTTCATAGATACGGTTGCAAATATGTTTGCAGCTTCAAAAATTCTGAAAAACATGTTCTCTCTCCCTCTCTCTCTCTCTCTCTCTCTCTCTCTCTCTATCTATCTATCTCTTTCTCTCTCTCTCCCTTTCTCTAGTAGATGTTTGGAACTGGTGTTACTAAAGTTATTAGTGTGCTAAATCTAACCAGTTGTAACTGGGTACCCATAAACTGGGTGCTTACAGAAGAAGCTAGGTTACTCAACCAGAACGCAAAGTGCTTCAGAGTGACAAACTGTGGACTGTATCAGTACCATGCAAAAGGATAACACTCAACAATAGTGCTGTACATCATTAGTATATGCTAAGAGGTATCTGCTCTTTTTACTGAACAATATTGCAGATCAGCAAGGCAGCTGTCTGACACATACAAATAAAGCATTTCTATCATGGATGATCAAAATATTGTTTAGAACATCAGGATGCTGAGTTCCTATTCCCAACCACAAATCTACTTGTTAAATATCAAAAAATACCAGAAGAAACCAACTACATTGGTATATATTATAAAAGAAAAGTTAGAGAAGCTTGGACAGGAATCCTAACTAACTCACTCATCACGGAAACGTTTGAATCTTAAAAACTGTCAGACTACAGGCAAATCCAAGAACTATGCTATCTTGTGTCTTACTTCCCTCCTCTTTTAGACAGTAGGCATCATTTAATCGTCTCAAACACTATAAAATCTCTACAATATGTATATGCTTCAGTAAAATTTAATTTACTGTTATTTATTGTGTCTTTTGTTTGTATCCCCTTACTCTGTAAAGGGCTGTGAGATACAATGCCCCCATATATAATAATAATAATAATAATAATAATAATAACACAAGCAGAGGATCAATATGCATATCTTATAAATGAGGGCTAACTGGCGGTTACCGTACCTGTTTGGTGCTTTCATTTTTTTCCGAAAAGGCAGAGATGATCAATGTAAGAACTTGCAGAGAGTAGGAGATGAAAAACAAACAGACCCGGGGAAGATCGGGTATATCATCCTAATGAAAGAGATACATGAAAAAAATCACACCCTTCAGCCTTAGGTGTTTTACAACTACAATTTTAAATATATAACTCTGACAATGTCCTAAATTGTATGAAATGTATAATATTAGTTAACTAGACTATATAGAGTGAGGGTAATGTAATAAAAGCCTCAGCAACTGCTAGAAATCTGTAACAACAGGTAAGTGGGTTTCTAATTCTAACAAAGTTGTCATCAGATTTGATGTAGTAGTTTCTGTTTAGTTCTTGCTTAGTTCTAAGTAGAAAATTTCACCAGTTTGTACGTGGGGTCTGGGCAGGGTCGGACTGGAGCACCGGGACTACCTCATGAAGGGCCCTCCAGGCAGTGGTGCGCTAAAGACGGCGTGGTGTGCCTGTGTGAACGCCATCATGCAGCGTGTCTGTGCTGAGGCGCAGAAGCACAAGATTTAAGGGGCTGCCCGAAGGGGGGAGTGGGTCTGGGTGCCGGCCCAGTATGACACTGGGTCTGGGTACTCATGCCCCAGATCTACAGCTCAAGATGGAGGTATCATACCAAAGAAAAGGAAAAGCAGGCACTCACAGATCCAACAGGACAAGCAAAGTAATGGAACTGCAGACTTTATTAGGCAATAAGTAGACAAAGCCTTACACATTTCATGCACTTAGGCACTTTATCATAGCCAAGATTAAGTACCTAAGTGCACAAAACACATAAGGCTTTGCCTATTTTTTAAAGTGGATGTGTGGAGAAGCACACACTCCTGCAACCACCAAGTTTGTAAAAATTCGATTTTTATTCCAAGGGTAAAAGCAAATGTCCAGACACGTTTTGTATCCAAAGATACGTAGTCATAGGCACAAATACAAAACGAACTGTTACATTTTTAAACCTCCAAAGAGGAAATGATGAGAGAATTAATCTCATTAAAAGCATTTAACCCTATGGTACAAAAATACAGTGTCCATAATTCTAACTGTATCTCTAACTATAATTCTAACACCATAATCATGTGAAGTATAAAGTATAATGTTTTCATTAAAGGAATGGACATCGTTACCATTAAATCAAATTTTTAAATCAATTTTTAACAAACGGGAAGTATAAATATTACTACAATATAAATTAAATATTGATAAAACCATTGATGTACAATCTTTGTAATATGAGGTTTAAGGCTTTCAAAATATTTTGTTTTATGTGTTTTATTTTTAATTTTTCAATTCCTAGATTTTCAAATTTTCAATTTTCGATTTTTAATTTTTAAATTATTATGAACAAATTATGTAAATAAATAAAACTCATTAAATTATTGAATTATTAAATTTATTATATTAATTATGAAATTTAGCACCAAGATTATTAAATCAATAGAGCATTTCACCATAGTTTAATCATTATCCATTCATTATTAAATTCATCAGTCAAAAGTAAAAACGACAAAAAAACATTAGATCAATTCATTTGTACACATACAAAAACGGCATAGAATTTATTAATTTAACAGGTAATCCAATTAAAGCAGTTTGCTCGTTTAATTAAACAAACACCAAGAATCATTATTTTCCGTAGCTTTTAAATGATTCATTGTTTAGGCAGCCAGACAGCTAGATAAAATGTAATGAGATTCAACGAACGGGTTAAAGATAAAAACTGCAAACCCACCAAAACCATATCGCTTTGAGAATGATCGTATGCGTGTTAAATATGCAGAGTTTAGCTGGAAAAGAGCTGTACGTATTTTCTCGGATAAATTATGTGCACATGAGTTGCCCTAAAGGTCCCCATACACGCAAAGATTTCTCTTGCCGAACGACCGATTTTAGCCAAGTCCGACCAATCCTTCGAAATTATCGTGCGGTTAGTGGGATTCGAATGATCGTACATCTTACGATTTTTCGGCTGACAGATAACTGATCAGCCAGGTTAAAAAATCTTTGTCGGTCCCAGTGCAATCTATCTATGTTTGCAGGGCCAAGCAGGCAGCTCCCCTTTGTTTTCCTGGCAAATTGGTCTTTTTAGTTGATGGACAATTCGTATGATTGTACGATCGGATCTTTTAAAAATCTCAACAGCTATGGCCAGCTTAAGACCCTTCGAAGTTACAAGCCAAAAATGTATATGAAATGTGTCCTGATGTCTATAAGTGCCGACATGACGTATATCTATTTTGTGAACTCCAACATTAAGCTGAGCCAAAAGTACTAAAACTAGTTAATGTGAGGGTAAGAATTTTAGGGTGAAATTGGGAAGGAGTATCCCATAAAAATGAACATAAATCCATGAAAAAATTCTCAGTTAATAAAAAAAGGTAATATGTGACAACGGTTTTTATTTATAGGAAACACTAAAGCTATAATTATTTTGTTAGGTGGCTAGATGGAATGTGGTCAGATTCAAAGACCAAGTAAAAATTGAAATTGAGATTGATAATTAAATTAAACTTGAACCGCATGAAAACCACATAAACGTTTTATCTAACGAGGGCTTCAACATACAGGTGAACATGTTTGTGTTAAGGATACCTTACTTTACGTGGAAGTTTTTTATCTAGGCCATACGCAGTTTATACAAAAGAAATAAATAAATAAAATGTGTTGTATACGGACTTTTGACAAAATGAAAATTACAAACAGAATGAAAAACAAAATATGAAATGTAATGTGAAATCCCTATATCCCAGTCAAAAGTGTGTGTATACCTTTGTGTCCAACTTAAAAATATCAGCACATGATGTAGAATAGATATTGGTGTACAGCTGGGAAACTATAAAAGCTGAAAGGGTACAAAAAGGAAAAGGAAACAGTGTAAGTGTGTGAAGTGTCGGGATATATATATATATGGACTTGGCGTGGAATTGTGAATGGATGTCTGAGTGAATGTGAAAAATGTAAAGGGATTACTCGGTGAGTGTGATATGTGTGTTATAATCTGGAATGTGATTGTAGTGATTTGGTGGTTCTGTATGTACTATTCTGTGTTGGTGAATGTATCACTCAACAAAGGAACGGAGGGCAGTGGTATGTATACCAATGCCCAATTGGACAATGGCTAAAGTATGTCAAATTTTAACCGATGGTGACAGCTGTATCTCATTGTGAATCCCACGCAGCGTGTACTAAGAGGGTGATAGTGTGTGTGATATATGAAGGGGATAAATCAAGGGAATCATTTGTGGTTGTGTGGGGTAGTGAATACATTTCATGATGGTGAGGGTACGTGGAAGTGTTGGGAATACTTAAAACATTGGTGTGGGTGATGGTGACTGTGAAGTGTTATAATTAATTAGGGGACCTCTCCGTGTATGCTGCAGTTGAGTATTGTACTAAGGTGATGGATATTGGGGGACACATTTACATGTGAGTGGAATATGTGTGCAATGGGTGTGCCTGGGGAAAAGTGAGACCAAAGTTGTGAATGTTGTGGAGAAAAGGCAAATTGGAGCTATTGAAGGCCATGTGAAACCGGATGGAGAAAATAAATAAATAAATAAATAAATTTAAAACATTGTTTAAAGCAGCGTTTTTCAACCTGTGTGCCGCGGCACACTGGTGTGCCGCAAACTAATGTTAGGTGTGCCGCCTCACCTCTGGAGTCGGCTTTGCTGCGCGCATGCCAGTGGCGTAACTAGGGAGGAAGCAGACCCCGCAGCTGCGGGGGGGCCCGGGAGGAGAGGGGGCCCGGCCGAAATTGATGTCCTCCAGTGACCTCCTGGCTGATCAATGCAGCCAGGCCAGCATCGCATCATTCGCATGATTCGCATCGATCTGTCGATGCGATCCGTCGGATCCGGATCCGTCCCCAGTCCTCCCCAGCCACTGGCCGGGCCCTACCTCCTCCCTGCTCCGTACTGCGCCGCATGTTACTTCCGCGTTCCAACTTCCGCCCTCTCTCTGCTGAGTCTGCTCGTCTCGCCAGCCGCCAGGCCCTCCCTCTTCCTCTGTGTCAGTGATGTCACGTATGTCATGTGGACGCAGTGCGCCATTGGGAGTCGGACGAACGGTGCAGGTGAGGCAGGGAGAGGCCCGCCTGGGCTGGCTGCCTCTGAGTGTAGAGTGACTCAAAAACTAGTAAAATCAATGTGTGGGAACTGGGAAAACGGAAAAGAATACCAACGATGCTGCAGGGACAGGGCCAGGGGGGTCAAATGTTTTGAGGGGAATGGGATTTGATTGAAAGTGTGAAAACTACTACAGATGGGGGACAGGAGGAGAGAATTGGGGAATGGGAAATTGTAAAAAAAAAAATTTAAATAAATCATAAGGAAAGAACTAAGAAGAGACCAGATAGAACACAAAAGGGGTCAGGGGAGCAGTATAAAAAGTGCTATAAGATATTTTAACAGAAAAGGAACTGAGATTAAAAGGGTAACAGCTGGTGGTGTGCCGCGGGATTTTTTCAATGAAAGAAATGTGCCTTGGCTCAAAAAAGGTTGAAAAACACTGGTTTAAAGGATATAGGGTGCCTAAAAACTGTATGTTGAATGTGCAAGAGTGGAATATAATCATGTGTATGGTGGCCAAGGTATCGTGCTATTAAACACAACATGCAACATCAAACCGCAATTTTAGACCTTTGAGCTGACGTTTGTCTAATGTGAAATCCCCGAAGGCTTCTCGATGGAGCAATAATGAGGTAAGATCCCCTCTTCTGGAGGTGGAAAAAACTTTCTCTATGCCTTGGATTTTTACATTTTCACAATCTCCATCACTACAGTCCAAAACGTGCCTTGATATTACAGTGCTCTTACTTGGGGTAGCTATCTGGTTGATGTGCACTTCAGTTTTCTAGCAGTGCAACCCACATACTGAATATTGCATTTCTTACAAGTGAGCAGATGAACCACGTGCATGGTGTTACAATTGATGACGTTTTTTATTTTAAATGATTTGCCGGTGTTAGTGCTGATGAATTCAGTTGATTTATTCATATATTTCCATGTAACACAACGTGTGGCACCACAGCCATAGGAACCAATGGTATTAAGCCAATTGTTCCATTTCCTTTACTACTCACGTCACTTGGTGACAAGATATTTCCCAGAGTTTTCAGACGTCGTGTGACAATCTTACAGCCATATTGTATGACCCTTCGTAATTTTTCATCACCATTCAGTGTCGGACTGGCCCACAGGGATACCAGGAAAACTCCCGGTGGGCCCAGGCGTCAGTGGGCCCTCTTGCTTCTAACAGTGTAGCCTATTTTATTTCATTCCCTATTTCTTTATAGGAAAAAAATACTTAATGGAAGAATACAGTAAGTAGATATAAAAGACTAGTTGAATAAAGAGGTTAAGTGAGGAAAGGAGGAATAATAGTTTGGAAAGTGGGTCTAAGTGGTCTAAGGTTTTCTGGTGGGCCCCTGACATCCCAGTCCGACACTGTCACCATTCAAAATTGGGAGATATTTCTTAACTATGTTCTTAATAGCATGGTACTGTTTACTATATGTAGTTATAAATAATGGCATGTCTTTATGTGTCTTTTCTCTTTTTTTCGATGTTGATGTTACTTACTTTATTGCTATTCAATAAGTCAGATCTATTACTCTTAAAGGCCCACACAAAAGCCACCTTAAGGGGCTGTAAAGTGTAGTGTCACAATGGATTGTGTTATTAATTCCTTGTCAGTTCTACAATTTAGTCGCAGGCGTTGGAATTGCCCTATGGGTACAGCTCTAAAAATGCGGCAAGTATCTGCTCTTAATAAAAAATTTCCAGCCGTTTTCTTCCTAAAAACCGTGCTTTTTATACAACACTGATCACCTGTTAATGTTATATCCAAAATATCAATGGTGGTGTGATTAAAGGTTAAAGTTTTCTTGGCCATTTAGCTCATAAATGCTATATAGGTGGAATTGAATTCATTTGGATAGAGCCGCAATGGGTTTTTCTTTTCTATTTGCCTATGTTTTGCCTAATAAAGTCTGCAGTTCTTTTACTTTGCTTGTCGTGTGGGATGTGTGAGTGCCTGTCGTTCCTTTTTTTTGGTATCAGATTTGACGTCCATGATTTAAAAGGGCCAAAGACCCACTTTATCAGTAAAAGTTCAATGTATAGGGCTTGTGTTACACATACTTTTTTGCCTATTGATTCTGTTAAGAAATATGTGTTTTTTTTGTTTTGTTGTTCTTACAGTAAACAGGACAAATTCTGAAACTAAAGTAAAGTCGCATTCTACTTCCTGTTTGTAAAAGGCAATCAAAACCCTGGTCACAAATGCAATATTTTAAAAACTGACCTTCAGTGCTTTCCGGATAAAAGTCTGAAGTGGAAAAACTCCGCAAATGACAGAGAGAGTCCAAAAGAGGAAAAGGGTGCCGGTATCTTTCCGAGCATAATATCGCCTGGTGTGATGAATGAGCAAAACTAGCAACTGCAAAAACATAATGAATTGTTATTTTAATTGGTCTCCTATCAATTGCAACTGCATTTTATCCCATGTCACTATATATAACGCCTTTTGGTACATTGAGATGGTTTTAATATCTTTCTTAGAGGAAATGTAAACATACCCAGGTAGCTGCATAGATTGCTGGATTGACATAGAGGACGACAGGGAGTGGTTCGGTAGAGTTGGACTGGGCTTTAACATGTTCCGCCACAGTAATTCCTATGCCAGCAATGGACGTGAAGAATAGGAGCAATGTCAGGCACTGCAATGGCAAACATGGAAAAGTCAGGTGTATTTCTTTGTGGTAGTGGGTACATTGCTTTGGAGATGGCTTTTATTCCCAAATGCCTTAGCTAGAAAGTATGGTGACACAGGTCAGTATCAAATCAATTGCAATGATATCAATAACCTTGAAAAGGTTCTCAAATGAGTCATTGACTATTTATTGTAAGTCCTTTAGGATTCCCTTAAAATCGACTCATCAAAATGCACAAGAACAATATATAACGTTCGGCTGAGTAACGCAGGATAATCTTGATACAAAATGTATTTGAAAAGCTGTGTGCTGGTTGGACTAGGCAGATTGTCTACTACATTCGTGAATGAGCCCTCTTCCTTACGTTACAGCAGTCCTGTTTCAAATTTCATAGGGGGTTATTTATCAAAGGTCAAGTTTTTGAATTATTTGAGCTTTTTAAAACCTCGAATGAACTCTCAACTCGAATGGTTTCTGTTTTAAGAAAAAACTCAAATGGAAAAAAGCCTGAATCAGCAAGTTCAGGATTAACAACTAGAAAACTCAAATTAATCGAGTTTTCCTGCGGGAAAAAAACTTGAATCGATTGAATTATTCGAGTTTTTGAGCGAAACCCTCCGAAAAAAGCGAACACCAGGAAATAACATAGCAGATTGGGAGGAAGAAGAATACAAACGGTATTATAAATTTGCTATAAATGTTGAATATCCATTTCCACAAATCAACTTCTTTTCTCTATAACAAAATCATTAGAAACATGATAGACTTTGTATAAATGTGGCACTTTATAAGAGCAATAGAACTCACAGTGGAGTTTTATTGGCCATATACCCAGAACCCAGAGACAAGCTCACATTTATTTTATCATTTACAGTATGGGAGTAGATAATACAATATAATGCATAAACCTAGCGTTAGTAAAATTCATGGCTGTGCTATACAAAGTGTCACATTAAATTGGAAACGTTGCACCTTTCTGCTTAATAAAAACGCAAGGGCTTGACCCTGCTTGCACCAGCCTTCGAGTGTCAGTGATTCTTTCCTCGTATTGTATTGGGAGGGTGCCGATCCCTCCATCACCGTGCACTAGGCCGGGGTGTGCGAGCTGTGCCTCCTTTCTCCCATTATACCCAGAGGTCAGTAGGTAACTATATTCCAGTTTTACATCCAGCCAATGGACCATCAGCAGACAACCCTGTTAGAGACTATAGATGAATAGCTACAGTCTGCAGCAGTGGATGTATATGTAATATAATAATATGAGTAAATGGGAATTTCTTTAGCAAATGTAGTTTTCTGCTAAATCAAAATCTTTGGTTTGAAAATAAATTCTGCTTTGAAGCTAGAAAAAAAGTGGTGTAACTTATGCAAAACTCTCTGTAAAACACAAATGAACAAGAACACAAAGGAATTAAACTGGGGTGATAGCGAGGGGCGTGATTTTAGGGGTTATTAGTTGTTGGAACTTACACAACAATAACAATAGACATAGGCATAAGAGTGGAACGTACCTGCTTGGCTAGATAGAGGCGGGTTATAGGGGATTTAACAACCCCTGGTTTACACAAGCGAAGAAGCTGCCATGGGGCACAAAGCCAAAAAAAGATAAGGGGAATCCAAACCAAAACAGTCTGTTCAAAGCACAGGGGAAGGTCAGGTTCTGCACTTTCCAAGAGTGACGAATTCTGAAATGAGTTATGTATTGTGTAATGTTAGATTAGTGCTTGCTCAGCTTCATGTGTTTAACTGGGCCTTTAAAGGAACAAAACATATGCAACACCTAAAAGTAAAGTATTATAAAACGACTTTGGCAAAGTAACCCAAATAATGATGTTGGTGTAATTCTTTCATTGGAATTTTTTTATGACTTGAGCAAATGCAGCAAATTTTTTTTCATATGCTAAAAATTGAAACAGGGGAACCCTGGTGAATTCCAATCAGTTGAAATCTGATCATATTTATTAACACTTACTTGACAGTCAGGATTGTATTATTTCTATTGTAAAAGGGAAGGCTGTTAAAAGGGTTATTCATGGGAAACAATATTTATTTTCCCTTTGGGTGTGGTACTGTAAATGTCTCTATTTTAACTGTCTCTGTATCCAAAAACTCCCCTATATACAGTGATCATAGGCCTGGTCTAGTGGCCGGTTTGTGTGAGCTGATATTATAGGGCTGTGGCCAGACAAACTAATCCAAACAATAAACATGCAGGTAAAGGGGACACAGAAGTTGCCATAAAATAAGGTTCAGAACATTTATTTATTAACTAGTTGGAGTGGTGAAATGCAATGAAATTCTGCAAATAGGGTCCTGTCTTGGGATATTTTTGTAATGTGCTGTATTAAAGGAGAACTAAACCTAAAGATGAACATGGCTAAAAATGCCATATTTAATATACTGAACATATTGCACCAGCCTAAAGTTTCAGCTTGTCAATAGCAGCAATGATCCAGGACTTCAAACTTGTCACAGGGGGTCACCATCTTGGAAAGTGTCTGTGACACTCACATGCTCAGTGGGCTCCGAGCAGCTGTTGAGAAGCTAAACTTAGTGGTCATCACTAATTATCCATAAGAAAATGAAGTTTGTCTGTAATATAAGCTGATGCTACAGGGCTGATTATTACATTCTATTGCTAGTTGCATGGTTTCTATGCTGCCATGTAGTAATTATCTGTATTAATTACTAATCAGCCTTATATTGTGACATTTCTATTCTATGTGTACTGTATATTGTGTGTTGGTACCTAAGCTCAGTAAGTGACAGCAGCACAGAGCATGTGCGATGAATCAGCAGAAAAGAAGATGGAGAGCTACTGGGGCATCTTTGGAGAGATCTTTACTGCTAAATGGCTGTGGTTGCCTTGGGTTGGTACAGAAGCCCAAAACATCATGTACAACATTTCTAGCTACTTCTTTAGTTAAGCTTTAGTTCTCCTTTAATGACTTTAACTTGGGCTGGATATGACTGAATTGACTGCAGATGGATACCTCACAATTACAACATCCGTTGACAAATGTTCTTATTCAATGATTCTGATTCCAACTTAGATCATAGTGGCAGGCACATATCTGCTATTACATGAATAACAGAGGCTTTTGGGTTCCAAGTCATTATTCCTCCTCTTGTGAATTCACGCTGACCACTGGTGAATTATTCCGAAACATTTATAGGACCATTAACGTTAAAAAATGAAAATATTTTATTTACTTTTAAAACCCCTACAAATAACCCATTTCTTGGCAATACATGTTCTATTTTATAAAAGAGAAGTGTTATTCTTGCTGTGTAAGGACGAAACCATTGAATTCTATGCTGTGAACACATGATCCTATTTGCCCTATTCAGCTTGAAGTATAGTAGTCTTTCTGAAGCAAACACGAAATTTGTACCAGTGCAGGGCAGCAGTACATTATTTTTAAATGCACATAATACACTTTCATTTTTTGGTGTTTGTTCCTTAACTAGGAAGCATAGGCCCAAATGATTACCTCTCACTATCCTAATCTATACAGCCCGGTGGGAGAGCATTGATTCTCCATGTGTGATGCTCTATAAATACCATAAGAAAAAGCACCTATTTATCGGGCTTTTAAACACTGGGGAATTCATTCACTTTAAGATAAGGGCTAGTAATTACAAGGGCAGTAAAATGAAGAAATTTCTTGGATTTCAAGGTGAGGCTTTGATAACACATGGCAACCAAAACAAGGACTCGCACGCGGATTGTCACCATATATGGAGTAGATATATATTTATATAATATATACCTACATATAAATATATACTGTATCTACACCATATATGGGTTATTCTGTATGGAATATCCTTGTTATGGTTACAAGTTACGGCTCAGTACATTTACACCTTGGCCACTTGAGTAAAACGGTCAGGGATCATACTATTGTGCTGTTATTACTGGTGAATATATCCATGACGAAGAAGAATAAACAACAAGCTAGTCTACTAGGGTAAATTAAATGGAGTGTTTCGTTTAAATGTTCCCTTTGATTTGAGAATAGTATAGGTCACAACCCATACTGACATTATTTCATGGTATCGATCTGCACAGTCTACAAGCAATTGAAGGGGACATATTTTTGGGGTATTACAACATAATACTGGATCTATAGGGGTGGTATAAGGAAGGTTGTACCGGCTAGCTGGAAAGGCTTAGAAAGGCTAATAAAGCAAGCTAAGACAGTGATATTTTCACATATGGAAGAAAAGCAAAAGGAAATTAAGTATTTTCACCTATTAATATTTCTATTAGAAAACACAAAAGGGGGAAATCTGACATGTGGTTCTCTGGTTAGAAACAACCTGAAGACGGTCTTGAGGATGATCCTGCCCTGAGGCTGAAGGTGTAATAGTAGTCACATGTACGTGAATAGATAGTGTATATATAATGATAGACAGAAAGATAATGATAGACATATAGATATAGAGAATAAAATATTACATTACATATATAAAAGAAATGTATAACATCAGAACAGACATTTATTTTACAGACCCATCCAACACATTGTATCATCCTTTATCCGTCTTTTAGCAGGAATGTTTAACCCTCACCTTCTGCACCCTAAAGAGTCTATATAACAGTACAGGTATGGGATCCATTATCCAGAAAGCTCCAAATTACTGAAAGGCCATCTCCCACAGACCCCATTTTAGCTACGTAATCCACATTTTGCAAAATGATTTCCTTTTTATTTGTAACAAGAAAATAGTACATTGTACTTGATCCAAACTAATATATAATTAATACTTATTAGATGGCGGTTCATTTACTATTTACATGATTTTCTACTAGAATTAAGGTATAAAGATCGAAATTAAAGAAAGATCCCTTAACTTGAAAACCCCAGCATTTTGGATACAGTTCCCATACTTGTACTAAGTAAAAAAATACCTACATAAGATTCATAAAGTACTCTTAATACAATTCAATCATAGAACCTAGATTTAATTAATGTACCTTTGCTCAGAAATCATTGACCCTGGGAGTATCACAAGAGTATGTTTAATATATATATATATATATATATATATATATATATATATATACATATATATATATATATATATATATATATATATATATATATATATATATGCAGTCCCACAGTACCAGCACTCAGACAGATGTTGCCAGTGGTGCACGATCAATAAGTTGTATGTAGTCTTATGAAGGATCAGCACACACTGTTCTGTAGTGAAGTAATAGTGTTTATTTTCAAACAAAACACATTTTTATCCGACGTTTCGGTCCCACCTGGGGACCTTTTTCCAGGTGGGACCGAAACGTTGGATAAAAATGTGTTTTGTTTGAAAATAAACACTATTACTTCACTACAGAACAGTGTGTGCTGATCCTTCATAAGACTATATATATATATATATATATTTATATATATATATATATATATATATATATATATAATCCAAAAAATGAAGGAAGCACTCACGGCATGTTTTTCTTGAAACCGAAATGTTTTCCCTTGAGGTACCGAAACGCGTTGATGTTTGCATGATCCAGTAAAAAGTTTTTTCAAGAAAAACATGCCGTGAGTGCTTCCTTCATTTTTTGGATTGTATGCTTTACCTGGCTAGCACCCGGCCTCAGTGACTATTGGTGAAGGTGAGTGCCGGCTTCTCATGCTTTTATATATATATATATATATATATATATATATATATATATAAATAAAGTATTTAGGAGCACTCACGGGGGATTCTATGAAAACTTGAATGGAGTTATTTGAAGCTATATCCGTGAGTGCTCCTAAATACTTCCTATTATTCACAACATTGAGGAGCACCCAGGAATGGATTTGACTTGCTATATCATGAGTGCCGTATACTCTGAGTATATATATATATATATATATATATATATATATACATATATATATATACATATATATAGATATATATATAGATTTATAGATATAGATATATTTATAATATATATAAATATATTAATATATACACCGCAACAGCCAGCTACAACACCATGTAACATGTTCCTCATTATACATTGATTATTAATAACTGGGAATATTAAGCACTCACCCAGAAAGCAGAGCCACAATATGAATCCAAAGCTTTAGACATGTTGTTGACACGGAATCTCACGGGATCTGCCTGCTTTGGGAATGTGCTGTGGAATAATAATGTTATATAGCATTAGCACCAATGCTATCACTATGAATCAGCAGGTTAAAAGTCACCCCCTGCCCACACTGCTCTCTATCCTCTTGAGGTGCATCTCAGTGCAGACTGCCTCTAACTCGGTTAAATTTTAACCATTGTAACTTCTTTCATGAGCCGGCACCATTTGCCTGAACATGGGATTGATGTTCCTGTCGTTAGGAGTGCTGTTCTGTTTGAATGGAATCTACTAGGGAACAGCTTAGATTGTTCCCTTTGTAAGAATAAACCTTGCCACAGCACTTAGCCCAACTGGAATTTTTCATGCCGTTTTCAACTGAACTTGGTGCACTTTGCCTTGTTTCAACCTAATTTACTATGTTATATATATATATATATATATATATATATATATATATATATATATATACAATAAGGGTCTTACATTACATTATAATCTACACAGTTAATTGAAAAACAAATTCATACAAAAGTTGGAGTAAGGTAGAATAAGGAAATCAAGCTCTGTTTCTTAATTACTTCTAATGAACCAACTTAATGACATGGCAGAGGGCCACCCTGCATCAGTTATATATGTGTGTAAAGTCCTTTCCACAAACAACCAGGGGAGCTGGGTAAGTGTTATGTTGATAGCTCTCCTACAGATGTTAAAGTGGATATAGGATATAAAAATTGGCACCTTCAACATCATTCTGCTGGGACCGAGGAGCAATGTGATCCTTAGGTTCAGTGATGGGAACCACAGGCTTCAAAAATGTTCTTGCAGAAAATGTTCCTGCCCTATAACTATGCCAGTTCTGATTACATGAGTATGGACTTACCTTTGTGCTCTGTCACAGCCACTTACACTCCTTAGATAGCTACAATAGTCTCTCCACCATCTCTTTCAGAGTCACTGCAGTTCCTCTCTGCCCCACTCCTTCTACCTTCTTTCTCCAGCAGTTTTTATGATAACATAGTTGAACCTTCAGTTCTGGTTAATGAAACACTTGATGATACCAGGTCTGTGAGTTAACTCCATTCACTCTGCACTTTGTGTATTCACAGAGTCTTTGGTTTTATCAACAGATAGATAGTAAGTATATATATATATATATGTATATGAATACTATCCAAACTGAGCTTTTAATCTGATGCTTCAGTATTAATTTTGGGGGTATAGTTTTCCTTTAAGAGGGTTAACAGTCTACTGGCAACCAAAAGTATATCTTTATAGGTTGTAGGTGATATTAAAATCAAAAGAAAATAGGCCAAATTTATTTACGTGCAAATTTTTGCTTTGGGAAACTTCATCATACTTTGCGCAACTACATCAGACGTTATTTTGTGGCAAATACGTGTATTTATGAAAATGCAAAATTTGTCAGCACGAAAGTTTCTTAGCGAATTTTCTCTAGCGTTACTTTCTTCGTAGCGAAACTTTAAAATACTTGTGCTTATGTCAATTTAAATATGGCGGGTACATAAAGGTCATATGTATGTTTTTATTAGTGACCACTTATTAAAAATGTCCAAGGAAGCAAAATAAAGATAACAAAGATCCTCTATTTTCCTAGACATAAGACCACCCTAAAACAAATGTGACATGAGCTTCAAATGGTTTAAAAAGTGTAAATACGATTGAGAGAGTGCAGAGACTAAGTGCAACTTAACTGGTTAGAGGGATGGAAGACTTAAATTATGAGGGGAGACTGTCAAGGTTGGGGTTGTTTTCTCTAGGAGAGGGGACATGATTACACTTAACACTTTACAAGTACATTAGAGGACATTATAGACAAATAGCAGGGGACCTTTTTACCCATAAAGTGGATCACCGTACCAGAGGCCACCCCTTTAGACTAGAAGAAAAGAACTTTCATTTGAAGCAACGTAGGGGGTTCTTCACAGTCAGGACAGTGAGGTTGTGGAATGCACTGCCGGGTGATGTTGTGATGGCTGATTCAGTTAATGCCTTTAAGAATGGCTTGGATGATTTCTTGGACAGACATAATATCAAAGGTTATTGTGATACTAAGCTCTATAGTTAGTATAGGTATGGGTATATAGAATTTAATTAAAAGTAGGGAGGGGTGTGTGTATGGATGCTGGGTTTTCATTTGGAGGGGTTGAACTTGATGGACTTTGTCTTTTTTCAACCCAATTTAACTATGTAACTTGTTAACAGTTACATCTTGTAAACATAATCCCACATTAACATATGAAAAGAATTGTAGAATTTTTTTATGACTTTTTTAGAAAACAGGATATGATGTCACTGACATAATAGTGTTGAGGATGTAGCTTCATTTTTTCAATTCGTCAGGCAGCACCTGACAAAATAGACTTTGGCAAAAAGGGCAACGTATTGAAAAGTTTACACGTTGATAAATTTGCGGATTAACAATCGTTTTGCCGGAGCGAACTCTTCTCTAGTGCTGCACTTTTTCACTAGCAAATTTTCTTCTTCAATTTTGATTAAACTGGCGATGTCCCTGTGAATTGTCATTTAGGCGAATTTTCGCTCAAAACACTCTTTGCTCTTTAGTAAATTTGCCCCAAAAAGTTAATGGCCAGGTGATAGTAACATAGCCCTGTGTCTCACAGACAAGTCTTGGTTTAGCATCTGATATATCTGAGTTAACTGCCCCCCCCCAAAAAACTATTGATTATAGTTAAAGTGTAGATGCTTATATTAAATTTTGTTTTTTTAAGAAAGCTCCCCCTTAATGCTACATTCTTGACCATTTTGTGCTTTATAAAGGTACTTTAATTCAAGTTTAAGAAAGACTTTTCCTATTTCAGCACAATAATATCCCCATGCACAAAGCAAGGTCCATACAAAATGGGCTTGCTGAGATGGGAGTAGAACATAACAGGGTGCAGGCCAGTAGGTGGTACGCGATAAGGATAGGGTACCATTGTGGGCTGCATTCTCTTCCATTCCATTTATTGCACATCTAAATGACATGCCTCTCTGCACCTGCCCCTCATGCAGGGGGGACACAGGCAGTATTGCATTTAGTGGATGAGCTGTAAGTGATTGTGCTCCATTTTGGAGTTTCTGCAATTGTCTGTTCAACCTTCAATAAATATGACTCTTTCTGCGTAGCAAAAAATGGCGCTTGCAGTGTTCAAATGACCTGCAAACTGCATGAGATGCTACTGTATATTCAGAAGCCAGACTGCACCTAGGTTTTGTTTCTTTGTGTGATATGTTGTTTATGCTGAGGCTGGAGATCTGGTAGTTGAAAAATGCAAAAATACGAATAGATTCTCACAGCACTGCAGTAAGGAATGGTGAGGTCAAGATGTGGCTCCCAGTGATCCTTAGTCCCATTATGCCTCCAATGGAACACTCTGACCACAGGAATCCTGGCTGCAGAGAGTTTGTATAACTTCTTTTTTGAATAAAACAAGTTTCATGGGCCAAATAGTTCTTCCTGCAACTGGTATAATGGACACTAAAGTGTAATTTTTTTATGTACCAAGCAAAAACATATACTGTTTACAGTTATACTGTTTACATATCACTGTATTGGAGAACTACTCACCACAGTGCATCGTGGCATAGACAAAAAAGGGACCTAGGAGTTTTCAACTCAATGTGCCATATATTTAACCTCCAGTCACATTTATTTATATGTGTGCGTAGGTGGAGTAGCTCCAGTGTGTAACCTTATTCAAATGGTGCATCAAACTGTTCAGATGATGTCTGGGATTGAAATGGCAATACATATTTGTTTTGGGCTCTAATGACCTGTGACCTATGTGATAGCACATAGATTTGTAATACTTTGCATTCCAGGCATCAAAAAGAATTCAGAAGAGCCCTGGCATTCACAATTAGGATGTTTTATTTTGTACATAAAGCTATGTACTATGGACCAATGATGTATTTGCGTTAACTGCCCCCCCCCCCCGAACTTTGGATTATAAATAGAAAGTGTAGAAGCTTATATTAAAGGAGAACTAAACCCTAAAAATTAATAGGAATAAAAATGCCATGTTTTATGTACTGAACTTATTGCACCAGCCTAAAGTTTCAGCTTGTCAATAGCAGCAATGATCCAGGACTTCAAACTTGTCACAGTGGGTCACCATCTTGGAAAGTGTCTGCGACACTCACATGCTCAGTGGGCTCTGAGCAGCTGTTGAGAAACTAAGCTTAGGGGTCGTCTCAAATTATCAAGCAGAAAATGAGGTTGGTCTTTGATATAAGCTGATGCTACAGGGCTGGTTATTAAATTCTGATGCTAATTGCACTGATTTCTGAGCTGTCATGTAGTAATTATCTGTATTAATTACTTTCAGCTTTATACTGTGACATTTCTATTCTATGTGTACTGTATATTGTGAGTTGGTCCCTTAGCTCAGTAAGTGACAGCAGCACAGAGCATGTGCAGTAAATCAGCAGAAAAGAAGATGGGGAGCTACTGGGGCATCTTTGAAGACACAGATCTTTACTGCTAAAGGGCTTTGGTTGCCTTGGGCTGGTGCAGAAGCCCAAAACATAATGTACAACATTTCTAGTTACTTCTTTAGTTTAACTTTCCTTGTCCTTTAAGGGGCAGATTTATCAAGGGTCGAATTTCAAGATGATGAGAGTTTTTAAAACTCCCATCAACTAGAAATTCGAATAAAAAGAAGACCAACTGAAATTTATTTAAAAAATCAAATTCTTTAATTTCGAGCGAATAGGCTGCATTTGATTGTTCGAATCAAATTCTGATCGTATTCAATTGAATTTAGGGATGCACCGAATCCACTATTTTGGATTCCTAGGCGAAAGATTCGGCCGAATACCGAAACGAATCCGAACCCTAATTTGCATATGCTAATTAGGGGTGGGAATGGGAAAACATGTTTTACTTCCTTGTTTTCTTTCCCCTCCATGCCCCTAATTTGCATATGCAAATTAGGATTTGGATTCGTTTTGGCTGGGCAGAAGGATTTTGCCGAATCCTGCTGAAAAAGGCTGAATCCTGGCCGAATCCTGAACCGAATCCTGGATTCGGTGCATCCCTAATTGAACTCAATTCAAAGTATTTAAAAAAAAAACCTTTGGTTTTTCAAAGTCCACTGAATGACTCCAAATGGGTTCTAGGAGGTCCCCCATAGGCTAAAACAGCAATTCTGCAGGTTTTAGATATTGTATAGCCGAAGTTGAATTTTTAAATTCCAGTACATGATCAATTTCGATATTTGAATTTTCATTTTTTTTTCAAATTCAAATCGAATTTGGACTATTCCCTAGTCGAAGTACACTAAAATTAGCTCAAAATTCGAATTTAAAAATTAATTTTTCAATTCGACCCTTGATTAATCTGCCCCCTAAATGTTGGTTTTCAAGATAGCTCCCCTTAACACTACAGAGCACAATGACGTTCTTAGAGGTACTTTATTTCAAACTTAAAGAAAGACATTTCCAGCTTCACCAAAATAATGTCCTCAAGCAAGGTCCATAAGAAATGGTTTGCTGAGATGGGTGTAGAACCAAAAAATCTGCACACAAACCTTGGTTGGGGAGATACTTTCAAACAAATCTGTTGTAAACATCAAAGAGCTCACAATGAAGTAAGCATAAAAATATGCAGCGTCATCCTTCGTTACAGTAGGACAAAAGTAAACCCGGACTAATTAGCAGATGCTCTTGCATGAATATGAACTCCCCTTACTTGAACTATAAACAAGGCTCATAGGGGCAATGTTCAGAGATAGCAGAACAGCTAAACTGTTTACTCATTAATTATTAAAGAAAAGTTTCATCCCTGTTCACTGCTCCGTAAAAAGACAACTGTCTGAAAAGCCTGCTTGGCCATGGCACTAGCTTTTCAACAGGGACCAGGCATCCACATACATCTGACATCAGAAAGGAAGACACTTATCTTCATTGTTACTTTACTAGTCAAATATTAATCCATGTAAATTGCACAGTCATTTCAACATATTTTTAATTTTTTTTTTCTCGGTATATACCAGGGAATGTGACGACTACCATCACCAACAATCCTACTGTCTTGATTTAAAGACATTGCTCTTCCTTTACCCTTGTTATGTGATTATGTGATACCCGGAATATGAAATATGTTTATAAATATGTGAAATACGCGTTTCATGCCTATTGGGGAACTTAGTCATAGACTACATACTATAGTACTTCCTATAGCCTACATACTGTAGTACTTATTTTATCATGAGGAATAGTAGAATCACTGGGGGCTGCCAAGTCACTTACTTCCAATCCTCAGCGGCGTTCCTCTGGGGTTAGGGTTGCCACCTTTTAATTGGCTTCTTACTTGCCAATTATGTAGTTGCAGATGGTGGAACCTGGAAAGGGTGGATCTGTGAAATAAAGGGGTGGGACTATGTTGTTACAGGGAGGGACAATGATACAACGGGGGTCAGTGGTCAAAGTGGAGGGAGAATTGTTGCAAAGGTGCAGTTAGAGAGGTGCTGGGCAGTAGTGATGTGCGATGTTGCCATTGTAGGACCCACGTCCAACCCATACCCTTGTCTTCTCCCACTGCTTCTGTGAACACCTCTGGTTCCAAGACAGGAAATCCTCAGGAGTAGTGGAGGAGTGTACTCGCAACCAACTCTAACCTGCAATGGTTGACCACATGTCAACCTGAACCTGCCCAACCAGTGGTCAACCCGTGGGTTTCGGGTCAACAGCACTAATGATCAGGATGGAGGAGTGGGGATGCTGGCTGAAGTAATGCAAATTTGTCCTAAGGGACAGTTAAATTTAAGGGTGGCGTTTCCTCTGCTTTCACTCGTTGATTATTATGCTTTTACAAATCCTATACAAGGGAATAGTGAGTAGTGAAATTTGGTAAACTGGTGAACTTTGCATGCCCCAAAAAGTATTATAAAAAAAAAAAAGAAAACAATTCAAACCAAAATACATAAAGGGTAATAAACGTCCACAAATGCAAATATGAAAGTGCAATTTCAAGCACAATCGCCATGCTTTTTTTCAGTACTGCGTTTTTTTTCTCTCATAATTTTAGTGTTGTTGCACTCACCAGGCGGCATTGTGCCTGGCCAACTGCAGTAAAATTAACACAATTGTGCAAGCACTTCAACACAAATTGGAAATAATCTTGCACTGAAGGTATACTCCACTTATAATTTCCAGTGTTTAGCTTGACAGTGATTTTTGTCTATTGATGCAGGGAATGACGTTAATCCTAGAGCATGGAGTTGCCAGTAGCTCCAGGGCTTCCCTGAGTCAAGTTGGCAAAGCAGAGTTCAATTCAGAAACGGGAGGCAGGAACGACGAGTGTTGCCGAGTGCAACTTATATGGAGGTGCAAAGAGCGCATTTTAACTTGTGGAAATTTGAGCTTGCGGTTGTAAATGGCACCTAAAATCTTTCAACACTATTGTATCTTTTGTTTTGGATAATGTAGTCTTAAAAATATTCCTTTTATAGTACCTTTACTTGTTTTTATCATTTACTATATCTTTTAAATACATTTAAATTTACAGTAGAGGGAAGAGGTAACTGGATTTGGAATAAATGGAATTTGCATTATTTTAGCTCCCACGACAGTACAAGCAGGAACGATAAGATTTCTAAATGTGTCTCCTGTTGCAATCAGTTCAGAATTTTGGCTTGCCCGGATGGAAACCAGTTTTGGTTACCGTATATACTCGAGTATAAGCTGACCCGAGTATAAACCGAGGTACCTAATTTTACCCACGAAAACTGGGAAAACTTATTGACTCGAGTATAAGCCTAGACACAACTACAGTCCTGTCTCCCAGCAGCGCACATTCCGCCAAAGCGACCCCCCCCATCGATCAACCGGACTTCTTTGCAAAGTTGATGGTGACAGGGAATTGCCAAACGGATTACTGTGTGCATTGTCCCACTGTCCCACTACCATGTGCAGAGGGTGCTGTGTGATATTGCCATCACTGTTAATCCTTCATATAATCAACAGAGGGCGCTGTGTGATTTTGCAGTCACTGTTATTCTTTCATATAACCAACAGAGGGCGCTGTGTGATATTGCAGTCTCTCCCCAAGCGAACTGTTGGTATAGGAATGATTAAAAGTGACTGCAATCTCAGCTACTGCCCGCTGACTCGAGTATAAGCCAAGGTAGACTTTTTCAGCACATTTTGGATGCTGAAAAACTCGGCTTATACTCTAATATATACGGTAATCAATGCATCAGAAATTACTGCTAAACAGAAGAAAATAAATACAAGACTTTCTGCAGCAACGAATACATTTGCTTAAATAGTAGTAAGCTGTATTCATTTTCTTTCTTCAGTGAATCCCCCCTCCAACATCCCGAGCCTGTTCAAGTCTATCAACACAATAATGTACACATAGAATAAACTTTATTTCTCTTGAACTTGAAAGTCGATTGGAGTGGGTATTCCCCACATACTTGTATCACAGTGGAACAAGGAAAAGTGTTGCCATACAGAGCCGGAATCAAAACAGAAATTTAGATGGACATAGTTAAAGGACCAATAACAGCAAAAAATTCGTTAGTATGCTACGAAAAAAAGACACCATATTAAACTTTAAAGTCACTAAGTCTTTATTAAGAAATAACTTACCGAAACTCCGCTAGCGCTCCTTTTCTGAAATGTCAACAGGGCAATGATCCATTGTGCGGCTGCCTTCCTTATAGGCTATCTCCTATAAGGAAGGCAGGGAGGAGAAATGGAGCGTTGCACGATGGATCGCAGATCACCTTTTTTGAAGAGGAATGCAAGCGGAGTATCGGTAAGTTATTTCTTAATTAAGACTTAGCAACTTTAAAGTTTAATGTATATTGGTGTCTTTTTTTCGTAGCATACTGACGAATTTTTAAAAAATTTTTGCTGTTCTTTCTGTCCTTTAAGCATGTCTGGAATCTCAGAATTAACATAGCTGCATAGTATAGAACGGAAACCTTTTGGCAAAAGTGAGGTAAGACACAGCAGTGACAAATACAGTATATCTTCTGAAATGTACAGCTTCCACTGTTCCTATGTTCATTTTTACCATGTGCATAGTTAACTGAATCATTTCCCTGCTTGAGTGGCCAGAATTGAGACATAAAATGCTCCATCGCTATGTACAGTAATAATCAGCACTGTATTATGCACCAGTGCACCCAATGGTCCTCTACTGGTATAATCAGAAGCTGTACAAAGGAAAACAATGAAGTCTCCATTAGCATTACACGTGCACAGCACAAGGAAGTGTTGTTGGCAGGGAATTAAACAAAAAAAGAGGTCTAGCATGCTTATTTACTTCTGTATTTTCTATTCTCTTTCAATATTGGGTCCAGAATTGCCAAAACCAGGTATGAGTTGACATACCACCATAACTCTCACTGGAAATGAAGTTCTCAGGTGCTTCCTTGCTGAGGTGGCGCAGTTCTCACCCACTCTGATCAGGGTCTGCCTTCTCACAGAAAGTTTTTTGCCATAGCATTCAGGGTTCTGACTTTCGCCACATCTGTAACCTTGGTTGAATATTCAGAGGTAGAAAGTGTAGCTCCCATACACACAGAGTTGTTCCTGTTAATGAAAGCATATTCACTTGTCACTATATATACTATTACATAAATATATACAATGCTACCAAGACATTTAAGGTTCAATATCTATTGTGTTTTATTATTCTGCCATCAAATAGCGGTACCCAAACAATTAAAGCAGACCTTTAAGCTACAGCAACTAGAGGACACAGAGCAAATTTAGTAAATAATCTTGCACAGGGTACTGAGTTACAGCTAAGATTAAGGATGGTGGTAGTACCACTGGCCGAGGGTTGGATTACCCAGGCAGGAGGCATCACAATGCAGAAGCTTCTCTGCATAGAAGTCAATGTTATACTGATGAAAAGTTGTTTAATCCCAATCAAAAATTAATAAAGGCAATGTGGCACTCAGGGAAAGAAAAACTTTAACTGGTCTGGATCACAACTTAAATCCCCAAGGTCCTTTTGAGGATAACAAATAATTAGAAGATTAATTAAAGGTGTGTTTGGAGACCAAGTTAATCTGAATGTATACACTTTTATTGTTCAATAAAATTGTACACCTTAAAACTTGGCCGGCCAGGAACTAAATATATAACAATTTAAATATATCAATATAAACATATAACAATATAAATATATCAATATATAAGTATAAGATTAAAAAAAGAGGACAAATGGTATTTAAAACATTTCCGGTAGGTGGTCACTTGTTATACAAATTATAAACCAATATTAAAATGTTTTCTCTTTTTTAATCTTATACTACTATATATTTATATTGTTATATGTTTATATTGATATATTGATATGTTTAGTTCCTAGCCGGCCAGGTGGACAATTGTATTGAACACTAAAATGTATACCTTCAGATTAACTTGGTCTCCTAACACACCTTTAATTAATCGTCTGATCCCAATGAAACCGAGCTTAGAATGACCAGAGATCAAAGCACAGACTGTGCAAAGATGCTTCTAATTGATGGAGAATAATTGGAGACCAAGGATTGCCGCAGCTCCTGTTACAATGAGATGGGTAATAAAATTATTATTAGTTCTTTAACATCTAAATAACAGTACATTTTGGAAAAATAGGAATATTAGAGTTTCTAAACAAATAAAATTAAACTTTAGGACTACCTAATCGATCACAATACAAAGAAAACATTCAAGCCGCATTAATCCACGTTAAAGTAAAAGCAAATAAAATGAATAAATTAACAAAGCAAATAAAAACAGAAAAGGAGTAAAACTGTTTATTGTTTGCTAATTGACCGTTCATAGTGCTTGGTGCAATGCAAAGCTTTTAGCTGCCTTTTGTTTCTATAAGGGAAAGAAAGCAAACAGAAAGCTCAAGTTCAAGCCCTATTTATACTAGGCCTTTAGTCAAATATCCTCAGATGTACAGATCGAGTTGCTAGGATAAGAATAAGGTAATCCAAGGTTTGCAACCACAGAATAAACTGAATTAAAATGCAGCTTAATTGATGCCATAGTCTGCATTTTGAAGTTTTATGTTTTCATTTTGGCGCCCTCTGTCTTTTTGTGGTGAAATGAGTTTCAAGATTTTCAGTTATTTTCCATTATTCCACAGCTCTAAATAACTCTTGATGATATTTTCACCTTTTAAATGATGCTTCACGGCTAAACTATAAAACCTAGCCTTTAATAAAGTAGCTCATATTTTGTTTACTACTATGAGATAGAATTAAAAGTTCAAGCTGAAGTCATAGAGCCTTAACACAGCCTCGCACCTGTACTTCATTGCTGAATCCTTTGTGGAACGTGCTGAGCAATGGAACTCCTGTACTGCGGCACCCTCAAGTATCCTTTGTAGGTTTCTCTCAGTAATGCCGCCACCTACAGGAATCAAGAGCAGTAAAAGTACATAACAACAAAATTAGCTGCATGAATTTAATAAAAAAAAAAAGTATCCCCTCTCTTACACAGATTCAGTGAGTCATGTGACAGAAATGACATCGCTAAGCGATTATAACCAATGACATCACTAAGCACCGTTTATTAGTTTATAATTTACAGGATCCTGTATATTATGTATATTTATAAATTATGCTATGTGACATTGCTTGTGCTCATTAACCATATGTGTGTGTATAAGAGATAACATGCTGCTTGAGGATATCACATGTCATCTCTGAGGTGCGTGACCTGTATAAAACATACTCATCCTGCAGGGTAAAAACGATAGCAACATACAATACAGTGCTCAAATAACATTTTTCAAAAACACAAAAACATATATTTTAGTCTTTTTATAACTTTTTATGTATTTCAAAGAAGTCCTGTAAGGGCTGTTATTTAGGCAATTGCTATACATGATCCAGCACCATAATTTAACAGGACAGTGTGGCTACGCCTAAATGTACCATAACTATTTCAGAAATCACAAGGAGGCTGCATAACAAGTGTTTTTTTATGTCACAGAACTAAATATTCTGTATTTGTCAATTTACCAGAAATACAGTCTCAATACATTCCGCCGAGTGTGTTCAGAATGGTTCCGGACACGGAAAAAAAGGAGTATGCTACCAGTGTCGGACTGGCCCACCAGGAAAGCAGGAAAACTCCCGGCGGGCCCAGGTGTCAGTGGGCCCTCTTGCTTCTAAGAATTTCTTACAATTTCATGTTAATTCCCTAATTATTTTTGGAAACAAAGAGGCCAAATAGATGGAAAATAAGAGAATATCATGTAAAGAAAAAGTACCAAGAAAATAAAAATGTTAAGTGAGAAGTGGAAGAAAATTAGATTGGCTAATGGGCTCATGGGCTAAGGGTTTCTGGTGGGCCTCTGGCATCCCAGTCCGACATTGTATGCTATTGCTGGTGGTAGGGGCTGAATTTAGCCTGCGGATTTAAGATTGCAGATTTAAGATTGCGGATTTCAGCCAGCGGATTTTAGCAGGCGGATTTCAGCCCCGTGTGACACTAGGCTAAAGACAGACTTCTTAAAGGATAAATCAACCTGTGGGGGGGAAAACCCATACCCCCCACCCCAGGTAGACCTCCCTCCCTCCTCCCCCCAGGCTAACTACCCCCCCCCCTGGGGAAGTGCCCCATACTCCATACTTACCCCTTGCCGCAGATCCTTCCAGCGAAGTTCCACGTGTCCATCTTCCGGCTCCTCGGTAAGCAGACTGGGAGATCGGCAATTTCCGTGTAATTCGAGCATAAGCAGTTGTCGCAAACCAGCAAACTGCTCCAACTGAGCCTACGCAAAAATACCGATCTCTCAGTCAGCTTAGAGAGGATTCGGAAGATGGACACGTGGAACCTGGCTGGAAGAATCTGTGGCGGGGAGTAAGTATGGAGTATGAGGCATCTCCCCGGGGGGGGGGGGTAGTTAACCTGGGGGGAGGAGAGAGGGAGGTCTACCTGGGGTGGGGGGTATGGGTTTTTTCCCCGCAGGTTGACTTCTCCTTTAAAGCTATTTAAATTTTAGCAGAATGCATATCTTCCTTTATAATCTACAAGAATAGCATCCATTGCTATGCCTCAAGATGCTTATATTGACAAACAAAGGGTGCAGTGCTTATAGCAGCATAGACAGGCGGTGCTATGGGTGCCCTGTGAGAGCAGTTCCAATTGCAACACTGACTGGCACTGTGTTTTCACCACCTCTAGCAGTGTGGCCAATCAGTGCTGCTGTCACAGACTATTCAAAGACAGAGCCTGTCAGTGCTGTTCTCTGATGTCAAGTTTGTGTGTTGCTAAATGGCAAAAACATAACCTCAGCATTGCCAATTACACAGCCTTATGTGACACAGCACTAGGAGTACATTTTTAAGCTTAGACAAACACATTTGTGTTAATATTTACCTGGCATTACTATGATTCGTCCTTTAGCCTAGAATATAAAATTGATGACGTTATTAGTTTGATGTAGACTTAATTACAGTAATGGCTGACTGATTGCAAGAATGCAGAATAATGTGACACTCATTGGCTGTTTAATAAGTGTATAGACCACATAAAAACCTTTGTTGGAGGGATCTACACAATATAGCAGTAATAAATGGTCCTGTTCACTAAGCACAAAAACTGGATGAGCATGCCTGCATTCAAATACCTTATACTGTTCAATAAAAATTACATTAAATTGCTTTCCAGACTCTTAACACAAGTTACAGTTCCATTGCAGCTACTGGGCCTAAACCTGCCCCAAACTTCATACCTGGTTCTACCTCTATGTACTTTTATGGAACCAGACATCACTTATCTGCACAAATGGGAATTTATTGCTTTTCAGGGATGATGCATTATTAAAATGTATATATACGACTACAGGTATGGAACAGAATGCTTGGGACCTGCGGGTTTCCAGAAAATAGATCTTTCATAACTTAGATCTACCTACCTTAAGTCTGATAGAAAATCATGTAAACGTTGAATAAACCGAATAGGCTGGTTTTGCTTCCAGTAAGGATTAATTAGAACTTAGTTTGGATCATGTACAAGGTACTGTTTTATTATCACAAAGAAAAAGGAAATATTTTTTTAAAAAAATTTGGATTATTTGGATAAAATACAGTCCATTGTAGATGGCCTTTCCTAATTTGGAGGTTTCTGGATAACGGATCCCATACCTATACTATGTTAGTTTTTGCTTATAATTCATATGAGATGGGTGAATACAAGAAAAGGATAACACAGTCTAGATCATTCTCCCATTCCACTTGTTTTAAGTCCAGAAATAAAAAACCTCATATAGCAAACTCTGCCCACTTGTATGAGGCAAAAAACAAGTTTTTCTTGTTGCATTACGTCTAAAATAGTAGCACAAAATATGTTTTGTGCTATTAACATAATGAAAGCAAATGCTCAATTGTCTGTTATGAGGTACTGTGTTGGATCAAACATGCCCAAATGTTTGAAAAGGAAACCTTACAAATATTCATTCAGGTATTACATTTCAACATCTTACTTGTTCCACAAGTCTTTTTATTAAAGGTAAACCTTCCAAAGCAGAGGTGTCACAGCCACTGGTAAGAACCCTTTCAAATCCCAAAGAAATCAGTGTCTCCATTGCAAGCAGAGGGTCATAAACCATGTCAAAAGCTGCAAGAGAACAAAATGAGATTAGAATCTATATCTAATCCAATATAATAAGCCAGATGTCAAATCACAGCACATTTCAGTGTAACAGCCACCCAAGTAACAAACCCAAGTTTCTCTGTAGTCAAAAGGGGGACACAGGGAACGATGGGTTAAGCTCCATCCTCCAGGAGGCAGGACACTTGAAGTAATTAAGGGGCGTGCCAGTTCAGGCTTAACACCACACACTGTACTTCTCATATTCAGTTTGTTCCAAAGCTGCTAACGGCAACTCAATAATTAGAACCTTAAACATTAGGCAGAACTAGTAAACTAGGAAATGCATTCAGTAAGAACCTAAGCAGTCCCAGACAACAGGGTGGGGTGCGAGCTTAGACCAGTGCTGCGAATTTATGTTATTCCTGATTGCAACACCTTCTGCCCGAGGGAAGCCTCGGCGGAAGAAAAGGTATCAACCTTGTAAAATTTGGCAAAGGTATGAACAGAAGACCAGGTAGCCGCCCTGCAGATCTGATCCAAGGATGCAGAGTTACGCCATGCCCAGGATGCACCCACTTATCTAGTGGAGTGAGCCCGAATCCCCTCTGGTGGTGCTCTCCCCTTTGCAAAATAAGCTTGTTTTATTGTCTCTCTGATCCATCGAGAAATGGATGTCTTTGAAGCTGCTTGTCCTCTAAAAGGTCCGGATGGAAGGACAAACAGGGACTTTGAGATTCTGTATGACTTAGAGCGTTCAATGTACCAGCGTATCGCTCTAACTACATCCAAACTGTGTAGTCGTCGTTCCTTGTTATTTTTAGGTTCCGGACATAGAGAATGAACTACGATCTCTTGGTTCACGTGGAATTCCGACATGTCCTTTGGAAGGAAGGTCGGCACTGTGCGCATCACAGCCTTATCTCTGTGAAAGGTCAAGTATGGAGATTCGCATGACAGAGCACTGAGCTCTGAAACTCTTTTGGTGGAAGAAATGGCTATGAGGAACACTACCTTCCATGTAATCCACGTATCGGAAATCTCAATCATTGGTTCAAATGGGGGATCAAGCAGGGCATCCAGCACTAGGTTCAGGTCCCACCCGGGTGTTGGTGGTCGGAATGGCGGTGCTATATGGGAGACTCCCTGTACAAAAGGGTGCATCGCATCCTCATTTGCCAGGCGAGATTGAAAAAGGATAGAGAGAGAGCCGACACTTGAACTTTGCTTATGGCCTAACTGTAGGCTTTGCTGGAGAAAGGTCAGGATTCGTGGAATATTAAGTACTAAAAATGGTAAGTCCTTCTCCGTGCACCACTTGAAGTAGGAGTGCCAAACCCTGTGGTACGACTTAGATGATGGCTTGGGGGCCTTCAACATTGTAGAAATAACCTCCTCTGTCAGTCCTTGTCCCCGCCAGATGGATTTCTTAAAAGCCATCCCGTCAAAGCAAACAGTCCGGGGTTGTGGTGCACTATTGGACCTTGCAGGAGAAGGTCTGGTCTGTATTCTAGTAGGATTGGTTGTGCCACTGACATTTCTTGAAGATTGGAGAACCATGTGCTCCGTGGCCAAAATGGAGCTACTACTATCACTGTAGCTTGTGACTGCTTGATCTTCTTGAGGACTCGAGGGAGCATTGGAAGTGGAAGGAAGATTGAACTGCCAGCACTGCGTCATTGCATCTACCCCCTCTGCAAGGGGGTCTCGGTAGCGAGCGAAAAATGTTTCTTTTCTGTTAGTTTTGGATGCCATCAGATCTATTCTTGGTTCTCCCCAGTTTGATACGAGCAGGTCAAATGCCGCTGGGTGAAGTTCCCATTCCCCTGGATCAAGCTGGTTCCATCTGAGGAAGTCTGCTTGTGTGTTGGTCACTCCCGGAATATGCCCAATGTAGTATCTGCCTGGCTTCCGCCAGTGCTTTTTGTTCCTCCCTGGCGATTTATGTACGCCACTGTGGTTACGTTGTCGCTCTGTATGTGGACAGCCTGTTCTTGAAGGAGGTGTGTCCACTGATTGAAGGCTAACTTCACGGCTCTTAGCTCCAGGATATTTATCGGTGGCTTGGACTCCACAGGAGACCAAAGACCTTGTGCTGACCGAATTTCGCATGTTACCCCCAGCCAAGGAGGCTGGCGTCTGTGGCTATCATTGTCTGGATTCAGCCACCACTGAAGTCCCTCCTGTGTTGTGTGCGCCAACCGGATGGGTCGAAACAGAAGTCTCCCTTTGCAGGTAGACAGGATACTGGCTTGAAGTGGACGTAGATGAATCTGGGCAAACGGGACTGCCTCGATGGCCGACACCATAGTCCCCAGTATTTGCATTGCTCTGTGCACTGTTGTCGTTTGACTGGATAGTAGAGCCTGGACCTGGGTCCTGATCTTTGATCTGCTTGTCTAAGGGAAGGCTCACAGTTTGTGAAATGGTATTGAAGTCTAGATCCAGGAAGGTCATCTGATGATTCAGATTCAGGTTGGACTTTGACCAGTTGATGGTTCAACCGAAACTCTGCAGTAGAGAAACTGCTTTGTGAAGATCATCTCTGGCCTTCTCTTCTGATCCGGCCTTCAGGAGAAGGTCGTCTAGATAGGGTTGGAGGGCACTCTAGACATAATAAACCTCCTGGATGGTATTGCTGCCAGATCTAGATGGTATCCCTCCGAAACTATTTCCTTGACCCAGGCATCAGAAGAGTGATGGATCCATTCCTCCTGAAATCGTAGCAATTTTCCTCCGATCCGTTCTGACGATTCCGGAGGGAGTGCCCCGTCATGTCGACGTGGGCTTATCTGATGATGGCTTGTTGTGGGGTCTGTTGGTCTTCCATTGGGGGCGAGTTTTGTTGGAGCAGAACTGGGATCTTTGTGGCGGGCTGTTCCACCGCGTGAACCGGACACTTTGGCCACTAAAAATTTTTCCCATCCTGTTGGCTGATGAAGCTCTGCTCCTGTTCTGAGGGAGAAAAGTGCTTTTTCCTCCCATTGCCTGGGAAATAATCTTTTCAAGTTCCTCTCCAAATAGTCTCTGACCCTTAAATGGAAGGGAAGTTAGTGATTTCTTAGAGCTAAGGTCAGCTGACCAATTTTTAAGCCATAGCATCTTACGTGCGGCTATAGAGTGTGCCAAGGTGCGAGAAGTGAGCTGTGAGGAGTCTAAGGTGGTGTCGCAGAGATAGCTGGCTGCCTCCGTGATTTTTTGTGCGGATGACAGTAGTTCTATTCTGGGAACACCTACCTGAATGTCATTGATGAGTGATTCAGACCATGCTTGAATGGCTCTAGACACCCATGCGGAAGCATGACAGGGGCGTAGTGTAGATCCTGCGGTGGAAAAAATGTCTCTCAGGAATCCCTCTAGCCGTCTGTCTGAAGGATCCTTGAACACTGCTGCATCAGTGACAGGCAGTGTGGTAGACTACTGGTGGGTTTGACCACTTATCAACAAGTTCTTTAGGAAAAAGATAGGACCTAGTTAATTTCTTGGTCGCTTCAAACTTTCGTTCAGGTGCATTCCATCTTGGATGATACCGAGCAGTTGTTCATGTTGCTGCCTTTTGAAGAGACTATGTGCGTCCCCATGTTTCTGTGTCTTTTGTGTAATATTCAAAACCTCAAGCACCCCTTTGATGAATTCCTCCTCCTCGTCTGCGGAAGACGAGTCTGCTGAGGAAAGTTTGCCTTCTGAATGCGACGATATTTGTCACTGTAGAGAGGCCAGGGACTGGGATAGCTGTATTGCCCAAAGAGGGGGGGGTGGCTCTGCTGATGGTCCCGGGACGGGGTCTTGAGCGCCCCGTGTAGTAGTTTCCTCTTGGTTCTCATTCTGTGTCTCAGAATCAAGTGCTGCCCCATAGTGCAAGATCTGCATAGAGGCTCCCCCTGCGGCCCTTGGATTTTTTGAAAGCACTTAGTGCAAGCCAAATACGTCACCTTTGCTGTGGGGACTTTCCCCCCGCCCTGGTGAATAACCCTCCTGGTTTACCTTCTGCCATGAGAGCAGAGGTTACGGGACCTGTGTGCTGCCTAGTGTACACAGGAGCTCACCGTGACACGCTGCCAGATCGCGGGTATGTGAACAAAATGGCCGCTGGAACGCATATGCACCTGGCACGCGCGCATTCAGTGTGCCTAGTAAAAAACCCGCGAAGATGGAGGAGGGTACGTGGTACGCATTTGCGTTCCAGTCCCTGCTGCTGAGTGCCAGCACCCCAAGCCTACAAATGGATGTCCCTCTTGAGGCTGCCTAGCCTACAAATGGATGTCCCTCTTGAGGCCGCCTGACTGAGCGAAGCGCTCCTTAAAAAATAGCGCCTATGGGGATGCACATGAAGGACTGCCAGCACAAACAGACCTAAACAGGTAGCAGCAGCAGGGACTTTTGCTGAAGGAGGGGGGGGGGGGAGGCAGAGATAATGGCTGAATGAAGGGGGGAATAGTACACAGTGACATCCAGAATATAATTTTATATATATTATATATATATATATATATTAGGGAGAAGTCACTTACCCCTCACACCGGCCAGACCTTCTGTACTAACAATAGTGCAGGCAGACGTCTGGGTGATCGGTATAGCCCCCAGGCTAGTGAATGACCCCGGTGGGAATCTCCTCGCAGTGAGCTAACCTTTTAAAAACAGGTATTCCTGTTTTTGGTATCACCCCTGGTGTCAGCCACAAGCTGACCGCAGAATCATCTGACAGGTTATTGTCCATCCTCCCGGTAGCAGGACACTTGAAAAACTGAATATGAGAAGTACAGTATGGGGTTAAGCCTGAACTGGCACGCCCCTTAATTACTTCAAGTGTCCTGCCTCCTGGAGGATGGAGCTTAACCCATCGTTCCGTGTCCCCCCTAAGACGACAGATGTGTTTCACTTAACTGACAGTTTGCATGGAATACTCACCTCGATGGAAAGTAACTGGAAGAGGACGGGATACAGCTGGAAAGAAAATACAGATTATTTTAAGTAACACTCCTTCCCTGATAATTTTGCATTATGCATCTCTGCGTAACTACATGAAATATATATATGTGACAAATGATGACACCAACATAGTAAAGCAACGGCCTCTTATGTGAGTTAGTGGAGGTCATCAGCACACATTTTTTTCAAATTATCAATATTGAAGTTTTAATAATCCAGCAGCAAAGTTTCAAACAAACAATATTTGCCAAGATTCTATGTGAATCTACAAAGAAATCAATTTAACATTAACAGATATTAACTACCAAGTGACCAGAGATCTAGTTCATCTTTTTGCTTGAACACTAAATTCTCAGTTTCACAACACACTCTGAAGCAACTGCCATGATCTTTCATTAATAAAATAATGGCCAACCATTTAATAAAATGTATCATCATCTCATTATAATCTAGTGCAAGCTTATTTGGGTAATATGGGTAGATTTTGAAGATTTACCAAGAAGTTCCATGCACAGTTCTGCATCAATGCGGCCATCTTCTGTGAGAGCGCCAAACACAAGTCCATCAGCTCCGTGAATTTTAGCTAATCGGATGTCAGCCTTCATCACTTCCACTTCACGGTCAGAATAAAGAAAGTCTCCACCTCTCGGTCGAATCATGACAAATATTGGAATTTGGACATATTGCTTAACTACCTGCAGAAGGCCTGATAAAGAGATAGTTCACTAATAAAGCCCAGCAATTATACCCTAAAATAATGTATATATGTATTAATGTTATTCATGCATCATATAAAAGTGTGATCACTTACAAAAATATAAAGAATGTTCAACATTTATAAATAGAAAGGTCAGTCAGTGACCAAAATTCATGTTGTTGAATCAATTGAAAAGACCTGCAGAGTACTGTTTTAAGTTGCCAATAGGCCTCACAACTTAAAACACTTTTTCCCAAAAGCGTCAATGAAAATTTTAGTTATACATGTTTTCTATAAAAAGCTGTTTTTAGATCTTGATTGTTCCCCTCCTTTTTTCCTCCTTATCCACAGATAAGAAATGCTGGGGTGATTTCATATGATGTCAAGTTACGGTATAAACAGCCCCATTGGCAGTAAGTAAAAGATTTTGTAATTTTGATATTAATGTTTTATGGACTATTAATTGATGTTTGACTACACAGGAACATTGTAAGTTGGACAATTGACATTTATGATATTATTCACTGGATTGATCGTTTCACCAATTTGGCTGTAGTATGTGTGAGGAAGACGGGATTTGTGGGTTTAAAGGTGAATGCGCACTTGATTCATGTATCCTGATGAAGGAAGGGTTGGGAAACATTGATACTGTTGGTAGCAAAATAAAAGGGCTATGCTCTCCAACTGCAAACAATTGGGCCTGAAATCCAAATCCTATAATCCCCACTGATAATAAACTAAATATGCCAAAAAGCACTCACCAACAGAAGGTGTGATTCCTCCTTCCAGCAAACTGGCACACAATTCAATTCGACCTGCACCTAATATATTAGACAAGATTATGTTTAACATTTAAAGGAGACCCATAATTCAGAGTATCACTTTTAATATTACATACTCCTCTGAGCTATGCTTGGACACATTCAGATAGATAGTGGAGTACAAATAATTATTCCTCCAAAAATCACAAATGTAATTTTACATATTGTAAACCTTTCACTCATCCAATAGGCTTCTTCTATTTAAGCGAGTGATAGGGAATCCCAACTCTTCACTTCAACTGAAGTCACTCAGATGAGTGGTGAAACATTTTTAAGATTATTCAGCAAGTCAAGTTGCTTTACCTTACCTCTGCTAGATACTATATGCCCAATGTTATAATCTGTGCTCTTCCAGTTTTTTATTGCATGTAGATTTTTTGCCATAAAATTGATTAGGCAGGGGTTAAATTCTGTGAATGGCTATCATTTTAACTTATATTATACACTAAACAAAAAAAACATTTGCAAGGAGATAGTGGGCATAGTATTTATCTAATCAAAGTCTTGTTTAGGTGTGTGTTTCCTATTTGCTTTACTTATGTAAAAGTAGAAAACAATGAGAGATAATGTTTCAATACACTGGGAGAATATTTCGATGTGTATGTACTTTTTTTTAACCATTTGTAAGTTTGTTTTGTTTTTAAGTAAACCTTTAAAATGAGTGAATGCAAAATTGATGAGGGTGCTATTCTAAGCAGTTTTGCCATGTACGTTTATTATTTCTTTTTTTTATTAAGGGATACATGTACTGTTAGCATGAATGAATTTTGTTACAACAGTGCCACCTGCTGGTCATTTTCCAACCATTCTGACAACCAAGTAGTCAAGGAAGTTGTCACTGGTTCTCACTTACATGTCGCGATAAGATAGCTGCACTAGAATTGAAGTATATTGGACAGCTCTTTCAGTTTAATGTCAAGTCCCCAGTGCTCCCTGGTTTCTAATACTAGCCATTAGCATTTCAGTAGAGAGTATAGGACCAAATGTCCATAGACAGCTTTTACTGGTCTAGTATAATTACAATAATAAAAGCAAACATCAAAGGTATCACCCATATTAATACAAATCAACCATCGATATCAGCTGAAACCTAAGCACAGCCAGTTGACTTGTGAGATTTCCCCTGCAATTGTCATGGAGAGTTGCCTTTAACATCAAAAATAGAATTCTATAAACCAGGGCACGTGGGCCAATGTCCAAAAAACCCTGGTAATAATAAAAATTTATTTTTAAAACTGTGGCCTAGTATAATTAAAATAATGAAAGCAAAGATCAAAGGTATCACCCATATTAATACAAATCAACTATCAATATCATCTGAAACCTAAGCACAGCCAGTTGACTTGCGAGATTTCCCCTGCAATCAGGCCCGGACTGGCAATCTGTGGGTTCTGGCAAATGTCAGAGGGGCTGCTATAAGTTGCCATAGACAGTCACTATATTTTGGGCTGGTGGGGCTGTTTGGGCTGCTGTGTGGCCTGTTTGGGCCTCTGTGTACCTGAAATGCCAGGGCCTATTTTGAATGTCAGTCCAGCCTGCCTGCAATTAATTGTCATAGAGAGTTGCCTTTAACATCAAAAACGGCCTTCTATAAACCAAGGCACGTGGGGCAAAATCTAAATATATCCTGGTTGTAATAAAAACGTATTTTTAAACCTGTGGCCTCTTTGCTTTAGGCTTACCTCCTCTTTCAGCATTTATCGCAGACTCAACTGAATCCACACAAACTTCCATAATATATCCTTGATCCGCCATTTCTCTATATGGAAAAGGAAAGTAAATGCAAAAGAATCAAGAGGCTTTGCACATGAGACAGCCATCCCACTAGATAAGGTAACGGGACAAGGATAAAGTGATTACACAAACTGCAATTCAAAAGCACATGGAATGACTGCAAATATCATACTTTATAAATATACTACTAAAGACGCAAACGTTTATTTGAGAATTATTTGTATTTTTAAGCATAACAAGGTCACAACTTTTTTTCCTTATGTCATCAATATGGGGGAGGGGGTAATGTATTTAGGATTTCAATAGCAGTAACTGTCTTTCTACCTCAAACACAGTCCAAACCATGGTTCCAGTATGTATTTGGGGCAATGCTATTTGTTCATTATTGTCTATAACAACAGTAATGCAGTCAACATTTGCAAAGGAAAAATACCATGTTCATTTGCCTTCCTGAGGCCTCCCAGCTGTCTGTAGTATTTGACAGGTATGACACAGACTAGGTGCTGTAACGCCACATAACAGGAAGCCTGGGAGTCTCATACTGGACAGTATACAAATAGAGAGGTATGTGCAGAGCAACACGAGTAGGACGTGACTTATCGGGAATACAAAATGGTCTCAGCCACACAACACACTCGCAGCAGACAAACTGCGTGTTTACTATACCTCCCAAGCTCACCACCATCCCTCCCTACTCCCACTCCCCGATTGTCACGCCCCTCCGTCTGCTGGATTTTTATTGGATAGCGTGTCTAGTTGAGAAGGTTACGCTGGGCGGGCATTAAAAACAAGGCTACTTCTCATTTGACGGTCGAGCATTCCGGGTTCCCTCGGATTGGATATACGTCTCACCACCAAATTATTATTGGACGAGACGTTCATTCTGCTTGTTTGCTTGGGCGAATCAAGAATCGCCTGTTCTAATTGGACGCTACAGTCTCCCTTTGACTTTTCGCTGTTTGTAATCGCTGCTACATTGCCTGGGGATTTTACGACGATCGCACGTTGTACTTAAACGTCACACCTATTTCAGCCATGGTTGTGTTAGCGACGTCGTACGTAAGGGCTACGTCACGAATATGGCTGCGCCCAAGGGTGACATTTCTCTTCTGTGTTAGTGGTTGCAGAGAGGCAGGACTAAGAACTCGCTGTTTGTTATGCGCATGCTCGGGTTTTGCAGTCAGAGACTCTGCTCTTGCATTGGATCTGCATTATTACAGCACCAGGGATCTTGGATGTCCTGTAAGTATTATCAAACTGACAGTTTAGTTCAGCTTAACCCAGCTGCACTCTGGATGATAGTAGGCTTACTTTAAAGGGGATCTGCACTCAAGAACAGTTCCTTTGCTTAATGAAAGAATATCTACCAGCCTATAAGCAGCTTAATGAGACACACCAACTCAACAAATGCTGGTTCTGACTCCTGAGACAATGGGCCAGCTGACAGACCTGCTTAAGACCCTGCTTTCTGCCAGGTATTTTCAAGAGTCATACAGGATTTTTTGTGCAATAAATAAATACTGCTTTCGATGGCAATTCGAGTTAAAAATAATGTTATATAACAAAAATGATTCAAGATCCCCTTTAAACATACATTATTTTTTTTTTATTGGAAGGAGTTAATTGCAGTGAGTATTTATTTTTAATTTACTTATTCCATTTCTCTTCAAAGTTAGAACTTCCACTTCGGTTTGAATGCTAGGGTCACAGATCCCAGTAACTTAAAAGCTTGATCGTCAGGCTAGATATTACATGTACAGGTATGGGATCTGTTATTCCGGAAATCCATTATCCAGAAAACTGGGAAAGCTGTCTCCCATAGATTACCTTTTATTCTTTAACAATAAAACCGTAGCTTGTACTTGATCCCAACTAAGATACAATTAAATCATTTGGAGACAAATTAAGCCTATTGGCTTTATTTAGGGGACCATTTACTTAGTTCGAGTGAAGGAATAGAGGAAATATAGTTCGAATTTCAAATGTTTTTTTTGGCCACTTCGACCATCGAATGGGCTACTTCGACTTCGATTCGAACGATTTGAACTAAAAATCGCTCGACCATTCGATAGTCGAAGTACTGTCTCTTTAAAAAATACTTCGACCCCCTAGTTCGCCACCCAAAACCTACCGAGGCCAATGTTAGCCTATGGGGAAGGTCCCCATAGGCTTCCTAACAATTTTCTGATCGAAGGATTATTCCTTCGGTCGTTCGAACGAACAAACAAATTGCGCAAAATCCTTCGACTTCGATATTAGAAGTCGAAGGATTTCAATTTGGCAGTCAAATATCGAGGGTTAACCCTTGATATTCGACCCTAGGTAAATTTGCCTCTTGATTTTTAAATGATGTTTTAATAGACTTAAGGTGTGAAGATCCTTATAGGGAAACCCAATTTCCAGAGCATTCTGATTAACAGGTCCCATACCTGTATTTCTCATTTTATTTAATTTTATGATGAGGCATATCTATTATTTAAACGTCATACCAATCACATTGAAGTTTGAATTGCAAACCAGGTACTGTAGATGGTTTACAGGTCACAACTGATATCATAATGGGATGTTGAAAGGCTACTAATTTTATTGAATAGATTAAAGCCTACATTGAGAAATATGTGAAGCAACATTTATTTGAGCATTTATTAAGGTCATCATTAGTCTGTCAAGTTCTTTAATAGACTTAAGGTGTGAAGATCCTTGTAGGGAAATCCAAGTTCCAGAGCATTCTGATTAACAAGTCCCATACCTGTATTTCTCATTTTATTTAACTTGATAATGAGGCACATCTATTATTTAAATGTCATACCAATCACATTGAAGTTTGAATTGAAAACCAGGTACTGTAGATGGTTTACAGGTCACAGCTGATGGGATGTTGAAAGGCTGCTAATTGTATTGAATAGATTAAAGCCTACATTGAAAAAGATGTGAAGCAGCATTTATTTGAGCATTTACTAAGGTCATCATTAGTCTGTCCAGTTCTTGCACTGTGTTTGTTTTCTTTCCTGTTCTTTGGGCAGTGTTACATATCGATGTACCTGTCATAGTAATCTGCAGCCTTTCTTTTAGGGGACCATGCTGATTTTAGGAATAATTTTATTCTTGCAGGCAAGCCTGAACTGGGGCTTGTGGGTTGCGGAAAATGTCAGAGGGGCTGCTGTAAGATGCCATAGAAAATCACTATTTAGTGGGCTGGTGTGGGACTGGGTACTTGGAATGCCAGGGCCTAGTTTGACTCCCAGTCCAGACCTGGTTGCAGGTTTACAGGTTCCAGCATCTGTATTAACTAAGCTACTTCTGGCATGTTGATCAGCAAAGCTTCCTGATACCTGGCTTGGAGATGCAGTTTTGCATTTTAATTAACCAACCATCACAGTGAATCGCTGATTTATATGTTGCAAAATGATGCTTGCAAATGCAGCGTGTCATAGGCAAGTGGCAAGGGCTCCTTAGTTACAGCAGCTTTCCTTGAGAAGACTGTGGTGATCATAATGCCCACATGGAATACAATGATGTGGAGACAGGAAACCTGCTTTTTTTCACTTCTTATTTGGGGCAACTGTCCTTTATACTGTGCTTCCTAAAAGCTGCCATGTCATGGTGCATAAGCTGTTTTTTTACCTGCTAAGCTAAAAGACTCTCCAGACGTCTGTAATGTTATTGTGGTAGATATCAGATAGCTGTGTGTCCCAAATTGCTTCTTTCTTGAGGAAGGTTGTTGTCCAACACTTAAAATAACCAAGAACAGCACAGAAGACCAACTTAAATATACTCACCAAGTTGAAAAGGTGGTCTGGGTTCACCAGCCTCTGCCCCCTCAGCATAGGAAGCGAAAAACTGACTGCAGCATAATAAAGGGGGTAGCCAGGCGCTGAAGGATTCTACAAGGGTCAAATAAATAAAAGGGGAAAAAATGTATTGGAAGTTGCATTAAAATGATCAGCATCTCCAAATGCTCTACACATTTTGTGGCCCATGTGGAATCTTTGATTGCCTGCTGCTGATAGTTACTGTTGTATACCTTGGGTGTAAAGTCTTCCTTGTTGTGTATTGAACGTGCCCTTGGCACTGGTGATTACTCATTATTTTATTTGTAGGTTCAAGCTGATCAGCTGAAGTTTGCAGTTCTTCTGAATCTGCTTGATACTAGTCCAAAAGATGCTGCTTTTGATGACTCTTCGCTCCGGTCTTGCACAGAGCAAAATGCAGGCAATACGCTTCATGCACACAGCAGGCAGACAGGTAACTGCTTGTATGGAGTTTTATTATTGCACTTTCTTGTTTGTTTTCTTTTAAAGTGGTTATATTATATACAGGAGAACCCCAATTTTACATTTTTCAGGGGACCAGAAAAAAATGGTGTAAAATGCTGAAAAATTTAAAATCAAGGCATTCTGGATAATAGATCCCATACCTGTATTTTATAAAATATGTGATTGTTACAGGTCTTTTCCAGCCTATTTATAGGGGTGGCTCTCCTTTAAACTTAATTTTAGTATGTTATAGAATGGCTCTTTCTAAGCAACTTTTCAATTGGTCTTAATTTATTAGTTTTTACAGTTTTCGAATTCTGTTTTTTCCTCTGCTGACTTTTTCCAGCTTTCAATGGGGAACACTGACCCTCTTCTGTTCAGGCCCTCTCCTATTAATATTCCAGCCTGTCATTCAAATCAGTGCATGGTTGCCAGGGTAATTTGGACCTTAGCAACCAGATTGCTAAAATTGCAAACTGGAGAGCTGCTGAATAAAAAGTTAAATAACTCCAAAAACCACAAATAATAAATAATGAAAACCAATTGAAAATTGTCTCAGAATATCACTCTACATCTGGGGTCCCCAACCTTTTTTTACTTGTGAGCCACATTTGAGTGTAAAAAAGAATTAGAGAGCAACACAAGCATGAAAAAGTCCTAGGGGATGTCAAATAAGGGCTGTTATTGGCTGTTTGGTTGCCCCTATATGGATTACTAGCCTACAGGAGGCTCTATTTGGCAGAACACCTGGTTTTTATGCAACCAAAAGTTGCCTGGAATTAAAAAATAAGCCCCTGTTTTAAGGCCACTGGGAGCAACATGTGGCTCGCGAGCTACTGGTTGGGGACCACTGCTCTACATCAAGCTCTACATCAAGCTAAAAGTTAACCTAGAAAGGAACATCCCCCTTTTAGGGTAAAAATTTATTTTTAAAAACAGTTGTCTAAAATACTCTGTTGTTCTTTCAGAAAACTGGTCCAAACTGGAGAAACTTTATTCAGAAGAGATGGAAAAGCACTACAGTGTCAGAAATGGTTGCCCCAGCCAGAGCTGCAGTGGGGTCTTTACCCAATTCTTCTGCAGAGCGTATCATGGGGCGCTGGCTACTTGTGTGCAGTGGGATGGTGGCTGGTGCAGTTATTCTTGGGGGAGTAACAAGGTGAGATGTTTATCGGTAAGTTATGCATGAATATCTTCTCACTGTGTTATAGATGAAAGTTCTTTCATCACATTTAACACGGGAGTGTAACATTGACATCAGCCTAAAATAATAAATGTTAACATTGCTTGTAATCTTAAATCTGCATCTGGTATATAACTTGTTACATGCTATGTGCTATTTTGTAGATTGACTGAATCTGGGCTTTCCATGGTCGATTGGCACTTAATAAAGGAGATGAAGTCGCCCGCAACTCAAGAGGAATGGCAAGCAGAATTTGAGAAATATCAGCAATTCCCAGAATTCAAAATGTAATGCAATGCGTAATTTAAACATAATCCATCTGAAAACCTATTTGTGTATATCATGTCAATCCAATTTAAAATATTTCTTTTTAAACACAATATTAGAGACATTTCAACCCAACCCAAACCCTAGTGTGTTCTTCACATAAAGACTTTCAATAACTGCGATACATTAAAGTATTATTTTAATTTGCAAGATAATGACAAAATGTAAACTGCACAGGCTGATAGGAAATATAATTTATAGTATGTTTTCTTGGTAATCCTACATGGTATTGTGAAAATGCCTCTTAATGAGTCAACTAAAACACTAGTTGTTTTCGTAAACTGATTTTAATTGACATCAGTGGAAACTACTGCATGTAAACCTGATCCTTTGCCTAAAAAACTTCACTCATATCCTCCTGTGGCAGCTAACCCCGTTCTAGACCCCGTAACCCACCACCCTGCGCTTAGATCAAGTGCCTAGAATGGTTCAAGGGCTGCCACATATCTAGTGCAGAGAATGCATTCATCTCATTGCCTGTTGTTTGCACCCCCAAGTTGGACTTGATTGTCTGGGGATTTGGTGCTTATGAATTTGGAAGTTAGTAGTTTGAGCAGCAATTGCCTGATTTGTCAGTGTGCCAGTGTGAGTCCAAGTGATTGCCATGAAGAAGGTGAAATGATTCTAGGTTTATCATAGCAGAACTACTAAACTCTCTGCTAAGGAAACTGTGAAATTTCTGCATGTATTGTTGCCCTTAAAGGGCATGTAAAGGCAAAAAAATAAAATCCCATTTTAACTTTCTTTAATGAAAAAGAAACTTATCTCCAATATACTTTAAATACAAATGTGTACCATTTTTATAAGAAACCTGACTGTATGCAGTGAAATTCTCCCTTCATTTACTGCTGTGGATAGGAATTGTCAGATGGCCCCTAACTGCTGAGCAGGGAAACAATCATACTTATGAACAGCAGGGGAGCCCCGGCCTTACTTCCCAGTCATGCAGAACTCAAGCAGCTTTGTTTATGATGATCCCTAAGCAGCCCAGACCACACTGAGCATTTGCACAGTCTTAATCTTGCAAAGATGTTTAATAAAGTTACAAGATGTGACCCCCTGTAGCCAACTTTGAAAGCATAAATTATTTGTTTGAGTAGGCTTGTGGTGCAATAAGTTCATGTTTATATTTAGTATACAAAATACAGCATTTCTAGCCTTATTCTATTTTAGACTTTACATGCCCTTTAAAGTGCTAAGGATTAGGATAAGTATATATGGAATATGTCTATGTTGTCTTGTGCAATCAGATCCCTCAATCAAAAATTAGTTCCTCCATGTTTATTACTTGTATTATGTAAATGCAAGTTGCATAAGGTGATTGTTAAAGGGATTCTGTCATGGTTTTTATGGAGTAGTTTTATTTGTAAATTATACACAATAGTTCATTAATTGTGTTTTTTTTTTTTTTTTTAGTAATATTGGTGTGTAGGCAGCCATTTCAGGTTATTGTGCCTGGTCATGTGCTTACAGAAAGAGTCGGCACTTCATGATGGAACTGCTTTCAGATAATATATTGTTTCTCATCTCACTGGAGTAGTGGTCCAACATGGATGTTATACTACGGAGTGTTATTCTCATATTTACCACTAGGTGTCTGCAGGGAGTCGTTATCTTGTTAAAGGGATACTGTCATGTGAAAAAATGTTTTTTTTCAAAGCCCATCAGTTAATAGTGCCGCTCCAGCAGAATTCTGCCCTGAAATCCATTTCTCAAAAGAGCAAACAGATTTTTTTATATTCAATTTTGAAATCTGACATGGGGCTAGACATTTTGTCAATTTCCCAGCTGCCCCTGGTCATGTGACTTGTGCCTGCACTTTAGGAGAGAAATGCTTTCTGGCAGGCTGCTGTTTTTCCTTCTCAATGTAACTGAATGTGTCTCAGTGAGACATGGGTTTTTAGGGCTGGGACACACTGGGCGATTTGTGGAGATTTAGTCCCCTGGCGACTAATCGGCGCGACTTTCCACGACCAATATTCCCCGAATGCCTCCCCTCACTCTGCGCCTGGCTAAAATGAAAAATCGCCTGCGCTAATCACACGCGCCGATTCGTTTTCCCAAGTCGCCCGAAGTTTCCTCCTACAATATTCCTCGTGTTAGTCAGTACCGCCTAGCTGCACATTTGGGTTCTGCAGTTGTTCTCTACTGTGCAAGTCTTTGGACTGGCTTATCTCTTCTGCTTCCCAGACATAAAGTAAATTAATTTATTATTTCATCATTTAAATCACAAACATTATACATGGTGTAATTTCTTTATCTCTTTATTTACTGTATAGTTACCAGAAACACGGCACCTTTTGCAACTGAGAAGATTCACACATTGGACTGCAGGCCTTGTCTTCCTTACTGCACTCTCAGGTAGTCTTTTTTTTTCTTAAAGTGCAAGGCAAACAAAACAGATTTTTATATAGATATGTCAGAATTCAAAATTAAATATAAAAAAATCTGTTTGCTCTTTTGAGAAAAGGATTTCAGTGCAGAATTCTGCTGGAGCAGCTCTATTAACTGATGTGTTTGAGATATATAGATATAGATATAGATATATAGATAGATAGATATATATATATATATATATATATATATATATCGTCCAGTGGATGAAAGCACTCACAGCTTCATTGTAAAGATAAAGTATAAAAGGTTACTTTATTGAACCCACATCAGATCAACGCGTTTCAACCCCCACAGGGCCGTCGTCAGGACGACGGCCCTGTGGGGGTTGAAACGCGTTGATCTGATGTGGGTTCAATAAAGTAACCTTTTATACTTTATCTTTACAATGAAGCTGTGAGTGCTTTCATCCACTGGACTTTATAAATTTTTGGTTAGCACCCAGCCTTGACATCAATGAGTGGTGAGTGCAGTGACGGCAAGTATTTCTATATATATATATCTATATATCTCAAACACATCAGTTAATAGAGCTGCTCCAGCAGAATTCTGCACTGAAATCCTTTTCTCAAAAGAGCAAACAGATTTTTTTATATTTAATTTTGAATTCTGACATGGGGCTAGACATATTGTCAGTTTCCCAGCTGCCTCAAGTCATGTTACTTGTGCTCTGATAAACTTTATTCACTCTTTACTGCTGCACTGAAATTGGAGTGATATCATTTCCCCCCTTCCCCCCCCCCCCCCCCGCAGCCTAACAACAGAACAATGGGAAGGTAACAAGATAGCAGCTCCCTAACACAAGATAACAGCTGCCTGGTAGATATAAGAACAGCACTCAATAGAAAACAGTTTAATTGAGTAGGAGAAACAACAGCCTGCCAGAAAGCAGATCCATCCTAAAGTGCTGCCTCTTTCTGACCAGGCAAAATGACCTGAGATGGCGCCTACACACCAATATTACAACTAAAACAAAATACACTTGCTGGTTCAGTAATTTAATTTTATATTGTAGAGTGAATTGTTTGCAGTGTAAGTTAGAAAGGTGGGAAGGCTCATGCTATTGATCTGGTCTATTCATGACATTAGTTCAGTCTTCATGTTTATGTTGCCTTTGTGCTCCTGTTCCAGAATGAATCAGGTCAACTCTTCTTGTCTTCATAGTGATCCCCAGACCTTGGAGTTCATTCTGATACAGTGTTGCAGTCATGAGTTTTCCAACACTGCACAATAAATTCTTTCCGTTTAGTCATCTGTTGTAAATAATGCAACCCCACAAAAAATTGTCTAATTTACATGACAAGTGTACACAATAGTTATGTGTGGGCTGGGCCAAAACCAGCATCAAATCTTTGGTTTCCTTCCTCTCTCCCCGTCTGCAACCTAAAATTGCAGACTTCCGACAAAGACCTGCGCCCGCAATGACGTCTCAAAAGGGGTGGTGCAGGTGTGAATCTATAAATGGAGGCATTTATAGATTCGCACCTGCACCGCCCCTTTTGTGACGTCACTGCGGGGCGGGCGGTGGTCTTTAAATGGAGGAGTCAAGCTGGGTCAGGCCTCGGACCTCCCAGTCCAACACTAATGGGTTATTTACTAAACCTCAAATTTTTGTGGTGGGGCTTTTCGAGATTTATTATACCCTGATGCTGCAAAAAGCCAGAATCTGAAATCCGCCATCTCAGACCTGTGGATGTCCTGTATAAGTCAACTGGAGTGGCACCTATCTCAATTTTACATTTTCATTGGCTGTGCAGGGTTTAGCCTGAAAATCCAAATTTTGGGGCAAAAACTCAAAAAAAATCTAACAATTCAGGGAAAAAGTCTGTAAAATTAGAGAGACAAGGGTTTTTGCAACAATTTTATTGAGTTTTCCTGCAATCCAATTAATTTGGGTTATTTTATTCATACATAAGGTCAAATCGAACATGGAAGTTTGTCATGGTTTTTTTAATAAAATGTGAGATTAATTCGGTTTTAGTAAATACCCCCGAGTGTACACAGACAAGATGCACTGGATCTGAGGATTTGCTATTAATGTATTATATGTTTATTTTAAGAGAGTGGCTTAGGAATGATTAAGCATGATTTGTCTTGCAATTGACCCTCTAATGCACTGTAGGCTAAAGGTGGCCATACACGGGCAGGTAAAGCTGCCGATATCGGTCGTTTAGAGCAATTTGACAGCTTATCTGCCCGTGTATGGGGGCTTCCGACGGGTCTTCCTGATCGATATCTGGCCACGATATCGATCGGGAAGGTTTGATTTTTACCCGACCGACCCGGCGTAATCCAGTCGTTCCACCATACTGCCGAACGTTTGGGTTACCCTCGATATAGCCATGCCATTAGTGGCATATTGGGGAAAGATCCGTTCCTTTGGCAATGTCGCCAAACGAGTGGATCTTTGAGTCTATGGCCAGCTTTAGCCATTTCTGTGGTTATTATTGTGCATATTATTAACACATTTTCTCTTGTTTAGTAAATGGGAGAACTGGAACTTAGCCACTGACATTTATTTCCACATTCTTTATCCATAGGTGCCTTTGTGGCTGGACTCGATGCTGGTCTTGTCTACAATTCTTTTCCCAAGATGGGATCGATGGATCCCAGACGACCTACTTACATTCTCTCCAGCTTTTAAAAACTTCTTTGAAAATGCTACAACTGTGCAATTTGATCACCGAATTCTTGTAAGTATACTTCAGTTTTACATGCAGGCACTCAACTGTCTGCCAGTCAACTTTTAGTGTGTTTTGGCCCAACACTTTCAAAGGCATCTTCGTTGATTAATTTGGCACATGCTAAACATGCAGCAGTAGTAATGAGAACGGCATAGATACCGCTGCTGTAGACTGCCGTAGGTTTTGGGAATGTGACCTTCTAGATAATACAACACCTAAAAGATAAATAATAATCTGGGCAGTTAATTCTGCAGATGTCCAGGGTTTTGTTTTTTAATTTATTTAAATGTATTTTTTTTGTGCAGCTGAATGTGTCCCTTCCTTGCCTGCATTTCTTAACCCCCCACCTAATAAGTTATGTTGCTCCTGGGCAAACTTAGTGCCTTTTATTACATAACCCCCCTTTGTGTCCTGTCTGTATTTGTGCCATTGGTTAATCTGTGATAAATGGGGGCTAAAATTGCAAATACGGGTTAAATTGCTAGTCATGCTTTTTGAATTGTTTTTTCTTTTTTTGTATATGATGTTTAGCATCTTGTATCTATGCTTTTAGCCATGGATTTAGCAAGGCGTACAAAGCATACAAATGTAACTGATATGTCGGTCACAGCTTTTTTTTTTTTTATTTCAACTATAATTATATATCTATTTTATGCAGGGGATTAGTTCCGTGGCTGCCGTCACAGGATTGTACTATTTTTCCAGGAGAATTCCTCTCCCACGACGAGCTAAACTGGCATTAAACTCCTTAATTGCTGTGGCATATTTACAGGTATATAGTTCACAGTATCAGTTTTGCAGTTGCAGCTGTATTAAGCAGGGTAGGAGCCAAGCTTCCTGAAATAGTTAAAGGGGTTGTTCACCTTTTAAATTTTTAAAGTGGTATGCTGAGACAATTTGCAGTTGGTTTTTATTTTTTATTATTTCAGCAGCTCTCCAGTTTGTAATTTAAGTATACTGGTTGCTAGGGTCCAAATTATTATAGCAACCATGCATTGATTTGAATAAGAGACTGGAATAGGAGAGGGCCTGAATAGAAAGATGAGTAATGAAAAGTAGCAATAATTTGTAGCCTTGCTTTTTTTTATGGGGGTCAGTGCCCCCCCCCCCCCATTTTATAGTCAAAGAAGGCAAGTCATTCGAAAACTATAACAAAAAAAAAGGCAATTGAAAAGTTGCTTTGTTTGAGCCATTTTATAACATACTAGAAGTTAACATAAATGCAACCCACAAAACAATGTAATTTTAAAAAATATATATAGAAATATTTAGTTTTCTTTATTCATAGCATGTAGGGATCCATACAAAAGGTTAGACCAAATACCAAACCTTATCCATAGTGGGATTTGCATGTTAAAATTTGAGAGAAAACCAAGATGGCTGGGGATCATGAGCATCAGTGAGATTGGGTGGGGGCAGAGGCAGAGCCCTGGATGTCAGGGCCTTCAAGTGGGCCCATGGGTCTGCAGTCTAACGCTAAGTACAATGTAGGCATAATGCTTGTGTCCTTTTGATTTTCTTTTTCAGGTGACTCTGGGCATAAGCATTCTGCTTTTATATGTGCCAACCTCATTAGCAGCTGTGCATCAGTCTGGTTCATTGGCTCTCCTCAGTATGGCGCTTTAGCTAATGAATGAATTGAGACGGCTACCTAAATAGTGACTCTGAGAACACATTCGCTGGATTGGGGATTTTCTAATTTATCAATTTCTATGTAAGTCACCTGTAACTAACTTTTATACATTAAAAAATACAAATGTATATAAATTAGACTAGTACATGCATTCTCCTTCGGCTTGTCTTTATTATTTTCTAGCACAGATCCAGTATTGCATTGAGACCATCTATTTTTATACACAAGTGATGATGTGTATGTGCTTATAGGCATAGCAATTTAAGCATTTCTTCAGACTTTATTTTCTGGAATATGTAGTTCCAACAATCGGTGCAAAAAAAAAGAAGCAGCATCTCTGAATGTAAATTAAAAGCTTTCCAGCAGGGCATTCTTCTTTATGTTTTGTGTATATATATTTATATGTCTTTATATTAAAGAAGTGGTAGAAAAGATTTTAAATCTTAGTTATTTCTTTCATAGAGAAGCAGTCATACATATAAAATAAAACGTGTAAGTTATCTTACAAGAAATCATTTTATACAGGTATAGGATCTGTTATCTGGGAACCCATTATAAAGAAAGTTCCAAATCAATCAAATTCCAATAAAAAATTAATAAAACAATACCTTGTACTTGATCCCAACTAAAATATAATTAATCCTTATAGGAGGCAAAATAATCCTATTGGGTTTATTTAATGGATCAGTAACACCAAACAATGAAAGTGTTGCAAAGTAATTAGCATATAACATACTGTTAGCATGCACTGGAAAAAGCTGTGTGTTTGCTACAGAAAGGCTACTATAGTTTATATAAACAAGCTGCTGTGTAGCCATGGGGCAGTCATTCAAGCTGGGGAAAAGGCACAAGTTACAAAGCACATAACAGATAAGCCCTGCCCAATACAATGGAGTTTTATCTGTTATCTGCTATGTAACCTGTGTCTTTTTTCCAGCCGGAATGGCTGCCCCAGGGCTACCCTTTCTCTATTTGGTGTTATTGTTCCTTTAGGCTAGAGACATACGTGAAGATTCGGGGAGATTTAGTCACCCGGCAAATATGTGTGTGTAATAAAGCTATCTGAAATTTTACCGATGCCTGGAGTCCTGTTTAGTGTGTGCCATTCATTGGTCCAAAAGCCCGGGGACTAATCACCTCTTCTTCAGGCGACTAATCTCCCCGAATAGCCTTCCCGCCAGCTAGAATCTAAATCACCGGCAGGATGGCTTCGGAGTGCTTAGTTTTCAGAAGTCGCCCGAAGTTTCCTCATGAGGCGACTTCGGAAAACGAACTGCACGGATTGCCATCCCGCTAGTGATTTACATTCTAGTATGCGGGAGACAGTTCGGGTAGCTTAGTCGCCCCAAAGAAGAGGAGATTTGTCGCTGGGCAACTGTCCTATTGCTTGTTTAGGCAGAGCTTTTTTTTTCTCTCAAAACCATTAGTGAAACTGCCCTCTTAGCATTAAGATATTTTGCATTGTTTTATATAGAGTATTATCTAAATTCCAGAGCCCACCACCTAGACCTGTGTTTATAGCATCACTAGTTTGTCCTGTAGAAGGATTTATTATTGGACTGATACACCCTGGGAAACCAGTAGTAGTGGATTATGCAACAAGAGAAAACATATGTTAAAGCAATATTCACTTCCAGAGATACTATACCGGTATGGAACCAGTTATCTAGAATGCTCGGGACCTGCGGTTTTCTAGATAAGGGATCTTTCTTTAGTTTCAATCTCCACACTTTAAACCAACCAAAAATCATTTAATAATGCAATAAACCCAATGGGATTGTTTTGCTTCCAATTAGGATTTATTATATCTTATTTGAGATTAAGTACAAGGCAGTTTCTTATTTTTTCAAAGAAAAAGGAAACAGTTTTTGGATTATTTGACTAAATTGGAGTCTATATAGGGGGAATTCACAAAAGTGTCGGGAACGAAAAAATGTCGCAGAAAGTGTCGTAGCAACAGCCGCCAAATTCAGAGAGCATTTCTCCGCCAATTTTCCGACATGTGCGACACTTTTGAATTAGTGTCGTTAAAAGTGGGCGTGGTTTTTTCGGCACCACTTTTCCAGACATTTTTATGAATTACTCGTAAACTCATTTTTTTTTACCGACACTTTTTCAGACACTTTAGGCTCTCCAAAATGAAAATGTCAGACAAATTGTCGTTTAAAAAGTCTTGGTAAATGTCGTTTGTACGATGAAAAGATATACGACATTTTAGAAAATTGTCAGACTTACGAGACATTCAGAGACGGTAACATCTGCCTTTGTGAATTTGCCGTTCATACGACATTTTACAAATTTGTCGACCGCCACTTCTGGGTTATTTATTTTACCGACACTTTTGTGAATTCCCCCCTATGAGTGATGCTTTCCCATGATTTGGAGCTTTCTTGATAATGAGTTTCCAGATAACGGATCCCATACCTGTATTAGAGTCCAATTCATGTGGCACAATTCAGTCAAAGTCACTAAGTGAACCCTGGGATTAAAAGGCTGGCAGTAACTAGAGGGCTACATTTATGCCATGCATCAGTTCATCGCAGCTGGCACCAGAGGTTGCTAAGCGACATGTATGGAGACAAGTTCCTTGCTAAATAGCAGCAAGGTGATGTTAGTTTTGTGTCCATTTCAAAGCTTTGCAAATAGGATTCTGGACTCTATGAGTTATCTATTGAGTAAATAATCAGAGATTTCAGTAGAAGCCATCTTTAGTGGTCACAAATTATGAGTTTGGATGAACTAAAGCCTGTCACGAATGCCTTAACTGAGAGTAAGTAATATGGCAGCTTCACTAACATGCATAATTGCATATATACAAAATCACATGTTTTTGAGCCACTGTGTTCATAATTCACGGTGTTATTAAAGGAGTTGTTTACATTTGAGTTAACTTTCAGTATGTTATATTCAATTTGCCATTGATTTCCGTTTTCTATTATTTGTAGTTTTTGAGTTATTTAGCTTTTTATTCAGTTTGCAATATAGTTGCTAGGGACCAAAATACCCTAGCAATAATGCACTGATTTGAATAAGAGACTGAAATATGAATAGGAGAGGCCCTCAATAGAAAGATTAGGAATAAAAAGTACCTGTAACAATAAATATATATATATATATATATATATAATAATTGACAATCCACATAGGGGCTACCAAATGGCCAATCGCAGAACTTATTTGGCACCCCAAGAAAATTTTTCATGTTTGTGTTTCTTATCATTTTTTTTTTCTTCTAAATGTTGCTCACAGGTTCAAAAGGTTGGGAATCCCTGCTCTAGACTGGGCACTTGTGTACATTGACCATGTATTTGACCCTCAATGATATAAACAATCAGTAATAGATTTCTTAAGTACAATGATTTACACCAGGAACAACATTGACCTTTGGGGAGGTGGGTTATTTATGTTTGACCAATGTTGGGTTTTTTACTGCAGGATACAAGAAAGGGGTAGCCTGGGGGTCTATTAGAGGCTTATTTGAAATCATCGCTGCATTGGGAAGCCCTCTATTCGGGGTAATGTAATAACAGCTGTGGTTCCTTCAAGTTTAAGTTAGTAGTTAATCCTTAATTGAATGCACTTGATTTTACTGTCAGTCTATAGTTACATTGCCCTGATATATTGATTTGGTGATAAGAGGGTAATGTAATATCAGCTGTAACGTTTGCTTAAAGTCTAGCCTTTAGCAACCAGTTGGATATTAGCTTTCAAAACAGAAGGCCAGAAGATACAGGAATGGGATCCGTTATCCATAAACCTGTTACTCCAGAAAGCTCCACATTATGAAAAGGCCTCCTTCCATAGACTCCATGTTATTTAAATAATCCTTTTTCTCTGTAATAATAAAACCTTGTATAGGCATGGGATCCATTATCCAGAAGCCCGTTATCCAGAAAGCTCCAACATTACGTAAAAGGTTGTCTCCCATAGACTCTATTTTTTCCAAATAATCCAAGTTTTTAAAAATGATTTCCCTTTTCTCTAATAATAAAACAGTACATTGTACTTTATCCAAACTGGGACATACTTAATATTAATTTGAAGCAAAACAAACCTCTTGGGTTTATTGAATATGATGTTTATTATATGATATTCAAGCAGACTTAAGGTATCAAGATCCAAATTACAGAAGGATCCTTATCTGAAAAGCCCAACTCCCGAGCATTCTGGATAACAGGTCCCATACCTATACTTGATCCAAACAAAGATATAATTAAGTCTTACTGGAAGCAAAACCAGCCTACTGGGTTTATGTTGTAGACAAATTGGACCTAAATAACACAAATTCTGCCAATGCATTTCCTCACTCACAGTCACACCACTGGTTGAATTAGCACATGTTTATACATGTGAGCAGTAACGCCACGCCAAGGCTTCAACCCTGTTACCGGCACGCCGGGTGTAACGCCTCACACAAGACAAGACAAACGTGACAAACAAACACAACAAACGAGGTTTTAACTGCACGTGTCTATGACGTCCCACCCTTTGCTCATTTGACTAAAACTAAACTTAAACCAGGACAAGGTAAAAAAAAAAAAACCATCTTACTTTAGACAGGGAAAAAACCCTTGACCTGGATTTTTACAGAACTATCAGAACTATATACAAAACTAACAGGGTATAGGATCTATAGACATGATGTGCAGGAAGACGAAGCAGTCTGAGATCTTACCATCTGCTTGCCTTCTCGTTACACCCTTATCCTTTCATATCTCACATTCACTCACCATTCGCTCACATATATATACCCACCTAATACTTACCCCCCATGCACCAGATGACTGCGCCTGATGTTACCAAGGAAGGAAATGCAGATGATAATACGGCCTTTGTGCAGCAGGTGGAGCTGATGTTGAATCCACAGATATTCCCACTGTCCTCTGATGTTATGTACCTACTGTATGCTAGATGGAACAGCATGTTATTATGACTGGCTGGATCACACACACTCATTTACTCCAGCCAGGAGGAATGTAGGAATGAAAATCCAGAGACGATTTTATTGTCCCCTGATGTGGCTTCATCTTCCTGGGACCCGAGGAACGACAGCTTTCCCTCATACGGCTTGAAGAGCTTTTCTGATGGCTGAACGGAGGGAAAAAACTATTTAGTTGAGATCCTACAAAATACCTATTATGAGCAAGAGAATAGTTACTGTATTTGTGTTTAAATGTTGTTAGCAGGCTTTGGTAGTAAAAATAGCAGTTTGTGTTTCAGTTTGTTGTGTATTTCATAACACTAAACAATAAAGATTACAATGAAAATGTCCAGCCTTTACAAATGGAAGTGCATTAGAGATACTTTTGCATTTTCCTTATGTGTATTGATTTTCATGGCATAAATAAAACTTCAGAAATCATGTACTTACTTCACTTGGCTGGAGAGGGGGCTCTGCTCCTTGTTCTTCCAGCACCACCCAATCGATGGACTCATAGAATTGGTGGCACCTGATGTCCCCTCGTGCACCGAGTCGTCGCCTCGGATTCTTTCTAAGGAGCTAAAGTTTGAAAAGGCAATTATTTTTATACCACAGATTTTATACTCACTGAAAAACCCACCAATGAAACCACTGCAAATGATCCAGAGGTTTGCAGGATAGTTATTCACATTTCTCTGTCCCACTGTTGATACCCACCTTTTCCAGAAGATCTATTAGATCGTCATCCAGCCATTCAGGTATTACAGGCTCATCCAAGGTGATCGATTCAATGAGTCTTTCTCTGTCATCGTTGTAAAACGGGGTCTCTCCACTGGCCAAGTCGCAGATGGTGATCCCAAGTGACCACCAGTCGACCGCTGCATTGTATGGCAATCCTTGTAGGATCTTGACCAGAAAGAAAAGTTATTACTTAAGAGAAAACTTGCAGGCATATTCACAGATTTAAAAAAAAAATCGAAATAAAGCCAAGCGTGCTTATTTATATAACATGATAGACATGTATTTGATAGACATGAGCTAGATACAGTTCTTTTGTCCTTGCCATAATCTCCTTTACTAATTATTTTTACTTGGTTTCTACTGTAAATATACTGTAATTCCATGTCTTACCTCCGGGGCCACATATGACAGAGTTCCGACCCGGCCAGTGATGGTATCATCTTTGTAGACATTTTGTACAGCCAGGCCGAAGTCTGAGATCTTAGCATGGCCTTTGTGATCCAATAGGATGTTGAGGGGTTTGATGTCTCTGTAATAAAGAGATTAAAGCAGTTACACAGAAGAAGACAAGGGATGTTGATTTGCAGAGCAACCTGAGTGTGGCCTCTGCTGTAGAATGTTACAGAGATGAAGAAATCTATACTGACCGATGGATGATCCCCTTGCTGTGCAGGAACTGCAGGCCGCATATCATCTCAGCTGAATAGAACCTTTTAAACAAGGAAAAAATGGTTAGAAAAGATTACTCTATAAGATATGTGTTTCCAAAGAGTTAACTAGCAAATTATATATGTTTATTGGTTATTAGCCAAGCTGATTTTTTTCCATTACCCCCCCCCCATAGGTTTAATTGGTATAAAAGTATTTCTTAGTGATATTATACTAGTACCATTTACCACATGTGCCACTTACTGGATTCTCTCCCTTCCGAGCCACCCGTTGTCCAACTCGTCTTCCAGGCTTCCCCCGCTCAGGTATTCCATGACGTAGAGGGCATGCCGCTGGTTACACAGACAAAAAGACACATATAAGTTGGCACTCAGAAACATAAAACCAAATAGGATTGGGCAAGGAGTCCTCTGAATTTTCTAAAGTAAAAGTAACTCATTGCTGTAGATGTTACATAAAATGAATGAAATATATAATATGAATATATTGCATCAGTTTATTAATATTGTGGGTAGTTGATGGGTACCCTGGCTGGACCAATTGACTGGCACCAACCAAGAGATGCTCTGGCAGTTTGGCAGACCAGCCCAACCTGCATGTGTGGGACTGAATGAAATACTGAGTCAGTGCTGTACCTGGGTTTGAAAAGCAGCATAGCCTTGGCAAAGGAATTGACAGTCCCTTGAGATTTTTAGGACCTGTGCCTCGGTGACAATGCTGTCATATTCTGACTCTGTCTTTCTGATGTACTTCAGAGCCACGTGTGTCTTCCTGTCTTTTAACTTGGCCAGCATGACCTGAGAAAGGCAAGAAAAGAGTCAATAAATATACTGAAATGAGAGCAAGATGGAAAACACATTGATATATAGGGGTATATTTATCAAAGAGTGAAGTTAATAGTGAAGTTCCGCCACTAGAGTGAAATTCCGCCACTCGCCATTCATTTCTATGGGATTTTTAAAGGCGTATTTATCAAAGGGTGAAATGTAACTTTCACCCATTGATAAATACGCCTTTCAAAATCCCATAGAAATTAATTGAGAGCTGCGGCATTTCACTCTAGTGGCGGAACTTCACTCTTTGATAAATTTACCCCATAGTTGGAAATATTATTGAGTTTTGTATTTGTTCTTTCGTACATTGGGCCAGATTTAATTCAGTGATAAAAAGGTTTATCATGTGAAAATGTATAGGCAACATTCAATTTAACGTGGTAAACCATGAGATAACTTTTTTTTTAACTGAGTTGAATCTGACCCATAATTGGAAATAGTCTACAGAACACTCATTCCATTTGGTTCCCATCGCATTTAGGATCTAGAAACTATATAAAAAAAAAAAAGAATTGCGCCTAATGGAAACCAGTCACTCACTTTGCCATATCCTCCTGTTCCCAGCATAGAGAAGATGTCATAGCTGGAGACACTGAGCGGGTCAAGCCTTGAAGACTGAGCTGGTGTCACGGTTTTGGCATCTCCTAGTGAAGAAAAGAGATATTATTTACAACACATGTAATAATATATAGTTAATATATCACTTCTAGAATTCTTTAGACTTGCATGATACATAATTTTACTTCTACCATACGCTTGAAACACCTTAAGAATTGAAAAGAACTGAATCAAAATAACTGAGAGGCATTATAAGTTTGCATTTTATTTTAATGTGTAACATTTTATTTCATTTAAGTCTGTGACATACAGTTTGATTATGACAATGATAATGCGATTGTGTAATTTACAGTCAATTTCACAGATTTGTTACATGATTCTACAACATAGACATTATCATTATGCAACGTATATATATTACTGTTTGATATATTCAGAAAAAATATGTCCATACTAGTACAATAAGAAAGTATGTTGTGAATATAAATGAAAATCAATAAAAATTATTGATACAAAAATAACACCTTCAAAATGTGTCTGTTTCTCTCCCTTATAGAATAGCAGAACCTTGGCATTATGGGAGGTAATGCCATGGCAATACAGAACAGTCTGTTCTACTTAACCCTTTGAGCACTAGCTGATTTCCCAAAACCATTCACATTTTAATATTTTTTAATGTAGGCCCTGTTTTTTTACCTAGGAAATTGATATTTTATTTTTAAAACAAAATTAGATTTCTTCATATGCTTGATAGCATTATATACTGTGACACCACTGTAGTGATCCTAGTGGATAATGATACAACATGTATAGATTTCTGACTTGTAAAGATCAAACCCCAAATGAGCCAAAAGATGATTTTCAAAGCACCACAAGGTCAAAACGCTTGGTAAACTATACCCCATGGCTTACGATTTTAGCAGACACCCCATTGATATGAAGGAAGGAGAATAGAAAAAAAAATACTAAAATGGTAAAATCATAATGATGTGGGGGTACTATTATACATTAGGGGGCACTATGCTATTATTTGCCAGGGGCCACAATTACATTACCCTATACTGAGGGTATCAATACATTCTCATAAAGTCAATGTATGAGCATGTACTGATTAGTCAGTTTGAATTACCTCACCTGGGCAAACTCATTACATTTGTGGGGATTTGTTAATTGATATTGTTCCCAGGCACTTTCTGATTGGTTACTATAGGCGACTGCCCTTGTGCAATTTTGAATCTATATTTGCAACCAAAACCTAAAAAAGCAATTGCACTGGTTAAATATTGAATCAACATTTATGTGGGCTGCCCCTTGTTTGCAATTTATTGAAATATGTAGTCAATATAAATAGTGCACAGGCAGGTTCTCTCAATGTAACAGAACGGTTGAATTTGCTGGTCAACTGTGGGTTAGTGTCAATTGCAAACTTAATGTATTTTATTACATATGGGGATAAGTGTTAATTGCACCAGTGAAATTACTCCTAGCAACCAATCAAATCTTTCTAGTCATTTCAGGATAAAATAGACTGTTTCAAGCTGTTTGATGATTAGTTGCCATTGGCATCTGCACTTGTACAATTTAGCACCTATGTTAGTAGCTAAGCTCTAAACACTCCAACACTGCCCCAATAAATTATGTCAATCACTTGGGCCACTCCTTTTTCCCAAAAAAGCTATTTTTTTCTTTACCTTCATCATTTTCCTCCCTTCTCCTTTTCTCCTCCCTGCAGCTCTCATCTGGTACATGCTGCTCCTCCAGACTCCTCACTCTCTTCTTCTTGGTCTTTCCATCTTCTTTCTTCTCACTTCCTGGTCTTCTCCTTTTCTTCTGCGATGGCCCTGGGTCCGAAATGTGATGATCTAGACGATTCCTCTTCATTTTCTCTCTAAAGTCGCGTTGATCTCTCTTCTCTCCTCTCACTCTCTGATGTCTCCTCACCAACTGTCTCTTTCCAACAGTTGAGGTCTCATGGCAGGTGCCACTTCATGACATCATCACCTGGGCACAGGCTGGAAGATACCATTGCAGCGCAGAGCCAGGTACATATCTCTACCTGGGCACAGGCTGGAAGATACCATTGTAGCGCAGAGCCAGGTACATATCTCTACCTGGGCACAGGCTGGAAGATACCATTGCAGTGCAGAGCCAGGTACATATCTCTACCTGGGCACAGGCTGGAAGATACCATTGTAGCGCAGAGCCAGGTACATATCTCTACCTGGGCACAGGCTGGAAGATACCATTGCAGCGCAGAGCTAGTGACATATCTCCAGGTAGAGACCTGGGCACAAATTAGATTCTGAGCTATTTAATATATGAAAGTTCATGAAAGTCCAACAGTCTGTTCTATACTGCTGTTCATGTGCATGGGGAGGGGAGTCATTTGTTTTTGTGGTAGTTGCCAAGTTTGTTGTGTGTATATATATATATAGGGGTAGACAATAGAAAATGTGCATGCTTGGGCCCCCCCCCCCCCCACCACCACTGTTGTACCTGCCTCTTCTGCCAACCCTTAGTTTGGGCCCTGATATGAACAAATCATTCATTTGACTTCTATACAAATGTAACATAAGGGCCAGTGCCACCTATAGATATTAATCAAGTGCAGGCTCAAGAAATGATATCTTGTAATGGGGTATGTTCATGCACATCTTTTAAAAATTTTGTTTAAAAAAACCTATGTGCAATGTGCAAGGTACTGATTATTACACTTGGCTCTACATCATATATATGGGGGACAATGATGTTTTAGGCACATGGAACACTGGGTCTAGAAGTAACAAATCAAATAGCAACATAGAAATGGCATTTCTTCTGGAACCCAGGGCTTTGGGGTCACTTTGTACAGAGCCGGCCATTTCTCAGCACAGATTCCTCTCTTGCTCATTTCTGCCCTGTGTCACATGCTGCTGGTCACATGGCTCACAGGTCACATGCACAATGCAGGAAGTGTTTTCTATGAGAAGTGATCAGAGGACTTGATGGGAGATGTAAGGAGGCAGGTAGGGAAGTTACATGTCTGTGCTCTCCTAGGTACCACTGACTTATAGCATTGGCTGGGGGCTGTTGCTCTCTATTGCACACATATGACTTGCATACAGTACAGGGGTCTGTTACACACGTTACAAAGGGGATTGAACCATTGCAGACATGTAGGGGGGGGAGATCCACTGCACTGAAGGATCCAACTGTTGGGAGGGAGTCCTATATTTTATTTCTGACTTGTTACTAATTCATGTTCAGTCTGGTCCAATTAAATCAGCTTAGTTAAAGAGACAGTCCTTCCAATGACAGAATCAGTATGATTATCCATGCTACACTAGAAGTGCAATATATGTTATTTTATATGCTGCAACTTCCTGTATTGTGTGTGGGAACAGTGTGGTCATCGCTGGTCCCTGGTGTTTCTTGCCAGCCCCCCCCCCCACATGGGATTGACCCACAAGCCCTCAAGGAGCACATGACCAAAACCTGCTACTCTGCATTATGCCTTATTATATTAGTGAACCCTTCAAGTGCCCGCAGTGGTGTTACTGGCAATCAGCAGGCCTGGGTGCAGTATGAGCCAAAATTCCTATTTAAAAACTGGAATTTTTGTGCTGCCCTTGGTGAGTATCTCAACTAACCTCATGGCAGAATCCCAATGGTACATGCCAACAAATGAATGGCGAGTGGTGTTCTTTTCACAGAAGGCTCTATTTGTATTCTGAATATCCCCAATACCCAAGTTTTGATTTAACTTATGTGTTTGAAAGGGACACCCATCTTTAATATTTCTTTATCTATTGACCTGACAGAGTAGTAACGTAGTTTAGTACATCCCTGTTGTAGAACACACTCACAGTGCTCCATGTACCATAGTGCTACTCAGACTCCGGCATGTGCGCTGCTTCCTTTTTTTAACAAACACAATTTCCCATTGAAACACAAGTTTTCTGCCAGTACTAGAGGTAGGGGAAAGGACTGGGGCTTAAGCAGATTTGCTATACTTTGGACAGACTGATGAGACATGTGAATTGATTTGCAGTTCTAATTTACTCTGTTTGTCCATTAAAAGCATCACCCAATACATCTGCAGTAGTCTGGATGCAAACATTCAATGTCAATGGCTCATTTAACCATATTATGATTTTACTAGCTTGGCAGTCAGTGGTTTAATGACTTGTCATTACTAGATTAATTAGTCAAAATTAGTTTTTATAATTCTGGGGCCGATTCACTTCGAGTGAAGTATTCGAAGGTAAAAAACTTCGAATTTCGAAGTTTTTTTTGGGCTACTTCGACCATCGAATGGGCGACTTCGACTTCGAATCGAAGGATTCGAACTAAAAATTGTTCGACTATTTGACCATTCGATAGTCGAAGTACTGTCTCTTTAAAAAAAACTTCGACCCCCTAGTTCGCCATCTAAAAGCTACCGAAGTCAATGTTAGCCTATGGGGAAGGTCCCCATAGGCTTGGCTAACTTTTTTTGATCGAAGGATATTCCTTAGATCGTTGGATTAAAATCCTTCGAATCGTTCGTTTCGAAGGATTTTATCGTTCGATCTAAGGAATTATCCTTCGATTGTTCGCAGGGGCGTAACTAAAGAGGAACCAGACCCTGCGGCTGCAGGGGGGCCCAGGAAGTATAGAGGTCCCACAAGGCCCTAATTCATATACAATTTCAATAAATATTGGAGAAACAAGTGAACCTCTAAACATTTTGGGGGCCTGAAAAATAATTTGCTGTGGGGCCCAGTAATATCTAGTTATGCCACTGATCGTTCGATCGAACTATCTGCGCTAAATCCTTCGACGTCGATATTTGAAGTCGAAGGATTTTAATTCCTAGTCGAATATATCGAGGGTTTATTAACCCTCGATATTCGACCTTTAGTGAATCGGCCCCTCTGTGTGGGTGTATAATTATAAAAATAGTAAATCAAACTAGAGGGTGTCGTTTCTGAAGAAACCACGGGATGTTGGCTATGAAACGCTATAGGTGTCTTGCCCAGTCGCCCCAGGTGCCTAGAGAGTACACAAAGTCGGTAGAATCCGGATTAAAACGGTGAAATTTAAAGCCAATCCAATTTTACCATTGAAATCCATTCAAACAAACTGGCTATTTTTGGCTCCGCCCACTTTTAAAAATTTGCATCCCAGTCACCCCTTCACCAAATGGACCAAGTTTGAGCACTCTTACATTAACAGTGTAAGATTGACAGGAATTTAAATATTCCCATTGAATAGCGTTTGGTAAAATTTGATTGGCTGTCTTAAGCTCCGCCCAGTTTTCTGAATTTTAACCCCAGTTACCTAGTCATGGTCAGTGCCAAGTTTGGGGCCTCCGGTTTTAAAACTGTGAGAACGGCGGTAATACAAAATTTTACATTAAAGTCAAGAGGTGAAAACTGATTGGCTGTTTTTGGCTCCACCCACTTTTCCTAAATTTTGACCGCAGTCACCCAGTGAGTAATTGAGTCAAGTTTGGTACACCTAGCATTTAAACTGTGATAATAGCAGCAGTTTATCATTTTTCTTTAAGGTCAATGGCTGAAATCTGATTGGTTGTTGTTGCCCCGCCCCTTTTTTTCCTAATTATGAACCACAGTCACTCAGTGACTAACATTTCAAAGTTTGTGAATGCTGTCATTTAATGTGTAAAAATGGCACCATTTTTATTTTTTTCTATTGAAAATCAATGAATGAAATTCGATTGGTTGTTGGTGGCTCCGCCCACTTTTTCTAAACTTGAAGTGGAAACCCCCAGCGACCACATTTGTGATATTCAAGGTCCCTGACATCAATACTGTGAGAATGGCAGCCTTCTTAATTGTTCCCATTAAAATCAATCAAAGAAATCTGATTGGCTGTCTTAAGCTCCGCCCAGTTTTCTGAATTTTAACCCCAGTTACCTAGTCATGGTCAGTGCCAAGTTTGGGACCTCTGGTTTTAAAACTGTGAGAACGGCAGTAATCAAAAATTTTACATTGAAGTCAATAGGTGAAAACTGATTGGCCGTTTTTGGCTCCACCCAATTTCCTAAATTTTGACCGCAGTCACCCAGTGAGTAATTGAGCCAAGTTTGGTACACCTAGCATTTAAACCGTGATAATAGCAGCAGTTTATCATTTTTAATTAAGGTCAATGGCTGAAATCTGATTGGCTGTTGTTGCCCCGCCCCTTTTTTTTCCTAATTGTGAACCACAGTCACTCAGTGACTAACATTCCAAAGTTTGGGAATGCTGTCATTTATTGTGTAAAAATGGCAGCATTTTTATTTTTTTCTATTGAAAATCAATGAATGAAATTCGATTGGTTGTTGGTGGCTCCGCCCACTTTTTCTAAACTTGAAGTGGAAACCCCCAGCGACCACATTTGTGATATTCAAGGTCCCTGACATCAATACTGAGAGAATGGCAGCCTTCTTAATTGTTCTCATTAAAATCAATCAAAGAAATCTGATTGGTTGGTTTTGGCTTGGTTTGAGGACCCTGCCATTAACTGTCTAAGAGCGGCAGCAGTTTAACATTTTCCTATTTATTTGAATGGCTGAAATTTGATTGGCTGTTGTAGACTCCGCCCACTTTAGGTAAATTTTAGCCGAGTCACCCAGTGACCCACGGTGCCAAGTTTGGGAGAGCTCTAGCTTTAATACTGTGAGAATTACAGCTGTTTACATTTTCTCATTGAAGTCAATAGGGAAAATCTGATTGGTTGTTTGCGGCTCCGCCCACTTTTTTGGGTCCCCAAAATAGGACAGAATTTTTCAGTTTCACCCCATGACTAAATGAGCCAAGTTTGGTGAGTGTAACTTCAAAGCTGTACAAGTGGCAAAAGTTTCAAGTTTTCCAATGAAAGTCTATGGGGAAAAAAGGGGTCGTCGGGGGGTCGCCACAGGGGCACGGAGGTTGGGATCGCTTAACAAAGCACAAGCAACCTATTCGAGTATGAGTCGAACAAGTGTGCAAAGTTTCATAATTGTGCTCCTAAAACTCTGGGAGGAGTAGCGTTTAGAAAATTGCTCAATTTTCATTGGGCGTTGGTAGCTCCGCCCACTTTGGGGTGCCCCCCCAAAATACTTATTTTTATTCGGGGTGACATCAACTATATGTGGTCCGAGTTTGGGGACTGTATCTTCAAAACTGTACAAGTGGCAGCGATTTGAAGTTTTTCCCTGTCAATCTCAATGGGAAAAAAGGGGTCGTCGGGGGGTCGCCACAGGGGCGGGGTGGGTCCCCAAAATAGGACAGAATTTTTCAGCTTCACCTCATGACTAAATGACCCAAGTTTGGTGAGTGTAACTTCAAAGCTGTACAAGTGGCAAAAGTTTCAAGTGTTCCAATGAAAGTCCATGGGGAAAAATGGGGTCGTCGGGGGGTCGCCACAGGGGCACGGAGGGTGGGATCGCTTAACAAAGCACAAGCAACCTATTCGGGTATGAGCCGAACAAGTGTGCAAAGTATCATAATTGTACTCCTAAACCTCTGGGAGGAGTAGCGTATAGAAAATTGCTAAATTTTCATTGGGCGTTGGTAGCTCCGCCCACTTTGGGGTGCCCCCCCAAAATACTTATTTTTATTCGGGGTGACATCAACAATATGTGGTCCGAGTTTGGGGACTGTATCTTCAAAACTGTACGAGTGGCGGCGATTTGAAATTTTTCCCTGTCAAAGTCAATGGGAAAAAAGGGGTCGTCGGGGGGTCGCCACAGGGGCGGGTGGGTGGGATCGCTTATTAAAGCACAAGCAACGTACTTTGCTATAAGAGGAATAAGTGTGGAAAGTTTGGCGCTTGCACCCCTAAAACTGTAGGAGGAGTAGCGTTTAGAAAATGGGGTTCGCCAATAATAATAATAAGAACGAGCTGAACTCGAAGAACAGTATGTTGGCTATTTCATAGCCAACATAACTAGAGAGGTACATTTCCTGAAGAAATGTGTACACAAAGTCGGTACACAAAGTCGGTAGAATCCGGATTAAACCGGTGAAATTTAAAGCCAACCAAATTTTACCATTGAAATCAATCCAAACAAACTGGCTATTTTTGGCTCCGCCCACTTTTAAAAATTTGCAACCCAGTCACCAAATGGACCAAGTTTGAGCACTCTTACATTAACAGTGTAAGAATGACAGGAATTTAAATATTCCCATTGAATAGCGTTAGGTAAAATTTGATTGGCTGTCTTAAGCTCCGCCCATTTTTCTGAATTTTAACCCCAGTTACCTAGTCATGGTCAGTGCCAAGTTTGGGGCCTCTGGTTTTAAAACGGTGAGAACGGCGGTATTCCAAAATTTTATATTGAAGTCAATAGGTGAAAACTGATTGGCTGTTTTTGGCTCCACCCACTTGTCCTAAATTTTGACCACGGTCACCCAGTGAGTAATTGAGCCAAGTTTGGTACACCTAGCATTTAAACTGTGATAATAGCAGCAGTTTATCATTTTTCATTAAGGTCAATGGCTGAAATCTGATTGGCTGTTTGCGGCTCCGCCCACTTTTCCTAAATTTTGACCGCAGTCACCCAGTGACGCACGGTGCCAAGTTTGGGAGTTCTGGCTTTGATACTGTGAGAATTACAGCTGTTTACATTTTCTCATTGAAGTCAATAGGGAACATCTGATTGGCTGTTCTTGGCTCCACCCACTTTTCCTAAATTTTGACCGCAGTCACCCAGTGAGTAATTGAGCCGAGTTTGGTACACCTAGCATTTAAACCGTGATAATAGCAGCAGTTTATCATTTTTCATTAAGGTCAATGGCTGAAATCTCATTGGCTGTTGTTGCCCCGCCCCTTTTTTTCCCAATTGTGAACCACAGTCACTCAGTGACTAATATACCAAAGTTTGGGAATGCTGTCATTTAATGTGTAAAAATGGCAGCATTTCTATTTTTTTCTATTGAAAATCAATGAATGAAATTTGATTGGTTGTTGGTGGCTCCGCCCACTTTTTCTAAACTTGAAGTGGAAACCCCCAGCGACCACATTTGTGATATTCAAGGTCCCTGACATCAATACTGAGAGAATGGCAGCCTTCTTAATTTTTCCCATTAAAACCAATCAAAGAAATCTGATTGGTTGGTTTTGGCTCCACCCACTTTTCTTAATTTTAATCCCAGTCCCCCAGTGACCAACTGTGCCAACTTTGAGGACCCTGCCATTAACGTCTAAGAGCGGCAGCAGTTAAAAAAATTCCTATTTAATTAAATGGCTGAAATTTGATTGGCTGTTGTAGACTCCACCCACTTTTTGTAAATTTTAGCCGCAGTCACCCAGTGACCCACGGTGCCAAGTTTGGGAGCTCTGGCTTTGATACTGTGAGAACAGCAGTAAAAAATTTTTACATAAACTGATTGGCTGTTTTTGGCTCCACCCACTTTTCCTAAATTTTGACCGCAGTCACCCAGTGAGTAATTGAGTCAAGTTTGGTACACCTAGCATTTAAACCGTGATAATAGCAGCAGTTTATCATTTTTCATTAAGGTCAAAGGCTGAAATCTGATTGGCTGTTGTTGCCCCGCCCCATTTTATTCCTAATTGTGAACCACAGTCACTCAGTGACTAACATTCCAAAGTTTGGGAATGCTGTCATTTAATGTCTAAAAATGGCAGCATTTTTATTTTTTTCTATTGAAAATCAATGAATGAAATTCGATTGGTTGTTGGTGGCTCCGCCCACTTTTTCTAAACTTGAAGTGGAAACCCCCAGCGACCACATTTGTGATATTCAAGGTCCCTGACATCAATACTGTGAGAATGGCAGCCTTCTTAATTGTTCCCATTAAAATCAATCAAAGAAATCTGATTGGTTGGTTTTGGCCCACATTTCCAAACTTTAATCCCAGTCCCCCAGTGACCAACTGTGCCAACTTTGAGGAGGCTGCCATTAACCATCTAAGAGCGGCAGCAGTTTAAAATTTTCCTATTTAATTGAATGGCTGAAATTTGATTGGCTGTTGTAGACTCCACCCACTTTTTGTAAATTTTGGCTGCAGTCACCCAGTGACCCACGGTGCCAAGTTTGGGAGCTCTGGCTTTATTACTGTGAGAATTACAGCTGTTTACATTTTCTCATTGAAGTCAATAGGGAAAATCTGATTGGTTGTTTGCGGCTCCGCTCACTTTTTTGGGTCCCCAAAATAGGACAGAAAAGTCACAACACCCCATTCCCGAATAAGCTGAACGGTTTGACACCTCATTCATGGGTCTGCGACAAACTAATTATTCGATAAATTCCCCATTATAAGTCAATGGGGCAAATTTGGGGACCTCTCCTGCCCCGGGGGTAAAACTTATACCCTCGTGTGGGGTATCATCTGACACAGGTCGCAAACCTCTTCAAATGTGGTAAATTTAACGTTTCTACAAGATTCCCTCTCTGCGCTAGAATCCGTCAAAAGTTGGCCTCAATGTTAATCTATGGGACTTTTTGGGGTTGTTAATTGCCCCCGCAAGGGGCAATTAACCACCCACCCCTTAGAAAAGTCATACCACCCCATTCCCGATTAAGCCGCACGATTTGACACCTCATTCATGGGTCTAGGACAAACGGTGCGGGACTAGTTACGCGCCAAACTTTCATACGGAAGAAGAATAAAAATAAGTTTGCAAGATAACAGTAGTGATGCTTTGCTTCGCAAGCACCACTAATTAGAACGAGCTGAACTCGAAGAACAGTATGTTGGCTATTTCATAGCCAACATAATAACTGATGGGTAGAGAGCCAAGCACAGCTTGTAGGATTCGCTATAGATGTATGTATTATATCACAAAATGGAAAGTTGTGCACTAAAAGTCTTCAGTGTTCTTTAACCCTTTGGGGTATTTTTTATCAAAGAGTGAAGTTTGCTAGAGTGATATTCCACCACTCTCCATTCCTTTCAATGGCATTTTTAAAGGCGTATTTATCAAAGGATGAACTTTCACTTTCACCCATTGATAAATACTCTTAAAAATCCCATAGAAATGACCCCATTGAGTGCTTGGCCATGCCCCTTTTGTCTTCCTGTAATGGGTTTATGAAACCCAGGGTAAGCTGATGAGGAGCTTGTGGCTAGCCTGCTAGTAAGACAATGGCTGCTTAGGAAGGCTAAAACTGCAAGGTGTGCAAGAACTGCTTTACAGAAGCTTGAGCAAACAACTATATTGTCAACTCTTACTACATTTATTTGTATCCATAAGGAAAAATTAAAAATGAATGTATATTTGTGAGTAAGTCTTTCTTTGGTCAGTTTGTCAATGCTGGGTAAAATGGCAAGACAGATCATTTGTATGCATATAATATATAACTATCCTGAAAAATAGATAAAGAATGACCGCTCTAAACTCACCCCACCATGCTGTGCCCCTCCGGTCAGCTCTACGAAGCTTCGTGTGCTCAGACACCAGCGTCCCCACTGTACTTTAGATCCAATGAGCAATTCATTCAGACGGCACTCCGGATAAAACTTAGGAAAAGTTTATTGCAACAGTAGGGTTAAAAACATCACCTTACACGTTATTTTATTGCAACAGTAGGGTTAAAATCATCACCTTACACGTTTCGGGAAGCTCTCCCTTAATCATAGGCATGAAAAATAGTACAAATGCAATGAGCTAAACTCAGTTTGGTACAAAGTAACTGCTCACCGTGATAGAGTTTCACCTAGGGGCATATTTATCAAAAAGTGAAGCTGGAAATCACCACAGTCCTGTAGTGTGAAATTCCTCCACTTTCCATTCATTTTTTGTGGGATTTTTACAAGGGTATTTATCAATGGGTGAAAATGAAAGCTCACCCTTTGGTAAATAGGCCTTTCAAAATGCCATAGAAATTAATAGAGAGTGGTGGAATTTCACTCTAGCTGTGCAGATCTATAACTTCAGTCTTTGATAAATATGCCCCGAGAGACAGACCCATACCCAACCTGGATCTTCCAACCTGAGAACTGCACCCAGACACACATTTGTACCTACTCTGATATACTGATATACTGCAATCATTCAGCACAAAGATTTGTGTATACAGACAGAACAGACATACATCTGAACACTCTCCAATTGTGTGCTTTGTGCTTAACCCCATGCACCATAGGCAAATTTGTCCACGTATAATACATTTTTATCGGTGCATTTCCACACCATTTTCACACCCAGAAATTGTATACAATTACCCAAGTGTTTGTCCCTGGCATAAGAAGTACACGCCGCTTTAGTAATTGCTTCACAAAATCTTTGGAGAAATATAAATATTCTGCAAACCCATCAGGAAAAGAAAAGATGAAGGCTGAACGCTCTGTAATGTAGTGTGTTTTTATTTGAATGACTAAATGAGCAGCAGTTTAAACCATCATGTTGAAATATATTATGTCCCCTTTTGCCTTCAGAAAATTAACAATTCATACTGCATTTGTACATACTCCATGAAACACACTGGCTATTCTGCAGTCCCATTTCAATCTATTATCAAGGCATACAGTATGCTGACATGACATCAGGGTTGTACTCTTAGTAGAGAGTGATAATTCTGAGAAAATTTGCAATTGGTTTTCATTTTTTAATATTTATTATTATTATTATTTATTATCGTTTGTTATTTTGATTTTGATTCAGAAGCTCTCCAGTTTGCAGGTTTAGCAACCCAGTTGCTATGGTCCAAATTACTCTACAAACCATGCATTCATTTGTATAAGAGACTGGGATATGAATAGGAGAGGGTCTGAATAGAAAGATGAGCAATAAAAAGTAGCAATAACAATACATTTGTTGACTTACAGAGCATTTGATTTGAAAGCCAGAAAGAGTCTGAAGAGGAAGGCAAATAATTCAAAAACTATAAAAATGAAAAATGAAGGCCAATTGAAGAGTTGCATAAAATTAGCCATTCATTAACATAATAAAAATTAACTTAAAGGTGAACCACCTCTTTAAATCAATACTAATCAATAAAACCTTTTCCCATTACAGCATGATCAACTAGCACTGCATAGCACTAGTACATAGAATTCTCTATGTACATCATTTTGCCTCTGTAATTATGTTTGTGCCACTTACTATGGAGAACATGACACCCCAGCATCTACAATAACCAGGCAGAGCTGGGATGTTAATTAAATTAATTAAATTAAATTAATTAAGCAAATGTATTCCTTATCTAACGTCAACGTTCAAATCAATATGTCGGGACCTTTTCATGGGAACATGGGCTTATTTTGAGAGTAATGAGTCCAAATTTTGCTGGTGAACACACTTTGTGTAATTCATTCACCTTATATCTATAGAAATAAATCAAATCAACTGGACTTGTGTTTTTCTTGAAGACTTTTCACCAGTCATCCAAGTGGCTTTCTCAATTCAGAATAACTTGTACATAGGATCTTGCTTCACTATATATCCTCTGGAATGTTGCTCCAATCAGCATAATCTGTTTACCATACCATATACAATAGTAATGATGTGTGTGGGATACAAGAATGGAGGATATGACATAGATAACAAGATTTTAGATCTTTACAACGATAGTTCGCCCGCCTAAATATAGGCAAAATTCCTCTTTTGGCGAACAAATGCATTGGTGCTCTTGATAAATTGGAGAAAATTCATCACATTACTTATGATTTTTAGTAAAAAGGAGAAATGTTGTGAAAACACACCTGTGAGTTGTGGTGATCTTTGATGAAGTCAGATGAGAGAAAATTTACACTTTATTAAATGTGTCCCAATCGGCGCACTCACACACACAATGATACGCACTCACAAACACGCTCGTAGGGGCACATTTACTTAGCTCGAGTGAAGGAATAGAATGAAAAAAAACGTTGAATTTCAACAGGTTTTTTTGGTTACTTCGACCATCGAGTTGGCTACTTCAACCTTCAACTACGACTTTGACTTCGAATCGAACGATTCAAACTAAAAATCGTTCGACTATTCGACCATTTGTTAGACGAAGTACTGTCTCTGTAAAAAAAACTTCGACTACCTACTTCGCCACCTAAAACCTACCGAGCACCAATGTTAGCCTATGGGCCAATGTTATCCCCATAAGCTTTCCTAGCAATATCTGATCAAAGTAAAATTGTTTGATTTTTCATTTGATCGTTCGATCGAACTAAATGTGGTAAATCCTTCGACTTCAATATTCAAAGTCGAAGGATTTTACTTAGATGGTCGAATATCGTGGGTTAATTAACCCTCGATATCGGACCCTTAGTACAGACATACATCTGAACACTCTCCAATTGTGTGCTTTGTGCTTAACCCCATGCACCATAGGCAAATTTGTCCACGTATAATACATTTTTATCGGTGCATTTCCACACCATTTTCACACCCAGAAATTGTATACAATTACCCAAGTGTTTGTCCCTGGCATAAGAAGTACACGCCGCTTTAGTAATTGCTTCACAAAATCTTTGGAGAAATATAAATATTCTGCAAACCCATCAGGAAAAGAAAAGATGAAGGCTGAACGCTCTGTAATGTAGTGTGTTTTTATTTGAATGACTAAATGAGCAGCAGTTTAAACCATCATGTTGAAATATATTATGTCCCCTTTTGCCTTCAGAAAATTAACAATTCATACTGCATTTGTACATACTCCATGAAACACACTGGCTATTCTGCAGTCCCATTTCAATCTATTATCAAGGCATACAGTATGCTGACATGACATCAGGGTTGTACTCTTAGTAGAGAGTGATAATTCTGAGAAAATTTGCAATTGGTTTTCATTTTTTAATATTTATTATTATTATTATTTATTATCGTTTGTTATTTTGATTTTGATTCAGAAGCTCTCCAGTTTGCAGGTTTAGCAACCCAGTTGCTATGGTCCAAATTACTCTACAAACCATGCATTCATTTGTATAAGAGACTGGGATATGAATAGGAGAGGGTCTGAATAGAAAGATGAGCAATAAAAAGTAGCAATAACAATACATTTGTTGACTTACAGAGCATTTGATTTGAAAGCCAGAAAGAGTCTGAAGAGGAAGGCAAATAATTCAAAAACTATAAAAATGAAAAATGAAGGCCAATTGAAGAGTTGCATAAAATTAGCCATTCATTAACATAATAAAAATTAACTTAAAGGTGAACCACCTCTTTAAATCAATACTAATCAATAAAACCTTTTCCCATTACAGCATGATCAACTAGCACTGCATAGCACTAGTACATAGAATTCTCTATGTACATCATTTTGCCTCTGTAATTATGTTTGTGCCACTTACTATGGAGAACATGACACCCCAGCATCTACAATAACCAGGCAGAGCTGGGATGTTAATTAAATTAATTAAATTAAATTAATTAAGCAAATGTATTCCTTATCTAACGTCAACGTTCAAATCAATATGTCGGGACCTTTTCATGGGAACATGGGCTTATTTTGAGAGTAATGAGTCCAAATTTTGCTGGTGAACACACTTTGTGTAATTCATTCACCTTATATCTATAGAAATAAATCAAATCAACTGGACTTGTGTTTTTCTTGAAGACTTTTCACCAGTCATCCAAGTGGCTTTCTCAATTCAGAATAACTTGTACATAGGATCTTGCTTCACTATATATCCTCTGGAATGTTGCTCCAATCAGCATAATCTGTTTACCATACCATATACAATAGTAATGATGTGTGTGGGATACAAGAATGGAGGATATGACATAGATAACAAGATTTTAGATCTTTACAACGATAGTTCGCCCGCCTAAATATAGGCAAAATTCCTCTTTTGGCGAACAAATGCATTGGTGCTCTTGATAAATTGGAGAAAATTCATCACATTACTTATGATTTTTAGTAAAAAGGAGAAATGTTGTGAAAACACACCTGTGAGTTGTGGTGATCTTTGATGAAGTCAGATGAGAGAAAATTTACACTTTATTAAATGTGTCCCAATCGGCGCACTCACACACACAATGATACGCACTCACAAACACGCTCGTAGGGGCACATTTACTTAGCTCGAGTGAAGGAATAGAATGAAAAAAAACGTTGAATTTCAACAGGTTTTTTTGGTTACTTCGACCATCGAGTTGGCTACTTCAACCTTCAACTACGACTTTGACTTCGAATCGAACGATTCAAACTAAAAATCGTTCGACTATTCGACCATTTGTTAGACGAAGTACTGTCTCTGTAAAAAAAACTTCGACTACCTACTTCGCCACCTAAAACCTACCGAGCACCAATGTTAGCCTATGGGCCAATGTTATCCCCATAAGCTTTCCTAGCAATATCTGATCAAAGTAAAATTGTTTGATTTTTCATTTGATCGTTCGATCGAACTAAATGTGGTAAATCCTTCGACTTCAATATTCAAAGTCGAAGGATTTTACTTAGATGGTCGAATATCGTGGGTTAATTAACCCTCGATATCGGACCCTTAGTAAATTTGCCCCCATGTGCAATCACATACACTGAAGCATCTGCGAAGTCTTGTGAATACTAAAAGTCTTTTTGTCGATTCCAGGAGGGGGTGTCATGGGAACATCAGGACGCAATGCAGCTTTATTAGCATTACGAGATCTTAGCTTAGCTGAAGTTATTTATTAGAACTTTGAACTCTGGAAATTGATTTTTTTCAGCTCAATGTCAATAAAGTCATGTCTTGGTTCATTCTTGTTTTTTCTCTGCTACCTGTGTTACCCCAAAGCAGCAATACACGTTGTACTGCTGTTTTTTTAAACTAGAACCAAATGCATGTTCATCAAATGTGCAAGTTGGTGATGAGACACCTCATATGCTAGTGTGGGTGCTCTCTTTGCTTTCACAATTGAAGCCAAAGGAAGGTTTTGAGAGACTAGCTTCAATGGCAGATAGCTCTACAATACTGGTCCCATCACACTAGGAGCAGGAGAGCAGGTAGTAGAGTAGCCAGGCTTTGCTGCCTCTAGGGAGAACCTAGTTATCAATACCAAGAAATGAATTAGGAGGAAGTACCTGATAATCCTGTCCTCTAGTGATATTAATAACTTAATTAACTTATTGTTAAGGTCTGAACAGAGGCATATCTTATCAGAAAAGACAAAGAATTTGCAGGTGCTGGTATTCACCAACACCATTTTTGAGCTCCTATGAAAATCTACCAACACGAGACTAGAAGGCCAAGACAGTCTACAGCCTAGACCTCAAATTTGCTTTTCCTGTGTCTTCATTCATTTCCTTTGGGCACTCTAGTCTCCTACCACCCACCGTAAATACTAAGAAAGTGTTCATTCAAACTACAGTACAGCACAAACCTGCAACTCTTTGTCAGGACTTCTAAGAAGTCACCCGCAAGCAGGATAGGATCCTCAGGGGAAGCCACCAGGGTGGCTGATAAAAACAGGAACAAATAGGAGTATGATTATGAGTACTGTCCACTTGTCACGTACCTTACCTAGGATCCTCCCATTTCTTACCCACCTCTTGCTCTTTAAATACCCTAAAGCAGGCCCGGACTGAGAATTAAAAAAGGCCCTAGCATTTCAGGTACACAGAGGCCCAATCAGCCCACAAAGAGGCCCAAACAGCTCCCACCAGCCCACTAAATACTGACTTTCTATGGGACCTTATAGCAGCCCCTCTGGCATTTGCCAGAACCCACAGATTGCCAGTCCGGGCCTGCCCTAAAGCAGGATTGTCCAACTTGAGTCTCATCGCTTGAATATGAGCCTTCACAAGATCTAACTGACAGCCCAAGAGCTCGACAGGTACAAATTATAGGGCACAAGCACCCAAAGGACAACTGGAAGTAATACTTGCTTTGAGGTGCCATTACTTGGCCTCTCTTTGCATGTTGCAACCACAGAAGCAACTGACTTATGAATCACACCCTGATTTAATTTACAAGATTGTCTGTGTTTGCTTGTGTCTGAAATTACTCTGGACAGCAGCACTGTGGGTAAAAAAATATGGTGGATTGCAAACAAAAGGTATACACTACACAGGCATGTCACAGTAGCCAAAATGTTGGGCACCTGAGGTTTTAGGGATAAGAGATCTTTCTGTAATTTGGATCTCCATACCTTAAGGCTAAAAAATATTTAAACATTAATTAAACCCAGTAGGATTCTTTTGTTTCTAATATGGATTAATTATATCTTAGTTCGGATCAAGTACTAGGTACTGTTTTATTATTATTATACAGAAACAGAATATATTTAAAAAAAAATTGAATTATTTGATTAAAATGTATATTTATGGGAGATGGCCTTTCCATAATTCTGGATAAGGATCCCATACCTGTATTGTACTGTATATGTAATATTATTTTAGGCTTATGAGCAAATACAAACCTAGGCTTGCAAGGCAGAACTTGTAACCACTCTGCAAATAAGAGACTCGTTGATGTGGTTTATTCCGTCAAATAAAGATGCAGCTATTTTTTTGTCACATGACTCACTGAAATTTGTGTATTGTAATAAATAAAGTAGCCCCAGTTGCAAAAATGAGGATATTAGAAGTTACCTCAGAGTGCCATGACCTGTATAAAAACATTATATGGTCATGAAACTCCTCAGTAACTTATAATATCCTTATATTTTACAAGAGGGGGTATGTTATTCATTATATATTATTTTTCCCTGAGCTGCCTATATAGAAAAATCAAACTGGCCGACGGTACAGTATCGCAAGGCCAGCTACTGTTTATACCCTGCACTGAGAGAACCAGTCCACTACAGATTAGTGACAGGTATTCCTTTGATTAACCAATGGACCAATGGTTTAACCAATGACACCATCACTGGAAGCCAAATCAGCCAATCTGGTGAATAAGATGTAGGCAGGTTGGGTGGAGTGAGGCGGATTTTCTGGATCTTATAGTTTTGTCCAGTGATTGAGCGAGAGCCATAGCGAGCCGTAGATCAGTCCCTCAGCTTGACGGCACACTCGTTCATAGTACCAATGATCATCTTCACAACCTTCTGGGGCCTAATCGGCATCGCAGCTCCTTGGGAAGTGCCCTAATCGGGGGTGAGTAATGTCCCTAAACGAGACACTGATCATTGGGGGAACTGATGTTAATCCCTACACATGAAGATGAATACAGTCAGGGGAGTTATGTACAGCTCCCAGCATCCCCCTGGTCAGCATGTGTGAGATAATGTAGTTTTTATTTCTAAATTACACTGTTTACACTGCAAATAATTCACTCTACAATATAATCTCATTCTTGAACCAGAAAGTGTAGTTTTTTTTTAGTTGTAATACTGGTGTGTAGGCAGCCATCCCAGGTCATTTTGCCTGGTCATGTGCTTTCAGAAAGAGCCAGAACTTTAGGATGGAATTGATTTCTGGCGCGTGCACGCACACACACACACACCTCTCTCATTATTTCATAATCATGTACGGCTTACATTATATTCATAGGGAAGAATTGAAACCAAAAAAGTACAAATATGTATTTTTAATTGACAGCTGTTAACACACAAACCACACAATGAGCAGTATACAAATAGAAACCTAGAATAGAAACGTGCCGTTCACTTTGCAGACAACACACATTTTCGAGGTGGAAAGTTTCACAAGAAGGGTCAACAGGAAAAATTAACAGCATCAAACCCTCAACAAGGAATGCTTTGTGTGCAAGTCTTTTTTGCCTTGTATCCAAGCAGAACAGAAAGCTACAAAAATCATCATTTAAGTCACATTTTACACATCTCTGTTCTGTAGAATTCCCAGGTTTGCTTGTGGAAGCCTTTGGCATAACGTTTGTGCTGTGAAATTCTCCTGAAGTTGAATGAGAAGCCTTCAGGTATAAAGTACAGCCAAGGTGATTGTGATTGAGAAAAGGCAGGTGTCTGTATTAGGAAATAACACAAGCTGGCAATGGAAAACCAGTGGTATGTGTGGAACGATGTGAACCCTTGGGATAACCTGGCCTTATTTCCAAGTTATGTATTAAAGACCTCTCTTTTTTTTATTAATTTGTTACTATAAAGCAGTGATCCCCCACCAGTAGCTTGTGAGCTATATGTTGCTCTCCAACCCCTTGGGTGTTGCTCCCAGTGGCCTCAAAGCAGGTGCTTATTTTTGAATTCCAGTCTTGAAAGTAAGTTTTATTTGAATAAAAATGAAGTATAGTGCCAAGTAAAGCCTCCTGTAGTCTGCTAGTCCACATAGGGGCTACCAAATAACCAATTATAGCCCTTATTTGGCACCCAAGGAACTTTTTCATACTTGTGTTGCTCCCCAACTCTTTTTACATTTTAATGTGGCTCAAGGGTGAAAAAGGTTGGGGACCCCTGCTATAAAGTATACAGCAGTATATTCAGTGGCCTTATCGGGAGCCTTCTGCTAGATGCACAAACAACCTTTGGCTCCACACACACAAAAAGCGGTGACATTTAAATACACAAAAGATTCAGCTTATTAAATTCCCTAAAACACAAAAGCTTCAGCTTATTAAATTCCCTAAAACACAAAAGCTTCAGCTTATTAAATTACCTAAAACACAAAAGCTTCGGTTTATTAAATTCCCTAAACAATGTTTAGTATGAGACATAACACAGTGGGTTTTAAAAAATGATAAAATCCATTATAAATATAGCATGATTTGGAATGTTTATATTGTCTGCAGTACAAACAAGTTTATCATTCGAAAAACAATCCCATAATACTAATCTGATCAAATCTAGTGTCTGATCGGAAGAGAATCACCCATTTTGGATTGTGGAATGAAAGAACATTTGGCAATGGTTAGTTTCTTAAAGGAGAACTAAACCCAAAAGTTAAAAAAAAAACCTACCCCTACAGCTGTTCAGTGGAGTTCACGGGCGCCATCTTCAGCCGCTACCCTACATAGACCCCCCCAGCCTAGCTGTTACCCTGGGCAAACGCTCCTAAGTCTTTACCTACCCCTCCGTGCAGATTCTGTCCAGCAGAGTTCACGGCAGCCATCTTCTTCTCTTCGGTAATCTTCGGAAAGAGACGCTTCTGCAATTTTCGGCACGTGCACAGTTGTGGCAAAACAGAAAATTGCTCCAACTGCTCATGCGCTGCATCGCCGGTCTCATTCCAAAGATTACCGAAGAGAAGAAGATGGCTGCCGTGAACTCTGCTGGACAGAATCTGCACGGAGGGGTAGGTAAAGACTTAGGGGCATTTGCCCAGGGTAACAGCTAGGCTGGGGGGGAGGGGGGTCTATGTAGGGTAGTGGGGTAGGGGTTTTTTAACATTTGGGTTGAATTCTCCTTTAAAGGCCTAGTTAGGGTACACCTTTAAAAAATATATATTTTTAGAACATAGGTTTGCTGTGCATCTTAATATGGTCAGCAGGCTTATGCCTTTTAATTGACCGCCCTACATGAAAGCAAAAACTCACCTTAAGGGCCATACTTTTCCCTATTTTTCTGCGGTGGCTCCGTTCATGAACAGGGAGTCCTATATGTAAAGGCGGAGGGCCATGTCACTGGAACCCTAAATACTGGTTTGAAAGTGGGGCTGTATTTTTAACAGGCACAGGGCTGCTGACCATGATAAGCAACAGTTACCCTATATACCTATAGGCTATAGGATTTACTTGGCCGTGTAGTTAACAGTGGAACACCCATTAAATTAGTACATAGTCCCCATTAAAAGTGAGAGCTTGCTATCTGCTTGATAGTTGATACGACGCCAACTATACCTCATTAACATGTTGGTTTTATGTTCTATGTTCCCTTAAAAAGACAGCATCATGTCAGTGGAATTGCTTATTATAAGCAAAGACTCTCTCTTCATTTAACTTCTGCTTTTATACATATGAATGCGAGCAGCCACACCATTTGCCTCAGCAGAGGCCTACCCTTCAGACTGCAAAGTTGGTGCCATTCTTTATTTCTTCCCGAACCACTTACCTAGGGAGAGGAAATGAAATGTTCCCCAGTTTCACATGTTGTGTCAGAATAATATGAACATGACATAATGGCAGTCTGTACATTAGTTGCATTGTTTCTTCATTATTTGAAATACTCAAAAAACTAATCTGATACAAACACTGAACTGGAGGGAAATAAACACAAAATGAATACACATGGAGTGAGACAAACTGAATTGTGCGCCATAAATACTATAAATTGGAATGTTGTGTGACAGAAGGTTGCTAGTATATGTTGTCAATGAGATGTCAGACAGACACCCACACTTCGGTGTCTTTCTAGTGCAATGGTGACAAACACCATTCTTTTATCCTCTATGTTCAGATACAGAAGAACTGAACTTCTATAGGGTTTTTTCTATAAACTAATATGAACGGTTTGTCCTTAACTGTATTTAGTTTTGGTCCCATGTTGGCAGTGTGAGTTGTTTGGGAGGTGCTGGTGTTTAACCAATATACTAAGCAATCCTGATTGTAGCTGTAGTTTTACGTAGAGATCCCAGGTTCCATCATTGCGCGCCCGCCCTCTTCCATCAATAGCAAATCAAGAGCAGAGGCACGAGCCTGACGTTTGTGAATACGGCGAAGCCGTAGGATGTAAAGTACAATTGAAAGCAGCACCACCAGAATACAAACAAAGAAAAGATAGTGATTGTAGACAAAGGAGATTCGAAACCAGCTCACGTGGGCAGGGCGAGAGCTCTCCTGGCGGATATCCCTGCACGATAAAGAGACATTATTATTATTACTGTATTCATATACTGTATACACCTGATCAAAGTCAGTTCTGTCCTGCTCAAGGGATTAATTTGGCGTCCCCAAGTTCTGTACATATAGTTTCCAGGGAAGGCAAGTTGTTGCCAGCGTCCTACTCCATGTGCCATTGCCCTTACAGCAGATCTACAAGACGCAAACATCTGAAAGTGCATAGTCATGCAAAAAAGGAACCGTGAGCAGTTTTGTTTAATTGCATGATTGTTTTAACTGCCATGCTTATAGCAGTTCCAGTGCTTACTTATGGAAGGGTGTTTCTATTTACTATTACTGATTTTTAACTCAGTCCCTAACAGTTACCTGAGAGGAAGGAAACGCGTCTTGTACAGTATGGCTCCTAGTGTCCACTGCACTTCCTTGTCATACACCAGCTGTGCAGTCTTGAAATTGGGGTAATCATGAGGAAAGTGGAAACCATTGTGAAGAATACTGTACATCCATGCTGATTTAAAGCACTGATACCTGGAGAGAATTAAAAATAGCAATGCAGAATATCAGTATGCCTATTATATGCTAAACTATAGGCTTAGCATATAAGGTTTTCAGATACAAGATATTTTTGTAACATGGCTCACAATGTCTAAGGGTGGTGACACACAGGGAGATTAATCGCCCCCCCAGGGGGGGCAGTTAGCCTGGGGGAGGAGGGAGGGGGGTACGGGGTTTTTTTCTACAGGGTTTCCTTCTCATTTAAAGGGCCAGAGTATGATAAATCTCGAAATTCGAATTAAAACTCAAATCGAGTTTGGATAATTCACAATTCGAATTTGAGAGTTTTGACCATGAAAAAAATTTGAATTCGAATTTTCAATTCGACCCTTTATACATCTGCCCCATAATGTCTAAGAACGTCAGTTTGCTTGGGATTACTGAGACTTGAAAAGAGCAATAGTTTGTGTAGTTGCAACACTTACTTTAACCGGTGTTGATCAGCATGAGAAGAATAGAGGCCATTGTTAAATCTATCTTGTAAAGTTGTCCAGGCCATGCTACAGTATTCCTGCAGTGGAAACAAAAAAAACATTAAATTTCATGCAGTTCTGGAGTTCTTCAATACTTAGTGACACTATTATCAGAATAGATGGTTTTATATGGAGCTGGAAACAAAGAGTAAGTAGTGTAGAGTAGTACTGGGTGGGTGGGGGACACCTGTGTGCCTTTCACTTTGCTCTCTGAAAAAAAATTTGTACCCTAATGTTGCTTTTCCAGATACCGGAAAGAAAAAGGGTGCAGAGAGGACAATTCCAGCCCCCCTTCTTCATCAGAGCCCCCAGACATAAGAGGTTTTGCCGCTAGTCTATTTACATGCCATAGCAAGAAAGTCAGGGTAAAGGTAGTGAAGAAAGTTCTATCTCAGAGCCTGGAAGAGAGGATTTTTATATTTTATTTGGTGTAAGCTCCTCTTTAAAGATCCAGTATTTGGCCAAGACCCAGTCTTAGCTCATAACAAGGTTACAGACATCTGAAAACATTCTATATTATTAGTTGTAATTCAGCCAAGGGTTGTAAACAAGTGTTGAAGCCAATGCTCAGGCTGAACTTTCAGGTGTATCCAGAAGAAAAAAACTGGCATCTCCACATCATTCACTCTAAGTAGCTTTCAAGCAGCCCCCAGCCACTGCTTAGACCCCACTGTGGGGAGCCTTGCCCCATGGTATTAGAGCCACTGCTGTGCTTATGAAATCATTGTGTGTGTATGTGCCACCTAGAACAGTCTGCTTTTTTATTTAGCAATAATGAATCTGTTGTCTTCTTTTCTGACTGAAATTCTATTCTAATTATAGAAATGCCAAGAAATGCTCTTAGTCAAGAGAGGGTGAAAAATTTACTAGGATCTGAAAAAGCAAATACATAGACAAGCTCAACTAACCCACTATACCATCTTATTAAAATCATCATGTATAAAATAATATTTACAATATTGTTTTAGTGTGTATAAAACTTGAATGTTATTATATAAAAAATTTAGTAGGGATGGACTAAATCCAGGATTCGGTTCAGGATTTGGCCTTTCAGCAGGATTAAGATTCAGCCGAATCCTTCTGCCCGGCCGAACCTGAATCCTAGAGAGGCAGGGAGGGCAATTGCGTGACTTTTTGCCACAAAACAAGGAAGTAAAAAATGTTTTTCCTAGGGATGCACCGAATCCAGGATTCGGCCTTTTTCAGCTGGATTCGACTGAATCCTTCTGCCCGGCTGAACCGAATCCGAACCCTAATTTACATATGCAAATTAGGGGCGGGGAGGGAAAACCCGTGACTTTTTGTCACAAAACAAGGAAGTAAAAAAGGTTTTCCCCTTCCCACCCCTAATTTATATATGCAAATTAGGGTCCGGATTCGGTTCGGGGGTTCGGCAGAATCCAAAATAGTGGATTCGGTGCATACCTAGTTTTTCCCTTCCCATCCCTAATTTGCATATGTAAATTAGGATTTGGATTGATATTCGGCTGAATCTTTCGTGAAGAATTCGTGGGTTTGGCGAATCCAAAATAGTGGATACGGTGCATCCCTAAAATATAGAGATGATGGTTTTGATACCTTTGCTGCTTTGGCAAACTTTGGACTATCATAGATGCCTCCCATGCGAAGTACATCTTCTGTGCAGTAAAAGAATTCAGAGAAGCCATAGAACTCGCTGTTTGAGAAGTCAATGGAAGGCTGGTAAACGCCATTCAAATAGGCCTGAGTATCATTGGACTTTAGCAAAAGTGGTTCAAGCTGCTGCCGACAACTGTCCCAGTTTCCTTTGCCAAGAACATGGAGGTCCTGGTCCTGTCTGTGAACTTGGTCTGTAAGTCCCTGGGGCAGACAAGGGTCCTGAAGTGGTGACTTAGGATGGACTCCGATCTGCTGGCCATGTATTCTAAAACAGCAAGAAAAGTATTTAAAACAAAGCCTTGGGACAGTTTTTGACCAAGAATTTCTGTCCACTTGCTGTAAAATCTCCCAGCATCCTCAGCAACCAAAGACCTGTTAAGTTTGACATTCCTGGTGTGCTTTCCACAGACCTGTTAGACATACTGTATCCCATATGCATCACACCTAGAAAATCTACTCACAAGAAGGGATATCTATTCTCCAATGACTGTTTTTAGTCTACCAATACCCCTCCAGGACTATAAAGTTCATGATATCTGATCCTGCACCAAGTGTACCTGTTTTTTGTAATGGTTTCATTAAAAACCATGTCTTCATAGCGCTGCCGTGCAAAGTTGCCCCCAAAGCCCATAAATGTCGTAACGTAGACACGGTAAACATGCTCAGTGTGCTGCAAGTCACAGCCCAAGTTAAACTCTGCCAGCATTGATTTGGCAACTTCCTCCTAAAAGAAAACAAAATATTATTAGAAGTCCAGGCCGTGCAGCAGCACACGGACGTGTGGCATTTGGATTTGACACTTCCGGGAGCAATGCAAAAAACCTCATCTAGTAACCCATAGCAACCAATCCAATTTTTTTTTTAAACCACCTATTACATCGCCCCATTAAGGGCATGTGATCTGGACAAAAGCTCTGGACAACTGAATCCAACAAATTTTATAAACTATGCAATTTTTCTGTTTTAGCTGAAATTGAATATGCAATTAGGGTTTGGACCTTGTATTCAGAAAAGTCATGAATAACGCAGGAAGAAATGGACAGCTCATAGGCTGAGATTATAAACATACGCAAAATCAAGTGGGGAGCATATGCATTACAGCAGTTAGTTAGTATTACACAGATTAGAAGGCCATTACAAATATTCACTCAAGTGTGAGATAACATATATTATTTATTTACTTATTTACTCTTTAAAGAGAAACATGCAATTGTGAAACTGCTGGCAGTTACTGTGTGTGTCTCATATGCTTAGCACCATAGCCTATGCTGTGGAAACCATAAGTAGCCTTAGCAACAACTGAAAGGGGGGAAATAAACCCAATGCTTTAATTTAGACTTTGTGTATTTGTATTTATTAAATGTGAATGAGAGCTGCCACACTGTTCCTCTGATAAGAAGAGATACAATGGTATCCATAGAATTAAAATGATGCCTCTCACTAGCCAGTTAGGTAAAGCGTTTTAAAGTAATAAAAATATAATGTAGTGTTGCCCTGCACGGGTAAAACGGATGTGTTTGCTTCAGAAACACTACTATAGTTCATATAAACAAGCTGCTGTGTAGCAATGGGGGAAGTTGGCAAAAGGCTTAATGGCACAGGTTAAATAGTGGATAACAGATAACACCATTATGTTCTACAGAGCTTATCTGCTGTGTAACCTGAGCCTTTTCTCCTTTGAATGGCTGCCTCCATTGCTACACAGCAGCTTATTTATATAAACAATAGTAGTGTTCCTGATGCAAACACATCAGTTTACCAGTGCAGGGCAATACTACATTATATTTCTATTACTTTAAAACACTTCCATTTTTTAATGTTACTGTTACTTTAAGAAATGGATAGACTGCATTCTTGACCCTACATGATTTTTGAAACAAGCTAGACACAGTAGTTGTAATGTACTGTATAATCAACAAGAAAACATTACAGACATAATTTGTTATGGATTTATCCCTTTAATTGAAGAGCTAAGCGGTAAATTGGGTTATTAACGCTGTACCTTTTTAACTTTCTACATGGGGTCATAGAGCTTACCCAGGAATTAGTCCAGCAACCGAGATATTGAACAAATCATTGACTGTGACCCATATTCACGGACAGGCATTCAGCATCCATGTGTGTTTGGGCAAGATCCCAGTTAGATATAAAAGGAAAACAAAACCCCATGGGATGTAAAGAACGTATAGACTTACCAATAGAAACAATGGGTTTGGATGCAAAGCCTCATACCTATTGCCAGAAGGAGTGGATTATACTATTCAGAAAACATGAGCAGGCACTATTACCATCTGTGACAGGATTTTTTTTTTTTTGAGTGTCTGCTCGTGGTTTCTGAGATAGTTTAAACCACTCCCTCTTGCTAGAAGATCCCAGTTAGGATTTTAATAGTATGGTAAATGTCATTCATGCTGACCTTTGAAGAAACTGGTGACAAACTGTGGGGAATCATTTTTCCATCTGAAAATAACGCCGTTGATTTTAAAGGTGTGTATCAGTTTCCACTCTCCACAATGGGAAGGGATCCACAAGAACTGCCTGCATTTAGTTGGTACCTCTTTTACCATAGCAAAGACAAGGCAACAAATTGTGACGTGTAACACTGCGCTTACAGTGGGCCAGAGAAGAACATATGAGAAATGTGATAAGGCTATAGGTCCATTGCCAATATATACTGTATACTTACATGCTCCACAGAGGGGAATGTCATAGAGGTCGGAACCTCATAGGCAATCTGAAGGGAACCACCTCCCATGTCGATTACCCCTACTGTCCGCTTGCGAATGATAGACTCTTCTTGTGTTCCAATAGTAACAGCAACAACAGCATCTTCCTCTAAAGCATAAAAACAATAAGAAACAATGTAAGAAATTATAATGTAAAATAGGTGGTTCTATAGTAGTAGATTGCTAATAACCCAATATCCTAATGGACTCAATGCAGATGGACACAAATGTTTTTTTTTTTTTACTCTATCTATAGTAAATGTCTGTGTTTTGTACATGAAGATATATAACTTCAGATTTATTAAACTATGCAAGCATCAGACATTCATTGTGGCATTTAGTTTGTCATTAAAAAGACCTAGAGAGCACAGAGACCAGTAAAGCTGCGGAGGTATATATATATATATATTTTGCACTTAACACAGATTTTTTGGGGGTCTTAAAGGGGTTGTTCACATTTGAGATAACTTTTAGTATTGTGTAGGGAGTGAAATTCTGAGAATTTGCAATTTATTTTCATTTTATATTATTGAAAGTTTTTGAGTTATTTCGTTTTTTTTATCCAGCAGCTCTTCAATTTGCATTTTAAGCAATCTGGGAACTAGGGTCCAAATTACCCTAGCAATCATACATTGATTTGAATAAGAGACTGGAATATGAATAGGAGAGGCCAGAATAGAAAGATGAGCAATAAAAAGTTGCAATAACAATACATTTGTAGCCTTACAGAGCATTTGGTTTTTAAATGGGATCAGTGACCCCCATTTGAAAGCTGCAAAAAGTCAGAAGAAAAAGAAAAAACTATAAAAAATAAATAATGAAAGCCAATTAAAATGTTGCTTAGAATTGGCCATTCTATAACATAATAAGTTACGTTAAAGGTGAACCACCCCTTTAAAGGGGTGGTTCCCCTTTAAAGGGGAAGGAAACCTAGTCGGCGCAAACCCCCCACCCTCCCTCCCGTTTGTTGCCCACCTGTCCCTGCTTTGAACGGCGCAGTAGGGTTATTTCGCTGGTACGATCTACTGCACATGCGCGTGACTTTTGGCGCATGCGCAGTAGATCCGTACCGGCGAAATGATCCTACTGCGCATGCGCCAAAACGCCGTTCACAGCAGGAAGAAGATCGCGTGGAAGAAGATGTCGTCTGTGAACTCCCTGGGCTGGACCTGCGCAGAAGGTTAAGTAACAAGTTAGGGGCATTTGCCCAGCGGGACGGGTAGGCCAGGGGGGAGGAGGGAGGGTGGGCAACAAACGGGAGGGGGGGTGGGGGGTTTGCGCCGACTAGGTTTCCTTCCCCTTTAAGTTATCCTTAAGTATGTTCTAGGATGGCCAATTCTATATAACATCAATTGGTTTTTATTATTTATAGTTTTAGAACCGTTTGCCTTTTCCTTCTGACACTTTCAAGCTTGCAAATGGAGGTCACTGATCCCATCTAAAAAACAAATGCTCTCTAAGGCTACAAATATATTGTTATAGCTACTTTTTATTACACATCTTTCTACTCAGGTCTTTTTTTCATATTCCAGTCTCACATAGAAATCAATGCATGTTTAACATGGTAATTTGGACCCTAGTAACCAGATTGCTGTAATTGTAAACCGAAGAGCTGCTGAATAAAAAGCTAAATAACTCAAAAACTACAAATACCGGTAATAAAAAATTAAACCCATTTGCAAATTGACTCACAATATCACCCTCTACATCATACTAAGTTAATTTAAAGGTGACCAATCCCTTTAAGTAGAATAGAGGTGTAGTACAAAGTACTGCTTAATATACAAGTTCATAAATTCAATGGGATGCACTTTGCACTTGAACCAAAATAAATGCACTTCCAATTATATACAGTACATGACTTGTAGCCCAGCTACGGAGTATCCCTAATAAATTCCATGAAACTGCACTGCAAAAATGAATAGTAATTCACATAACCTTGTGTTTATTTAGCAATTTTTCTGCTACAATAAAAACACATTTTACTCACCATCAACCACATGGTCGAATCTCCCAAGAACGAAGTTAATACTGATCCACGCATACACACCTGAAATGGAAACGGTTAGTACCATGTTTATTTACAGGTTAGGAAAATATCAAGAAATGACAGATGATGAAATTATAGATTTCATGCTTTTTTTTTTTTTTTTTTTTTTTTACTAAATTGGCCGTAAATACCTCTGTAACATGAGCCTAAATATATACATGAATGTCTATAGTGATATAATATTGGTCATTCTAAATGTTGGTTGGTCAAGAAGCCTTTATCCTTGGGAAACCTGTTCATTCTATATGCATGTGTTTGAAAATCTTTTACACCAAATGTAAAAGCATGCTGCCATAATTGTACATTAATTAGCATGACTGCAGCAAGAGACAACCATGCACCCTCCAAGAAAGCAGGCAACTGTCTGCTGGAACATGAGTACAAAGTACAATGCAAGTTTATTGCAACAGGCACTGTGATCAGAATCTTAGCTAGTCGCCTGAGTTGACTCGTGTGTAATGTACCGCAGGGCCGCCATCAGGGAGGCACAGGGGGTAGTGTTGTACTGGGCCCGGGCCTAAAGGAGGGCCTGGCTGTGCTGCACTTTTTGAAATAGCCGGGCCCCCCCTTAACAGCACCAAAGCCGTGCCTAAGCTGCCAAAGCCACGAAAGGAGTCGAAGCTGAAGTCCTGAAGCCACGAAAAGAACCGAAGCCACGAAAGGAGCCGAAGATGAAGTCCTGAAGCCACAAGTTAAGTTCTACTGACCACCAATGTGTTTTTGTGTAACTTATCAGGGGCCCTGGCCACCAATGATTTCTTAAAAACTTATAGGGGGCCGTGGTCACCAACTATTTTTTTTTTTTTAACTTGTAGGGGGGTCCTGGCCACCAATGTTTTTTCTTTTGTTTATTTTTATGGGGGGCCCTGGAGCCACAGTTTTTTTTAACTTATAAGAGGGGCCCTGACCATCAATGGCTTTTTAGGACTTGTGTGTGTGTGTGTGTGTTTTACTGTTTTTAGCATTGATGTCTGTGTGGTCTTTTAACTGTGGTGTGTGGTGGGACTGGGGGTGGGCAGGGCCCAGAAAATTTTGTTGTAGGGGGCCCCATGATTTCTAATGGCGGCCCTGATGTCCCGCAACCACTTCTCTGAAATGTGGCATTTTAAATATTATGTATAAAAGTCCTTGGACTAATGTAACATCAAATCCGTTGGACCAGTGACGTTTCTATGAAAAAGCAAAAATGACAAAGCCTGCAGATTTGTTGCAAATGAAAGCCTTCAGGGAAGGGTGTGAATTTATATTTTTTATATATATATTCATGTCATTTGCTAGTTAAAAAATGCAGTAGTCCAAATACTAAACGTTTGCAGACTTTCAATTGCTAGAAATTGGAAAAAACAAGATGTCCCTAGTATTTCCCAAGTACAAAAAGAGGTGACCAGGTATGAAAAAGCAGTGCCAAGAAGTTTAGGGGGAAAAAACTGTTTTGGAAGCTCACAAACTTTGGATGTCGAAGGTAAAAATCTAGTTTATATACAGTTTATATGTATTGTATGAATTGTAACGACCCTGAGAGACATACAGATGTAAAACTGGTTACTACATTTTTTATTGGTTTGTTTTGTGTTTTTTTTTTGGTTTAATTATGTGTATATTATTTTGGTTTTGAGTATACCTGCAATGATATATTCTAGACCATTATATACCAATGTATTGATTGTATTGTTGAAAACTAATAAAAATTGTCAGATAAAAAAAAAATTCAGTAAGTAGAATGGAGACAGAAAATGGAAGGAATGGGAGGGTCAATATTTAGCAGGATAGAATAGGTGTGAGTGGGAGTTATTGATTTAAAATATCTGCTATCTTTACATATACATTAAAAATGGGCTCAGACGTGAACAAGAAAGCACAAGCAGGGTAAATTCACTCAGATTCTGGTCTTATACAATAGTGAAAATTACAGCATTCTGTTTGTGGCAACTGCCAACCTTTTTTTCACATTTTTTTTTGCCATATGACTTTCAAAGAGCGATTATCCATGATATGCCATTTCCATCTTACTGTTATCATTAAAGACTAAATTAATTGCATTCATGTTGAACCAGGTCTATAAAATTCCAGTACCTTCCTGTTTTCCAGAGATGACTTCAGCATGGGCCTCTGAAAAAAGAAAGTCAAATTCTTGGGGAATGTCCTTCACCAGGTCCTGAAGAATGGCTGTCTGTTGGCTAAAAGAATATGGACACAAAAGTGATGTGATCTGATGCATCACACAGTCATAAAAGAACTTCTGTTGGGGCAAAGTCAATAAGAGAGGAAACTAAACAAAGTTCAGGACAACTCTGTCCCTACTTTGTGCTCTTTGGAGAGCCATGATTGTAGATCCATGTTGAGGGACAGCAAGATTGACTATAATTAATCTGCTTGTTGTATGTTATCGTGTAAGGATTAGTATGGTCTCACTGCTTACTTAAAGGCTCATACAAGACATCAGTCATCCATAAATATTGATCTCATAGAAAAACATTCATATCAACACATTGAAGATTTAGGTAAAGAGGGCTGGAGGCTGGGACACACCACATTGCTAAAACATTGTTAAATTTAATTCAAGGTGCATGTAAGTAGGAATACGGAAGGCAATTCCCCTATAGAAGTATATTTTTATTAAACTTTTTTAATGCAGACTACAAATCATTTTTAAACACTAAAGGGGTGGTTCACTTTTAAGTTTACTTTTACTTTGTAATAGAATGGACAATTTTAATAAACTTTTCAATTGATTGGTGTGCAAAACTATTTGCCCCCTTCCTGATTTCTTATTCTTTTGCATGTTTGTCACACAAAATGTTTCTGATCATCAAACACATTTAACTATTAGTCAAAGATAACACAAGTAAACACAAAATGCAGTTTTTAAATGAGGGTTTTTATTATTTAGGGAGAAAAGAAATCCAAATCTACATTTTCATGTGTGAAAAAGTAATTGCCCCCTGAACCTAATAACTGGTTGGGCCACCCTTAGCAGCAATAACTGCAATCAAGCGTTTGCGATAACTTGCAACGAGTCTTTTACAGCGCTCTGGAGGAATTTTGCCCCACTCATCTTTGCAGAATTGTAATTCAGCTTTATTTGAGGGTTTTCTAGCATGAACCGCCTTTTTAAGGTCATGCCACAACATCTCAATAGGATTCAGGTCAGGACTTTGACTAGGCCACTCCAAAGTTTTGAAGTTCATTTTGTTTTTCTTCAGCCATTCAGAGGTGGATTTGCTGGTGTGTTTTGGGTCATTGTCCTGCTGCAGCACCCAAGATCGCTTCAGCTTGAGTTGACGAACTGATGGCCGACAATTCTCCTTAAGGATTTTTTGGTAGACAGTAGAATTCATGGTTCCATCTATCACAGCAACTCTTCCAGGTCCTGAAGCAGCTAAACAACCCCAGACCATCACACTACCACCACCATATTTTACTGTTGGTATGATGTTCTTTTTCTGAAATGCTGTGTTACTTTTACGCCACATGTAACGGGACGCACACCTTCCAAAAAGTTCAACTTTTGTCTCGTCGGTCCACAAGGTATTTTCCCAAAAGTCTTGGCAATCATTGAGATGTTTTTTAGCAAAATTGAGACGAGCCTTAATGTTCTTTTGGCGCCTTGGAAATCTGCTATGCAGGCCGTTTTTGCCCAGTCTCTTTCTTATGGTGGAGTCGTGAACACTGACCTTAATGGAGGCAAGTGAGGCCTGCAGTTCTTTAGATGTTGTCCTGGGGACTTTTGTGGCCTCTCGGATGAGTTGTCTCTGCGCTCTTGGGGTAATTTTGGTCGGCCGGCCACTCCTGGGAAGGTTCACCACTGTTCCATGTTTTTGCCATTTGTGGATAATGGCTCTCACTGTGGTTCGCTGGAGTCCCAAAGCTTTAGAAATGGCTTTATAACCTTTGAAATTGAACTCAGGTGTGATAAACCACAGTTAAGTTATTTTTTAACAAGGGGGGCAATCACATTTTCACACAGGCCCATGTAGATTTGGAGTTTTTTTTCTCCCTTAATAACGTAAACCTTCATTTAAAAACTGCATTTTGTGTTCAATTATGTTATCTTTGACTAATAGTTAACGGTTTTTGATGAGCAGAAACATTTAAGTGTGACAAACATGCAAAAGAATAAGAAATCAGGAAGGGGGCAAATACTTTTGCACACCACTGTATATATAGTTTTAAAATCATTCACCTTCATCTGACTCTTTCCAGCTTTCAAATAGAGGTCACTGACTCCATCTAAAATGCTACAACTTTGTTACTTTGTATTACTTTCTATTTAGGCCCTCTCCTATTCCAGTCTCTTATTTAAATCAATACGGTCCAAATTTCCCTAGCAACCAGATTGCTGAAATTGCAAATTGAAGAGCTGCTGAATAAAATGCTAAATAACTCAAAAACCACAAATAATAAAAAATGAAAACCAATTGCAAATGGTCTCAATATTGTTTTCTACATCATACTAAAAGTTAACAACCCATTTAAAAGAACCCCCCCAAAAAAATAAAATCAGTATCACTAGGAGTAATCGAATACACTCAACTTGTAGGCAGTGCCTAATACCTGTATTCTCACCTCTCAGGTAGGATGCGCATACCAGCAGTACAGAGGATATACAGAGGGGTCTCCTTGTGTTTATTTTTTGGAATATAAGAAGCAGCAAAGCTCAGGAGAGGATTCATGTAATCACTTGTTTTTTCTGGAGTCAATGCCATTGTAGAAATGCCTGGATAGGAAAGCATCAAAAGAATTTTAGATGTTTGATAGGATGATGCACACCTGTGCAGCCACTACAAAACTAACATTGTAAATGAACGTTTTATGAATATACAAGAGATGACTGTGCCAAAAAGCTCAGCTGTGCAAATCATTGTTAAATTTATAACAACTTAAAAATACATGTATTCATGACTTATAAACTAGCAGTTTTTCACTTCAACGCTTCAGAAGTCTTAAAGAACACTAGGTGGCAGCATATAACCATCTGAAAAGTAAAAGAGCAAAATCGTTGCTATATTCTAGCAAAAGTCAGCTAAGCCCTAGTTTGTACCTTGAGTAAAAATAAATGAAGCATAACAGTTGCATAAGTTATATTTTTAAAACAACGTGTGCCTAATGTAGATGTTGAAAGCATCACAAAGGTGTAATTAGTGTAGTTATTAAAGGCAACACAAAAGGTGTAATTAATGTGGTAAACAAAAGAAACTGCTTAGGTCTCATTTCCACAACACTTGGAGGTCCATTTATCAAAGTCTGAATTTTACTCAATATTTTCTGAAAACAACTACGAAAAAATCTGTACAGGTTTTTTCTCCTTAATGATCAATACATATTCCTGAAAATTTTGTTTGTCCAAAAACCACAAAATCTTTGGAATATTGTATGAAACCCAGCAAGGAGCAAAATATCTTTGGGATCTTCATTGACTTATATGCAACCTTGGTATGTCTGAGATGCTGGATTTTCAGATTCAGACTTTTTCCATCCTTGGGGTATAATATATCCTGAAAAAAATCAGGGTTTTTTTTTCCCCCCACTAAAAATTCGTATTGTATACTAAAAAAAAAAAGAAATACAAATTTTTCGGGTTTTTAGCATTCGGAGTTTTGTAGTTTGTAGTGTTGCTCAGTTTGTGTATTCTTAATAAATCATAGGCTAGCTGTGTTTCAGGCTACACTCACTTATATACTTCCCATCCTTCCTGCTAAACGTTACACCTCAGGGTGTAATTGAAGTATTTCTGGTTAGGTGATCTCTGAGGCAGCACACAGACCATCATGAAATGGTGGTTCAAGGCAAGAGATGTAAAAAGGGCAATATTTACAATATATATTCCAATTTGGTAAGATTCTTTAATATAAACTGTTGCTTAAGTATTCATTTTGGGGCTTTAGTTTCCTTTTAAAATGCATTTATTTTTTGGTGTTACTGTTCCTTTAATATACTAATGTAATTTCAATGTTGATTGAAAGAAGTTAAGTACACAATTTACAAGGCATTTTATCACTGCCAGAGCTCAAAAATATAAACCACAGCCTTTGGTAAATCTAACAATTGGAAAACCCAAAACTACTTGTATATTCACTAAACCTGGCACATAACTAAACTATTGTTCTTAGAAACAGAATTGCTTCTGCCATATCCTCCTCCATAGAAATTCTTAAATCCGATTGGAATATTTTCAGTGCTTGTATTTAAAGTTATTAGGAGCCGGCGTTGGTACATTTTTGGCGACTCCAACTCGGACGACCCAAAATTATATCTATATATATCTATTATATCTATATATCTCTTGTAATTACCTGGTTTGATCTTCTTGACCACAGGTTTGCTGCCTCGGTCTCGCATTTGCTTGATATCCAGGAGGTCGTGGGGGTTTCCATTATGTGGGGGCCAAAAATACACAAAAACCCGAGATCCACTGCTGCCACAGTCAATGACAACTCCATAGTTCAATTTGGCATCCTTTATGTCTGTGGCTTCTAAGTCCTCAATTTGGTCCAAGTACCTGTTAGTAGGCATTAAGCACAGAGTCACTAATCGGCAAAGTAAAGGCCCTTAGGACAATGTTACCATAAGTCTACAGATCAATTAATACACATTTGTAACATCAACATCACAAAGACTATAGACTGGATGCACTTTTCTATATGCCATCTTAGTGTTTCTGGCTCCCTGTCTATGATGGCCGCCCAGGAGCGTGCACAGTGGAAGCCAGGACCAGATTTATTATTTATTTAAAAAAAAAAAAAGTATTTCTAAAGCTCCAACATATATCGTAGTGCTGTACAACAGATGGCTGTATACTATAAATTTACACAGCAACTGATTTAAGAGGTAAAGAGAGCCCCGCCCAAATTAGTCAGTACAGGAGGCCTAAGGACTATTGGGGTAGGACTACAGAGGATTTCCGCGCAATCCGACGCGTAAAAACGCAGACGTCACGTCGGATGCGACAGAAATAAGGTAAGCAATGGAAATGTTGGATGAAGACACAGCGTTGATCCAACTGCATCAGACAGTCATGTCGCATCGAATCGACGCTGCGACATTCTCCGACAATGCTATTACTTACATTATTTGTCACATCCGACGCGGCACCTGCATTTTTGCGCATCGCGTCCGATCGCACGGAAATCGTCCATGTAGTCCTACCCTTAGCTGCAGCCACTGGTGAGGTTTGGGAGAAAGCAAAGGGTCCCCTGTAGGGGGATTATTAGTTTAAGATACATAACAGGGGGTTTATTTCTCCTTTAAAACCATAGAAAATATTTAATATAGGGATTCTCCGGGTTAAAAAAAAAAACGGAGGCTATTACAGTAACGTACTGTGGTTTGCTTGGCCTTTATTAGCATTTAGCTTTACTATAACACCTGCTCCAATCCCCACTGGCATGTGTTGTCTACTGCGGAGCACAGAGAGGTAAAGTAATATGCACAGAAAAGTTGCATTTAATAGATAAATGTACCAACTTAGATAGAAATTGAACTTAAGCACACACCTACCTAAAGACCCGATCTTGTACTTAACCTGGGGATTGCCTGTATTGCAAAGTTTCTCATTTACATTTTCTTGTTTTTGTTTATAGAATTTAGGATTGGAATAAAGTTATTTTAATATCAACTCTTGAAAATGGCATACTTTGCTATATATACAACCTGTTTCTATAATACAGCAAAGAACATGTGCTATCGGCATGTAGAGATTATAATTTTAGACCATATTCAAATTAATGAGAAAACTTTAATTTATGTTTAAACACATGAAACCTTATGGATGAAATTTAATGAGAAAAAAATTCAAATTCAGCTACAGTTTTTTTACCATTGACTTCAATTCGATAAACCGTGAAATATGTTTTTCCTCATTGGAATTACATCTGGCTTTCTGGGACAATTGGAATTGAATTAGGATAGAAGTCTTTCTCATCTAAGTGAATCTGAAAGGGGCACTTTTTAGACTAAACTTGTTCACTACTGACAGTCACAACAGCAGTGGAAATGAGAGCAAGCTCTGAGAATCTAGTATGGTTGTCACACAGCTTTGAGGGTCCATATTCAGTATGGCTCAAAATGTAGGAGTTGGTCAGACATTTAGAAGTGAACTGCCCATTTGATTAAAATGTAAACTTAAAACATTTCAATGGAAACGGCCAGAATCCTTTAGCGTAAACCAAATCCAGACCAACACACAATGAGCAGGATTCCAGGCAAAGCAATTACAGGCAACGTAAATCTGATAATGGTCAACAAAAACAACTGAGAGTATCAAACTCTCCACTGAGGATGTCAATAGAAGAGCGATTATATTCTGCTTACATCTTCAGTGTGTCTGGCTAACCGTAACAGCTTGTCTATTATACTTCATTATTCCACAGCAAACAGGACCACTACATCATCTGGTTTTTGCTTTGTGTGCAGAAATTAAAATGAATCTGTAGGCCGACCCAGAAAATTCAGAGACAACAGACTACATTTGTTATTAGTAAACGCTTAATATGATTAGGATTCCGCAGCCCAATGCGATTATCCTGGACTAGGCATCATGTTCCATGCCAGGAACCATTTCATCCCTCAAGGGTGTTGTGTTAGGAGCAAAAACCAAACTGTAAACCAATTGTACAACGATTCAGTGGTGACTAAACTGGAATCTGCTTGGTGTATGTGTAGCTTACAAGTAAAACCACAATCAGGTTAGGTTGGAAGAACTTGTTTCTGCAAGCAAAAAAATAACCACAAAGCTGGAGAAGTGAGATGCTCTGCATTGTTGAGCTTTTGCCTAATTTCATTATTCAAGGCCCCATCTGGCTCCCAGTCCTACTGAGGGATTGGTGTTACATCATGTCTCAACTTCCCGTCAACAGCAAGGCCTGGGGCAAATCTAGAGGCACTTTTTCTGTTACAATGAGCAGTGAAATATGCCTGCCTAATAAGGATATTATTATTAATGGTTGCCTTGGCTGTAGCATTTTTACAGAATTTATACTTCATTTAATGCCTCGGTGGAGCTTGCAATATAAGGCCTCAATCACTTTAAGGCACAGTAGGGTCAAATGTTATCAGAAGTCAGTTAACCTGCCTGTATGTTTGGCATATGGAAGGGCACTGGAGTACCTGGAAAAAAATCCATGCAGACACAGGGAAAACATACAAACTCCTTAAAGACAGTGCGGTGGTTGGACCTGAACTCAGGACCCAGTGCTTCACCCAGTATTTACCCACTGAAATATTTCTCTTTTTTCTATTCATATTGCCTCCTAGTTATCCTCTAGTCTACCATAGAAGCCAGTGCCAAAATTGAGAAATGTAGGACTGATAAAAGTGAAACAATAAAAATATCACCAAATTAATACATATTACATTTAGGTAACATTTGCTTAATTGGCAATAATGTGCCTGTCACCACTAGAGCGGTCTTCCACTGAAGTAGGGTTGTCACATGCTTTGAAAACCTGATTTCTAAAACAACACAGACATAACCCTGCCATTTTGGCCAATGCCTGCCCATTGTCTCACTACCCTGTCCATTAAGTCCTCACTCTGCCCCCTAAACAGCATCAACAGCAACTGCCCAGACCTTGGCATCACTGTCTGGACCTGCAAAGCATAAAATGTGGCAACCTGTACAAAAGTGATGGGAAACATTATATACATATTCAAATCAGGAGTACCTGCCTGAGGTTAGGGATTGTAAAATCAACCCCGGTGATTAACCATATCCTTGTCATTTGAAGGGGAACAAAACCCTTGCCAGCAGAATCGAGTAATGGTGCTGACATGCACAAATCTTTACTATTAATCACCTTTGTCATATTTTGTGGCTACTTGTACGTATGGTCGACATCTTTTCTAGGAAGCATGTCTAGCTTTCAATCCTAATTTATTATCTTTCTTGCCTATTAAAGTGACCGGTTACCCTAAGAAATAATTCCAAATACTAGTTTATGATGCTATTCAAGCAAAATAAACTTTACTCACAAAAATTATCTTAATCTTGTTTCTTTTAGTCTTGGCATTTACAATCACTTCAAGCAAGCAGCAGCCACTTTGTGGACACTGTTATTAATAAGGCAAGCTTTGCATCATGCCAAAATCATGTTTATGCATCAGAATGAATGATGATGACTCGATACCCATGCACTGGCTACACAATTAGATGGAGCGGAGCACAGTGACATCTAGGAAGTGCGAGTGGAAAGTGAAAGTAATTCCCTGCCCCGCCTTTAGAGGAGGGGCAAGCAATACATGATTGATAGCAGAGAGATTTAAATGGTTTATAACAGGTGTGGGTGTTTTAATATTAAAAAAAAAAATGGATTTCAAGTTTAATTTGAAGGGACTTTTATTGTACAGCTTTTTATGTCTGGGTGACAGGTCGCCTTTAATAATGCATTCAACGATGTGGGGGAAAACACACAAAAAAAAAAAAAAGTGTAGGTTTTTACAGGACAGTGTCTTATTTTGTTATAGTTACTATTTCCTTTCTTGTATTGTGATTGTGTATACATTTGTGCTGGGTTCATTTACTAGTTATACTACAGCTCAAGGTCCAGCTATACGCTAAACTAGATATTCATCTACATGTTGTGTGCATCTGGCTAGTGCACATATAAAGGCAATACATATCTCTAGGGTAGATAAATTAGTATATACTGATGATCCAGCAAGCTTAATCAGGCTTTTAAGTCACACAAACTGCACTCCTTTTATGTCTGCAGTCAGAACTGGTACGGCTAATGATTTCACTGAAGTTTGGTACACAGTAGCAGAATGAACCCTAATGAGTTATTCTGGTCAGTCCATAAGGTTTTAATCATGTATAATGTTTGCAGATCTGCTCAGATCGCCAGAACCCCTCCTAACCCCAGCAGCTGCTGCACTGTAGTCGGTCTCATGGAGATTGCTTCTGGGATTTTGAAGACATGTTTGACCCTGGAGACAGCTGGACCTGTCACAAGTAGGCAGCGTGAACAATTACACCTGGCTTTCTGGAATCCTGCCTGCTATAATTAATCCTGGGAGTTTCAAAACGGTGGAGAGCATTGCATTTCAGTGCTCAGGCTTCAAGGCCAAGCTTTAAATGGTCCTTGTCAAAGCAAGAGAGCTGGAAACTGAGAGTACAAAGGTTACTATGAGAAAATCAGATCAAGCATGACTAAGTCAGTACAATAATGAATAAATGATCCAGGGAGACCAAAGATAATTTTGGTTGCTTAAAGGACCAGTAACATCAAAATTTTTTTAAAAAAAATTCGTTAGTATACAACGAAAAAAAACACCAAGACAAATTAAACTTTAAATAGCAAAGCCTTTATTAAGAAATAACTTACTGAAACTCCACTTCCGCTCCTCTTCAGAAACGGCGACCATCCATTCTACGGTGCTTGATTTCTCCTCCATGACAGCTGTTCTCTGACCCGATCTATTTCTCTTCTTCATCCTCCGTCCTCCCAGGTGTCCAACAGCAGCAGTAGGAAGGCGATGTGGGTAGCCTCCCCAATGTCTCTACAAAAGGTGCAGTAAGGTAGAGGAGTGCAGACACGAGTGTGCAGCCTGCGGGGGAGCCGAGCTGAACCGGTACTTATACATCCGCTGAATCCTGCGCTGCCGGTGCAACTGGTCATGGACAGAAACAAAAACTGGATCCTTCCCATGGAATCGCCGTGTATCTAGAGCCCAGCAGCAGCGGTATGGGGGGTCGCCTTCCTAGGATCTCCATGGACGTGCAGCTTGTGGAGAAGCCGAGGCAGAACCCCTGCCTATACTTCCTGCGCTGCCAGCGCTACTGGTCACGGACACAAACAGAATAAATAAGTCGGCTGGTTTGCGGTTTGCTTGTCCTTGCTTTATAGGCGCACAACTCCGGCCGGGCAAAAGGGCCAATGCAACTTTAGGAGTCCAACCACAGCTCCTATCTCCGCGAGTTGTGCGCCTATAAAGCAAGGACAAGCAAACCAGCCGACTTTTGTTTGTGTCTTTTGTAGAGACATTGGGGAGGCTACCCACATCGCCTTCCTACTGCTGCTGTTGGACACCTGGGAGGACGGAGGATGAAGAAGAGAAGGAGATCGGGTCAGAGAACAGCTGTCATGGAGGAGCCAGGGAGGAGAAATCAAGCGCTGTAGAATGGATGGTCGCCGTGTCGCCGTTTCTGAAGAGGAGCGGAAGTGGAGTTTCAGTAAGTTATTTCTTAATAAAGGCTTTGCTATTTAAAGTTTAATTCGTCTTGGTGTTTTTTTTTCGTTGTATACTAACGAATTTTTTTTAAAAAAATTTTGATGTTACTGGTCCTTTAATATTATGGACTTTAAATACATAATATGGGGGAAAAGTTTAATAATTACAGGTATGGGATCCATTACTGCAGAAACCATTTACAGTATTTACTGACCTTTTAAATTGCCGGTCCCGAAAAGCTTTAGAACTCCATAGCTGAAGGTCTGCAACAGTAGCAAACACCAGTATAAATACCGCAAGGAAAATGATCAAGAGGGCCACTCGCTGGCGAGAGAACTGGGTTACAGAAGGCAGACTACAGTGCCAGGATCCAGGAAACAAGCAAGAAAAGCTAATTCTGAAATACAGAAAGTAAAAACAATATGACTTAAGTGTAGCTACTAAGTTTTAATGCCAACAGAACTACTTCCACATTGTGCAGAATTATTTAATTGGAGTGGTAAAAGCAGCTTAGTGTCTTTTAAAAAGAGGGCTACAAGTATAAATTGTATACAGATATAGGATCCCTTATCTGGAAACCCGATATCCAGAAAGCTCCGAATTACGGAATGGCTGTCTCCCATAGACTCCATTTTATCCAAATAATCCAAATTTTTAAAAATGATTTCCTTTTTCTCTGTAATAATAAAACAGTAGCTTGTACTTGATCCAAACTAAGATTTAATTATTCCTTATTGGAAGCAAAACCAGCCTATTGGGTTTATTTAATGTTTAAATGAATTTCTAGTAGACTTAAGGCATGAAGTCCCAAATTACGGAAAGATCCGTTATCCGGGAAAACCCCAGGTCCCAAGCATTCTGGATAACAGGTCCCATACCTGTACTCCTAGAAACAGGTGTTAGTTGTGAGAGTTGCATGAATGGATGTGTGAAATGTTCTGGATGTGTCAAGGAGTTGCATGACACATTGGTAATCCTATCATAGTACTACACAGAATCAACATCTCTGTGAATTTCAGATGTCACCTCTCTGAAGAGTTACAATGTGCCATTGTGATTGGATTAGTGGAAAAGTTTATATGCCGGGGACTTCCCACAGTTGAACTGAAGAAGCTGCTCGGATGAGTAGTGAAACTTCTTCAATGATTACTCAGCAAGTTGTTTTAGAATTACTTATATCAGATAAACCTAGCTTAGTGTATAGCTGAACCAGATGGTTTAGTCTATTGTTATCAAATTGTATCTATTGGTCTATTGCTATCAAAACCCTTAAGGAGGCACTGTTTTGAAAAAACTAGGTCAAACAACATATAGTATACAGAATGTTAAGGATTTAGGAAAACTACCTATAATTCAAACTGGAGAGTGCCCTTTCCTAACTGCCTTGTGAAGGAAAATATTTTACTGACATCACTATTAGATTTATGCTCAAGATTACTGTGAAACTCATACCATTCAAAATCATTCAGTCACACCACAAAGCAAAAACGATTACCTGGCCATAGGCAGCCTCTCCAGTCAACTGCTTTCACAGCTTGTGCACAACATGTCACCTTTTCCTCTGTCTGTCCCAAGAAAGCTGTGTCATATCTTCCAGCATTGCCTCCTCCTCCTGCACTCACTGTGCAAATAGAAAACATGATATGCACCTGCCAGGTATACTTCATTTAGCCCCCCCCCCCCGATTATAGAAAGCAGAAAAGCCAGGTTAAAAATTAACTATGTTGATTATTGTATTTAGAACCCAGTTAAAACATTGAAACATATTGCAGCTAAATATTTATACAGATTGTTGTTTAATCCCATGTCTCCTTTTAAAAAAATTTATTTAAGTATTAATACAAGATGTACTTTTTGCCGGGCTACACAAAAGAAAAAGCTTTCAAATGAATAGGTCTGCAGAGTCAGGTCACTAATTTATATTAGAGTGCACGCAGAATGACTGATCACATCAAACTACATGGAGTTTGTATATTGTGTGGGTCCTTATCTGCATGGGTTTCCTTTGTATACTCCCTTTTCTTCCCACACTTTAAAAGCATACAGGTAAGTTACTTGGTTTCTGTTTCTGATTATAAACTGCATGAATATTGTCAAAATATAAAATACATAGCACGTTTAATCCATAAAACTTAAATTAATGGAAAAATATACCATATATAATAGGCTTTACAGTCTCATTATGTTCCTCTAATTGGCTAGTAAAATCTTTAAATTACCTTTTAGTATGGCCAATTCTATTCAACTTTTCGATTGGTCATTATTTTTTTTTATATATAGTTTTAGAATTATTTCCCTTTTCCTTCTGACTTTTTCCAGCTTTCAAATGGGGGTCACAGACCCCCCATCTAAAAAACAAATGCTCTGTAAGGCTACAAACATATTGCTACTTTTTTATTACTCGTCTTTCCATTCAGGCCTTTCCTATTCATATTCCAGTCTCTTATTCAAATCAATGTGTGGTTACTAGGGTCATTTGAACCCTAGCAACCACACTGCTGAAACTGCAAACCGCTGAATAAAAATCGAAATAACTCAAAAACCACAAATAAAAAATTAAACCCAATTGCAAACTGTATCAGAATACAACAATATACATCATACTAAAAGTTAATTTAAAGGGGAACAACCCCTTTAACATAGGTTCTTAAGCCAATCAAAGGACTCTTCTTTCAGATTTATAATGGCTGATGAGATTGTGGTCTCTTGGGAAATGTACTAAAGCAGCACGAGCAAATAATGTATTACATAATGCTTCTTTGTGTACAACCTGATTTAAAAGCGTACATTTTTGCTTCCTCACTAGAAGGTTATTTATACAATTCCTCCTTATTGAACTACGCCACAGCCTAAACACCAGCACCATCTATAGAACATCCATAAACCCTGCTGTACCAACTAGGCACCTTCAACCTGTGTCTCTCTGAAGATAACGTAGCATTACCCTACAACTTGCACCGAAGAGTTCTATTTAAACAACCACTCGCAATCAAGGAACCTGAAACCACTCTATCATCAGTCGGTAGCATAAAATCACACACAATTACCTTCTTCTACTGCACCCGGAAGTCAAGAGCCGGCTTACCACGTCAGAGCTGCCACGTCATCGAGTTTGAACCATGTAGCTTTATTAAAACAGCATGTTTCGTCACTGAGTGGCTTGCGCATTATATGTTAGACTCGCAAACTTGAGCCTGATTGTTTTACTAGAAGCTCAAAGAAATTCTCATTAACCTTAGAAATATTAACCTTCAATATTGTACAGATAAGTACACTCTGTGTATGTACATTTGGTTTACATGAATCTGTATCTGGCTTCGTAAAAGTTAAAGGGATGGTCACCTCTATGTTAACTTTAATGTCATAGAGAGAATGACTTATTCTAAGCAACTTTTCACTTGGCCTTCATTTTTTATAGTTGTATATGAATGATTTGCCTTCTTCTTGTGATTCACTGACCCCCATTAAAAAAAATTAAAAAAACAGCTTTGTAAGGCTACAAATTTATTGTTATTGCTACTTTTTTATTAACCACCTTTTTGTTCAGACCTCACCTCCTCCTAATTATATTCCAGTCTCTTATTCAAATCAGTGTATGAGTTTAAGTTATTCTGCTTTTTAATCGGCACCTCTCGAGTTTGCAGTTTAAGCAATCTGGTTGCTAGGGTCCAAATTACCCTAGCGTCCAAAATACCCTGGCGTCCTGCCACCTCTGATGAAGTGGCAGGATGCCATGAAACGTGTTAAGCGGGCAGCCAGAGTTCACACTTTGCTGTTGTAATTTGCTTTTATATGTATATTAAATAAAATTTTGACTTTTAACACTTTTACTGGCCTCCTCGGTGCTCCGCTGTTTTTGCCTTTTTCCAAATTACCCTAGCAACCAGATTGCTTAAACTGCAAACTGGAGAGGTGTCATATAAAAAGCAGAATAACTCAAAAACCACGAATAAAAAATGAAAACTGTCTCACAATATCAATCTGTACATCAGATGTACATTTGATGACAATCCCCTTTAACTATTTATAGCTCATATTTCAGTGATTGCTGCAATTATGTAACCTCATGTACATGTACAAGATGAAAATGTGGCAACAGTGCGCTTTCACAATGCAAGTGAAGGGGCATCTGCCCAGGCCCCACTGCTTTTGGGGGCCCACTGAGCCAAAAAATAGAGGAGACGGGCCGGGGCGAGATGCAGGGAGGAAGGTGGAAGGAGGGGACACAGGGAGGGAGGAAGATGGAGGGAGGGGACACATGCAGGGAGGAAGACGGAAGGAGGGACACAGGGAGGGAAGAAGGGGACGCACACAGGGAGGAAGATGGAGGGAGGAAACACGGGGAGGTGGGACCAGTTTCAATTTTTTGGTGCGCTGCGCGTCAGGGGTATGGGGGTCCCACTAGTTGACTCTTTGCCCAGGGTCCACAAATGCCTTAAAATGCCCCTTTGTGGCAACTTCACTGACACTGGCCATAATTCCAGGAACATTGCTTGCTCAGGTTCAACACACAATATTGTTAGAATGATGTATCTGTCCTACATTGTACTGCTCCTGAGTATTAAATTGTTTCTTAAACCAATAATGTTCCTTTAACTCTCATATTTTAAGAATTAAAATATATTATGACATCTAGAAACCCGTTATCCAGAAAGCTCTGACTTACGGAAAGGCCGTCTCCCTTAGACTCCATTTTATCCAAACAATCCAAATTTTTAAAAATGATATCCTTTTTCTCTGTAATAATAAAACAGTACTTGATCCCAACTAAGATATAATTAATCCTTATTGGAAGCATAATCAGCCTATTTGGTTTATTTAATGTTTACTTGATTTTCAAGTATGAAGATCCAAATTATGGAAAGATCCATTGTCTAGAAAACCCCAGACTTGTTGAGTGTCGCACCATTCATGTAAAGTTCATGCTTCTTTATACTACTGGTCATATTAATACCTGATGCTTTAGGGCAGCTGGGCAGTGCTGTCCAAAATTTCCCATACTATTTCATGTACTGTATTTGTAGGTCAGAATGTTAAAAAACATTGATGTATTACAGAGATGTGTGTAGTTCGTTTTCATACTGGTGGCCATAAACATGTATTGGAAGGTCACATGTCAGCCCTACCTAGGGTTGCCACCATTCCTATATATCTTTTTTTCCTATTAATAACATTGGGATCAACCATCATTTTTACCAGCACTACAATGAATTGGGATACAGGAAAGCTAGGATTAAAATACAAAATTGAATCATGAGTAGTCTTTGTAGTATTTGTTTTTCTAATATGCTGTGCTTAGCCTCTTTTTGGCTTCTGTCTCATGGTATCCCTTGGTTTGAAAAACACAGGTATGTGATGTTTAGGGATGTAGCGAACTGCCGTGTATGTGTTCGCGAACGCCGTTCGCGAACACCGGCAAAAAATGCGAACAGTTCGCGAACTTCGAACATCCGAAAATCGTTCGATTCGAACGATCGAAGGATTTTAATCGTTCGATCGAACGATTTTCGTTCGAATCGAACGATCGAAGCCATTGGATCGAATGATTTCATTCAATCCAATGGCTTCGATCGTTCGATTCGAACGAAAATCGTTCGATTTTAGCGATTGAATGGTCGAATGGTCGAACGATTTTGACGCGAACGCCTATTGGCGAACGTCGCGCGACGTTCGCGAACTTGCGGCGGACGCGAACAGTCGAAGTTCGCGCGAACTAGTTCGCCGGCGAACAGTTCGCTACATCCCTAGTGATGTTTGTTGAAAATTTTACAGTTCCAGACACATTGTTTTTTTTTTACTGTTTTGTTTGTCTCGGTTGTAGGTATACAGTACATGTGAATAGAGATGCTTTATTATACAACATTATCTTATGACTATGAAGATTTTCATTCATCCAGGTCATGTTATATCTAGTATAGGTCAATCTAAAAACAACTGGACTTGCTGACTAATCAATGAAGACGTTTCACTACTCATCCGAGCAGCCTGAACTGAAGAAGCTGCTCGGATGAGTAGTGAAACGTCTTCATTGATCACTCAGCAAGTCCAGTTGTTTGTAGATAGACCTATACTAGATATAACATTATCTTGTCATTTCCCTTTTTCCCCTCACAAACTTTATTGGAGTCCATGAAGTTCTGAATGTGCTATAATGTGTTACCAACTAAGGAGGCTAAGATCAATATATAGAAGGCATTATTACATTTTGTGAATTAAACTACTAAAAAAGTGCCCTTCCCTTTAAACAAAACAGGCATTGTTTGTCCATATATTGCAATATATTTAAAGGATCAGTAACATCAACATTTTTTAAAAAACATTTTTTTGTATACTACGGGGAAAAAAACACAATCGCAAAGTCTTTATTTAGAAATAACTTACCAAGTCTCCACTTGCACTCCTCTTCAGAAAAGGCCAATGGGTGATCCATCGTGCGGCACTCAATTTCTCCTCCCTGCCTTCCTTATAGGAGATAGCCCGGGAGGAGAAATTGAGCATCGCACGATTGATCGTCGCCGTCGCCTATGCTGAAGAGGAGAGCAAGTGGAGATTCAGTAAGTTATTTCTAAATAAAGTTTAATATGAGTTGGTGTTTTTTTTTTTTTTGTAACTGGTCCTTTAAGCTGTACATCAAAATCCTAAAATCAGCATGCACTCCCTTTCACTGTATATAAAATGTTAAAATGTCAGCATCCAAAATCACTTATTACAGAAAGGGCTGCCACCTGGCCAGTATTTCACTCTCGACACTAGCACTACGCACCAATTCCTCACTGATTCTGCTGTTGATGTCATAACTCCACCCCATTTATGTCATAACCCTACCACTTTGTGCAGGGCAGCCATATGGGGGGTACAGTGCTACCAGGCCTAAAGGGGGGCCCGGCTGTGCTGCACTTTTCAATTAGTTGGGTTCCCCCTTGACAGCAACGAAGTGACACCAATGACTTATACGGGTTTTTTGGTGTGTGGGGCCTCTAGGACGGGGTCTTTGATGGTGGGCCAGTCCCAGAGGTCCCAGAAATGTTTGTTTTAGGGGCCCCATGAAAGCGGCCCTGACTTTGTGCCCCCCTCTGGTTGATAATTTCTATTGCAGAAGATTTAATTTCTAACTGTATAATAAGCTTGAAGTGCCAATTTCCACTGCCACTCACTGTATGTGTGCTTGGGGTTCCAGTACCCACTTTCTCTCACTTGAGTATCTACCACCCGGATAATGTGCTTGTAGTGACACTATTTAATTCTTTCAGTATATAATGGAGGTTGGAGAAACACGTACATAAGCTTATCATGTAGTGGCATTTTACTGGCCTGGATGGTAATGTAAAAACAATTGCTACCAATGTTATTGTATTGATAGGTAAGAAAGGTCAAAATGTAGGAAGGCAGGTATGCTGCTTGATCTATAAACATCCAGGCATACAAATTCACATACATTATCATATTTCAATGGATCTTCACTTGATCACATTCTTTTGCAGCATTCAGGGAAAGTCTCACCAGGGCTCTTGTAAGACAGGATTTGAATTGAATATCGCAGCAGCAGCAAGTTTTTTGCTAACCCCATTTTATTTGGAAGGTCATTATCCAGTTTGAGCACTTAATAGCGCTTATTTCTGTTTATCAACAGGTGTCAGCTAAGCATGGTGCCCTCTGACCTTGATCTGTCTACTTCGGGCCATTGGGCCTTGCCCATGACATGACATGCGCACAACTAAGCCTCACCGCCTGTCTGTCAATTGGCCTCCTCCACGCGACATTGCAAATGCAAACTCCCTGAAAACCTCCGTAAGGATTATGAAATTAAAGCGGAGGTGCAGCTCAGCAAAAGCCAATCAAACTTCGACCCGCCTACCTATCTACCCAAACCAATCTGAGCGCAATAAAAAAAGGAAAGCGCCAAAGGACAGTGAGACGGCCTGTCGGGCTCTCTAAATAATGAATAGCAGTGCCAGTAGCCAATCGGGAAAGTGATTATGCAACAGGCCGCGCCTAGCTGTCCAATGGGTGCTGGATGGGCGTGTTGTCAGGCCGCGAGGTTGCTCCACCACGGCGGTGTCGGGTCAACCTCGAATCCGGCAGCGGCGCTCAGGGGCCCGGATAAGTGGCCGTGAGCAGCCCGGGCACTGCAAGATGGAGTTGGAGGCCGTGCTAAAAGAACGGACCGCCGCTGCCGGGGATCCTGGGCGAGTGTTGGGCGCTTGGGTCCGGCGTGGTTGGTCAACAGCCGGGCCCGGCGTGCTTGAATCTGACGGTGGCTCCGGGGGGACATTAGCTTTCGAGTCTACGGGCAGCCGCATCCTAGAGTTGACCTCTAAGGACAACGACCCCGAGTACGAAGCGCTGCCGGAAGGATCTAAAGTGACTACGCACATGTTAGCGGGGGCCGTGGCCGGGGTCATGGAGCATTGCCTTATGTACCCTGTAGACTGTGTCAAGGTGAGAGCGGGCGCAGTGGGACGTACCAAATCTCAATGACACGGGGGGCTGCGAGCATGGGGCCCACGTGTCCAAATATAAGTCGTTTTTAAGATATGCGCCTCGTTCATTCACAGATTATTAGTCACTCCCGTCTTCTCTGCTTCATACAGCCAAACGTAGGGATTCCCAGACGTTGTACTTCTTACATTCACACATATTGGGCTTCCTACATTCACAGATAGGTAGTTGCAACCTCTGTGCCTCATAAAAGCCAGGAGCGTAGGAATTCCTAAACTGTATATGTTTTGTACAACTGCAAGGAGTAGCAAGCTTCAGTCCCTCAGTGGATCTGCACTTACTGACTAAACCTGTCTGTCCAGCAGCTTCATTCATTTTTGGCAGCCTGTGTTTTTATTCAGCAGTCACTTCCCATTCCTATTGATGTGGATGTCCTGGGAAAGCTTAGTGTTCCCTCCCTAACTGCCAGTTTTTGCAACTGCCACTTTATCATATCATATAGTATATAAATTTCACATTATTGCAGTCACAAATGACAGATGCTATTTTGTGGAAATTAAATTGCGTAGATCTGTACCCAGAAACTGCTGGACACCAACTGTTGCTTTAATTATCGACCGTTTGCTTTATCCCGAAATTGTTTTAAAGGGGTTAGTTAGTTTTAGTATGATGTAGGGACAATTCTAGTTTGCAGTGTTGGCAATCTGGTTGCTAGGGTCCAAATTACCCTGACAGCCATGAATGCATGGCTGCTATGGTAATTTGGACCCTAGCAACCAATGAGAATATGGGATATTTATAGGGGAGGGTCGGAACACAAAGATTAGTAATAAAAAGTAGTAAAAACAATAGATGTGTAGCTTTAGAGGGGATTTGTTTTTAGATCGGGTCAGTGGCCCCCTTTTGAAAGCTAGAAAGAGTCAGGAGAAGGCAAATAATTCATAAACTATAATATAATAATAATGAAGACCAATTGAAAAGTTGCTTAGAATTGGCCATTCTATAACATACTATAAGTTAACCTGAAGGCCTGTGGAAACTGTCTGTGGCCCTTTTCTAAAGCTGGCGATTTTCTATCATCTATCTATCTTTCATTTATCTATCTGTGTGTGTACACTCGTGCAAAGGCGTATGCTGGCCTGGCAATCCCAACTGGTACTTATATGCACCTTGTTAGCCAGTTAACTGAACAATAGTAAGGTGTGTGCACAGTACCGAAAATGAAGATGACTACCTCTGAACAGGCGCAAACCTGAATGAGTTATCAGGCTTTATATATTGCCTAAATATTCTGCAAGTATTTATGTACTATGGATATGCACCTTGTTAGCCAGTTGAATGAACAATTGTAAGTGGCGCAAAATAAAAAAAAATGTTTCTGATATACTTTGTTAGCCAAAAATGTATAAAGGCTGGAGTGACTGGATGTCTAACATAATAACCAGAACACTACATCCTGCTTTTCAGCTTTCTCTGTTTCCACTGATTGGTTACTGCCTGGTAACCAATCAGTGACTTGAGAGGGGGGGGGCACATGGGTTATAACTGGTGATTTTTGAATCTGAGCTGAATGCTGAGGATTAATTGCAAATTTACTGAGCAGTTATGTCCCATTTGGCTCCTCTTTAAGTCATTGACTAACTCGGAGTTAGAGAGCTGCAAAGTAAGCAGTAGTATTTTGAAATTAATAATAATGAGGCCCCCCAGCACAGTGCGATCAGGAATCTCACAGCAGTAATATTAAGGCACATTAGTGAAATAATTTGCCACTTACTGGCATGTAGAGACGCGCTGTTTCGCATACTTCTTTAGGGCTGAAGGTGTCAATAGACGTACTGACGTGCCAGTACAGTAAACTAAAGAAGTATGTGAGAGCGGCGAGTCACTATGTGCCAGTTTGTGTCTATTGCTAACACCTTCAGCACACAGGCAGCAGTATAGACCAAGTGGCAGATCATTTCACTAATGTGCCCAAATATTACTGCTACGATTACTCGATTCCTGTAATTTAATGGTTCAAAGAATGTCGGGCTGAATGGTCGGCCCCCACACATTTTCACCTCACCAAATCTGGCCCTCGTTGCAAAAAGTTTGGGCACCTCTGCTTTATAGAGTACATTTTGACTATTAGAAACTTTATTTATTTTGCACATCTAATCTATTTACCCAGTCTTTATTTTTACCCTGAACTGTCCCTTTAAAGGGATTGTTTACCTTTAAGATCGCTTTGAGCATGTTCTAGAATGGCTGATTCTAAACAACTTTTCAATTGGTCATCATTATTTATTCCTCATATCTTATTTCCCTTCTTCTTCTGACTCTTTCCAGTTTTCAGACTGGGATCACTGACCCCATCCAAAAACAAATGTATTGTTATTGCTACTTTTTATTAATATGTCCTCTCCTATTCATATTCCAGTCTTATTCAAATCAGTGCATGGTTGCTAGGATAATTTGGACCCTAGCAACCAGATGGCTGAAACTGCAAACTGGAGAGCTGCTGGAGAGCTATATAACTAAAAAATGCACAAATAATAAATAATGAAAACCAATTGCAAATTGTCTCAGAATATCACTCTATATGATACTAAAAGTTAATTTAAAGGTCAACAACCCCTTTAAGGATTATAGTACACTGGGCGGTTCGACCACTGATGCAGTCTGCCTTTCACTGCTTCGCATATAATTATATCAGAAATGCGCTGTATGAGGCAGACGTGGTGACAGACATTTCAGAAATGCTCTGTTTGGCATTTGCTTGGAGTTCCACCTGTCACTTCATCTGTTTTTGGCAACTTGTTTTCCATACATCACTCAACAAACCGTGACTGCTGTTGTTCTCTGCATGACTACAGTGTTGGTCAATGCCTCATGTACTCTAGACTTTACCATGCATTCATCGCCAGATTGTGCAGCTGAGCCGGCAAACCCCAGGAACAACCTACTGATCCATTTGTTCAGCTGCCAGGCCAGAGATAGTATCCTATGCTGTGAAGACCTGTCAAGGACAGCATACATTGCCCAATCTTGTTTCCACTTAACAATTTCCAGTTTGCCTGATTTCATCAATAAGGTCACATCATAACTCTGTTGGCGGTCTGCATTATTTTGGGCCATTATCATGCTACAATCATCCATGTGACTATTGGCAGTGCTATGCAAGTGGTCTGATCCAGTGTGCACTTGTGTGTGGCTCGCAGGCTGCAGTGTTTGTGCAAATATTACTAGCATCCGTTCCCCAGAGCCATTGTGGTCAAACAAGACCCACTTATTTCTGCTTTTCACTTGGGATGTGAAGAATCCTAAGATGATTTCCAGTATTTTAACAGAGCATATAGGATCATTTAAATGTGTTGTTCACCTTTAAATTAACTTTCTGTATGATGTAGAGAGTAATATTCTGATCCAATTTGCAATTGGTTTTAATTTTTTTTATATTTGTTGTTTGAGTTTTCGCTTATTTTTCAGCAGCTCTCCAGTTTGCAATTTAAGCAGTCTGGTTGCTAGCGTCTATATTACCCTAGCAACCATGCATCAATTTGAGTAAGAGGCTGGAATATGAAAAGGAAAGGCCCTCTATAGAAAGATGAGTAATAAAAAGTAGCTGCAGGTATGGGATCTGTTATCCAGAATGCTCGGGACCTGGGGTTTTCCTGATAATGGATCTTCCCATAATTTGGATCTTCATACCTTAAGTCTACTTAAAAATCATGTAAACATTTAATAAACCCAATAAGCTGGTTTTGCTTCCAATAAGGATTAATTATATTTTGGTTGGGATCAAGAACAGGGTACTGTATTATTATTACAGAGATTGGGATTATTTGGATAAAATGCAGTCGGAGAGACCGCTTGTCCGTAGTTCAGAACATTCTGGATAAAAGGTTTCCAAAGAACGGATCCCATAACTGTATAACAATAAATTTGTAGCCTTGCAGAGAATTTTTTTAAAGATCCATTTGAAAGCTGCAAAGAGAAGGTAAATTATTAAATAACTATAAAAAGTAAAGGACCAATTGAAATGTTGCTTCAAAACATGGTAAGAGTTAACATAAGGTGAACCACCCCTTAATGTAACTGTAGCTACACTTGGTAAAATGCGCTTTCCCACAATCACCCTAGGCGTGGTTTTAGAAATTTCTTCTAGTTTTTAGGTTGGCAGTCAGGAGTTGTACCAGCATGGTTTTGATTCAATTTCGTAAACTGGGATGACAGGCTTGGTATTTCCACTAATGTGGGTGTACAGTACTTGAGACGCCATCTTACAGACAGACTGCCAGCCTGAGATTCCAGTAAGCCAGGATGTTATAATTACAGCATTAAGCAATTTGTCATTGAAATACTTTGGTTCTCATTTTTCAGAGACAAATCCTTGGCATTATCATGAATGTCTACACTAGTGAAGCACTTACAGGATCCTCAGACTAATCTGTACATGGGTAGATGGTGTGGTGGTTGTGGGGACTGAACTGAAATGCTTCAGTCATGATAAGCTGAAAATTATGGAAACAAAAAAAACGAAACAATAATTACATTCTGAATAACCAAGGTACATGGCTTTAAGATGGCATTGGTATTTGATTTCATAATGGCTGTCCTATAACTGTGTCTAATAAGTCAGTCTTTGTTTGGATAATCTTGTTTTTTTAGAATAAATAACATTTTAATAGCTACAAACTTTAGATATGTGTTAATAATTATAAATTAGTCTGCCTGATTTTATGATGTGAACACACAAACAGTCACCCAAAAGGGGGGAACCATAGGTCTTGTAATTAGACTGGAGATCTCCCCCCCGATTCACATGTTCACCCTTTTCAAGTTTAGTGTTTTCTTGTATACTTTAAGCTGGCTATACATGGAGAGAATCAAGACATGCATACTGTGGCTGTGCACCTGTTTTAAGGCCTGTCTCTCTTAACAGTGTTTTCTTTTGTTCTAGACCCGCATGCAAAGTCTTCAGCCAGATCCTGCTGCCCGTTATCGAAATGTAATGGACGCCCTTTCTAAAATAGTACGAACGGAAGGCTTCTGGAGACCATTGAGAGGACTGAATGTTACTGCAACAGGCGCAGGCCCTGCCCACGCCCTCTACTTTGCCTGCTATGAAAAGTTAAAAAAGACATTGAGTGACATTATCCACCCTGGGGGCAATTGCCATGTTGCTAATGGTATTGACAATTCCTGTCCTGCATAACTCCTCATATTATTTTTATTTTTTTTTTTTTTGTAACATAAGTCTCTTGCTGAGACATTTCTGACCAGTGTCCTTTTTTTTTTAGGCATCTTGGCATAAAATAAACAAACTGTCACGGTAGCATACATCACATCCTCTTAGTGGCCTGCGATTATGGCTGACTCCTTAAGAGCATTACTGTGGTCCTGTACTGCCTAAAACATTTAATACACATACAATCTAACAAGTCCCTTTCCTTACACTGACTGCATTATAGATGTTTGTGTGCAAAATTCTATATCAGGTTTGCACGTAAAAAGCACTACCATCTAAAATGACACATAATTGGGTAGAAGATTCTCATTTCCCCATGTTATTTTTTAATGAGTATTTGAGTATTTAACCACAGTATAAGTCTAACAATGTTGGGCACACAAAACCACACACTCCCGTCTGCCAGTGCCTTCACTTTATTAACACCCTGCTGAATTTTAAGTGGACGGTATTTGGAACCCTGACTCCAAGTGACTTGAAGGGTTGGTTTCACTTATTGGAGGCGGTGGCACTCAAAAGACTGCTGAGAGAGGGTGTGCTATAGAAGCCTTGTTTTCTAAGGATGCCTGCAGCAAGTTTACATCCTTATCAATGACATTTTTCTTGAAAGCAAATGCATTCCAATGTATCGGCATTCACCCCTCTTGTTTTGCACAAAAAAAAAAAAATCTTTGCTGCTGAACAGTGATCACAGGAGCTGCATATGACTAGACTGTAATAGTGCCAGTTGATAGAATTATGATGATGGACTGGCGGAGGCTCAGGTTGCACAGTTAGGCACATGCCTCTGCAAAACTTTAGACTTTACACTGTCTGGGCATTGGTGTTACGTAGAAACGGCACCTAACCCTTCAACACAGACTTGATTCATGTTCCAGACACATGTCGTCATTCAGACTGTTCCTATGCACGCAGCTCTATGCCAGCATTGGATCTCTGGAAATCAAAATAGAAGGGCAGCTAAAATGGAAGCAGTGTCTACTGGGCTGAGTGATTTCTTTCTTTGCCAATTCCAAGACATCTACTGTTGATTTGTTGTTTCTAGTTTAAATGTTGCAGGATGAATTGGTCATGTTTAGTGCTGTGGGTTTCATGCTAGCGACCACTTAGAGAGTAAGAGCACAGTTGACTTCGACCCAGTCAGTATGCATTGTTTATAGTTTAGACTACGTCTACTGCACAGTTATTGATCTTTTTGGTCCAGTATGCAAACAGGCAATTGTATCCTGCATCCACTAGTTTGAGAGTATAGGTGTTTGTGAAACTATATACTGGCCCATATTGATAGTTTAACTTTACTGGCCTTCCACTGGGCATCTGAACCATTGTAGTTCATTCTTCAAAGCAAAATTAGTCTAGGAGACCTGGAATAGCAAAGAACAGCTAGATAACATTTGCATTTGCAGTATTATTGTATCGAAGGCAATGGTGTATATTTTTCAAAGATCGCCACAGTCCTCTAGATCTTACTAGAGTGGAATTCTGCCACTCTCTATTCATTTTTATGGGATTTTTAAGAGTATTTATCGAAGGGTGAAAGTGAATGGTTTGATAGAACACCTTTCAAAACCCATAGAAATGAATGCAGAGTGGTGGAATTTCACTCTTGTGGTGATCTTTAACTTCACTCTTTGATAAATATACCCCCATTGTCTTGGTAGAACATTTCCATTTGGAATTTAAAGTGTGCATGATTAAAATTGGTCAAGTTGTTCCCAGGTGAGTGAGCATCGGGTCCATGTTGGATCACAGACACAACTCGGCGCTTACTTATAAAACCGTAATATGATTACAGAAAACAACCTGTTGGTCTGTTTAGCCTGCTCATTAAGTACTTCATTCTTCTTGTATTGTTATCTGTGCTATATTTAAAGTGGCCCACAGGTTGCTGTTCATGGAGCCATAGCCATTCAACTCAGGACAACGTGAACGATCTGAGCAGCAGGAAATGAACAGGAGCCACAGAGTTGCGGCCCGTTTTTACTTCACCTTTAGCCAACAGCCAAGTCTTCCACAATAATCCTCAATCTAAAAGGATCATGGGATTAGTGAATCAGACAGTCCCCTGACTGGCCATATAAGATTGGGCCGTATGGTATAATTGGCTACAAAAAAAATGTGGCTGTACCACAACTATGGCAAGCTTCAATTCTGACCCCCATCTAAAGGAAGGCTATTCCTTGTGTTTATCCCTTTTTCTGTAAAGAAAACTTGCCTATGTTATCTTGCAGTTCCTCCATCTTCTCTATGTAGAGCAGCATCTGACCTAAAGAGCTGAAAATGGGCTTTTGAGCTTATTTAGATCTTTTTTTTTTTTAACTGCTTTGCAAAAGTGCTCAAACTTTTCTTGGAGCAATTTTACTTTAAATAAGTCTTACTGGAGTGTTTCTGTTCCCTATAAACTTGGTTCCTAGTCACTTCTAGAAGTCTGGCATTTGAATGAAGAATTGTGGAGGGTGCAAGAATACAGACGAGCCACAGACAGTTGGTTTAGTTTACATTTTATGTTTACAATTTATTGTAGTAAAGTGTGCAGGAATTTGTTATAGGTCTAATCATATATCAACCAATCAACAAGTAGTGCATGTCAATAGCTGGGTTACTACACCTTTGGGCACTTAAGCTGCATCAGGCTAAGATTTTGGAGCCTGTGTGTGCAGCACTTTTGTTTTGTTTTTTTAATGCTATTCTTTACTCTGTGGGGAGCTACACAAAGTGGAGATGTGCATAAAAACGTAAATGTATGAATTTTCGAACCAACCACCACTCCATAAAGTTCCCCTACAGACTGATGACAGGCCTGTCAATGGGGGTGTGTGGTTAAGAGCACCTCCACTTTCCTCCTCCTCCTCTTAAAAAAAATGAATAAATAAAGCATGGGGGGGGGGTAAGCCTAGGAAAGCAGACAATCCACCTATTGTGCCCCTGACCTAACAGTCACACTATCATGCTACTTTGGGTGCAGTACAATACACATCCCGGTGCTTAGGCATATTGAAGGTGTGTGAGATATATGGAACTTTAAGGCTTAAACGAACAGTAGCAAAAAATTAATATATTTTAAAGTAATGACAATATAATGTACCATCATGTTGCACTGGTAATACTTGTGTTTTTGCTCCAAAAATTCTATATAAACAAGCTTTTGTGTAGCTATGAGGGCAGCCATTCAAAGCTGAAAAGGGAGAAAAGGCCCAGGATGCACAGCAGATAAGATATGCTCTGTAGTATATAATGGAATTCTTCAGAATTTCTGTTATCTACTGTGTACCAGTTTTATCAGTGCAGGGCAAAACTACATTGTCAACTAAAACTATATTGTCATTACTTTAAAACACTTTTTAGTTTTTTGGTGTTAGTATTCCTTTAAGATCCAGACTTATCTGAATAAAACAAAACATGTTGGTTGCCATTTCAGTGCTGCATATGGTTTGCATAGCAGCTCATAGTAACTCATGCATCTTTCCCATGTGAATTTGGCTTCAGTTTAGAAAAGTAGGTATGTAAGAGTAGATTGCATTGCATGTCTCAGTCAATCATCCATTGACTGGCTTAGTGCAATGGGAGTTATAGTTTGCTGCATCTGGGGGGCTGAAGTTGAAACTTCTGCTTGAAATATTTACTGTTTTTATATTAGTGCTTTGTGCTGTTATAACAATGCCTTGATCCTCCTTCACACTTGTTTTTTGATGGTATTTTCACTAAAAACTTGAATTTTTGAGATTTATTATGCCCCAAAGCTGCTAAAAGCCATAGGGGCATGTTTACTAACATTGGAGATAAATATCTGGAGAGATTTCTGGAGATGTTGCCCATGGCAACCAATCAGCTATTAGATTTAAACAGCCAGCAAAGATCTGATTGGTTGCTATGGGCAACATCTCCAGAAATCTCTCCAAATATTTATCTCCAATGTTAGTAAACATGCCCCCTAATCTGAAAACACTCCAGCTAAAACCGGTCATGGTCATGTAAAAGCCAATAGCAGAGGTCCCTTTAACCCTTTGAAGATGTTCTTTGCTTTCATGATTTTAGTTTTTTTACGGTTTTTGCTCTAACTCTATATAAATTTTAGTTTTTTTCATAAATAAGCAAACATTCGAGTTGTAAGTATTTGAGGTAGAAAAAAACCTCACAAACTCATGGTGCCCCTTTCTGTGTATAGTTTTTGGGAAATATGCTTGGCCCACTGTAAACCTCCAAGAAAGTATAGATCCTGAATCTGCCATCCTCCATATAAACAAATGTACAGCATAGCACACTGGGCAGCACAAAGTGAAAGTTCTTATATAGCATTGTACAACACTGGCCAGGTTTAAGTCTGCACCAGCAGTTCAATGCATTTGTATTTAAAATACAATCACAATATTACTGACTGTTTTTCTTTTCCAGGGGCAGCTGGGTGTTTTGCAACACTGTTACATGATGCAGCTATGAATCCTGCTGAAGGTGAGCGAGTTATAACTCAAACGCTTCCACTGATTCATACTTAATTCTACAACCATTCATAATTCCGTAAATCCACATGTTCACAATAAAGACTAGAAAACTGTATGGAATATGTTAAAGTGCAAGTATAGTTGGGAACAGATAATGAAGAGCTTTAAATCACACTTGACCCTTGAATAAAACTAGCATGGCTGCTTCAAAGTAAAACAGGACTGCAATTTGAGCATTCATTATGTCTCCTAAACCTCTAAGAGGCACAATGACCCCTCTAGCAGTTTGACTCTGCCCATGGAGACTGAATCAATGACTGGAGAGTAGTGTGCTGAGCAAGAGACTGTTGAGAGTGTGTTGTTCACCAGCACCTCCCTCCCTATTTACTTCAAAGTGTAGAAGAAACAGTAATTAGAAGTTGAGAAGTGATTTAGGGTTTAGAAAAATAAAAACTAGATGCTGTACCTAAATGACAGGATAGAGAGTGGCTGCTCAGCATATGCGTGACTGATCGCAGCAATACTTTTCTGTACAGAAAACTATCCCCAGCATTTTCTTGTAGCTACCGACTTTCTAAACAGAATAACGAGAGGTTGTTGCACTCAAACCTGGGGCACTGGGGAGTCCCTAGTTTCATTTAAGGGGGTTTGAGTCATATTAAAATGATTAACTGTTTTTTTTTTCTTTTTTTTTTTTTTTTTTTTTTTTCCTTCCCTACATGTGGCTTTGGCCAACATCATGTTCATTTGCAATGATGACGCTCCACAAAAGTGATAAAGCAGAGGATGCAGATGTACAATTCACCCTATCGCAAAGTGACAGACTGTATGAGGGCGGTGTGGCGAATTGAGGGTGCTGGTGCCTTTTACAGAAGCTACACAACTCAACTGACTATGAATATACCCTTCCAGGCCATCCACTTCATAACCTACGAGTTCCTGCAGGAGTACCTAAATCCTCACAGACAATACAACCCAACCTCCCACATGCTCTCTGGAGCCTGCGCAGGAGCCGTGGCTGCTGCTGTCACTACTCCACTGGATGTCTGCAAGACCTTGCTCAACACACAGGAATCTCTGGCTTTGAATTCCTCTAACATAACAGGCATGGCTAATGCCTTCAGGACGGTTTACCAAGTGGGCGGGATTACTGCCTACTTCCGAGGGGTTCAGGCCAGGGTAATCTATCAGATGCCCTCCACAGCCATTGCATGGTCTGTTTACGAGTTTTTCAAATACATCATCACTAAACAACAGGAGAAAAGGAGGGCTGGGCACTGATGCCAGCTACCATAGCACGCCCTATAGAGACCCTCCAGGCATAGTTAACAACTTGTTCCAGCCTGCAACTTTCCTTTCTTTTAATGTATATGTTCTTAGCGTGGGATCTCTAGCTTGTTCTGCTGGGGCCTATCTGGTTTATAGAACAAAGAGTGTGCCATTCACATATCAGGAAGTCCTTAGAACATCCGCATCCCAATGGGTTAAAATCTAGATTAAGCACTACTACAGTTCCAAAGCTTTATTTAATTGGCATCTTTTCGAAGCTTCGTTATTTACACATACAGCCTGTCTGCACACGGTTACTGCCTTGCCTTTAGGTCAGTGGCTTTAATTTTGTAATGTAATATTATATTGCTGGTGATTTTAAACTGAAGTTTGCAATTTTGTGGGCTAAATGTTCTAACTGTAATGGATACAGGGTACCAGATGCACTGTTTACCACCTAATGGGCATGGCTGGACATTTAGGTTTGCCTGGAGTATAACTCTCTCTTTCTGTGCTGTATTTCCTTTTTGCTTCTGCTTTAAAAGGTTTAACTGTTACTGTAATTTTCAAAAGGGACCCTTGGAAGTCCAATGTTCCCAACGCTTACCCACTCTCCGATGTTTACCATTGTTCTCAAACAGTACCAAAGCCTATTGGTAGTTTGTCCTAAGACATGAAACATTTAGGCCGTTGTCAGCACGCACATGCTTAAAGCACTTACACCACGTTGGTGGCTGGGGACATATTTGTTTCTTAATCCTAAGAAATAGGGTGGGGAATAATATATATTTTTGACCCATACCACTTCTACGTCTTATTTACTAAGGCTTCTTATATTTGCTTTCAGTACTTCTAATATGCAGATCCCAAACATGTATCAGAAAGAGAAAATGCAAAACTGCTGCTAAAGTTCTACATGAGGGGGACCTGTCTGACCCTTAAAGGCATTCGTGTTATCTTGATGAGAAGGTTTCTTAAAAGTATGTGGACCATGAAGCGATGATTTGGTGAAGGAAAATAAAGTCTGGAAAGTGAAATTGTTTGTTCTACAGTAGCCAAATTTGTATTGAAATGTATATGAAGCATGCAATCCAAACTGATGTGTTTGCTTGTAAACCTGCTGGCCTTTGCTCTGATTTGCCTACATCAGTGCCTTGTTTTGTTTTAAAATGAGTCGGATAATTGTGCAGATATTGCACACACATTATTTGCTCATCTGAGGAAGTTTTTGAATTTGTGAAATCATCTACAAAAAGAATTTACCCAAACACACTGGTAGCTTTAAGCAAGAGTAATGAGCCTGTTGCGGGTTTTTTTTGCAAGTCAAATGTCTTTTTAATTGATGGGCTGAAACTTGATCTGTGACCATCCTTTTTTTTTTTTTTTTTTTTAATGCCCCTCTGCTCCTGTTGTAAATTCGGTTCACAGCTAAAATGTCAATTCTCTTCCTTCCAAATCGGATGCAGTCGAGCCTGGACCCATTTCGCTGAATGTACTCTTGACATTTAACTGGTTCTTTCTGTTCTAGTGGTTAACTCAAGTCTAAACCTGTAAGCTCCTGGTCCACATACCTGATTTCATAGAGAGGCACTAATTGCTATGGGTGTCTGCACTTGCCATCATCTCCAAACTTACCTTTCTCTTCATCTGTGTTTCCAAATTTATGCTCCCTTCTTTGAAGGCCAATTGGGTGGAAATAAAGACTGGGAAGTGACTTTTCCTCTCTGGTATTTTTATTATTCTAATGTAAGGGATTGTTTGCAGGTATATAGACCAAAGACAATTGCCCTTTCACAAAGGTAAATGCATATATAGGTTTAGGGAGGGGATGTATATAGCAAGAGAACCAAGTGCCATTGCACAGATCTCTTACACATGGATCATATTTAAGAAGCAGAGTTATTGTATTGCTAGGTAAATTGCTAATAATAGAAAGGGATTTAGGAATACATAACATGAGTCGTATCCTATCACTTAGATGCAATGAAGGCTAACAGAATGATAGCATGGTTTAAACTGGTATTTGATTCAAGAATTCCAATAATAATTCGGCCTGCTGTATAATTCTATGTAAATCAGGGTCATTTATCAAAAATCATGTCTTCTTGCACATCATCCATATACTTACAGTAGCTTGAATTTCCTAAAATAGAGAGGTACTGAATAAAAATTACCTAATTCAAAAAAAAGCACACACAAAAAACAGTCACACTGTAAATTGTCTCAGAATAGCACCATCTATGTCATACTAGAAGTTAATTTTAAGGTTAACTGAAAATATTGAAATATTTTCATGTGTGAATTTCAAACCAAAAAATTATCCTCAAACATTTGTGATAATTGTATGAAATCCAAGCATTCTATGCATTTTCCAGGCATTTGAGGAGGCAGATGACAACTCGAATAAATGTGAATATTTGGAGTTTTGTGAAAAAATTTTCCAATTTTCAAAATACGATTAGCCAATTCCTATTGTTTCCAGTTTTGTCTGGGTTGAGCTGAGTTGGCGAGATGAAACCTCAGATTAGAGTTAGGGTAGAATTACACAGACTAGAGTCCTGCGCGGGTCCATTTTTTGGGACCCGAACCTGTAACCGCAACCTGCAATCCGCAACCCGCATTCTTACCCGCTTGGACCCGCAACCCGACCCGCAAGTACCTTCTCTGCGACCCGCTGACCATCAAGAATCAGGAAGTGCTGTCATTATAAACCGGAAGTGACATCATCGGAAATAGATATGATCAGAAAAAAGGGAGTAAAACCGGAAGTGCTGTCATTGTGTACCGGAAATGACATCATCGGAAGTGGACGTGCCAGAAAAAAGGAGCAAATATTGATATTGAGAAGACCCGCAGCCCGACCCGTAAACCCGCAGAACCGCTGACCCGCGGGTATACCCGCACCTTGAACTTCAATGAAAAACCCGCATGATACTGCAGGTTTTTGCGGGTAACCCGCGGGTACCCGACCCACTGCAGGACTCTTAACACAGACGATTCCCCACGATTGTGCCGGCTCTGAAGCGCTGCACCAAAACGCAGGAGTTATATGACTGTTGCATGACGCAGATGCTACATGACTGTCGGATGCAGACGATGCATGCTTTGTCTGCATCCAACAGTCGCGTCGGATGAACTCTGTGACACCATCTGTGTCCCTGAGACTTGAGTTTCGGGATTTCAACAACAAAAAGGTTGAAGTGGAAAGTTCAGAGATTGTGGGTGTCTGTCTGTCTTCTGGTGAATTACTTTCCTATATCAAAAGGTTGATTGATGGATTTTACAGATGAAGCCGGTTTGATTGATACACTCAGGGTCGGACTGGGCCAGCGGGACACTGGGGAAAGAACCCGATGGGCCCCAGACTCTTGATTTGACTTGAAAATTCAGCCACACTCAACTTCATATTGAAATGAATGGTGTGATGTATCATTTACTCCTGCATCTTGCTCTTTAATTCTCACTCACTTTTCTTAATAGTATTAGTTGCATATGTACTACAGGCCAGTATTAGAGTCTCGTTTTTGAGTTACTGCTTGAAAGAGCACAGCGATCATTCCATACTTTTTGTGTGTGTGTGTGTGGGCTGGTATATTGGTGCTGACTGCTATTAGAGCCTGTGAATTAATATTTTATGAACAGCAGATCCCATCCATTCCTAACTTTATTTTCTTTAAAAAATAAAAAAAAAGTCCCATGAGAGGAAAAGTGCAAAACTATAAGGGGGAGTCCCTGGGTTACAAACATGCGACTTTCATACAACACTTGCATACAGAGGCTATTACAGTAATGTACTGTGGTTTGCTTGGCCTTTAGTAGCATTTAACTTTACAAACCCCCCTACCTGTGTTATTTACGGAGCACAGAAAAGTAAAAAATACATACTTTGAGACAAACATCTGTCTTGTTGCAGTTTCAACTTACATACTAATTCAAGGAAGGTGACCATTCACATAGCATACGTTTGTTTGCCAAAGTGGCTAGAATAAGAGAGTTAAATTGAGTGCAGTACCTTCAAAATGGGAGCATTTACAAAACAATATCATTCCTGAGAGTAAGTTATCGCAAGCTACTGAAATATTTATTTCACTCTTTTCTACTATTATATTAACGTCTAATGGAAGAGTCTGCTTGATAATAACATCAACACCCAGGAGGGGGCGCTCCTGCACAAAGGTCCTTGTTCAACATCAGTCAAAGACTTTTCCTAACTAGTGCTTTTGCAGTATAGAAAAGCAGAGAAACTATATTTTATTAAAGTAACCCAACGTGTTGGTCAAGAACAGTGACCTTCCCCGGAGTCAAGAGGCAGGTCACTGCAATTTGTTTGGCTAATTTAAATAAACCCCCGAGTACAGTATTTTGTTCAGCATTATACGTTCTATATGTATATAGCAAATGTGATTGTTCCTCAAAACGTTTTACATTGAATAGCATCCAACTGGCAGCTTCATAGCGAAGGGAAATGTCTCTGGAGGCTCAGTTTGAAGCAAAACTGGAGAACCGAGGCAACCTTGCACCATGTAGACAAGATCCATTGTGACATCCTTTTTGAGCCTCACAGAACGAGGAAAGATGGCATCATAAGTTTTTTCCTCAGGTGGAAAAAACTATACTGGCTAGGATATATGACATACTTTATAAGTGGACCTTGGAATGGGCAGTAGTGTAAACATTTTCCAATTTTACTGTACTGTAAACGTGTCATCCAGCGCTAGAGGTGCCTGAGAAAGGTAACAAAAATGGCAGCTCTTTTCGTTTTTTCACTGGGCAGTGCCATTTTCCCAAAATACTATATGGTTATGATTATTAAAGGATAGAAGTATGGGTGTTTTCAAAAGGGGTACAAGTATTTAGTTGGGTTATTTGTTTTAATCCTAATAACGTGCTTGATTTTGTTTGAGAATTTTATATTATGGTTTATGAACACTTTTGTATTGGCTACGTCCTGTTTTGCGTAGCATGGGGGCGTATTCGTTTTACTTGTCATTCACCGGGGCAGGGATTTTTGGTTCTCATTCTAAATAGCAATTTGTTTTAAATGTCATGAGGCCCCATACCCATTGATCATGTTGTCATGTCCCATGCTGGCTGCATGTAAGGGCATTGCTACACCACAGGAAAACTCTGGGACTTTATCATCTGACAAAAGTATGAGAAAAAAAAGAATGGAGAATTACACAAGGCTTAAAGCACCAGCTCAATCAGTGACCCTTTGCTTGTGCTTCAAGGTAATTCCTTGTATCACCTTAAAGCGGTGATACAAGGAATATATTGATTACTGCCATGAAAACATGTCACTGGAAAGCAATACTCATTCAAAGCATGTAAATGAATTAGTAATGATGAAGAAGAGGCACAGAGCTCTGTACTAGTAACATCATAACCCGTGTTGTTAGGTGGTACTGCCCCATAATACTAATAATTTGCTGGAGATAGCTTTACATAAAATACATCAACTGCAGGTACAATGCATAATATTGTAACACTGCCACCTACTGTTATGGCCCAGTATCACAAGGTGATTATTATGAATAATAAAAGTACAATGCATTTATAGTATCATAAAGGAAAAGTTTGCTACTTCACATCTAGGACTGATTGCATTACATTTAACTGATATATATGATTTTTAAAATGATTCTGTAACCTTTTTATAGGAGCAACAAATCCAGGTCTGGGATTGGAATTAAATGGAAATTGGAATTAAGATGTATTAACCTGGGCAAAAAAAAATTTAAATTTGAAAACAAAAGTCGGCAGTAGCAGCAGCTGTCCTATAGCATTCCTAACCATATCTTCCTGGGCAGCGACTGTAGACCATTTAAACAAGTCTGTGGTTAGCAAGGCAGCTGTCAGGGTTGGGGGTGAACTAGGAGTTTGCCAGCAGTTATTCATACAGTGGTAGGCAGGTTCTAGGCAGCAATCTCCCTCTTTCCCAAGCAATACATTTGCATCATAGTTATTAGGCCACTAGTGCCCCTAGTGTAAAAAATAATACACCCCTTACTGCCCATGACCACTCATAGTCATATATCCATATATCTTGGATGCCCTATGAGTAGTCATATATATAGAGTCATATTAAAAAGTTTGGGAACCCCTCTTAATTGTTTGGACTTTTGTTTATCATTGGCTGAGCTTTCAAAGTAGCAACTTTCTTTTAATATATAACATGCCTTATGGAAACAGTAGTATTTCAGCAGTGACATAAAGTTTATTGGATTAACAGAAAATATGCAATATGCATCATAACAAAATTAGACAGGTGCATACATTTGGGCACCCCAACAGAGATATGACATCAATACTTAGTTGACCCTCTTTTTGCAAAAGTAAAAGCCTCTAGACGCCTCCTATAGCCTTTGATGAGTGTCTGAATGGCGGTATTTTTTGACCATTCATCCATACAAAATCTCTCCAGTTCAGTTAAATTTGATGACTGCTGAACATGGACAGCCTGCTTCAAATCATCCCATATATTTTTGATGATATTCAAGTCGGGGGACTGTGAAGGCCATTCCAGAATATTGTACTTCTCCCTCTGCATAAATGTGTTTCCATGTGTGTTTAGGGTCATTGTCTTGTTGGAATATCCAACCCCTGCGTAACTTCAACTTTGTGACAGATACTTGAACATTATCCTGAAGAATTTGTTGATAGTGGGTTGAATTCATCCGACCATTATATTTTTACTTTGTGTAGATTTAAGGTTTGGAGAGGTAAGTTACAGAAAGACCCCTGGGTCCGGATGAATTCTGGAAAACAGATCCCATACCTGTTAGTGAAGTGCAGGCAAATCCACGAGTCTGGGCCAGCTACCGCAAAAAATCTTTGGTTTGCGGTGGGTTTAGGTCAAGCACTCCCTTCCACTCTCCCAGCCATGACCTCACGCTGCCAGCTTCCGTTCCCTGAATTTATAAATTTGCACCTGCCCCGTCCCTTTCGTGTCATCATTGCGGGCAGGCTCGGGTTTATAAATAGAGGGAATGGAGCTGTCCTGGCCAGGTTCAGGGTGGGAGGGGGCAGGTTAGGGTCGGGTGTGGGTCGAGGGAAACTTGACCCCACATTACTAATACCTGTATATTACCAAGTGATGGTAGTGAGGCAGATGAATGGCAAGCATCTCACTTTTACAGGCAGAAATCTGCTTTTTAGGCAAATACAATGGGAACGTTTTCAGGAAAGTTCATGTCCATATAAAGACAAAGTTAGTCATGTCTCTACCTGTTCTGTTCCCTACCTTTTCTTTCAGGTGTTGCATTGAAACCACAATGAGAATACAAAATATAAGTTATTGGAAAGTTACAGCAGAGCAGTAATTCACTTCCCCATTCATTTATTTTAATCCATTATTTTTTAAAAATGCATTTGTGCACCCTTAGCTGCCCCTTGAGTCTTTATTTGAATGTGTCCTTGGCTAATACTGCTGTAAGCAGCCCCAGCTCAGCAATCGGCTTGTTTTCCAGCAGTGACAAATTGTCAATTCCCTTCGGAACATTCGGGAGGTCCCCGCACTTGGATAAATGTCAGGCGGTGCATAAAGTGTTGCAGCTGGGGGATAAGTGTTTCTGTAGTTTTGCTTTTGATCTTCCGTTGTTTGCAAAATAAGGATCAACTTGCTCCCATGATGGTTTTATTTGGTTACAAACTAAATCCAAACATGGGGAAAGATCAAGATGCAGGAGTAATACAACCAGCAGCTGGTGGAGCTGTAGGACAGATGGATGCTTAAAACAGTGGCCTCTAGCAGATTCGGCCGAAGATCTTCCTTCCTTGTGGCTGAGCCTCTCTGGAGTAGTATGTTTGGTCTATGTGACAGGTGCACCTGTGCCATTTAACCTCTGTCCCTTGATCTTCAGCAAACAGATACTGAGCATGCCTTGTTAGTACATGAATGAGAAACTGTTGTGTCCCTTAAGCTCATGTGCTGAAGCTTGAAAAAACAAGTAGATAGAGCCTCCAATCTTGCCTGTGTCATGGATTCCTCTCCTTTCCCTTATCAAAACATCACAGTCATTTTTTTCTCACTGAAATCCTTAGAGCTTTAGAATTTCACTTATTTTACTCCAAGCTCTACTTTTTTGCTTTAAATGTATATTGCTCTTAAAGCATTTCACCCTGTCCTTTTGGCCATGCCCTTTTACTGATTCAAATAAAAGCTGCTCAAATTCTCAAATTCACATTGCTGTCGTCTAAAAGGCAACGTTATTACTCTGCACATAGGCTCATGAAATACCTTCCTGGAAGTTAATATGGCCTTTATTATTTATATAAAATACATTTTCTAAGAAATATATCTCTTTAAGTTGTGCTTAGTAATATTCTCATCAGGGGCGTAACTATAGAGGAAGCAGACCCTGCGGCTGCAGGGGGGCCCAGGAGGTATTGGGGGCCCCATATGGCCCAAAATAATGAGCAATTTCAACATATATTGGTAAAAAAGGGCAACCTCTGGATATGGTAGTGGCCCTAGAATTAATTTGCTGTGGGGCCCTGTAATATCTAGTTACACCACTGGTTCTCATTTGTAATTAATGCTTTGTGATGCCATTTGTATCACATAATGCACAGAAATTTGATTATAATTTTTGCTAGATTTTTCTGGTCAAGATTCTCCCAGCATGCTTAGTGACAATCTGATGCCATTCTTACCTATAACTGCACACCAATTTTCTCTGCAAGAGGAGAAGCTGGTTTCTATTCTTTATTAACCGTTTTTCTAATATTGTCTTTATAAAGCAGCTCTGGGAGGGGGCTGTCCCTGATTCTATAACTGTAAATTTATGCATCAGTTGATACATTTCTTATCTTTGGCCCTGCTGAGAAAAATCCCTGCGTTTCATTACAGGCAGCTGTTAGAACTAATACAAAGCAGTTGCTAATATTCCAAAAATGCTGCTGAGAAATGTATCAACTAATGTAGCAAATTGTAACAGTTCTGAACCTGCACCTGAATTATTGAGCTGCCAGACTGAAACACCGTAAAATCAATCGTTAAAACTTTAAACTTCAATTTTGGAAAATCGGTCAGAAATAAAAAATGGAAAGTAATTGAAAAAAGTCTTTATTTCTGGTGAACAATCTGGAAGCAATGCTCCTGAAAAGTGTGAAGGTGTCCAACACTTTTTATGTGATATTCATCTTGTAGTTCTAAAACGGTTAATAAAAACTATTGTAAATAAATTGCTCATTAATTATGGCCTTACTGGGCCCCCCTGCAGCTGCAGGGTCTGCTTCCTCTATAGTTATGCATCTGGATGTGCCTCTGCCCATATTATTCAAGAAAAGCATCCATTTCCAATGAATTGGCAAGTAGTATGAGCTAATAAAATATAAATAAGCTCTGAAGAATACAATGGGTTTACTCCTTACACAGGATTGGCAGTGTGTCAACAGTACGCTATATTTAATTATTGTAAAACAATGTTTTTGGTATTCCTGTTCCATTAAGGCTACTGAATGCTAAGGATTTGTCCATAATCCATACCTCCCAACATGTTAAAATCACAAAGCGGGAAAAAAACATTTTTAACACGCCAATTTTGTGGCTGCACCCCGTAAATACCATGTCCATTTTACAAAATTTGGCAGGTTATAACACATTTTTGGGGGTTTTAGGATCATGTTTTATGTGTTTTTACAGTTTTGCTAGTGAAGGTGAATTGCAATTTAAGATGCAAGTCTCATTTCTCCCAAGACACCTGCTTATCTTAAATAGTTACAATTGTGTCTTTGCTTATCTTAAATAGTTACAAATGTATCTAAGTGCAGGCGCTGAGAATTCTGGCCTCTCTGCCAAAAAGCCTGTTATTAAATTAAGTTTCAGAAACTTTGTATCTATTTTTTGGCATCAGTACAGGAAATCAATGAGAAACTAGGGACATTTCAATAACAATCTGGAACTGCAGCTGAGCTGTCTAAATCAGTACTGTCTCGCGAAAAATGGGACAGTTGGGACAGTTGGGACATATGTTTAATGTTGGAATTTAGCCCAAGCTCTAGCTGAAAGTTGAATTTATTGTATTCCTACAATAAACAGAGAGTGGCATTGTATGTTGTTGCAAAGATTAAAATGCCACTATTATTAGGTACCCAGGTCTTAAATATGATTGGACTGAACTTATTTTTATACATATTGGGTTACTGCCTTTATTTACTTTAAGACTGTCCAGAATTTTGAAACAAAATGAAATTATAAAATACTTGTTTTAAATAAATATTTGGATAATGATGCGGTGCCCTTTGAGAATATAACATGCTCATTAGGCTTGTCGAGTTTTAGGACATAGTACTCAGAACCAGCCGTAGCAAATGTTCAAATGTTATATGATATATTAACCATCTGCAAAGTGACCCTGAATGTGATTCCCCACCAGATTTTAGCAACTAAAGTTTCTGAATGAAAGCCTGTAAGGTCCTGCTAAAAAATGGCAAACTACTGGCAAAAGAGATACAGAAAATGTTGGCTAATCTTTAGCCACTGCTGAAATGATCTTTACATTCCAGTCATCTGTTCTGCTTACATACAGAAAATACGTACTTGTTCTTCTAGTCAAGGGACTCAGATCTGCCTGAGAAGCAAGGTGGAAAAGGACATATAAATGTGGCTTTGGGTTTTATTCATCCCAAAGTGCATCTCAAAATTAGGGAGGATATAGAACATTATGCCACTTAGAGAAATGATATGTATAATTCAGCAACCAACCGCAAGGCAGGCATGGTTAGAGGGACAGAACTAAGGAAGAGGCGAGTTTACTACCTTATTTTACACTGGGAGTTTTTTTCTTTTTTTTTTTGGAAAATGTTTCTTCATTGAGTGTTTCATATTTTGAAAAGAGGTAAACAAAAGGTTGGAAAGGAAAGAAGAGAAATTAAAGTGGACAGGAAAAAGATGGGTATTTCAAACATAGTGATATAGTATATCAAGAGCAATGAGGTTCATCATAAGAGAAGATTGTCTCTGTTACAGAGCTCCAGTGTCCGTTTGCAGATCAGCCAACCAGCGATCCCAAATGTTTTCAAACTATATACCCTTGTGCCAAATAAGTTAGCTTTTGCCTTGGGAGAATGTAATCTATCATTTTGATCCAGAAACCTAGTTGGTTGTTCTATCATCTTTAGAAGAATTGCTTTTTTATGTAGTGCTGGAGTTGTTGATCGCACAGTCTGTCACTGAAAGAGAGAGGTCCAAGTCTTCAATGTGGCCCAATAAACAGAATTCTGGAGTCTGGAAATTAGACAGGCCCAAGGAGGTATCCATGTATACATGAAGCCCATATCCCACGGCCAATGGGCCCAGGTCGTTGTATGAACCTCTGTATGCAATCACCATAAAATGCTATGTAATATTGAGAAAATTTTTATATCTAATGGTTGTTTGAGTGGCCCTGTGTGTCTGGTACTCTAGAAGGTAAAAATACAGGTAAATGGAGGGCACACCTAATTCAAATTATAAAGGGACAAATATTCAGTGAGAGGTGCAAAGAAACCATAAGTCGCCCCTACCGAGCAACTAAATATAGCAAATACAAAAAATCAGGTCTGCACACTCAAAGAGAACTTTTGACTCAGGTGGTAAGATTGAAATATGCTTTACTAGTAAAAGAATAAAAAAACAACAACATAATGTTCACAAAAAACAAGAAACATTTTGCATGATAATAGTATACATACCACCCTTGAGTACAGAAAAAGGCAGACAAGAAATTACAAGTAGCGGATACACTTGCCAAAATGAGAATGACCCCAACGTTTCGGCAAAATAGCCTTTGTCAAGGGGATTCACTAGAAGGACCAGTCCAACATGGCTTGCAATGGGGCACTTGTGTATTGCTCATATATAAAGCTATGAATTTATGGATATTATAAGAAATATGCACAGTAAATGCATTCAGACTATCACTGACAAGCACAGCCAGTGTTGCCATTAGGAATAACCAAGATGTGTACACCCATCTGACCACACCCATCCATGCCCCAAATATTACTAAACTCTATTGCCTTTCCTGACATCCTAGGCCTCCCACTTGGACTGAGCCCCTGACAGATCCCCGATGACAGCCTTGAGCAGTATGCTGGGAGTCGACCTAAAGGGGTAGTTGCCCTTTAAAGGGCATGTAAAGTCTAAAATAGAATAAGGCTAGAAATGCTGTATTTTGTATACTAAATATAAACATGAACTTACTGCATCACAAGCCTAACAACAAACAAATAATTTATGCTTTCAAAGTTGGCTACAGGGGGTCAACATCTTGTAACTTTGTTAAACATCTTTGCAAGACTAAGACTGTGCACATGCTCAGTGTGGTCTGGGCTGCTTAGCGGTCGTCATAAACAAAGCTGCTTGAGTTCTGCATGGCTGGGAAGTAAGGGGGGGGCTCCCCCTGCTGTTCATAAGAATGATTGTTTCCCTGCTCAGCAGTTAGGGACCATCTGACAATTCTTATCCACAGCAGTAAATGAAGGGAGAAGGGAGAATTTCACTTCATACAGTCAGGTCACATTTTTTAATTAAAGTATTATGGAGATAGGTTTCTTTTTTATTAAAGAAAGTAAAAATGGGATTTTATTTTATTGCCTTTAGATGCCCTTTAAGTTAACTGTAATATGTTATAGAATGACCAATTCATTTTGTCTTCATTATTTATTTTTTATAATTTTTTATTTGTTTGCCTTCTTCTTCTTCTGACTCTTTCCAGCTTTCAAATGGGGGTCACTGACACCTTCTAAAAAAAACAAATGCTCTGTAAAGCTATAAATGTATGTATGTATTGATATTGCTACTTTTTATTACTCATCTTTCTATTTACACCGTCTCCTATTCATTTTCAAATCAATCCATGGTTGCTAGGGTAATTTGGACCCTAGCAACCAGATTTATGCTGGACAGAGTTTTTGCAAGTCTGCAAGTGCAGGTATATTGGAGGACTGTGGCAGTTTAAATCTTCCGTTCAATGAATGGGTCAGTATTAATGTTGCCACCTCATACTTTATATAAAAGTCACATACTCCATGACTAACTATTCATCACTTCAGGACACATTCAGTAGGCTCTGTTGGATTCTAATCAGCCATGCAATATTCCTCAAAATTTTTATATATGTGTGAATAAGAGGAGCAAATTACATATGTAATGTAGGTTTTTATTTCACATTTCAAAGCACTCTTAGCAGTCAGTGGATTGGAATCTAGTCCTGAACAGGCTAGGAGTGTTTGCTTTATCATTCTCCTCCCACACCTGTTACCTGCCTCATTACTCCTATATCTTTCAGCCAAGGAACCTTATATGAGCTTGTTAACAAAGCAATCAGCTAAAGCCTCTCTCCCCTTCAGCAGGAAAATTTACGGAACATTTATAACCAATAACCCCTTTCAGAGAGAGCCCTCCCCCAGCAGCCTTGCCTGTTGTTGAAACAAAGAAGAAAAGAGTCAGAGATAATGAACTTGCTTTTAACCTTATTTAACCACAGCTGCCTAAGCCACCTGGTGTGAAACATTCACGTACTTCTGCCTTTGACTCTATTGTACAACATTGTAAGTAAAGGGCTAAACTGGAATTTATAATTGAGTAGGCCCGGTCTGATCAAAGTTTGGGCATGCAACGCAAGATTCTTTACAAGTAGACTAAAAGTAGAATCTATGATGATGGCTTGACGCATGCATGCTCTCTGCTTGTAGAAAGAAAAATCCAATGTCATAAAGAAGGTTTAGCTACAAAGAACTCCAATACAATATATATCCTCAGCATTGAATCATTGCATATGATTTCGCTGGAGAGACAGTATTTTTAAGTACAGGTATGGGACTTGTTATCCAGAATGCTCAGGATTTATTTTGGGGGGGGGGGGTTCCAGATAAGAGTCCTGTAATTTGGGACTCCATACCTTAGATCTACTAAAAAATAATTTAAACATTAACTAAACCCAATAGTATTGTTTGCCTCCAATAAAGATTAATTATATCTTAGTTTTGATCAATTATCTTAGTTTTGTTTTTGTTATTACAGAGAACAGGGAAATCTTTGAATTATTTGATTAAAATTGAGATGGCTTTCCCGTAATTCAGAGCTTTATGGATCATTGTTTTTCCAGAAAACGCATCTCATACCTGTACAGATTGTCTTATTTTTATTTTCTCTTATATAGATGGCAAACTATTAGAGCTTAGCTTATTGCATGTAACCAAACAAAATAAGCTATGTTCTCACAATATACTACTGTATTATAAAGGCTGCATAAACCTATAATAATTTAAATCAGTTTAGCTTTTCATTTAAGCTTAGATTTTGGATAAACTGTAAAAAATCAATAAAATGGTTAGCAATTGAAAAAAGTCTTTATTTCTGGTGAACACTCTGAAAACAACTGAAAAAAAAGTGTTTGGAAGGTGAACAAACCAAACCCCAAAACCATATTTTTGCATAATGAAAGAAAATGTAGTTGTAAACATATTTTTACCTGCCCATCCCTAGTTCCGGCCTGTGTGAGAGAGAAGCCAAGGGACAACTTTTGGACTGCTTCTAAATTAGCTGGGTCAGGGTCAAAAAGAAAAGAGCAGCACCGATAGATATGGACCCACTAGTACATGTGTATTTAAATATGTCAGGCAGGGGCGATCCTGGCCCCTCCACGGCCTGAGGTAGCAGCAGTTGCTGCTGCCCCCCTCCCCTTGAAATTTGCTCTTAAAGTGCCAGGAGCAGCATTTTTGCCTCCCCCTGGTACCTAATAGGGCGCTGCCACCTGAGGCGACAGCCTCAACTCGCCTCATTGGCAAAGCACCCCTGAAGCCAGGTGAATACGTTTTGTGAGAGTAGGATCAACTTTCAGGTAAGTGCAGACGACCGCAGGGAGAGTCTGACGGTACTTTACTATATGTGATCTAAAATTTCACACGGCGGGGATATAGATCTTCTGCGGAAAATAATACTTACCCGATACACGCTCAAACCACACCGCCATTGTGAGTCGTTTTTACCCTGCACCTCACCACATATTAAAAAGTTAACACACTATAAAGCGTATCTTTTCCCCCAGGAACGGAGGAATTCGGCTATCACATAGCCCATTGTTCAGTGTTGTTATTGTAACTGGAGTTAGTGGCACTGCATTGGTACTTCCAATAATTGGGTCCAAATTGTGAGGATGGACACCCTTATCATAATGGTCCCAGAGTGGGAGTGGGATGAGTGGGCAGGTAATAGAGGAATGTGCCTAGTACTCCTTCACAGGGCCGCCATCCGGGGGGACAAGTGTCCTGGGCATCAAGGGGGGCCCGGAAGTTGCGAACAGCCAAACTCCCGAATCCACGAAAAGACCTGAAGCCACGAAAATAGCTGAAGTCCTGAAGCGGCGAAAAGACCCAAAAGTCACAAAAGGAGACGAAGTTGAACGTTGAAGTTGTGTTTTTTTTTTTAATCCCCTGGCCACCAATGTATTATTTCAATATTCTATAGGCCCCTGCCACCAATGTTTTTTTTAAAAATATTTTTTGGGGCCCCAATTTTTTTTTAACTTGTAAGGGGGCTCTGGCGCCAATGTTTTTTTTAAAAATATTTTTTGGGGGGCCCCAATTTTTTTTACTTTTAAGGGGGCCCTGGCACCAATGTTTTTTAAAAAAATCTTTTTGGAGCCCCCATTTTTTTACTTGTAAGGGGGGCCCTGGCACCAGTGCTTTTTTAAAAAACTTTAATGGGGGGCCCTGGCGCCAATGTTTATTTTTTTTTAAACTTATAAGGGGGCCCTGACCATCAATAGCTTTTTATATACTTTTTTAGCGCTGATGTCTGTGTGGTCTTTAACTGTGTTGTGAAGTTGGTGGGGTCTGGGACGGGGCTTGGTCACCAGGGTAGGCGGGGCCCAGGGGGCCCCCTGAAAATATTGTTGTATGGGGCCCCGTGATTTCTAATGGCGGCCCTGCCCCTTCATGGGAGACGTAGGCAGCATTTATTTAGAAACCACATGATCATAATTGACAGACACAAAACACAAACAAGGTGGAGAATGGCCACAGTTGCTATTTCATTATTTAACATCATATCAATCTGAACAATAACCGCCAAGCAAAGGGGTTGTGGACGCAAAACGTTGCACTTCTGCATTAAATGTGATTACAGCAGCTCTGTGTGCCATTGAATTTCTTTTGCATTACGCATTTCTGAGGTTGCTGGACTTCCATCAGTATGCACCGGAGCTAATGTCATTTGGAGAGGATAAGGGTGTGCTGGTAGTTACTTGTATTTCTTCAATTCTGGAGTGACAAGGTCTAATATTGCTCTCCCCTCATTACTGGCTGCTGTGATACTTGACTTGTGCACTAAAGATGCCATTGGTACCATACTGGCATAGCATTATCTTCTAGCAATTTAATGGTAACAAACAGTTTATTCCAAGTTATTTGAAATACAGATTACATCCCTAGATCTCAGGCAAAATGGCATACATTCACATGTTAAAACCCTTAGGTCATCGTGTGCAAGTAATAGGGATCACTAGTAATTTGTCCATCTGCACCAGCCCCCCGGCCCTGTCATGAACATCTGAGCCAAATTCACTAATCCTGTGCCTTTTGCTCTTTCCCTTTCTCAAAGTATGATGCTGGATTTGACACCTAAGCAGTTTAGGTTACATCTCTGACAGATGGGAATGAATGTAATGGCTGAAGGTGTTATGAGTGAAACACATAGAGGCAAATCACTCTTACTCTCTCTCTCAGGATGATCGATCAGCATTGCTGTAGGCAAATACATGTAAGTGAAAGCCTAGTGTGATACCTTTCTGCCGTCTGAGAGTATTGTTCCAAAGGTAAATTAATTCAGCAAAGCAAGGGTGCATGATTTCCGCAGACACAAGAAACTAAATTTTGCCGTTCTAACAGGCCTGTAATCGAGTGCACAGGGAGACGCCTGCTCACCCCTTTGGAGCAGTTAGAAACAAGCCAGAAATATGAAATGCAATATTTTGTATTGACTGTAAAAATTTTAATTTTACATTGACATTTTAATGGGACACACAGTGTCCAATAAATTGTCGATTATAAGAGCATCATAGATATAAATTAGCTGAAGGGGGAAAAGAGGAAATTTATGTCTGAATTTTCCTTGTATGTTAGAGAGTATTCCTTGCAACTGGTACTCTTTTCCTCCTTTTCTATTTTTTTAATTATTTAGCTGTATCTGGTTGCCAAGCGTTGCAGATTAATTTTGAGGCTACATATTGAATGTTTTCATTATTTTCATCACTGTTGTGTCATATTTATTTTTCTAGTTGCTTGGGTGGATGGGACCTTAGCAACCAGAGTTCCCAATTGAAACACAACACATTCAATAAATCAACAACCTATGAAAAAGTAAAAAATGACCAATCTTAATGAGAAGGTTGCTTTGGTCACATTTTAATATTACCCTTTGTTTTGGGAGAGAGCAATGTTAGTTCCTGAGTTATTTTGAAGCAGATGGTTCATTTGTAACAATAGGCACCCAAGGACATTTTTTTTGTGAATCTGCCAAGAAATCTGTCATCACATTTTATTGCAGTTTTTTTAAAATAAATCATTATTCTGGGGTAAAATTTCAGAATATTTTTTGTTTTGGGTTACTACTGTCAGCATCACATAACAAGGAGGAGAACAAATGTTTATGAATCTTTCCATGAAAAATAATATTCTACTGTTAGAATTTACAGCTCAGTTTTCTGTGCTGATGTAACAACTGTGCATAAAGGGTTAGTTCACCTTTGAATTAACTTTTTTTTAGTATTATGTAGACATTGATATTCTAATGCAATTCACAATTCATCCATTTTTTATTTATGGTTTTTGTTATTTAGCTTTTTGCTCAGCAGATCTCCAGTTTGGTATTTAAGCAGCTATCTGGTTGGTATGATTCATATGGGACGTAGCAACTGGCCAGTGGTTTGAACGAGAGACAGGAATATGATAAGTAATAAAAAGTAACAATAGCCATAGGCGGAAATTTACTAAAGGGCGAAGTGGCAAACTCTGGTGAATATTCGCCAGCGTGATGTTATTTTGGCAAATTTACTTATGGTCGAATATCGAGGGTTAATTAATCCTTGATATGCAACTGCCGAATGGAAATCCTTCGACTTCGAATATCGAAGTCGAAGGATTTACCGAAATTCGTTCGATTCGTCCGAAAATCGTTTTAATCCATCGATCGAACGATTTGTCTTCGACCCTTCCCCATAGGCTAACATTGACTTCGGTAGGTTATAGGTAGCGAACTAGGGGGTCGAAGTTTTTTTTTTTAAAGAGATAGTACTTCGACTATCGAATGGTCGAATAGTCGAATAGTCGAATGATTTTTAGTTTGAAGAGTTCGATTCGAAGTCGTAGTCGAAGGTCGAAGTAGCCAAAAAAAAACATTCGAAATTCAAATTTTTTTTTATTCTATTCCTTCACTCGAACTAAGTAAATGGGCCCCTTAATCATGGAGTTTGTATCAGGATATTGTCCTGCCATGAGACTGCATAAAAAAGGAGAGAACCTAATTAAAAAAGGGACAGTAAGGTTTGTATCTCACTCAACTCTGTGTACATCTGACAAGATCCCATAGAATGACATAATAACCAGTGTTTGAAAACCAGAGCATACCAGTATCCTGCAGGGCCAATATTTGCTTCTCAATCAGACTGAAGCCCTGAGACTTTCCAAGCATGGAAATTAAGTGTAACAGTGTTGCTCCACCCAAAGGCTGTTGAACTACAACTTAACTCAAACAACTTAACTACTCCACTCAAACATATTATCATGGGTCAGAGCATACAGAGCACAGCTGGAGTCTAGAAATATCAGATATTCCTCCAGATATATAGCGCTAGCAACCTACTAAGTGCACAGGGATCCTCCAGTGAGAATCCTGCCAGTCCTATATATGTGTATTTTATTTATATAGTGAATAAAGTACCCCCTCTTGTAAATTATAAGGATATTATAAGTCACCGAGAAGTTTCATGACCATATAAAAACACGAGGCTGAAGGCCTTTTAATTTCCTCATATTTTGCAACAGGGGGTAAATTCTCCGTTTCCGTTTCGGACACGCGGCGTCATATTCAGACGTGCAGCGTCAAATTTGAACGCGCTGCATCAAATTCGGCGGCCGGGGGCCCCTATTATAAACGACGCGTTCTGACATCAGAACGCATCGTTTATAAGGATATAATTTACAGTCTGGTCCCATAGGGAAATGACCAGACTGTAGATTATATAGTAATACATGTGCACACAATGCTGAAATATAGAACAATGCATTAATAAATACAATAGGCAGTTATATTTAAGAGTAAGTATTATGTGTGAAAGAGACTAGAGAAAAGAAGCCCCTGTCCCTAGAGCTTACAATCTAAATGGACAGAGTAATCTCTGTGCATTAGTAAAATGACTGACATAGTGCTGGTAAGCAGGATTATTATTGGGGAGTCTGTTTGCTTCTGAGTTTCCCTATATAACAGTTCTAATGTTTTATAGAAGGTTAAAATCCCCTATGGAGATGGACCTCTATCTTTGTGTCTGGATATATTATGGGACCTATTGAGGGCAATGCAGGGAAATTAAAGCATTACATTTAACTTACTTAGTGATATGCAATTTAGAGCTACATTTTTGGATCACATTGAAAATGTAATGTGTTGATTGTTTTATTTTCTAAAGGCTTTTTTTTTCATTATTGCTATAATTATTCATTATTACTATAATTAAACTATATGTGGTTGCCAGGGTTAGTGACCTTAGCAACAGATTCAAAGTGGGTTGGTTACATTATCTATGCTTCTGTTTTGACACTCCCAGGGTCACGTTTCACAAGTGAGCCTAGCAACCAGATTGCAGTTTACATAGAGAGAAGCAAATAGAGACCAGTTGGAAAAGATATAAGAGCGTTGCTCACATCCTGACAACTTAATTTTTTAAATTTCCCTTAAAAAACTGAGAACACTGAAAAATGAAAACGAAAATTCAGGAATCAATGTGCAAGGGTTAGCTTCCCCTTTACTAATATGAGAGCGGGAACAACATAAAATAGCAAATATTTTTATGTTTATGGTTTAGCTTTTGCATTAAAGCATTTTTTATTTCAGCAGGTGATGGTCTGTCTATCTGGCATGCAACATAATATTGTGACATGTGGCTTCTTTCCTTGGCTAGAAAATCATAACGTGGTGACATTTTATGGAAGAGCTGTTAATCCCTGTAACTAGAAACATCCTTGGCCAGGCAGAAAGGAACTTAAAGGCATAGCAACATTGCAAGTTTACGCCTTTCCTTTCTGGAATTTACACAACTGATTTCTAAGTTCACTGGTTCCTAAAACCTGAGTGTATATTTATCAAAGAATGAAGAATCCATTAAAAATTCATTTCTATGGGATTTTTAAAGGCGTATTTATCATTGATAAAAACTACTAAAATGCGAAGTGGCGTCCAGGGCGCCGAACCCTGGCGAATCAAAGCGAAGATACGCTAGCGTTCAATTATGCCCAGTGCAACTTCGTTAGAGGTCTTTGCTCAGGCTAATTTGCATACGGTGAGAAATTATTAAGTTGAATGGACGTATATGTTGCAGCAAATACTTTACATTACACAAGCCCAGGGAATCTTAATAAAGACAATAGAGTTGTTATAATGCCCTACAGAGTTAAGCCTGCTCCAGTCAGTAAATCGGTGAAGTGCCTGAAAGCGGTAACGCTAGCGAATCATCGCCAATGTTAGTCACTTCGCCCTTTAGTAAACCTGCCCCCTGGAGGTGCCATGTTTAATATAGTGTTAGCTGCATTCAGTAGCTCTATATTCATAAGGGGCGGAAAGGGGGAGGTGTGTGTATTTAGCCTCTTTGTTCCCATTCAGAAGTAGGTAAGGATCATGAAACAGGCCAAATGTTTAGAAGCAAGAGGGCCCCTTAACACTTGGGCCCACCGGGAGTTTTCCTGGTATCCCAGTAGGCCAGTCTGGCACTGTAGGGAGTGGATGCCTTGTCTTGTTCTTGCCACCTACCTTATGGCAAACAGAAATGACTAGGTGTTGTGCTGTGCACCTGGTGCTGTATTTTTTATCCAGCATAAGGTGCACATCACAGCTATTCCCCCAGGCAAAAAAGCTCCATGCATGAGCACTATGGGGGTACACACTTGCTCCCCTTAGTATTCATGCCCCTTTGACTGGGGAACTAATAAATGAGAACTATCAGTGATAAATGTAAGAAATGTTTATTACAGGAAGCTGCTGTCTTTGCATGACTGTGTATTAAATTGTATGGAATCGCTTATGTAAAATTATGAACTGGAAAATCCTTGATGGTGCTTTTAAAGTTGGACAGCACATCAAATCATAAAGCCATTTTGTCACCTGCAATAACCAGAATCACTCAAAATAAAAGTAGGAACTTTGTTTAATGGATTCCAGCACTGTGCTGTTGGGTTCCAAGCAATTATTCAGGACCATTGATGCTTCTATTTTTACAAGGGGTAGGAGTTCACAAAACCATACAATGTGAGCTTTCCATTGATAACAGCTATATATAATATACAGCTGGCATGCTTTTCCCAGAGAATGGTCACTATAGGCAAGCCAACATCTTTTTGTCGCATTGAAGACCTTAGCATTCCAGCAGAAGCAGTGCCGGGCCAGGTCTGTCAGTTGCCCCAGGCAACCCAGCTGGCCGTTGATAATTTCGGTCCCCGATGCAGCTGTGTGCAACGGCGAGCAACCGAGGACGCACGTGCGCAAAGCTAGGGGTAAGCTAGGCAAATAAGGTAAGTGCCTGGCGCCCCCAAGCTTTGTGCCCAAGGCACGTGCCTCTTTTGCCTAACCCTAGTTCCGGCCCTGAGCAGAAGTATCACTTTTAAATGGCTTTTAATATATTTTTTATACCCAAAGGGTTGAGCCTTCTAAAAAAATTGATTTAAGATTTCAATTGTGTGTGTTTCAGGGCAAAAAAAAGCAGAGGTGCAGGAAAGCTGTACTAAAATAAACTATAAAAAGACTATTCTTAGTTACAGCTATTTATAGCACAGTGTTATTACAAAATGCATCATAGTTATTGAGCTTGTATTACATTGTATGTCTATTTATAGCACAGTGTTATTACAAAATGCATCATAGCTATTGAGTTTGTATTAAATTGTATATCTATTAAAAATTAACTAACGTCTATAATGCAGATATGCTGTGTGTGTATCACCCTATGTTGTTGACATTTACATTTCATGCCTCTGTTTTACCCCAGTGAGTGCCACTACCTATGATGATAATTGGATGAGTGAGCTAAAAACTAAGTGGGACAATGGGATCTGGAAACATTTGGCAGTGCCCATCTTATACTTGGAGTAAAAACATCTATAAATTGTATTGCAAATGTAAAGACACAAAGAACATGATATCATATTAAACAGAAATTCATGTTGGAAATATTCGCCTAGTTTGAAACACCCTTTTTCAACATGACATCAATAAATAGGGCTTGTGGTGAACATACGTTTTTATTTTTAATATTTCATGCACTAAACAATATATTAAAACCAACTTTCTGGTTCTACTTAGTTACTGTTTGAGGAGGAGTACGGTAGTTAACAGTCCACAGAGCTGCTGTATAATGAGCTGCCCCTTATCTCATAACATAACAATTAAATAAAGTCCTATTTATTGTGCTGATGTTGAGCAAAGATGCGTATAACTGCATATAGCACCTTTTTGAAATTGAAGAATAAAAGTGTCCATATAATTAAGATGTTTCACTTTTATTGTAAAGGGGACTGTAGCTCAATCCAAACACTGATTGTTGCCACAAATCTGCCATTTATTAATAATCCTCCTCAGAAATCTGTTCTCAGCCTCTGTATTTGGCAATGTTATTACGTTATAACGATAAACAGTGGTATTTAAGGAAAATGGGCCAAAATGATGATGTCAAATCCAGGAAATGCTTCCATTGAAATGCATTAGAACATGGAAGGACTGTCCAAAATAAATAAATAAATAAAAACCCCATAAAAAAGTCCAGGAAAACGGGAACTTAAAATCTGGGTTTGACTGTATTTCTAATACTTTTTTACTTGCTATTAATGTCTTGTAAGAAATGCAATTACCTGTTTATGCAATACAGATTCTATACCAGCTTTCCACCCCTTCTTGAAACTGGGGGAAAGTGTTACTAGTTTCCCAGCACAGTGATGTTTCTGGTACATCAAGTAGAGGAAGAACAGTGGAGGAGTTCATTCTTGGCCTGTGTTTCTCCCCCATGGGGGATCTGCTATGTCTGGCACTGGTCTTAGGGTGTTGACACATGGGGCTTCATCACCTAGCGGAAAAGCTCCTTTCCCCAGGGGCAATGAAGTGCCGGACAATACTTGTCCCTTCACGTTATTCTGGGTAATCAATTAAAATGCCAGCCGATTGCCACATGTAATGTGTTTTACATGCGCTAATTCAAACTGATGTGAAGAGGCAGGTATTGTTGCGTGCTTCACTGTCTGCAGGAGAGAAGATTTCCCTGCGGCTGATAAAGCTCCTGTGAATGGTGCATGCCTTGGATTGCCACAAACCACCCTTGACACTAGAAGTCACAATCACTGCTACTTTCCATACAAGTTTCACTGCTTCTGCAGTTCCCTTGACTTTCCCTTCTAGTCACTGATGTAGGAACTGAGAGAGCAGTGATAACAGTCACTGCTATGGGTGCATTGTGTCTCACAGTGCACCCATAGCCATTCCTGTTAGTACAGGTATGGGATCAGTTATCCGGAAACCCATTATTCCGACTTACGGAAAGGTTGTCTCCCATAAATGTCATTCTAATCAAATAATTAAAATTTTTAAAAATGATTTCCCTTTTTCTCTGTAATAATAAAACAGTACCTTGTACTTAATCCAAACTAAGAATTAATTATCTTTATTTGAAGCAAAACCAGCTTATTGGGGTTATTTAATGTTTACATGATTTCCTAGTAGACTTAAAGGAGAATTCTACCCTAAAGTTAAATAACCTCTATCCCCCTACCCTACATAGACCGCCCTCCCTCCTCCCCCAGCCTAAGTGTTACCCCGGGCAAATGCCCCTAACGTTTTACTTATCCCTCAGTGCCGGGTATCGGAGTTCACAGGGGTGCCATCTTCAGCCCCTTTGGTTATCTTGGTAATGAGACTGACGCTTCTACAACTGTGCATGCACTGCCATGCCGGTCTCATTCCAAAGATTTCCGAAGAGAAGAAGGTGGCGCCCGTGAACACTGATGCCTGAATCTGCACCGAGGGGTAAGTAAAACGCTGTGGGCATTTGCCCAGGGTAACACTTAGGCTGGGGGAGGGGGTTCTATGTAGGGTAGGGGTTTTTAACTTTAGGGTTGAATTCTCCTTTAAGGTATGAAGATCCAAATTACAGAAAGATCCATTATCCGGAAAACCCCAGGTCCCGAGCATTCTGAGTAAGAGGTCCCACACCCGTACTTCTATCTTCTTATGAAGTAAGCTTTATAACATTATAGTTCACTGCTGCTTTTCTAGTATGTGGAAATGTGGTCCATCTGCCATAAATACACTGAAGACATATATCCTCACTTTGCTCTTAAATCAGCTCTTAAGGTGGCCATAGATCTTTCCCCGATATGCCACTAACGGGCATGGCTATATCGAGGGTAATCTGATCGGATTACAATGAGAGCACAATGGGCTCCGGCGGGACGGTTGGGACAAAATCAAACCTGTCTGATCGACCAAACGACCAATCTCCGCCCGGCGAAAAATGTCGGGACTCTCCACACACGGTCCGAAAATCATACGAATACTCGATTCGTATGATAGGATCTCTGTGTCTATGGTCACCTTTAGTCTTGTTAAAAACACAAAACAAAACACAGAAAATACTATTAGAAGTAAAACTATTCTAAAATAAAATAAAAAAAGATCTGTACGCCTTATAGGAACACCTGTGCAGTTTAATTTGCCTGTAACTAAAGCAGGTGTACTCCAGGGCGCCTCGGGTGCTATTGGCCCAGTCCGTTGACCACATTGTTTAAAACACATTGCTGTGTTGGTCCCTGGCAATAAAGGCTCTGAATGTCACTTTCTATATTCAGAATGGCTTACATAAGGTGTCCTTTGTGTGTTTATATTTTGTAGCTATTTCTAAGAACCATGTCGTTGGGTCCATTATTCATTGTTTTCTTTTCCTTCATTGTGAGATGAAAAGGTCTTTGTGTGCAAATGAATAATGAAGCTGTGAGGTGAGCGGCGTATTCTGCTTATTCACTGCCCTTAATCTTGTGTGCACAATCCTAGCTGTGCATTATAAATGATATCATCGTTTCTTTTCCAAAGAAAACATGTAGTGACAATTACATGTATTTATGGACATGTGTTTTATCAATAAACTGCCTCAATATAGGAACAGTTTCTGTGATGTAAGTAATGATAAGCTTGCTCATGTATGGTTCTTCCTTTCAGCAGCTTTGTTATGCTTTATGTCAGAGATTCTAGACATGTTAAATTCGAATGTTCACACAAGATTGGCAAGACTAATGTTCTTCTATATGTGAATGACACAGCAGGGTTCACTTAAAGAGTTCCTATGCTATCCTAACATCTGCAATTCTAAGAAACTTTGCTGAGTAATTTCAGTTGTTTTATAGTTATTGCGAATGTAATTTCTACTGAAACTAGTATTCGTTTTTCTGTGTCTGACTTTTAAAACAAGAGTCAGTTCTCCAACAAGTCTTTTCATCAGCAGGCTTGCAGCATTATTTCAGGAGTCAGAGCCAGGAGTGCAGAAAATATAAACACACAGACCGATACTGACTTCAATATCATGTACAAATAACTTTAAAATCATCCAAGGCTGAAATGATAACAATGTATACAGGGCCGGATTTACATAGCGGCTGCCCCTAGGCCCACTGCTGCTCGTCGTCCCCATCCCTTCCCTTTATTCATGCGAATTTTCATCATTGGGACCGTTTGGCACATGGCAAAATTGTAAGAAAATATTGTGGGCTTCCACAAATCCGGGTCTGTATGTATAAATAATGAAAAAGGACCATACACTAAACTCTGAGGATTTATTCACCTATAAGTCCTTCCATCGGATGTGAGGGCATCCATCAGATTTAGAAGAAAGGAGGAAAGGTTTGTTTTTATAGAGAGAGCTGTGATGTGTAATTCTCTTCCCAGGGCTGCTGTACTAGTAGATACTGTACATTAGATAGCTTTAAGAAATGGTTAGTCTAGGGCCACGTGTAGCAGATATTGGCCAATGGAGAAATACAGGCCAAGAATCCACTCCTCCACTGCTGCTCTGCTGCCACCTGAATATATTACCTCGACTAGGGTGCAATCAAATGCGGCGCATTTGGTGTGTCTGCTCCAGAGCTGAAATGTGTTCAGGAAATCTAATAACAGAGCACCAGTGGCAAAGCCAAGAAACGTAGGCCAAGTGGCTCTAGCCTAAGATTCCGTTTTAGAAAGTGAGAATTTATAACATTGGTGTAATTCTCTTTTAGTGCAAAGTTGATCCAGAGACAGGTGCAGTTGTTCTGCTGAAGTTAGGAAGAAATTACCCCCCCCCCCACATTCCCACTAAGGTCTCTTACAGACGAGCGTTTTTAGCTGCGCTCCCCTGCGTTCCGGTTTCATGTGTTCAGCCGCAGGGGAGCGCAGGAGTAGACGCACTGAATTCTTTTCAATGTGGCTGTACTCACACAGACGCATGTAAGTGCCAAATGCAGGTTAGGAAGCAGCATGTTGCATTTTTCCAGCATTCGGCGCTTACATGCGTCTGTGTGAGTACAGCCACATTGAAAAGAATTTAGTGCGTCTACTCCTGTGCTCCCCCCAGCTGAATGCATGAAACCAAAGCACAGCTAAAAATGCTCACCTGTAAGAGCCCTTTAGCTGGTCATACTTTGGCAGGAATGCTAAACAAGTGGACCTGAGACCAATTTAGCTACACATGTGCATGGCCAAATTGGGCTGTTTCAATCCGTGTCCCTAGGACCAACAATCATATCATTCACTGGGGTCAGAGGACAAGAACAGCATCAATGTGCTGGGGCTGTTCTCATCCAATAGACTTTTTAAATCTGCCTGATTGATCTCTGGCCAGATATTGATTAGACAGGTGCTTTGTTGGGCCCCATACATGGGCCCATTAGCTACTGTCTTGAGGAACCAAGTCAGCAGCTTTTATCCACCCCTTTATGGAGAAAATGGAGTGGAAGCATGGTGAACCACGTGAAATGCATAGAGAAATTAATATTGTGGACTGAACATTTGTTCAATGCTGTTTTAATTTTGAATCTTGTGCGTATACCCAGTTGGGGGCTCTTTTATCAACAATTAAAAGTTATACTTCACTATATGGCATTCCTATCTTTGTTTTATCCAAGGTTGTTAAGATTAAACTAATTGTGTTTGGCTTATATACCTCTTGAATCTGGTGAGTAAGTATTCTCTCCAGAGAGGTTTCTTATTACCTTTATTAGTGGGGTTATTATACTGACACGGTGGATGTGTTTTTTGCGCTTCCCCACAGAATATATTTTCAAAATGGTTGCCACCTCACTGCATTAAAACTGAACACATATGAAATCCATAGCCTGCATGGCTAATTAGCAATTCATTTAGATGCATGCTGCATAGCTGCACAAAAATCTGTTCAGTCTGCAGCATGCATGTAAGGGCTCTTACACACGGGCGGTTTATCCTGCGCTCCCCTGCGTCGCGCTTTCTTCTGTTCAGCCGCAGGGGGTGCAGGAGTAGACACACTCAATTATTGTGAAAGGGGGCTGTACTCACACAGACACATGTAAGCACCAAACGCAGGTGGGACGCAGCATGTTGCATTTCACCTGCGTTCAGCGCATACATGTGTCTGTGTGAGTACAGCCCCCTTCACAATAATTGAGTGTGTCTACTCCTGCGCCCCCTGCGGCTGAACGGAAATAAGCACAGCACAGGGGAGCACAGGAAAAATTGCCCGTGTGTAAGAGCCCTGAATTAATTGCTAATTAGCCATGCAGGCTGTGGATTCCATATATGTTTGGTTTTAAAGGGGTGAGTTGGCAACCCTAATTTTCAAGCACATAAATAAATGCTGCTTTTGTCATAATTATGTATATGCATTAATATAGAACAGTCAAGGCAAACATTATTGCAGTTTCTGGTCAGATCATAAAACCTTTATTTTACAGCTACGGGGAATATTTCCCTACTTTTGTACAAGCTAGGTGCTGGGTATATGAACTTGATAATCCAATTCCCACTCTCTCCCTGCAAACTCCTTTGTTCTAGTAAGACAGAAAGACCACACCTTGAATAGCTACTTAGAAAGGACATTGGATCTTCAGTTTGACATGAAGCCTCAAACAAGAGCCCGGGGAACACAGGTGCTCAAAATTCTTTTTACACATGTTTTATCCATGTAAAAACAAACAGACCAATCTGAAGTCTCTATTCACCAGTCCTATTGTTGTCGACCCTAATCCACTCCTTACCTTTGAGGTTACTGGGCCTCAGGTCTTAACCTTGGGCAGCCAAAAGAAACACAGGTGGTCAGGTGAGAGTCTTTCTTAGTACTTTTGCTTTTCCACTAATGGAGAAGTAGACTTAACTATTTTCTGTGTAGAAGTGGCTGTATATCTCTCAGGGAGTCGGTACGTGAGGGTTAACTTGGTTGTCTTCCATTGTGAAGGCGTCATCGCTTATGCAGCCCAGGTGTATTTGTGTAACAGGACTGCACATGTTGATCTGAATTTCCCATAACCTGTCATGTTTACCTATATCTTATAGTACTTATGGGTAAGTGTCAAGCTCTACACCGAACACAAAAAATGTCTTCAAGAGTTATTACCCTAGAACAATGTGTTTCTAGTACTCGTTCATACATTGTTTCCTCGCCTATTTATCACCAGGCATTAAAACATTGTTGCCTTTTCTGCAAGTTCTGAGCTTGGGATGCAAATGTTGGGGGAACCTTTCATCTGTCAAACAGCTCACATGCCACCTGCAAAACTCATTTTATTCATAAAGGCGTTTTTTTTGCTGTGGAGTTTGTTCGCTTTCCCACTTCCCTTCTTTAAAGGGCATGTAAAGTCTAAAATAGAATAAGGCTAGAAATGCTGTATTTTGTATACTAAATATAAACATAAACTTACTGCACCATAAGCCTAATCAAACAAATAATTTACGCTTTCAAAGTTGGCTACAGGGGGTCACCATGTTGTAACTTTGTTAAACATCTTTGCAAGACTAAGACTGTGCACATGCTCAATGTCGTCTGAGCTGCTTAGGGATCGTCATAAACAAAGCTGCTTGAGTCCTGCATGGCTGGGAAGTAAGGTGGGGGCTCCCCCTGCTGTTCATAAGTATGATTGTTTCCCTGCTCAGCAGTTAGGGACCATCTGACAATTCCTATCCACAGCAGTAAATGAAGGGAGAATTTCACTGCATACAGTCAGGTTTCTTATAAAAACGGTACACATTTTTTAATTAAAGTATATTGGAGATAGGGTTCTTTTTCATTAAAGAAAGTAAAAATGGGATTTTATTTTTGTTGCCTTTACATGCCCTTTAAAGGGGGTTGTTCACCTTTAAATTAACATTTAGTATAATGGAGAGAGTTATATTCTGAGACAATTTGCAATTGCGTTTACATTTTTGTGTTTTTTGAGTTATTTAGCTTTTTATTCAGCAGCTTTCAAGTTTGCACTTTCAGCAATCTGGTTGCTAGTGTCCAAATTATCCTAGCAACCATATATTGATTTGAATATGAGGAATATGAACAGGAGAAGGCTTCAATGATGAGTAATAGAAAGTAGCAATAATAATACATTTGCAGCTTTTTAGATGGGGTCAGAGACCCCCCATTGAAAGCTGGAAAGAGTCAGAAGAAAAAGGTGAATAATTCAAAAACTATAAAAAAGTAAAAATGAAGGGCAGTTGCTAAGGACTACAAGTTAGAACCATCCCTTTTAATATGAGAAAAAATGCTGTTACTTTTAAAATGTATTTTAAAAAGTAGCATCTTCCCCCAAATCCAATTTTTTAACTTTCAAATGTTTATGATGTTTACCAGGAAACAGCATAAATGTGGTAAAGATATATCTGGGTGACATCACATAACCGTAAAGAATAATTACATCTCAATGGGATGTTTTGGCCCCATTAAGTTTTTATAAGGTTTCCTTGTGAGGCAACTTCAGAAAACGAAGCGCACTGATTGCCATCCTACCGGCGATTTACATTCTAGCCGACGGGGAGCAGTTTGGGGAGATTAGTCGCCCCAAAGAAGAGGAGATTTGTCTTTGGGCGACTAATCTCCCCGAATCTGAGTGTGTGTCTCTGCACTTAGAGTCTGCATCTGATTTAGTGAGCTGCCAGATGGAAACACCAGAGATAAGGATATTAAACTTTAAACTTAGATTTTGGAAAAACTGTAAAAAATAAAAAATGGAAAGTAATTGGGAAAATGTCTTTATTTCTGGTAAACTATCTGAAACCAACTGAACTGAAAAAGTGTTGGCAGTTGAACAACCCGTTTAATGGCAATAACATTTTCATATAATGTTGACTTGCATTCAACATACAGCAACATGTATGCAGTGTTAGTACAGAGGTTTCATTTGTAATATATATATATATGTGTATGCTTAAAAAATGAGAATACCTGCACTCTGTGTGAGCAGGTGCTAACCTACTAACAGATTCGTAAATTCCCTGTTGTTTGTTGAAGTGTGATTTTAAAAACATTTTTTCAGATAAAAGCAATTTCTTTTTTTCTGTTCTGAAACAGGTGTTGTGTTTGTGTCTGTTAAAAAAATACAATATCCTTTCTGCTGTAAAGGAAAAGTTTGAAAATAAACAATGGTAACGTTCTGTTTTCAATGGCACTATTTTCATAAAATGTATTGCCTATCATAGGGTTAAAAAAAGATGTTCGCGATAGAAGAGAGTTAAATGGCTCACTATGAGCAGTATAAGGTATAGCCAAAGGGTTGGGGCAGATTCGGGAAGAAGAATCGACTGCGCTAATGCACTCGCGGCGCTTCGATTTCCGAAGTCGCCCGAAGTTGACTCACGAGGAAACTTCGGGCGACTTTGGAAATCGAAACGCCGCAAGTGCATTAGCACAGGTGATTTTTCATTCAAGCAGCTGGAAGGCAGTTTGGGGAGATTGTCGCCCCACAGAAGAGACGAGTAGTCACCAGGCGACTAAATCTCCCCGAATCTGCCCGTCTGCCCCAACCCTAAAGCAAATGGAGATAAATGGGTGTTTCATGGAATAATAGAACACTAGAGGGATACTTTAAAGGGAAGTGCAAGCACCACAATGCTCAGCAACCATTGTCTGGACTGAGATTAAAAACAGGCTCTGGAAATTCAGTACACAGAGGCCCAAACAACCCCACCACCTCCACAGACTCCATAAATAGTCACTGTATATGGAATTTTAAAGTAGCCCCTTTGGCATATGCCAAAACCTGAGTACCGCTTACAGACCGCACACTTTGCACTTGCCCACTGCTTGAAGATCTCCATGTACCGCCCCACTAGTATACAGCACAATATATTAACCATATAGGCACCTGAGGGAAGCCCCTCCCAAGGCACAAACCCTGTAGTGCCTATATGGTAAATATGTCCCTATACCTCAATTTTTAGAATGCAATGTCTACAACTGTTTAACCCACTTTCTCTCTAATAGCTCTTTGTTTGACCCACTTCAATCCTACTTTTGTCCACTACGTTTAACTGAAACTGCACTATTCAAAGTCTCCAATAGTCTCCTGTCTGCTCAATCTAAAGGACTGTTTTCCATATTAATACTATTCAACCTCTGCTGTTTTTGACACTGTGGATGATCAGCTCTTCTATCATTTCCTTTCCTCCCTTGACATACAGGGTACAGCACTCTCCTGTCTAAACATTCTTTCTATGTCTCTTTCTAGATGAAACCTCCTCACCAATGCAAAAGGAAAGACATGTACAGGACATTCTATGGGGCAGATTCACTAAAGGGCACCAATTTGCCAGTGTTACTGCCTGCAGGGACTTGGCAAATTTACTAAAGGGCGCAGGTGCCAACAAAGAGGTGCTAGTGATCATTCGCACTCTATCGCCAAGTAATCTGTTACTTACATCATATTCTGTGAGTGGAAAATCATCAAAGTGCCTGCAAAAGTCCTAATATTTTTTTTCGGGGTAACCAGTTTACCCCATACATTATCTAACATATGGAACATAAACTATACAGTGGGCTCATGTGTAGGGCATTATAACAACTCTATTGTCTTTATTAAGGTTCCCTGGACATGTGTAATAAACAGTAATTTCTCACCTTATGCAAATTAGTATGAGTGCAAGACCTCTAGTGAATTTGCGCCAGGCAGAAATGAACGCAAGCGCATCTTCGCTTTAAATTGCTTTTTAGTGCATTAGCATTGTCTGAGCGAAGTTTCGTCTGGCAAAGTGTAGCGATGGGTGCGAATTGCTCACTGCCGACTTTTTGCCTTTTAATCTTTCCCTATGTATGGGAAATGCACTTACCAAAAGAGGTGAAGATGGTGAGCTAAAGTGAACTATTTTTCCTGTGGGTGGTCCTGGGAAGTATTTTTTCTGGGACTTGGTGGTTGAGTAAAAGCCCAATGGTGGTCTAACTACATGTTTTACTTCTTTCAGTAGAGTACATTGTAAAGGGGTACACATATGAGGCAAACTGGGGGGTACAGTGTAAATAAAGGGCACCATATAGGTAAGATTCAGGTAAGTACTGACAGAACTCCTATGTTATTGCCATCTGTAGATTATAAAGCATTATGGACTCCCAATTAACATTTCTATGACTACCAGGCCTTGTATTTTATTTGCTCATGGAAAGTCTTATAAATTAAAGTAAGTTGTACATTAGCCTTTATATTTTTTTCAGTACATAACAGTACTTGTGGTATATATTGAAAGGGGAGTAGGCACTCCAAAAATCACATTGGTTACCAAAAATGTATATTAAAAATAAAAATCTTTATTGACACTTAATCACCTTATGTGTTTCATGCTCCAACAGCCTATGACTAAGTGCTCTTGGAGCACGAAACGCGTTCCACTTTTGGTGAGTTACTGTTGTTTTTTCTACTAATGTACTGTGAATAACATATTATTATATATGGATTTGAACAGTACTTGTGGCTCTCGTATTATGTGTCAGTAACAGATAAGTAGGTAAAGGTTTCCATGAGTCAACTTGCTTTCATGTCGTCTGCACTGTGCTGTAGCAGGTGCAAATTTCTAGCAACTTGTTTAGTAATTCATAGCACTCAGGGAATGTTGCCCTTCAATAAATGTAAGAAAGCAAGGTTTAAAAAAAGTGCTTGTATTTGTGAAAACAAAAAACACATACAATTCTGTATATTCTATCATGTACATTGTAGCACTTACAGATTAGATAAAAAAAGAAAAATTTCAACATAAACAGCTGAAAGGCAGCATAGACACAATGAGATGATGTGTTATGGAAAAATGCACTTCTGGGAAAAATACCCCTATTAAAAGATCATATGTTTTAAGCACCTTTTTTTCTGGGTGGCAGAATTAAAGGAACATTTCAGTGTAAAATTTAAACTAAAGTGAATCCGCAGCAAACCAGAATGAAAAAAAAATTATGTAAATAATGGTTGATTTGGGGTTTTCCCTACTTTCACGTTACAGAAATGTTACATTTGTATTAAAAAGAAAAAAACAATATATATATATATATATATATATATATATATATATTCTTCTTATATGTGTTATGGTGCAATGGGTTTACTTCCTTTTTCATAGGGGTAGGTAAAGTGGAATGAAGTAATGGAGCAGCATTATGTGGCAAAGGAACATTTAGGGTTTCTGGTTTGCAATGTTGTTTTTTCACAATGTCCAATATCTTTGATAGTATAAATGAAGAGCTTAATTATGTTTTTCGCTCATTTAGCCAAAAGCCCTTTGGCAGATTTTAAAGAACACATTTGGAAAGTAAGAGTAAGTACCAAAAAGTGGAGTACAACGGATATATAATAAAATAATACACAAAAGCCGTGAATGATATACTTATAAACGGTGAGTTCTGATGTCATTTCTGTCACATTACTCACTGAAACGTGTATATTATAATAAATAAAGTATGTATTATAATAAATGTATGTATTATAATAAATTAAGTACCCCCAGTTGCAAAATATGAGGATATTAGAAGTTACCTCGGAGTTTCATGACCTGTATGAAAATATTTTTATATGGTCATGAAACTCCTCATTAACTTATAATATCCTTATATTTTACAAGAGGGGGTACTTTATTCACCATAGTATATAACAAAGGATTACATTCATATTATTGTTACATGTTTTTTTTCAGCATTCACTTAAGGCTTTACTGTTTTGCTGAAACCTTTTTTACTGAAATTCTAATTGTTTCATTACCTGCTATTAACAATGCCTGGGAAAAAACATGATTTTAGCATTAGTGAGTGAAGAAAAGGGAGTGATATCTGCATGTTATGTTCCACTAGACAAGGACACTGGTGCATTCCTCCCAAGTTCAGACAATCGAGCCTATTGAACAGAACGCAGAGCATGGGCAAATGTGTCAATGGCTCTCTTGTTTGTTATCTCTGGCAATTAAAACATTTTAGTATATTTCCCAAGTGTGAAAGGGGGTGGGAGGAAGCCTAGTGAGCCTTATCAGGACTTTACTTGCTTTACTCTAAAAAAAAAAGCTTGAATGCGATAAGAAAAATATTTGTAAGAACATTGAAGCAAACATTTTCATTTTTATATACAATCCCAAAGGCTTATAGCACACAGGTGTTTGGATTACTGACTCAAGCAGAACCTCATTGACCAAAATGCCTGCCCCTGTCAGTGGCTGCTTCATCTATAAGTCTGGCATTTTAGACAGAACATTGCCCATTAAAGTCAGTGGGAAGTAGTTTCTGGTAGGGAAAGACTTTTTGCTGGCTTCCATTCTACATGTGAGGACAATGGCAATAATGTATATGTAGGTTTATAGCCACGCCAGAGGAATCCAAAAAGTAATAAGAGGAAACAAATTTAATTTACTGGACTTTGTATGGCAGCCTCCTTTGCAACAAATTAGGTCATTCATGTGTATTATACTATTATGTATTATAGTTTCCAAAGCAAATATACGATCAGCTTTGCAGACATTATATATACAGGTATGGGATCCGTTATCCAGAATGCTTGGGACCTGGGTTTTCTCTTTGGAATACCCTTTGCCAGTCTGTTCAATCTAACCACCTGCTTTCTGATAGACATAATATCACTAACTTTAAGATGGGAGACACCAAACTTAAACTTGAGTCAGACCCAAGTGGTACTCCAGACTACAGACCTGTGCTGCTCCCTTCCAATTATAATAGGATTACATCAAGATGAAGGGGGCAGTCAAAATAACCACATCTGGAAAAAAAATGCACAAATTCACATTTGTAAATCCTGCTACCTGCTGTTTGATTGGCCCCTAACACTTTCAGGGCCTTGGCTTCCATTATAATTCACCACTGCAGCTGAATTTTCTGTGGATTTCACCAGTTGTGTTTATTTACAGATGTTGCGGTTACTACAGATATCAGGTCTTGCATCTGGGGATATTCACCTACAGTCATAACACCTAGCTCAAAGTTTGCACTTTGTTGACCACATATTTTCAAAACAAGAAATAAAAAGGAAAAAACATTGTATGAGACAATAGTATCTGTATTTGCATGACCAGCTTTGACAATTTGTTACTAAAATATTTTACTCTCACATCCAGTAGGTATACAGTGAATTTTGTTAATAAATAATTCTGTGAACATAGCCATTTTTTGTATAATGAACATTTTTGTCAAGGCACAATGTATTCTGTAATTACAAATTGTTACTTGTGTTCATGGGATTCATTTTGTGCTCAGAAATAATTTGGGACACTATAATATATTTTGTCATAAAGATTATTATTTTGTATTTCAGTGTTACATCTTTTAGCATAGGAAAAAACGTGTGTTCCAGAGAAGTAAATTCACAATGCCATATACAAGGGTTATTGGTTTCTAGGGTGGTGTTTGTAGATAAAGTACTGTGTAACACAAAATAAATTTTGTAAAGCTAAAATGTGTCTATTTTATATGCTGCTGACGAAATAATTTTTTAACCACAACTAAAATTATTTCTGTAAGCACAAAAATCGTTTTGTACTCAACTAAGATTTGTGAGCACAAATTTGCCAGGACACATTAAATCCTGTGGACACAAGGTTCATTTTGCAATCACAAAAATTTATGTTGTGAGCACAAGTATTTTATGTATATACAGGTAATTTTCTTTTCCTCAGATTGTTCTCATTGTGTAAGGCTAGGGCCACACAAACAGAAAACCATTAGCTCAGAAATGCTAAGAGAAGAATGTGGAGATTAATTTTACAAATTTTTGGTTATAAATAATACCAGTACAGCTCTAACACCAAATAGTACTGAATCAAGTTTCACTGCTCGCATTGTGATGAACCGAAGCATTGACTAATACAGGAAATAAATCTGCCAGTTTTACTTGCTACCTTTATTAGACAAAAATAGAATTCACGCTATTAGGAATTTTTTAAACATTTGCCTATATTTTCCATGTAATAGTTAAGTATATTATTCCTGCTTGTTAATGGAAAAGAATTGCCGATAGAATTGTATTTTCTGATTAAAAATCTTTCGGATGAAAAATATAGGGTTTATTCGAAAATTGAAATTCCATGTCAAGTACAATTATGATGATGGGTCTGACTGGGTATGAAAAAGTGCTGGCTGCTCAGGCACAGACAGCAATGTGCTAAATAGGCAGATAATGCTGATATTGTAAGTAAACAAATTCAGATGTCATATCCAGGCTGAAGGTTTGACATGTACATATGGCTTATTAATCCTCTGGAAACTTCTCCGCTGACTCAGAATACTTGAATGCACTTCAGAGTTGAAATGTTTACGTTGTTGCTTTTTTAATTGACGTCTGATGCTTTCCCTAATTCTCTATCCCAAACAGACACTACCTTTTCTGCATGGATTAGGGTTTATTCCTGTCTGTGTTTAGCAAGATGGCCCCAGCTTTAGGAGAGGCCATGTGGAAATGCAGCAGAGGTCACTTTGAGTCGTTACTCGTATAAACACAAGTATTAATTGTCTTACTATTTGCAGGTTTTATATCCATTACAGGATTGCACCAGCACGGGGCTGCCGTTTGATTAATTGACCTGTTGTTAAAGATATGTAAACGCTTGTTGGAGAACAACACACCCTCCATTATCCTAGGGCCGTTCTGTATAAAGTGCATATTTCCCAGGCAGATTGTGGATCTGGAAGAAATGCTGCTTTTAAACACACTAGTGCCTGTAGAAATGTGCATTGTAGCTTCATGGCTGGAATGTAATAAATGGCATTTCCACCTTTAAATCATCACCTCCATTGCTCTATTGGCAAAATTCACTTTTCAAAGGAAGTCTCTTTGACAGGGTCAATCCAGTATTCTTTTGTCTGTCAAAGGGTTGTTGAACAAAAACCAGAAAGGTTGGTGTTTGACCATTTTTTACTCCTACACGCATAAAACAGGTTCTTGGATAACACCTAATAAATACAAACGTGAATTTAAAGGGATATAAATAATTCAGATTTTTAAAAATGATTACTTTTTTCTCTGTAATAGTAAAACAGTACCTGGTACTTGATCCAAACTAAGATATCATTAATCCTTATTGGAAGCAAAACCAACTTATTGGGTTTATTTAATGTTGACATTATTTTTTAATAGATGTGGAGGCCTATTTATCTGTGGTCAGATTTTTGTGGTTTTAGAGGTTTTTAAACCATGTCTAAACTCACAAACTCTAAAACTATGAATGTCATGACATTTATTAAAAAAAATCAGAATAAAAAAAAGTACAAAATGATAATTATGCTGAGCGATGTGCTAAAAATAGGAATCCTCAAAAACCTATAAAAATTCCTATTGAAAAAAAATCTGAAAACCTCTAAAAATCCAAATTGGTTTAAATAGGATTAGCACAGCTCCCATTGACTTCTATAGGGCATGACAACTTTTACCTGGCAAAGTTTTGTATTAGAGGTTTTAATGCTTAATATTAATCTAAAATTTTTGGAACTTTTTTTTAAAAAAATTATAAAGCGACTAATTTTTAAGAGACTTATGAAAAAAAAATGTAATTTGATTGTTGGTTAATGGACCCCCTAAGGTAAGAATATCCAAATAAAGGAAAGATCCCTTATCCAGAAACCCCCAGGTCCCAAACATTCTGGATAACAGGTCCCATGCCTTGGTATTGGTCACCAAACAAGATGGTAAAACTGCTGGGGAAAGAACAGACTCATATCTTGAAAGACTGACAAGGATTTTCTCTCCCAGAGACTGTGTGAATCTATGTTGCAATTGTGTCCAGACAGGTTGTGCTTGTAGTTTGTGTATATACATATTTGTGTATATACATACAGTATATGTCTGTCTTTTTGCCCAGCAGCACATGGGAGAGCCTCACACATTCCCCTGTCATCCACTCATCTTGACACTCGCCTGCGGTTTGTTTCTTTTTTTAGGCACCAAGGCAGACGATGTGGATTAACTGAAATCCAGTGATGAAAGCAAATTTTCACTCGCACAGTTTGATGAAGTAGCTCAATCAATTTTTTTTATTACCAGTATCCCACAAAGTCACCAGAAAAAAAGGAATAGTATAGACATATATATTAAAAGACACTAAGTGGAACTTATTAAAGAGATTCCGTAACTCACAGGTGACCTTCCACAAGGGCAATCATGAAAATTGGTAAAATGTCAGTACGGATACCAGAATTTCCATAATTTCTACCGTTCTGGCTTGCTGCAACAATTCCAACTGTAGCTTGTATTTATGCTTTGCAGAGACCAAATATGATCAACATAAGTGGGTATTTTACTGTAGCAGTGGTTGTTCATGCCTCACCTCACCTACTGATTATAGCCCTTTCTTTCCCCAAAAATAACAAAAACGAACCCCCTATTAATTAGCAGCCTATAAGTACCCTCCACGAGAAGTCATGCAAATGCTGACATTTGCAAATGTTTGCCACAAAAATGACAAATCCCAATCTTTTTTTTCAATTGAGTAAACATAACAAAGGATTGGCTGACCGTCAAGTAAATACAACATTACAGGATTATTACCTATCAATCCAAAGAAAACTCATGAGACTTTTAACTGCAAGATTGCATTTATTTTTACTCTTGTTCTAGCTTTATTGCTTTTTGAGTGCTGCCTCTGGATGTTGGGACTGTTGATAAAATTGGCATTCATTATATATCCCCTTTTAACTGTAATTGTGGGCAACCCGCCTAAACAGCACAGGGAACCCATGGTTAACAATTCCTGCCATAGGGGGTGTGGAGCTGGTGATATAAACAGGTATGGGACCCGTTATCCAGAATGCTTGGGACCCTGGGTTTTCCAGATAACAGATCTTTTCGTAATTTGGATCTTCATATCTTAATCTACTAGAAAATCATGTTAATATTAAATAAAGTCAATAGGCTGGTTTTGCTTCCAATAAGGTTCATTTATATATTAGTTTGGATCAAGAAAGATATACTATTTTATTATTACAGAGAAAAAGGAAATAACTTGGTAGAAATGGAACCTATGGGAGATGGCCTTTCCGCAAGTTGGAGCTTTCCACATAAAATATATATATATATATATATATACTGTATGTATATATAGAGAATGGTGGGTATGAGCCGCACACCCTGAGTATAATCACAACCTGGGTGCTCCTGCATGAAGGGTAAATGCAGGATACGAAATGATGGCAATCACAGGGTTTTCAGCAAAATCAAACAAAGGTGTCAAAAAAAGAAAAAGGTTTATTTATCTAACGTTTGTGAGTGCCATCATTTCGTATCCTATATGTGTATATATATATATATATATCTTTTTCTTACTTGCCTTAGATTACAGAAGATTATATTTCATAATTCTTATGCCCAGACCCTACTTTTATGCCCCAACATGTTGTTGATTTTGGACAGCACCACTGTCTGGGAACTTGCAAGTTATAGTAACACCCCATAATGATTGACAAACAAACAAGCAGAACATAGACATGCCAGGTAGTGTCTAAATACTTCACCCAGCCTTGTGGTACAATACATGGTAAGTGCCCTAACATTTTAAGCATTAAACCAGGCAAATGTCTTTTCAGTACAGGAAGTCATGTACTAGCTATATTATACTTGGATACCTGTTTACTTTTTAAAATGAGCACTTAAACAGTCTAAAGTACAATTGACCTGCATGTGTGCTCTGACATACACTTAGTTTCCAATCTCAGCTGAATTTAGTACTTAAGACACAGGTATGAAAACATACCCACATGCTTCAGATACAGTGATGACAAAAGTTATTGCTGACAATCAATATACTGTATCTTGACATGTCTGTAACAGACAGTTCCCATAAATCACTCATCATAATTTAACGTATACTTGTCATGCGTGAAACCATGTATTGTTTTTACAATGGAAAGAATAATATACATGAACTGAGCGTTATTTGGAATAATAAATTAAAGCGATCACATGATTTTGTACTGCATTATGTCTACTGGTACAATACCATGTTCAAACATTAAAAGGATAGTCTGAAGGTCTCCAAAAATATGTTCCTTCAGATAAACACTTGGGAAGATAAATAGTGATTGAACTTGTCTACCAGATTCAACCTTTTGCCCAAGTAAACCCTGCCTAACTTCTAGCTGATCCAGAGCAAGGTGAAAAAAAGAATCAAAATTTGTTTCTTGAAACTATGTAATGTATCTGCCAGTTAGAGCATTCATGGTGATAATTCATAAATTTTTACACCATTAGAAGAACAGAGAGAGAGGTTTTAACAGAGCCTGGCCAGGCCAGCCAGGCACCCTAGGTCACGTGTATGCGCAAACCGCCACTCTTGTGCGCATGCGCATTTGAGGAAGGCAATTAGAACAGACAGTCGAAGAGAGGGGACCGAAGACCCGAAGATAAACATGGGACATGGGATAAACATGGGACAATTGCCATACTTCACATACATTTTACCACTAATAAGAATTAATTATATCTTTGTTGGGATCAAGTGCAACGTACTGTTTTATTATTGTAGAGAAAAAGGAAATCATTTCTAAATATTTTAACTATGTGTTCAAAATGGAGTCTTTGGGAGATGGCCTTCCAGCAATTTGAAGCTTTCTGGATAACTTGTTTCCACATACCTGTATAATACCACAGAACACACATCAGGGTAAATGCAGTAACAATTTTATTTATAACACCTCCCATAACACTAGCAGAATACATATAGTGGCAATAACATATAGAATGCCTTCAAACACCACTTGGCAAGATTAATAGTGCAAATGCCATAAAAAGAGGAAATTTCAAGAATAATACATAAATCCTCTTAGTTGTAGGAAACTCTTTGGTATTGTTTTGGGGAGTCTTATCCTACCCAAGCCTTTATTACCCAACTATGATTAGAACCTTTCCCTTATAAAAGGGAAATTTGCTGTTGCTGCTGAAATATATATTATTTGCAAGTGTGACCCTTAAATGTACAACGTAACTACAATGTTAAACGGACCTCCAATACTGCAGCAGTAATGCTCATATCTATCTCCCCTGGCTGGCTGTTACAGGGTTAATTAATTGTTAGGAAAAAGGTTAGCTGCAGTGCAATTGGCCTTCCCCGACAGAGACTGTCACCTCTCCAGTCCATAATGAACACTGCCGCCAGGCTTATACACCTCAGCAACCGCTCCTCCTCTGCCATGCCACTCAGCCAATCCCTGCACTGGCTTCAGCTACCTTTCAGAATAAATTCAAAAGCACTTCATAACTGTGCCCCTCTCTACATATCTGTACTCCTCTCTAGATACTCATCTAACCGCTTACTACTCTACTCTACTGACCTGCTCCTCAACTCTTCTCTCATTACCTCCTCACACGCTCGCATTCAAGACTTTGCAAGGGCTGCACACCTCCTCTGGAATTCTCTCCCACGGTCTGTCCGACTTTCTCCCAATCTTTCTGCTTTCACAAGATCTCTTAAAACACACTTATTTAGAGAAGCCTACCTTACTCTGTTTAGCTATCTAGTGATAAATAATCGAGTTGCACTCGCACACCCTGGCCTTCAAATTAGGATAATCCCTGGTGCACAGCAATGGTGGAATCGGTGTTCCACCTTGTAATGACGGATCAGAAGAAAATTCACTGGCACACAGGTATTGCTAGCAGGGTAAACCCTTGCTGATTTATTAAATGGTTTGCAGCATGCAACATTTCGGGGTAACCCCCTTTATCAAGCATGCTTGATCTAGTGTATCTAGTGATACCATATGCTACATCTCTCACCTTGCTTATTCCCTTCCCCTTTAGATTGTAAGCTCTTTTGCACAGAGCCTTTCTCATCTTTCATACCGGTATTGGTTGTTGTATATGTTATATGTATGTAATTCATGTGATTTCTTTGTATAAACACATTCATTTTACAGCACTGCACAATACGTTGGTGCTCTAAAAATACATATTAATAATAATAATAATAACGAGGCTGATCTCACACAGAATTCCTGGCTTTTGATGTTCGGATGAGTTTAGGTAACTCCGGGCTGTGAATCCTTGGGTAGAAAGCCTGCCCATAATGTAATGTACCTATCATGGAAGCAGCTACATGTAACAAACATGCAGAAAATAAATACATATTAAAATACATTTAATGAGATTTAAGCACTGATGTCATGAAAAAACAGATTTACAGGCTAATCAGCGCGATAGATCCCCATTAAGCTTCTCCAGATGAGAAGTGTTGAGACCAGGGCTTTCCCCCGTCTGTACTAATGACATGCTACTGTTTGTACAAGGAACCCGACAAAGCTGAGATCAGTTTTCAGTGACTCCTTCCCTATTTCCAGACTGCCGCAGCTGTGTCTGACTTACTTAACAGTTATGTCTATAATTTTACCAATTAGAATAATGTCTTTGTAGTTACTCCAAATGTGTAACTAATCCATCATGACCTTTTATAGGCCGTCTCTGGACAATGATGTGCCTCCAGCCTTGCTATTGTCTGTGTATTGTTGAAAAACATTTATTAAGCATTGGTTTGTTTCCAAATATATCAGCTGAATGCTGAAAGAGTGATGAATTAGAAGGTCACTAAGAATTATTGGCCATCTACAGTATATGCTTTTATGTGTGGATGTTCTATAATGGGTTTTGCTGTTTTGAGAATCAGGAACAGTTCTGGGTATGGTTAACAGTGAAGTTCAGGGATGGTTAACAGTGAAGTTAACTGTTATTATGTTATAGAATGGCAAATTATTTGCCTTTTTATTCTGAATCTTTGAAACTTTCAAATAGGGGTCACTGATCCCATATAAACAACAATTGCCCTGTAAGGCTACAAATGTATTGTTACTGCTACCTTTTTATTACTCATGTTTAAATTCAGACCCTCTCATATACATATTCTGGTCTCTTATGCAAATCAGTGTATGGTTGCTAGGGTACTTTGTAACCTAGCAACCAGATTGATGAAATTGCAAACTGGAGAACTGCTGAATAAAAAGCTAAATAACTCAAAACCTACAAATAATAAAAAATGAAAACCAGTTGCAAATTGTCTTATAATACCACTCTCTACTGGTACTGGAGATGCACCAAATCCAGGATTCGGCCTTTTCAAGCAGGATTCGGTTTCGGCCGAATCAAATCTGAATTCTTAAAATCGCATGACTTTTCATCACACAAAAAGGAATTAAAAAAAGTAATTTTCCACCCTTTCTGCCCCTAATTTGCACATGCAAATTAGGATTTGGTTTGGTAGGCAAATCTTTCACAAAGGATTTGTGTGAATTTAAAAATGGGGAATTCAGTGCATCCCTACTCTCTACATCATGCTAAAAAGCTAATTTAAAGGTGAACAGACCCTTTAAGGACACCATTTAATCTGGGCAGATTTATCAAAGGTCGAAGTGAATTATCGAAGTAAAAAACTTCGAATTTCGAAAGTAATTTTTGGGTACTTCGACCATCAAATAGTACAACTTCGATTAGAAGTTGAAAAAAATGTGAAAATTCGAAATTTATCATGTACTGTCTCTTTAAAACTTTGACTTCGACCATTTGCCATCTAAAAGCTGCCGAAGTGCTGTTTTAGCCTATGGGGGACCTCCTAGAACATATATGGAGGCCATTGTAGTTGACGTTTTTTGGGGGAAAAACTTAAAATCTAAGTAGATCAAAGGAGCTATTCCTTCAATCATATGATTCGAAGTAGGCTGAATACGGACCACTTCTACCCCCAAAAACCTTCGACCTCTATTCAGTTGGTCTTTTTGAATTTGAAGTTCCAGTTTTTTTAACTTCAAACTTCGACCCCTGATAAATATGCCCCATAAAGTCTAGTATGTTGAGCCCTATTTGGTTAGGAACAGTTATTTTTATTATTGTATTGTACAGTGGAATATATTGGCAGTATAAAATTAAATGATATTCTAGTCTGGATCCCTTACTCAAAGACAAAGCCAATACCCATATGGGCTAATATCCCCTCTATGTACTTCTTCTTTAAAGGGGTTGTTCAACTTTTAGTCTGATGTAGAGATGGTGTCAGTGACCCAAACTTATATAGAGGCAGAAGACAGTAACGTGACTACTACTGGCAGGGCTTGGGTGCAGGACCCCCGCTCTTTCCCAGGACGATTTTCGATACGGACTTGTTGAAAATCCGGCGGATATATATATGTTATCCCACAGCACCAGCACTCAGATCAATATATTGCAGGTGGTGCACGATCAAAGTTGCATTGATAGTGTAGAGAGGATCAGTACTCACAATCTTGTAGATTTATTCAAGTAATTTTACATCTTAATCCAACGTTTCAGTCCCACCTTGAAAAAGGTCCCCAGGTGGGACCGAACGTCGGATTAAGATGTAAAATCACTTGAATAAATACTATTTTCTTCATCTACAACAATGTGAGTGCTGATTCTCTCTATACTATATCTATATCTATATATATATATCTATATATATATATATATATATATATATATATATATATATATATATATATACAGTATATATATAGTCTTTGGTGGACAACCAAATTATACAGTAACTGCTTTTCTGTGTCCAGTATGGCTGAATACCCTGTATTTCAGACATGTTTGAAACATGATATGGTTTAATTATCTGATAACATGGAGGCAAACATTTATTTATATTTTATGGCAATTACTCTTTAGAACTGAACTTACCAAGTGAACATGGCTTCAATTATGGCATATTTTACTTAGGTTTGTTACGTGGCTACGAGCTTTAAGATGGCACATGTGCATCCCTGTGCTTGGTTTTTCTGTCTGTTAACACCTGACAGCTTGTTATTATTTAGTATGTATAACAACCTTTTGTAAGAGAACAACACACAATCATTTAGATAAATAAGGTTTTTGTCCTTCAGTATGTTTCTAAGAAAAATTCTAACACACAATGACAATTTTAAACAAGCAATCATGAACACAACTATCTTCTAAGACAAGGGAGTGGAAGGGGATTTGTCAGTTGCACGATTACTGGCCCAATAGCTGCCAGGTGAGGGAAATATGACCCTAGCCATGTTCTGTGTTGTATTTGATGTTACACAAGATATAAAACATTACCCCAATTTCAAAGCACAGCATCCCCTATGTGATCCAAACTGATATGTACCCAATAAGATCAGCCTTACACTAAAACAGATAAACAGATTATCTGCTACTAACGTATTTCCATTATAAAATAACAAAACACAATAAAAAAGGTGACTGGCCAATTGACCAATAACCACATATAAAGTATCAGCCAAATTATTTTAAAAACCCAATTCTGTTTGCAAAAAGGTCTGATAAAAAGCAGTAGTAGGGTATAGGAAAGAGGAACATGTATCCAGGTTTCTTCTGGGAACAGTTTGTATCTATTGCCATTTATAAAGGAAAATAATAACGGGGGGTCCTCTGTCAGATTCAGCCATTTAGTTAGGGGCATCTTATGGTCCCGCTTCTATAAGAGACACATTACATACACCTGACTTGTCCTGTTTATTCGGATGCATCCACTATGCATACAAGCCACATGCAAACAGGTTTCTCTATTCATAACACATTCCTTGAAATATTTTACATGCATTTTGCATGGCATTATAACCAGTTTTTGTAAGGTGCAAATAAACAGCATACTATTGTTCCTTTCAAAGTTGCCTCCAGGGACGCCGAATGCCGGCGAATTTTCGCTAGCGTTACTTCGCAATCACATCGAAAATGCCGCAGCGTTGGCTAATTTGCATACTGCGGGGAAATGATAATGTTGAATGCACATAAAAAAAAAATCCGGCCCTTACCGATCCACCAAAACACTAGGTTTCCTTAATGACATTGGGAGTTAAAACCCCTCTTCCCCAAGCAGCATTTCTAGCTTTAGTCCCCAAACACGCCACCCAACCTTCCTGGGATCTGCAACTATAATACTATTAAACCTTTAAAGGGCATGTAAAGGCAAAAAAATAAAATCCCATTTTTACTTTCTTTAATGAAAAATAAACCTATTTCGAATATACTTTAATTAAAAAATGTGTACCGTTTTTATAAGAAACCTGACTGTATGCAGAGAAATTCTCCCTTCATTTACTGTTGTGGATAGGAATTGTCAGATGGTCCCTAACTGCTGAGCAGGGAAACAATCATACTTATGAACAGCAGGGGGAGCCCCCGCCTTACTTACCAGCCATGCAGGACTCAAGCAGCTTTGTTTATGACGATCCCTAAGCAGCCCAGACCACACTGAGCATGTGCACAGTCTTAGTCTTGCAAAGATGTTTAACTAAGTTACAGGATGTTGACCCCCTGTAGCCAACTTTGAAAGCATAAATTATTTGTTTGATTAGGCTTGTGGTGCAGTAAGTTCATGTTTATATTTAGTATACAAAATACAGCATTTCTAGCCTTATTCTATTTTAGACTTTACATGCCCTTTAAGCAAGTGTGGAATGCCAAAGCAACATGAGTACACCTGTCTATTCAGGATCATGCCATGCTAAAAGAAGGCAGGCTTTTCAAAAGTATAGTCTGTCCCTGATAATAGCATCAATACATAGCTTATTATGTGCACAGATCATTCCTTATCTCAATAACCCATTCATATGCCAAACTACATTAGACAACTGTAGCCTACTACAGGTATCATCAATAGACTGCAACAGAACTGCATTATCAAAATGACAAAACCTACTCCAGCTGAGGAAACCAATATGGTAGCTCTTGCTCACATGCAGCCAGACACATAATATAAAACCTGGCCCCAGGCCAATCCTCTTACAGTGCTACAAATCTGCCTCTTAGCATATCTCATTGGCAAGATTTAAAGTTAATTAGGCATAGCATAGCTGTGGTACTTTTTTTCCCTTTTAAATACATTAAAATTAGAGCAGTAAATATGAAAATGAGTCACATTCTTTTGTTACCTCCCTCCTGACAGGTCTACAATTCTTTCTTTGATGCTGGATTCCTAAAAGCTAATCCCTCGCAAGCTTTTCGGATATATTTGCATAGAGACATACACCTGCATTACAGGTAAGCTATTGTAAACTTGTCATGACTCACGGCATCTACAGCGGCTGAATGAATTTGAATTTGCAGAGGAAATAACTATTGGGCAAGTTACAGCTTTAGAGACAATGACTGTCACTTTACCTTTATTTATTTTCCATTTGTATTTGTCCAATTGAAATATTAAGGAGACAATTTATTTACTAAAGCGCGGTAAAAATATTCGCACAATATATAGACAAATTTGTCGCCAAATATGTTTTTGCCAGTTTACTAACCTGCGGTAAATATAAATTTGCGCATTTTCTTGCGCAAAAATATGTTTTCGCCAGTTATTGCATTCGCTGAAAATAACGCTACATACATATTAACGCCTGGTTTACTAAACAGCGAAATGTGCAAAAGACTAAATTTACACAAGAATATTCACAACATTTTACTGCCACCTATGTAGTGGCGTAAAAGTATTTTTTCGCCAGAAAATTCTCAAGGGGCAGGAAATATCCCATAATACTTTTTTTTTACCCATCATTCTTTGCTGACAGGAGACAGATCTGTAGCTATTGCTGACAGGATGTTTTGGCTTCTGCTTCTATCTGTTGCAACAGCAGCAGTTTCAGCTCAGAGTCGTATTATTGGCAGCGGCATCACAGTCCAAGGATTCGTCAGCCTCTACACTTTTTTGGTTTCATTCTGATTGGCTACATTAAACTGTGCATTTATATGAAGCAAAGAGATTGACTGGTATCATTTCTTGTTCATATGATTCTTTTGGCAGAAGAGTTTATATGATGCAGACATGTTTGATTGGTGTTACTCTGGTAAAGTTGTTGGATGGTATAATCATCAGTCAATAAAGTTTATGAGTTTTGAAGATGCATTTCTGGCCATAAATGTCATAATAAAAATTGCCATAATAACCGCCATAAAACAAGACTATTTTATAGCATAAATATTCGCAAAAACGTAATTTGTCACCAGAAAATTCGCAACTCGCTAAAATTACCGCTAATGTAAGCTGGTTCCTTAACGTAGTTACCGCAAGTGATCGCAATGACTTCTGAGCGCATCGCTGTCTAGTAGTCTCTGCGAATATTCTGGCGGAAAAATATTCTCAGCGATAACATGCGGAAACTTAAAGTCAGATTTACCGCACTTTAGTAAACTGTTTATTCCTTTTCTCCTTTGATATTCTCTCACTTCTGCGAAAGTGTTACTGACTCAACTTTTAGTTTAGTTTTAGTTCTTTGTTTTCTTATTAATATTCAAATAATAAAAACTTTTTTTTTTTTACTATTAGGAAAAGTCGCCTAATCACATAACCTGCAGGTCAGAGCTATTACCATAAATGTCTATAAAGAATCAAATGTAAGGGAGTTATTTACTATACTTTATTAAACTCCGAGGATGGAAAAGTCCAAATCTGAAAATCCGGCATCTCAGACCTGTCGAGGTTGCATATAAGTCAATGGGAGAAGTCCTAATGATTTTGTGATGTGCGCAGGGTTTTCGGGGCAATACCCCAAAGTTTTCAAATTATGAAAAAATGTGAAAATCGGATGAAAAAGTCAGAAAAAATTGTGAAAATCTGATTTTTTTCCCACAAAGCAGATATTCAGGAAAATGTAATAATAAATAAGCATAAAAAACCTGAGCGGAGTTTGTAGCAGAAAATAATGAGATAAATTTGGACTTTGATAAATAACCCCCTAATTGTTTTGCCACCCACCAGCTCAGCTGGAATTTGCCTTAGCAGCAAAATGATCACATTTGCTGTGTTCCATATACCTAAACGTGTTCACCTGCCTGAAGGTTATTTTATCCTTCAAATTAAAAGGGAGATTGTTTCCATTGTTATAGCGTCATACTGAAAGCTATTTTAGTTTCCATTGAATCTGCTTGAAAAGTCTTTATTTGGGCCTAAAAAAGTTTTGGTTGTTATCAGTCAAAAATAAAGAACTATATGATTTTTAGCACATCTGTGTCCCCTAGATGCCTCAGGATTGCAGGCCATAACATTCATTATCTTATTCTGTAACAGGCATCATAAACCTATGGTGAAAATAAGAAAGGGCTGATGGAAAAATGTTCTTGGTTGTGGCTCAATTGGGCCAGGGCTCACCAGAAAATCCTCTGGACCCCTCAGAATAAAACTCCCAGTATTCTGTCTGTCCATTTTGTATTTCCTATAATCGCATAGTTGCATGTCCCTAATTACTACTACAGGTATGGTACCTGTTATCCAGAATGCTCGGGACCTGGGGTTTTCCGGATAACGGATCTTTCGATAATTTGGGTCTTCATGCCTTATGTCTACTAGAAATTCATTTAAACATTAAATAAACCCAATAGGCTGGTTTTGCTTCCAATAAGGATTAATTATATCTTAGTTGGGATTAAGTACAAGCTACTGTTTTATTATTACAGATAAAAAGGAAATCATTTTTAAAAATTTGGATTATTTGGATAAAAAGGAGTCTATGGGAGACAGCCATTCAGTAATTGGGAGCTTTCTAGATATTGGGTTTCCGGATAAGGGATCCTATACCTTTACTAATGGACAGTAGCTTCTAGTGTGGGAAGAAATTTCTCACCTTTACGCACGGCCAAAAATCAAGCAGGACTGTTGACCTGCTGTTTTTTTTTACAGCCAATCAGAACATAATTTCAAGATGGAAATGCAGCCTTGATCTATTACTTTTTCACACACACAACAGTCCGATGTCTGCAAATGAAATGGCTTGCCCCCAATTAAACATTTGTATAGAAAACTTCAATGGAATTAATTCCTCTAATATTGTGGCTAATATGTACAGCAAAGAAGGCATTTGCCCTGGGCCCTTATCGCAAGACGGCTCTATATGAAGAAGAAAAGCATTCCAAATATCTCTACCAATTGTTACTATCATTATATACATCAGGCCCACCAGATGTTGCTTGCACAGACCCCATCTCCTGAGGATAATAGATTTTTCTTTGAAAACTGTCATTTGAATGGGCCAGTGGCTTGAATTTCCAGCTGCAACTTAAATAAGCAAAGGAAAGCCTGGCTACTGGCTGCATGTATGTCACGGTGCAGGCAGCACAACAATTTCTACTGCTGATCAAGGCAGTTGCTGCTGGAACGACAATGGAAACCCCTGACACTATTCCTTTAAAAGTACAGCTAAGCTGGGGGGCAAGATTTATCAAATATCAAAGTTTGGGAATCCTATACCCAACAGCTTGATGTTTTCCCCAGTTATTTAAACTGCCCCTGAGAGTCATTAAAGTTTCTAATGATTTGACACATTGTCAGAATGGGCTGCTACTTTGAACAGTTGAGTGTTATTCTGCTTTATGAGTGCCCAAATCAAAATCCTTACTCTCTGATACAAATCACGTGGGAAGAAAGGATTTGAAATATTCATTCCAGCAGGAGAAGAAACTGTTAAATAGGAAATGCCCCATTAACATTGTTAAATGACAAGGGTCACTTGTTGCAAGTATCCACAAACCTACATTATGGCCCCAAATACTGCATACTGGTGATCTATGGGTTGCAGCAATCCTTTATCATGGTCGTATTATATTTACCCACAATCCATTGCAGGAACCTGTCATTTTAACCCTTTAATTGTCAGAAACAGTATATTCTAAGGAGCTGGCTCTCAAGTTAGGAGCGGCATATTCTTTGTTTCTGGATTCCTGTTTAAGAACATGGGATCTGCCCTGTGCAAATCTAGGCATAATAAAGCTTTTTATATTACTAGTACTGGATGTGTCATTGTCCCTCTGGTTAATAAGAACGTTTCCTATTTTTAATATAGTGTATGCTAATATGAATGTTTAAAATTGAGGAAATATTGATAAAAATTGTTGATTCTGAATATAACAAAAATCAACAGAAATTCAATAATGTCAGTTCAAATATATTTGAGTTTGAAAAACAATATGCACCAGCTAGTATTCCTTTTATCTCTCCTGAAATAGGGATAAACAGCAGCCACGTTTTTAACCTAGTGACAATATTATAAACTGACAAAAGGCAGAATTAAAATTAAAAAAATATATATTAGTAATATTAATATATATATATATATATATATATATATATATATATTACTGCTTGGCAATTAATAACATTGAATATTGAAAAATGAAGATGCGGGGTTAATGAACCTACATAAAATAATAAAATATAATGTTCATTTGGATAAATTCCATTTCTATATAGGTTTCTTCACTAGGGGGTAGATTTATCAAGGGTCGAAGTGAATTTGAGGGAATTTTCGAAGTAACAAAATTCGAAATTCAAAGTAATTTTTTGCATACTTTGACCATTGAATAGGAGACTACGACTTTGAAAATACTTTGAATATTCGACCATTCGATAATAGAAGTACTGTCTCTTTAAAAAAAAATCTTTGACTTCAATACTTCGCCAACTTAAACCTGCCAAAGTGCTATGTTAGCCTATGGGGACCTTCTACAAACTTTTTCTGTCTTTACACATCGAATAAAAATCCTTAGATCGTACGCTAAAATAGTTTGAATCGTTTGATGGATTTTTATTTGATCGAAGCATTGCTAAATTCGGTGAAAAAACTTTGAATTCGATATTCGAAGTTTTTCACTTCGATGGTCGAATTTCGAAGTATTTTGTACTTCGAAATTTGACCCTTGATAAATATGCCCCTAGGTGTGAATAAAATCTGTCAATAAAAATGTATTCTAGTTTATAAATATTCTACCAAACCATTTGCATTGTTAAAAATTGTTGAGTAGCCAGAAGACAGACAGAAAATCAGACAGAAAGAATGATGGATATATAGTGAATAAAGTACCCCCTCTTGTAAAATATAAGGATATTATAAGTTACCGAGGAGTTTCATGACCATATAAAAACACGAGGCCGAAGGCCGAGTGTTTTTATACAGGTCATGGAACACCGAGGTAACTTCTAATATCCTCATATTTTACAACTGGGGGTACTTTATTTATTATAATACACAAATTTCAATGAGTCGTGTGACTAAAATGACATCAGAACTCACCGTTTATAACTGATGACATCAGAACTCACCGTTTATAAGGATATAATTTACAAGATATTCATGGCTTTTGTGTATTATAAACAAATATATTGCAGACAGATATGGGTTGTAATATTCTTTCTCCATAAAACATAGATAAATATTAGCAAATTAGGAGATGCTTTAGGAATTTTTAAACAAAGTGTGGAATTATTTTTAAGGCACATGAAATGCAGATAGTTCAGAAGAATTAGATCATTCAGTTTCCATATTTACTCTGATATGTCAAATATAAACCCTTGGTATGTAAGATTGCTTTTAAAACATTTCATTTTCCTGGGCATCTAGTGACACCACAGATTTTAATCTATTACGCCCTGTGCAGCCTTTAAAAGTCTTTTATAAATATAAAGAATATTTTTACAAAATCCGCTGTTCAAGTTCATGCATTAACTTTAAATGCAGTTTTATGGAGCGATGGATATATTTTTCTGGAGTGCATTAAAACAGTTACAAATACAATGATACATTTTTGTTAAATAATCTTTATTGAAATAATTTTAAAAAACATTTTAAATCTGTGTTTTGAGGTTTTTTTTTGTTTCTTTCAATTTTTTCATATTATTTAGATATATGTATATTTTCAGCAATTTCCAATCAGTTTTTTCATGTGTCTAAACTGGTTATGACTGTATTAGACGTAAGAATATCCTCTGTATAACAAACTGGGTTATACTTGACTTTACATGGTAAATAAATACATAATGTTTCTTTTTCTGTAGTGGATATAAAATGTTGTGTATTTCAGTTTTTAAAATGTTTAATAAATTAGAATTTTCTCTTCTGTTGATTCTACCCTGATTAAATACATATTAGGAGTAACTAGATATATATATATATATATATATATATATATACATACACACACATACATACAGCAGATTTTGAGAGATATAAGATGGGACTGTTCTGTGTGTTTATAAGGAATATACCTGTATTTTTAAACTGTATTTATGTCTGCAACATTTGTTCAACTTTATCTGATTTTATATTTCTTTGCCATGTATCTGCTGCTAATTTATTACAATCAATTACTATAAATAATGACATTAAACCATTTCTACTATTAAATGAATAAAAAGTCCCTAATTACATTAAATATGTTTCTTCCTCCCTTAAACCTACAATTGTTTGAGTTTATTCACTAATTGGGGAGAAATGTATTATTTTTGAGTAAAAGTGTGTATTTTATGCCTTTTAATCATTTATATTTAATGTTTGACTGCCAGATTCCCCATATTCCCCTGATTATCACTGTAAATTACATTTTCTGAAACCATTATAAATTGTATAAAGAGCTCTTGGGAGATCAAAGATTGTGAAATATTTAAAATGTTCAAAAAGAAAAAAAGGTTGGTGTACATGTTTAATTAATTCTAGTTTGAGTAAAATTAATACCTTGTTAATTTGGGAGAAAGGGCCATTGTATATCCAGTAGAAAGAATTTTTTTCTTATGTAATTGCTAAACAAAATGTCAACTATTAGGTGAGAAATTAGGCATTCAGTTCCCAAATTTACTGTGATATATTGAAATTATCGTTATGTAGAAAGAGATTCTTAAAATTTCCCTTACATGCTGCTATTAATATCCTTAAATGAATAATTAAAGCCCAGTGCAGCAGTTTATGTTTTAAGTAACATGACAGATAAAATGTTAGCAAATATGTTTTTAGAAATTTGAAATTCTGAAAAATGAACTGCATGTAAACAAGCTGTAAAATTCTATATATCATTTTTGAAAAAATAATTGTAAAAAAAATCTTATCTCCTTGCTACTCACTTTGTTTTAAAAAATTTTGCTCCGCAGCGGTAAAATATAACTTCTTTAAATTATACAAAACAAGGACCTACTAATGTAATTCTCTGCTTTTAATGTTTTTGTTACAGAATATTTTGCTTATTCTTTACAACAATAAAATATATTTAAGAGGAACATTAAATGCAAGTCAAACTTTTATAGAAGTTGCCATTTCTGTTTATTCTTTGTATATAGTAATAAGGAATTTATTGGCTTATTAATTATCCCTCTATAGAAAAAAATATATGGGTTATTAATAATGTCACACTGCAAAGAACTGCCTTTTTATTGCTATCCTGAAGATGTTTATAGATGCGCTATTATATGTAATAAGATGCATGTTCTAACAGTTCACATTGATCATTTTGAATCCTAAATATCTCATATTCTAGTTTTTATGATGCTGAATGAATTGATATTCAATATCTCCACAACACATTAGCACAGTACAGTTCCACCTCTCGGCTCAACAACAAAAAACATAAACATCTCAGACAGTGAAATGGTCTATATGCTTAAAAAAACATGAATTATAATTTATTTTCTAATTTAGAAAAAAATTCACAAGTATGTACACACATCTTCCATACAGTGATGTATTAATCGTCTCTGTATATTGTCTTGCCCAAACAGAATAAATTACGAGGAATATACAGGGCAGGCAAAAAATAAATCTTTACACATATGAATTCACATCTATATATATGTATGCAGATTAACACACTCAGCTATATGTACAAAGGGTCATATTAACATTTATTCTCATTTATCTATGTATGTGTGTTTATGTGTATATTTGTTTTTTTAAAATATTTTTACACACACATAGATATATATATATATGTGTGAAGCAACTTACACAGGGTATGGGGTGCTTATAAGTGGAATAATCCTTTTGAGCTGTAGATCTGCTGCTTTACAGTGTGGCACTGAAACAACTTAACCAGGATGAATGAGATTTATGGAGTGAACAGTAGGTAGGTAGGTAGGTGTATTTTTCACATATAATCCCAATAAGTGCCTTTCATGGTAGGCTCAGTACAAGGAGAGCCAGCTATAGTGACGTAGTTTGAGTCTCACAGTGGCCCAGAATCAGGGGGTATAGGAGTCCTCAAAGTGGGAGGTGGGGTACCCAGGCTGGCAGACAGTACATGTATGGGTAATACTGGTATGCATGGTATAGAGAGAGAAGGGATGGGCTCAGCATATCGTCAGGGCAATATTGTCTCTGGTCATCCTTTACCAGCACCCTGACTGCCACCTTTCTGGCTGGAACAAGAGAGGACTTTGGTGCTGTCTGGCTGGCAATCAGCTTCCTCTTGGTCTTGTACCTCCGGTTCTGAAACCAAATCTTTACTTGGGTCTCTGTGAGTTTGAGGGCAGCTGCCAGGTCTGCCCTTTCAGGCCCAGACAGATAACGCTGAAGGCTGAACCTCCTCTCCAGTTCATAAACCTGAGCATGAGAAAAGGCAGCCCGGGACCTTTTCTTACTGGACTTGGGGCTGTCTCCCAGCCTGTCTCCAGAAGAAGGATCTGGAAAAGCACCTGCAAGGCAAAATGGAAGTGTTTATACATCTGTGCCATATAGGTGTAATTAACTTCACTCTGAAATAGGAACCTCACTTACTGGTTATAGTAGGTATCACTCATGCCATGATGTAGTGACTCTATTCATACCATTAACCAAATGCTAGTTTTACAGGCACCATTAGCACCAGCCAGACAATACAAATACCCCCTGTACATTAGCAAACATCTGCCTCATGTATTCACCTGATTCTGCCCTGTACAAGTGACCCTTTATTCACTCCTGTAGTTACACGTGTCTATATAGATGAAAGCAATATCCATGGAGCACACACAAATTAATTATTAAAATGAATCATAAACCTAATAATTGGTGGTACTATCATCATTATTATTATAAGTAATACTTATAACAAGTCCTGTTTTTTTTTTTTTTTGTTTTTTTTTTTACACTACCTGCATTCAAAATCAGCTGCAGGTGCTGGGAACCAACATGCTAAAACTACAATTTCCCTCTTCCAAAAAGGAGTAGAAACATTCACATATGTTCCTACATTTCTATATAGGCTCCTCACTTTCCTTTCTCTTTCCTTTCTTTCTAGTCTAAACCATCTTCCTAACAGTAGCCTGAGATTCAGACTCTAGTTAAGAGAGCTCTAATATATGCCAAATAATTTTTCTTGGGCCCCAAACATTATGCACCCTGACACACAAATAAGGCAGACATACTGATAAATAGTTGGATAGATGATAGATGATAGATAGATAGATAGATAGATAGATAGATAGATAGATAGATAGATAGCACGGACAGATGATAGAGAGATAGACAGAAAGAAAGATAACTCATGATGATGGTGAAGATATATAGATGATAGACAGAAAGACCAATAAATAGATGATAGATAGAAAGACGTACAGATAGATAGAGAACTCATGATGATGATGAAGATAGATAGATAGATAGATAGATAGATAATAGATAGATAGATAGATAGATAGATAGATAGATAGATAGATAGATAGATAGATAGATAGATAATAGATAGATAGATAGATAGATAGATAGATAGATAGATAGATAGATGGACGGACGGATAGATGGATTGATAGATAATAGAATAGATGTTCTTGGGTGGGTTTCCTCTTATATCCCATAAAGCAGGAGTGCTCATATTTTACTAATTTGAGGTCTACTTTTAGTGATGTTGTCCCATTATGATCTACATCCATAAAAGCATTGTTATCATTCTGTCCATGGAAAATATTACTTAAATATTATATTGATTTATGAGAGAACTTATATTGCTATATTTCACAACGATTTCTTATGTAACCTTAACATAATAAATATGTGAATGAAAAGCATGAGACAGGAGGGTGATTTAGACAAGCTAGTTTTGGGATCTACTGATTACCAGCTAAGGGTTAGTTCACATGAGAAGATTTAGAGATTTTGTCGACTGGCGACTAATCGCCTCTTCTTCTGGGCGACAATCTCCCCGAACTACCGCAGCGTGTCTTCCCATCCGATATAATTAAAAGTCGCCTGCGCTAAAGCACACGCTGCGCTTCGTTTTCCAAAGTTGCCTTGTGTGAACTAACACTAAAGTCTTCTGATCTACCTTCTGGGCACCCCTGTCATAAAGGCAAGTTAGGCTGCTGATATAAATATATAAATAAAGGATAAGTACTGCTAGATATATAGATAATAGATATGGAATGACACAAAAAGACAGGGATGCCTATAGACACACACCAGAAAGACATAGGGATGCACAGATACAGACAGCGGGATGAATAGATGCGCAGAAATAGTCAGACATGGGTGCAGACTGATACAGACACAGAGGTGCAGACTGATACAGACAGCAAGTACCATTGGCGGATGCTTCAGTGTCCCGCTCCCAAGGGAAGTCCTCTGTCCCCGAGTCCGTGTCCGTTTTCTCTTTCTCCGGACTCATTGGCGGGTTCTCCACCTGCGGACATTCAATGTGCCCATCATCAGCGCCGGGAGAGTGTGGCGGAGTGATACTATTCCCATCAGTTCTCTTCTCTTTGCCAGTATTGCCCCCCATGCAGTCCGGACAGGTCCGCGCAAGGATATCCTGTATAGAGAATGAGGTAAGCGGTGAGAGCCCAGTGAGGGACATGTTAGTGCATAGTATCCGATGCACTTGAGAAAGTGTGCGCGCTACTGCGAGAGGAGCAGGACATGCACCACGTTATCTCTACTCCTGCCATACCAAGAGGGCGGGGCTAGTGTTGCCACCCACCGGCATACAAGCGCCCTGCTTCCCTGCTGCTTGGGACACTCACACCCCTCCTCCCGTCCTTCTTTTTGGGATAGTTTTAGCTGCTATTACTATCAGCTCGGAACTCGGCGCTCCAGTGGTACCGGCCTGTGCGTAAGCGCCGAGCGTCTCTGTGTCATACCAAATAGGTCTGGACTAAAGGGGGGCTGAGGGGAGCTAAGTGCAACGGACAGATTGTTTGATGAATGTGAGAGACAAGTGACTTTCGGGTCCCAATATCAATATCAATCGATATACATAAGCGCAGCATTTTTATGTCTTTTACGCAGCCAGTGCGCAATAATCTATAAATGGTCGCGCAACCAACCCTGTGTGCTTTTATATGGCTTGAATACTATTAATGAAATATACATACTTTATGATTTTATTGTTTTAGCAAGTGGCGTAAAGGCAACGATAGCAGCGTGTGTGTGTGTGTGGAAGGGCGCTGCTGGAATGGTAGGCGCCAGGATATGCGCGCAGTTTGCGCCGTAGGCGGAGAGCAGGGTTGCCAGTTCTAATTTTCAAAACCAGCCCAAGTCAGCTACAAAAGAGCCCAAAACTAGCAGAGTGGCACTTCAAAAGTAACCCAATAATAGCACATGTGCAGTGAAAAAAAAGTCTAATTTAGTGAAAATACAATTTTTTAAATTTTAACTGTTTCGTAAATGTTTCCATGAAGAAAAATGGGACAGATTTGGCCGTCACCAGGAGGCGAGTTGAGGCTCTCATCTCAGGCGGCAGCGCCCCAGGTACCAGGGGCCGCAAAAATGGCGCTCCTGGTACTTGAATAAGAGCCAAATTTCTGGTTTTCAAACCGGAAATTCGGCTCTTCTAGCACAGAGATCGCAGTTAGGCTCTCTGCACTAGCGTCCTGGCCCTCTCTGCCGCTATCATGGACCCCATCAGGTGCAAAAAGGCAAACGTATGGGGGAGGCAGCAGCAGGCGGCAGAGGGGCCAGGATTGCCCCTGACCAGGAGTGTAACTACAGAGGGGGGGTACAGGACGTATAGGGGCACCATAAGACCCTAATACATATACAATTTCAATAAATATTGGTAAAACAGGTCAACCTGTAGACATATATGTGGCCAGCAGTTTTTTGCCCCAAAATTGTCTGAAATTGAGGAAAATCACCGGCAAACGCGAGAATGCTTAAAGGAGAAGGAAAGCCCCAGGGCGCAAAACCCTTTTAGTATGATAGAGAGTATGATAGAGAGTGATATTCTGAGACAATTTGCAATCGGTTTTCATTATTTGTAGTTTTTGAGTTATTTAGCATTTTATTCAGCTGCTCTCCAGTTTGCAATTTCAGCTGTCTGGTTGCTAGCCAAATGAACCTAGCGACCATGCATTGATTTGAATTAGATAATGGCATACGAATAGTAGAGAGCCTGAATAGAAAAATAGAAATATAAGTAAAAAAAAGTAGCAACAACAATACATTGGTAGCCTTACAGAGCATTTGTTTTTTTTAGATGGGGTCAGTGACCCCAGTTTGGAAGGGGAAAGAGTCAGAAAAAGGCAAATAATTAAAAAACTATTTTAAAAAAATGAAGACCAATTTAAAAGTTGCTTAGCATTGCCCATTAAGTTAAGTTAAGGGTAAACCGCCCCTTTAAAATATAATGTGGAAACTTAGTATCTAGGTTCCTGGCATTTTGTAAGCTCAGCTTTGTGGACCTAGTAGCACCCAAGGTTTTATGTCTGCACAATTAATATTGAGGTACACAGCACATCCTGTAATCAACACCCCTACCCCGCCGAGCCAGGTGCTTGGTGCAGCGTGAGTGCTTTTGTAGGTTTCCAGTCTCCTCTGCATGGAAAATTAATAAAAGTGTCATCCAACACCATTATTGTGAGTTAAGACTTCCACCCATGCTATCACCATGGTGAATTAATATGAGAACTGTGTAGAGAAGACTTATTGCAGAGATGAGACTGTTGCATGAAACATCACATGTGATAGATACCTTCTTACAAAACCAGATTTACCCAAATTGGCAGTTAGTGAATCTCCCTACACGACAGCCACACAACTGTCACTTGCTAAGTATACACAAGACAAGAATATAAACCATTAATGAGAATCTGTGGCTTCTCTCCTACCTAGTTCCTCCCTTCTCACACTTGATTTTCAGCTTAATAGGCATAGGATGAAACTTGGGTGGTCTTCTGCTTTGCAGTTGTCCTTTTGTAGCTTGTCAGCCTGACACACTTTCCAAGTGCCCCATTTATCTCTCATATATGGGCTTCTAAATAGCCCCACATGCTTGGGTCCATAGAAGACTAACTTGGTGTAAAAAGGTAACTCAGCCATGCAGAGAGGAACACGCTGGAGCAGCAGAGTTTTTGGTACAAAGCAGCCAAAATAAACTGACATTGTTGTTCCCAGCTGTGGTCTGCACGCTCCAATCAGGATTATCTGTACTGGGTTGTATTTGATGTCATCAAGTGAAGGTATAAAAATGTTCAATTTAGCTTTTTTTAAAAAAATTACAAAGACAAATTTATCAACACTAAAGTCAAATGAGTGAGCATGAACATGTGACTAGAGGGTTATGTATTAAAGGGGTTGTTGTTTAAGCTAACCTTTAGTATGTTATAGAATAGCCAATTCTAAGAAACTTTCCAATTGTCCTTTTTTTTTTTTTACAGTTTTTGAATTATTCGCCACTTTCGTCTGATGCTTTCCAGCTTTTTAATGAGGGTCACTGCCCCTCATCTAAAAAACACATGCACTGAAAGGTTACAAATGTATTGTTATTGCTACTCTTTAGTGTTCATCTTTTTATCCAGGCCCCCTCCTGTTCATATTTCAATCTCTTATTCAAAGCAATGCATGGTTGCTAGGGTAGTTTGGACCCTAGCAACCAAATTGCTGAAATTGAAAACTGGAGAGCTGAAGATTACAAACCATTTGCAAATTGTCTCTCCAACTGAACATGAACCTTGACTTCTGACAGGCTGATCTAATCCTTGGAACATTGTAATATTGTGACTGGCTACAATTTACGTAGTTCTTCCCCCACCTATCAGATTAACAGTTAAAAAACAAAACAAATTTACAGTATCCATTGTTCATTCTCCCACTTACATTAAAACACAGCATTAAAAGGTTTGGTCACCTTTAAGTTCCCTTTTAGTATGTCTTTGTTAGTTAGTGGTCTTCACTTTTTATTCTATAGATAGAGTTTTGAATTGTCTTTTTCTTTTGGCTTTTTCCAGCTGTCATTGATCAAAAACTATTGTTAAGTTGGTTCAATTTCATAGTAATAATTTGCTTGATTTGTTCTTTGTTATCCCCCTGCCACTAGGGTTGCCACCTGGCTGGTAAAAATGATGGCTGATCCCAATGTTATTAATAGGGAAAAAAGTTAAATATATAGGAAGGCCGGTATTTTTTTCCAGAAAAGGTGTCAACCCTACCTGCCACTCAACTGAAGACCTTCTCTTTCTGCACAGATTTCTTTATTATTCTATTGTGGAGGTGAGTAAATGGGTGCAATTTGTGGGTTTTTCTGCAAAAGTCTCCATCCAGGCCAGTGCAGGCTGGATTTTCTTTCAATAATCCTCATGTGTAATGTATTTCAGCATTTCTGAATGAGGATTGAGAGGGCAGGGTTGAATTTTACAGGGTAATAATATTTATGCAGGAACTGAGACTGAGCTAGTTGGGGAATGCCTGATATTTCAGTAAAGTATTTAACCAGCCGCCAGCTCATTCCTTTGCCAATGTCAATTTCTTTTTATTTATTCGTCAAATAACTTACCTATGAAAATAATGACTTTTTCTATGTAAAACAATTTACTCCTTAAAAATATTATACCGTGTGATGGATTGCAGTCATAGCCAGAGTGCAAATCCACTCCCCAGTCTGCTACAGATAGCTTTATACATATACTACTGGACACCCAGGGGCACATTTACTAAGCTCGAGCGAAGGATACTTCGGTAGTTTAAACCTCCCAAGGGACAATGTTAGCCTATGGGGACCTTCCCCATTACTTTTCTAAGGTTTTTTGATCAAAGGAAAATCCTTTGATCGATGGATTAAAATCCTTCAAATCGTTCGATTCAAAGGATTTCATCATTCATTTTTCCTTCGATCTTTCGATCGTAGGATTTGCGGAGCCGTCCTAGGGGCACCTGGATAGTAAATTCTGCCCTGCAAATAGACAGAGCAAAGCAGTGAAGCATTAGTCGAACCTTCCATAACAACACTTGGGGGGTGGAGTTCTGTGCACGCTGGTGGTGTAACTACCAGGAATGTGATTGCACCCTGGCCCACACCCCCTTGGCGCCCGCTAGAGACCCAATAGCATCCAGGGTCACTGTGCCAATGAAGCGGTTTGAAAAAACAGTGCTGAACAGGTTACCGGGGGGAGGGGAATAAGCTGTTCCTCTTAACTTTAAGAGCTCAATTTCCGTTTTTTAAACCAGAAATTTGGCACTTCTAGTGCAAGATGGGGGCCTCAGGGGGGTGGCATTGCAGGAGCTGCCTCAGAAATGGCCCTGATGGCCGATCTTCAAAAGATTGGGAGCGATTTTGAAGGGGGTGGGCAGGGAGCGGAGTGCACTTCCTGCTCTGGGCCTACTATTTAGTAGTTACACCACTGGTGCACACCCTTGCCCCCACCCCCTTCTGGCTGAACTGCTCTCTTGCTTATTTGTGGCGGCACCAAAAATTAAATCAGAGGAAGGGGGCTAGGAAGAGCCATTTCCTAATAGTAGACCCCCCCAACCACAGGGATGGGAGCCCAGACCTCAGGGTCTGCTCTAAGGCAATGACACCATTGGATGACTGTATGGTAGTTACGCCACTAGATCAAAGTCTGTGTTGGCCTACTTGGCTACTAGTATGTCTACTACCAGATATGCTCATTTGGCAACAGGCAAAATCAGACCCAGATCTGCTTTGGGGCCAATGCTGGGGTGTAACTACAGAGGAAGCTTACCCAGCATATACCGTGCAGTATGGGGGCCCAGATTTAATAATAATCAGCCTACTCAGTTGTTTGATCAAACGGATATCTTTGTCTATGTATAACCAATATAACTACATAATGAGTCTGTATCCAATTTGTGGTGAGTCAGAATCACCCATAGGCTTGATTTGGCAGCCAGCAGAAATGGGCTGTACTTATAAATAATGAACTCAAACACAAGGGAACCTAATATGAAACCCCAACAGCCAATTAAAATATGAATGCTGCTACAGAATATTTGAATTAGCTGTCCTGAAAATTACTGTATATAAAGGGCCATTTTATTTTAAAAGATCTTGTTTGTGAGCAGATGTATGCTTTTAAACATCACTATGATTTCTATAAAGCTTTGTTGGGTGGGAAGCCAAAGCATGCACCAATCTGGATCCCAATTCGTTTGATCACCTACTGTGATTGGAGGGGGCATGGACGCACCAAATAGTTTGTTTAAAAACAACAAATAATAGAATCAGCTTGTGTGTAGCTAACAATAGCCACAAGAAGAGACACAGCACCTGCAGATTGTATTGAACCACCTCACTTTTGTGCAGAAGTTTCTCTGCAACCAAAAAGAAAAACAATAAAATGAACAAGTCCAGGGGCAAAATGTCCTCGTGCCATTTCAAGTCAAACTAACCTTGATGGTTTTCCCCCTCCCTAAATCCACTTAACTCTCGTGAGCATTCATTTAAACAGAACCGTATTTTTCTGAACAACCTCAAGGACAACACCTGTTTTTTTCTCCCTTCATTCTTCAGAAGCCTCATTTGCAAAGCTTAGGTGTCATGCCATTCACAGAAAGACCTTTCTTTTGTTAGCCACATGTAACGGCTTCAGTGGTTTTCTAAGATAAAATCAATTGAAAGTGTATTTTAAGTGTATTTTGAAGGAAAACGTCGGAGGCACAAGGCGTGTTAAGGAACAGTGTGTTTAAAGAATAAGAGCAAAAACAAATAATCACGAAGCGTATGACTGCCTTCCTCCCCATAAACGACTAATGGCAGGAACGGATTCTTATTTGTCCTGTTGAAACAATAGAATTCCCACCCTATTGTGCAAATTTTCAACCTGATTTATGGGCTGAACCTGCATACTCAACTTTCTGGTTGACAAAAATGTTCAGAAGTTACCTTTCCCTGCACAGTGGGCCTCACTGAAGCGAGACAGCCGAAATAATGCAGGAACTCGGTAATCAACACAGAAACTTGATTCTATCACGAACACCTAAATCTTAGGTCTGACATCTGCTGTGCTGAGGAAACTACACTGCACCTTCTGAGGACATGATGTATGCCAATGTTGCCGGTTCCACCAAGGGCCACTGATGTGTATTCTGCCATGCCTACAATCCTCAGGGCATCTACCATCCTCTTAACAAAAATCTTTTTATCACAGGAAGAATGCAGTGTTCCAGACCTGAGGTTTAGACCCACAGCAGCTTTATGTATGTACAGATCAGTGGCACAATTAGATATTACTGGGCCCCACAACAAATTATTTTTCAGCCCCCCGAAATGTCTACAGGTTGACCTGTTTTACAATATTTATTGACATTGTATATAAATTAAGGCCTCATGGGGCCCCTATACCTCCTGTGCCCCTCAGCAGCCACAGGGTCTGCTTCCTCTGTTGTTATGCCCCCTGGTACAGATGATTTAAATGGTAGCCTGCACAGTGCCCACAATGCTTCAAATGTTACTGTTTATTTCAAAGGTAATGATCTGTTTCAATAAAGTGATATAGTGCTCTGATACTGATACTTTGCTCTAACCAGCTGTAGCATAAGTTTGTTTGAGATTTGTTGCCTTTGCCATGCATGGGAGGGGAGGGTTTAGAGAAAATGTGAAGGTGCCACTTGAAATGCTATGAAGTTACCAGACCTCAGACCAAAACATTATTATATATCTATGAAATGCTATGAAGTTACCAGACCTCAGACCAAAACATTATTATATATCTATCATAAAGTATACTTAGTAGTCAACCAGTTAAAGTAGTCTGCAAGATGAATAAAATAGATGTGACTCTGCAACCCTACTGTTTTTGGGGATAATAAATTGTCCCTCAAACGGTCTCAGCAAGGTGACAATCAGATTCTCTCTAGACCACTCCCTGTCCCCCACTCTTTATACCGTGCATGGATTTGTGTTTGATCTACTGCACTGGACCTGGAGTTGGATCTCCTTAGACCAGAAACAGGACACATTTGGCAATACAGAACTGCAGCTTTCCTCTACGAGCTGACTTGGAAGAGCAAAGTTTTTCAAGATACATATCTCTAGGTAACAGTGGACAAGCATTCTAACATGATGACTTATGCAAGCAATGGCCTATATCTTGTACTACTCAGCCCCCATTCCTAAGGGTGGTGGCACACGCTGCTACTTGGGGAGATTAGTCGCTCAACAACAAATCTCTTTTTCGGGAGACTGATCTCCCCTAAATGCCTTCGCACTGGCTAGAATGTAAATCGCTGGGCGACTAATCTCCCCAAGTAGCCCAGCCTAAAGCAGAATACAAAACATTTACAATATGTGTCTATAAAGGCTACATCATAACACAGGTGGACATCAATTAATCTAATGAATTTTATTTATTATATTAGTATCAAACATCAGAACTTGACCAAGTAAAAAAATATTTACCTTGTAGGTAGGGAGGTAGAACCTTACACCCACCAGTTACTTCCCTTGTCAGGGGTCCATTTTAGTTATACGACAGCTGTAAATGGCAGCAGCCTGGTCACCTCGCAACATGGCTTAAGTTGAAGGGTAGCTGGGAGCCATGGAAATATTCTTGGTTAAAATTTCCTTGGTTGAAAGCCCCCGCCCCACCACCAATTTCTCCATGTGGAGCAATAGTCATGTAATTTTTGCTTTCCTAGCATAGTGACTATAACATTGGACTCTGTAACCACTAATAGGAGGCATTATTTAAAGTGTGCACAAGGTACCCAGACTATCTTTATCCAGACCTTGCCACGAGGTAACTGCCATATTCAGTGTAACGAATGTTTACTGTTGTTTTGACTGCAATGGAAAGGGGCGTCTTTTTGGAATGACAACACATGAATCAGATTGGGCAAGACTGGCCAGTAGAGTTAGTTTTCAGGTCAAACAACAGGATCTGTGCATGTATGGCCAGTATAAAGAAGACTATACCTTGTCTTTTTTTCTTTATATAAGTTATTGCCTCAGTTGAATGAATATGGACTTTCTCTTTGTGAAACCATTGGGTGCTAGAAAATACGGGGACCTTTCACTTTACACAAAGAGGAGAGAGACAGTCTGAAACACCTAAGTGGTTGCCAGATGGTTTTATTTCAAGCTCCACTTGAATGTCCAGCCTTTCGTTATGGCCCCCTTAGCTCGTGAAAAGAGGACAAATATTGGGGTTTTAGCAATTCTGTGATTGTTTCAAGAATGTCTATGACATATTCTCCCCAAATCTTACCCTAAATGATCTTCATGTTGGGCTTTCAGGTGTATCTAGGAAAGAAATTGGCCATTCTCCCCAATTTTCACCCTAACTGGCTGAGCCATTCCACCAGTTTATTGCCAACAGATTAGCCACAATAGTGCAAATTAGAACACTATTTTTACTCTGCAGAATGCTTTACCATACCTGCGTAAACAGCTCTATACACTGTCTCGGTTTGTTTAGGATAGAAGCTACCATTTAAGCTTGGTTTGACATCACTTCCTGCCTGAGTCTCTCCCTGCTCACATACAGCTCTGAGCTCAGATTACAGCAGGGATGGGAGGAGGGAGGGGGAGAGGAACAAACTGAGCATGCTCAAGCCCTGCCCTGGAGGTTTATGCTGAAAACAGGAAGTCTGATACAGAAACCCATGTGTACACAATAAAAGGAAAGAAATGTTGTGTATCTTTTGACAGAGGACTCAGAGCAGCTTTATTTTGAGGTTTACTGGTGTATTTATAAAGACCTTTCTGATAAAGCTTACTTTTTTTAACCTTTACTTCTCCTTTAAGAGTATACTTACATGGCCATCTGTTCAGTTATGTAACAAAACTGTGCCAGATCCCCCACAAAAAAATCTTCAGCTACCTATTTATTTTATACTTATTTTCCAGAACTAAAACAGCTGTAGAGGAAGCAGACCCCGAATGTGTCATTTCACAGGAGCAATAAGTTTGTGTGTGGAAACAAGATGCAAAGTGAGCCTTTTACACTACTTTATGCTCACAGTGCCTTGTTGTTCCCCATTCACACAGATAGGCTCAATGTCTGTATTGGTGCTGGGTGCCAGAAAACAGAGGCACAAATGCTTTGTGTATGTCCTGCGATGGTAAATGAGGCCCCATGTTTTCATAAAGAGGAGTGAGATGGAGAAAAACAGACTAATAATGGCAGAGCTACACTGAAAACCACTACGGTAATTGTATCAGCCGACTCAGAGTGGCTGAGTAATAGAAGAATATTGATTTTGGGTTGCACAGGATAAATTACTGATGAATCGGCTTTTATCCCCTTCCAAAGAGTGTCCAGCTTTTATGATCAGTGTGTTTTTAGCCAGCCTAGAATCCTGCCATACCTGCTTAATTCACTGATTCTCTTACTCTTACTGCTGGTGTAACTGATACATTGATATAGTTCTGGTCACCATTTTCTGGGGAATCTAATCAGTAGGAAATTGCCTTACTTGCAATTCAGCTCTACAGTTAAATTAGCTATCCAAAAAATATAGATTTACTGGACATCCATGCCAAGGATGTTAATTAAAGTAAAATACAACATATTTAGAAGGTTGGGGACATTCTATGAAGGTCATGTGTTATTGTATTATTAAATTATTTATTATTATTAAAATAATGCACCCTGTGGCCACATGCATTTATATGGTCACTGGAACCTTCTGTGACTTTTACTATCCTTATATTTTATGACATAATTGTACAGGTATGGGACCTGTTATCCTGAACGCTTAGGACCTGGGATCTTTACATAATGTGGAACTTTTATACCTACTACTATCTACTAGAAAATCATACAAACATTAAATAGACCCAATAGGCTGGTTTTGCTTGCAATAAATTAATTATATCTTAGTTGCAATCAAGTACAAGGTACTTTTTTATTATTACACAGAAAAAGAAAATCATTTTAAAAAATTTGGATAAAATGGAGTCTATGGGAAAAAGCTTTTCCCTATTTCAGAGCTTTCTGGATTGCAGATTTATGGATAACTGATCCTATACTTGTACCTATTGGTCTACATACTGTATTTCACTGATGATATAGTCCTGCTGCATGTAAACGGACAGCATCTACTGTTATATACTATGCTTCTCAGAAATAATCCTCAAATACATTTTTTTGAAAAAAGGCTGAGGTCTTGGACCCACTATAAGTCTACTAAAAATATATCAGTTTATCAACCCCAGAAGGATTATTTTTCAATCAACTTGGATTCACTGTATACTAGCTACGTTACACAGTTACAGTCAACCACAAGGTACAGAATCATCTCAAAATGAGAAATGGTTTTCCTGTAACCTGCTTTCTGCATTATAGATCCCATACCTGAGCACATACTTGAATATGAGAGGCTGCCATCATCTTTTTGGGAAGAGTGATCCATTGTACCTACAATGGCAGGAATGAGGGATACCAGCTGTGGGGGGAGAGGTCAGCAAGTTTCCTAGAGAAAGCAAAGAAGCGCTTGGGCTCTGATTCATTTGCATCCTGGCTACTGAAGAGGTTGAGAGGCTGCTGCACTAAGCAAAACCTTTATTCCTTTAGTGTGTGTGTGTGTGCCATGTGAAAGAGCTGCATACGTGCAATACTGATACCTGGAATTTCCATCGCACCAATATAACAGTAACAGTACTGTGACTTTATATTAGATATTCCTTTTCTTCCAGCTCATGAGATCTGCTTCTGCAATATCCCGCGCTGGAACTCTTCAGCAAGGTCAGCCCAGAGGTACTGCTTTTTGTCTTGTTTTGTGGAGTTTGGGAATGTTTATTATACTCACATTTAAGTTTACTCTTCCTTTGCCATGCTTTCATTTTTACTCAATACGGCATCTGAAATGTTTGGGCCAAAATTCAGTTTTATCCGAGGATATAGAAGTCTGGGAAAGAAAGTTATAGAACAGGCATGCGTGACAATGTTCAGAGATGTTACCCCCCAGGACAGGATAGATGCAGATGTCTCAAAGAGACCAGATCATCTAGTCTGCAGATGACTAAGAGAAGGTATCCATGGGGTATGTTTGGATGGAGTTGTCTCAGAGAAGAGACCTTAGGGCATATTGGGTGGAGATGTCTCAGGGTAAAAATGGGCCTTTGGCAGTATGACTGGAGATATCAACTGTAAACAGACCCCCAAGTACAACTTGTCACATTCAAGGGACCACCAATACAATATAGCTGGAGGGGCCTGAAATAAAAGACCCTGGGCAACATAGCTACAGATGTCTTGGAGAAAAAAACATCTTGGATGAAGAAATCTCATGGAACTATATCAGCATTTGATGAAGGCATAGAAGCCCTGTGGATTTTGGGAACACACAGTGCCTGGTAACCTGATCAAACAATGGTTATCTCTACTACCCAGACTAAAACACTAGACTGCTAATAAGCTGTTATTTTGCTTCGTTACCTTGATTTTATTCTTTGCAGTAAATCAAAGTACAGAAGTTTGGCTCAGTAGGGTGAACGCATAGTCTGTATTACAGCGCCATCTTCTGGCAGCTGAAATAACAGAGTTCAGAGACAGGAGATTGATTTAAAATCAAAAACTTGCTAAAATGATGCTAGGGCATCTGCACTATGTTCAGGTGTGGATTATTACACAGCCTACCCTAGGCTATAGCCTAGGGGTCCATTGTGATGAGAGGCCCATTTCTATTTTCTATTCTATTAATATTTATTTACACTGCTGGGTCTGGTCCGGTGCACCTGCTGGGATAAGAAGACAGGCGATTCACGAGTGTGTCCAGATGTGGGCAGATCCAGTGATAGGACCTGACATGTCATTAAATTATATGTAAGGCTGGAAAGCTTAACATATACTATGTGGGTGTGGGTTAGTGGAATATAGTTAGTGTATTAAGGGCCACATATCTGTCTGCAAACAGACGCTCACATTTGAGTTTACTTGATTTATTCTGCACAAACAATGGCTGCACCACTGCCCCATTTATGTGTGGCTACATTTACTAGTGAGGTTTAATTACAGACCCTGAGTGCTGCCTTTCATGAATGTCTGTCTATCTATCTGTCTGTCTGTCTACGTATACAACATAGGACTACATTGTTTCATCTTCCTTTAGACCATATAATATACAAAGTACTTCTAAAAAATTTTATCTTAAATAAAAACTTTGGTGCAGATATTTATTACTATAATACTCGGTTATAGCTTTCAGCCTGGTTGCAAAAGCAAAGCATTCTCACTCTGAGCACTAGGTGGCGATGAAGCTCTTGCCAGGGCAAGACTTTCTGTATAATTCTAGGCAGCAGGTTTTTGGAACTGCACATTTTATTAGGCTGTCTGTAGTAATAAAATCTGAGCAGTTGCATATAAGTTCTGGCTATCTCATCAGCCAGACACGCAATAATACATGAAATGTTTATATGAACAATAAGAGGCCACTGCACATAGCAGAAAGAATGGATGTTTGGGAATTGTTTCAAGATATTATCATACACAGGAATGCTGCTCAGCCACCCGAACATTCATATGCTAGGTGTGAGTACTTGTAACTCCTTGTTACTTTATTGTTACTAATCATAATAATATAGGGAATAATATACCCCCCACTATAGGATATTAGAAGTGACCATAGAGTTCTTGGACCAAATAAATACCCAAGGCCACAGTGTTTTTTTAAAATATAAGTCATAGAAGTCAATGTTTGAACATCATTTTCAGGGACACTTTGCCACTGGTGCCCACAGATTTCAGAATTGTGGGTATAATAATAGTTTTATTTTCTAAATAATTTAATACATGGATTATCATTCATATTTATTTTAGTAAGATATATATATATAAAAAATCAACACATTGTTATATATATATTCTGTATATTTGCTTTTATAAAATGACAACATTCTGAAAAATAATTATTAAAATGATGAAAAATAATGAAGAGAAATGACAAGTAGACAAAATTCTCTGAGCCATTAAAAGTGCCCTTTGACCATTTTCGAATCTGATTCATCTTTGTCTCTCTGTTATGGAAAATTCTGCAGATGTTGCAAAGTCAGACGTGGGAATGCCTGAATGACGTGTTCGGTCTAGCCCTGGGCTCATATGCTCTTAAGAGCCAGCTCCAGATATCACTTGTACTGCACAGGGAGTAGAGGAGCCTGTGGCATTGCCTCTGGTGAATCAGAGCTGTCAGTCAAAGTCAAGTCTGAGTACATCAGGACGTATGTCAGAAGTTGCAAGGTGTCACTTTAAAGGGGTTGTTCACCTTTGAACTAACTTTTAGTATTATGTAGAGAGTGATATTCTGATACAATTTGCAATTGGTTTTCATTTTTTCATTTGTGGTTTTTGACTTATTTAGCTTTTTATTCAGCAGCTCTCCAGTTTAAAATTTTAGCAATCTGGTTGCTAGGGTCCAAATTGCCTTAGCAACCATGCATTGATTTGAATGAGAGATTAGAATATGAATAGGAGAGACCCTGAATAGAAAGATGAGTAATAAAAAGTAGCAATAATTATACACTTATAACCGTACAGAGCATTTGTTTTTTTAGATAAGGTCAGTGACCCCCATTTGAAAGCATAAAGGGATTCTGTCATGATTTTTATGATGTCGTTTTTTTATTTCTAAATTACACTGTTTACACTGCAAATAATTCACTCTACAATACAAAATTTCATTCCTGAACCAGCCAGCGGGAAGGCAAGGGAGGCAGTTCAGGGAGATTAGTCGCCCCAAAGAAGAGGAGATTTGTCGCCGGACAACTAATCTCCCCAAATCTGACCTTGTGTTTCTGCCCTTAATCAGAATGCTCTGTTATATAGAATCTCAGCCATAAAGCACAACAGAACTGCTGCTTTGTGAGAAATATAACCATTTGATTGCAGTCTGAAATGGGGGCGCATAAAGGCTAAGAATATTGTTATGCATAGGCTCAGCGGGTACTCATTTCTGATTGGCTTTTGCTAAATAATCTGTATTGAAAATGGTTCATTTGAAGGGATTCTATTAGAATATATGTAATTTTGTAAAATAATTTACTTTATTTTAATTCATACAATATTTTCCCCTAATTACTTGATTTCACTAAGCAATACAAGTTTTTTCCAAGCACAAATACAGATAACAGTATCCTGTGTATGCCTGAATGTCTTTACTACCTGCATTCAGATGGACTGATGTGGGAGACTTAAGGGGTTAATATAAACCCCAAGCCTCCAGCAACTGACTAGAGTCCATGTCCAGCAAGTCTGTAACATGTCCCGGTCTCTGGATGCTCCCGAGAATGAGTAGATGAGATCCCACCCAGCAGCCTTTCCCTGGCCTGTCACAGCCTGTTTTCTGTACTCTGATTAATAAGAGTGTTTTTGCATGTTTTGCCATGGTTGCACTAGCAAACAGTGAGAGTTTTCCATGGTCTCTCTAGCCAATTTGGTGCCTGTATCCACTATATATCACTGGGCGCTGTCTCCAGCTCTGGGAAATTCCGAAATGTTTACTTATTTATTTCATACACTGTTTAAAGAATGAAAACTGGACACAGGAACCAAAGGGGAAACATCTCTGCTTTCCATTCAAAGGCCAGGGGTCGGCTTCTGCTTACCCTCCTTGCGACCTTACTCTGATACCTTAATCCCTTTGCTAAAAGGTGAGACTTTCAAATGAATCCCTGTACCTTCAAGCACGCGTGAAATGGAAGTGATGCATTTTCTGTAGGTTATTCTGGTAGTAAAAATGCTTCAGACTATCTTTCTTCTGACTGTTTGTTCCCCCTCCTTATTTGAGAATTCATTTAAAACCAAACATCGTCATCGCTGTGTAGAAGGTATTGGAGATCAGATATTAAAAGGAGAAGTTTGCCTTACAATTAACCTTCTGTGAACTTTGGTGCTGGTGATGACATTCGAGAATACTGTGGATGACAATGAAAACAAACAAATGGATCTTTGACCAAATCTAACCTGACCTTCCACTTGAAGCACAAATGTCCAGATGGAAATATTGTGACAAGAGCAAATTCATTGGCAAAGACCAAATGATGCTCAGAAAGGGAAGGGGATGACCAACACAAAGATTAATCGCTTGAATCACAGCAAGTAGCAACATGCCAATGGGAAGCCAAACGACCTGAAGAAACCATATCCACAGAATTACTGATAATCTTCTACATGGAAATAATCAAACCGACTTCAATGGGGGGGGTTTACTTTGTGTAATTTCGCTGTTTTGATCATTTAAATGCTAGATTGCTGGATCAGTGATCATAACAACATGACAGCAGGGCTAGATATTCTTTACCATTTATTACTCGTTATATTCATAACCCTTACTTTACCATAATAGCTACGATGATCGCTGCGATTGCCGAGATATAAAAAACCTTTTTTATTTTATGATTTCAATTCTCTGTAAATATCTGGTGTGACATTTGCCTGCAGTTACAAAGAAAAAAAAATGACAGGAAAATTGATCAAGCACTGTACAGGTATGGGACCCGTTATCCGGAAACCAGTTATCTAGAAAGCTCAGAATTATGGGAGGCTGTCTCCCATAGACTCAATATATCCAAATAATCCAATGTTTTTTTTTTTAAAAAAAAAATGATTTCCTTTTTCTCTGCAATAATAAAACAGTACAGTTTACTTGATCCCAACTAAGATATCAGTAATCCTCACTGGAGGCAAAACCAGCCTATTGGGTTTATTTAATATTTCCTTGATTTTCTTGTAGACCTAAGATATGAAGATCCAAGTTATGGAAAATTACAATACCCAAAAAAAAACCGGGTCCCAAGCATTCTGGATAACAGGTCCAATACCTGTAATTATAGGGGTAAGTATACTGATATTTCACAAAAGAATTGTCCAAATTGTTAATCCCCGACTCAAATTTGCATTGGGGACAAAAATTCGGTTTTGTGTTAAAGTTTAATGCTGCCCCTGAGTTCAGAAGTTCTAACACCCTAATGAAAATAACGTTAACAAACTGACTTGATATATGTGTCACTTTACTGCCTGTCCTGGATTCCCAGTTTAATATTTAAATAAATTTGCCCATTAATCTTGAAATACAAGCAGAATTGCTCCTACAGATTCCCATATTGCACATATTCATCTTTCTGTGGATAAGTGGCCCCATCCTATTTTAGTTTTCAGTTTGGAGATGCAGCATAAATCTAATTACTGATGTTACTTTCCAATGAATATAAGTGACTTTTTAAAAAAAGGTATGGCAATGCCCTTTAACCATTTTGTAAACCTGTGTCATCTGTGGAGTAGGGGAGACAAATAAATGTCAGGCATGAAACCTGCTTGCCACTCAGCATATTTGCTGTCAGTTTGTTCTGACCAGACCAGTGACCTATTGAATCAAACACTCACCTACCTGTCACAGCCATCAGCACCCACAGGCCAGTATGCCCAGGGAAACATGCTGAAATATGGCGTCACAGTCTCTTCTGTGGGGAGGATAGAGATAGTGACTGGAAAGAAGTAAAAAACAATTCTGGGTTTTGTACATATATAATGTATAAATAATGTATTTCTGTAAGGTTCTAGCATTGTTTCTGGAATGCAGTTGTTTTGGACTCTTCTGGGTTAGCCTACAATGGCAAACCTAGCCCAACATATAAAGGCTCAGGTCATCCATGTTATTATGGGATATCCAGCATATGGCTATCGAGATTTTGCTAAACTACAGTTCCAAAGAGTAAAGATTTTGCCATAGGCTCCGGCATCAGGAAAGTCCTTGGGGAGAAACCTAGGACATACTAGATTGTGTATGTATCGATAGTGAGTCCATGACTTCAGTTATGGAAACATAAAGGGGGTTATTTACTAAAACACAAAATTTTCTCATAATTTCAAGAAAACAAACTCGATCAAACTCCTATCCACAATGTGACCTTATTTATTAATAAAATAACTCAAAAAATTTAGTTTTGGATAAGTCTCGATTATACTAAATTTTTTCGATTTACCGTCCAAAAACCACGAATTGTTCAGATTATTGTACGAAAATCAGCTCAAATTATATCTTCAAATTGGAAAAAGGGACATCTGCCATTGACTTCTACAGGACCTCGACAGGTTTGAGATTAAGTATTTTCAGATTCTGACTTTTAGCATCTTTGGTGTATAATAAATCTCAAAAAATTTTAGTTTTTATTTTCTCAAGAAATTAGAATTTTTCCTCTTTAAAAGCCGGACCAGAAAAATTTGAGCTTCAATAAACAATCCCCAAAGTTTTTATATAATATGTACATTGTGCAATGTGTATATATACGGATATCTGTCATGCATCATACATGTACCAATAATATGAATGTTAAGAGACACAGGAGCAAAAAGGCTTCTTCCCGGTAGAGCTTACAATCTAAGAGGCATCAGGAAAGTCCTTGGGGAGAAACCTACAACCAGGGCCGCCATTAGAAATCACGGGGCCCCGTACAACAAAATTTTTGGGGCCCCCTGGGCCCCGCCCACACTGACGACCAAGCTCCACCCCATTTCCCGCCCACTCCACATCGCAGTTAAAAGACCACACAGACATCAGCGCTAAAAAAGTAACCCCCCCGACACAAGTTGTAAAAAGCTATTGATGGTCAGGGCCCCCTTATAAAAAATTGGGGCCCCAAAAAAAAAAAAATTAAAATTTTTTTTTTTTTTTAAAAAAAACATTGGTGGCAGGGGCCCCCTTATAAGTTACAAAAAACTTGGGGCCCCAACAAAAAAAATGTAAAAAAAACTAAAAAACAAACAAACATTGGTGGCAGGGGCCCCCTTATAAGTTAAAAACAAATTGGGGCCCCAAAAAAAAATTTAAAAAAAAAAAAATTTTTTTTTGAAAAAAAAAAAAAACATTGGCGGCAGGGGCCCCCTTATAAGTTAAAAACAAATTGGGGCCCTAAAAAAAAATTTGAAAAAAAAAAAACATTTTTTTTGAAAAAAAAAAAAACATTGGCGTCAGGGGCCCCCTTATATGTTTAAAAACAAATTGGGGCCCCAAAAAAAAATTTAAAAAAAAAAAAAAAAATTTTTTTGAAAAAAAAAAAACATTGGCCGCAGGGGCCCCCTTATAAGTTAAAAACAAATTGGGGCCCCGAAAAAAAATTTGAAAAAAAACAAAAATTTTTTTGAAAAAAAAAAAAAACATTGGCGGCAGGGGCCTATAGAATATTAAAATAATACATTGGTGGCCAGGAGATTAAAAAAAAAAAAAATACACAAACTGGTGTTCAGTAGAATTGAACTCACGGCTTCAGTACTTCAACTTCACCTCCTTTCGTGACTTCGGGTCTTTTCACTGCTTCAGGACTTCGGCTTCGGCTGTTTTCGTGACTTCGGGTCTTTGCGCTGATTCAGGACTTCGGCTGTTTTCGTGCCTTCGGGTCTTTTCGGCGCTTCGTGACTTCGGCTTTTTCCGTGACTTCGGGTCTTTTCGGCGCATCGGCTTCGGCTTTTCGGCACTTCCGCATTCGGCAGCACAGAGGCAAGACGTACGGCTCGGGCGCTCGTAAGGGGGGCCCGGATCTTCAAAAAATGCAGCGCTGCCGGGCCCCCCTTCATGCCCGGGCCCGGTACGCTTGTCCCCCCTATCCCCCCCTGATGGCGGCCCTGCCTACAACATTCTATATTGTGTTAGATTAGATTAGAATGTACTGTACATGACTTTATTTATGGAAATATAAAGGAGGTTATTTACTAAAACTCAAATTTTTCTCACAATTTCAATAAAACAAACTCGACCAAACTCCAATCCATGATTTTACCTTATTTTTAAATAAAATAACTGGTTTTGAAAAAGTCTCAATAAAATCTAGCGAAAACAGTAATCGTACAAATTTCTCGGATTTGACCTCCGAAACGCTTTATTTTTTCGAGTTATCGCCCAAAATCCCTTAATTGTTCAGATTATTGTATGAAACCCATCTCAGATCACGATATCTTCAAATTGGAAAGGGACATCTGCCACTGACTTAAGGTGGCCATAGATGCAAAGATCTGCTCGTTTGGCGATGTTGCCAAACGAGCGGATCTTTCCCCGATATGCCATTAACAGGCATGGCTATATCGGGGGTAATCTGATTGTTCGGCCGTACGGCCGAACGATCAGATTACGATGTGCCATGAGCTCCGGCGGGATCGGTTGGGTCAAAATCAAACCTGACCGATCGACCAAACGACCGATCTCCGCCGGACGAAAGAAGTCGGCACATGCCACACACGATCCGAAAATCGTACGAATCCTCGATTCGTACGATCGGATCTGTGTGTCTATGGCCACCTTTATACAGGACCTTGACAGGTTTGAGATGGGTATAATAAATCTTGAAAAAAATTTGGTTTTTTTTCTCCCCTTTAAGCCTGACCAGAAATATTTGATCTCTAATAAATAACCCCCAAAGTGTTTATATATAATATAATAAATAATTTGTACATTGTGCAATGCTCTGTTTATATACACGGATATTGTCATGCATCATACACGTACCAATAATGTGAATGTTAAGCGACACGGGAGCAAGAAGGCTCCTTCCCTGTAGAGATTACAATCTAAGACGCTGGGTTACTTACAGGGAATAAACAGGAAGGTAAGAACTGCTGCTATTCACAATGACTGGGGAGATGGCAAGACTGGACCAGACACCAAGTCAGTCCAAGAGGTAGAATCTGAGATTAGTTTTGAGGCTGAGTGAATTTGTATGTTCTCCTCATGTCTCTGTGGGTTTTCTTCGGGGGCTCTAGTTTCCTCCCACACTCCAAAAAGCGTACAAGCAGGTTAATTGGTTCCTGATAATAATTGTCTACGATGTGTATGAATGTGATATGGACCTTAGATTGTATCCTCCATTGGGACAAGGACTTTGATTTGGGCCAGCATGTAAGGATCGGCACACAGGCAGATTCGGATCAGTTTGTTTTCCGAAGTCGCCCAAAATTGCCTCACGAGGAAACTTTGGGCAACCAAGAAACGAATCGCTCTGAGTGCCATCCCACCGGTGATTTACATTTTCGCTGCCGGGAAGGCAGGGCAAGCAGTTTGGGGAGATTAGTTGCCCCGATGAAGAGGAGATTTGTTGCCGGTCGACTAATCTACCGAATCTGCCTGTGTGCCCTGACCCTAAGGGTGGTGGCAGATGGTGAGATTAGTCGCCCAGCATCAAAACTTCTCTACTGTGGGCGATTAATCTCCCTGAAATGCCTACCCGCCGGCAAGAATATGAATCGCTGGCAGGATGGCATATGAATCGCTTCAGATTTCTGAAGTCGCCCGAAGTTTCCCCGTGAGGCTACTTCAGGCGACTTCAGAAATCCAAAGCAAATCGTATGCCATCATGCCAGCGATTCGTATTCTTGCCAACAGGAAGGCATTTTCGGAGATTTGTCGCTGGGTGAATAATCTCCCCACCTGCCACCACCCTTAGGGGCTAAATTGGGCAATGATTCGCTTGTTTGGCGACCACACCTAACCGGCTTTACATGGGTTCCTGATGGCTGCAGTATATCAATACCTGTTTATATAAATAATCACATAATGAAGGGCTACTCTGTTTAATAAATGAGTGTGTTATACCTTACAACTGCCTGATGCACCTATATACCTATTAGCCCCCAGTGAGTGCGGTGCATAAAATGTTGTTTCCCACAGTATATAATAGGTCTGTGTGTTATAGCTTAGAAGCCGTCTCATTAATGTTTTTTGAAATAAATATTTGTTAATACTATAAGCATGGCATCCCCCCTCTCCACATTTTGTTGCAACTGGGGGAAAGAAAAAGCCAAGTTTATCTGTCTGGGGATTAATGACTTAGGCTAGATAAAATCCAGCACCCAAATGGGTAAATATTTGTTCCAGTCAGATAGATAAGGCGAAGTTTGTAAATATCCTTTGTAACCTGCAACAAATTATACACACTGCATATACCAAAACAAGAATTACTAACAGGTTTAGGGTAATGAATATATTATTTACTGAACTTGCCTAATGGGTTTCCATATCGCTGTTCGCCTTCCAACACTTTTTCCAGTTCAGTTGTTTTCAGATACTTCACCAGAAATAAAGACTTTTTTCAATTGCTTTCTATTTGTGGCAGTTTTTCTAATGTTGGAGTTGAAAGTTTCATTTTTCCCATTCTTATGTCTTTCTGAAGCAGCTCTGGTAGGCCGGGGGCAGGGTCAACGACCCTATAAATTGTTCTAGTTGATACATTTCTTATCTTTGTCCATGTTCAGCAGAATCCGAGTTTCGTTAACTGCAGCTGTTAGAATTGATACAATAGTTGCTAATATTCCAAAGATACTACTGAAAAATGTATCAACTAATGTAGCCAATTGTAACAGTTCAGAATCTGCACCTGGATCACTAAGCTGCCAGACTGAAACACAAGACCAGAATATAAAAATTGAAACTTCAATTTTGGAAAAAACTACCAAAAATATGATATGGAAAGCAACTGAAAAAAAGTGGTTATTTATGGTAAAAAAAAATCTGAAAACAAATGAACCGAATAAAGTGTTTGGAAGGTGAACAACCTCTTTACAAATATCCCCTTTTTTTATTAATCCAATTAATGTTTTATGCAGGATTAAACAGGGCTATGCAGTTTCCTTTTAGACTTTCAGAAATTCTGATGTGTTTTCAGTTATCTGGTTCTTTTTGTTTTAAAAGTGTCACCCTTGAGTTGAACACTCAGATATTCTGTGAGTTGTGGTCAGTCTTAGGGGACTGCTGTTGCTAATAATGGGGTACCCATAGTGAAAATAGACTCTCCAGAGGGAAATGGGCTGAGCCAGAAAGTACAGTATTGTGCTTTTTTCTCCACTCCTGCAGCAACAGGTTTAAAAATGAAGGAAGGCCTGTAGGGGTGCAAGGTACACCCCTGTTTACCAGTGTCCCGACCTGAACCTTCCCACTACCCATTCAACAAACTGCAAATATGTCTTCGGAATGGGAATATTGTTACATGTATGACCAGTTTAAAGGGGTTGTTCACATTTAAGTTAATGTTTAGTATGATGTAGAGAGTGATATTCTGAGATAATTTGCAGTTGGTTTTATTTATTTATTATGTGTGGTTTTAGGGTTATTTAGCTTTTTATTCAGCAGCTCTCCAATCTGGTTGTTAGGGTCCAAATTACCCTAGCAACCATGCATTTATTCAGGCCCGGACTGGCAATCTGTGGGTTCTGGCAAATGCCAGATGGGCTGCAATAGGATGCCATTGGAAGTCACAATTTAGTGGGCTGGTGGGGAACAGATTGGGCCTCTCTGAATTGGAATGCCAGGGCCTATTTTGACTCCCAGTCCAGACCTGCATTGATTTGAATAATAGGAGAGAGTGGGAACTGAAAGATGAGTAATAAAAAGTAGCAATAACTATACATTTGTAGCCTTACAGTGTATTTGTTTTTTAAATGGGGTCAGCGACCCAGATTTGAAAGCTGAAACCAGTCAGACGAAAAAATAATATATTAAAAAAATAATAATAATTGAAAAAATCTATACAAAATAAACAATGAAGACCATGTGAACAGTTCCTAAAAGATAACTTAAAGGTGAACCACCCCTTTAAGAGCCAAAGATCTTATCTGTGACTCTGCCCAATTTAAATTTGTTATATATACAGTGTTAAGATCAATGACCAGAGCTACACCTGAAGGCCAACTACGATTAAATTTAGTGTGAATGAGTTAAAAAAAACGAATTGGTAAAATCACATTTTTCCAAACTAATTGTGCTTATAACCTGCTTTTTAGTCAAGCAGCCGTACAAGTACCCTTTGACCCAGTTGTAAGTAGGAATGCTCGTGCACTAACTTTCCAAAGATGCAATAAGTAGCAGTCAACTGGAAAAGGTGGAAACTGGCATGAAAACATGGAAAATGTACTGCAAACGTGAGTGAAGTAACTCTAATGACTCTCAGGCCCTATAACTTCTCATATACATGGATGTCCTATCTCCTAACAGCACACTAGTCTGCCGTGTGTCTTGCAACATTGTCTTTATGTGTTATTATTCCAGTTACTGCTTTCCCACTGCCTTCTGCAGGGACAATAACAGGTCTGGACCGGGAGTCAAAATAGGCCCTGGCATTCCAATTACAGAGAGGCCCAAACAGCCTCCCACCAGCCCATTAAATAGTCACTTTCTATGGCACCTTACAGTAGGTCCATTTTTTGGAACCCGTACCTGACCCATAACCGCAACCTGCAATCTGCAACCCGGACCCGCAACCCGCATTTTTACCCGCTGCCCGACCCGCATGTACCTTATCCGCAACCCAGACCTGCGACCCACTGACCATCAAGAATTAGGAAGTGCTGCCATTGTAAACCGGAAGTGCCATCAACGGAAGTAGGTGTGATCAGAAAAAAGGAGTAAAAATCGCCATTGAGAAGACATGTGGCCCGACCCGCAAACCCGCAGAACCGCCGACCCGCGTCTATACCCGCACCCGCATATTCCACCCGCAACCCGCAGGGTACCGCAGGTTTTTGTGGGTACCCAACCCACTGCAGCACTCTACCTTACAGCAGCCCCTCTGGCATTTGGCAGAACTCACAGATTGCCAATCCGGGCCTTGACAATAATATGGGTGGTGTGTTGGGTAGGTGGAAGTTTTTAAAAATATCCCCTTGGAACACTGACTTCCCACCGACTGATACTATCTCAGTGTTCTGGAGTCAGGTAGGATTGTCGCCAGCTTAGTGTCTGACAATTAGAGAATGTTTGTGGCACTTTACTCAGTAAGCTTGTCCTGCTGGGATAACCAGGAGAAGCAGTCCAGACACATTTGTTGGATGAGAACCTACAGAGGAAGGAGAGGATTGTTTACTCTCCTGAAACAACACATTAGAAGTGGCATCAATTCTTGTCCCCAGTCTCTAAATGCTGATTTACTGGGTGATAGGAATGCTGCTTAGTGAGTGTCAGTCTGCCAGTCCCTAATGCAGGCTTTGTGGAGGGCCCTGGGTGTCATATGATACAGCATAAAACCAGAGGGTTCCTCTTCAGTATCATTAATCAGTACCCTGGGGCCTTTCTATACTTGTAAGGGTGTCTATTCTCCCGCCCCAGTTACTAAAGCATAACAGATACCAGGTTACATCTATCATACTTATACACAGCTTCTGTACTCTGTTTCATATGGGTCAGTTTGCATTGCCTTAGAATTAGGGCCAGTACTGATCTAACCCCCATATGTAATAAAAGGCACTAAGTTTGCCCAGGAGCAGTAACTCATATCAACTAATAAGATGTTTGCTTTTAAACAGGTAACCAGTAAATTCTACCTGCTGATTGGTTGCTATGAGTTACTGCTAGTGAAGGGCAAAGTTCCGCGTCTTGCAGCGAAAATTCGCTGGCGTCAAAGTTTGTTGACACTGGCAATGGTTTCGGCACCGGTGACAATTTAGACGCTGGTGACGATTAATGGGCAGCAGCATTTAGCAAATTTTTCGCCAGTTTCACGTATTTCACAGGAAATACGCAAATTACTCTGGAAATTCGCGGATTTCGTGTTGAATCTAAATGGGACAAATTCACCCATCACTGGTTACTAACTTACTGCTCTTGGGCAGACTTAGTGCCTTTTATTACATTACCCCCTAAGTGTTTTATGCGAAGATCTGTAAATGGGCCATAAAAATAAAGGAGAATTACCTGTTGATACATGCAGAGCTTTGTGCCCCAAATTGCTTCAGTGTCGCTTTGACAATGGCAATGACAATAATAGAGAGAATATATCCGATAATAACTAATTTATATGCCCTTAAACAAACCCCGAGAAGAGATACTCACAAACCAAGTGGGTTTATACAGTGGGGGAAATTAAAGGGAGAATCACTGCAGGTAAAGCAGCCCAATACACTGCACTTGTGCTTTACATAACCACCACCAGCCACTTGGTCCATTCAGAATTGTGATCTACCTTCATAATACAATAGTAGACAGGTAGTCGTGTGCCACAGTATGAATGTGTCATAGTTTGAGTGTGCACAGTGTGAATGTTCCTAGTGTAAATGCACCATTGCATGGGTATGTTATATAGTGAGGGTGCCTATTGTTAGTGTGTGCATTTTTTTTGTTCAACATCATGCCTTGCTCTATTGCTTTGTATGTTTATCATCTACTTACCTTTCCCCTATATGTTTGTTTTCCTATCATCTGTCTTGTCGGTCTATGCATCTGTCTTTAGTTCAGGGTGTGGCAATTAACCAGCTGTCTCCCTGCACATCTATGTGGACCTTTTTCAGTATAATCTATGTATCCATTGATGGATAATGTATCTGTCATCTATATATCTAGCAATTGTGTATCTATAGTGTAGGAGGCTATTGATGTGCAAAGCAAATGGGACATTTTACTGGTTCCTCTTGGGTGTTGACCAAACCAGTTCATTGAATGTGTAAAATTACAATTCATGGGGAGCTGTTATGAGTCAGATGAGACGTTGTCAAAGTCATAACCAGCGCTGCGCTCTTATTTCTGCGTTCCCTTTGCCGCATATTTTGCGCTAAATACCAAACCTTTAGGGGTGCTCTTATATGGTGCTGGGAAGAATAATACCATTCGCTAGTGAAATTTAGTCGTTACAGGAATTACCAGTGTGTCTCTATATCGCCTGAAAGATCCCAATACTATAAAGCCTTTAGGGGACATTACATTGCCAGTGGCAGGATCATATCGCAATGTCGCAGTCTGAATATTTAGGAGAAAAATCGTATATATGACACTGGCTGCCATGGCATGTATCTAGGTGCAAGTGTAAAATAGAGATATATACTAAGTACGGTCATAGTTATATATATATATATATATTGTATATAAAAAGGCAAGTCCTTTCCTACGCTCTGTGACAACATAAAGCAGAAACAAAGATTCACAATGCTAATGGAATTGGGCCTTGGATGATTTTTATGACTCAATTTGAATTAATGTGAATTTTAAGCATTAAACATTAGGAAAGAACATGAACACTGTGATCTCTTTCCGCCTGTGATTTCAGATTCCTACAATTGTCGGACCCTAAATTAAAAAGAACGTTCTGACCTTTTTTTTTCTTCTTCAGATAATAGTAAAGGGGCAATTACAAATCGTAAAGGGGCAAATAGGCATTAACCCCTGATATCATCCGGGAATTGGTAAATGTTATTTCTCCTGAGCCAAAGTGAGTGTCAGCACTTATACCTCCCTGGCTACAGCTGCACTATAGAGTTTCCATAATAACTGCCCGGTGTCTTACTGTACTGTGTTGGTTATGGGAATGCGTGTGTGTTACAGTTGTGGGAATGTATTATGATAGACTGAGGTGAATCATGTATTATGTCTGTAAAGCGCTGCGGAATACGTCGGCGGACTCAGCGCTACACAAATAAAGAATAATAATGATAGTGCACTTACGTCCCATTAGACTATAAGATGTTCCTATATTGTAGTACATGTATTAATATTTATCAGTGATTGCACACTTAGCATTAGATGTTACCTGAGTAACATAAGAGACTGTTTTACCTTTCCTGGGAGATAAGGACATAAATTTCCAGGTTTTTGGATAGCAGCCTATTCACACACAATTTTCACAGTTGGTGTGCGTATATATATAATATATATATATATATATATATATATATATATATATATATATATATATATATATATATATATATATATATTTATATATGTGTGTGTGAAGGCTTGAGCACACACTTAGAAAAAACTTCACCTGGGTGCAAAACAGAATGACTTATATAGTGATAGAATGCTGATGCACACCAGGATTTTCTTTTCAAAGTTACTTTATTTAATCGACGTTTCGGTCTACGTCTTGATAAAGGTCCCAGACGTGGACCGAAACGTCGATTAAATAAAGTAACTTTGAAAAGAAAATCCTGGTGTGCATCAGCATTCTATCACTATATATATATATATATATATATATATATATATATATATATATATATATATATATATATATAGTTAGATATACATATACACACATACAGATATTTATATATACAGTAGAACCCCATTTTATGTTACAGAAAAAAATTATTTAAAATCCAGTGGAAATTCTGGGAAATGTATTATGCATAATATATAGATGGGACCACAAAACAACAATGTAAAATGAGGAAAAACTTGAAATCGGGGGATGTAAAATTGGGGTTCTACTATACACACACACACACACATACATATATACACACATACATATATATATATATATATGTTTGTTCTCTGAGCAGAAAAACCTAATGGTCCCGTGAATGCTCATTAACTTAATTTATTGGGCCTGAGCCAATTCAATATTGGGCCTGAGCCAATGGGATCCCAATTGTGATACACTTTGCGCATTTACCACCACCTACAGCTATTAGTTTACTCAATACATTGCCTAGGCATTAAAAAATTGCCCTGGATACCAGTAAATATCATTTCACTTTCTTTGATTTTTTAATTCCACTGTGCGCTCTTTTTTTCTCTACAAGGGTTTACACTTGTCATCATTCTGTATGAAGAGCAACAAATTCACAGCTGCAGCTCACTCCCTATGGGATGACATTCCCTAAATCCAATATACGGGCCCTGGGCTCTGCAGTAACAGGCGCTAAGACTTATGGTAACATATTCTGCTGTTAATTTGTAAATGGTAATTACTGGACGCTCATGTAGAAGATCATTTGGTTGATCACAAATTAGATAAAAAAACTTTTTAACTCTTTCATGGTTACATAATTTAACTTGGACTTGGGTAATTTATGGGAATTGCAGACAGATATTTAAAGACGGGTCCCCTATAGGCACAATTGTATTAGGGTCACATATCTGCACATCATGTGGTCCCCCCCATAAACACATAACTTGCACCAATGTCACATAAAGACCCATCTTTACACCACTGTAACCGACATTAATGTTACTCAAAGACACACAATAGCTCCAGGGTCACATATAGATATACAAATTGCATTAGGTGTATAATAGAGTTATTATCACCCATAGTTATATTATAATTTTACTCAGGAGAACTCAAATGTTTTTTTATAATTGCATAGGTGTTTAATGATACTGGCATGAACTAGAATCATATAATTAAAATACTGTCACCTGTGTAGGTGCAGAATGGCGGTAGTATAACCTATAGGCACTAGTACCACTTAAGGGGTAGTTCACCTTTAAGTTAACTTTTAGTATGTTATGGAATGGCTTATTCTAAGCAACTTTTCAATTGGCCTTCGTTTTATTTTTATTTTTTTTTATAGTTTTTGGATTATTTGCCTTTTTTCTGACTCCTTCCAGCTTTCCAGTGGGGGGTCACTGACCCCATCTAAAAACAAGGTGATGCTACACATGTATTGTTATTGCTGCTTTTTATGACTCACCTTTCTATTCAGGCCTCTCCTGTTCATATTCCAGTCTCTTATTCAAATCAGTGCATGGTTGCTAAGGTCATTTGGACCCTAGCAACCAGATTACTGAAATGACAAACTGAAGAGCTGCTCAATAACAAAGCTAAATAAATGAAAACCCACAAATAATAAAAAAAATGAACCCCAATTGGAAATTGTCTCAGAATATCGCTCACTACATTATACTAAGAGTTTATTGAAAGGGGTGGTTCACTTTTAGTATGTCATAGACTGGACAACTGGCAATTTTTGAACTGGTGTTCCTTTTTTAATTTATAGAGTTTTTGAATTATTTGCCTTCTTCTTCCGACTCTTTCCAGCTTTCTGATGGGGGTCGCTGACCCCATCAAAAAACAAATGCTCTGTAAGGCTGCAAATGTATTGTTATTGCTACTTTTTATCACTCCTCTTTCTATGCAGACCTCTCCCATTCATATTCCATTCTCTTATTCCAATCAATGCATGGTTGCTAGGGGAATTTGAACCTTAGGAACCAGACAGCTGAAACTGCAAACTGGAGAGCTGCTGAATAAAAAGCCAAATAACTCTAAAAAACACAAATAAAAAATGAAAACCAATTGCAAATTGCCTCAGAATATCACTCTCTGCATTATACTAAAAGTTAATTTAAAGGTGAACATCCCATTTAAAGGCGAACAACTCATTTAAGAATCTATTTTATAATATATACTTAATAGTACAATATGTGGCCTGCTGAAATGGAAAATGTGACCACACAGAGGTCGGTTTCTGTGATTCAGACTCTCTGGTAAAGGCCACAGGCTGCCTCTGAGTTCTCTCCCCTTATCCTGGCTGTCCCTCCCCCATCAATACCAGTGAAATTGCGAGACATGTAACAATAATGACCCGGCATTGAGGCAGGCAGCCTCCTGCTGAATTGGCCCAGCTCGGACATTCCATGTTTTTCTTAATCAGCCACCTCCACCCCCTTCTCCCTTTGCCTTCTTTTTCCACTCACAGAAGAGGGAACAAACTAAACACATTATCCATCCCTGTGTTAGACAGAATGCTTAATAATAACCTTGGTTTGGCAATCAATGGGGATATAGAGGAACGTCAATCCCTGCTCTTTGGGGGTTTTTGTTAGTGCTAAGGACCTAGCCTTCCTAGCACACACCTTTTGTTCATGAATCCAATAAAAAGCTATTCTTCCCACCTTCCTACCAGCTCAGAGCGTTCCTTTGAGCGCAGCTATGGGCTCCACAATGGCACCTCCCTGAGACGCATTCTATGTAGTAATGGGCTCTCCATTCACAATCCCTGGCAAGCTAACAATCGGGCCGAGTGTGGCAGATCGCTCCTTTCCAAATAACCCCTGGAAGACATTTTACTAAATGACAAGGGAAACACAAAACTAAAGCTGTCGAGTGGGTGAAGAAGGAACAAGGGAGTGGAGTCCAGACCACAACCCAGGAAACAATAAAAAAAAATCATACCCATTGCGCCCTTTTCTACATCGCTTTTAAAAAAGCTAAATTGTTTACAATGTCCAACATGAAAGACATCTGAGCGACCCCATCTATAAACAGTGAACACACGACTATTATGCTTTAATTTAATAAAACTGACAGATAAAACTGACAGATATTTAATACATTTACTAAAACTGACTGATAGTGTGGATCTCTCAGTGCTTGTCCTGCTGGTGTTTTAGAGCTATATTTAATAAATTTAATAAAATTGACAGATAGTGTGGATCTCTCAGTGCTAGTCCTGCTGGTGTATTTGAGCTATATTTAATAAATTTAATAAAACTGACAGATAGTGTGGATCTCTCAGTGCTAGTCCTGCTGGTGTATTTGAGCTATATTTAATAAATTTAATAAAACTGACAGATAGTGTGGATCTCTCAGTGCTAGTCCTGCTGGTGTATTAGAGCTATATTTAATAAATTTAATAAAACTGACAAATAATAAAACTGACAGATATTTAATACATTTACTAAAACTGACAGATAGTGTGAATCTCTCAATGCAAGTCCTGCTGGTGTATTTGAGCTATATTTAATAAATTTAATAAAACTGACAGATAGTGTGGATCTCTCAGTGCTAGTCCTGCTGGTGTATTAGCGCTATATTTAATACATTTAATAAAACTGACAAATAATAAAACTGACAGATATTTAATAAATTTACTAAAACTGACAGATAGTGTGAATCTCTCAATGCTAGTCCTGCTGGTGTATTAGAGCTATATTTAATAAATTTAATAAAACTAACAGATAGTGTGGATCTCTCAGTGCTAGTCCTGCTGGTGTATTAGCGCTATATTTAATACATTTAATAAAACTGACAAATAATAAAACTGACAGATATTTAATAAATTTACTAAAACTGACAGATAGTGTGAATCTCTCAATGCTAGTCCTGCTGGTGTATTAGAGCTATATTTAATAAATTTAATAAAACTGACAGATAGTGTGGATCTCTTAGTGCTAGTAAAGTAACTAAAGAGATATTGACACCAGAAAGTATGCCTTTTTTTACATCTATCATAAAATTGACTTTGCATGCTAATTATAATTTTGCCATAAGGTATTTGCCCAATGCTTTTACATTACCCATCTGACTCCCTGTGTATGAGGGGCTGCCATATTTGTGCAGCATTAGAAACTCTAACTGACAGGCTGAGATGGGACAGTCAGGTTGGCAAAACAGTCAGGTTTAGGAACTTCAACCAACAATTACTTATAAAAACAGACCTCTCAGCAAAAAACCGGCATGACCTATAGGTGACTTTTAATGTACATTCATATTTTAAAAAGTCGTTTTTTGTGACAGTATCACTTTAAAATATAATGTACTGTTGTTCTGCACTGGTAAAACTGGTGTGTTTGCTTCAGGTTTATAAAAACAAGCTGCTTGTGTAGCCATGGGGGCAGCCATTCAAGCACAGGATACACAGGAGATAACAGACAAGCTCTAGAGAATCCCATTGTACCCTAAAGAGCTTATCTGTTATCTGCTGTGTATCCTTTTCTCCTTTCTCAGCTTTGAATGGCTGCCCCCATGGCTACTCAGCGGCTTGTTTATATAAACTATAATAGTGTTTCTGAAGCAAACACACCAGTTGTACCAGCACAGATCAACAGCACATTATAGTTTTATAACTTTTAAACACTTTCATTATTTTGGTGCTAACCGTTCCTTTAAACTGTTTGTACACACACACACACATCTAAATGTATGGAGTCGAAAAAATATTTTATAGGCTTTATTTGATTTCACTAACCCCCTTTTTTTTTTTTTTTTGGTAGCGAGTGAGTTAAGTTATTATGACGCCCCACTTTTGTTGCATTTATCTGGCTAAGCACAAAAGGACAGTTGCAGGCGGAAGATAAATAGAAATATTGCACATTTAGTTTTATTGGAGATTTAGTGCATGGGGCGGTGTAGTACTAAGAGATCTAAAACAAACAACGTTTCCCTATGCCAGTCAAAAAAACACAATATTGTGTAAATCTATATATTTCCAACCGCATTATTAATTATGGAAATTATTTTAATTAATTTATTTTTACGTGTTTGCTCTTTTTTTTGTAGCTGTAATGGCACATATAAAGGAAATACAATAAATCCAGAAATAACTCAGGGATTGCTGGAGGAGAACAGGGCCCCATTAGAAGTTTGTTTACTGATACACTCACTTCTAGCCATTAAATGATAATGGGTGAGAGTTGCCATATAAATGCAGTAACCTTACTAGCCAGCTCTCCAAGGCCACAGGACATCATCATAATTTATTTATTTATAAATCTGCTTCTATCATGGCACCCCCAGGTGGTCTGTATAATGTAAAGTGTTCCTGTCTGTTACTGGGAAGAGTATGGAATATATATAAAGTGCCAGAAAATGAGTGCAGTTCAGTTCCTCGTTTGTTATACTTTAATGTGAATATTATAGATAAATAAGTGGCTATTTTGGCAATGAAAAAGAAAAAAAAATATCACAATACACTGGCATATAGCACCACAAGGCCTGCTGTCTGAGATCGCTTGGAGTGTCTAGAAAATATATAACAATACACTACAGTTCATTCAAAATAAATGATCCACCACAAACACAGTCCCATAACGGAATATCCCTGAAACCTCAGGGTTAGTGCTCTTGGGATCTGCAACTGGGTAACCACAAAACTCCGGCTATTCCAGAACTACAACTCCCAGAAGCACCTGCTAGCTGAAGGTACTAATGGAAGACCCTGCTCTTCAAGCGTTAAAGTGATAATCACCACCATTGTCACTAATATTGATGATTAGGCAAATCTCGCTATTTTGCTTTGAAAACCTACACTCAGGTTCAAAGCTAAAGTTTCGACTTCTATATATATTTATATATGCATATAAAATCTATATATCCTCTCCTTGTATCTTTCATTAAAAAGATACAGTCGTTTTTTTAATTTTGTTTGTTTCACATCACTTCTTATATTTTCCTATGTGGGGCAGTAATACCTTTCCTGTGCTTCCTTGTATAAAATGTCCCCAGCTCTTTTGTCAGATCTAGTCTTAATATCTGCACAGCAGAGAGTTCACCGTCTATGCAAGGCCACGGGGTCGGCGACCCTGCAATTCAGACGTGATATTTCACCCAGTCTCTGAATCCGGAAGTTGCACAATTCCCTTAGAGCTGGTAGGGTCCAAAGCAGAAGTGTTTCTACCAAGCCCGGATTCCCTGTAAAGTCCCCTGACATGCAGGAACTGAAGCCCCTGGGTGGGCCTGGGGCTGCTGGGAATTGTTGATCTGGCTGAGGTTGCCAAGGTTCACAAATGGACTGGTTGCTGTATTGTGCAGGTTAGAGGGGATACTGGTATAGTTGTAGTTGGTGTTGTAGGAAGGACTGTTGTTGTAGCTGTAGGCAGGGTAACTGTTATAGGTGTAGGGACTGGCTGTCACATTATAGGCCGTATTGTAGCTTTGAGATCCACCAATACAAGGCTTGCCATCTCTCACCAACACGGGCACTGCGACCCTTCTGGGAGGGGGAGGGTGGTGGCTGCCCATCTCCAAAGACTTGTCCTGCCTTTGCCTCTTACACTTGTATCTCCTATTTTGGAACCAGATTTTCACCTGGGTAGAGGTGAGTTTCAGGCTGTTGGCCAAATGCTCCCTCTCTGGGGCAGAGAGATACCTCTGTTGTTTAAATCGCCTCTCCAGCTCGAACACTTGGGCTTGAGAGAACAGGACCCTGGGTTTTCTGCGGCTTCTCTGCTTAGGCCTGTCTGGCTCCTCTTGCTTCCCCTCACCATCAGGAGATTTATTTAGGAAACAAGATTCTGTGTAGGAAACACAAGGGAGACGTTGTAACAGCTGGGAAAAGTCAAACTGCAACAAATCTCTAATAAAACCCAAACTATGTAACATTTACATAGTAACGTTTACTCAATACAAACGGTGCTATATTTTAGACAATAGTCCTATACTATCCAATCTCACTATAATATAGTACTAGAAATTTGATTTTTAAAATGTATATTTTATTAGAATGCTTGTATCAATTCTTACATTGATTTGCATGCACTTTCTGTTCTTATTGTAATGTAAATGTTACTGTTGTAACTACTCTAAAAATAATAAAATACAAACTATAAAATCATTTAGATTGTAAGCCCTTTTGCACAGGGCCTTCCTCACCTTTTGTACCCGTATTGGTTGCGATGTATGTAACTCCTTATGTTCTATGTATGTAATTCATGTGATTTAGTTGTATAAACACATTTACTTTACAGCGCTGCGTATATGTTGGCGCTCTATAAATACATGTTAGTAAAATAAATTGTACCCATTACAGACACACACATATACATACAATAATATATATATATATATATATATATATATATATATATATATATATATATATATATATATATATATATATATTTATATATATACCTTTTGCCCTTTTCCCTTCTGTGCATTATAGATACTAATTATAAGATTAGTTTATCGCAGAAAAAAAAACTATTACTGACAAATGCTTCTAATCTATAAATCTAAACATACAGTGTTTGTTTTGAATTTTGAAACAATTGACCAATACAGCACAGTCAATTTTTATACAATTAACTGATTAAAACATTTTTTTTTAGAATTCAGAATTATTCTTGATGATATAAAGAATTCGCACAGCCTCTTAGTACAAAATAATCCATCAGAATACATTAAATTGTATATATTGTTAACATCGACAACAGTTCTACATTTAAACAGCCTTTATCTAAACCCATAAATATTAAACATACAATTTTTTCCCTTCAAATTGGAGACTTTGAATACATTTGGCAAGAAATATAGCTAGGAATTGTGGTGTTAATATTATCTTTATGGCATTTTCCCTGAACAGTAGGAAGGATAATAACATTTAATAATTAATAATAATAATAACATGAAGAAGAAGAAGACGAATTATTATTATTATTATATTTAGGTCTGAAAATTCAGTTCGTAACTTGATCTTTTAGACAAAGCTCGGCCACAGGGAACATTTCCCAGCGATCAGTGGTTGAGTCTGAGAAATGCGGAAAAATACCATTTATCCCATGAAAACATCAGAATTTCTAGATAAAGTCACAGTTGTGTCTGTAGTCGAAGTCTTTGCTCTGGTTACAGTAAACAGTGAACAATATTTTACAAAGTTTGCTAAAAACACACACTCTTTGTCTATGTGACTAAAAAAAGGGGAATGAAGGAAATAATCGGTTGTTTTCAGGTTTAACCCCAGGAGGGCTGAACTGATTTAGTTTTGTCTTGAAAACTATTGGCCACTGAAAGACTGAGTTCTGTGCAAGTGTCTTGTACTTACTGTGCCCAACCTCTCGTAAGGAGTCTTCCTCCTCCTCTTCATCTTCTTCTTTGGGGTCCCTGAGGGCCACATATCTATCAGGGGAGAGTCCAACCTCCCCATGAGCCTCAGCGGCCCCCATAGAACTGAGGAAGGGCAGCTTATCCTCCCCGCCCGCATACACACATCTCTCTCCTGCTGCAGCTGCTGCTACTAACATACACGAGGCCTGATGCTGCTGCTGGAAGTCTGCTTCCAAATCGTGGGCCCCCCTGCTGCTGCTGCACTGCTGCTGGAGGTGCTGGGGGTGGGCGATGGGCTGCTGACCCTGTTGCTCCAGATTTAAAATGTCTTTGACAGAGAAAGGTGTGGAAGTGACTGGGCTCGGTAACATCATCAGCAGAGCTTTAATCGCAAGTGCAAAAGAAGAATCAATAAATCGTGAGCAGTAGGGAGGCCCCTTGCGCTGGGAATGTGGGATTCTCCCGTGATGGGCAAATGGCTGGATGATAAACGATGTAAAAAAAACTCCTGCTTCTGTCTAAACAGCCTCCATATCCCGGGCTCTGGCGCTCTGGCTTGTGTTACACACAGACCTGGGACAAGCTCAAGCCTTCAGGCCCCGCCCCCTCTCCGTGACACTGGGAATGACTGACAGCCACGCCCCCCTCAGCGAGGAAACCAATGCTGACTTGGGATTGGCTTAGGTCCATCGAGCTCCTCCCACTCCTGGCTTTCCCGGAAGACCCCTTTGTATTGGGATAAAAAATGTAGAAGGCGAGGAAGGAGGGAGATTACTTTGCAGTAGATTCAGGCCTGCAGTTTTAACCCCTTTGTGCACTCCGACAGAGCCACGAGAGGAAGGACTAGATCAAGTCAATACGGACCAATGGGTTTGCAATTGTGTTTACACCGATCATTTCACTCAGGTCACTGTCTCCATGAAGGCTGAATTTAGTGCTTGTGCCTCAGTGTGAGGGATTGGAATTACACGTGTGATAAACAATAACACAAACATCCAACTACCAGAGTTGTCTTGGCTTTTGCTGTGAGAGGAGATACTGTTCCACTATGTCCTTTTAACACAAAAAGCAGATTTATAGTTTTACATATGCAGATTTTCTACCTCTTATTTTTAGTTAACACTATTTCCATTTATATCTAATTTTATTCTAAATTTCTCCTGCTTTGATATGCCTTCTTACAAACTATATACACTTAACTCTCTCTCTCTCTATCTCTCTCTCTCTCTCTATCATCTATCTATCTAGATAACAAATAAATAATTATTCAATATCCCCTTAATATGCCTCCTTACAAACAAATTTTATATATATATATATATATATATATATATATATATATATATATATATATATATATATATATATATATATATAGATATGTAATATGTATGTGCTCTTCTATCTCCCTCCCTCTCTCTCTCTCTCTCTCTCTCTCTCTCTTTATATCTATCTATCATCTATCTATGTAGATAACAAATAAATAATTATTCAATTTTTTGTATCTATCTATCTCTCTCACACTGTCTATCTCTCTCTCTATCTAACATCTATCTATCTAGATGACAAATGAATAATTATTAAATTATTTTATTCTAAATATCCCCTTGGTATGCCTCCTTACAAAAAGATTTATATATAAGTGCTCTTCTATCTATCTATCTATCTATCTATCTATCTATCTATCTATCTATCTATCTATCTATCTATCTATTTAATAAAAACATGAATAATTATTCTATTCTTTTATTCTATACATCCCCTTGATATACCTCCTTACAAACTAATCCTATACATGTAAGTGCACTATTATCTATCATCTATCTATCTATCTATCTATCTATCTATCTATCTATCTATCTATCTATCTATCTATCTATCTATCTATCTATCATCTATCTATCTATCATCTATCATCTATCTAGCTATCTGATAAAGAAAATCAATAATTCTTCAGTGCTCCCACTAAGCTTACATATAACTAAAGCTAAAAGCACAACCTCGCAACTCAGGGACCATTCAAAGATGGGACCTTTTTTAAATGCTCTGCTTGCCTTTGTACAACAGGTGTGAGAGTCTGTTCTGTGACTGCTTGTCCACAAATACCTACCCATCGTATAACAACGAGCGGTAGAAATGTTGTCATATATGATTTATTATAATGAAGAGCAGAGAGTAAAGATCCCCAAAGAAGATGAGACCAGGACCAGAGCTAGGGGCAGGCAAAAGAGACACAAGCCTAGGGCGCAAAGCTTGGGGCCTCATAAGCAGCCTACCCCTAGTCCACCACTGAGGAAAGTTAAGCAAGGGCTGGCTCAGGCCCGTTTGCGCACGACCGCCCACGCGCGTCCTTGTTTGCGCAGGGCGCTACAGTCGGGCCGCGTTGCCTGAGGCGGCCGGCATGCATAGCCCAGCACTAGACTATTCACCAGATGTTGAATCTGTCCAGATATATAGGGAAATTAAAATATTTGTCATTTGTACATATTGTTACTTAATTATAAATGTAGAGAGAATCTTATTTGGCCAAATACAGTAGGTCAGTATGTAACACTGAATGTGAATGTTTATTCATGCACAGCAGGTAAGTGTCTCCCGACAGAAGGTAATACCTGTGGTTACAATATCTGGCACGTGTATATGGGGCAGGTTACAAAGGGTACCTAAGCCATGGTTAATAATGAATAACTGGACTGTATACACAGGCTAACTATGTTCAGTATGTAGTTACTGCTGATTAGAAGAGGTCATTGTACATAAATGACATTGGTTAGTAATGGTTAAATGTCACAAGAGGTGAATAGCTGTGGTTAGAAGAGGTTAGTCATACATTGGTAACGTCAAGCCCCACATACTGTTCATGCACACAGCAGCTAAATAAGTGGGGTGAGAAAAGTTTACAGTAGTAAAGTAAGTTTAGTTAAAAAAAAAAATGCCATTGCACAAATTATTCATTTCTAATAGTCTAGATATTGATTTAGAAAAATTTCCCTGAGCAGAGAAAGCAAGGTACTGTATTTAGAAGTGTATGGCAGGTAGTTACCTGTGGTGAGAAAGATCAGTTGTCTAGTACATTTAATTTGCCATGCAGAAGATGTAACTGTGTGCAGAAGAGGTTAGTCTCCGTAACTGTAGTCAGGACACGTGGGTAGAACTTCATTACACACCAGTAGTGCTGTTTCATTAAAGGAAAACTAAACCCTAACTAAAATATGGCTCAAAATGCCATATTTTTATATACTATACTTATTGCACCTGGGTCACCATCTTGGAAAGTGTCTGAGACTCTCACATGCTCAGTGGGCTCTGAGCAGCTATTGAGAAGTTAAGCTTAGGGGTCAATCGTAAATTATCAAGCAGAAAATTAGATGTAATAGATGTAATATAAGCTACAGGGCTGGTTATTAAATTCTGATGCAAATTGCACTGGTTCCTGTGCTGCCATGTAGTAATTATCTGTATTAATTACGAATCAGCTTTATATTGTGACATTTCTATTCTATGAGTACTGTATATTGTAAGTGGGTCCTTAAACTCAGTAAGTGACAGCAGCACAGAGCTTGGGGGGAGCTACTGGGGCATCTTTGGAGACACAGATCTTTACTGCTAAAGGGCTGTGGTTGCCTTGGGCTGGTACAGAAGCACAAAACATCATGTACAACATTTGTAGTCTACATCTTTAGTTTAATTTCCTTGTCCTTTAAACAGAGATGTGGCAGATGCTGGTGAATGTTCCTGTTGAATAGAAACCACTAGTAAATGTGATATTGAATTGAACTTCTCTGTAAGATTTCATTCCGCTGGTCACAGATTCGCATTTTCAAATTTTTAAGGCACAATTTTATTTTTAACGAAAAGCATAACTATCCATCAATTCGTTTAAAAACAGGCAGTTTTTTTTATTAACCTATTTCTAGAGATTTAAAAAAAACTAGTGTTAGCACAGTTACTGTGGGTGAAGCTATGCATTGAGGGTACCAAGTTAAAATGTAAAAAGATGCTATTTAAAGGAAGGGCTAATAATAGTCACCCACGATTACACAAGGGATTTAAAGTCATACATATATGACACAACCATAACTTGTTTCCTATAAAACTAATTGTTCTTATAGAAAGTTTTATTTTTTGGTAAAAACAAAGTGTTTTGGCCCATATTCACTATACGGCAATAAAAAGCAAAGCTTCACAATTGTGAGTAATTATTTTAAGGCTAATAGGAAGCAGTTTCCTGAGCATAGTGAATAGGGTGATAATATCCTACAGACAATAACTGACAGTATTAGGCACTAAGCGATGATTGTTTTGTGAATCTGGGCCAATGTATTGCTAATGGATGTGCAGGGGGTGTGTGTTATTTTCTTGAACTTCAATATGTACAAGCCAATAACTGTAGCAGCAGTAGTGAGTGTTTATGGGCTTCGCAGAAAATGCATTTTAGAGCCCCCCCCAAACATCCAGGAATAGTTTTCCAATAGAGATTGAAATTGCTCATAAATGAAGGCGCCACTGGGACTTCCTGCAACTATCTGATGAATTATGATGAAGCCATCGGAAGCAAATATAACAGTGTTGGCATAATGTGCTGAAAAATCATTCTATTTAGTATTTCAGTGGGCAAAAGGGGAGTTTGCCCAGGGCAGGGGGGGCAACAGTTAAAGGGGTTGTTCGCCTTTTAATTAACTCTTAGTATGATGTAGAGAGTGATATTCTGAGACAATTTGCAATTGGTTTTCATTTTTTATTATTTGTGGGTTTTGCCTTATTTGGCTTTTTATTCAGCAGCTCTCCAGTTTGCAATTTCAGCAATCTGGTTGCTAGGGTCAAAATTCCCCTAGCAACCAAGCATTGATTTGAACAAGAGACTGGAATATGAATAGGAGAAGGCATGAATAGAAAGATGAGTAATAAACAGCAACAATAACAATACATATGAACCCTTACAGAGCATTTCTGGAAAGAAGAAGGCAAATAATTCAAAAACTGTAAACAAAAAATAAACCATGAAGATCAGTTGAAAAGTTGCTGAGAATTGGCAATTAATAGCACTAAAAGTCAATTTAAAGGCGAACCACCCCTTTAAAGCGATAAAGCATTTGCATGATACATCTCCCACAAATAGCAACCACCAGAATTTTAAAATAATCTTTAGATTTACATTTTTTTAGATGGGGTCAGTGACCCCCTATTTGAAAGCTGGAAAAAGTCCAGAAGAGGAAGGTAAAAACATTCAAAATCTATAAAAAAATAAATAGTGAGGACCAAGTGAAAAGTTGCTTAGACTTGGTCACCCTATAACAGTGATTCCCAACAAATGGCTGTGAGTAACATGTTGCTTTCCAACCCCTTGGATGTTGCTCCCAGTGGCCTCAGTGGTGCATATTTTTGAATACTTGGCTCAGAGGCAAGTTTTAGTTGCATAAAAATCAGGTGTCCTGGCAAACAGGGGATGCCAATCCACACAGGGGATGCCAACTGCCACTCACATCCCATATTTTGCACCCATAGGAACTTTTTGCATTACTATGTTGCTCTCTAACTTTTTTTTTCATTTAAATGTAGCTCATGGGTAAAAGAGTTGGAGACACCTGCTCTATAACATACATTAAAGTTGAACCACCCCTTTAAAGTTTATTTCATGAAGACTGGAACTCTATTGCTGTTCCTTGTGTTCAGACGCTATTGTGAGTGCCATAGACAGAAGTGCACCCAGATACCATCTTTACAGCTTTGTTGACAGGTAATGCAATTAACCCAGCAGCCCTCAGTCTATGACTAGTTTAGCGAGTCAATAATGAGTAGTTAGAGATAAGACAATCTCAGCAGGGAGCCTTCTGTAATCCTTTCGCCTCTATTGTCCATTAATGGGCACATTCAATTTGGGGTAATTAGGCAAATCTCTGCTCCTGCTGGAATGAGACGTGAGCTCCCCAGTCTCCGGGCCACAAGGGCCACATTCAGTGCTCTCCAGCCTCAGAGCATCAGTACAATCTGCACAGCCAGGATCATCAAGGAAAATGCAGCATCAATTAACATTCCTCAAGCAGATCGGAGGCAGAGGACTGCAGATATTATCAGAGGGTAAGTGCCCCCCTCTCCTTTCCAACTTTCCAGATTATGTCCCTTGCGCTGCACTTGCACAGACCTCAGATAACCCACACTCCCAGCTTCCTCCTTGTTGCTACTGCTATAGAGAGAGAGAGAGAGAGAGAGAGAGGTGAGCGCTCCCACTTCCATGTTATTATGGGGACAATAGAACAATAGCATATAGAGTATAATTATCAGTAGCAGAAGCAATTAATAACATCCATTTACTAAAGTTTTGCGTTCGGTTAAATTCCCCCATCCACAAATAACATGGTAACTGGATGGTAAGTCTAGGATTCATATTTACAACATAACTTTCCTATGTCTCTTGGGTCCAGACCTGTGACTCACTGTTCCAGGGTTCATGTATTAACTAAACCTCCTTATGTTAAACCCTTTTATAGTAAAGGTGGGGCACTAATACTTTTGTATTGAGGTCGCATAAGTTTGGGGTTCCTTACTTGGTACCGAGTCTGATGTTTGAATGTAGAAGATACAGATAAAAGATAAAGATAAAGGATAAAAGGGCTAAGCAATCCTACACAAGAAGCACATGGATTTAATAGTATATGTGCAAATAACCCAAAAGATGTAATTAAAAAAATGACATCTATAAAAGACCATTATCAACTGATGTGCAGCAAACTGTAATCTATGATGTTTCTAAAATTCTATGTATAAACGATGTATAACGTTCTCTAGTAATTTGGACTTTAAATTCAAGTGAGTTCCATAATTTATTGCGTTTTATCTCACTGTCAATCTCCAGGCATGTCGGGCCTCAGCTCAGTGCAGTCCAATGTCTGCAGGGTGCCAAGGAGCACCGTGCGCAAACGAGAACGCGCGTGCGTAACTGTGCTCAAAAAAGGACGCGCGTGCTTATTCGTGCGTAAACGAGGACACGCGTGCGTAATCGTGCGCAAACAAGGACGCGCGTGCGTAATCATGCGCAAACGAGGACGCGCGTGCGTAGTCGTGCGCAAACAAGGACGCGTGTGCGTAATCGTGCGCAAACAAGGACGCGCGTGCGTAACCGTGCGCAAACGAGGGCGCACGTGCGCGGCAGTGCGCAAAAGAGGAGCTTGAGTGGGGTAGGTTGCTTATGAGGTACATGCCCAAGCTTTGCGCCCTAGGCACTTGCCTCTTTTACCAACCCCTAATTCCGACCCTGCGCTCAACTGTAGAGCAAGACACTGGCACCGTAATATAATCCCTTGATCTCAGCAGGGTCTGTGGCTGGAGGACAGAGTGGGACCTCCTGGAGAACAGATACAGACTCCCTTCATATCACAATTTCTATTATTATTTTTATTATTATTGATACGATTTCTACTAATACTTTGATGGCAACAGAAATAATTGTAATAACATTTTTTTAAAAAAAGCCCTAAAAAACCATGCAGTAATTTCAAGGCCCACTCCTCAGATGCTGCTTATTTATATGCTGTGTATAGATGTGCATACAAACTGGAGAACACTATTGTGTTGCAGTGGAGCTGGGGGCTGCCATACACCCTGATATTCTACTGAAATTCTGGCAGAGTCTCCTATTTGTGCAGTTAGTCCCTCCCAGTGTTTCTCTAGGGGAGAGGGAATGTACAGACCACCTATACGTTTGCTTGGCTTTTTCTCAAATCCCTAAGAAGAAAAAAATGTTCGTGTTTATATAAGTCTCCAAAGCGAAAGAAAGTGTGTGCCTGGCGCTAGTGTGTTGCTGATCCCCTGCAGTCACAATCCCCCATGATCCACTCATCATCCATAAGGCAAATAGCAAGTGAGTTACTCCTGGGGTCCTGTGCCAGGGCTCCTCTAGTTATCGCTTTTGAATCCCAGGCTGCTTTATCAAACTCCTGCTATTAAACACCAGGCTATTAATACACCACCAAGGCTAAGTGAAAGTGCCTCTCCTTGACTCAGTTCGCTTATAAAGGGAAACACTTTTCAGGCCAAGTAGGTGTTTGTGATCAGGGGAGCTAGATATGGCGGGGTATGGCGGGGATTATAGAGAAAGCCTTATCTATATTTCTCAAACTGACTGCCCCTGTGTCTGCAGTTGATAACAATTAGGCCCTTATCAGTGTTACATCCTCTGGCGCTGCCTGGGCTTCCTCACAGCAGTTCCTGTAAGAGCAGATTCCTCAAAAATTCTGCCCCCAAATCCCTCCTCACTGTCAAACTATAAACTTGGTCACACTATACTGTAACACAATCAGGACATTAATTGCAATTGCAGATTACACAAACATAGGCATGCAGCTGACACATTGTGCAGTGACCTGTGTATTGCAATTTAGAAATCAATTATATGGATTATTTATGGGGAAAAAAAGATACATTTTTGTCCAGTAGAAACAGTAAATTGATTTATAAAATACAACAAATGTAACACAACAGAATGTCGTATACAATTGTGTTATATGCGAATAACAATAAAGGCGTTACTAATTCTAAAAAATAGTTACATGTGTGTTAAAAAAGTAAAAAAAAAAAAAAAGTATAAAATATTTATTTATTTATTATTTTGTTAGACTTATAGTTAATTTTAGATCTTATTCCTTAGAGAAGTTTATGAAGATACAATGTATGTATTTGTTGGAAAAACACAATGAATAAAGTCCATTAAGTTCAACCCTTCCAAGGTTCAGACCTATTGATACACTCAAATATATTTAAATGTACATTTTATTACTATTATGGATTGGAATTATTGTAGGGTTCACGCTGTACCCTGTTTTTGAATATTAATTAATGTAGCAGAAGTGGAATTGATATATGAGACGATTTAGGAACATCAATTTCCGATTTCACCAAAAATCTTAATAAAATCGACAATGTACCAGCCGTTCGTTTCAAGCCAAATATTCGAAAGGTAAACAGCATATACATTATTAATTATTTACAGTATCTGATCTGTGTAACAGGACAACTCTAAAACTAGATAGACACTGCAGTAAATTATGTAGAACAAAGTCAGACTGACAGACTACTGGAGGCAGGCGCACGTTGCCATAAATAAAACTAAATTTATATATATATATATATATATATATATATATATATATATATATATATATATATATATATATATATATTGTTTTACAAAAGTACAAGAACTAAAAACCAGGAAACTGTATTTAGCATTAAAAAGAAACATTCCCCTCTCCCCAGCTCCAGCACTTTCTAAGACAAGATATATATTTTATATTCCATATGTACTTTTATTTAAAATTGTCTTTTTCCTGAGAGACATACAGATATAATACAGTTTACAGTGCCTTTTCCTTTTTTTTTCTTTCTTTTTGTTTGTTTAATTGTGTATATTATTTGATTAACTCAATGAGTATACCTGCAACGATTTAAGCCATTATATACCAATGTAATGTTTGTATTGTTGAAAACTAATAAAAATTGTCAGAACAAAAATCAAAATTGTCTTTTCCTTTTCAAATTCTTTTTATTGAATTTATTTGAAATTGTCCTCTAACAAATGATTTGATATTCTATAAAGTTGTTTATATAAAGTTTAATGTCAAGGTAGGTATATATATATATATATATATATATATATATATATATATATATATATATATATATATATATATATATATACACACACACATATATATATATATATATATAGTAATCGAATGTTAATGTGTATAGGGCTTAAGAAACCTACAAAATAAACAAATTTAAAATATTAGACAAAACACACATCTGACGTTATATTATATTATTGTATAATGTCACCTATGAATAAAAAAATAATACTTGTACAAAGATACATGATTTGATATTCCTCTGTATAGAAATTTTCTGAGATTCCCTGGACAAAAAGTTGTACTGAGTAATATATAATTGTATATGTTGGAGGCTTTGCTGGAAGGGAGGCTGGGCCCTATAGAGGCAATACTATACACTTTTTTGTGTAAATTCTATGTTTATTAACGTTTATTAAGGGTATAGAAAGGAAGAAGGGAGGGACATATAACAATATGAAGTAGAAACAGGTGAGGCATTACTATGCGCTTTATAAGGAAATGAAAAGGCGAAAAATTAAAACAAAACGCAAAGACCTAAATCTAAATACAAAACTTATCCCCGAGACGGTTTTAAAGGATTAATTATTTTTTTCTGGCCAGCCAAAAATGAAAGGCGAAAATACTGAAACCTTATTAATACTAATATATATTGCATTATCTGTATCACAGTGAACCCCACCTGGTGTATGATTCTCCTCATTTATTTTAGGGAATCCATAGCTGACTGTTTTTTTAAATTTTTATTCTTTTATAAATAGATAGTTACATCAATGACATAAATGTACCATAACAACAGAAAGTACATGCAAAACAAATGCAATAATTAATACATAGCTGACTGTTAAAAGATACATTAAAACCATTGTCTCGTCTCTGATGGGAAATGAGCAGAAACAATGTGATGACACATATATAAAATGTACAACTGTTGCATGAAATGCTCTCTAACATCTTATCAGCTGCCTCATAATGGCCCCGCTGAGGACCTAGTGTTAGTGTGTGCAAGGGAACAATAGGCTCTTTACTCTGATGGGGAAATCTGTGCGGGCAGCAGGTACTAGTTAGTGAATTGTGTCAAACAAAGTCATTTGGGCATACTAGGGAAATTATATGTATTTTATATGAGAGAGAGAGAGAGAGAGAGGGAGAGAGAGAGAATATATATATATATATATATAGAGAGAGAGGGAGAGAGAGAGATAGAGAGAGATAGAGTGATATATATAAATATAATTATATATATATATATATATATATATATATATATATATATATAGTGAGAGAGAGACTGAGTGAGAGAGAGAGAGAGAGAGAGAGAGAGAGAGAGAGAGAGAGTGAGAGAGAGAGAGAGAGAGAGAGAGAGAGAGGGGTTTTATTAATGCATATGTGATGCCTAGTGCTTATTTTTACATGCCAATGGTACTGTTCTATGAGGAACACATAAATATACACACATTGTCTCTTTCTATGACACACTCACACACAAACTCACATACCTCACTTACCTTTCACACAAATCTCTTTTGCACATTTTTTTCTTTCTTCATACTTATCTCTTCCTCTCTCACCCCTCCCCAGCAAAAACTCACTCTAATATGATCTCCCTATATCAAACACACACATAATGCAATCACACTAGAAGCATTAGACTGATAAAGGTTTATTATGCCTTGGTTTCTGTGGGTTACTTGTGCAAATGTAAAGGAACTCCCCCCCAACACACACACACACACACACACACACACAAGCACATTCACTCTCTTCCAAATACTCCATGTCTATCTCACACACACACACTCAGGCACAAATACACACCCTTCTTATTCACACACACACATACATTCACTCAGGCATATACATTGTTACACATGCAGTACTGCACACTTATATTATTATACACAAACACAGAGCAACTCAGTCACACATCAAATATTTTGTACAATTACCCAGTCTCTCTCTCTCTCTCTTGCTCTCTCTCCCAGACACACACACTGAACACACACACACACACACACACACACACACACATATATATAATTAAATCATTTTATTTGATATTTAGATTTTATATGAAATATATTTATTTTAAACGAATAAACATTTGCAGAGCAGGGGAACAGTGGGGAACAGCAAAACTAAATAGACAAAAAGTACAGTTCAGTAAGCCAAAGGAAATAGGAGGAGGCTCGTGTCATCAAACAAGATGAATGGAGATGCTTGTGACTTTACAAGGCTTACACGATTTAAAAAGTCATCTATCATTTCATTGTCACATGGAAAAGTGATGTATATGTACTGCGGACAAATAGAAGCTGGTATCTCGCAGGGGACTTGTGTTTACAGGACTAGCAGCTGCTACAGTGAAACAACAACTTCTCAGTATTATTGTCATCAGTGGATATTGTATTCCCATTAGGAAAGGTCCATCTCAGTATTTGGGAACATAACTCGGTGGAGCACTTTCCAAAAAAAATATCCATTTTATAAAAATTCATCTTTCTTATTTTTTAAACATTCTGCAGACTAACTGGCTATTTTTTTTTACAGGCCAATGCCTTCTGCAATATTTCAAGGTGATCACTCCGATGATAAGCTTTATTGGCTTGCTAATGGGGTTTTAAAGAGCAGCCACCTGAAATGCATTGTGGTTAAAAACAACCCACAAGTTGTGCAGAAAAAAACTGACATTGGTATCAATATAAGTGGGTACATTTCCCTCTATAACGCCTGGACTGAGCTGGACTTTTGGCGCATTACTTCAAAACGAAATTTCAAGCTTAATGAATTGGGGATAAAAGTGACACGTTCGGAACTCACAAGCGATGTTTATACCAACGTGAGAAATAATCATTTATAATTCATCTCTGCTATAAACAGGTAGCGATTGCCCCCCCCCCCCATTTTTTATAGGATTGGGCCCTACCTGTAAAATTTACTAAATAATAAATTGAAAATTATTTTGTTAGAAGTTTCACAATGGTCCATATTGTGTAAGTCAGAAATTCTCTAGGCACATGTGACACGATAATAAAATGAGTGTAATCTTCTGAGGGTACCGAGTTTGCTCCCCCTCAAAATAAAACTTCCTAAAACTGCATCATTTACAAAACCAATTGTTAGCACACCAAAATATCTCCCAAAATGTCATATTTACCCGCATTACTTTTCAGTTCCCCTCTGTGCCCTTTATGGAACCCTGTAGTCATAATATGAAAAAAAATAATAATAATAAAAAAAACAAATATATATATATATATATTTTGTACAGTAATTTTTTTTATCTATCATGTCTCTCTGTCTCTCTCTCTGTCTCTCTCTCTCTCTGTCTCTATATATATCTACTTAATCGGGAGACCAGCAGTCCTTTTTCTGACTTTCTGACTTTCTGACTTTATTACACAGTACCTTAATATGAAGTTTCATACCAGTTACACTAGTGGGATCTTTATCAAACATAACACGCCTATCACTTTGGGATGGAGCGATATGTATAACTATATATATATATATATATATATATAGAGAGAGAGAGAGAGAGAGAGAGAGAGAGAGAGAGAGAGATGATAGATAGATAGATAGATAGATAGATAGATAGATAGATAGATAGATAGATAGATAGAGATGATAGATAGATAGATAGATAGATAGATAGATAGATAGATAGATAGATAGATAGATAGATAGATAATGTGATTCTTTATTATTTACACATTTGTACAGAACCACGTTATATAGGGAGTGCTTGTTCGGACAGGACTATATATTAAATATATATTAAATGGTATTAGCACACTCTTTGTGATCCATTAGTGATCTTTATTCTCGCATTGGAAACTAATTGAGTGCAGCCACTATATATATATATATATATATATATATATATATATATATATATATATATATATATATATATATATAGTTATCTCTATGTTCTCTGTGTCAGTAAGATGTTACCAAGATAATGGCTATAATGGGTAGCTGATAACAGGATACAGACAATGGTGGTTGTTGGTGGGATATATTTATAACATTCAAGCCCAGTCTGTGGGAAGAGAGGGGCAGGGAAATTGCATCCACTGCCTGGTCCCATTGTAACTGCAGTCTCCTGTCCTACCTGGTTAACTGGACAGAGGGAAAGTGACCCCTTTGTGTTCCTCTGTCTGATCTGTTGTTGTTTTGGCCAGAGCAGGCGCCAGTGCCAAATACCTGGATGTTACCTGGTCACTTAAAGAGGTCTGATCCCTATCAGCATCTCTCTTCAGGCTCTCATCCCCACCCCTACCTGTCCTTATTTACTAATGGGCTGATAATCGTCCCTAAATTAGGTGCTCCCTGGGGACATATATATATACACACACATAATTTTTCAGTAGCAGTATGCACAAAATATTGATAATGATAATTGATTATGGGTTGAGTGCAGAGGACCTCTTGTTATTTGTCTATATATATTATATCATTGTGTATTTTTCTATTACAGACAAATTAACTGTTCCATCTATGCACATGCTTCTGACTGAATGATACATTTTATCTGCCGAGTAATTGTATTACGCTCAGTTGTAAAATAAAGATAAAATAACGCATTAAAGTCAGTTATTTAGATTTCCATTCGATGTTTGGGGAATATCTTCGTGTGATGCAGAAACCTTACAGTTGGTTACAGGAATTAAATGTATATATTTGATATGGTACTTTAACAATGAGGGTGGTGTAGATAAGTACTACAATTAAATTGCAGTGGTGCAATAGCGTAAAATAAATGTAAATATACAAAATAATATTAGGGCAAATATAAATATAGTTAATATTTTGGTTATTTAGTAGAACGTCGATTACTGCGCACTCATATTTTCATAGGGTATATATATATATCTTTATAGTTTTTGTTCTGATTTTACCGCAGAGACTGCTGAATGTTCATTGCTGCAGAGCATATAAAAACAGGAATAAAAACTGAAGATCAGTAATATAAATTAATTCTTATAGATTAGATTTCCTAATCCCCTAATTAACACTTGCACTGAGAAGAAACTCAAAGTGCTTTTTAAAAAGAAGATTTTATGTAAATACATGAATGGGAAAATTATATATGGGATAATTATGTGAAACTGCTCTTTATAATAAAATATAATAACATAAAGAGATGGAAGCGAGGAATCGTGATAAAAGCTGAATATCTTAAACAATCCTGCGGGAGATGTAAAGGCCTGATTGTAGGCAAAAAGGAAAATGATAAAAATGGGCAAGAAACTATTTTCATATTTTCAGTCTTTAGTTTTAATTTATTATTTATTTTTGCTGATATTTGCAGCATCTTGTATAAACAAAACTGTCCGGCAATTAAAGGAAAACAATTTACTGCTCATTTTATGGAAATCACAGCAATAACACTGCCCCGTCCACACTTACCTGTCTAAATCAAATAAGTAAATAAATAAGTAGGTAAATTAAATAAGTAGATAAAATAAAGTGCAAAAAAACCCCAAAAGCAGCCAATAACCGTCATTACAGAAGTACTTGTAGGTTAATTACTCAGGTTAGTTATTTGTGAAGAGCAACAGGTTGGATGTCTTCCAAACTTAAATAAATTTACAGCACTAGATTTAGAACACGTTGACAAAGAAGATAAATGTTACTGATCGACAGACAGATAAAGCAAAGTATATGATAGAGATGAATTGATGATGATGATGATGATAGACAGATAGATAATATATAGACGATTGATAAGAGAAAGAAAGTCAGAGAAAGAAAGAAAGAAAGAAAGAAAGAAAGAAAGAAAGAAAGAAAGAGGAAATACGATGATGATGATTGACAAATCGATATACAGACGATTGATAAGAGAAAGAAAGAAAGTAAAAGAAAATGCTCTTAAAAATTAGTTTTAGGTTCATTGCAAGAAATAATTTTGAATATAGACAATTGATAAGAGAAAGAGAGAAAGAAAGTCAGAAAGAGAAAGAAAGAAAGAAAATATTCTTAAAAATGATGATATATATATAATAATATATATAATATAATATAGACGATTGATAAGAGAAAGAAAGAAAGAAAGAAAAAAAGAAAGAAAGAAAGAAAGAAAGAAAGAAAGAAAGAAAGAAAGAAAGAAAGAAAGAAAGAAAAAGAAAATACTCTTAAAAAATAGTTTTAATACTTTTAATCTAATTCTTTTTCCTTATTCGGCCTCTCCGCTGTACCAGGAAAGGACCGAAACTATCTCTGTTCTTTTCTCTTTCTTTACCTTTCCTTTATATGCAAATATCGGATAATGTTACACAATTGTAAAACTACTTTCTCTCTAAATAAAAAAATATTGAAAAAGAAAAATGAGTTTTAGGTACATTGCAAGAAATAATTTTGAATGATATAAATTCACTTTAGGGAATACAAATCAAATGGGCAGTCAAAAAAGGACCAGGGTTACCGGGATATAGTCCCCACAACCAAAAGGAACATCATATATCAAGAAAAATATCCCATAGTACCACTTATTCCTTAAAAGTCAAAAATGTATACCAATTTACATTAAAAAAGAAAAATACATACAGAATGCAAGGTGCTCCCCCTAAGTACCATGGGGTCTGTATGTATTTTTTTAAATGCAATTTGGAATAATTTTACTTTTTTTAATGGAATATTTGTCTTGATATAAGAAATAATTTTGCTCGAATTATTACAAAATCCTATATAACTGGTAAGTACACCTTCAATGATAGCACAATGTGTCCAGAAGCTTCAAATCTATGCTGGAGAAGCAACAAAGATATAGGAGATATGCTACAAATCTGGTGGAATTGTGATTCTATTCAAAGTTTGTGTCTAGCGGCAAGATCATTGATTAACTAAGACCAAAACATAAAGTCATACAATGTCAATGTCTAGGACTATCTGTAGTAGTAACTACCCTGGGAGATATACAGTTTTTTGTTTTTTGTTAGATTTATAGTTAGAGAAGTATATGAAGATACAATGTATGTATTTGTTGGGGAACAAAAATAAGAAATAATTTTACTGTTGGCAATTTCATCTTACAGAATACATACACATATATTTGTAATTATAAGTTAATGAGCTAATGAGGAGGCTGCAGTCAGTTTATAAGTCTTGTTTAGAGAGAGAACTTTGCAAAGTCCCAGTCAGTGCACAATAGTCTATGTAGGAAGAGATCATCTAAATAGCTCATTTTGCCAACTCTTTATTGCTAGTGGTGTGCTTTTACCTAGGTAGGGGTTCAGCAGCCCTTCCCCCAGTAGCAAATAGTCGCCTGCAGATAAAGTCATTATTGGGGGCTGGTGAGGGGCCCAGGGATTTTTTAGCATAAACAGTGAACGCTCAGCTCCAGCCAAAGCCGCAGCCTCTCCCTGTCTGTCTGTCTGTGGTTTGTCCTGTGCTTTAAAGGACCAGTAACAAAAAACGAAATTGTTTTAAAGTCATACAAATATAATGTAGTGTTGCCCTGCACTGGTAAAACTGGTGTGTTTGCTTCAGAAACACTACTATAGTTTATATAAATAAGATGCCGTGTAGCAATGGGGGCAGCCATTCAAAGGAGAAAAGGATTAGGTTAAACAGCAGATAAACTCTGTAGAACATAATGGTGTTATCTGTTATCTGCTATTGATCCTGTGCCATATAGCCTTTTTTCCATTTCCGCCATTGCTACACAGCAGCTTGTTTATATGAACTATAGTAGTGTTTCTGAAGCAAACACAGCAGTTTTACCAGTGCAGGTCAACACTACATGATATTTTCATTACTTTAAATCACTTTCATTTTTTGGTGTTGCTGTTCCTTTAACTCCTGCCGCCTCCAGTCTCACCCCTGGGCAGGGGAACAGTCAGACTGGCAGCTATTTAGATACTGCTGGTACCCAGGGGTTCTGCCCCCAAATAATGACTGGATCTCTACATGAAACCTCATTGACACTGTTTAAAGAGAACACACAGGGAACAGCTGGCACTGAATACTGAGCATTTCCTCGCCCCAGGGCACTGATCATTGGCAGGTAAAGAGGATGGCAGGTTGTCACTACAAGTAAATGGCAATTAAACCATACAAGGGTTGCCTCTAAACTAAAAGCTCTTGTGTAATAACACACACACAGCAGTGCCCAGGACACACACGTCTCTGCTGAAAGGGTTAACTGTGTGCAAGCTCTTTGCATGACACATTTTTCCAGGCCCTCACCTCTCCCATTATGCAGCTAATGCTTCCCAATAAGACCCTCCCCGAGATTGAAATCCGGACTTACCCTCCGTATGGTGGATGCTGAGAGAGTTTCAACCCAGGCTGATACGACGCTCCTGCCCACCTTCTCCGGAGAGCCCAGCGATTCCCAACGATCTCCCCAGGCCCCGAGCTCTTATCTCCCTGTCAGGGGTCTTGGCTCTGTCTTGTCTCTCCTTAAAGTAAATAACCCGCCGGCTCCTGCAGGAACTGCTTCTGCCCCTGTAACAGGACTAAGCCTGGGATTGTCTCAGCTGCACGGATAAATACTCTGTCAGCCTGCCAGGCTTAATCATTAATTGTATATTCTGTGTGTGCCACTGCTGCTGGGTTAGACATGATTTATACACGTGTACTTCCAAGGTACATAATCATGTCTGTATAGTGCAGCAGCATTCCTCCCACATACCAACCACTTTCTGTCTACTATCTGCCTGTCTCTCCTTCTCTCCTTCTGGCCTCAAAATCTACATAGCCTAATCCCATTATCTATCTATCTATCTATCTATCTATCTATCTATCTATCTATCTATCTATCTATCTATCATCTATCTATCTATCTATCTATCTATCTATCTATCTATCTATCTATCATCTATCTATCTATCTATCTATCTCTCTATCTATCTATCTATCTATCTATCTATCTATCTATCTATCTATCTATCTATCATCTATCTATCTATCCATATATTCTATCTATCTATCTATCTATCTATCTATCTATCTATCTATCTATCTATCTATCTATCTATCTATCTATCTATCTATCTATCTATCTATCTATCTATCTATCATCTATCTATCTATCCATATATTCTATCTATCTATCTATCTATCTATCTATCTATCTATCTATCTATCTATCTATCTATCTATCTATCATCTATCTATCTATCTATCTATCTATCTATCTATCTATCTATCTATCTATCTATCTATCTATCTATCTATCTATCTATCTATCCATATATTCTATCTATCTATCCATATATTCTATCTATCTATCTATATCTATCTATCTATCTATCTATCTATCTATCTATCTATCTATCTATCTATCTATCTATCTATCTATCCTGTATCTAGAAAATAAGAATACAATAAAACAGCTAAATTGGATGTAGAAAGGAAACATGAATGATCCCACTCTGCAATCAATATTAAAAGTTTACATTTTCCCCAATGAAAATAAGTTCTGTATCTGGGATGTGAAAATATAGGAAGCAATTGTAAAGGGGAGAAGATGCCAGAATTGCATTCCAGAGAGAGAGATAAGCTGGTATATAGCGCTGCCCTTATACACAGCTTCTCAGATATATTGCAGCCAGCAGAAAAATATCACAGGTTGCCAGCATGTTTGTGCCAGAGGGATATGTCTGTCATGACTATATAAAATATAATTATTTATTTGGGCACAATATTGTAATAGCATATGACCAAGATGGCCACAGATCAGATGTCCTGTCACTCAGGTTGAATGAGGGATCTTATAGCACACAGCCAGATTTATCCTTACTTAATTGGCCTGGCCTGGTGCCCTATTCCTGGTGCATAAATAACATTTCTTTCCTCACTTCAATTTGATGCCAATAGTGATACTTCTACAGATGTTACGAGGTTAATTATCCATTCCTCTAAAACTATTCTAGCAGGGCAAACAAGTTCTCTGGGTATTTTTGTCAATCCTTAGCAAATCTAGAGCCATGCACATGTAATTGTATTCTTCTTCACTGTGTTTAGAGAGAGCTCACTTGATTAACGACTGACATTTAACTGTTGAAAAGCCTCTGCCCTCCCTACTTACATACCAACTTTTCCTTCTTTCCCTATTGTGTCCAGTAGTATATATAATTTATTTATGCAAATTGCCATTTTGTAATAAATGGAAAGATGGAAAACAATGGCAACTTAAGCTCTGCTTTTCCGACATGCTGCAAAATATTCTTTCTACGTATGTGTGTCAGAAAAGACCCAGATTCACCAAGCTCCTGCTTTAGACGAATGAGAGGGAGGCAAATCAAGCTATGGCGAGTTTGCTGCTAATTATGTCTTAAATAGAAATGGGAAACATTGCTTCCCTTTGGCTGATGTAAGCTAATTGCTTGCAGTGCTTTACTATATAGGGGTACCCTACATTCATGGCACTTGAAGACACCCTAACATTTGTAAAATGATGTGCTTTTATTTTTTTTGGTTTGTTTGTGCCTTCTCTTAAAGATAATTATATATTTTTTGTCATCCATCTTTCTACAAACACACTTCTACCTGGTTTTATTACGACATAGGGCAAATAAACCAATAATATCTTTAAAAAGAAACCAAATATAAGGCCTTTGGCACATGGGTTATTTTCTCTGCTAGCATAAATATTAGGGATGCACCGAATCCACTATTTTGGATTCGTCTGAACCCCTGAAAGATTCGGCCGAATACAGAACCAAATCCGAACCCTAATTTACATATGTTAATTAGGGATGGGAAGGGGAAAACATTTTTTACTTCCTTGTTTTCTGGCAAAAAGTCGAGCGTTTTCCCTCCCCGCCCCTAATTTGTATATGCAAATTAGGATTCGGATTCGGTTCAGCTGGGCAGAAGGATACGTCCGAATCCGCATCCTGCTGAAAAAGGCCGAATCCCGAACCGAATCCCGGATTTGGTGCATCCCTAATAAATATGTTGTATAACATAGTATTTTATAGTATTTGGGATATCAAATATGTTATTCATCTAACCTGCAACATGTTTGTCTGCTGCAAACAACTTTGCCATGTAGTATAAGAGCTAGACATAAATGGAATGTCACCCGCACTCCTCCTCCTTCCTCAATTCTCCCATGGTGCTCTTGGTCCCCTGGATGTTTGACTTAACATCACCATACAGTATAATAAAAATAAAATTGGAAAGGCCCTTACATATATTGTTAAGGCTCCATGTCCTTTATGGACTTATGTAGTAAAATCAAAATTTTAGGAGGGTTCACTCCATGGATCATTCATACAGTTTAAGACCTGGTCTTTTGACGATGTCATCAGAGGAGCAGATCTTGGCCAACACACTGGGCCAAATTGAGCTGATCCGATTGATTCATACAGTGGCCATATGGAGACCTGTTCAGGCCCAGACTGGCAATCTGTGGGTTCTGGTAAATGCCAGAGGGGCTGCTATAAGGTGCCATAGAAAGTCAGTATTTAGTGGCCTGGTGGGGGCTGTTTGGGCCTCTGTGTGGGCTGATTTGGCCTCTGTGTACCTGAAATGCCAGGGCCTATTTTAATTCTCAGTCCGGACCTGGACCTGTTGAACGGGCACCATAGCAATGTCTTCCCTGTGCAACGGGATTTTCAAATCTGTTCAACTGATATATGGTCAATTTTTAGCCAAAAATCAGTCGGGCGGGCGCTTCAGGGGGCACAATACAAGATCCAATAATCTTCCAACTGGGTCTGGAGGAACTTAGTTCACTCCTATTATCTGCCCATGTACGGCCAGTTTTATTCTGGAATTGTACCGGTAAAAACTGATGCACACTTTCGCAGCATAACAGTTTTCAGCTGGTAGCACCAATAGCTCCTGTTCTGAGTTTAGGACTCCCATCAAGTTAGTTTAAGCAACAAAAAAAAGTTAGGTTGTAGGAGCTCAATATTAAAATGTTATGCATCTACAAACTATAATAAAATAATGATAATGACATTTCCCATTTAACGGGAATGTTGTTTCCCATTAATAAGAATTCAAAAGACCCTGGTTGATGTACATTCCTTTTTTATTTGTATCAATATTCCGTAATTATACTGGCACTGGTATTGACTAATACAGGCATCAAGATGGCAGGCTAGGTCTATCTAAAGAGCCTATGACTAAGTGTCCCTCGTAGACAGGAAATGTGTCAGGCCTTGGTTCTTAATTATGGAGAATAAAATGTAAGCTTTTTAATCTTTTACAATTTGACTCCGGCTTTACTACTTGTGAGTCCAGGCCTGTGCCAGCCTCCTTTGATGTTTTCTGGTGTCTGCTCCCTTTGCTCAAGGTCTGGGGCGTGTGCACCCGGGCCCACCATGTACAGGGGTAAGCTCAAACAAAGCATTTAAATACAGCATATACTGATTACTATTTTCTTATAGTCTATCCAGGCCTGGACTGGGAATCAAAATAGGCCCTGCCATTCCAAGTACAGAGACGCCCAAACAGCCCCCTACCAGCCCAAAACAGCCTCCTACCAGCCCACTATATGGTAACTTTCTATGGAACCATACAGCAGCCCCTCTGGCATTTGCCAGAACCCACAGATTGCCAGTCCGGGCCTGAGTCTATCTAAAGTTGGCCATGCACAAGACTAAAGGTGGCCATACACGGGCCGATAAAAGCTGCTTACAGACTGTGTTGGCAGCTTATTCGAAAGTCGGCCAGATCTCGATCGGATGGGACAAAAAATCCCGTCAGATCGCGGCCGCATCTATTCGTTGATGCGGTCCCGCGATCCGACCGCCCGTTAGGCATCGTTAGGATTCGATCGTTGGGCCCTAGGGAGAGCTATATCGCCAAACGAGCGGATCACTCCATGTATGGCCACCTTAAGTTTGCAGCTTATCTGAGTGTGTATAGGGCTCACTGATGGACCTGCCTGACTGATATCTGGTGAGAAATTGGCCAGATATCAATTGGGCAGGTTTAAAAAACCATCATATGAGGAGTGGATCAAAGCACTGATTTGGTCTTTACAGATGGGTCTCCATAGGCCCCTATGGATAAACTTATCACTGGCCCTTCAGATCAGTCTGATATCAAATCGGTGATAGTTTTGCTCTTTTGGCGACCCCTCCAAACAAGTGGGTCTTATAATGTATGGCCATCTTTAAGCATCATATCAAATCTATAAATGCCAATGAAACAGTGCAATGAAGTGGTCAGTATGCCATGAATAAATTAAGAATACTTGTTGACTGTACCAAAAACAACCTTTGAACTATACATCTCTCAATCATGGGTTCAAGCGTGAAATATAAAAATTCCATTTATAATTATTGTTTAGGGCAATATATATGGTCTGTGTTATAATGAACTAGAAGTTCCCAAGTACAGACAGGAGATACAAGCTGGTGGAGCTATATTGTGCCTGAGCAGCAGATCAATGACCACTAACTAAATATAGACATAAAGGAAACGTTCTAGTGTTTTGAATACTCAGCTCCTTTGTAACTGAGTCTAGCTTAAAAAAACTAGCCATGCAGAGATACTAATGCCTCCATTAGTCCCCAGGGTGTCACCTATTGCTCCATAATTGCAGTTAAAAGAAGCCTTTGTAAATTAGCCGTGCTAATGCCTATAAACAAACAAACCAAGCCCCGAGCCTGCCTTCAGCTTTCAGCCTTGACTTTTTTCCCATACCATGTTCTTCCTGTCTTGGAAACATTACTTTACCCTGCTCTCTGTCTGCTTCATATGTAATCCCCACTGCAACACTTCCTCAGCTCCACTCTATCTTCTGCTTCATCTACCCTTTAGCCTGCAGCATTTCGTTTTCACTTTACCCGCTGGCTCCAAGTGGCTTTACCTTTTGTTTAACTCATCATTGCAATGAAAACACATGAATGGGGATTTAAGTGATAAATTACCAAACAGAAAACAAACCGGGAAGGGGGTAGGGGGGTTACAAATGCACGACTGAGCTATTGTGAACGTGATTCCGTATAACAGGCACCAACCTAGAATTCTGGGAGCTGTATATCATATCGGGTGGACAGTTGTGGTTTTATTCTCCTGCCCTGAATGTTTTTTGTTGACTGACCCACCCTATAGGAAAAAGCATCATTTAATTGGATTTTAACCCTCCCAATTTTTTGCCAAATAAAGAAAACTCAACTGTCTACTATATATCTATTCTAAATTATAATTATAATATTCTCTGTAATGCTAGTTCTGACTACTGAAACTTTGTGCAGAAGCCAGTTCATTACCGTTGCCAGCAAGGTATTGTAGGAAGTAAAACCATGGCTGGAGGAGAGCTGACTACTGCTACACTTTGGGTTGCCGCCTGGCCGGTATTTTACCGGTAAAAAGGTTGGTTGATCCCAATGTTATTAATAGGGAAAAAAAGATAAATATATAGGAAGACCGGTATTTTTTTCCGGAAAAGGTGGCAACCCTAGCTACACTGAGTGCAACAGGGTTGGACTGGGGTGTCCAGGGCCCAACAGCTTCTCTATTACAGAAGCCCCCCTCCCCAGTGCTTAACTTTTTTGCACTGGAGGGGGTCGGGGGGGGCTGCATCGCTACTGCGAAGAGGGCAATTGCACTCTCTTGCACTAGAAGAACCAAATTTCCAGTTTAAAAAACAGAAATTTGTCTCTAAAAGTTACCAAGAGCATTTTTTTTGCCTGAAGTGAGTTTTCTCAACTCGCCTCATTAGTGCCGTGCCCGTGCCAGGGCCCCATCAGGGCTTCCGATTTAGGGGCCCCCACACACCACCACCTGGCCCCCAGATGCACCTCCTACACACTTACCTTGTTTTCTTGCGGCAAGATCAGGGCTGGGGCAGGAGATCAGGAAGCAGAGCTCAGAGTCTAAGCCAAGGAGTAGAGTCAGTGGGGCCCACCGGGTTTTTTTCCCCAGTATCCCACCAGGCAAGTCCAAAACTGGAGTGCAGACAGGGCTGCCTTTTCTACATAGATGCCAGTAGGCCTGTGTCTAGGGTGGCAGAATTAGGGTGCTTAGGTGCCTATATAAAAATAAAAATTCCCCACAGTCTTTCTGGTGAAGGGGCAGAGGGGAAAGTGAGTTTTTTTTCAAATTGGCACAAAGACCATGCAAAGTCCTGCACATGTGCCAACTGGAGAGGAGGAGGACAGAGAGCCGTGAATAGGGCAGCACTGAGTGCTAAAATGGACAGACAGACACTTCTTTCTGATGGCAATGAGTATAATATCTCCTAGTCCTTCACTTCTGTCATTAGTGCTTTTAAATATAAACACTGATTTTACAGGATGGGGAGACGATCAGAAAATGCAGCAATACAACTAGTACAACTATACCAAATAAAACAAACAGAACCCATGGAATTTGTTGTTATATTATTTGTGAGAAATATCTGAAAAAAAAAGCCAAATTAAAACATAATCATATTTACCACTTGGTGTACTGTTTCTATTTTTGCAGATGAGACTAAATTGTGCAGAACTATAGGTTCCATGCAGGATGCTGCCACTTTGCAGAATGATTTGTCTAAATTGGAAAACTGGGCAGAAAACTGGAAAATGAGGTTCAATGTTGATAAATGCAGGTTATGCACTTTGGCAAAAATAATATAAATGCAAGTTATACACTAAATGGCAGTGTGTTGGGAGTTTCCTTAAATGAGAAGGATCTAGGGGTTTTTGTAGATAACACGTTGTCTAATTCTGGGCAGTGTCATTCTGTGGCTACTAAAGCAAATAAAGTTCTGTCTTGCATAAAAAAGGGCATTAACTCAAGGGATGAAAACATAATTATGCCTCTTTATAGGTCCCTGGTGAGGCCTCATCTGGAGTATGCAGTGCAGTTTTGGACTCCAGTCCATAAGAGGGATATAAATGAGCTGGAGAGAGTGCAGAGACTAAGTGCAACTAAATTGGTTAGAGGGATGGAAGACTTAAATTATGAGGGTAGACTGTCAAGGTTGGGGTTGTTTTCTCTGGAAAAAAGGCGCTTGCGAGAGGACATGATTACACTTTACAAGTACATTAGAGGACATTATAGACAAATAGCAGGGGACCATTTTACCCATAAAGTGGATCACCGTACCAGAGGCCTCCCCTTTAGACTAGAAGAAAAGAACTTTCATTTGAAGCAACGTAGGGGGTTCTTCACAGTCAGGACAGTGAGGTTGTGGAATGCACTGCCGGGTGATGTTGTGATGCTGATTCAGTTAATGCCTTTAAGAATGGCTTGGATGATTTTTTGGAAAGGTTATTGTGATACTAAACTCTATAGTTAGTATAGGTATGGGTATATAGAATGTATGTGAAAGTAGGGAGGGGTGCGAGTATGGATGCTGGGTTTTCATTTGGAGGGGTTGAACTTGATGGACTTTGTCTTTTTTCAACCCAATTTAACTATGTAACTAACTAACTATGTAACTATGTAACCATGTGTATAACATCTGCTTGGTTTTTATTTGTTAGTTTAATACAACTGATGAGACACTTATAAGGATGTTCTGTACAGAGTGAAATTCTAAGCAAATAGGAGACTATTATCTCTCTGCGGTGGAAATATGTTTTGGTTCTAATTGTGGAAATATTCACATTGTTAATTCACTAACAAGCAGTTATGACAAATAATGGTGTTTACTTTACAAGCCATAAAGCAGTCTTTGGGCAGGGGGAGGCGTGCAGGCTTTTCAGGCCTCCTATAAAGTATTTTACTATGTAAATCTGGGCAGCTGGGTGTGTCATCCTGTGTTTCCCTTGTCCAGGGGAGCAGGGAAGGAGCTGCCGGACTAACTCCATGTGCTCCTCTTTGCTGAGTTCCCACATAAATCAGGGAGTCTGCATTCCCTGTTAAAAGGACATTTTTCATCCTGAGCTGGGGCAACTTTTGACAAGGAACGAGAAACAGAAGTTGGCTTTAGATAAACCATTAAACAAAAGCATTTACACAAGAGCAGCCGTAGACATGCTAATAGTGTGTATGGAAGTTTTGTTGAGTGCTGATTTTCTGTCACCTATGACCCCCGCTGAATCTTACGTTGGGTGCACACAGCCATTATAAGAGAGATGATTCTTATTGTCCCCCCAATGCATCACATTCTGAGCCCAATCATCTTGCATAATGGAAATCTAATGCAATCACATTAGAGTGGATCAATCATAATGAAAGAGAAATTGTAGCACAGTCTTCTTGGAACATGGTTTTGTTTTGGCTAGACAGTCCAAGATAAATTTTGCAGAAATCCCATTACACAAACCATAACAATCAAAGCAACCAGACAATACATTGGAAAACCCCAGGCAGGGTCCTAATAAATTGGTATGGCTTTGAGAGTGCAGACATTTTCCCCAGGACCCCTCTTTTCATTTGTTTATATCTGGGAGCCGAGATTAGTATACTCTCCCCCCCTTGCTCCCCTTACAGTTTTTACTAGTCTAGGATATAACTGGGATGGAGGCATTTGACAGAAGTCTGATTTCCCTGCCCAGTCTCCAATGCTGGACCTGTAAAATACACTCTTGTATAGGGCCACCTGTCACCTAGATCTGGGCCTTTACAAATTCAGGCCTGCGACTAACTCCATGGACATATAAAGTCAAGAAGAAATGTTTAAAATGATTGTTTTCCTGGACCCCCTTTAGAAGCTGCGTTTGTTATACAGATATAGGACCTGTTATCCAGAATACTCGGGACCTGGGGTTTTCTGGATAATGGATCTTTCCGTAATTTGGATCTTTATACCTTGAGTCTACTAGAAAATCATTTAAACATTAAATAAACCCAATAGGGTGGTTTTGCTTCCAATAAGAATTATCTATATCTTAGTTTGGATCAAGTCCAAGGGACTGTATTATTATTATTAATACAGAGAAAAGGGAAATCATTTAAAAACATGTTGGATCATTTAGATAAAATGGAGTCTATAGGAGACTTTCTGAACGTTCTGGATAATGGGTGTTTCAGGATAACGGATCCTGTGCCTGTATTTATCCATCTGTTTTACCAAGATGTCCAGACCCTGCTGATGAGTAATGAGCAAAATATTTAGCTAGGTATGGATTCACAGCAACATTTTGTATTTTGCCATCGGCCACTAGGTTTTGCTGCAAAAAACCCATTGCTAAAAGACACCATAGACTCCATGGTATTCTGCTCGAAAAAAAAGTTGCAATGGAAAAAAACTCCCATGGAAAACTATACCCCCCAAAACAAAGTAGGTCTCTATTAAAAGATACTGAGTAAAACAGCTCATGTGTAAAACCCTGCTTCATGTAAATGAACCATTATCATAATAATATAGTTTTTTAGTAGTATGTGCCATTGGGTAATCATAAATAGAAAATTGCCATTTTAAAAAATAAGGGCCGCCCCCTGAGATCGTAAGATTCACTGTGCACACATACAAACCATACTACTAAGGTCACATGAGCCAATTAACAGACAGAGTTCTGCCTTTTGCTTCCTCACTTCTTCCTGTTACAGTTAGGGCTCTTACTCACGAGCGTTTCTTCATGCGCTCCCCTGCGCTCCGTTTGGCTGCGTTCAGCCGCAGGGGAGCGCAGGTCTAGACGCTGTTAATATTTTTCTATGTGCCTGTACTCACACAGGCGCATGTAAGCGCTGAACCATTGAAAAACGCAGAAAAATGCAGCATGCTGCATTTTTCCTGCGTTCAGCGCTTACATGCGCCTGTGTCAGTACAGGCACATAGAAAGATATTAGCAGCGTCTAGACCTGCGCTCCCCTGCGGCTGAACGCAGCCAAACGGAGCGCAGGGGAGCGCATGAAGAAACGCTCGTCTGTAAGAGCCCTTAGTGTTGTAGTATTTCTGGTCAGGTGATCTCTGAGGCAGCACAGATAGAGTCACAAAATGGTGGTTCAAGGGGTATAGTTTTCCTTTAAATGTATTTTGCATGGATAAAGTTGCAGTGAAAATACAAGGATAGACTTCAACATGTTTTGTAAACTTTTCGCTGGTTTGCAAAATTTCCCATAGTTATGCAAATTTTTGGGCAAAGGGAAATGGGCAGAATCACTCATCAATACTGATATACATCAGCAGCCCCTGCTTGATTCTGCCACCACTACTAGCAAACAAACGTAGAGCAGTGTTTGATTTAATAAAGCTAGGGCCAGCTGATGGGTGGAGAATTTGCTGCCCTGCTGCTCCCCTTGCTTTTCAACTGCCACAGTGGATTTCGGTGCAAAATACAAAATGTCAAGTTTCTGCACGGAAATCCGCTTCGTCTGCCTGCACCTAAGCTGAAACAATGCTTCCGGCAGACCAGGAGCGGAAGCACAGCAGGGCAGCGGATTATCAGAGAATTTTGTGGCGAAATGGAGGCTGAGATCCACCATCATCTGGCACTGGCATTATCTCCAGATTTTCTTTCACACAGTTCATTTTGGGTAATGGCTTTTGTGCCACCCCCCATACTGGCCAGTGGTACACAGATCTTTTGATATGGTTAACCAATACCTACTTATCAGCAGGGAAGAAGGAATAATTGCTGGTAGAAATATAATCCTACAAGAGAACCTGCTTCAGTCTGCAGGAAAAACTAAATTGTGGGAGAAAGTTCATCTTTAGGAGGAGAATGATCCCTAAACACAAGGCCTATCGCATACTGGTGCTGCTAAATAACATTAATAAAAACTAATTTTACATTTTTATTTAAATAAATTGTTCAGTGTAAAAATAAAACCTGGGTAAATAGATAGGCTGTGCACAATAAAAAAAAATTCTAATATAGTTAGTTAGCCAAAAATTTAATGTATAAAGGCTGGAGTGACTGGATGTCTAAGATAATAGCCAGAACACTACTTCCTGCTTTGCAGCTCTCTTGGTTTCCACTGATTGGTTACCAGGCAGTGACCAATCAGAGACTTGAGGTAGAACAATAATATACAATAATAGCGGTAGATTCATATTTCCGCTGTGTGAAATAATTTTACATTTTTAATAAACGTATGGGACCTGCTATCCATACTGCTTGGGACCTGGGGTGTTTTTTTAGATTTGGATCTCTGTACGTTACGTCTACTTAAAATCATTTAAACGTGAATTAAACCCAATAATGTTTTGCCTCCAATAAGGATTAATTATATCTTAGTTGGGATCAAATATAAGCTACCGTTTTATTATTACAGATAAAAAGGGTAATCATTTGTTAAAAGTTGAATTATTTGATTAGACTGGAGTCTGTGGGAGATGGCCTAATTGTAAGCTTTCACGGAAAACAGGTTTTGAATTTGGTATTCATTTTCAATACGTTCTTTTTTGATAAGTTATATTTATACAACTATGTTTGAATGTTTTGTTACCATGACCCATTAAGCTTATTATAGTTTTTCCGCCTTTAGCAACATGCGTTCAGATCTTCTCGACCAAAGCTTTTACTCTTACACTTTTATATCTATTATTCTATAAAGACGCTATTGCTATACAAAGGTCACTTGTTTCAAGTGTACTATTTTTATGAACAAAATAACAAAAGCAGTATTTATTTATTTATTTATTTTTTACTTTTAAACAATACGCAGACACAAAGCATTTGGAAACTATCCCTTTTACCGCTTCACTGCCGTAGAATGTGAATTGTATGGCATCAGCTGCCTATGCTGTAGAATTTACATTTCCAGGTCTTTGCTCTGTGCCGTGTATTTACTGGCAACAAACACCAAGGCAAGATCAAAGTCACCCGATGATTAAAGGCACAGGTATTTTTTTAATAGCACGGCACTATAGCGCCCCCTGCCACTGAGATAAATGTGAAATGTCTAAAATTGTCGAAATACTTGGCAGACATATGTAAGCCCAAAAAATTCTTACGTTTGTTGCACATTCAACTCTATTGGAGTAAGTTTAGGCATTTCCTATATACAGAAAACTTCTGCTGGCAAATGCCTGAAATCAAACCCATGTGCCAATGGCTTAGGATCATTAAAACTAAAGGGAAAGTTTTCCTGTCAAAGTTTTCCTTTAGGGCTAGTGCAGAGTTCTGGATAGTTATGGAATCAGTTGTGTGTGTCTAAAGATCCGATCGAGGATTCGTACGATTTTCAGACCTTGTGTGGAGAGTCCCGACATTTTTCGTCCTGCAGAGATCGGTCGTTTTGGTCGATCGGACAGGTTTAACGATTTCTGTCGGCTAACGATAATATCTCTGCATGTATTGCCGATCGTATGATTTTTAGAGGGAGACTGTCACTAGCTTTGTTGGACATAACTTTCGTACGATTGCTGTCAGGGGCAGAACATCGGCTGATCTGTTCTTTTACTACTTTATTTGATATGAATGGTTAGTTCGAGGATTCGTACGATCGGATCTTCCGTCTATGGACAGCTTAAGCCAAGCCAAGACTGAGAATTAAAATAGACCCTGGCATTTCAGGTACACAGAGGCTCATTCAGCCCACATAGAGGTCCAAACAGCCCCACCAGCCCACTAAATACTGACTTTCTATGGCACCTTATAGCAGCCCCTAGTCCGGGCCTGGACTTGTACATTCCTGCTGATGCGTATTATAGAGAAGCAAGGATTTGTAGCGGTTAGAAGGAATTGTAAAACCTGGAAAAGAACAGTTATGTCTTGGTGCAAAAATCCAATATTAACCTTAAAGGGGTTGTTCATCTATAAATTAACTTTTAGTGTGATGTTGAGAGTGATATTAGGAGACAATTTGTTTTGATTTTTGTATTATTTGTGGTTTTGTGTTTTTTTAGATTTTTATTCAGCAGCTGTCCAGGTTGTGATTTCAGCAATCTGATTGCTAGGGTCCTAACTATCCTAGCAACCATGCATTGAAACATGCATTTGAATGGGAGAAGGCCTGAATAGAAAGATGAATAATAAAAAGTGGCAATAACAATACATTTGTAGCCTTACAGAGCATTTGTTTAGGTGGGGTCGGGTCTGTAAAACTATAATAAAAGAAATAATGAAGGCTAATTGAAAAGTTGCTTAGAAGTAGCCATTCTATAACACGCTAACCACCCCTTTAATTCCCCTCACTATCCAATCATGTACAGAACATTTTCCTGCATGGGTAAACAGTTTATTCTAGTATATAGATTTTGTATGTCCTCCAAATGACCTTGCACAGCCTTTTCCATTTTTGTATGTATTTACTTTACTTTTTTAACAGTCAATGGAAAAAGCGTGTTCATTGTGCGTTGTGTCCCCTTTTCAGGGAAATAGCACAGGAGAATGAGATGCCAGTGAAAGGCGTGTGTGTGACTTCCCTCTCCACTCAGAAATGTTGGACCATTCCAGGAGGAACACGGCAAGAGTGACAAGTATGTTTGATGGATGGGTCCAAAAAGTGGCTGTGAGATGGTGATGCCGCTGGCCAGTGACCTAACTGTATGTTTATAAAGAGGAAGGGACTGTTTCCTGCTGCTAACAAAATGCTGGTCTAATTTCGGCAGGGAAATATATCAGCGGAGGGATCAGCAATGGGTGTGTGTATTAAAAGCTGTGTCCAAGAGCCAAATTTTAGGTCAAGGTGCCTGCTTCTTTATTGGAAGCTTGCGTGACTGCCTCTCAACATTTCCATGGTGGCCGGAGCAACTCAAGGTTCAGTGGAGGATGTGATGGATCTTTACAATCCATTTCCAGCTTTCTGTCTGTAACATTCCCAGATAATGCTGGGACTCATCTTAATGAGATGTCACTACTCCCCTTTACACTCGCTAAGATTTAACTTATTTATATGCAAGAAACATAAAGGTAAAACGTCTTGATGTACTTATAAGAATAATAGAAACAGTTTAATTAGTTTGTTTTGGTGCCAGGATTAATCTGGGAATTTGTTTGTTCTGTTTGTAAGAACCAAAGGGTTAATCTCAAGAAAAAATACTCAACAAAGGACCCCCCCTTACTGACTTAACCCTATATTATTCTGCCTCTATGCATAGGGTGGGATTTACCGGCTCAGACAGAATTTCTGGCTTCTCGTTTTCAATGATTGTCAGGGCCTGATAATGCACAGGAGGATGTTGCAGGTAGTCAGTATAGGTTATGCCTGTAAAACTGTTATTGGTGCAGTAGGTCTTTTCGGGTTTGCTATCTTTGCCATCTATGAAGCTGGGAAAATGACAGGTACATACTGTACTCATGTTAGGGCAGGTCTGTGGCAGCTTAAAACTTCCCCCCAGGCATATTAGATGCCTATTACTATAAGAGTCTTAATCCTTAAATACCAGCGAGTCAAGACCCTCTGACACTATCTTCCTAGAAAGAGCATGGAGAGCCCTACTTTAGCTTCAGTCATATAGTCATACCCTTAAACCATGTCTGGGATTCAAAATAAACCCCAGCATTTCAAGACCTTGGCACTTCAAATACCATGAGGACCAAACAGCCCCACACATGCCCTATAACAGGGGTGCCCAAAGGTAGATCGTGATATCTACCAGTAGACCTTTAGCTGGTGATCAGTAGATCTCAAGACACTGTCAACAAACAGCTGATCTAAATCACCTTCCTATTTCATGCTTTTCATTCAGATATTTATTATGTTAATAAGAAATAGTTGTTTGTTAAATATAGCAATATATATTTTCCCATAAATAAATATTTAAATAATATTTTCCATGGAACAGAATGCTAACAATGCTTTTATGGATGTAGATTATAATGGGACAACATCACTAAAAGTAGAATTTGCATTAGTAAAGTATTGGCACTCCTGCTTTATAATATATGATTGCCAATTTACAGCAGCTTCTCTGGCATTTGCCAGATTATACAGATTGCCTTACACCCAATATATGACTCCTTAGTACAGTGATAGCCAACCAGTGGCCCAGGACTAACATGTTGCTCACCAACCCCTTGGATGTTGCTCCCAGTGGTCTCAAAGCTTTGGTTTGCCAAACAGAGCCTCCTGTAGTCCGCCACTCCACATGGGGCTACCAGATAACCAACCACAGCACTTATTTTGCACCACCCAGGAACATTTTTCATTCTTGCGTTGCACCCCGACTCTTTTTACACTGAATGTTGCTTACAGGTAAAAAAGGTTGGGGACCCCTACCTTAGTACATTGGCTTGTTCCTGCCATAGTCTCTGTTTGTTTTTTTGGTGATATTGCTGGAGTATGCTACTACGCTGTCATGTGATGAAGTAAGAAAAGTGAAAAATCATATCACACCTGTCTTCATTTTTCCCCCTAAAATGTAACTTGGCACTGGGAGCGACTTTCTTGTGTATTAGTATTTGAGGGGGATTTCATCCACTTTGTCTGGACTGGATGAGATAAGGCAACATGACAGTTTAATTGTGGATTCTGAGCTTGTAGTTTCCTTGTCCACCATCACATTGGTAAACCCACCGGTGACCAGTACCAGTATATTGCAGATTTTTGTACTACATTGCTAAGTTAGCCCAAACATGGAGACTGGAGCTGAAAACACACCTGTACATGTTGACCGTCCAGTATGTTTGTTGTTGAACAAAGTCATTACACTATGTGACCTATCAGTTGATCATTTTAACTAATCAGAAATTGATAAGACTGGATTTTAAACTTTTTTTGATGGTCTCAGTTGGCACCTATGCAGCCTATGCATGTCAGCAAGATAAAGAGAGTTGTAGTTCACACATTGGCCATCCTTACTGCATGGACACCTTTCAATAGGTCTGTAGAAGGCAACAACTGCACAGAGATATTGCTATTGGTCTTTAAATTGTGAAGATCAATTGTTCAGCTGCAGTAGATCAGAGCCTTGCAAACTATTGGGCTGGCCATACCCATGGTGGACCACAGTAGGAGTTGTGGGGCCCAGCCTAAAATATTGTTTGTTGAGATTCAGGCAGAAAGCATATTGTGTATCCCAGATGGTATTGGATGTTCAACTTGAAGATCGTTTATAAATCCCACTTCCCATTTTAAAGTCTCTGCTGTTGGTACCTCTGTAACCACAGGGAATATTGATTGATATTGAGAGAAGAATGACATCCATAAAGCTCATCAGTTTTGCTCTTACATTTTCTATTTAAATTCTTGTCAATTCAGAGAAAGTCAATCCACCATATGGTAAGTTTATACTTTACTCTAATATCTTATTATCCTCCATTCCTTAATGACTTGGCACTTATAAATAAATAAGTTAAAGTACATGGTGACGTACATGGCTCCATTTGGTGGTCTTCATCTTTGCTTTCCAACATGCCCTCGGCAGCTGGGGTTTGGAGCATTTTGGAGCATTACAATACCACTGAATTCATCTAGAGGCTAATCTAATTGGATCTGAATGGTTAATGGTCCCCATACACAGGCAGATATTAGATGCTGATAGATTAATTCGGCAGCTTATTGGGCAGTGTATGGGGCCCTCTGATGGGCTTCCCTGATCGATATCTGCTTGAAAGTCGGCCAGATGTCGATCAGATAGGGTTAAAAATCCCATCGGATCCAGGACCGCATCCTTGCTAGTCTTTGGCCTTCCTCATAGAATTGTACTGCACTGGATACACGTCCCTGCAAAATGCTGTTTATAAAATTGCGTGCAAATAGATAATCACTGGGACTATGTCTTTCTTTTGAATTTAGAAGCTTTGCATGACTTCATTTGTTTGCAGCAATGTTTTATATAGCATACAAACATCAAGTTATCACAAATTACATCTACAGAGAAAAAAAATGTTCCTCTTTAATCTGACAGCCTCATACAAGATGCTGTTAACATTTCAATGTCAGTCTCACAAAACTAACGGCGTAAGCAAAATCATTTTTTTCCCCAGCGTTTGTTGTGTGGAGGGAGCCAGACAGACACATGAAACAGTTGCTTGATTAGTACATCCACCACAACACTTGGGGGAATGGCAGGGAATTATCAACAAATATTAACCCGTGAGTGCAAGCGGAGTTTCGGTAAGTTATCTCTTAATAAAGACTTTGCGATTTTAAAGTTTAATATGTGTTGGCGTCTTTTTTTTGTAGCATACTTGTGAATTTTTTTTATAAAGTTTTTGCTGTTACTGGTCCTTTAAAGCCCCAGGGGTAAGAGAAGAGCTGCCATGCGTTGCTTGAAAAAAGGTAAAATTAAACACAGGTGAATCATCAGAAATGAACAGATGCTTAAAATGTTTTTATTTTTTAGTATTTCTTTGAAGTGGGGATCAACGAAGAGTTCAGTGACCAGGGGCATGCTTGTTGTATGATTTCTACTTTTCCAGACTCAGCTGAACTGATTTAATAATGAAATATCAATCAGCTTCCTTTTATGTTTATGGTAAACTGAAATAGCTTTGCAAAGGTCTAAAGAGTGTAGAGAAGTGAAGATTTTGAACAATGTTTCACCACCATTTATAACAATGCAGGTAAATGCATTCTGCACACTGTTTTCAGTACCCCAAAGTATTGCAGGCAAAATACATAAAATCTATTGAACCTTCATCATTTACAGAGTTTTTTTCTTCTGAAACTCCTGTATTAACCAGGGCCTCCATCTTCATCAAATCCAGCTCAAGGCCTCTGTATTCTGCAGCACTTCAAGTTAGCCATTCAGTCATTTGACTTCCATTATAATGATAAGTTTCATTGTACCATAGATAGAGAAGTAAAACTGTGATATAGATATGCACCTTGCTAGGATTTATAAAGTCATATAAATATTTAGATATTCAGGTCTGTCTTGACCAGGGGCGTAACTAGACCCCTAAGGGCCCTGGTATGTAAATTTACAACTGGGCCCCCTACCGCCCCCCCCCACGTGCATTGGGCTGGAACATAGCATTACTGACCTAATATCATAGAAGCAGTTAAACTAAAAAAAGCTGTTAAGCTAACACTAATATGATCACTATGGTTGCTCATCACATACATAGATACCAATTCAGAATACTAGTTCATGTATGTTCTCAATGATATAAGTCCACAGCAACATCACTCTTATGAAAAGAATGCAGCTTTGGAGAGTAAATAGTAGTACCTGTGGATGGCACAGTAATAATATTTCTGCCTATAATATGTATGAATAATGTTCCTGTACTGGCTGCACTTCATACCCTCACACATATATGTATGAATAATGCTGCTGGTTTATAGGGACAGAGAAAAATAAATCAATCTGAAAAATACAACTAGTATTTTAGTACAGGTATGGGATCCGGAAACCTGTTATCCAGAAAGCTCCGAATTCTGGAAAGGTCGTCTCCCATTGACTCCATTATAATCAACTTTTTAAAAATGATTTCCTTTTTCTGTAAAATAATAAAACAGTAGCTTGTACTTGATCCCAACTAAGATATAATTAATCATTATTGGAGGCAAAACCAGCCTATTTGGGTTTATTTAATATTTACATGATTTTCTAGTAGACTTAAGAAGACTTATGAAGATCCAAATTAGTAAACCCCCAGGTCCTGAACATTCTGGATAACAGATCCCATACTTGTATTCAAAGGATCTAAGCACAAGAGTCTAAAATACATTTTACTGCTGTAATGACCAGGGTTAATCAGTGCAGCATTAACGTGGTCGTTCAACTTTTTTGTTTTTTTCATTTTTTTTGCATTATTTTTATTCAGCAGATTTAAAGTTTGCAATTTCAGCAGTCTGGTTGCTAGAGTCCAAATTATCCTAGCAACTATGAATTGATTTGAATGAAAGACTGGAATATGAATTGCAGAGAGTCTGAATAAAAAAAAGTAGCAATAGCAATAAATGTATAGCCGCATTGTGCAAGATGGCATGGTGGCAAGTACATGTATAAATCCCCCAGAACTCATAGTAAAATGGCATGGTGACAATTCCATGTATAAATACCCCCAGAACTTTCAGCAACACCGGCCTGTAGCACTATGCAGTCAGTCCAGCCAGAATAAGGCTCTATTAAGTACTAACTCAAGATTGAATGAAAGTTGTACCTACAATAGTCTGGTATGAGAGGTATTAAGATCTGTCTTTCAGCTCTCTGCAATCATGATGTACCTTAAATTATGGAGATTGGAGGCCTGCAAGACTGCAAACTTCAACTGGCTGCAGGCATTCTGCAGCAGTGTGCGTGCCGAGTCGACCGTGGTGCTGGTGCTGTGCAGCTGCGGTGCATGTGGGCCTGAGGCGCAGCAGGCGTGAGAAGGCTGGTGGTGCTGGTAAATGGCAACGGTGGACGGTCCCACCTAGACACCTCACCCACGTCGGCAATGTCGCGGTCCGTCACCAAGAGTCGGCCAAAATGTGTGCACTTCGCAGCACCGCAGCACAGCCTGCGCTCTCAGACCATGCTTAAAAATAAATGGGGGTGTACTGGTTTCCAGGCCAGCCAGCCACTGCAGCGAGGGTGCGGCTGGGGCCCCCACTGGCGCTGGGCCCAATCGGCCTAAGGCTGGTCCTGGGTGGGGGAGACACAATAATAAGGAATAGCGCCTGCTGGCTACTTGGTGCGGGCCCAATTGGACCCAATCAGCCTCAGATCGGCACTGCCATCGGTGACATCATGTGCAGTGCGCCCCAGAGAATGGCGCACAATTCAAGTAACTTTTCTTTAGGGACGCGGCGGGCCCCATCAGGGAGGTAGGGGCACGGGCCCTGGAACACATGCACCCTTTGCAACCCCGGTAGTTCCGCCACTGGTCTTGACCTTCAGCACATGTGTGTGACTGCAGAGGAAGTAGACCTTCATATGTTTATAAAACTGGCTTTTTACCAGATTTTGGGGGGGGGGGTTGGTACAATGATTCTGCTGCAAGGCTACTAGTAAGAAAAATGCACCCACAAAAGTCTATGGGCGTCAAAATGCTTTTGATGCGCATCGATTTTTTTTTGACGCGCAACACCATACAAGTCTATGACCGTTATTTCTGCGTCGAAACAAGGCCAAAAAATTCGCCCATCCCTGAGACAATCCAACGTAGAAGCAAATTCAAGGTTTATGCTGATTTTGGTGTATAGGTGATAAGGTTTTTCTTATGGAGGGATTACATTTAAACCTTGAATATTTTGTGAATATCCTGAAAGGGTGTTCAATCACAATTCATTTTACAATGCATAATTATTTAAAACTGTCATTATCAACAATAGTACAGGTATGGGACCTGCAGAATGCTCGCGAGCTGGGGTTTTCAGGATAACAGATCTTTCCGTAATTTGGGTTTTCATACCTTAAATCTACTAGAAAAGCATGTGAACATTAAATAAACCCAATAGGCTTGTTTTGCCTCCAATAAGGATTAATTATATCTTAATTTGGATTATGTAGAAGCTACTGTTTTATTATTACAGAGAAGAAGGAAATCAATTTTTAAAATGTGCATTATTTGGATAAAACGTAGTCTATGAGAGATGGCCTTTCTGTAATTCAGAGCTTTCTGGATAATGGGTTTATAGAAAATATGTTCAATAACTATCAAAACTTTATTAAAACAACACGCAGTATAGTCAGCACAAGTTCTATACCAGGGGTGTCCAAACTTTTTGCAACGAGGGCCAAATTTTGTGAGGTGAAAATGTGTGGGGGCCGACCACAAATATAAGCCATGCCTACCATTATTATAAGCCTCGCCCACCAATACTTTCTAGTTAAGGCCACTTTAATTCAAAACTATTTCGCTATTTCCATGTTTATTAACATCACAACAACTTAGTTTCAACAGGTCACATTAAGGGGCAGATTCACTAACTTCGAGTGAAGGATTCGAATGAAAAAAACTTCGAATTTCGAATTTTTTTTTGGGTACTTCGACCATCGAATTGGTTAAATTTGTTCGAATTCGATCGAAATCGAACGAAATCGAACGATTTGAAGTAAAAATCGTTCGACTATTCGACCATTCGATAGTCGAAGTACTTTCCCTTTAAAAAAAACTTCGACCCCCTACTTCGGCAGATAAAACCTACCGAAGTCAATGTTAGCCTATGGGGAAGGTCCCCATAGGCTTGCTAAGCTTTTTTTGATCGAAGGATATTCATTCGATCGTTTGATTAAAATCCTTCGAATCGTTCGATTCGAAGGATTTAATCGTTCGATCGAACGAAAAATCCTTCGATCGTTCGATCGAACGTTTAGCGCTAAATCCTTCGACTTCGATATTCGAAGGATTTCAATTAGAGGGTCGAATTTCGAAGTATTTTTAACTTCGAAATTCGACCCTTAGTGAATCTGCCCCTAACACTAACACCGCACAATGGCAATTTCATTTATAAATACCCCCAGAATTCATAGCACAATGACACAATTGCAATTTCAGGTATAGCATATTTTTGCAATAGTTTCAACCATCATCACATTTTGAACAATATGTCTACTTAGGGCTTAGGATGACCAACCTGCGGTCTGGCAAAAAACAAATAGGACTTTTGACAGCCTTTGTCTGAGGGTTAGGCCAAGCCTTTTCTAGCTCTCCCCTGGTCTGGTTTATCATCGCGCCCCCTTCTCTATTTTAACTCCTAACGGGCGAATAATTCGCCTTGACCGCTGCTGCCTTTCCCCACCATGCGGATTCAGCCCACCCCATTCACTGCGAAAGAGCAGAAGATGGGAAGACATTTGCATTATGTTCCTAAATTGAGCAATGGAACCAACGTCCGGTGAAACATGAAGGAAGGTTTCCCATGATCCGTACCTTGCGTGCGCGCTCCAGTGCGCGCCCACAGACTCGGACAGTGGGGACGCACACAGTGCAGACATTGCTCTTTAACCATATTCCAGCGCTGGGAGAGTGAACGGACTGCTGTGATGTCAGGATCACGTGACTTGGAGGCAAGGGGGCTCTGCTAGGGTACTAGGTCGGAAAAGGGCGGAGCTGGTTGCCCAGGCCATGCCTGCTATCATATTCTAGTATTTTTTTGGAATTTGCTGCGGGCCAATTAAAAATGGATCGCGGGCCAACGTTTGGACACCCCTGTTCTATGCACTGAACTCATATTGAAAAAGGGTATATATTGCTCCCTTTAAATTTAAAGCCCAGCGTGCAGACACAGTGGAAATCTTGGCAACTGAAGTCAATGGTATGAGGAACTGGCTATTAGGCAGCATTGGCAACACACTCACAGTACTGCCAGCTGGTGCCTCATGTCAATGATTACAAATGACAAAATCAGAGTTTAAATACCCTGCTAGGTAGCTAGGCTAGTTATTTGCTTTAGAAACAATGTAAGACTTTCTTTTGTATCCATGAACCTTTAATAAACATGGAGTGCTAATCAAGTCTTGTGAGCTCCAGGAAGCAACAGCAACACAAGAAAATTACCCTGAGGATGACAATCACCTTAATTGCAAAGCAAATTTCCTCTAAAATGAAGAATGACAACCATAACTCATCAGGTGGCCATAACAAGTAACAAACAAACAATCATTTTCATGGAAGACTGACTCGTCATGCTCAGCTAAGGGTTATTATAACAGGGATGCTGGGCAGGGGTTAACAACACACAGGGCGATATGGTAAACTGCAAATTTTGCTCCAGGTCTAAACACCCAGAGCAATTATTCAGCAGGTGGCATTTATTCTCCTGCCGTATATAATAATGGGCTCTCAGCTCCTGTGCTGACCACCAGCTCTACTTACTTACTGCTTAGTTGAAGAAAAAATGAGCATGAAAAAAATTATAGGGATAATGGCAAGGTTTACCTGGAGGCAGAGGAGAACAGGATAAATATTATGTAATGGTTGTGATGGCAGGGAAAGCAAAATACAGCCCAAAACATCATCATCATCTTCTAATTTGATATTTGACCATTTTTAAATAGTATACGTCCTAACAAATTCAGGTAAAGGTAGGGCACAACTGATGGAGCTGATAACCGTATAGAAAAAATGAGCAGGCACTTCCAAGGACCAATCTTACAGGCAGACTTGTCAGTTAAAAAGTATTTTTATTTCAGTGCACTAGGATACAGCCTAACGCGTTTCGTATCAATAGGATACTTAGGGGCCAATTCATTAACTTTAAGAAAAAATACTTCGAATTTCAAAGTGTTTTTTTGGCTACATCGACCATCGAATGGGCAACTTCGACCTTCGACTACGACTTTGAATCGAAGGATTCGAACTAAAAATCGTTCAACCATTCGACCATTCGATAGTCGAAGTACTGTCTCTTTAAGAAAAAACTTAGACCCCCTAGTTCACCACCTAAAAGCTACCGAACCCAATGTTAGCCTATGGGGAAGGTCCCCATAGGCTTGGCAAAGTTTTTTTGGTCGAAGGATAATCCTTCGATCGTTGGATTAAAATCGTTCGAAACGTTCGATTCAAAGGATTTAATTGTTCGAATCGAACGATTATTCCTTCGATCACTCGATCAAACTATTTGCGCAAAATCCTTCAACTTCGATATTTGAAGGATTTTCATTCCCAGTTGAATATCGAGGGTTAATTAACCCTTGATATTCGACCCTTGATGAATTTGCCCCTTAATCATAACTTCATCATAAATGATAAGTATCCTATTGATGCGAAATAGGAAGTGGACGTGCCTGCTCATTTTTTCTATACGGTTATCCGCTCCCTCAGCTGAAGGTTCAGGGCGGTGCACCTGGACCCCTTCTCCAAATTGGTGAGTTTTTACTTTTGAGACCTGAGATTTCTACTGAAAATGATGATCACCTATTAGTGTTTATAACTCTTTAATACACAAAAGCCATGAATATCTTGTAAATTATATCCTTATAAACGGTGAGTTCTGATGTCATCAGTTATAAACGGTGAGTTCTGATGTCATTTCTGTCACATGAATCACTGAAACTTGTGTATTATAATAAATAAAGTACCCCCAGTTGTAAAATATGAGGATATTAGAAGTTACCTTGGAGTTCCATGACCTGTATAAAAACACTCGGCCTTTGGCCTTGTGTTTTTATATGGTCATGAAACTCCTCGGTAACATAATATCCTTATGTTTTACAAAAGGGGGTACTTTATTCACTATATAAAGGTAGGGCACAAGTCTGAGTCAAAAAGATCAGAACTGGATTCTCATTTTACCGCTTAAATCTGCCTCTGTATGGCCTGACTTTTATTTATCAGTTAGATCTGAAGTGGTTGGATTGACACATGGGTTGGACAAGTTGGACTTGTAGGCTATGAGTCTATGATAGTTAAACGTGAAAGAAGGAAAAATCACCGGCACAACATGGGTTATTTCTAACAGAGAGAACCCTTGCTCGTTTATTGCGGATGCAACGTTTCGTGGTGAACCCCTTTGTCAAGTGTGATGCTTGACAAAGGGGGTACACCCCGAAATGTTGCATCCGCAATAAAGGAGCAAGGGTTCTCCCGGCTAGAAAGAGCCCATGTTGTGCCAGTGATATTTCCTTCTTTCACCCTGAACTCGAGGTTGCCAAAGCCTCCTTCACTGAGCACCGGGACAGGACGGCCAGGGTGTGCGAGGGTAATTTTTCTTTCTCTATGATAGTTGAAGGCACCCAATCAGGTCTGGACTAGGATTCAAAATAAGCCCTTGCACTTTAAGCACACAGAGGCCCAAACAGCCCCAACTGACCCTGTCTATGGCTGTCACGGTCGGCACCCTAAACCAGAACTAATGCCAAGCTCCCTGGTCTCGGCTCGGCTTCACCAGTTAGTGTGACCGCCTTTGGCTTCGGGAGGAGCCCTCAGCGTACTCAGATGCCACCTGGACTTTTCGAGAGGAGCAAGGCGAGGAGTTCTGGCAAGCAAAGGAGCACGACTGTATTAAACAAAAGTCTTTGGACAGAAGATCGCAGTACAAGGCGTTAGGCAAAGGAGTAGTCAGAACAGGCCGGGTCGAGGCAGGCAGAGAGTAAACGTTGTCAAGCAGGCAAGGGTCAAACCAGGAAGTCAAACAGAGGGTTAATCAGAAGGGTAGTCGATAATCAGGCAAGGGTCAGAATCCAGAAGTTAGAATAGTCAAAACAACCAGGCAGGGATCAAAACAGAGTTTAAACAGATCTAGCTTAAGTCTCAAGCACCAGGAAACGAAATCCTATCACGGGCAAAGATCACAGCCCTAATGGGCTTTAAATACAATTTGAATTGCGCGCCCTTGCGCGCTGACGTCACTACGTCAGCGCGCCTGCGGCTTTAAGAAACCCCAGAGCGCGCCGCGCGCACTAGGATGCCGGCGCCTGCGGCCTGCAAGATGCCGCGTGTCAAGACGGGCGTCCCCGCCGAGGGGGCGACAGGCGTCCCTGTCGTCCCCCCCTAGACCACCAGGTATGCTCGTTACAGTACCCCCCTCTCTAGGGGGGGCCACTGGACCCCCAGGCTTACCGGGAAACCTAGCATGGTATTGTCTCCTGAGACGGTCAGCCTTGATGTCATCAACTGAGACCCAAGAGTTCTCCTCAGGACCGAAGCCCTTCCACCTGGTAAGATATTGTAACTTACCCCTCACGAGGCGGGAGTCGAGGAACTCCTGGATCTCATACTCAGGCTGACCTTCAACCAACACTGGGGGAGGAACAGACAGAAGACGAGAATCATTGGCGGGCTTCAACAGAGAGACATGAAAAGAATTAGAAATTTTGAAGTTAGAAGGTAACTGAAGACGGACAGAGGATGGATTAATTATTGCAATGATGGGGTATGGACCAATGAATCTAGGACCCAGTTTAGGAGAGGGAACCTTCAGCTTGATATTTTTTGTTGACAACCAT